>JAZKJV010006381.1:0-1290447 GCA_037367405.1 Ottelia alismoides
TCTCGTACTATGCACTTAGCTCAACTCAGATGGGATGTTGGAAGACTGTGTGAGTTTCTTTTATAGTAGCATGGAAATCTAAAGACCGGAGTACGGGTTGAAATAAAGCTTCGGAAAAGGGATGGACGGCTGGGCACAATTCTTTCTAAGACCCCAAAAAAATGTACAGAAATAAAAAGATTCTATATCCGTACGGGCACAACAAGATCCAAGCAGAACCACCAAAAATCCAAATACAAAGAAGCCACTACCAAATAAATATTTGACCAAAAAGGTCCAAGCTTCAAGAAAACGTGTAGATCTTGGTGGAGACTCGGCTACACTGGCCAGCTTCACAAGGAGAGGTGACTACACTGGCCACCCTCTAGTTCTTTTCTCCTTCTTCTAACTTCCCCCCCAATTCGATTGTGAACACAGCGCGACAGAACTTAGAAGGAACTACCTGACTTCCTGAGGACGAGTTACTGGAGAGGAGATTTGCATGGTAGTCCGACATTCTGGATAAGAAGAGCTAAAACCTTTCACACACATGAGTCGATTGTTCAATATTCATAGGGTATGCTTTGGGAAGAGGATTGATCTAAGATGACTTCTGAGCCGAAACTGTGACAATGATGTGTAGAACTTGAAGGTTGTCGATTTTAAAATTCTAAGTCTCACAGAAGTTCTGACACACTAATAATGGAAAGGTCCGACAGAGCTCCAAACTACAATTTTATGAAGATAAGTTCAATATTCAATATTGTCCTACTTTCTTTTTTTCCTTTCTTGTTATTTTTCTTCACTTATTCTTCAAATAAGTGTTTGCTAAGGGACTAGCAAAGGTAAAGCATAGGGGGATGATGAATCTGCGATTCGTCATCTTTATTCATTTATTTTAGCTTAAAATCCCTTATAAAACACCTGCATATAACACTAACTCCATATTCTTTCTAACTTGCATCTGTGTGTAAATATTGCACACTTCTTGCTAATTTTAACCTAAAATAAATAAATAAAGAAAGAAAGGAAAAAATAAAGAAAAGAAAATAAAAAAAGAAAGACTGTATACAGGCTGACCCAAACCCCGAGAGAAGGTCAACTCCAGCCGTGTATGGTGGCCGGAGATCGGATTCGATTCTTCCATTTTTCTACAGATCCCCGTTCATTTTCTGATTTGTAAATAACAAAAATTAATAAAAAAAATGTTTCTTTTTCTCTAACATTTGTTTTGCAAGATCATTAAAAAACAAAAAAATAAAAATAAATAAAATAAAAAAAGAATTTCTCTATCCTTTTTTTAATTCTTATTTTTCGGATTTACAATAAAATAAAAAAGTTTTTCTTTTTATTACTATTTACATATCAATAAAAATTTTACAAAAAAATAATAAATAAAAAATGGGGACGGCTGCCCTCCAGGTGCCGTCGCTCCCTGCTCATCCTCCGATGCCCGCACGCGGTCCCGTACCGCCGCCATCCTCCATCTCGTCGATCAGCCAGCGACGCCGCCCCCGCTCTACCTCCTGGTCAGCCCTCCACGCGACGCTCCAGGCGGCGGCGCAACCCACCATGACTCCCACGTCTCTGCCCAGATCCAGCCCGTACTTATCGCGCACCTCCGGCACCATCCACGGCGCCTCCAGCCCGTCCAGGCGGAGCTTCCGCGGCGGCCCGCACCTTCCACGCGGACGCGTGCGGCAGCGCGCCACCCACTTCACCCCCTGCCTCAGTTTGTCCCGTGCCGCTTGTATGCGGTCCTCCTCCAGCATGGCCCCACCGCCTTGACGCATTCAACAGCTCTGACCGCGCTCCCGTCCTCCATGCCAGCTGCCCCTCCACCATCGACACTAAGCAGATCCGCCACAGCTTTGGAGAAGAAGAGGAGGGAGGCGACGATCCTCTTTCCTCTAGACCCTTTGTCAAGAAACGAAGAAGGAACTTTGCTAGGGTTTTGATTTAATAAAAGGGGGAAAATTGCATTAATGCCCCCAGAAGTTCTCAAATATTATAGAAACGCCCCGCTCCAGTACAAGTCACGTGCGTGGCACGTTTTATTGGTAAAATCTTACTTTCAGTCAGCACATTTATTTTTATTATTTATTTTATGCAAAAACATTGAATCTTTGCATTTCAGTCCCTATACTCAGACTCTTTAATTTGCATGAATTCTCTATTGAAATAAATGTTTTTATAAGTTTAAAAAAATTCTCAAAAAATTTGTGCATGCTTCTGTTGTGGTGTTTTTCATATCATAAAATTTCTATTGCATTTTAATTTCATTTATTATTATTAAAAAAATCAAAAACATGTCATTTTCCCTATTTGAAATTCAAAAATTCATAAAAATTCAAATATTGTTCCAAAAATTCCAAAAAATTAGGTAGTTTTATTTCATTGTCTTTTAATTTCTAACCAATTTTCATGCATTGATTCTTTATAAAACCACAAAAAAATTGAAAAATAATAAAATCTTACAAAAATCATAAAAAATTCTACAAAAAATTCAAAAATTATGATTTCAGTTCTCGTTTGTAGATATTTGCCTATAGTTTATCATAAAAATAATTGTCAGGAGTTTTGGATATTAAAAATTTTTAAGTTGCAAATTACTCCAGGCTGTGCACATTTTTACATTTTCTCACTGCTTGATTTTTAGAAAAATATAAAAACATCTGAAAATTCCACAAAAATTTTCAAAAATATTTTAAAACATTTAAAACCCCAAAAATATTTTCTCTTTATTTTTCTGAGCATAGTTGATAAATAGAAAAATTGCAAAAAGAGTGGGTGTGCGTATATTGGTTCTTGTGAATATTGCATTAGTGTTATTTTTGAAAATAAAAAAATTGCAAAATCAAAATCACTTAAGATTTGAAAATAAAAAAATATAAAAAAATTAGAAATAAAAAATAAAAAAATTATTAAAAGACTAAAAATCACAAAAACCAAGGATAGTTGTCCTTTGAGATTTTCTCTTAATTGATTTTGATTAATTGAATAACCCTCGGGATTTCTAGCCTCCCTGAGTTCGACCCTGTTTGCTATACAGGTTAATAAGTAGCATATTTTTTTGTTTGTCATGGGATTTTGGGGATAGAAACAACCTATTTATCATTAAAGTTTCCATCCTCTAGAAAACCGTGGACAACAGTAGCATTGGAAGGTCTCCTTCCCTGTGAGAGAGCGTTATAATAAGGAATAGAGCCCAAAATCCAGTCTGTAGCTGTCTTGTTTATCACATGGATTTACGAAGTATTGAAGGCTCTATCGTACGTGGACGAGTAGGGCTTGGTCAACGATGATGTTCTCTATTGTGTAGAGCATTGGCCTTGTCCAAAGTATTGAGCTTAGGACATGCCTTCACGAGGGTGTCTGTCTCATCCTCTTGCGTCTGAGTAGGTCCTTGCACGCTCACGGATGATTCCATTGTGAGCAAGGTCCGAAGTAGTGGTTTCACTATCGGCTTCCTCCCTCTATTTCTTTGGCTGAGCAAGGATCCGAGAAGGGTTACAAAGATCTTAAAAAGTGCAGACTATAGGTATCAAATGAAGGATATGGGAAAATCCTTAAGAGCATCACGAAAGCATGAGGATCGCATCGTATGCGATCAGGAGCGACTAGTCTTATGAGGCAGCGGAATTTAAAATTTTCAAACGATGAAACCACATGATCCAAGAAAACTTCTCATATCATTTCATCCAAACCACAAACAAGTATTAGGTTTACCTCTTAAAGCGTGGTTGCGATCGAGTCTCTAAACGAAGAAACCTGCTGTCTCAAGTCCCATCCAACGGAGGAGACACTTGCGAGCACGTTGATGAGACGCGTGCTCCTCGCAATCCATATTGATGATCCAAGCAACAAATCTCCTGATCTCGTCACATGAGATCTGATGTCTTCTTCGCGAGCAAGACCCACTGAAGGAGATGAAGATTCACGATCGAACAATTCGGCAACATAACGACGATGCTGTGACGATGGCGACTCTCTCTAAGGCTCCATGGTGGACGGCCACAATGTGAGAGAGGGAGAGACTTGGCATCTAGAGACAGATGGAGGGAGAGAGAAATAATTTGATGTGTCTTGAAGAGCAAGGGGTGCCTCTTCTTATATAGTATTTTGGGATTCATGGATCTCAATCCATAGACAATACAAAACCAATGGATGAGATTTGATTTTTGTTTCTTTCAATGACCATGATTTTGTTGTAAAAACACAACAACAAGTAATTAAATTAAATTAAATATATTGAATAATCAATATAAATTAATTTCAAATTAAATCAATTAATCTTGGAGATAATTGGGAAGAAAATTAGCCTCATCCCTAAAAAGAGGGGGACGACCACCTATTCCTTTTAGTACTTGGTGGCCATCCACCCCCTTTGAATAGATGGAGACAATTTTTTTCTAATTCATGAGATTGCATTATCTCATGAAAATCTCCAATATTATCTTCACAAAAATAATTCTCAATTATCTTGTGAATAATTGCAATCATGCCATTGGAAATTTGTGAATTACATTCACCATCAAAAATAAAATGTAAATTATATTTTCAATTAATTATCTAATATGAATCCAATTCACATCAATAATTAATCAACAATATAAATTACAATAGGCTCTCTCTTATATATTATAAATCACATTTACAATATATTTATGATTAATGTGGATAGTGCTATCCACATTATTTTACATCTATGATAATTATATCACATTTAATCATCTTGGATCTCTATTCCCATGTGCCCAAATAATATAAATCACATTCACATTATTCACATCTTTTGATAATTAAATCACATTTAATTATGTTAGATTACTCTACTTATAATATGAATCAAATTTATATTATAAATGATAATTAATCACATTTAATTATAAAGTTTCTCAATGCTCAGATACATAAATCAATAATGAAATTATCCTGAACTCTTTCAAGGATAATGCACTTTCTCTGCGGATACATGGAAATAAGGACATGGTGATTGTATTGTTCCATGTATAATGATTTGGATATTGAGATCTCACCTCAAATCCAGATCTCGAGGACCTTCCATAGACGTTTGATTAGATCAAAATTGCAAATCTAATCTTTTCAATGTATATGAATCACATTCAGATCAAGGTCAACATTTGGACTAAGATCGGATCACTTGTCTATGAGAAGAGTCAGTACAATCTGGACCTGTTTCAACACTCCCTTGGAATGGAAGCATCATAGTTATACAATCGTTTATGATCACATCACCCTCAAGTATTCCTAATACATGTACATCCTGCATACTGGAAGACCCAGAGTAAACCCAAAGTTATAGATCTCTTTTAAACTATCTCCTTCAGGGTTTTATCATTAGGGTTCTCATTCGATCATTGGGAGTTGGTATCGATCATATACTTTCCAAAAGCATATATCATACCTAGGTATTGATCATATAATTTCCAAAAGCATATATCAAACCTACAAATTCAGTCAAGCTTCCAAAGCGAGATGACCGTGTACGGAATTTGTTTCTTCCTAATATCTCATGAGTGAGCTCATGTCTTTTAGTTCAGTAAATGAACCTGTATGATCCCTTTGAGAGATCGTATTACTCATATGCCATTGTATGCACACTAAAGTGCTAGTGTATAGACCTTGATTAGGTCATCAACCTATTGGTCTGTCAAATGTACATACTCAAACATATAGTAACACATCTGTCTCTGGTCAGAGGATGCATGCCTATATCGTGACAACATACGACATAGGTATTTGGTTATCTCGATCTCGTTAAGTCAACTCTTTGACCTAACTTATCTAACACCTCTGGATCTCTATTCCTATGCAGAGGACCTGCATCAAGAGGTCGGTTAGATACCAACCTTTAGAGAAAGGATTTCCATCTCCTTCTCAGACTGAAGATCCTCTCTTAATAATCATTTGACGGTGCTTGATGAGTCCTCAATCTAACTCCTTAGATATTCATCCAAGCACCAACCTCTATGATTCAACAATTAAATCAACAGCTGTATGATCGTTAAGATGGCCATGGTATATAACCCTAATTGTACTAAGGGACCTATTATGTAAATTAGTTATTCTTCATTTCAGATCAGAGAATGATACTTGCAATAACATTTATTGCATAATGGCTCATTGTGGGCTCGCATGTCTAACAACAAAGGAGGTGGAAAAGTATGGGATTCTTTTCTAGCAGTTTTCTCGCTCCTATAAACATAGCGCTCTAAGGACTTGTTCAAAGATAATTGCCTGGAAATCAATTCTAAAACTTACAAAGATAATTGCCAAACCTTCTTGACTTCACAGGTTGTGTTGGTGAATCCATTGCTTTGTTTTTTATTGATTAGTTTTATTAAGGTCGAGATAAAAAACATCGCACACTTGCGCACTTTTGCTCTCCTTCTCATTGACCCTTGCTCATTGTGAGCCTTCTACTGTTTTACACTCCTTTTATTCCTTGTTTGTCTTTGTGCTCTTCATCCATCATCTATCTCTTTTGACCATCTCAAGATGTCGTCACACAGATGGTTTAGTCGGGACTCCACCGACGCCCACATCGATTCCATGTTGCCGACATCTCCAATAATGCGGGGTGATCTCCATGAAGTTGGTTAGAATCTTGCGAGCTTCTCCTTTACCTCCACGATCCCCTCTTCTTTCAATGCTTGCCTTTATCCAATGAACCCACTGTTCGGGATGGACTCGCAGCCCGAGATAGCTCTCTCTCCCAAATAAATCGAGACTACTCTTGTCCCCAAATCAAACCCTTGTGGATGGAGGTCAATTTCAGTCAACATCCTATGCTCCATTCATAACAATCTAAAATTGACCCTAATCCCAGATTCATCTCCACAACTGGTGTTCAGACCGAGACTGATCAATGTTTATTCCATCATGCAGATTATGTACCCAATCAGGAGCCGGAACCTAGGGTCGATTCAGAGATGACTCCTACAGGAAGAGGTAAGGGACAACAACCCCAACCAGCCGAGCAAGAAGATCAGGGGGAATGGCAGTACACCACACAGAATGAAGTCAACATTCGATTGCTTGCTTCGATACATGCCATCCAACAATAGCTAACCAATTAGGCCCTATCCCATATTGTCTTCCAAGATATGTTTAACGACTTGAGGAGGAGGGCCAATGAGAGAGATGCGAGGATAGATGACGAGATCAACACAGAGAATGAATTTGACCAAGGAGGTTCAAGAGATGATTTTTCAGTAGGTGGACCCTGCAACGAGAGAAGGGAGGTAGGACCATCGTAGCCGAAGCCAACCTTGAAGGAAACTTACAACCCTGGGGCAGGTCGCGTCACCGAGTGGATCCAGATTCTACCAATACATGCCCATTTTGAGCTGAAGCTGCGGTTCTTGCCTCTGTTTCACACCTTTCACAGGAACACAATAGAGGAACCCTACATCCACCTCGAAAATTCGCTTGCATCCGCGTCGCATCTCACTACCCCAATATCCCTCTGGGGGTGATCAAGATGACTTCCTTTCCTTTAAACCTCCAAGACAAGGCCATGTATTGGGTCGATCATTTAGGAAATCTAGTGATGACCTGATAGGAGTTGAAATCAGCATTTCTCCATAAATTCTACCCTCTTGATCACCTGAACCAGATGCACGCCCGCATCTCTAGCTTTTATCAGTAGCCCCCACGAGACGATGCATGAAGCTTTGGAGAGATTCAAAGACTTGCAGTAAAAGTGTCTCCACCACGAGATCCCAAAGACCAGTCTCGTACAACATTTCTTTGATGGGTTGACACTAGAAAGCCAGAGGCTCATCGATGCTGCTTATGATGGCTTGCATTTTAACAAGGACGAGGATGTCCTCTGGGACATTTTTGAGGAGATGACCGAAGGAGAGGTCTCCTAATCTTCGTCATGAGCATACATGAAGGTGCCTGCCACCAGTCACAAGCTTGTTAACATGGCTACTAATACCGAAGACAAGGATGAGAGGTCCAACCTCAGTATCATTGGGAGCCACTTGTCTAAGATAAACATCATCGAGAGAAGATCGCATGACCATGAGAAGCTTTCTATCATTGAGAAGAGAATCCAGGGTTTCGAGAAGCTTGATTTGATTTCCCAGCAACTAGAGTAGCCCGTTCGAGCCTTTAATGCCAATGCTTACAACTCTATGTCTGCCACTACTGAGACTTCAATTGAGAAGAAGGAGCCATCACCAATACAACCTCCTCAGCCGAGTCTCCCGCAGCCCCAACCCGTCCAGCATGTATACTACGTGCAGGTCCCAGAGTAGCCCTTACAGTCCTAGACCCAGATGGTTGTTTATCAACCCGAGATGTTGCAAGCCTACCTGGAGCAGTTTCCTCCACCCCTACCACAAATTCAATAGATAAATGGTGTATGGGAGCATGAACAACAGCTGGCCCATCCTCAGGGACACTCTCAGGGTCAGAACTCGGCTAACCAGCCACACCACCGGCAACAACAGGAAGAGAGGAACTTCCAAACCTACCCACCCCAGAACCAACAACCTCTGCAATATGGGAACACCTGGAGGCAAGGTTATCAACAACAATAGTCCGACTACCATCATCAGGGGTTTCCTCCGCAGCAGCTGACTACACCATATCAAAATTTTTATCTCTCTCAACAGTACTCACAGTACTATTCTTGTCCTTCTCCTCACCATTTTCCCAGGGTTACTAGCATCAACCCCCTCGCACTATCATAATCATAGGACCCATTTGAGCGACTCTTCCAAGGTCGCATAGGTGAACCTGACCCTTGCATTCTTGGAACAACTAGTGAAGAACATGGCTGAGATGACCAAAAAGATTGATGACCTGACGACGGCCAAAACCATCATACCAGCCCAGGTCGAGGCTAATCTGAATAATTTCTGACGCAAGGAGCAGATAGTGTGCAGTGATCTGCTCGATTCAGGTAGAAATTATTTGTTTATATCTAATGATGTTACTCTCAAGAGTGGTAGAGCACTACAACCATTGGCAACCACGAAGGGAAAGTGTCTTGCATCTGATGGAGAATTACCAGTCCATCCAGCACAAGGGACAAGTAGCGATTTTGGAGGAGCACCATCTGCAGAAAAATCACAAAAAATGAAGAAAATACAAAAACACAAAAAGACAACAACAGACCCGGTGGAGAACAGCCAGCATTGGAGACGCATGCACGTGCCGCAAAACCAACATCAATCTTGAATAATACTACACATGTAGCAGATCCACAGCCAGGGCTACGAATATATTCTACTTGATCGACTACGTGAGTCGTTGGGTGGAGGCTATTCCCCTCCGCATTGCCGACAATCGGACTGCCTGTCGATTCTTAAGGGATCACATCATTGCACATTTCAGGATTCCCAAAATTCTTATATCAGATGGGGGTAGCCATTTCATCAATAGAGAGGTGAAGAATTTAACTCAAGTATTCTGCATAGAACATCGTGTCTCTTTACCATACCATCTACAGTCCAATGGCTTAGCTGAATGTTCAAACCGGGATATAAAGACCATCCTACAGAAGCTTGTGCATCTGGATCATAAGAACTGGTCTCAGCTACTTGATTCAGTTCTCTGGGCTTATAGAATCACGTACAAGTCACCATTAGGAATGTCTCCCTACCACCTTTTCTATGGCAAGACATGCCATTTTCCTGTCGAGTTGATACATAAATCTTTATGGACCATCAACATATGCAACTTGGACTCTGAGAAATCCAAGAAAAACTAAAAAGTGGATCTGAACAGATTATTTGAATTTAGAGATTATGCATATGACAACAACCTGATGTATAAGGAGAAGGTAAAAAAGTGGCACGACAAGCATATCCACCGCAAGTCCTTCAAGCCAGGTCAGAAGGTGTGATTGTTCAATGCGAAATTGAAGATATGGACAATGTCGTTTACAATGAGGCATGTGTGTGACAATGAAAGCGTGATGATATATGGTTTGTCAGCTGACGTACACACATTTGTGGTCAATAGATAGCTTCTGAAACTGTATCTCGAACATGATACATATCTGTCTGTCGTTGACTCAATCCAAGTGATTTATGATGATGAGACGAATACTTCCATAGCTGCAGTAGAAGACAAAGCACATCAAAATATTTTTGAATGATTTGTCTTCTTTTCTTCTTTTCATTCTTTAGTTTCTTTTTCTTCCGAAAATGTGTCATCCCCTTCACCACTACAATACTTAGGACGTACTTTGTCCTATGTACAGGGGGTGTTCACCCTGAGTTGTTCAATTCTCTGATCCCGTCAATTGTCTCATCTTCTTGTCTATACTTAGGGATATTTTAGCCTAAGTATAGGGGGAGACAGTCCAAGTTGTGATTTGTTCATTCCTACCCTCGACCCTCCTTGCCTTGTGTACATTCTGCTATACTTAGGATTATTTGATCTTAAGTATAAGGGGGCAGTCGACTTCTCATTCGTTCATCTATTCCTTATTCGTTTACTCTTTAGACTTTTCTATAGTGCCTTCTCTTTTTCTCTCTGATCTATGGGGACATAGCTCAAGCTAAATATAGGAGGGTCGTATATACTACGTATATATTTTAGCCATAACTCGTACTCCCTATTTTCAATAATTATGGTTAAAATTACTGTCTAAAATACTATATATATACTACTAAATTCATTAAAATCACTTAATAAAAGGAAGTCAATTATTCCTCGAATTCTTTATGTATATACTGATTAATAAATCAGGTAAAATGTTTTGCAAAATGTTTGAAAAATAATTTCAAAATTTATTGCAAAAGTCTTTTGAAAAGCTATTTGAAAAATATTTTGTAAAATATTTTCAACCTTTGAAAAATATTTTATTTGTAGAAATTTCTTTTGTTTGTGTGAAATAAAAATATTTGAAAAACTATTTGCAAATGGTTCACAAAATGGTTGCAAAAATATTTTGAGAAATCTACATAGACTGCTTGAAAAATCTTTGCAAAATGATTTTCAAATGTTTGTAAATGCTTGTAAAAATTATTTACAAAAACTATTTTGCACTATAGTTTTCAAAATTGTTTGTAAAATATTTTTCCAATAAGTTTGACAAATATATACATAACACTAAAATCACTTATTAACTGTATATACATATCTATCAAAATAATCGCATATCCGTTGTAAATTCTTAAAGACTCAACTCTTGTAAATATAAGATACATCCCCGTGTAAATATTAGTACCTTTTTTTAGCCAAAATCTTTTGCTTTCAAAAATGACAAAAACATTTGCAAAACCAAAAATCCAAAAACATTTGCAAAATATTTTTAAAAATTGCATAAAAATTTGCAAAACCTTTTTCAAAAATCTATAAAATGTTCAAAAATTTGAAAATTGCATCACAAAAATATTTTGCACATTATACATAGCATTTGCTTAGCATTCACAATTTTTGGATTGAGTTTGATAATTGAACAATTCTAAGTAAAATCTGAAGATTGGAGCTTGGTTGGACCTTAAATCTACCTAATCACAGGAACCTTATATGAATTGGAATTGAGGTACTTCAGGTCTAGTTGACTTAATTCTTTAAGCAACACGAGACTGGGTTCAATGTATTCTTGACTGCCTAAGTAGAGTATTTCAGAGCACACACACAACTCTTGTTGATAATGACATAACTTGGACACTTGCACCTTTCACTTGGCTCAACTCAATTGGAGTGGTAAGGGGATTGGATTTGCGGGTATGAGACACACACAAGTGGAAACATTTGTCCTCGTCTAGGGAGGGTAGTGTACCTCAACTCGTCCAGTGGCGTTGACGTCTAAAGACAGGAGAGTGTGGGTTACAATAATGCTTCAAAAGAGGGATAGTCTACTAGCTCAAGAGGAAAAACTCCCTATGTAAATGCTGTTGTATATAGTATTTCAAAAAAAAAGGGAAAAAATCAAAAACTCCAAAAAAGTGGACATGCCTGATTGAAGATAATATTCCTGTTGGAGGGTACATATTTGTATAGCCAATAAGCAAGCTTGAGCTTCGTGGGCTTGCAGCTGGATGACTTGGCTACACTGGTCAAGCATCCTAGGATAGGTAGCTATACTGGCTACCGTCCATTCTTCTATTCACCCCTTCCTCTTGAGCCGGTTGCCATTTGAACTTAGAAGGGAATACCCTGCTCCTTGAGGAAAGAGTTGCTGGATTGGGGAATCATTGGGTTGTCATGCTGGAGAAGTCAGACTCTTTGTCATTTCATTTGAGGGGAGCCACCATCACATGCGTTGTACAAGTGAGATTCATAGTCATACGGTTTGCGTATGAGTTGAAATATTCTGACCTGGCTATTTAGGAGACTTGAGTAGAGTTTTTGGATTCTTGAAGGCTGTTATATTTCAAATCTGGTTCCTAATAAGGTTCCGACCGCACTAAAATTCCAAAGGTCTGACTTGAGTGTCAAACTTTGATTTTGTAAGTTTGACAATTAAATTCAATCCACTTTTTTTCCTTTTCTTTTCTTTGTTTTTCATTTTCTGCACTTTTTGCATAAGTGTTTGCTAGGGACTAGCAAAGGAAAGTATAGGGGGGTGATGAATCTCCATTTCATCACCTTTATTCTATCATTTTGACCTTAAAACCCTAGCCATAAATAGACTTAATCTTTACAAATTAACAATCATTCTTTGTTGTATAAATATTGTATAAAATATTGTTTTACTGCCAAAATTATAAAATAAGGAAAAGAAAAAGAATAAAATGCTAAAGGTATTTTATGGCCCTAAAACCTAGAGAAAAATTCGCACGTATAACCTTTTAGGATTCATATTCGTCCTATACGGTGAAGTTTCTTTTTTGCTAAGTACCATAAGAAAGCCGCCTCTTGAGAAGGCGGCTTTTACTTAGCGAAAGCCGCCTCCTGAAGAGGCAGCTTATACAAAACCCGTCTCTTGAAAAGGAAACTTTTGCTTACTAATAGACAGAACGTGCGGCCCACCCGTCACCCAGACGCACTTCCTGATCATTTCCCCAGCGCTCTGATCACCCCCAAATCGCCTCTTCCGCCATCATCGCCTCCCCCATCCAAGGAGTCCTCCTCCGTCCACTCGTCCGCTACCTAGGTCATCCTCACCCATAATCAGGTTGTTCAACAGTGACCTAAGGTGAGCTCTTCATCCATATTAGTAACCCTAGTTTGAGATTGTATATGATGTGTTCGTCTCTCGATACATATAGGATGTCCATGGATATTTTATGCTTTTGTCACTTTGGATGAACGATTATAAATTCCGGGAAGGACACAAGTTATCAAGGTGGTCGTATGAAACCGTTGAAGTTAGTTCCAAACATGAAGTTTGATATCCTGTTGGATAAGATCGTGTCGTTATTCCAGCTCGAACGTACACATTACGCTGAATTGAAGTTGTTTCACAAAATGGAGGGGAATGACAATACTTATTTGGTGAATGTTGAGTACGATGATGACATACAAGATATTGTTGAGTATGGAGGAATGATGGATTCATCATACCGTACAATTTTATATGTAACCCATCAAGAGGAGTCATCACCGAATGTCACCCGAGCCTCTTCACCAGTCACCTTTTTATTTGTTTATTAACTCCTAAGCATTTCTGTTGAATTTTTCATTTATGATTTCTTTTGTAAGCATGTAATTTTTAAGGATCTAAATCTTGCATATAGAGCTAGAAAAACATCAAGCCACAGAAAACTATGGCTTGCTATTTTCTGCCTGCCTGCCCATGAAACCGCCTTTTCAAGAGGCGACTTTTGTATAAGTCGTCTCTTCAGGAGGCAGTTTTCGCTAAGTAAAAGCCGCCTTCTCAAGAGGCGGCTCTCTAATGGTACTTAACAAAAATAAGAAACTTCACCGTATAGGGCGAATATGAATCCTAAAAGGATGCACGTGCAAATTTTTCTCCTAAACCCTGAGACCTAGGCATCTTGATGACTAGGTCGACAAGGAATAAAGTAGGGGGAGATAAGGGTTAGTAAATCCAATAAATCCATATTCTTTAATTCATCAATAATGTATTTTTGGGACCTATTTTATTATCTACTTTTTATACCTCAAAGAAAGAAACTTTGTACATGAAAATTGTAGACAATAATATATTAAAAAAGGCAAATTTGATTTCATATAAAAATAACATATAATGTACTTTTTATACTCTATAAAAGATTCTAAAATCCCAACTTCCCAGACCCATATCTTTAAAATAAAAACTTAAAATGTAAAAAATCTCCTTTAATTGTATATAACTTTTAGTAAGCTATTATTCAAAAAAAAACTTTTAGTAATCTATTTGATGAAGATAGTTTCATATTTTTTTGGAGTTAAGGTGTGAAAGTTAGGTTTTGGACCCCTGTTGTATAATATACCTGAATTAAATATTCAATTTATTTATTCTTTATAATTATTTTTATATAATTTTATATTTTTATTATTTTGTAAATAATATGTATAATATATGTACATATTGAAACTAGAATAAAACCATAAATAAAATTTAAAATAAAATAAGTATATAGAATACATGAAATACCAATACTTATACCTATATATTTAATATACCAATTTATTTAAGTATACATATTACATAAGAAAAATAATATAAAAATATCTATAAAGATATAAAAATAAGTTCTAAATATAGAAAATAAGAGAATAAAATCATAAAATCAAAGATACAAAATAAAAATAAAAGATTCAAGATATAGGTAAATATACCTATAAATAAAACCCTAAAAATTATCTTATATAAAACACCTCAAAAAAATAAATAAAAATCATAATAAAATACTATAGAAAATAATAAACTTTTTTTATTTTATAACATAAAATTAATAAAATCATTTATTAATTATTATCGATTTTGTAAATAATTTCTAGTCGGATTTTTTGGTTGGTCCACGTGGACCACCCAGAGTGCGTCAAGAGTTGACTGTAGTCAACTCCTCTGACATCCATCTATCTCTGACAACCTAGGTTTTTACCGCATCTTCTCCCTATTTTTAAGTCGATACGAACATCGACTTGGTTTGATTCCTTCTGCACTTTTGAACTTCGATCCTTGCTGATTCGCGCGGACGTGATTCCTCATGGAGTGCATCACTAAATCTCCTGCTCTTCCTCGATCCCTCAGCCCCGTCACCATCAGTATAAAACTTCCTCTCCGTCCAACTTTCGGTATTTGATCCCTCTTCTGCCGATCGAAATCCTAACCAAATCCCTAGGTCGAACCCTGGTGACAACAACTTTCCCTCTGGCCGTTCGATGGCTCGATTTGGTGTCGAATTGAGGTGATCCGAAGCTCAGCCAGCCCCTCCGCCTAAAGCTTTTCTCCAGGTGTTCCAGGTCCGATAAGCTTCATCTTTTCATGTTTTTTCTTGTTCTTTAACATTGCAGTAGTTTAGATTAGCTTTTGTTTTGCTTGATATCATTTCTTCCATCGTAAAAATCAAAATCATCGATTGGCGGAGCTCCGACTCCGCCAATTATTTATTCCAGCCCCGACCTCGTTCCGACCTGCGACCATCACCTCCTGTTTCCCCTTTGCTTCTCATTGCTCTGCGACCCCCTCATCCAACTAGATCTTGCATAGATCTGGGCTGCACGTCCTCCACTCCACCGCATAGCCGGAGGACGCCATCCCATGTCACCTATCGCCCATTCCACCCCCAGGAGCTCCCCAAAGCTCCCCATTTTTGCGCTGACCACTCCCCTATAGGATACAGAGAGAAAATGCATTATTGTAGGGCTTTAAAGACTCGAAGGCACCTAGAGCTCCCATTCTTCCCCAGGCTCGTCTGACTTCACTGGAGCTCCGGTTCACCTACTGAAGATCTCTACAGGTAGAGGAACGCTCCTGCTTCCTTTTGCATTCCTCGGAACGGATCCCGATCGCCGAAGTCGCGCCAAACCATCGATTGAAGCTAGCCATTCGCTTTGTTCTTCCCTATTCTTATAGGGAGGTCTGGAGCCGTCGTATCGAGCCTTGTCCCCAGAACCTCCAACGACCGTTGGATGCATAGTACCTGTATCGTGAATCTCCATAGAGAGATCTAATCTGATCCATCCATCGTGAAGCGTCATCGCCTCCTCTCGTGCTTCCACGTGGATAAATGAAGACCATGAGTTGTTGGATCGTGCTTTAGTTTGGAATTTTCCATCTCTGTCACAACATCTTTTTGTATTTATTATAAGTCTGCAAACATTTATCTACCTATACATATTTTTGTATTATATGTACAAAAACTCCCAAACTTTTTTGTATTCACAACTAGGTCCTCGCCACATCACCTCACGTGCCTATGCATGCGAAGTTTGGTTATTTTGCGGAGGAACCCTCGCACGTTTTTGTATTTTACATTCAATCCTTAAAAATCACATATTTAGTATTATATTTTTGTATTGCAACTCTACCCTCGCTCTTTTTGATAATTACACTTATACCCTTATCAAGCGTGAAATAATTTATTTATCTGGAAAATTTTCGCTTTAGCCTTGGGTTTTGTTGTAGGGTTATTGTTTGGTGCCAAAACTTCCAACTAATTGCAAACATGCTCCTACCAGGTTGCATTTTCCTTTTGTAGACTTTATTTTATTAGAAATAATTCCTTTACTCTAGAAATTCATAGAAAATTAGGATAAATAACTTATAGTATTATTTATCGCATATATTTTGATTGAGGTATTTTATCCTATTTTTCTATTCATAAAATAATCAAAAATAGCCCAAATCTTCTCTATTTGCATTATAAAATATCAAAAAAATATAAAATCTTTTTGAAAAATTCCCCAAAAATATATTTTGATTATTCAAGTATTTAGAGCCTTCCGACCAAAAATCATTAGTAATAGAAAAAGGAAACTCTTAAAATTTGAAAACCCCAAAAAATCTTATTAAAATCTAAAAAAATTGCAAAATTCTAAAAACATTGTTTTTTGTTTTATAATTTATTTATATTATTTTCCACCTATTAAAATTGATTTGAAGAATTTTCGATCTATTTTGTTATTTTTAATCTTCATTTCAATTTTGGGTATTTATTAAATCCCTGTTTTGAGGTATTTTTGACTTTAAAAATATATAAAAATTAGTAAAATTCACTAAAAATTACAAAAATAATGGAAAATATTTAAAACCCAAATGTTTCTAGTATTTTAAGTCTTTTTATTAGTTTTTATAACTGTGTTATCTATTATTATATATATAGTCATATATATCCTATATTCTATACATTTAAAAGAAAAAGAAATTAGAAATATAAAAATATAAAATATAAAAAGAAAATATAATAATATAAATTAAAAACAAAATAAAAAATATATATAAAACAAAAAAATAAAAATAAAAAAGTAAAATCTACAAAAACAAAATCATGCTTTGGCTCAGTGATTGAAAAGACAAATTTTTATGATTTATTGTCTTGTCTTTCTCTACACCTTTATTTCATGTGTTTGGACCCTACTTGCTTGTCATTATACATATTTAGTAGGGTATAATAAATTTTGATTCACACTAATTTTCTTGATTTATTCTTTGTATTGGTCGATTGTTGATTGGACGCAATTGTTGAGAAGTCATCACTGTGATTGAGTCCTCGCCTTGTGAGGCTCATTTTAGACACCTCGACTTTTGCAATCATCAATAAGGCATATAATAAGTAGTGTATAGAATAATATAATAAATATTTTTGGGTTTCCACAATATTACTCCCCTGAGATTTCACAATTATAGTTATTCCCCTCCTTTTTGCTCTATCATTTATGCCCCTGCCTTCTTTCATTGTTAACATATGTGCCCTTTCGTTAGTTTCATCGTTAGTGTGATAAACCAACCCATGGTTTAAACAAACCAAAGCTAGATTAAGTGCATCTTTTGTACAATTTTGCCCCTACAATTTAAGGAGCAGAGGATGTTCTTAGGAGGTAGGTGCAACTCCCTCCCTGCCACCTCCATTCTCCCTCCTTCACCAAAGGTTTTAGTCCAACCTCCACCCCATACTCACTACCTCCTTCACCTCGACCTCTTCAATCCACGCACAAGCCTCCCCCATACCATACCCTACCATCCTCTACTCCCTCTCCACCGCCTCCCTCCCCCTCCTTAGCATGAGAGGTGGTGCTCATTGATGTGTTCCTCAAGGCCATAAAGAAGAGAAACTGAGAGCATGGGCTCGGGGAACACTACCATGAGGGAGAAACAACAATGATAATGTTGGTTGTAAGATAAGAATACAATCAAAGCGAGTGTTGCTGGAGATGATGAGCATGGTAGAAAGGCTACGAGGGTAGTTGCGCTAACTACAACGTTGACAGTGAGCACGAGGTGCATTGGTTAGTATTGTTCATCCTCGATGGAGGGAAACTCAAAGTTCCCAAAATTCATCCTCGAGCTTGGGGCAGAGGGATTGGATGGAGAAGCTTGGGAGGGGGGTGACGGGAGGTAATTGCAGAGTATGTGGAGGGGAGGGACCCATCCTCGAGCTTGGGGCAAAGGAGCTCAGTGCTAAAGAAGCTTAGGGCGGAGGGGTTGGGGGTGGGGGTGGAGTTGTGTATGAAATGGAGAGGAGGGACCCATCCTCAAGCTCAGTATGGAAGGGTTGGGTGGAGGAGCTTGGGCCGGAGGGGTGATGAATCTTCATTTCATCACTTTTATTCTTTCATTTTGGGCTTAAATCCCTAGCTAAATGCATTATATATCATTAATTTTTCAAAATAAGCACTTTGTATATTGTACATAATATTACATAAAATACTGTACATTTAATGTGTTGAATTCCAAAATAAAAGAATAAAGGAAGAAAAGAAAAAAATCTGTGGAGGGGAAGGACTCAGGAAGAGTAGGGCTAGGCCTGAGGTTCGCGCTCGAGCTAAGGGTGAGGGAGGACTGAGGAGAAGTGAGGTATTGTATCAGATTTTCTTTCCATAGAACCCGAGTCTTCAAAGGCTCTTCGCTACTCTTCTTCCCCCGGAGGGGCATTCTACGTACGAGAAAGATGAGTAGGATTCTAGCTAACGTTATTAATAGTTTGAAAGAGAAATGAGACACCATAAGTGTTGAGTGAGCCTATACTCTGAGACCCAGTCATCATGATGACTTGGTCGACGAGGAATAAAGTAGGGGTATATAGGGCTGATGAATTGTACAGAAAAGACACAAAACCCTAATTTTTATTTCACTTATATGTACCTTCTGGCACCTATTTTATTTTATTATTTTTACACCTCAAATAATAAAACTCTCAACATGAATATTGTAGATAAAAATACAAAGAAAACTTTAAAATTGAATTCACATATACATATTGCACAGTGTACCCGAGACACAAAAAATAAAAATTCAAAATAAAACTTCACAGACCCGTATCTTCTCCATATTGTCTCAAAATGGACCACAATCACCTTTGATTGTATATAAATTTTAATAAGCAATTTAATGAAGGTGAATTTCAGGTTTTGGGCCCATATTGTGCTCTAGACATGTATTTTTTATTCAATACATTTATTATTTGTATTTTCCAAATTCTATTATTTTTATAAAATTATAAATAGTATTTGAAACATATGTACATAATTATAATAAAAAAACCATCAAAATAAGATCAAAATAAATAGTACTTTTAAACACATAGGTAAACTATATCTGTATATACCTATAATATATATATATATATATACATACTTAATTAAATGTATTTATTAACTCAGAAAAATATAATAACAATATCTAAGTGCACATAGAAATAAATAAATTTTTTATAAAATACTTGTATAAAATAATAAAATTTAATATAATATAAAATACCAAAATACATGTATTTATACCTATATTTTACATGTAAATATTAACTTGCAATAAAAAGCCTTGAAAAAATAAAGAAAAAATATATAAAATACTACATAAAAATAGAAACATATTTTATTTTATAAACAAAATTTAATTATATCATATATTAATTATTATTGATTTTCAATGTACTTTTTCTTTTTTTTCTTGTTGGTCCGCGTGGACCAACTAGAGCCCTTCGACAGTTGACCTCTATTCAACTATACTTCTCCCCCTCTAACTTGTGTTAAAGTCTGGATCCACCCGATTTTCTTCCCTTTTTCATGCTTCCAACATGTCCCTTCTCCCTCGAGCCCTTCCATCCATGTACAACCTGATCTTACACGATCTTCCCCAACCCTTCCCCCATCCCCATCTCTTCCTCTATCGCATGTCACACCACCTCGATGTTCTCCCGTCACCATCCTTAAATATCCAACCTCTTTGCATTTTTGCGGGTTGTTCCCTTTCTACCCAATCTTAGCCCCTCGAACCACCTTCATGGTGATGGTGCTAGTGACAGAAGTGGCTCGTGTGGTCTGCAGTGAGGAGGAACGATATAGGAGGAGGTTCCACCCATCACCGGAGGTGACTCTAGGCGATTTTGCCTCCCCGTGTCTGATAATCGAGTCGGATGACCATGGTTAAGTTATGAAATTAAGCATGTCCTTGTCACACTAGAAACTCAGCTAGAAATCGAGAAAATTATTAGTCAAGCACAAAATGAATCAAGCAAATAAAACAAGTGGTCTAAGTTACTTTTATTAACCTTATGTAGCAACCAGGGTCGAACACAAGGAGACAACTATTATTAAACGAGGGTCAATCAAATTAATAAAAAAATCAAAGAAAAGAAAGAAGGAAATACAAAGCAAACTACCCTTAGATTTTTGTGAATTTTTATCTTTTTAAATTTTTATGGCTTTTTAATTTTTATATTTCTTATGTTTTCTGATTTTTAGTTTTTAATGATTTTGAGATTTACAAATTTTTAAAATTTTTATTTTTTAAAGAAAGCAACTAAAGACAATGATTAAAAGTCACACACACTCTTTTTAGATTTTTCAAATATGTAAAATAGCCAGAAAAATCAAGTAAAAATGTTTTTTTGTTTTTGATAGTTTTTTGCTTTTTTTGTAATTTTTAAGGGATTTTTAGATTTTTAGGATTTTTAAAATTATTAAAAACAATGAATAAAGCAAACAATGCATAACTAGGAGTATTTTTTCAAATTAAAAATAAAAAATAAGATCAAAACTCTTAGAAGATATTTTTATAAAAATTATATTTAAATGCCTACAAACAGAAACAAAGAACACAATGTTTGGGTTTTTAAATTATTTTATATGAATTTTATGGTGTTTTACGGTTTTGCAAATTTTTAGAGTTTTATAAAAGAAAATCAGATGAAATTTGGACAAAAAATCAAATTGACAAAATTAAAGTTAATTTGTTTTTTTAGAATTTTTAAGTCATTTTTTGAATTTTTATGGGTTTTTTAAGGTAAATAGGGAATTTTTGTACTGTTTTTCAATTTTTAATAAAAGTAAATAAAAGAAAAATAACAAACAAAAAATTACCACAAATAAAGGACACTAGGAGGCACTAAAGAGATTTTTATGGTATTTTTGGGTTAAGTTTGATATTTATTGCAGCTTATAAAAGATCATAACAATAAAACATGATACAAAGGACCTAAATGCAAATATTATGAGTTCTAGGGCTAAACCATAACTAGTAATAAAAACATAGGGTCAAAGATGCAAAAAAAGTCCAGCGTAATGTGTGCGTCGCACGTAAAACAGACTCACAAGGGTATACATGCAAATTCAGAAACCTTCCTCTATTTCATTAACATATAGAAGTATAGGGGAAAGCTTGAAAATGACCCTCAAATACACGTGAACACACACGTGAGTTCAGTTTGGCCGGAATAAAGTACAAATATAAAAATTATTAGGTCCTTACTGCAAAAAGTTTTGAACTACTTTTACACTTATTGTACTAAAACGAAATGGCAGAAAAGGCAGGTGAAAAGATGCAATATACCCTGCAGGCGCGTGCAGCGCATGTGGTCTGACGTATGGCTCTGATGGCGCTTTGGAAAGGATTCGATAGTCAGGACAAAAGGTGGTAACGTGCGGCTAAGATCCGACGGTCAGGTATGGATCTAATGGTTCTGAAGGCTGACGCTATCTTGTGGCTCGGATCAACCCTAGATTTGATCTGAGCGCCAAGATTTGGGCGCTAATGAATGGGTGGGATCAGATATGGGGTGGTGGTCTCCTCATTAGACAGTTGGCGATGACGTTGGAAGAACATGAAGAAGGGATCACCAGCTGAGAGTCGATCGACAATATCTAGAGCTTTAGAGTCCTGGTGAACTGTCCAAAGGGTCCAACAACATGCTGGAGTGGTTTCACGCCGAAGGGGATGCTCAGATGGCTCGAAGATGAAGATCTGGGAGGTCCCCCACATGGAGTAGCTCAACTGGATTAGTCGAGGGTTGATTCGACCCTCTCGCGTGCACATGAACCTGCAAAGGGATGTGTAGATCAGAGGTGAAACTCTGACTGACGTTATGGATGAAACAATAGAGAGAAGCGGCGAGTGATGGATTCGACCTCTGACGAACATGGAGGAAGGAGGTCTAGACCTAATCTTGTTCCGATGAGAGAGGATTAGGATGATCAGGGTGCGATAGAAGATGGATGATGAGATTGCAAGGATATCAGAGAGGCTGGATGTGGGAGATGAGCCTCCGATACGCTGTTGGAGCGATGATGGCGGATGGTGGCTGTGAAGATAAAATCGAAAAGAAACAGTGATAGGGACGAAAATGAAGCTACGTGATGATCGGGGATGAGAAGGCAAGGAAAGACAGAGTGGACGATGGGGTAATGGCCTCGATTCCGCTGCGGGAGACGGCAGAGGCTTGTCACGATGGAGGTCTCGACCACAAAGCGACTTGACTCGATTCCGCACCAATCCGAGCTCCAAGAGGGTCTAGCAGGGTACTGTCACTATCCTACATGCTCTAGTGGAGGAAAGGAGGTGTGGGGAGCAAACTGTCATGCGACGGAAGGGGATGCGATGATTTCTAGGTTCCCCAGGGTCTAGAAAGATCGGAAAATTTCACGTGAACTGAGGGGGGTTCGTACCCTCCTATGTATCTACGAGGATCGCGGATCTTCAAGGAGTAATGATGTTTGCAATTCGAGGCAAGAGACTATCAGACTCGGGCTGGGGAAATGGAAGAAATAGGGTCCAACGAAGTGCAGCTGGGTTCAGATCTGGGAGATGGAAGGTTGACCTAGGTTAACGGACGTGGGTTGACCAATGAGAAAATTCCATTTTGAAAATAAAAGAAAAATTGATTAAAAACAATAAATGATTTTAAAATAAAAAGGGTAAAATTTAAAAATGTTAGTTATTTTACAAATGATTTTTTGTGATTTGTAATAATTTTAATGATATATATTATAATATATACAATATATATTGATATTTGCGTGTATAATATACCTATATACAATATTTGCATATTTTATTTTATTATTTTTACAAATATACCTAGTGTTTTATATTTTATTTATTTACAAAATAATTAAAGGATTTTAATTAGATTTTTATTTTGTTTTTGTGAATTAATTTGATAAGTTATATGTATTTACAATATAGATACATGTTACATATGTACAGTAATTGGATTATTTTAATTTTTTATTTGTTTTGGAATTTTTTTTGTTTGCATTTTCTTTAAATTAAAAACAATATGTACAAATATTAAAAATACAATATGTGTAAAACTAAATGAAAATAAGTATCAATAAATATATACAAATATAAATATATTACACTATATAGACAACCCCTCCCAAAAAGCCAATTTTCAAACCGTAACTCCAATATGAAACCAACTTCATTTTAAAGCTAATTTTATTTAGAATACAATGAAAGCGGGTTTGGTTCAATTTGAGTTCATATTGAAAAGGTATTGATCTTTCTATTCTAGTTTTACAGCTTTTTCTCAGTGTTGTATTTTTTATTTTTACAATTTATTTTTATTATTTAGAATATATTTTTAGTATAAGTTTTATTAAGGGAATAATTCAATTTGAGGATATTTTGTTGAGAAATAAAATAATACAATATATACATAATATACAAAGTGATGAAAATGCACATGCTTTTATACAAAATAAATGATGAACAATATATACAAGATTTTTTGGGTTTATTAATACATAAAAACCCTATCTCCCCTACTTTATTCCTTATCGATCAGTCAATATTTGACCTTCTCTTGGGGTTTAGGTCAGTCTGTACTTATTACATAATTACAACCTTCTTTTATTTCTTTTCTTTTTCTTTTATTTTGAATAAATAAGTGTTAGTTACACAATATTAACAAAAGCATGCACAATGCTAAATTGTTGGATTTAGTATAGATTTACAATTATTTTGCATAGGGAATTCTGCTAAAATAAAAGAATAAAAGGGTGTGAATCATGTATTCATCAGTGCCCTAGGCCGGATCGTCTATTCCCTCTTTCAATTCATCGTTTATTTAATGCTTTTACTTCCTACTTTAGTGTAGTTTAAGGGTGATTTCAGTACGTCAGAGCTCTATAGCTCTGGCCATCTTGTTCCACCGTGCAACACTGTTCCGACCATCCCCATCCGTTCCACTACCTACCCTTCCGTTTCTCCACCGCCAGCAACATCTAGTCCACCCGGATCCCTTCGGATCTAGTCCATCGAGGTCCATGTCTATCCATTCTCTAGACCTCTTTGCTCCACCACCATTTACCCATCAACCTTTACCAATACAAGCTCGGCCCGCTTCGCCAGAGCTCCCACCTTTCATATCTATAGGTTTCGCTGCTGGAAGGCTCCATCTGAAGGCCAATCAAACTAGAAAGCTGCTCCAGGTCCTTTGGAGACATCAGAACTCCCCGAGCTTCCACGCCATAGTCTGAGCCCCTCTACACGTGCGGAAGACCCCTAGGAGTCCATTTCCACCGTCGCCTTGTAGATCCATCATCAGAAGACGGGGAAAGAGGAAATCAAAGCTCGAGAGACCAGTGTTCTTATGAGTTCTTGCAGCATGCCCAACAACCATTAGATCTGGCAACGTGCCAGATCTAGTCGAAGTCATGCGATCCAGTCGAACTGTTGCAGCTCTCTAGCTTATCGAACCTCCACGTGGCACGAAGATGACAACCCGATCAACGGGCATTAAGTGGGGAAATTGCATAGTCATACCCCACACTTTTTTGTAGTTAAGAAATGAAATTGTAAATATTTAATTAAGTTTAAAACTTTTGGGAAAATTGCATCAGACCCCTTAGAATTGTTGATTATTGCACTTTAGTCCTCTACCATGTCGCCTCACGTGGTGACCCACATGCATGGTTATTTTACATGTAAACCCTTCAAGGTTTTGTATTCATCATTTAGTCTATTAAAATCAAGTTGTAGTTCAAAGTTTTGTATATATTTTGCATTCTAGTCCTTGAAATATATTTTGTTTGCAAATATACCCCTACCAGCTTGATTTATTTTTATTTATATATTTCTTTTTATTAAAAATATCTCCCGTACTCTACAAAATCTCAAAAAATAGGTATGTGCATGATTGGATACTTGTTCGTGTTATCATTTTTATTTGTCATTTTGTTAAATTTATTAATTATTAAAAATCAAATAGAGTTATTTTATTCCCTGTTTGACTTAAAAAAGAAAAAAACGTATAAAATACTTTCCAAAAATTCCTGAAAAATACCTATTATTATTTATTATCTTATTTCATAATTCCAGACCAAAAATCACAAAAAAACTCAAAAAAACCCTTAAAATTAGTAAACCCTTACTAACCTTAAACAATTTTAAAATATTATCAACTCCCAAAAATATCATTTTTGTCCCATATTTTTATTTATACATTTTACCATTTATAAAATTGATTTTGATAAATTTTGAACCCATTTCCTAATTTTAAATCTCAATTCAATTCAACCTATTTAAAAAACCCATGTTTA
The DNA here is from genome assembly GCA_037367405.1 of Ottelia alismoides. Classification (NCBI taxonomy): domain Eukaryota; kingdom Viridiplantae; phylum Streptophyta; class Magnoliopsida; order Alismatales; family Hydrocharitaceae; genus Ottelia; species Ottelia alismoides. The sequence goes on from JAZKJV010006381.1 coordinate 25,852, forward strand.
GCCTTTTTTTATTTTAAATATATAAAAATTCAAAAATTCCCCAAAAATTCATAGAAAACATAAAAATATTTGAAATATATAAAAAAATTATCTTGTTATTTTTTACAATTTTTATTTATATTTATATATAGCATCCCTTATATAGCCTATATATAGTATTATATATTTTATATTATTGTTAGTTACTATTAATACTATAAATATATTTTAAAACCTTCAGAAAAATGACTTTTCTTTTATGCTATTTTCTTATTTTTGAATATTTATTATATATATTATATTATATACTACTTATATTATATTTACATAGCTTATGTATCCACATATATTCTTATACCTATATATTATATAGTATTAAATTAAATTAAAAATTATAAAATTTATAATATAAAAAAGAATTATTTTATTTAATTAAAAAACACACAACAACAATGAGTAATGCATTATTTATTTCTTTAAATAATCCCGGCTACATCATGTGTTTCATGTATCGACCCCAACTTGCTTGTCCCCTATTCACATCCATTGTAGGTATAATAAATTTTGATTCACACTTGCCTCGATTTCATTGTTTGATCCCTATATTGTGTGGGTTAATTGTTGATTAATCGTTGAGTCTTCGAGAGATGTCATCGCAACGACTTAGTGGTCCTGCCTCGTATGGAGCATAAGACAGTCCCTCAGATTTTCTCGGTTAATAAAATGGCATTGTTATTGAGGAGCAATAGATATCGTATCATTATATAAATTATAGTGCATATTATTTTTCACTTTATTTTTTGCTTATTTCCTTTTTTATAATTATTTATCTGTTCTGACCCATTTCTCTCTATTTGGCTTTCTTGCAAGGGACCATGTGGAGACGACTACTTCCTAGGAGGAGGATGACCTGAGCCGCAAGGAGGTTGGATCTTCTACTTGTGAGACAAGTAGGAGAGAGTAGGACTGAGGCAGAGATTGAAGGAGAAGAAGCAGGCACATAGCTCTTTTTTATTTTATTTTGTGAGAGAGTGTTTTATTTTATTTTTGTAATAATTTTTAATAATTTGGATTTGGACAATACCACACCACCGAGGTCCATTACCTAGGTGTTTGTTCACCTGGGGCCTCATTGCAATTTTTCATATTTTCATCGCTTCCTTTTATTTTGTTTCCTGTAGTTTTGAGTTTTCAACTTTATTTCCATTTGTCTCGTGTGATTGAGCCCTAGCCTAGGAATTGCTTGATCGATAGAATAAGTTCAAAACCATAATAAACTACATGTACCTATAGTTTCGCGCTTGGAATTAGATCAAATTTAATTATTGACTATTTGGATTCGAAACCGTGCACCGAGAGAGACTCCACACATCACTTGCAGGGCCCACTGTGGTGGGCACCGAGGAGTCTCCAAGACCAAACTCTAGTTTCTTTTCTATATATTCAACTCTTGGTTCTTCATGTTAATAGAAACTCATATTTTAGGGAGCTTTCATCGGCTTGCATCTGCATATAGTGTAGGTTTTAATTTCCTGTCTAGCATCCTGCACGAAGAGAGTTGGAGGCAAGGTGATCATCATCTATATGGGCACGCGTCATTGATTTCTGCTTGCATTGCTTTTTCATTCTCTCCCTATCATTTTGATCACATAGGATACCGAAGGAATTGGAACCTTGTTAGGAATCGTGCATTCAAAAACATCAAAAAAAGTGATAATCAATAAAATTGGGACTGCTAACTTTACTCACCTTAAAATAAACATAAAGGACAAATCATTGCTCTGGGGAGAGTAACCCCTCCTTGTACACATGTTGCATTTAGACTGAGAGAGGCACGTACACATAAGGAATAAAGCCCCCAACCATGGACTTGTGCCTTAAGCGCATGGGTCGGCTCTTGGGTCCTGATATTGTTGGGGCACTTTCCTCTGACTATAGATGAAGTGGCTTTGGTATTCTAGTAGGAGTGCTTGATGAACCGAAAAATCATCTCTTTAATAATCTATAGTTGTAGTATAGAAGATGAATTCCAATTCCGTAAAAATCACGTCTTTGAATATGTGGCAATTATTTTACATAGAAAGATACCATGTCAAACACAAGGACACGAGCATCCTCATATTTTCATTGAAAATTATTGATTAAATAATGACTAATAATTTTCTAAACCTAGGTCTTCATATGCGGTTACGATGTATAATACAAATGCACAAATGCAGAGATGCAAACAAGAGGGCAGATACATGACACATGCATTTTTTTGTTTTATGCAATTAAAATGAGATGCAATGTGTATGATATGCCAACAGAGAAATTATGTACAAATATGCCTAAAAATAATCAAGTCAGTGAGCAATAAAGAATAAGTTGATTTTCGAGAGAAAATAGGCATTAAAATGAAATTAAACATCTATTAATGGTAAATAATAAGAGAGCAAAAGACATGATATATCATCAAAAATTAACACATTTAATTAAGTGTCAAAACATGAAATAAGTGATGCCATTAGTCTTGGACCTGCTTGAGAGCTTTCTCTCATGTAGAGAATAAAATAAGCATCAAAACGAGACCGAAATCAACTGAATCGGAGTCCAGATGCTCAAGATATGAATAAAATAGTGCAGGGCATAAATGTAGGAATATGAAAAATCAATGGATAAATAATTACAAATATACCCCTGAAGGGATCGAAATGCAATTTTCAAAACTCAGAGGATCCTCCCTATAAAATACCCCAGACACGCACGTAAGGCACACACCTGGGTGGACCTCTCCTCAAATTTGGGAAATCTAGGGGTGCATCTGCAAATAACACTACCCCTCACGTGGGAGGCACACAGGGCGAGGTTCAGACCCAGGCTCGACGGTCTAGAGGGTTGGAGGCCACGTGGAGGGGCTTCCTGCTTCATTGCTGCTTCGGGACCACTGAACCTGTAGGATCGTGGCGGGGGCTAGTAGTAGATGGGGTCGTCCGAGCAAAGAGATCGGATGACATCTGTACGTCGGGTTCATCAGCATCGCCGCCTGCTGCGACGGACTTGGTGAGGCTCCAACGAAGGCTCCCTTCCTCCTCCGTCTCCGTTCTACTGCTTGGAAGGTGCACACACCTTCACGAAAGGCTGACGAAGATCCCGATGACCTCAAGGAGTGGTAGAATGACTTGCAATAGCAAGGTGGTGGAACGTCGTCAGAGGAGCTGCTCGAGAACGGAGCTGGGTTGCGAACTCCGATGATTGAAGGAACAAGGACCTACAATTATTAGACAATAGATGAAATAAGGTGTGCGTGGGGGAGGTAAGTGAACGAAGGACCATGAGGATGAAGAAGGTGGTGGTCCGAGGCTTCTTCTCTGACGAACCAGAGGAGAAATGGATCGGAGCGGATGAGGGTCCAGAGGAAGGGAGAGTGTGAGTAGATAGGTCAGCAAAGATCTAGGTAGTAAGATGGAGCTTAGAAGCTGGTGAGGTGGAAGAGAGGTGTCTCATATGTGGAGATAAAAATCAAAGAAAAATGAAGAAAATCGAGGGAAGCAGAGTCCCTGGTCAAAGAAGGAAATTTGGTGGAGTAATTGGTCTATGCTGAGGGTCGAATCGATCCTCCGGTCGTCACTCAACCTGGCCGACCAAACCAGAGGGCTCAATGGCTTCCTAGAGTACCGTGATAAGGTGGAGATCACCGTGGGTCGACACCAGCCTAAAGGATCCATTATGGCTCCCCGTCCGACGTATGTCTATCACATGGAGGTAGAGAGGGGCTAGGGCTTAGGCATGTAGTGGTGGACGAAGTAGGATAGAGGCAGAGCGAGCTTTTTATAGGCAGAGGTCTCCGATTGTTATGGTGGTGACGAGGAATTTTCGAGTGGCTTGCGAGAGGCATTAGAACGAGGGGTGAGGTCATTGATGGGCACGTGAGAAAGGTGGATAGAAGAGCTACATGGGAAGGTCGTTAGGTTGATCAAAGGAGAGAAGAGGTGGCTGCTAGAAAAGGAAATGGGAGACAAGGTTGTGAGGCCTAACGCCTAAGAAGAGAGGTACATGGGAGGTGGAATAAGGGGATTTAGCTGTTGGATCTCACGATCTAGTGGCCAAGAAGAGGGCACGAGGCGAGGGCTCCGATCAGATCACTTTATCTGATTGAGTGGTAGGGATTGGGCGTGAGCATGCGGTTGGGATGAAACTGGGGGTTTCATCCAACGGCGGAGGTGGAATGGGTGATGTGGAGCTTGATGAGTCGTTGAATGAGGAAGCCATCCAATGGTTAAGGAAGAAACGGGCGTGGTTGGCTGTGATGAGATCTCAGGAGAGATCGGAGGGCTGAGGGAGAGCTGGAGATGGGCGGTGGGGATAGAGGCGGGGAAGGGGTGATCCAAGGTCAAAGGAGGGTTGCGAGTGGCGTGAGGACAAAGGGCCACTTGGAGGCTCCAGAGAGCGCCACGTGGCCCAATGAAATTATTAGAAAATAGTAAAATTAAATAAAAATAAAAAAAGAATTAGAAAGAGGTCGAATTAATAAAAGTTAGACCATGAAAGTTTTAGATCTCGATGATATATACAAGTTTTATGTTGAACAAAAAGTTAAAAGAGGTCAATTGAACAAAGAATTATTTTTGGTAGCATTTTTAATAAGTAAAAATGCTGATTTTATTGCTTTGATAGTTTTTTGTATTTTCAATTTATTTTTAAGACCAAAATAAATATCTACAATATTTATCTTTTTTTGGGGGATTTTTAATAAAAGAGAAAATAAAGAAAATGTTAGTAATGATTATACAATAATTAATAATTAGGGTTAATTACAGGTAAATGTTTTATTGATAAAGGTGCGGAATTAATGAAGATTTCCAATGAGGTTCTTATTCTTCGAGGATAAAAAGAGAGAATAGTGATGATCCATCAGAGATTCATCACACCCCTATGCTTAAACTATGCTTGTCCTTGAGTATCTAAAGAATGAAGAAATTAGATTAATTCGTGACAGTGCACATGATTTTTCGAGGCTCAATTCATCGAAGACCCTCAATTTAAGTGATCCTAAAATTCTGAGCTTAACCTGCTCTAGTCAAAAGGAATTCAACTTCTCTAATTAGTAGATTGTCTGTTTGTACATATAATATAAGGATATGACATTTAATGTACTGCAATCATGAGAGTCGAGTCGAGATGTAACCCAAGGTTCCAGTCTAGGAGACTTTCCTCTAGACCTAATCCTCAACACTAGGGAATAAGTCAGTTCTTGCATTCAATCCACTATCTCATTAGTTTGTCAGATTTGAACGTGTAGATGGAAGGCCAGATGATGAAGGGCATATGATTGTGCATTATCTTCTCTCCTTTACATTGAAACAAGGGTCCTCTCGAGTGCCTTATTACTCAATGCATGTATATTTTTATTTGTTGATCAATGTGTCCGTCAAGAGAGCTCGGAGTCATCTGTACTTGTTTTCCTGGGAGTACACCGATGTGTGTCTTTTTTGTGTATCTAAGATACCTTCGACACTCTGACTTGTATGACTATACGATGCAGAGCCCTTTTTGGGTGCTAGCCTGACTCTTTGGTCCTAATAACTTAGGTCCAAGTGGACACTTTGAAATGTTTGGGAGTGCTCGCCTTCGGTGGAAGCCATTTTGAATTTGTATTTGTAATGAGAGAGAGCTTTTCCTTGTATGAGAGAACTTCTCTCGAATTTTGTTTCATTGATGTTTAGCTAGATCCACTTCTTTTACTAAGAGTTGGCACACACTTATCAACAATTATTTAATTTCATCACACCCTGGCACATAGGTAAATATCAAACGATAACATGTGAACTTGTTCACATACTTGTTAGGGTTTGCTGACACTCAGGTTTCTTGGCCTTCATTGACTTTATCTCATCCTCGAGCATCATTAAGTCAGGTATAAACTCAAATCTTTAGTCCTAGTTCCTCAAGTGATAATTCAACTCATCTCATCAATCATACAGTTGTGAAAGTGATGTACTAATCATATTCTTTAGAAGGTAGAGATGAAGAGTGCAATATAGTGCTTAAATCTTTTAAACTAGGGAAGTGTGGATTATTAAGTTTCAAACCCTAATGAATAAGGCTGGTTAACTCAAACTCTCAAGATCTCAAAAAACCAAGTGTCCTCAAATCTTTAAGCCTTGAGTGATAGTGCATGTGTCAGGAATACACCAACTCCAGAGTTAGTGGATTTTTTTTATGATTTTTTAATTTTGAAATTTCTATGGAAGTTTTTTAATCTCAAGAGTAATAGTGACTGGCCCAAGCTCATGAATAGTTGCATCTACTCCCATCCAGTATGGGTATAAGTACAAACCGTTAGAGGGATATCCCTGTTACTTCAAGAGGGTGCCATTCGCATTGTCTTTTTACCACCCACTCTGCTAAGTGAGACTATGTTCCCTCATAGAAATGGTTACTCATTTCTAAGCTCAGTAGTTAGAATCGTTGCTTAAGAAAAGATTTCATTTTTTTCAGATTTTTATGAGATTTTGAAAAAGGTTAATTGTAATTACAAAATAAGAAGTTAGTCCCTCATTCTTTGAAAAGATTTTTCAAACCATGTCATACAATATATAAAGATTTTCAAAAAAAATTCAAACGATTTTCAAAATGAGTAAAACCCCATTTTTAAACCAATGTAACACAATTAGAAATTTTTTCAAAACATTTTGCAAATATTTTTATAGAAACTAATTCACAAGATACTTATACCCTAGCCCCGAAAAATTTTCAAAAGAAAATCAAAATATGAGTTATTGCTAAAGTATATATAATATATACGCTATACCCCCTATACTTAACTTTTTCCATATCCTTATAGCAGAAAGTGATATGAAGCCATAGCCCAGGTCAAACACAAGGTGATATAACAGAACTGACTTAGATGGTCCCCCTATACTTAGGTTAAAATGACCTCACTATGAGAAGACAAGAAGAGAGATGAATGACTCAGGCCCCCTATACTCAGGCTGAAAATAGCCTTAGTATTGGATATGAAATGAATATGGAGAGACCCAATGTGAGTGATAAGTTACTATACAAGGTTCCCTCTATACTTAGGCTGAAGATTTGCTGAAGTATTTGGATGTGGATTTCAGGCTAGGGAACCGTATATCAGTTAGGGTTAGAGGGTGGAGTGGATTTACATAGATGCATGAGTGGAGAGGGGGGTCATCTAGGGTTACGAGAGGGCTGGATAGAGAAGACAATCATGCTCAACCAAGAAAGCAATACCCCTTGATTCATCAACATGGCCCTAGGTCGACACTTAAGTGGAGCCTCACCCAGATTGGGATGAGACTTCACACACCACATGTAAGGTTCATGTTTATATTTACATATGCGAGCCCTTAAACGAGGACTGCTAGAAATACAAATGATACACATTTTTTTCTTTTTTGCTCAATAGATGCATCAACAAAATGTTGACTACACTCCTTAAACCATCCTAAATTTCCTTTGTGGCTCCTTACAACAGGAGCTCCAAACTCCACGCCTCCCTGTAGATCGAGCGTCCTCCATCTTCACGAGCCCTGCCACAAAGGAAAAAGTTAGGAAAAATATCAAGAAATTTAATCAAGAAATGATGATGCAAAATAGATACAATATGAAGACCTTTAGCTCTTGAAAATAATCACATAAAAACAATACAATAAAATTCAATAAACAAATAGGATGAGTCGTGCCCCCGACAACAATGTTATTTGATGGATGAACTGTGTCTCCGACAATGGCTTCATTTGATGAACCAAAAAATCGTCTCTTTAATAAGCTATAGTTGTAGTATAGAAGAGGAAAATCAATTCAGCAAAAACCACACCTTCCAATATGTGGCAATTATTTTAATAGTAAAGATACCAAGGTCGAACACAGGGACACGAGCCTCCTCATATTTTCATCGAAAATTATTGATTAGATAATGAGTAATTATATTCTAAACCTAGGTCTTCATATGCAGATGTGATAAATAATATAGAATGCATAAATGCAAAGATGCAAACAGAATGACAGATACATGATTCATGCATTTTTGCTTTGTTTTATGCAATTAAAATGAGATGCATTGTGTATGATATACCAACAGAGAAGTTATGTACAAATATGCCTAAAAATAATCAAGTCAGCGAGGAATAAAGAATAAGTTGATTTTCGAGACAAATTGAGCATTAAAATGAAATCAAGCATTAATTAATGGAAAATAACTATAGAGCAAAAGACACTATATATCATAAAGAATTAGCACGTTTAATTAAGTGTCAAAATATGAAATAAGTGGTGCAATTAGATAGAGAATAAAATAAGCATCAAATGAGACCAAAATCAACTGAATCGGAGTCCATATGCTCAAGATGTGAATAACATAATGAAAAGGCATAAATGTAGGGAAAATATGCAAGATAAATGGATAAATAATTACAAATAGACCTTTGGAGGGACCTAAATGTAATTTTCAAAACTCGGAGGGGCCTCCTTGTAAAATACCCCAAGCACGAGCATAAGGCACGTGCCTGGGTGGACCTTTCTAGAAATTTGGGAAATCTGAGGGATGCATATACAAATAATCCCATCGCCTCACGTGTGAGGCACGTGGGGGCAAGGTTCGGACCTAGGCTTGACTGTCCATAGGGTTGGGGGCCACGTGGAGGGGCATCATGCTTCGTTGCTGCTTCAGGATCACCGAACATGTAAGATCGTGGTGGGGGCTGGTAGTAGATCAGGGTCGTCCCATCAAAGAGATCGGACGACATTTGTATGTCGAGTTTATCAGTGTTGCTACCTCCTGCGACGGACTTGGTGGGGCTCCCGTGAAGTCTCCCTACCTCCTCCATCTCCGTTCTACTCTTGGAAGGTGCATGCACCTTTGCGAAAGGCTAGAGAGGATCCTGATGGCCTGGAGGAGTGGTAGAACGGCTCGCAATAGTGAGGTGGTGTCATGTCATCGGAGGAGCTGCTCAAGAACGGAGCTGGGGCACGAACTCTGACGATTGAAGGAACGAGGACTTGCAACTGTTAGACGATAGTCGATGCAAGGTGTGCGTGGGGGAGATGAGTGAATGGAGGACCATGGGGATGAAGAAGGTGGTAGTCCGAGGCTTCTTCTCCGACGAACCATAGGAGAAATGGATCGGAGCAGATGGGGGTCTGGAGGAAGGGAGAGTGTGAGCGGATAGGTCGGTGAAGATCGGGGTGGTAAGGCGGAGCTCAGAAGCCGTTGAGGTGGCAGGGTGTGTCTGGCAGGTAGAGATAAAAATCAAAGAAAAATGAAGAAAATTGAGGGAAGTAGAGCACCTGGTCGGAGAAGGAAATTTTGTGGAGGAACTGGTCTATGCTGAGGGTCGAATTGACCCTTCGCTCAACATGGCTGAACGGACCAGGGGGCTTAACAGTTTCCAGGAGCATCGTGACATAACGGAGATCACCTGGGTCGACACTGGTCTAAAGGAGCCATTATGGCCCCTCGTCCGACCTCTGTCTGTCACAGGCGGAGAGGGGCTAGGGCTTAGGCATGTAGTGGTGGATGGAGTGGGATAGAGGTAAAGCAAGCTTTTTATAAGTGGAGGTCTTCGACCGTTATGGTGGTGATGAGGCGACCTGGAGTAGCTTGCAGAGGTGTTAGAGCAAGGGGTGAGGTCATTGATTGTCGCGCGAGAAAGGTGGATCGAAGGGCTACGTGGGAAGGCCGTTAGGTTGAGAAAAGGCAAGCGGAGGTGGCTGCTAGAAAAGGAAATGGGCAGTGAGGTTGCGAGGTATAACGTCTGGGAAGAGAGGCACACAACAGGTGGAAGAAGGGGATCTAGCCGTTGGATCTCACAATCCAACAACCAAGAAGCGGGCGTGAGGCGAGGGCTCAGATCTGATCCCTCAATCTAATCGAGTGGTAGGGATTGGGAACGAGTGTGTGGTAGGGATGGAACCAAGGGTTCCATCCAGTGGTGGAGGTGGAATGGGTGATATGGAGCTTGATGAGCCATTGGATGGGGAAGCCATCTAATGGATAAGGAAGAAGCAAGTGTACGTGGAGGACTGAGGGAGATCTAGAGATGGACGATGGAGATAGGGGTGGGGAAGGGGTGATCCAAGGGTAAAGGAGGTGTCACAACCCCACTTCCAGGCCATCAGATCATTCCATATCCGGATCTGGTTACTCATCAATAATTCATTCAACAATCACAACTAACATTCAGAAATAGATTGCAATTAAAAATACTCAGAAAGAAGTATTTAGTGCTTTTCCTTTCACAAAATAAAGTTTATAATGATACATTGGCCCACTATATCCATTACATGTACATCAGCTGTAAAGAAAATACACAAAAAGATTACCAACTACCTTATAGAGTAATGCTACCATGGCTGGCTGGATAGCTATTATATTAGCTGGCTGAATTATTAAAGTCCTTGCGATGGTTGATGAATCCATGGTTCATCACCTTTATTATTTTATTTTAGCATTATTTTCTTAGTCAAATACATGTAAATACCCAATAATTTCACGAAGTTATCATTTTGCATGCATTTTTTAATTATTCATTTTTAACACCTTTTCTATTCAAATAAAAGAACAAAGAAGAAAAGAAAAAGAAAAAGAAAATAAAAATAAAAATAAAGGAGGTAATTATGAAATAAATGCAGTCTGACCCGAACCCCAAGAGAAGGTCAAGACTTGACCTGGTCGATCAGGAATAAAGTAGGGGGAGATAGGGTCTTAAATCCAAAAATCCAAAAATAATTTGTAAATATTTTTCCTTTTTATTTTTGAATTTATTCTTTGTATATTTGTATAAAACTTACACTATTTTATTTGTACATAAATTAACCTCGAATTAAATATTTTTCTTAATTAAAGTTGTAAATAAAAATGTTTTCTAAATAATAAAAATAATTGCAAAGTAAAATCATGTATAGAGTAAAAGTATCCACATTCAGAAAAAGCCGTAAAGTGAAAATTGAAAGACCAATTCCATCTTCATAAGAACTCAAATTGAATCGAACTTACTTCCATTGTACTCTAAATTAAATTATCTTTAAAATAGTTGCGGTTTCTTAATTTTTGGACTTACGGTTGAAAAGTTGGTTTTCTGGGGGTGGTTTTTGCAATTTGATCATTTATTTATTTTATTTATTTTTATTACTTATTTTTGTACATATTATATTTTTAATAATTGTAAATATTGTTCATAGTAATTTAAAGTGAATAATGTATTTTTTAAAAAAAATTGTATATAAAATCATTTCCTTATTTGTACATGTGTATAATGTACATTATGTGTATATGATATGTATAAAATTAACCTCCTTATATAAAAACCACCAAAAAATTAATATCTAACATTAATTAATTAAATTAATATTATTACTAAAATTTTATTTATTATTTATTTGATTTGAAAACCTACCATGTATATAAGATTTGATTGTATACCTTAAATAACCACCATTAAGGTGGCTAATCATTTTTTACCAATTAACTATTTTATTTATTTTATTTAACTAAAAAATTTATTTATTTATTTTATATATTTAAACAACCACTAAACACCTTCCTTTTTGTACATATTTTCCATTTTTTATTTCTTCTCCTTTTTATTGAGCTCAACTCCTTCATTTTTTCTTTTGATCAATCTTTGGTGGAGAAGGAGCCTCATTCTCGAAAATTCCGTTGGTTTCGATAGAAAAGTCCAACCCCCGAGCCGTCCGGTAACAGCAGACCAGTTGTCATCGAGGCCATCACGACGCCTGCCTCCCCTAGGTTAGATCCATTTTTTTGTCATTCCTCTAGATAAATTTTAGATTTATTTTTTGCTTCGATTTCATTGATAAATTTTAGATCTTAGTTCCTAAATATCCATCACGATTCAACCCGCCTCCAATTATTGATTCCAACGTCACCCTCTTGATCAATCCGCTTCATGTTCTACCGTACACGATCTTCCACTCCGACTGCACATGGTGGTCGGAGATACGGTTCCGATTCCTCACCTCCGCTAGAACCTCGCCCACTAATTCCTCTTTGATTTTTGCGGACCGAGCCGTGTGCTCGATTTGTTTTTCAAATTATTTTATTACAGATTAAAAAAATAATAAAATAATAATAATATTTCATTTTTTATCCCGCAATCTCATAAAATAATAAAAAACAATTTTTAATTATTTTATCTCTAATGTTTTTGTTGCAGACATAAATAAAAAATAATTAAAAAATTATATATATATATTTGTTTTGCATGTTTACAAAAAAAATACAAAAAATATTTCTTTTATTTCTAATATTACTTTTGCTGGTAAAAAAATTCCAAAAAATTGCAATTCTATTTCTGAAAAAAAGAAAAACAAAAACAAAATAAGAAAAAAACAAAACAAAAATTCAGGGTAGAATTTTTGTTTTGTTTTTTTATTATTTTGTTATTATTTTCTTTTTTTTCAAAAACAAAATTGCAATTTTTTTGCAATTTTTTTGCCTACAAAATAATTGTTAGAATTAAAAGTTAAAATTTTCTACTTTTTTTGTAAACATGTAAAACAAATATATATATATACAATATTTAGTATTATTATTTATCTATTCCTCCAACAAAAACATTAGAGATAAAATAATGAAATATTATTTTTTATTCTTTTATGAGATTGCAGGATAAATAAAATAAAATTTTGTTTTTTTACAAGAATTAGGTGAAAGGATTTATAAATTGAGTGTTAGTAATTTTTACAAGTATATATATACAGTGGGTAAAGAATTTTATGGATCATACATATATCCCTCAAACTTATTTGAAAATAATTTTACAAGTACTTTTGAAAACTATAGTCCAAAATAATTTTTTCAAATAATTTTACATACATTTACAAATATTTGAAAACTATTTTGCAAACATTTTTTAACACTATATATAGATTTTTTCAAAATAATTTTTCAACCTTTTTCAAAATATTTGCAAATAGTTTTACAAAATAATTTTATTTCACACAAAAAGAATTTTTACAAACCAAATATTTTCACAAAGATTGAAAACATTTTTCAAAACATTTTTCAAATAGTTTTCAAAAGATTCTTCAAATAGATTTTCAAACTACTTTCAAAATATTTTTCAAAATATTTTAACTTGACTTATTAAGTAGTATGTACAAAATAACTTTGAGGAAATATATGCATCTTTTTATTAGTTGATTTTACTGAATTTTACATGTATTTATACATCATTTTAGCAACATTAAAAATACAAAAGTACGAATTATGGCTAAAATATATAAACAACATATACGACCCCCTATACTTAGCTCGAACTATGTCCTCATAGTGATCAGAGAGCTGTAAAGGAAGACATAACTCGTGCTAAGTATAGAAAAGTGAAAAGACTCCTATGCTACAACGACTTAAAGAATACGAAATGAAAAGAATAGAAGTCGGTGATCCACCCTATAAATAGGATGAAATAATCCTAAGTATAGAAGACTGTACAAATGAGGACAAACGAGGATGAGAATTTGCACAAAAATCAACGAATCAACCTGTCCCCCCTATAGTTAGGGTAAATGATCCCTAAGTATAGAAAAGAATATCCACATGCGGGGGACAAGCAGGAGAATATATAGAGATTACCTCCCCTATAATTTGGGTCGGATATCCCAAATATAGGCAACAAATAAGAGGTTATCGACGCAAAAAATATGAACAACCTGAGTCTAGCACACCCTATACTTAGGATATAGTACATCCTAAGTATAACAAAAATCCTAAGCGAGACCTGGGGTGCTATACAAATTGGAAGAAAAGAATGAAATAACCAAAAACATGAATATACAAAGAAGAGAAAGTGAAGAGTAACTCGGGTATGAGACACATTATGTACAAGTCAAAGGATATGTCTCATACAAAATGAATGGGGGCAACTTTAACGGTCGGCGGGTCATGATCACGCTTCAAGCGCTGACCGTTGACTCGGAAGGTTGCTTCAGAAGACAACTCGGATATGTCTATGTTGTCATTGTCAAACACCTTTCTGACTAAATACGAGCCTTTCCATTTACTCTACAATTTCCATGGAAATAATCTCAACCTGGCATCAAACAACCATACTCTCTGATTCAGCTCAAATTGTTTATGGCTGATATGAGAATCATGCCACATCTTCATTTTGTCCTTGTAATGTAGGCTGCTAGAAAAGGCTGCATCTCTAAGCTCTTCCAGGGCTGCCAACTCTGCTTGTCTTTGATCTCCTACACTCTCAGGATCCAAAAATATATCTGATACTACCTATAGTGACTTGTGCTTGATCTTAACAGACAAGTGGCATGTCTTGCCATAGACGAATTGAAAAGGAGATGCACCCAAAGGTGTCTTGAAGGAAGTCCTATAGGCCCACAAGATTGAGTCCAAAATCTGTGACCAGTCCTTTCGGTCTAGGTGGACAACCTTCTGCAAAATCATTTTAATCTCCCTATTTGAAACTTTAGCAAGACCATTTGTCTGTGGATGGTATGGTGTAGCGACTCGATGGTGTATATTGTACTCGTCAGCAAGGGCCCTTACCTTGTCATTGATGAAATGAGTACCCCCTTCAGATATCAAAACTCTAGGTACCATGAACCGCGTGATGATGTTCTTCATCAAAAATCTGCAAACTATCATGGCATCAGCGTTTCGGGTGGGGATTGCCTCAACCCAACGACTAACATAATTTACGACCAACAAAGAATCCCAGACTTTTGGGGAATGGGCCCATAAAATCGATGACCCATGCATCAAAAACCTCACATAAGTGAATGGGCTGCATCAGTATCATATCTCTATGTTCATAACTACCCATCCTCTGACAGTCAGTACACTTCTTCACGAATTCATCGGAGTCCTTGAAGAGGGTTGGTCAAACCAGATTAGAGCACCTTTTGTGTTATCCTCCTCCCAGAGTGATGTCCTCCTACCTCAAGCTTGTGGCAGTAAGTGAGGACATTGTGGTGTTCCTCTTGAGGAATACATCGACGCCAAACATTGTCTCCTCCTTCATGGTAAAGGACGGGATCCTCCCAGTGGTATGACTTGGCCTTCGCCAGGAAAGTCTCAAGTTACTGCTGGTCCAACCTTGTGGAACTTTATTGGCAATAAGATAGTTCACAATGTTGATGTACCACGGGAGTGAGGTGATAGCAAAAATAGCCTCGTCTGGGAATGTCTCAGTGATAGGTGTGGTAGTCTCAGAATCCTCAAGATGTTCTAGGTGGGAGAGGTGATCTGCCACTACATTCTTAACTTCAGGCTTGTCCTTAATCTCTATGTAAAACTCCTGGAGTAGAAGGATCCATCTAGTCAAACGTGCTTTGGCATCCTTCCTAGCCATGAAGTACCAGATGGCGATGTGATCGGTGTACATAGTCACTCTAGATCCAAGAATGTATGATCACAATTTATCCAAAGAAAATACTACGGCTAGCATCTCTTTCTCAGTCACAGTATAGTTCCATTGAGCAGCATTCAAGGTACAACTAGCGCAGTGTATGGAAAACGGAAGACCATCTCGCCTCTATCCCAGCATTGCCCCTATGGCAAAGTCAAAGGCGTCTGTCATGATCTCGAATGGGAGAGACCAATCTTGTGGCTGAAGGACAAGAGCCTGAATAATCATGTCTTTGAGAGTCTCAAAAGCCAAAGGACACTTATCATTTACAAGGAACTCGATGCCTTTCGTGAGTAGATTCAGTGAGCGGTCGGGCAATCCAACTGAAGTCCTGTATAAACCGTCGGTAGAAACTGACATTACCTAGAAAAGATCGCAACTGTATCAAAGTGGACAACGGATTGAGTTTCTTGATGATGCCCACCTTGGCCGGATCTACTTCCATGCCCTTATTGGAGATAATATGGCCAAGCACCGTCCCTTGAGTCATCATGAAATGACTCTTCTCCCACGACAATACAAGGTTGACCTCTCTGCACCTTTGTAATATACGGTCTAAGCAAGAAAGACAAGCATCAAAACTGTCACCGTAGACTGAGAAGTCATCCATGAAGACCTCTAAAAATTCACCCACCATGTCTAAGAAAATAGAGAGCATGCACCTTTGGAATGTAGCTGGAGCATTACATAATCCGAAGGGCATCTGTATAAAAGCATACGTCCCAAATGGACTGGTGAAAGTCGTTTTCTCCTGGTCTTCGGGCGCTATGGCCACCTGGTTGTATCCTGAATACCCATCCAGAAAGTAGTAGTAACTCTTCTTAGCTAGCCTCTTGATGATCTGATCTATGAATGGTAGCAGGAAGTGGCCCTTCTTGGTGGCCTAATTTATCATCTATAGTCCAGACAGACTCACCAAGAAGTGGGTATTCGAGAAGCTATCTTCTCTCCGTCCTCATTCACAACTGTAGTGACACCCATTTTATTGGGCACCACATGTAATGGACTAACCCACTTGGGGTCAGAGATGGGTAGATAAAATCGACACTCCACCACTTAGATATTTCCTTCATCGCAACTTCTCAAAGATTAGGGTTCAACCTACGTTGGAACTCACACGAAGGCTTAGTATCATCTTCGAGATAGATGTGGTGAGAGCACAGGGCCCGACTTATCCCATAAAGATCAGCTACGGACCAACTAATTGCCTTACGGTTCCTCTCAAGAACCTTCATCAAGCGAGATTCTTGGTCATCAGTCAAATCTGCTGAGATAATGACTGGATGCATCTCTGTCTCACCCGTAAGGAATCTGTACTACATGTTGTGTGGTAAGGTCTTCAATTTTAGCTTGATGGGAGTGGGTGGATCTAGTCTCTGGATTGTCTGCATGAAGTCTACCAGATCTGTATGAGAGAACTCTCGGTGCTCTATTGAAACAAATGGAGATTACGTATCTGGTGAATTTGTATGTTGCTCTGGCTCTGTCTCCGCTCTAACTATGGACTCTGTGGGAATCAGACACGATAAATACTGATCAAAATCCTCCCAATCCAACTCAGTGTCTTACTCAGAGGGAAGTGAACTGCAAGAAACAAAATCTGCCTCACCATCTTAATCTGTCTCTCCAGCCTCTACGGTATCCTACTCCATGAGTGCACTCTCCGAACTTTCCTCAATTGTATAATGGAACTATGATGTCTCTGAAGGTGTGATGAGAGATCGTGTGTGCTGGTCTGTCCAAACTGCTTCATCATCTGTGATCACAAAATCACACTCATGGTGGATGTATGACTCGAAATCTGGCATCTTCTCTGAGTCGATAGTCAGTTCTGATCAAGCTGAATCTCTAGCTCTAGTCTCCTCAATCGTATCTATTTGTATACTTTCACTCCCAACGTGAAAGTATAACTTCATGCTATCATGATCGGACACTACCTTATCTATGGCTAAGAAAGGTCATGCTAAGATGATGAGGGTATCAGTCACTGATTCAGGGATCTCCAAGTCCAGTACAACAAACTCCACTGGAAATTTCAGGTCTTGAATTGTGACGACAACATCCTTTAGTAATCCCTTCAGCCTTTTAACAGATCATCAGCAAACTGAAGGGTTGTCCCACTCTATCTAAGAGGTTCAAACTCGAATCGGGCGAGTAAGGCAACCGGGAAAAGTTTAATAGAGGAACCGTTGTCTAATAGAATACGGTCGAAACACTGCTCATGAATGTTGCATCTAACATAAGGAGATCCAGCATCTGGTGTTTTGGTTGGCAATCGGTTTTGAATAGCAAAACAGGTGGCATGGGTGAGCACATGGATCTCTATATTATGGTTCCTCTTCCTCCTACGGATGTTGGTCTTCTCTCTCTAATTCGTTTGGAATAGAATGTGCTCAAGTTCCCCCTAAAAAGTAAGTTGTATCTAGAATCTGTCTATCTTATGCTCGCTAAACTCTATCTAGTGCTTCTTTTTAGGATTTTCTATTTTGGTCCCCTTTCCAAAGCGGAGTCATTGAGGGAAGGGGATGGAAGGACCCTCGTTAGAGAGATGAGGGCCAGGAATAGGTTCCTGTACATGCAATAGGATAGAATCCATGCAAAGATTATCAGGTAACATAGATGGACTCACAGGAGATACAGAAACCTTTCCTCTATTCATATTTTTTATTTTTGTTGTTTTTACATTTTTTGTGTTTTTTAATAGGTGTCCTCAGGTACAAAATGAGGCAACACAACAGAATGTAACTCGGTGGCATCAATACTACCCATAACATCTAAACTCACGGTATCAGCACCGTGCTCTGGCCTAGCATCTAGAATCACGGTGGCATCAGCACCACCACCTGCAACTGGAAATATGACGGCCTCAGTACCGTCGTCTGGATCAACATCCTTGGTGGCGTCAACACCACCAACATCGTCATCATGATAAGTGGCATCAGTACCGCTTCCATCCTCGTTTGGTGGCATGGAATCTACATCAGGACGTCGCTAAGATGAGCCACCGATGGCTAGCATCCTACCGCTCCTAAGTGTCACAAAATTAACATCAAGTATAGAGGAAGAAATATCATCCAAACTATCACTAGGAGTTGTGGTCTCTATAAACTGTACCTGCTCATGTTTTCTCTTCAGTTTGTTCAGGTTGGATTCAATCTGAGCAGGTATGGTGGCATTGCCCTTTATTATCCCCCTCGTCTCCTGTTGGAACTCGTCCATCTCTCGTTGGAAGGAGGCCTACTGATTAGAGAGCAAGCGAGAAAGGTCATCAAGGGCTGGATTCTCATAGACTGGTGCATAAGAACTGGACGGGTTGCCTCATTGGAAATGAGGTTGAGTATGCTGCTGTAGATAGTGAGGAGGAGGCTGGGAATATTCTGAGGTTGTGTCTGCTGCTGTAGATAGTGAGGAGGAGGCTGGGAATATTGCTGAGGATGTTGCCTCCACTACTGTCCCTGATAGCGGGGATGAGGACCCTGCTGCTGCTAGTACTGGTGGGAGTACTGGGGTTGTTGAGACTAGATACTCTGCCTTGCCTGAGTTGGAGGCTGCTGCTGGGAAGAGATGCCTCCAATTGACCATCGAAAGTTGAGATGGTCATGATGAATCCCGAGCTGAGGTTGGTACTGGGAGTACCAGATCCCGTTGACTCCCATCAACGGCTCCTACTACTCGAGATGTGGCAAGGGAAGGGCTGCCAAGGGATGATCCGACTGGTAGACCGCCATCTGAGTGTATGGAGATGATGGTGGTTGTTGGTAATGTTGGAGCTGCTGGACCGGCTCTTCCTGAATGTGATGAACCTGGCGGTATGAGGCAGAAGGCTAGGTGAAGCTGCTCCCTGGATCAGTCTGTAACCTGAAACAAGGTTGAGAAGCCATCTGTGCCTCTTGGAGACACACGATTTGGGTATTTAGGTCATTCAAGGTTTGGGCAAGCTCATCAAGCTTGTTGAGCTTGTCCATGCCTTGGCTCTGCTTCTTCTCTATAATCTTGATCCAGTCCAACTTCTGACTGATAATTCCCATGTCGACAGCTGAAGACTCGGCAAGTGTTGGTGCTGACTAAGAAGTGAAGGGACCGGCATCGACACGTGCAATCCTCTGATATGAAACCACATGTAGGAGAGGATTCCCCTGAGTGTAGACTCGAGTTTGGGATATCATTGTGTAGTTCTCTGCCATCTCCTCGTAGATGGTCCAGACCTGGTCTTCGTCTTTGGCAAAGTAGGAACCTCTTCACGAGGCGTTCACTAGCCCCTGCAGCTCCGGTGTCAGCCCGCAGAAGAAACTCTGAACAAGGTTGGGCTTGGATATCTCATGGGGTGGACACCTGTCAATGAACTCTCTGAATCAATCCCAGGCTTCATGAACCTGTTCGTTTGAGATCATTGTGAAGTTGCTAATCATCGCTCGTGTTCATTGGTCTGGCTGAGTAGATAGTACTTGTTCAAGTACTCGGTCCAGAGCTGCTCCCAAGTAGTGACTACCCTCCCTAGGTGCTTCAGCCAATAGGCTGCTCGGTCAACCAAGGAGAATGGGAAGGAAATCAACTTGATGGTAACCTCATCTACAAATCTATCATGGATAGTGCTACATATCATCTCAAACTCCTGCAGATGGAGATGGGGCTCCTCGGTGGCTAGCCCATGGAACTTGGGCAGTAGCTGAATCGTCTGGGGGCGAAGCTCAAAGTCGCCAAGGATCTCGACAGCTGGATCCATCTGTATGTGAGAGTTGCACCAGGGTTGTGCAATTGCCTCATCGTGCGTGCTGGTCTCACTGGCTCCTAAGGCTCATCCTGACGTCCATCTTCTCCCTCCTAGCATGGTATGTCTCCACCAACTAGTCTCGGTGGCTCATCTCTGCTAGCTCTCATATCTACGTGAGCTCTTGCCTCACCTCTGCCATGAACGTTCCTTGGTCCCAAATTTGTCTCTGCATGGTCCCCAAGGAGGCTAGCAATGTGTTGTTCATGGTATCCTAAACCAATACAAATGCTAATCCTTGTGGCTACTCATCAGTCCTTCCCTCACTGTTCGTCATGTCTCTGGTCTCTACAAAGGCAAAAGACCCGAGCTCAGATGATGTCAAATGAACATATAGCTATGTTGGCCTCCGTATGAGTGCCTCAGGAGTGAAAGAAGGGTGGTCGAGGGAGAACGGGATGGAGGCGAATTCGGGTTCAGAGAGCGGGTTTGAGCTCTCTGAAACCACCCTAGATGAACGGGGAGGAGCGCTAGAAAGCGATGCTGCTAGAGGCAGCCTAAGGGACCTCCTCCCATCATCGTGATGTAAGGATTTATAAAGATTAGATATGGGATGCAAACAAGATGAGAAATCAAACCCCTAATTCACCTACGCAACGCGAGCTGATGAGTGTGAAAGTTCGGTCGTTAATCTTATAAAGTTTTATTTATGTGATAATTCAATCTATCAGAGTGGTTAAGCATGCTGTTAGGAGCCCAATGCTCCCAAGAGACTATCCCGAATCTCATAACCACTTTTTCCCAACCAGTATGGGTGCAGACCGTTTACTGGCTACCCGATCTGTCCAATCTACTAAGGAAGTCCCGGACAGATTACCAGCTACCCGGTGAAATCCTCATGGTAGAACAACTAATTAAAAGAACCAGTAGTCTGAAGGAAGTTTAGACGTGGCTTCATCCTAGTGTGTGGGTCGCTCTCTTGCTGGAGATAAATCAAACAATGAGGGGGTGACTCTCCCCAAAACAATGATTTTTAGTGAAGTTTGGTTTTAGGTCAAGTTTTCTGTAGCTATCCCAAATTTTATTTTTAATTTTCACTTTTTTGGTTGTTTTTGATAAATACACATCTAACGGGATTTTTTGACTTTTTATTCTTATATCCACAAAATAGAGTGGGAAAAGGGAAAGACAATGCACGAGAAAATATGGATGTAAATGTTAGAGATAGAGGTGCGTACCTGACTCTAGTACTCTACATGCATTATGATCCGCACAGAAAAATAAAACTAACTATATGCAAAATGCAAGCGGGAACCGTCCTAAACAATAACTTCTACTCGGGAAGAACCAGTTAATTATTTTACTAAGTCCAATGTTCTATAGGAACAAATATTCTTTTAGGGTGATTGGACCTAATAATTACCTAGCTCAACCAAATAAGTCTAGGGGCTCCACTGACAAAAAGCTAATAAAAATAAAGTTGAAAAACTTAAATTTTTGGAAAAGAGATAAAAATAAAGGCGATGAAAATGACAGAAAAACTACGGTGAGGTCCCCCAAGTGTACTGACACTTGGCGAAACTGACTCCGAATAATGTCCAAGTATCTCCACAAAATCAAAAAAGGGGCAAGTGCTGAAATAATTACAATTATTTACACTTTTTTTGAAAGTTTTATGCTCTTCAATAGTCTCCTGCTCTCCTCGGTGCTCTCTCCTGCTAGTCGATGAAGAACGTCCGACCTCCGCGTCACTTGGGTACTTCAGCTATCCTAGGATCGCCTCCTTCGCTTCGCGGGTCCTTGCAACAAAGAGAAACAAGAGATGTATTAGAATAGATAAACAATTATTTTAGAGAAAATAAGAAGAAATGAAATAGAAATAAACAATCAAACATGCAAGCTAAAATAAACAATTACCAATTATTGAAACAAATAAACTAAAAAAAGAAAACTACCAAGCCGTGCTCCCCGACAAGAGCGCTATCTAAAAATTACCAGGCAAGTAAAAATTTTCATTTTGTGTGAAATAAAAATATTTTGTAAAACTATTTGCAAATATTTTGAAAATGGTTGAAAAATTATTTTGAAAAAAAATCTGTATATACTGTTTGAAAAATATTTGCAAAATAGTTTTCAAATATTTGTAAATGTTTGTAAAATTATTTGAGAAAAAAATATTTTGGACTATAGTTTTGAAAAGTATTTGTAAAATTATTTTCAAATAAGTTTGAGGGATATATGCATCACCCATAAAATTCTTTACCAACTGTTTATATATACTTGTATAGATTACGAACACTCAAGTTGTAAATTCTTTCACCTATTTTTTGTAAATAATCGACTCACTCATGTGTAAATATGTGTATCTTGTCTACTAACCATAACCCTTACTGAAAACCCCCTAAAAAATATAAAACCAAAAGTATATAAAAATTTGCATAATTAAAAGTAAAAAAATCTTTTTACATGTGCATCATTTTTGTTCAAAAATCCATGAAAAGTTCAAAAGTAGAAAATTGTTTCAGAAAAAAGAGAGAAGATTTTGCTTTCTTTTCTTTGCATTGTACATTTTTTTGCATTTGCATGAGCATTTTTCCGAGTAATGTTGACATTTAAATAATCTGGAATAAAATTGAATAATGGAGCTTAGTTGGACCTTAATCCACTTAATGCCAGAGGAACCTTATAGGATTTGAGTTTAGGATTTTTCAGGTCTTGAGACTTAATTCTTCCAGTCCACTAGGTTATGTTCAAATATCATCTTGATTGGTCTAAAAGAGCACTTAACAACACAGGCATGACTCTCGCAGACAATGGCTTGACTTGTACACGCACTTACACGTGGCTTAACACGGATGAGGTGGTGAGGAGGCAGTTGACCTTGGCTTGGAGTAGTATATGAGGGTAGTACATTTAGGAGTAACCTCTTGTCTTCCTCTAGGGAGGGTAGTGCATCTCAACCTGATCTGGTAGCATTGAGATCTAAAGACAGGATGGTGTGGGGTTGCAATAATGCTTCAAAAGAGGGATAGTCTACTAGCGCACGAGGAAAAACTCCTCATGTACATGCTGCACCTTGTGTATATTTTCAAAAAAAAAAGAAAGAAAGAAAAAATATAGAATCCCCAAAAGTGGACAGGCCTAATTGAAAAGTAAAATGTCTGTCAGGGTGTATATAGAAGTATAAAAAAGAATAAGAGCTTCAAAGTCAAATTTTTGTAAGCTTGCAGCTGGATGACTTGACTACACTGGTCATGCATCTAAGGATAGGTAGATACACTGGTTATCATTCATTCTTTTCTCCATCTCCTTTTCTTGGGTTGGTTGTACTTGAACTTAGAAGGGAATATCCCCGCTCCTCGAGGAAAGAGTTGCTAGATCGAAAGACTAGAGTTACCTTGTTGAGGGAGGTTGTTTATTTGTCATTTCTGAAGTAGGGAGTCAAAATACACATACACCGTACAAGTACAGATTCATAGTCACTAGAGTTTGTGTATGTAGACTTGTTCTAACTTGACGGATTAAGGCGATCTGATCATAGAATAGTGGAACTTGAGGGTTGTTGAGTCTTACACCCGTTTCCCAATAAGGTTCCTCCAAACTAATAATCCAAAGGTCTGACCGAGCTCTATACTCCAATTTTATGAAGATAAGTTTAAAAATCAACATCGGTCTAAGTTCTTTCCTTTTCTTTTCTTTATTTTTTTTCACTTATTTTCCAAATAAGTGTTTGCTAAGGGACTATAAAAGGTAAAGTATAGAGGACTGATGAATCCACGATTCATCAATGGTTCATCGACACCTGTTGGGTTTGCATAAATCATAGGATGAAGATTAGTGAGGGCTAAGTAACAAAAAAGAGAAAAGAAAACAAGTAGTGTAGTTTAGCAAAACTTATTATATCAAAAAGTTTCATTCCTTCTCATTAGTTTGAATCATATTTCTTTATATTCTACATCAGAAATTAGTCCAGGGAATTACCTCACCACTATATAGACTCTGAAGTTGTGGACACTTCGGGATTGGAGATTGCGTTGATTGGGTGAGCTTATGTCGCATCACATCGCCTCAACCAATCCTCCAATGCTATCCTGACAATTTTATTTTCTTTTATTATCCAAGATTTCAAACCTCCAGCCTGACAAACAAAGAAAGCACACCATCCTCGAGGACCCAGTTGCTTAAAACCTTAGACT
Source organism: Ottelia alismoides (assembly GCA_037367405.1). Classification (NCBI taxonomy): domain Eukaryota; kingdom Viridiplantae; phylum Streptophyta; class Magnoliopsida; order Alismatales; family Hydrocharitaceae; genus Ottelia; species Ottelia alismoides. The sequence continues at coordinate 50,130 of JAZKJV010006381.1, forward strand.
AATCTTTAATCACTTATACTAGAGGCTTTAAATTACATGTTATCGTGACCCGACCATTATCCAAACACACATGCCTCCACATGACACAACTACATCATCAGTCAGTCAATCCTCATAATGGCAGCTGAGTACCACGCGTTATAAATAATTTATTTTGCACGCTCAACATATCCAGGCAACAATGTACCACATAGTTTTGGCCTACCAATACGGATGTTCTTCTGACAAACCTACAGGTTGCATGCCCGACCTGTAGTATCTACTCCAAGTTATTCTTAACATAACACATGATCCTTTTCAGGATCCATTTCAATACACATCAATTCCCGTGATGTAATTCTTCCGTTAATCTTTTGATTTTCATATTCATCAACACTAAGTATAGACTTATATATATATCCAAATGTACATATATATTCATATTCATGCTTATTTTAACTCTCAAACTCTAACTTTACAAGCCACTGCATCTATTCGATGCTTAAACATTATTTTAGTGGGAATTATAAAGCAACTTTTCATATTTTCTCAAAAATAGCCAAATTAAGGTTCTTCATAGAGATGAACATAACATCAGGAATTTCAATGATATCATATGAAAATCCAATAGAAAAAGGAAGGATTTCATTACCTAATCGAGATCTCTCTCATTTATGCAATTCTTCATCGTGATTTGTTTTCAGAAAGGATGATTTACGGCTTTTGAAACAATCAAATTTCATTTTAGTATCAAGAACACTAAACGTGCCAAGAACGCGAAGAATGAACAAAGAACGCGAAGAACATGAAGAACATATTTTCTCTCGAAATTTCGGCAAAGTTTCCTCTTATATCAAGACATATTTCTATGAAAATTTCAGTAGAGTTTCCCCTTATTATCGGGACATATTTCTATGAAAATTTTTGGCAAAGTTTCTCCTTATATCAAGACGTATTTCTATGAAAATTTCAGTAGAGTTCCATTTTTCAAAAGAAAAATGGAAAGAGTTTCCTATATAAAATCATCGAGAGGAAAGAAACAGAGAAAAAGAATGAACATAACAGAACTACAAGCGATGTAAAATTATTATATACCATGTGTCTTAGATGAGTGAAGGTGTGACGAATCACGGGGTTCACTTGCGTGCATAGCCGCCTGCACCTAAGTAGGGTGTTACGTAGATTTCTCCCTCAAAACAAGTATAAAAGCAAAATAGAAAGAATTTAATAGAACTATAAGCGACGTAGAATCGGTAGACACTACGCTTATTAGGTGAGTGAAAACGTGATGAATCACAGGGTTCACTAACATGCATAGTCTCCCACACCTATGTAGGGTGTTACATAGATTTATCCTCAAACCACAATAGAAAACGAATCGAAAAGGAAAATGAATCGAAAACTAAGATGGAAAAAGAAGATGAATCGAGAACCTTGCTCAAGTTAGAGCTTACTTATGAGGCCAACTAGGAGAGGATCATACCTTCCTCCTCCCCATCCTCCCGGCAACGCTTCACTAGCACTCCTTCCCCGCCTCCCACTCCTTCCAACCTCTCAGCCCTAGCCCTCGGGTAGTGGTGTAGTGGAAATCGTAGATAATGAATGAGTGGGGGGCTATTTATAGGCTTCACAAAACCGCTAACCATGGTTAGTAAACATGGTTTAACCCTTAACCGCGGTTAGCGACACATGGTTTTGGCTTATGGTTTTGGCCAAAGCTTATTCGAAACTTAAGGCTTAAGTTAGAACTTTCTAGAAGGTTCTAGATTCTCTAATGGTGCTTAATTAGCGCTAATAGTGATTACCTTTCACTAATCACATTTTACTTTCATAGCTTACGCTTAACTTTTGCTAACCATTGATTAGTGTTCGTTAATAGTCATTAACAATCCTCAATCTATCATTAGTTTCTTTAATCATGTTTAATTAGTCTTAATGAAGACCATTAAGGGTTAGTGACATCTTAAGTCTCCTTACTTCTTTTTCTTCTAAAAATCATAACAATTTGAAATGAAGTCCGATTAAAATGAAACAAATTCCGTTGGTTTCCTATTGATGAGTCAGATCTTATGATAGAGGATTCGAGAGAGGCCAAGTTCAAGGCTTTACAATTATAACAACCTTAAAGGAAGTCTTGTCCTTGAGACTTGAAGTGCAGGCATAATAACCCTTAAAGAGGATTGAAACCATAACACTTTAAATAGAATGAACGCCATTTCATTTATAATGAAGATATATAGAATACACAGTGTTATCCTTCAAACAAATAAAGGTATTTTTCTCTCATATCTACCTCAGGTTCCCATGTGGCTTCTTCAAACTCTTGGTTTCACCACAATACGTTAACTAGAGATACCTCTTTATTCTCAACTTTTTGATACCCCTATCTAGTATTTGCATAGGTATTTCAAGGTATGTCAAGTCTGGCTCAACATGCAGATCATCATAGCTTATCTTATGCTCAAGATCCTTAATATACTTTCTAAGATTTGATACGTGAAAAACATCATGTATTGCCGAAAGATATGGAGGAAGAGCAAGTCTATATGCAACTTTTACAATCCGCTGAATAATTTCAAAGGGACCCACGAATCTAGGTGCCAACTTCCCACGCAATACAAACCTCTGAACTCCCTTCATAGGTGATATTTTGAGAAATACAAATCCCTTACCTCAAACTCAAGATCTTCTCGCCTGGCATCACTATAGCTTTTCTGGTGACTCTGAGCAGTTAGTAGTCTTTTTTGAGCAAGCTCTATAGCTTCTCGTGTCTCCTGGAGTCTATCAGAATCATAAAGGTTCTTTATCCCGACCTCTTGCCAACATAGAGGAGTAGTACACCTACATCCATATAGTGCTTCAAATGGTGCCATGTCGATACTTGCATGGTAACTATTATTGTAGGTGAATTCTGCAAGATGAAAATTTTTAATTCGTGTACCCTTCCATTCTAAGGCACGTGCTCATAGCATATCCTCTAGCATCTGAATCATACTTTCGGATTGACTGATGAAACTCGATTTCATCATCTTAATTTGTCATTATTAACACCCTTGCTTAAATTAATGTCAATAAAAACCAGATAAATCCTTGTATATATCTGAGTCATAGGATAAATTAAAAATACAAAAAAAATAACAACACTAAAAATAGTAGTTTTTTATACCATTAAAAATGCTCACAAAAATATTTCTCCCTTCGTTTGACCTCGTTTCCGTTTTTAGTCAACATGAAACTTATAGATCTCATCGAGATCTACAACTTTCAAGTTTTGAGTTTTTCCAAATTCGGTCTTTTTCTTTCCCATTTTTTAGATTTTCGTTTGGAATAATCTGATTGGGCCATGTGGCTCTTTCTAGTTACACCACATGGCCCACTTCTTTATATGCCACGCACCCTTGCTTCTGGACCATCCGATCCCTTCTCGGCGACCTCATCCCAGCTGCTCCTTCCCGCAATCATACTCCACCACTCGATGAGCCATCAGATATCATCTCGGTCGTCCGTTAGCGCCTCTCTCCCATGTTGCCACATGTCATCTCCGTAGCCACTCGATCTCCTCCAAAATGCTCAATCTCAGTCGTCGCCCTCCTCCTTTGATTCCCACCATCCGATTAAGGCCCAGACTCCATATCGGTTGTTCGCCTCCGCCTGCATCCACTCACGACATGTGTCACGTCCACAAACCTCGATCTAGCCCTCCATCAATCTGATCGGGACCGATCATTAGCACCCCCTCTCAACTGTCAGATCACTAGATCCAACGATCGAGACATCGTCTTCTTCCTTCAGTTCCTCCTTCTTCCCCACGTTCTCCACCTCACGCATCCATCGCGCCCTTCCCATTTTCTTCACCTCCTCAGCCAACCTCGCCACTCTCTGACTACCCACGACAAAGCCCATCCTCCTTCTTCCTCACGGAAACCCATTCTCCCCACGATCCCCTCTCGTCCGCTCCACATGCCCTCTCAAATCACATTCGCCACCATCTGAACCGCCAACCTCCGCCTTCAAATACACCCTCACGACATCCATATCACCTTGTCCGCATGTTTGTGGGCCTCAGTCCAGCTCCTCTCCACCTCCCCATGACAGGGGGAAGTCGGATCGAGGTCACGACGATCGCTGTCGACCCATAGCCATTGTAGGCTATGCCTCATCTCTATCAGGCTGATTAGTTGCTCCTCACAACTGATGGAGTACAATGATGACCTGAGCTCCATCAAGGAGCTCAAGCCTAGGCACGATGACCATCAAATTCCCCAGGTAAGCTTCCTGATCCGACTTTGCTTTTTCTTTGAATTTCTTTTATTTTATTAGGCTCTGACCCCTACCATCATCCTCCGTTTATCACCGCATTAGCTTCCCAGCACCTCCACCATTCACACGCTCCCCTCGATCACCCTTCTCTCCTCCGCAACCTCAGACCACTCCGCCTACCTCTTCTCCAAGCTCACCGGAGAAGATGACCGGGCCACCCAGTTCTTCACCCTCAAACGACCCCCATCCCACTTCCCTCTGCACACCCTTTGCACGAGCATCGTGCTTCGACTATTTGCACTGACATTGCAGACACATTCGTTAATGGCCGGTGCCTTCGTCGGAGCACTTTCATACAGCTTCGTCTCTGGTATCCAAGCATCTACAGAATCCTCCAGGAGCTCCAGCGCCTCGACGATGCTTAGACGATCGACGCAGTACTTCCAGGAGTTTCAACGGAGCTACGTCATCGCCAGAGGAGAGTGGATGAGATGCAGCCGCATCATAGGAGTACAACCAACTCTGTCGTAGGAGGCGGCAGAGACGAAGAACTAGACTTACATGCATCGTCAGATTGGCAAGATCGGATGGCTTACAGTGAGCCGCATCACGTCCCCTGGAGTGTACAACCACCATTTAATTGTTATGATCGGGTGGTTCACAAGATACCATGTGGCAGCTCCAAGATTTTGTACGAGCCTACAGGTCCGGTGCATCCTAGCCTCAGCCGAGCTGCACCAGTAGGCATGTGGCCCAAGCCACATGTCCGAGCCTCCTCCGAGCCTTCACTGACTGTCGACCCTAGCTCACGTATTCTGTTACGTGAGGGCAGTGGAAATTTTGCAAGGAGGCCCCTTAATTTCTTCAAATGATAAATAGGTCCTGCCATCACGTGTTGCCCACGCGCGCCTAGGGTAAATTGCACCCACCCCCTCCGGGTTTTAATAATTACAGTTTTACCCCCATACTTGTAGGAAATTTATATGGAAGTCCTCACGCCTTATTTTATTTGCATTTAGGTCCTCCCAAGGACATGTTTGTAATAATTTCCCTATTTATTTTGCATGTTTTCTTGCATTTATGCCCCTGAGCTCTTTTGTTAATATCTTGAGCATCTGAGCTCCGTTTGAGTTGATTTTGGTCTCATTTTGAAGCTAGTTTAATTATCTTTCTAAAGACATGGTTTAATCAATGTTTTGACAATCTGAAATTTTGATGCTTTATTTTAAATTAAGTGTCCCTCATGTATTGCTTTTCATGCCTTTCATTACTTCATTAATGGAACTCGCTTCATGAGTTGAACCTGAAATTAACTACTGTTTAAATGGCTCAAATATTCTGTCTAATTAGGGCATCTTTGCTTCATTGTAAACTTGCATTCTATTGCATGTTAAAAATCAAACAAAAATTGTCTGCTCCATGTTTCTTTATGCATGTGTCTGCATTGTTTGCATATATGTGTGCATTGACCTATGGATTTTTAATTTCACACTTATTCAGAATAATGAGAGTCTAGATATTTACTTAAGAGGCTCGTGTCCCTGAGTTCGACCTTGGCTTTCCCAAGTAAAATAAAAATCAACCGCTTTGTTTTAATGGATCAATTTTCAAGCGGTCTTTGATGGATCTAATTCGGTCGACTACAACGCGCTAATTCCACATAATTAAGAGGTCGAATTTTGGGTCCTGTCAAATGGCGTCGTTGTCGGGGACACGACTCATCTTTTGTTTTTAGATTTTTATTATTTGATTAAGTGACTGTTTCTAATTTGTAGGTCAACTTGTTCATGTTTCATGCATGTTTTTGAAAAAAAAAAATCTTTGATTTATATCTAACGCATGCTTTTTGTAGCAGGGTCCCTTGGTGATCAAGGAGGTGAGGAGCTGGAGTTCCTCGCAGCAAGGGGCTGCAGAAGCAAACATTAGAGAAAAATTGAAGAAAGAATTTTTTTTTGCATAATTTTATTCATTGTAATAATCATCTTTACAATGGTCTTTATTTGAAGACTTACGTTTGTAAATAAATGATGATATTCATGGTTGTGTGGGGATTGCCCTACTTGAGTGTCAACCTAGGATCAGCCACACGGCTCTCTTAGCTATTTTCACATCTTTAATTTTTGTGTTTGATCGTAGGTAGGACACACAATAAATTTATACGCATGTAAACATCGCTTCACTTAGCCAAAAAAATAAATTTGTTCTTCCCTGCTAATAGAAGCATGTTAGGTACGATTTTTCATTGACTTGCATACATTCACTTTTGATTTTAATTCATTCTTATTTTCATGAATTTAGCTCAAGGCACTGCATGTTTTCTCTTAGCATAGATCGTGATTTTATCGACTGCATTAGCTTTTTCTCAAACTCCCTTCCTGGCTTGATCACCTAGGCTTAATGGAAATTGGGAATGTGCGGTAGATGATGATTGGTTGATTTATGTTCACATTAAAAATGTGATAACCTTAAGCTAATAATTGGGACTGATAATGCAAGTTAACCATAAAATGGAGTAAAAATCGTGTTTTTGGAGAGCAACACCCTTGTTTACGTAGGTTGTTTTGATTCAACATTTTTCTTAATCCTTGCATAAATAAGAATAATTTTTATCACTAATAAAAATGACAAGATAATTAACCAACACGTGTTGGTTTCATGTATGAGTAGGTGAATCAAAGGGTATTGCATGGTTGATTAAGCATTGTTTGTTTCGACACCCTCCCAGCAAACCTAGGTACTCCATTTATCTCCATAGATTCATTTCGCTCACGTGTACATCATCCTAACTTCTATGTTCCCCTCGAGTTTCCCCAGCTTCATCCACCCATCTTTTTACATAGGCCACTCTCAGCCTAAGTATAGGGGGGACCTGAGTCCCCGTGATTTTCTTACTCATTTATCCTTTCCTTGATACTTATGTTATTTCTAACCTAAGTATAGGGGGCATCCTCCTCAGTTCCCGTATATTTTCCTGTACCTTAAAATGAGCTATGGCTTTATGTCACTTAATGCTGTGAGGACATAGCAAGTTCTAAGTACAGGGGGTATACCGTATATACAGTATATGTACTTTAGCCATAACTCTATTTTTTTATTTTTTTTTAAAATTTAAAACTTTTTGGGCTAGAGTATATTCTTATGAACTAAGAGTGGACAAAATATTTTCAAAGCTTTGGAAAATTTCCTATACTATGTTACATTATTTTTAGAAAATTATTTTTGAAAATGATTTGAAAAATGGGTTTTACTTGTTTTGAAAAATCATTTGAAAAAAACGATTGTAAAAATTTATATATATGTGTGACATAGTTTGGAAAAAAATTCACAACTTGACTTTCAATAAAGGAAAATGAGTTTAACTTGTGTTCAATCAAAAATCCATAAAAATGAGAAAATTAAAAACTTTTTAAAAGTCAAATTGATTATTAAACTGAAACAAGTAGCCGATTTCAGTAAGGGTTCCGCTTAGCAGAGTAGGTGGTTTAGAGGACATCGCGTAAGACTTTGTCCTCAAGCAACAGGTACCATTCTATGGCCTATACTTACACCTATACTAGCTGAAAGTAGATGCAACTACTCATTTGAGTTTAGGCAGTCATTAGTCCTTTTAAAGTCTCTTAAAAATTTGAAAAAAAAGAGATGAAATAGTTGGTTTTATTCCATGTCACTTTCACTTTCATACAGGATCGGTAATGATCAAGAGCACTCGATTTAACAGGTCTTGATCAAGAGCATTCGATTTAACAGGTCTTGAGATTTTAGATTAACCAACCTTAGTCATCAGGGTCTTCAACTTAATTATCTACATTTCCCTAATTTGCCAGATTTGCATGCTATATTGCATGCTTAGTCTCTACCCTTAAGAATATGATCAACATTTCACATTTCACAGCAACGGTTATGATGAGAGGAGTTGAAATTTCACTTGAGGAACTGGGATGAGGGATTCAAGTCTGGACTCGATTTAATGATGCTGAAGGATGGGATAGAATCATTGAAGGCTTCATGAAACCTGAGTGTCAGCATTTTTAGACAGTACGAGAACTTGGTTCTTGTACTAATCTCTTGATATTTACCTAAGTGCTAGGGTGTGATAGCATTAAAAAATGTTGATCAATGCGCGCCAACTCTTGGTAAAAGCAGTGGAGCTAGACAAAATAATACAAATAGATATCATTGTTGAAACAATAAGCTCTCATCTTACAAGTCAAATATCACAAGAGATTCCACCAAAGGCGAGCGCTCCCAACCATTTCAAAGTATCCACTTGGACCACCGCTATTAGGACAAGGAGTCGGGCTTGCACCAAAAAAGGGCCCTGCATCGTAAATGCTACAAGTTTGGGTGTAGAAGGTATGGTGGGTACTCAAAAAAGGCACCTCGGTGTACTCCCAAGAAAAGAAGTGCAGACGACTCCAACTTCTCTTCACAGACGCACTGATCAACACCAAAAATATGCGTTGAGTAATAAGGCACTCGAGCGGATCCTTTTTCCAATGAGAGGGAGAGAAGAAATGACACAACCCTGAACCCTCCATCAGTCATCTTTGTGTAGATGATGATTCTGATCTCTTCCCTTGTATGAAAGAGATAAAAACTCTTAAAAAATGTTGACCAACCCTTAAGTGGTGGTGGCTATTTAGGACATTATTGAGGTCCCACATCAAAAAGCCATGAACCAATTATCTGCGCCCATACCCAGAAAAAGAAAGCGACAACGCAGAACCGAGCAACACCTTCTCACCATGGCCACTGGACACACCATCACCCACAGTCCACCCACTAGGAAAGGGGACGGGTACACCACTCGTGAGATGTGTAATTTCTGACCACATATGTGATCATACTCTTCTTGATGGTGGTGCATCGATTAACATAATACCCTTCTTGCTTGTTCAGTCTCTTAATCTTGGGCCTCTCAAGAATATCAGAATGATTTGTCTGTTTGCTGACGGATCAATAAAGAGGTTGAGGGGTATTCTTGAGAATGTCATCATTCATATCCAGGGCATGAGCATCACGACAGACTTTGTTGTATTGCCCATGGAGACTTCTACCCCCGTGAAGCGCACTCCAATCATCTTAGGATGACTCTTTCTCGTCATTGCGGGTGTCGTTATTGATTATGGATCTGGAGAGATTTGCTTTCATTCTGATAACAAAAGTATATTGATCGCTGCACCCACCATGGACCAGAAACCCATATCTTATGAGAGGTACATGTGTCAGCCGACCGCGAGGACTATGACCTAGCTATTGATATCAGAGAGGTTTTTATCATGGACTATATTAAGACCAGATGATTCCTCTTTGGTGAAGAAGATTCAGAAAGCATAGACCTTGCAGTTCCACCTTCCTGTAAGTGCTAATTTGTTGATGACATCCATGCCATTTACACCATAGACACTTTAGTGTTGAGGGTAGACTTAGCCTAGACTTCCCAGGCTGAACCCAACCACTCTACTTCCAATGATGAGATCATGCCTTTTCGCTTTGGGATTGCTGAGGATCCATACCATGTCGATCTTAATCGGGTTGTGTCAGTGGATGACTCCGATATCGACTTACTCCTTGTTCGATCCATTCCTCAGCGATCGTGCAAGAAAGCTCGCTTCTAACTTCTTGATCATAGTATAGCCACCACCTTGTACTTTCGCTTTCCTTTCTTTCATTCCATCTATTGTTTCGCTCATCCACCTTAATATGTGTGTTTGCCTTGCTTAGGATGCACTTTATCTTAAGTTAGGGGAGGTGGACGAGACGAGTGTTCTTTCTTCGTCTTATTTCATTACTCATGTCATTGCTTATGCTTAATGCTCTTTTACCCTAAGTATATGAGGAGTGATGCGTACATCCCCCAACGTATTTTTTCCTTTTTATCGACTTATTGGTCCCCTCGCTTTCTCCTCTCTTGTTGATATTTCTATCTATACTTAGGGATATTTTACCCTAAGTATAGGGGGATACATGCTCAATTGTGATATGTTCATTCCCACCCTCGACCCTCCCTGCATGTAGTATATAGTTTTATACTTAGGATTAATTGATCCTAAGTATAATGGGGACGGTTGACTTCTCGTTCATTCATTCTTTATTCTTTAGTCATTGTAGTATAGGCTCTTCTATACAAAGTACAAGTTATGTCTTCTATTTTCCTCTTTGATCTATGAGGACATAGCTCAAGCTAAGTATAAGGGGTCATATATACGGTGTATATATTTTAGGCATAACTCGTACTTGCTTATTTCTAAATAATATGACTAATTAATAAAAATCAAAACACACATCAAAATTCTTTGTAATTATGATTAATAAAATGGTTAAAAATATTTTGCAAAATGTTTGAAAAGTGGTTGGAAAATTTCTTTGAAAATATTTTTGTAAAACTATTTGAAAAATGTTTTGTAAAATATTTTCAACCTTTGCAAAAATGTTTTTGTTGTAAAAAATTCTTTCCCTTTGTTTAAATAAATGTTTTCAAAAAATATTTGTATTTTTTTTTTGAAAAATAGTTGTAAAAATATTTTGAAAAATCTATACATGCGGTATGAAAAATCTTTGCAAAATGGTTTTCATTTTTATAAATGTTTGCAAAATTTACTAGTAAAAATTATTTTTCAAAACAAAGTGTTCAAAATGATTGAGAAAATGTTTTCAAATTATTTCAAGAACCCTGCACATACTTCAAGCAAAATAAATTCCTTATAATTTATGTTAATAAAACCTGTAAAAACTTAGTGTAGATTTTTTATCTAAATTCCTATATATAAAAATATATACTCTCATATAAAAAGCTGCACATAAATTATTTTCCAAAACTCTTTTATTTTTCAAAAATTTTGCAAAACCAAAAATCTTAAAAAATTGCAAAATATTTTCAAGATTGCATAATTTTGCCCGAAACTATTTCAAAATTCCATGAAAATTCAAAATCAGAAAATAGCATCAGAAAAATATTTTCCTGCAGTGCATAGCATTTCCATTTTTCGGATTGATGATGATAATTGAACAAGTCTAAATAAAATCAGAAAATTGGATCTTGGTTGGACCTTAATCGACTTAAGCACAATAACCTTAAGGGAACTGGAATTGAGGCACTTCAGGTCTACTAGACTTAATTCTATGAGGCCACAAGACTAAGTTAAGTGTCGTATTGACTACCTAGGTAGGATATTTAAGAACACATGTATGACTCTTGTCGACAGTGACCTAACTTACACACATGCACCTTACACAATGCTCAACTTAGTTGAAGTGGTAGAGGGTTGGATTCGCCGACATGAGACACGAGCCAATGGAAACATTAGAAGTCACAATTATGTAGTCATTGTACCCCAACCCGATCCAGTAGCCATGAGGTCTAATGATAGAATGTTGTGGGTTGCAATAATGCTTCAAAAGAGGGATAGTCTACCAACTCAAGAGGAAAAAGTCCTTATGTAAATGCTGTTATACATAGTATAAAAATGCAAAAATAAAAACCTCCAAAAATAGATGGGCAAAAATCAAGAAAAGACAATTCCCGTCGGAGTGTGTGTATATCCAATAAGAAAACTTGAGCTTCAAAATCAAAGATTCATGTGAGCCTGCAACTGGATGACTTGTTATACTGGTCAAGTATCCCAGGATAGGTAGCTACACTGGCTACCATCCATTCTCTTATCTACATCCTCTTCTTGAGCCATTTGTACTTGAACTTAGAAGGGAATATCCCCTTCTTGAGGAAAAATTTATTGGATTGGGAAATTAGAGTAACCATGTTGGAGAAGCCTGACTTTTACCGCTTCTGCCAAGAGGAGCTATATATCACACATATTGTACAAGATAGATTCATAGTCATAAGAGACTATGTATGACATCGACTTTTCTGACCTGACTTTTGAGGAGACTTGGGTAGAGTTTTGTGGTTCTTAGAGGTTGTTGTGTTTCAAGTCCGGTTCCTAAACAAGGTTTCGACCAAACTAAACATCTAAAGGTCCGATTGAGCTCCAAACTTTGGTATTATTAAGACAAGTTTAAAAGTTAAAATCAATCCAAGTTATTTCTTTTTCCTTTCTTTATTTTATTTTCTGCACTTATAAGAATAAGTGTTTGCTAGTGACTAGAAAAGGAAAGTATATGGGGTGATGAATCTCCATTTCATCACCTTTATTCTTTAATTTTGGCCTTAAATCCGTAGCTAAATGCATGTATATATCATTAATCTGTCAAAATAAATACTATGTAAATTGTACAAATTACTGCATAAAATATTGTATATTTAATGTATGGAATTCTAAAATAAAAGATTAAAGGAAGAAAAGAAAAACAAATGAGACACCATAGGTGCTGAGTGATCTAGACCACAAAACCCAGTCATCATGATGACTTGATCGACAAGGAATAAAGTAGGGGGAGATAGGGCAGATGAATTATACAGAAAAGGCACAACACCTTAATTTTTAAGTCGCCTATAAATATCTTTTGGCACCTATTTTATTTTATTATTTTTACACCTCAAATAATAAAATCCTCAACATGAATATTGTAGATAAAAAATACAAAGAAAAAAATCAAAATTGAATTCACATAAAAAGAATGCACAGTGTGCCCGAGACATACAAAATAAAAAGTCAAAATAAAAGCGTCATAGACATGTATCTTCTCCATACTATATAAATGGACCAAAATCACATTTAATTGTATATAACTTCTAATAAGCTATTTAATGAAGGTGCTTTCATATAATTTGGAGCTAAGATGCAAAATTTAGATTTTGGGCCCATATTGTGCACTATACATGTATATTTTACAAATTCTTTTATTTTTATAAAATTGTAAATAGTATTTTAAACATATGTACATAATTAAAATAAAATAAAACAATCAAAATACGATCAAAATAAATAATACTTTTAAACACATATGTAAAACATAACTGTATATACCTACAAAGAATATACACATAATTAATTGAATGTACTTATTAACTTAGAAAAATATAATAAAAATATCTAAATGCATATAAAAATAAGTCAAAAATGTATAAAATACTTATATAAAATAATAAAATACAACATAAAAATAAAATACCAAAGTACAGATATTTATACCTATATTTTACATGTAAATATAAACTTGCAATAAAAAGGCTCGAAATAAATAAATAAAAATATGTGTAAATTACTACATGAATTAAGAAACATTTTTATTTTATAATCAAATTTTAATTAATTCATATATTGATTATTATTGATTTTTCAATGTATTTTTTATTCCCTTTTTCTGGTTGGTCCACATGGACCAACCAGAGCCCTTCGACAGTTAACCTCCAGTCAACTATCCTTCTCCCCCTCTAACCTATATCAGAGTCACAAGCCACCTGATTTTCTTCCTTTTTTCACACTTCCACTATGTCCCTTCTCCCTCGAGACCTTCTATCCATGTACAACCTAATCTTCCATGATCTTTGTCGTCCCTTCTCCCATCTCTATCTCTTCCTCCATCGATGTTGCACCAACTCGAAGTTCACCCGTCACCATTCTTAAATCTCCACTCTCTTCGCATTTTACGGGTTGTTCCCTTTCTACCCGATCTTAGCCCCTCAGACCACCTTCGTGTTAATGTTGCTGATGACAGGAGCGGCTCACTGTGGTCTGCTGCAAGGAGGAACGATGTAGGAGGAGGTTCCACCCATCGCTGGAGAAGACCCCAGCCAATTGTGCCACTTCGTTCCCTAGACCGGATCAAGCCATTTACTTCACTTTATAGGTAGTTGTATATTCCATCTTTCAATTCTGTGTTTATTTAATGTTTTTACTTCATGTTTGTGTAGTTTGCGGGTGATTTCAGTACGCTGAAGCTCTAGATCTCATGCCATCATGTTCCACCGTGCAACACTGTTCCATCCATCCCCATCCATTCCACTACCTACCCCTTATGTTTCTCCACCTCCAGCAACATCTAGTCCACTCGGATCACTTCGGATCTGGTCCATCGAGGTCCATGTCCATCCCATTGCTGGACCTCTTTGCTCCATCGCCATTTACCCATCGACCTTCACCAATAAAAGCCCATCTTGCTTCACCATAGCTCCCACTTTTCATATCTACAAGTTTCCAGGCTGGGAGGGTCCATCTGAAGGCCAATCAAACCAGAAAGGTTTTCCAAGTTCTCTGTAGCCATCAGAGCTCCCCAAGCTTCTGCCATCATCTGAGCCCCTTTGCACGTGCGGAAGAGCCCCATGAGTCCAATGTTGTCGTCGCCTTGCAGATCCACTATCGGATGATGGGGAAAGAGGAAATCAAAGCTCGAGCGATCGGTGTTCTTGTGAGTTCTTGCAGTAGGCCCATATATCATCACGTACCAAATCTAATCATAGATGTGCAATCCAATCGAACCGTTCTGCTCTCCAGCCGATCGACCCTCCACATGGCATGAAGACGATGGTCGATCAATGAGCGTTAAGTGGGTAAATTGCATGATCATACCTCGTACTTTTTTGTATTCAAGAAATAACATTGTAAATATTTTATTTAGCTTAAAACTTTTGGTCTCAAATTGTATCGAAACCCCTAGAACTCTTGATTATTGCAATTTAGTCCTCTACCACATCACCTCATGTGGCGATCCATGTGCGTGGGTATTTTGCATGTAAACCTTTCCAAGTTTTGTATTTATAATTTAGTCTATTAAAATCAAGTTGTAGTTCAAAGTTTTATGCATATTTTGCATGCTAGCCCTGGAATATATTTTATTTGAAAATATATCTCGGTCAGCTTGATTTATTTTTATTTATACATTTCTTTTTATTAAAAAGAGCTCCTATGCTCTAAAATAATCTCAAAAATATGTTTATGTGCATGTTTTGTTACTTGTTGACACTATCATTTTTATTTGCCATTATGTTGCATTTACTAACAACAACAACAACAACAAAGCCTTTTCCCCACAATTAAGTAGGGTATTCACTTCATATTACATGGATTCTTCGCCTCCATTTAGATCTATCTTGGGTCAATCCCGGGCTTATATCCACAAAACAAAGATCCCTTCGTATGGTCTCGTTCCAACACTTCTTGGGCCATCCCCGCCCTCTCTTAGCCGGCTCAACATCCCAACACTCGCATCTCCTAACTGGTGCATCAGCTGATCTTCTTTGCAAATGACCAAACCATCTTAAGCGGTTTTCTCGCATCTTATCCTCGATCGGAGCAACACCCACTTTCTTTCTGATTGCATCATTTCGAATCCGATCTTTACGTGTGTGTCCACACATCCACCTTAGCATTTTTATTTATGCTACAACCATTCTCTACACATGTCTATGGTTTACAGGCCAACACTCAGATCCATAGAGCATCGCAGGTCTCACGGCTTCTTTGTAAAACTTTCCTTTAATTTTTAAAGGAGATTTCTTATCACAGAGAACAACAGAGGCTCCTCTCCACTTTAGCCAACCTGCATTTATTCTATTAGTAACATCTCCATCAATTTCCCCATCATGTTGCAAAATAGATCCCATATATCTAAAAGAATCTCTCTTCCGAATGTTATCATCACCAATCTTCACCTCAATTCCTTCACCATTGCTTCCATCAAAGGTGCACTCCATATATTATGTCTTAACCCTGCTTAATTTTTAAAAATCAAAAGAGCTATTTTATTCCCTATTTGACTTAAAAATATAAAAAATTAAAAAACCCTTATAATATATAAAATTATAAAACCCTTTCTAAAAATTTCAGAAAAATACCTATTCACTATTATCTTATTTCAAAAATTCAGACCAAAAATCACAAAAAAACTCGAAAGAAACCTTAAAAGTAGCAAACCCTTGCTAATCCTTAAAAAATTACAAAATATTATCAAAGACTAAAAAATATTTTTTGTCTCATATTTTTATTTATATATATTACAATATACTAAAATTGATTTTGATAAATTTTGAACCCATTTCTTATTTTTAAATCTCAAATCCATTCACTATATTTTAATAAAAACATGTTTAGCTTTATCTCTTATTTCAAAAATACAGAAAAATTTGTAAAAAAAATCCCCCGAAATTCATAAAAAAAGAAAATTATTTGAAAAATATAAATATATTTTGTCTGGTTATTTTTTACTATTTTTATCTATATTTATATGTAGTATCTCATATATGGCCTATATATATCTATATAGTGTTATATGTAGTTTATATTATTATTAGCTACTATTAGTACTATAAATATATTTTAAAACCTTAAAAAAGTACTATTCTTTTTGGTTATTTTTCTTATTTTTGAATATTTATTATATATTCTACTATATACTACTTATATTATATATACATACCTATATATCCATATATTTTTATACATATATATTATATATTATTAAATTAAAAATAAATTAAAAACTAAAAAAATAAAAATTAAAAAATATAATATAAAAATGATTATTTTATTTAATGAAAAACCCACAACAACATTAAGTGATACTGTGCATACTTGTATTTACACATTTCATTATTTATTTCACAATTTCATAATTTATTTGTTTAAATAATTCCTGTTACATCTCGTGTTCCCTGTGTTTGACCCCTACCTACTTTTTCACTATACACCTTCATCGTAGGGTATAATAAATTTTTCAAAAGTTGTCATCACAACGACTTAGCGGTCCCTCCTTGTGTGGACCACAAGAAAGTCCCTCGGATTTTCTCGCTTAATCAAGGGGATAATTTGAGAGAGTTGTAGAGGACGTGGAGGGGAGGGCCTCATCCTCGTGCTTGGGATGGAGGAGCTGAGTGATAAAGGATATTAGGACGGAGGGAATAGGGGGAGGAATGCCTCATCTGTTAGAATCTTGGTTACTCTTTTTTTAAAGTTGACACACACATTAGTTCTACTTGCACATGTGTATTGATTCTGCAATATCTTCATACAAGGTTCAAGATCTCAACTGAAGCCCTTCAGGAGTTTCCTTTCATATCATGTGTTCTTAAGTGTTTTTTCCTTGTAATTATTGTGTAATCATCGAATGTACTCTAAATAGTATTCAATTGTTGTATCTCTGATGACCTACACAAGAGTCGGAATTGCTACTAATCAGGTCAAGCTTATGTTGCAATGTCAAAGTCAGACCATCAATTGATCGCTCATTCCAATTCTTGTTGATCGATCATTGAATGATTGCTCATCGTTATCGATCCTATCGATCATTAGCAGCTTGCTGAGGAAAATTTTGACCCCATCGATCATTACTTTTTGTGTGATCAGTATTTGGTATGATTACTCATTACTTTGTTCCTAATCGATAATTATTTTAATGTTATGTACTTTTAAACATTTCATTTTATTGGTTAGTAGGTCACGTTTTATGGTAAATCATTTATTTGAGTTTCGAATTTTGTAATTGACCCTATGATCGATCATAGGTCACTGATTGATCGATTATATGAGCATTGATCAATCATTGATTTTTGTTGATGGATCATTTCATATTTAAAAG
This sequence comes from Ottelia alismoides, assembly GCA_037367405.1. Lineage (NCBI taxonomy): Eukaryota > Viridiplantae > Streptophyta > Magnoliopsida > Alismatales > Hydrocharitaceae > Ottelia > Ottelia alismoides. The sequence continues at coordinate 67,842 of JAZKJV010006381.1, forward strand.
TTACTATTTTTGGCTCTAGATTGATACTTGGTACAATCACAATAAAAAGAGGTTAATACCTCCTCATTTCAACACACAACTCATTCGAGTATTCCTCTCTCTCTCTCTCATTATTGAGTATTTACATTTTCAAGAACAGAATTCTAAGATGAAAGCTAGTCCCAGTCTGTAGCAAGCTCTTCAAGCTCTCTGTGTGCAATAAGATATCCTCTTGAATCTACTTATAAAAATTTGGTAATATTTTTTGATTATATGGCTTTCACTTGCTTTAGAGTTATATCCAATTAAATCAAGTATTTGCAAATCTGGTTGATATAATCTTTCTGCTGTGTGATTATTATGACCTAACTATTTTATTAAATATTATCATGTCAACTCATATAATTGTTTTATCTTGTTCAGTTAATGGTGTTCTATGCTCTTGGACTTCTCTCTATATGAATACTGAGGTGAAGCCTCGAGCAGGTTGCAATTAGCTCATTTGCATTAATGGCATTGGTGTTTGTTCCAAAGTTGTGATGTTGGTGTGTGATCCAAGGTTGTAAGCTTCGTGCTTGTAATCCGTTGAAATATCTGTCTAAATATCTCATGATATAGTGGAAAAGTTGGTTGGCTCAACTAGCCAGAAAATCCTAAGTCAAGAAAACTAGGGTCATGGTTTTCAACTGCTTGGGTTTCTACGTTAACATTCGGTGCGATGTGATTCTTGCTCTAAAGTCTCTGACTATATTTCATTGCTTGTCTTCTGCTCCCATGAAAACTTTTTAATTTGCCATACTCCATTCACAACCCCCTCCCCTCTGAAATGTATTCGATCCACAAGTTCTATCAGGTGGTATCAGAATGGGCTTCCTACTTCGGAGTAAAGCATCGATCTCATATCTAATGGCAGCTACAAGCTACTTCAACAACATCAATCACGAAAGCCAATATACATTACCTCCTTCTCATTTTGATGAAACAAATTATTTCTATTGGAAGGTATGTATGAAAATACTGTTGGAATCAATTGATTACGAAGTATGGAACATTATTGAATCCAAATATGAGAAGTCTACTTCAACCATTTAAGCTACTCTATCTGATGCGAAGAAGAAAAAATAAACATAAAACTCAAAAGCTATGAACTCTATCTTATGTGCTATTGATGAATTTGTTATTCATCACTCTAAACGTTGAAAATAGAACTCCGTTCCCGAGTAATTAGACACATTTCTCCATTTATTCTGCTTTTTTATCATTCATGCACTTAGAATTAATATCTGCATTTTAGCATGCATATTTGCATTAGATAAGAAGCCAAGTCCCCTTTGTAGATATCACATGTTTTATACCACTGTTTCCTCTATTTTGATCTATTTTTTATTAACTCAGAATTGAATAAAATCAACTCTATAGTGTTCACATTACTAACCTTAATAAATGAATAACATATAAAAAATACTAACTTGTAAAATTGACCAATAAAACCCGAACTCTTTGAGACAAAAAAAACAAAAACGTGAATATCTTTATCATGCAGTCTCCTACAAACCCCTACTCACTTTTGAATTAATTTATATTCAATTATCTTCAAAACAAGATCAAATTCAAAAGAATCGGAGTTCATATGTGAAACTTGGGTTTTGGGCCCCTCATTGTACATTGTAGATATGTCCCCTTTATTTTATTTATTTTATCTTTTTTTCTCAAATAATAAAAATCCAAAAAATACATTAAGTTGTAGATATTTATCTTACATTTTTCCTAATTTGATTTTGAATTTTTTTATCTTATTTTAAAAATGATGGAAAAATCATAAAACATAAAAATGTGGTATTTTATATCTATAGAGTGCCACAAAAAATACTTTTGTACAGATTATTTATTTCCATTTTTGGTCCTTCACAAATTTTATAGGTCTCATCGAGACGAGCAACTTTCATGTTGATTACTTTTTTATTTTACCATTTTTATTTCTATTCTATTTTTCTGTGTATTTATTTTTCGATTTTTCTGGGAGCGACACGTGGTAGCTCCTGTAGTCACCATATGTCGTCCTATTTTTTATTTTATTTTATTATTATTTCATTTATTCATTTATTATTTTATTGTTTATTTAAAAAATATTTTTATTATTATTACTTTATTTTTTGTTTTTTATTATTTATTTATTTCTATTTTGCTTTACTTATTCAATTATTTATTATTTATTATTATTTTATTATTTTATTTTATTTTAGTTTTATTATTTTATTTTTTTAATCCGCCACTAGCCGCCTTCTCCGTGCGCCACATGGTTGCATGTGTCGTCAATGGAAAAAATACAGGCATGCCCTCCTGAGTTATGGTAGTTGCATCCATTCGTAATTTGTTTTTAACAATTTTAATTATGTATTACATTAAGGCCCTTTGTCTTTAGGCACTAGTTTGGACCTCCATTTGTCATCATTTTTTATCCAAAAATTGCATTGTGTAGAACAATAATTTCTTTATCTTGTGAATATTTAATAGAAATTTTGTGAGCACTGGTTAATTTAGTAAAATTGTTTTGGTGATAATTTTACATAGTTTGTCCAATTCATGATCTTAAAATCGTATTAAATTAGTCATTGCTCTAAAATTTGCGAAAAAAATCCATTTGATTTAATTGATCGTTCTCTACATTGTGCCCAAAATCACATCATTTGCATTCACGGTTTGATCTCAATAAATAAAGTTACGATTGGATTAATTAATTTTTAATGATTGTAAACTTGCCTTTTTTTAGGGTTTAGAATTTTTCCTAGATAGATTACCTTAGATGTGTCAAGGATAAATTTCAATTGAAAATAATTGGATTTGCTATTTACTAAATTAAATTTATTGAAAATCGTAATATTTGCATTCAGTAATTCATAATTAATTCATCCTGCATCAGAAAATTCCAAAAAAAAATATAGATCATTAGTTTCATCATTCTCCGTATTCTTACCAAGTTTTAGGATTTTTGGATATCGTTTGATCGGAAATAATATTTTAAACCTTAAACTTGCTCGAATTTGCATTTCATTTATTAATTTTATAAACAATGTCTCTTTGAAAACCAAAGTTCTAGATAGACCATTAGTCATCCTAAGGAGACAACTGCCTCCATGAGTTCGACCTTGGGCTTGCTCAAGTAAAATATAAATTAACCGCTCGATTTAATTGCTAAAATTAATTAAGTGGTTGTTTTGATAAATTCTAATTGCCTGAGTACTACAACAATTCGACATAATTAACATAGACTATTATGGGTTCGTCAAATGGCATCCTTGGTAAGGAGGCACAACTTAGGTTAATTTCTAAAAAAATTAGTTTTTTAGGTTTTCCAGCCCCGGGTAGTCTAACCCCCAGTTTGTCTTGTAGTTACCATTCTATTTATTTTCCTACATTTTTTATTTATTTTAATTTTTTATTTTAATTTGTGTATCTCTCTAACCACCATTTTATTTTTTTGTGCGAGGGACCCGATGCGACAAAGCGACAACTTAGGTTGTCGAGCATCTTAAGAGCATTGGGCGACTTTTTTGGGAAATAAATCGAGTGAAAGAACCGCATTAAAAATTAAGATAGAGTCGAGTCGTGAGAGAGCGTAGAGTCTAGGATTTGTTTATGTATTTTATTTTGATTTTTGCACTTAATTTGTAATAATTTAGGTAATAGCACATTTCTAGTGGATTATGTTTCTCTCCGGTGTGGGTGGGGCTCGACTTGAATGATTCGTATGATAGACCTGCACTTACGTCTCTTAGAGAATTTTTCATTAGAATATATATTGTGTGTGCTCGTATTGTATTAGAACCACACTTCACATAACAAGACGCACCTTAGATCGTTCAACTTAGTCAAACTCAAATCCAATTCTTCATGACTAATAAAACTTTTTTGCTAGGTGATGAACGCGAAATCTTCCTCTTTAAGAATGTGGAATTGTCGTAGTACAGGAGGCAGATTTCGGTCAAGCAAAGAACCACATTTTCGAATATATGGACATTATTTTACTTGGTGAGTGTACCAAGGTCGAACTCAGGGACACGAGCCTCTTCGTCTATTTATCAAATATTATAGATTTAGTTGATGTGAGATTACTTTCTAAAACTTTGGTCTTCACATGCAGATGCATAATAAAATACGGATTAAACAATGCAATTATATGATGCATGTAATTTTTATATGATTTTATAATGCAATTATAAGATGAGGCATAAATGATATGCATGAATGCAAAGGATAAGTATGCAAAATAATAATTACAAAATTACCCTACAGAATATGAGCACAAGTTATGATTCAGATTCAGAGTCAATTTTAGCATCAAGAGCAAGCATCAATTAATGGCAAAGATTTATGAAGCAATAGATACTATATACATCAAAATTCATCATATTTTATTTAGTGTCAAATCAAGAAATTAAACAAGACATTAGATAGATAATTAACAAGCTTCAAAACGACACTAAAATCTTGTAAATTAGACTTAAAATGCTCAAGATATGAAAAAACAATGCAGGGGCATAAATGTAATAAAATGCAAGGAAAAGAAAGATAAATAATCACAAATACATCCCTAGAGGGAACTATTTGTAATTTGGCAAATGTGGTGGGGCCTTTTGTAATTTTTTAATTTGTGCATAGGGACCATTTTGTAATTTCTAAAAATCATGAGGGCCTCCCTATAAAATACCTAGCTGTGCACGTGAGGCACGCGCTTGGGGACCTAGATGTAATATCAAAAATTTTCAAGGTCATCAATGCAAATTGCTCAGCTCCTCACGTGTGCGGTACATGCGGGGGCTAGGTTCAGGAGGCAGCCTAAGCTCGGGCCAGGTGGCGTCGTTTGGTGTTTTGGTTCTTGGCATGGACCATCCGAGCCTGTAGTGTTGGCATGGAGGCTCGGGAGGTGGACGTGGCTTCATTTGTCCCGTCCGATCGTGAGGATCGGATGGCGCCTGTTGTTCGTGCTCCACCCTCGATCGTCAGAGTAGATTGCACTCCGACGACCTTCTTAGAGCTCCTCCGTGCTCCAGACATGTTTTTGATGATTGAAGAAGCCTTCTGGAGCACCTGCAAGGATGCTCGAAGGCCGGGGAAGCCGTGGGGGAAGTCAGAGATGGAGGATGGTAGTTCCTCATCGGAGAGAAGGTGCGAGATTGGAGAGTGGTGCGTTGTTTCGATCATTGATGTTCCTGCAGAGTTAGAAGATAGCCGAAGCATGCTTGATGTTTGCGTGAATGAAGTGAGGTGAGTGGAGGAATGATCGGAGCAGAGAAGGTGGAGGCCCAAATGGGTCCTCCGATGTGTTATCATAGAAAATGGAGTGAGGCAGAGAGGGCTATGGAAGAGGAGGGGAGGTGATTGGGGATGTTGGCGAGGGTGATGTTGATGTAGTGGAGGTGGGAGGATGGGTAGATGGCAGTGAGAGTGAGTGTAGGCTGCGCAATAAATAGGAGAAACAGCAAGGAGAAAAGGGAGAGTACCTGGCCGGGGCAAGGAGGAAGAACGGTGGATGAAGCATCATGGGTTGAGCTCAATAGTAGCTCGAGATCATCGCATGATGAGGGAGACCGTGCCTCCGTGCTCGTGCATCCGCTGGAGGGGTGGAGCATACATGGCATTCGACCATGGATTTCACCTGGGATCTGAGGTCGTCTTTGCCTCAACACTGCCCTTCGTTATCATCGGAGGGCGGAGGAAGCTGGGACGCAGCCCTCGAGTGGTGGATGAGGGTGATCGATGACGGAGGTAGGGTTATATAGGCGAAGAAGATTAGTTGTTAATGGGGATTCGCAATTGCTGGTGGAGTAATGGAGGAGTGATGGAGATTGTGTTGGAGGTTATGCGAGGAAGGTGGAGTTGCAGGCAATACGGTGGAGGCGTTAGGAGAGGGAGGGGTGTAGTGATGATGACATGAAAATGGAAAGGGGGAGAGGTCATCGCGAGGTGTAACGGATGGAGGAGAAGGGCGCTGAAGGAGAACGATGAAGGATGACTGCTGGATCTTTCGATCCAACAGTCCTAGAAGGGGTTGTGTGCGAACAGTTGAGATCACATCATCTGATCTAATCCAGCGGTGGAGGTAGAGGTGGTAGCGGGTGGTCCAGATGGGACTTGGAGTCCCATCATACGGTAGGGATGAGCGGGTGACGTGGCGAGAGCAACGTCGAAGGATAGGAGGGAGATCGGGCAGCTGAGGTTAAGGCGAGTAGGGACGGATGAGATTGCATCTGGACATAGGTTCTAACAACTGGAAACGAAGGGAAGGGGGACGGCTGCGAAGGAGGCGGGTAGAAGCAGTCCAGCGGCTAAAAGGAAGGTTGGGTGGCAGAAAGGGAGGCGATCCAGAGAGCGCCACGTGACTCAATCAGAAAATTCAGAAAATATAAAAATAAAGATAAATCTAAAAGAAATAGTTAGAGGTAAAATTTGGAAAAAAAATCAAAACATGAAAGTTGTAGATCTCGATGAGATCTACAAGTTTCGTGTTGGACAAAAAAGTCAAAAAAGGTCATTTATACAAAGATAAAATTTTTAGGAGCATTTTTAAAGGGTTAAAAACCCTTCTTTGGGGTTCTAATATTTTTTGTATTTTTTATTTCTTTTAAATGCTAAAATAAATATAGACAATATTACTTTAATTTTTTTGGGTTGTCAATAAAATAGAAAATAAAGAAGAAATGTTAGTAATTAAATACAATAAATAAAGTTAGCTTTTTAAGGTTATTTATACATAGTTTTTATACAATACAATATAAGATTAATGAACTATTAGTGATTTTCATTGAATTGTTTAAGCTAGGAGATTAATAATTTAATTTTTTTCATGATGAATATGAGATTCATCATATCCCTATACTTAAACTATGCTCGTCCTCGGGCATCTAAAGAATATGAGATTCATCATATCTTTTTTTTTGGCTAGCTCCTCTGCTTTTACCAAAAGTTAGTGCACACTGATCAACAATTTTTATGTTTCATCACACCCTGGCACAAAATTAAATATTAAAGATAGCATGCGAACTTGTTCGCATACTGGCTAGGGTATTGTTGACACTCAGGTTTCTTGAAGCCTTCATTAACTTTATCCCATCCTTGAGCATCACTAGATCGGATCTAAACTCAAATCTCCAGTCCTAGTTCCTCAAGTGGTAACTCAACTCATCTCATCAATCATGCAGTTGTGAATGTGTTGTGTTGATCATATTCTTTAGAAGGTAGAGATGAAGAGTGCAATATAGCACTCAAATCTTTCAAACTAGGGAAGTGTGGATTATTAACTTCAAAAACCCTAATGACTTAGACTGGTTAACTCAGACTCTTAAGATCACTGAAATCAAGTGTCCTCAAAATCCTTAAGCCTTGAGTGAATGTGAATGTGTCAGGAATACACCAACTTCGGAGTTAGTGAATTTTTGTGATTTTAATCTTTTATAAATTTTTTATAGATTTTAATTTTTTATTTTTTAAATTCCTTTGAGAAACAATGACTGGCCCAGTCTGATATGAATAGCTGCATCTATTCCCAACCAGTATGGGTGTTAGTACGGACCGTTAGACGGACCCGTGTTACTTGAAGACGGAACCATAGACAGTGTCCTCTAAACCACCCACTCTTCTAAGGGAGATTGAAGTTCCCTCACTAAAGAGTGGCTCTCATTTTTAAGCCTAGTAATTAGAGTCTTTACCAATGAAAATTTTTAATTTTTCAGATTTTTACGGAGTATTTGAAAAAAGGTTACTTTTATTTACAAAAAGTTAATCCCTAAATTTTTAAGAAAAAGGAATTTTTACAAAAAAATATAAAACTCAGTTCACATGCCAACTTAAACCAAGCCCAAAAAAGATTTCAAAAACTTTTTTTAAAATACGAGCTATGGCTAAAGTATATATACAGTAATATACGTATACCCCCTTACTTAACTTTTGCTATGTCCTCATAGCACAAGTGATATGAAGCCATAGCTCTGCTTAAATACAAGGTGATATAGCGAAACTGAGGAGGAGGGTCCCCCTATACTTAAGTCAAAAATGACCTAAGTATAAGAAGACAGGTAGATGGAGCAATGATCGAGTCAGGATTGCTGAAAATAGCCTAAGTAAAGGATCTAGAATTTGGGCAGGGGGCCATGGTTGTTAAGGTTAGGGGTGTTCATGTACAGATGTCACAGAGATGGGGGTGAATTTTTAAAGATTAAGAATTTGGATGTGGGAGAGGGTAGATGATTGTGGGAGGTGTGTACATTGTGTGGTTGTACAAATATGAGGTGAGGGGTGGATAGAATGCATGTGAATGTGTGTGTGTGGGGGGGGGGGGGTAGATCATCTAGTGATCTACCCTTTTTTGTTGTGATTTTTTTACACAAAAGAGCCCTCGAATGAGGATCGCTAAAAATGCACATGATACTTTTTTTACAACACGATACATGAATGAAGAGCTGATTAATGTTCCATGAATCCTTCTTTTTTTCTTTTGTGTCTCCTTGCAGCGGGAGCTCCCAACTCCACACCTCCATGAATCTCAAGCATCCTCAATTTCCATGGGTCCTGCCACAAAAGAAATTGTCAAAAAAATATCAGGAAAAATAGTCAACAAAAATGATGCAGAAACAACATGATGAGAAGACCTGAAAATTTTGAAAATATTCACATAAAAAATATTTCAACAAAATTGACAAACAATAAAGGTGAGCCTTGGCCCCAGCAACGGTGCCATATGATAAACATGAAATCTGCCTATTTAAGAATGTGGAATTGTCGTAGTACAGGAGGCAAATTTCAGTTAAACAAAGAACCACGCCTTTGAATATGTGGACATTATTTTACTTGGTAAGTGTACCAAGGTCGAACTCAGGGACACAAGCCTCTTCGTCTATTTATCGAATATTGTCTATTTAGTTGATGTGAGATTACTTTCTAAATCTTTGATCTTCACATGCAGATGCATAATAAAATGCGGATTAAACAATGCAATTATATGATGCATGTAATTTTTATTTCATTTTTTGATGCAATTATAAGATGAGGCATAAATGATATGCAAGAATGCAAAGGCCAAGTATGATAAAGAATAATTATAAAAATGCCTTACAATATATCAACACAAGTTATGATTCAGATCCAGAGTCAATTTGAGCATCTAGAGCAAGCATTTATTAATGGCAGAGATTTATGGAGCAATAGATATTGTATAAATCACAAATTCATCATATTTTATTTAGTGCCAAAATAATAAATTAAACATACCATTAGATAGATAATTAAATAAGCTTCAAAACGACACTGAAATCATGTAAATTAGACTTAAAGTTCTCAAGATATGAAAGAAACAATGTAGGGGCATAAATTGAATAAAAATGCAAGGAAAAGAAAGATAAATAATCACAAAACGTCCATAGAGGGACCTATTTATAGTTTAGCAAAACCGATGGGGTCCTTTTGCAATTTATCCATTTGGTACAGGGACCATTTTGTAATTTCTAAAAATAGTGAGGGCTTCCCTTTAAAATACCCTAAGCGTGTACGTGAGGCATGCGCCTGGTGACCTATATGTAATATCAAAAAGTTTCAGAGTCATCAGTGCAAATTGCCCAACCCCTCATGTGTAGGGCACGTGCGGGGACTAGGTTCGAGCGGCAGCCTAGGCTCGGGCCAGGTGGCGTCATCTAGTGCTTTGGTTCTTGGCATGGACCACCCAATCATGTAGGGCCGGCATGGAGGCTCCGGAGGTAGCTGTGGCTTCATCTAGCCCGTCCGATCATGGGGATCGGATGGCACCTGATGTTCGTGCTCCACCCAAGATCGTCGGAGGAGGATGTGCTTCGACGACCTCCTTGGAGCTCCTCCGTGCTCCCACCATGTTTCTGATGATCAAAGAAGCGCTCGAAGGGCAGGGAAGCTGCGGGGGAAGTTGGAGATGGAGGACAATGGTTCCTCACCAGAGCGAAGACGCGAGATCGGAGTGGGGCACGTGGCTCCGGCCATTGACGTTCCTGCAGAGTTAGAAGATAGCCAAAGTGTGCTTGGTGTTTGCGTGAATGAAGTGAGGTAAGTGGAGGCCTGATCGGAGTGGAGAAGGTGGAGGCCCAAATGGGTCCTCCGATGTGTCACCCTCTAGGTTGCCTTCCCTTCTGCCACTAGCCTTCCTTTTAGGCGCTGGATTGCTTCTACTGCCTCCATTATAGCCATCCACTTCCCTTCACTTCCAGCCATTAGATCCTATCTCCAAATGCAATCTCATCCGTCCCTACACCTCCTATCCTACGACACTTCTCTCGCCATGTCACCCACTCATCCCCGTCGTAGGATGGGATTCCAAGTCCCATCTGGACCGCCCGCCACCACCTCTACCCCCACCTCTGGATCAGATCAGATGATCTGATCTCAACTGTTCGCCTGTGCCCCCTTTAGGACCGTTGGATCGAAAGATCCAACGATTATCCTTCATCGTTCTCCTCCAATGCCCTCTCCTCCATCCGTTACACCTCGCGATGACCCCTCCCCCTTTCCATTTTCACATCGTCATCACTACATCCCTCCCTCTCCTAACGCCTCCACCGTGTTTCATGTAACTCCACGTTCCTCGCCTAACCTCCAACACATCCTTCATCACTCCACCACCCATTGCAAATCCCTAGTAAGATCCGACCTCCTTCGCCTATATAACCCCACCTCTTTCACTGATCACCCTCATCCACCACTCAATGGGGCTACGACCCAGCTTCCTCCGCCCTCCGGTGACAACAGAGGGCAGTGTTGAGGCGAAGACGACCTCATATCCTAGGTGAGATCCATGGCCAAATGCCATGTACGCTCCGCCCCTCCGGCGGATACATGCGTATTGAGGCACGATCGCCCTCGTCATGCGATGACCCCGAGCTCCTAGCGAGCTCAGCCCGTGCAACTTCATCCATCATTCTTCCTCCTTGTTCTGGCCAGGTACTCTCCCTTCTTCTCCTTGCTTTCTTTTTCTATCTATTCTGTAGCCTACACTCACTCTCATCGTCATCTGACCATCCTCCAACCTCCACTACATCAACATCACCCTCGCTAACATCCCCGATCACCTCCCCTCCTCTTCCATAGCCCTCTCCACCTCACTCAATCTAGAAAATTTGGAAAGTACAAAAATAAAGATAAATTTTAAAGAAATAGTTAGAGGCAAAATTTGGAAAAAGCCAAAACATGAAAGTTGTTGATCTCGATGAGATCTACAAGTTTTATGTCGGATAAAAAGTCAAAAGAGGTCATTTATATAAAGATGAATTTTTGGGAGCATTTTTAAGGGTTAAAAACTATGCTTTCGGGTTTTGATATTTTTTGTATTTTTTATTTTATTTTAAAGGAAAAAATAAATATAAATATTACTCTATTTTTTTGGGTTTTTAATAAAATAGAAAATAAAGAAGAAATGTTACTAATTAAATACAATAAATAAAGTTAGCTTTTTAAGGTTAGTTATACACAGTTTTTATACAATATAATACAAGATAAGATTAATGAATTATAAGTGATTTTTATTGAATTATTTAAGCTAGGAGATTAAGAATTTGATTTTAGCATGATGAATCTGAGATTCATCGTACCCCTATACTTAAACTATGCTTGTCCTCGAGCATCTAAAGAATGAAGGAGTCGAATTAATTCCTGACAGTGCATGTGAAATTTCAAGGCTCAACTCATAGAAGACCCTTAATTTAAGTGAACCTAAAATTCTGGGCTCAATCATGCTTTAGTCAGAAGGAATCCAACTTCTCTAATTATCACTCTCTGTTTGTACATAAAATATAAGGATATGAACTTTAGTGTACTGCAATCATGAGAGTCGAGTCGAGACATCACCCAAAGTTCCATTCTAGGAGACTCTCCTCTAGACCTAATCCTCAACGCTAGGGAATAAGTCTATTCTTGCTTCAGTCAACTGTCTCATTAGTTCATCAGACTTGAAAATGTAGATGGACTGCCAGATGATGGAGAGCATAGGATTGTATCTATTTTTATCTCCCTCACTTGGATCAAGGGGCCTCTCGAGTGCCTTATTACTCAATACAAGTATATTTTTATTTTGTTGATCAATGTGTCCGTCAAGAGAATTTGGAGTCGTCTGCACTTGTTTTTCACGGAGTACACCGGGATGTGTCTCTTTTGAGTATCTAAGATACCTTAAACACTCAGACTTGTATCACTATAAGATGTAGAGCCCTTTATGGTGCTAGTACGACTCCTTGGTCCTAATTGCATTTGTTCCAAGTGGACACTTTGAAAATGTTGGGAGCGCTCGCTTTTGGTGGATGCTCTTTGTATTTGACTTTGAAGGATAGAGCTTTTTCTTGATATATTTCTTTCTTTTCTTTTCTTTTTGGCTAGCTCCTCTGCTTTTTCCAAAAGTTGGTGCACACTGATCAACAATTTTTATGTTTTATCATACCCTGGCACATAGGTAAATATCAAAGATAGCATGCGAACTTATTCACATATTGTCTAGGGTTTTGCTGACATTCAGGTTTCTTGAAGCCTTCGTTAACTTTATCCCATCCTTGAGCATTATTAGATTGGTCTAAAATCAAATCTCCAGTCCTAGTTCCTCAAGAGATAACTCAACTCATCTCATCAATCATGCAGTTGTGAATGTGTTGTGCTGATCATATTCTTTAGAAGGTAGAGATAAAGAGTGCAATATAGCACTGAATCTTTCAAACTATGGAAGTATGGATTATTAAGTTCAAAAATCCTAAAGACTAAGGCTGGTTAACTCAGACTTTCAAGATCACAGAAATCAAGTGTCCTCAAAGTACTTAAGCCTTGAGTGAATGTGAATGTGTCAGGAACAAACCAACTCCAGAGCTAGTGAATTTTTGTTACATTTTTTTGTGGATTTTATTTTTATTTTTTTAAATTCCTTAGAGAGACAATGACTGGACCAGGCTCATATGAATAGTTGCATCTACTCCTAGCCAGTATGGGTGTAAGTATGGATCGTTAGACGGACCTGTGTTAATTGAGGACGGAACCATAGATAGTGTCCTCTAAACTACCCACTCTGCTAAGCGAGACCAAAGTTCCCTCACTGAAGAGTAGCTACTCATTTTTAAGCCTAGTAGCCAGATTCTTTATTAAAGAAAAATTTTAAATTTTTCAGATTTTTATGGAGTTTTTGAAAAAGGTTAATTTTATTTACAAAAAGATAATCCCTTAGTTTTTAAGAAAAGATATTTTACAAAAAAATTACAAAACACAATTCACAGGTCAACTTAAACCAAACCCAAAAAAGATTTCAAAAAACTTTTTAAAATACGAGCTATGGCTAAAGTATATCTAAATAATATATGGTACACCCCCCTATACTTAACTATTGATATGTCCTCGTAGCACAAGTGATATGAAGCCATAAATCTGGTTAAGTTCAAGGTGATATAGCGGAACTGAGGAGGAGGGTCCCCCTATGATTAAGTCAGAAATGACCTAAGTATATGAAGATAGTTAGAGGGAGTAATGATCGAGTCGGGTCCCCCCATACTTAGGCTGAAAATAGCCTAAGTAAAGGATCTGGAATTTGGGCTGGGGGTCACGTGGTTGTTAGGGTTAGGGGTGTTTATGTACATATGTCATGGAGATGGGGGAGGGGATGAACTTTTACAGATTAAGAATGTGGATGTGGGAGGGGTAGATGATTGTGGGAGGTGTGTAAATTGTGTGGTTGTACAGATATGAGGTGGGGGTGGATAGAATGCATGTGAATATGTGTGTGGGAGGGGGTGTAGATCATCTAGTGATCTACCCTTTTTTATTGTGATTTTTTTATATAAAAGAGCCCTCGAATGAGGATCGCTTAAAATGCACATGATACTTTTTTTACAACATGATACATGAATGAAGAGCTGACTAATGTCCCATGAATCCTTCTTCTTTTCTTTTGTGACTCCTTGCAGTGGGAGATCCCAACTCCACGCCTCGATAGATCTCAAGCGTCCTCGATTTCCATGGGCCCTGCCACAAAAGAAATTGTCAGAAAAATATCACAAAAATAGTCAACAAAAATGATGCAGAAACAACATGACGAGAAGACCTAAAAATTTTGAAAATATTCATATAAAAAATATTTCAATAAAATTGACAAAAATAAGAAGGTGAGCCTTGTCCAAGGCAACAACGCCATTTGACGAACGTGAAATCTGCCTCTTTAAGAATGTGGAATTGCCATAGTACAGGAGGCAGATTTCGGTCAAGAAAAGAACCACACCTTCTAATATGTGGAAATTATTTTTCTTCGTAAGTGTACCAAGGTCGAACTCAAGGACATGAGCCTCTTCTTTATCAAATATTGTCGATTTAATTGATGTGAGATTGCTTTCTAAATCTTTGGTCTTCACGTGCAGATGCATAATAAAATGTGGATTAAACAATGCAATTATATGACGCATGTAATTTTTATTTGATTTTATGATGCAATTATAAGATGAGGCATAAATGATATGCATGAATGCAAAGGCCAAGTACGCAAAAGAATAATTACAAAAATGCCTTAAAGAAAATGAGCACAAGTTATGATTCAGATTCAGAGTCAATTTGAGCATCAAGAGCAAGCATCTATTAATGGCAAAGATTTATAGAGCAATAGACACTATATACAGCAAAATTCATCATATTTTATTTAGTGCCAAATCAAGAAATTAAACATATCATTAGATAGATAATTAAATAAGCTTCAAAATGACATTTAAATCATGTAAATTGGACTTAAAATGCTCAAGATATGAAAGAACAATACAAGGGTATAAATGTAATAAAAATGCAAAGAAAAGAAAGATAAATAATCACAAATACATCCCTGGAGGGACCTATTTGTAATTTGGCAAAACTGACGGGGTCATTTTTCATATGCGCATAGGGACCATTTTGTAATTTCTAAAAATCACGAGAGTCACCCTGTAAAATACCAAAGAGTGGAGGCACGTGCCTGGGGACCTAAATATAATATCAAAAAGTTCCAGGGTCATCAGTGCAAATTGCCTAGCCCCTCATGTACAGGGGCTAGGTTCGGGAGGCAGCCTAGTTTTGAGCTAGTGGCGGTGTCTGGTGCTTTGGTTCTTGGCATGGATCACCCGAGCCTGTAGGATAGACATGGAGGCTCGGGAGGTGGACGTGGCTTCATCTGGCCCATCCAATCATGGGGATCAGACAACGCCTGATGTTCTGCTCTGCCTCTATCGTCGGAGGAGGTTGTGCTCTGACGACCTCCTTGGAGCTCCTCCATGCTCCCGCCACATTTATGATGATCAAAGAAGCCTTATGGAGCACCAGCGAGGATGCTCAAAGGGCAGGGAAGCCGTGGGGGAAGTCAGAGATGGAGGACGATGGTTCCTCGTCAGAGCGAAGATGCGAGATTGGAGAGGGCCGTGTGGCTCTGGCCATTGACGTTCCTGCTGAGTTAGAAGATAGCCAAAGCATGCTTGGTGTTTGTGTGAAAGAAGTGAGGTAAGTGGAAGCCTGATCGGAGCAGAGAAGGTGGAATCCCAAATGGGTCCTCTGATGTGTTGTCGGAGAAAATGGAGTGAGGTGGAGAGGGCTATAGAAGAGGAGGGGAGGTGATCAGGGATGTTGGAGAGGGTGATGTTGATGTAGTGGAGGTGGGAGGATGGTCATATGGCGATGAGAGTGAGTGTAGGATGCAGAATAAATAGGAGAAAATGCAAGGAGAAGAAGGGAGAGTACCTGGCCGGAGCAAGGAGGAAGAACGATGGATGAAGTGGCATGGGCTAAGCTCGCTAGGAGCTCGATGTCATCCCACGAGAAGGGTGATTGTGCCTCGGTGCTCATGCATCTATCGAAGGGGCTGAGCATACATGGCATTCGGCCATGATCTCACCTGGGATCTGAGGTCGTCTTCACCTCAACACCGCCCTTCGATGTCACTAGAGGGCGGAGGAAGCTGGGCCACAACCCCGTCGAGTGGTGGATGAGGATGATCGATGACAGAGGTGGGGTTATATAAGCGGAGGAGATGGGTGTTACTAGGGATTTGCAATAGCTAGTGGAGTGATGGCAGAGGTTTTGGAGGTTACGCAAGGAAAGCGGAGTTACAAGCAACACAGTGGAGGCGTTTGGAGAGGGAGGGGTGTAGTGATGATGACGTGAAAATGGAAAGGGGGAGGGGTCATCGCGAGGTGTAACGGACGGAAGAGGGGGGCGTTGGAGGAGAACGATGAAGGATGACCGTTGGATCTTTCGATCCAACGGTCTTAGAAGGGGGCACATGCGAACGGCTGATATCAGATCATCAGATCTGATCCAGTAGTGGAGGTAGAGGTGGTGGTGAGCGGTCCAGATGGGACTTGCAGTCTCGTCCTACGACGGGGATGAGCAGGTGATGTGGCGAGAGCAACATCGTAGGATAGGAGGGAGATCATGCTGCTGAGGTTAAGGCGTATAGGGACGCATGAGATTGCATATGGAGATAGAATCTAACAGTTGTAAGCGAAGGGAAGGGGGCGGATGTGATGGAGGTGGGTAGAAGCAATCCAGTGGCTAAAAGGAAGTTCGGGTGGCAAAAGAGAGCCTGTCACATGGGCGGTCCTGAGGGTGCCACTTGGCCCAATCAGAAAATACAAAAATGAAGATAAATCTAAAAGAAATAGTTAGAGGCAAAGTTATGAAAAAAATCAAAACATGAAAGTTGTAGATCTCGATGAGATCAACAAGTTTCATGTTGGACAAAAAGTCAAAAGAGGTCATTTATACAAAGATGAATTTTTGGGAGCATTTTTAAAGGGTTAAAACCCCAGCTTTGGGCTTTTGATATTTTTTGTATTTTCTATTTCTTTTAAGGTCCAAAATAATTACATACAATATTACTCTAATATTTGGTTTTTTAATAAAATAGAAAATAAAGAAGAAATGTTAGTAATTAAATACAATAAATGAAGTTAGCTTTTTAAGGTTATTTATACATAGTTTTTATGCAATATAATACAAGATAAGATTAACTAATTATTAGGGATTTTCATTGAATTGTTTAAGCTAGGAGATTAAGAATTTTATTTTAGCATGATGAATCTGAGATTCATCACTAGGAGCGGTTTTTGTCAGCTTGAATTTCATATAAAATAATTTTTCAATTATCTATTTTGCATCTCACGTGAAGATTGCGAGGAAGCATTGTAAGTCTCCTTAATTAGGCATACCATCATTGTTTTTCATGTGCATTGGTTTTTCTCAATTCCTCCCCTTGATTTTCTCACATACGTGTAAAAAGGAACTGGGAATGGATGGTAGTCATGATTATTTCGCTCATTAAAAATTTTCACTGATAACCATTTTTAAAAGTGAGGCTGCTAAATAAGGCCGACTTAAATAAAAAGAAATAAAATCAACAATTATTTTCGGGAGAGCGGGCTCGTCATTGGACACAAGGATGTGATGGTCCCGAAATTACCCTAGTTAACTATATATTTTATGGGTTGTATATGTGTCGTGTTGTAATTAGGCAATCTGAATCAATCAAGAAATTACCATAATCAATTAATGAAACGATTGTTTATTGTTTATTTAATCTGGGCAAGCCCTAGAGTCGAACTCAAGGAGGTAAAGGGATAACCTAGATAAATGTCTATCAGATTTTGAGCATAGTTTTTTAGGCGGAATGTTTTTCGTATTTTTATGCAATATAAGGATGCAAATGCAAAATCGGTCAATTTTAGGGATTAAAATGCAAATAATGATCAAACATGGTCCAAAAATTATGAAACTTGGTTGAGATACAGAGAATGATGAAATGAGTGTACTATGATTTTTTAAAATTATTTTGATGCAAATAAATAAATAAATAATTCATGAATGCATATAATGTGAATCTAGGTAATTAATTATAATAAATATAAAATCGACTTATTTTTGGGGAATAAAATTACTACGATATATCACTGTTTGATCTATCTTAGAAAAAAATCTCAGAAAAATCCTAAACCCTAAAATGTGGAGTTTTATACGCATTAAAAGATAATTATTGTAATACATGAAATGGCTTTTACAAGGCAAAATATGCATGAAAATGTAATGATTTTTTTACACAATAAAAAAATCAATAAATCTAGCAAATCTAAATTTTCGATAATTTTTAGTGCTATGGTTAATTTTATATGAATTTCATAGCATGGAATGGATAAAATATGAAATTTTTCACCAAAATATAATTAATTAATTAACCATAGATAATAAAGCTACAAACATATGCTATGATATAGAGAAATAGTTTAAGAATAAAGTGCATGTTTTTTATAAGTAAAATAATGACAAAATGGTGTTCAAATGGTAGAAGGAACATAGGGGTCTCAATGCAAACTCAGAAAATGAAATAAACATAAAAGTGATGATGAGGACTGAATTATCATTACCCAGAAATATGGGGCTCTTCATACAATTTTATTTTCATGGGCATGCATCATGCACTTGCCTTCTGACTGGCTGGACCTTCTTAAGATTCATGAAAAACCGGGGGTCTGTCTGCAATTTATGCCTTGCGTTGCATGTGAGCTTCAAAGCAGTAGGGGGAGGGGTTGTGATTTCTAGAGGGTGCGAGGGGAGTGTGCAAAATTTCCTGCCCCCGCGTGCAGGGCACGTGCTGGAGAGAGAGGTCGGCTCAAAGGGGTTGCACCACCCGAGGTGAGGCTCGGCCGAAGTCTCTGATGGTGATGGCATCCAGAGCGCATACGGAGTCCTGGAGCATGTTGGCTGCCCAAGGCGGAGGCGCGATGCGGTGGGGATAGGTGGCGATGATCTGGAGTCATTGGTAGCTGGAGGGTCGCCTAATAGTGAGTGGTAGCGAAGCCCAAGAGCGATGCGGGCCATGAAGCGGATGTCCAGGGAAATTGGAGGTGGTTGGCAAAGAGCGTAAGCAGGCCAACCTCGGTCGTAGGCGAAGCGAAGATGAACGATAGCGAAAGTGGTCGATGGCGGTGGCTCCTAAGGCTCCTAGGAGGCATCGATGAAGATGATTCCTTGAGTCGAAGATGAATGAAGGGTCAAGGTTGTGCAGCTGCGAGGTGGTTGGTGGCCCCGATCTGGATCATGGAAGATGGAAGTCGATGCTACGGAGCACAGAAAGTGGTGGTAGAAGATGACGATGATTGGAGATGGAATGAAACGGGGGTGGAGATGGAATGGTGGGGAAATGGGTAAGGCAGAGAAGGGAGATAAAGAGGATGTGGAAGATGGGTTACCTAGGAACGAAGAACTCAGAGTGGAGGACCGCTCTAAGCTTGCTCGACGGTGGGAGACCAGAGCGGAAGCAACGGCTTTTGGCTGGTTTCAACAAGATTGCGAGGCCTCAGATCTCGACGCAGGAAGAATATGGTTGGCGTTGTCACTGCATGACCTAGAGCTCCTTTTTTTGTCGAAACGACGGATGAATCCAGAGGTCGTCGGTGATGGCGTTTAAATAGGAAATGGTGGAGGAGCAAAGGGTTTTGAGGGACCGCTGGAGTAGGTTAGGCGATGGTTCCTGATGGATAGGGATAGGATAGGGTAGGTCAACGACCGGAGGAGAGTTGGTGATTGAAATATCATCAGAGGTATGACAGTTGCGGCTCCTGCGGAGGAGATAGAGAGAAATGAAGGTAGAGGGCACGGGTTGCAAGTGCGCAAGAGAGGGAAAGGGGAAGGCCGCATGGCACGTGGGTGAGCGGCCACGTGGAGGGTGAAAAAAATTAAAAATAAAAATAAAAATAAAGTACAGTAACTAATTAAAAAATAAAGTAAAGTTGAAATAAGCAAATAACAAATAGTAAAAAAATAATAAATAAAGTAAAAATATTAATAAATAAATAAAATAGTAGAATAGAATAAAATTATATTTTTTTAATTAGTTAAATAAATAAAATTAAAAAATATAAAGAAAATAGAAGAAAAGAAAGGAAATGGGGGGGCACGTGGGGGCTCTAGGAGCGACCACGTGTCGCTCAAAGAAAAATAAAAAAATTAAGTAAAAATAAAAAATAAGAAAAGAAATAACAAAAGAGGTCAAATCAAATAGTGGTCAACAAGAAAATTGCTTGTTTTGAAGAGATCTACAACTTTTGTGAAGGACCCAAAATCAAAATACATTATCTATATAAAAAGTATTTTTGGTGATATCCTATAGGTATAAAATACAGTATTCTGTGTTTTGTGAATTTTTTATCATTTTTAAATAAGATAAAAAATCAAAATAAAACTAGAGACAATATAAAAGACACATTTACACATGAATCTATTTTTTTGGATTTTTTAAATATTAAGAAAATAATAAAGAAAAAGATAAATAAATAAAATAAATGGGGCATATGTACAATATACAATAGGGGCCAAAACCCAAGTTTCACATACAAACTCCGATTCTTTTGAATTTGGTCTTGTTTTGAATGTAATTGAATGTGCGTTAATTCAAAAGTAAGTAGGTGTCCATAGGAGACTGTATGAGAGAGATATTTACTTTTTAAGGCTTTTAATCTCGAACTAGAGTTTGGGTTTTATTGGTCAATTTTACAAGTTAGTATTTTTTTGCTATTTTTCATTTTTTAGTGTTAATGATATGTACACAATGAAGTATTAGTTTCATGTCACTTGGAATTAGCATGAATTAGTTAAAAATACGTGAAATTAGGTGAAAATGCATTGATGATTATGAATGTATATGAAGTGTTAATTTATGCAAATTATTTACAAGTGCCTGAAAGTTAATTTTATGCAGTTAACATGTAAGTGAACCTAAATTCTCAAGATGAAGCTCTATATTCAACTAATTAGAGTGATGAATCGTAGATTTACCAACCCCCTATACTTAAACCATGCTCGTCCTTGAGCAACTAGAGAATGAATGATTTAGTCGAATCAACCCCTGACTGTGCATGTGGAAGACAAAACTCGATTTGTTGAAGGACTCTCGATTTCAGTGATCCCAAGATTCTAAGGTGGACCAAGCTTTAGTCAAAAAGTATCCAACTTCTCTAGTTTCGAGACTCTCTTTGTTTAAATAAATAGTAAGGATATGACATTTAAGTGTAGACTGCAATCACAAGAGTAGACTCAAAACGTCACACAAGGTTCCAGTCCAAGAGACTTTCCTAAGACCCCAATCCTCAACACATAGGGAATAAATTAGTTCTTGCATATAATCCACTATCCCTTTAGTTGTTAGTCTTAAAAGTGTAGATGGAAGGTCAATCGATGGAGGGCATAGGTTTGTGTAATTTTCTCATTCCCTCTCATTGGAACAAGGTTCCTCTCGAGTGCCTTATTAACTCAACAAATGTATTTTAGATTGTTGACCAGTGCATCCGTCAAGAGAGTTCAGAGTCGTCTGCAATTGTCTTCCTGGAAGTATACCAGGGTGTATATTTTTTTAGTACCTAGCGTACCTTCAACACCCAGACTTGTATCACTATACGATGCAAAGTCCTTTTAAGGTGCTAGCCCGACTCCTCGTCCTAATAGCTTTGGTCCAAGTGGACACTTTGAAAAGGTTGGGAGCGCTCACCTTTGGTGGAAGGTCTTTGAATTTGTATTTGTAATGAGAGAGATTCTCTTTGTATTTGAATGAGGGAACTTCTCGAAATTTATTTCATTTTTGGTTGGCTAGCTCCATTGCTTTTACCAAGTTGGCGCACATTGATCAACAATTTATTTACTTTCATCACACCATGGCACATAGGTTTATATCAAGAGATTAGTACAAGAACCTTGTTCTCATACTGGTTGAAGGTGCTGACTCTTAGGTTTCATGAAGCCTTCATCGATTTTATCCCATCCTCGAGCATCATAAAATCATGTCCAAACTCAAATCCCTCATCCCAGTTCCTCAAGTGAAATCCCAACTCATCTCATCATAACTGCAGTCATGCATGTGAGGTGTTGATCATATTCTTTAAGGAAGAGACTAAGTATGCAATATAGCACACACATCATTCAAACTAAGTGTGAATAATTAAGTTGTAGACCCTAATGACTAAGGTAAGTTAAATTTGAATCTTATAATCTCATAAACCAAGTGTCCTTGAACTTCTCAAGTCTTGTGTGAGTGTGTAAGTGTCAGGGATACATCCAACTAAAGAATGCATGGATAAATGAGATGTTGAATGAAGTGCAAGAGTGCGCAATGTTGTTTTTTTTCAAAGTTTTTTATATATCTAAAGATAAACAATGACTAACCCAAGCTCATATGAATAGTTTCATCCACTTCCATCCAGTATGGGTGTAAGTACGGACCATTAGACAGCTACCCATGTTACTTCAAGACGGTGCCAAATGCATTGTCTTTTAACCACTCACTCTACCAAGGGAGACCGTAGTTCCCTCACTAAAAAGTAGCTACTCATTTTTAAGCTCATCAGTCAAAAAAACTTAACATTTTTTCCTTTTTTTAGATTTTACAAATTAGTTACCCACCCCATAAATAAGATATAGACTTACGTGAAGTACGAGCTATGGGTAAAATATATACAAAGTATACATACCCCCATATACTTAGCGAGTGCTATGTCCTCAGAGCACAAGAAGAGCAGAGAAGTCGTATCTCGGGCTAAGCATAAGAGATGAAAAAGAAAATAAAATAGAATTGGGCTCACCCCCCTATACTTAGGCTTAAGTATAGAAGAAGAGAGGGAATGTGCAGATAAGTGAAGAAGTGGATGAGAAGGGTATGTACAGTGGGCATCGGGTCCCCCTATACTTAGGCTCAGGTCAGCCTAAGCATGGAAGATGGCATAGGGGTCCAATGAGATCTGGAGAATGTACAAATAGAATGAACAAGAGAATGTGTGAAGAATAAAGATGAATATGTACATGTGGTGTCCGACTGCTTTTCTTCATGTAGGTTTATCTGATGTGTATTTGAACAGATCTCTCTCCATGAAGTTGATGACCTCGACTTGGACTAACTGCTCTTTAGAATCAACATAATGCTTCAGCAGTTGCCTGTTCGCTGAAAATGTATGTGTGTTATCTCTGAGATCTGCAATGTCAACACTTCCATTGTTGTGAACACCTTTGACAATATAGGGACCCGTCCATTTATATTTTAGTTTCATGTGAAACATCTTCAACTTGGCGTTATACAACCATACCTTTTTCCTAGGGACAAAGGTCTTATAGCTTATGTTCCAATCATGCCATCTCTTCACTTTGTCTTATAGATCACACTGTTGTTATGCACCCGGTTTCGAATTTCCACTAGCTCGTTCAGATTCAAGTCACGATAGAGCTTCCTCGACAATGACAACATCTGACGATCTCAAAATTAACCAAGTTAATTGTTGATTTTATGTATTTATAAGTGTCGTGTTATAGTCGGGAAATCTGAATCAAACAAGAAATAACCATAATTAAGTAATCATCAACAGTGGTTTATTATTTATTTAACCTGAGCATCCCTCAGGGTCGAACTCAAGGAGGCAAAGGCACAACCTAGATAAATGTCTATCAGATTTCGAGCATGATTTTCGAGGAGGATTTTTTGGTATTTTTTATGCAATATAAGGATGCAAATGCAAAACTGGCCAATTTTGAGGACTAAAATGCAAAAAATGATCAAACGTGGTCCAAAAATTATGAAACGTAGTCGAGATACAGAGAATGATGAACGAGCACACTGTATTTTTTGTAATTTTTTGTGCAAAATAAATAAATAATGAATTTATGAATGCGAAAAATGTAAATCTAGGTAATTAATTATAATAAGTATAAAACAGATTTCTCAGGGAATAAAATTATCTAAGATACATCACTATGTGATTTATCTTAGAAAAATCCTAAACCCTAAAAATGTGGAGTTTTATAACTGCTAAAAATTAATTACTACAATGCACAAAATGATTTTTACAGAGCAAAGTTGCATGTAAATGCAAAGAATTTTTTAATTCAATAATTAAATCAACTAAATCTACCAAATATGAATTTTTGGTAATTTTTAGATCTATGGTTAATTTTATATGAATTTTAGAGCTCGGAATAGGTAAAAAATGCAATTCCAAAATATTAATAACTATTTAACTACAGAAAATAATAATATAAAACATATGCTATAATATAGAGAAATAGTTGAAGAATAAAGTACCTATTTTTTATTAGTAAAATATTACCAACGATGATCAAATGTTAGAAGGAACACAGGGGTCTCAATGCAAATTTAGAAATAAAATAAATAGAAAAGTGTGGCGAGGACTAAATTTTCATTATGTTGAAATAAGGGGCTCTTTGTGCAATTTTTTTCACGGGCACATGCCTTCTGATTGGCTGGATCTTCTTAAGATTTGTGAAGAACTAGGGGGTCTACCTGCAATTTTTGCCTTGCTCACGTGCATTGCACGTGAGCTTCATAACGACAGGGGGGGCTCTGATTTCCAGAAGGTGCAGTTGGTACACATAAATTTCTCGCTCCCACGTGCTGGGCACGTGCAGGGGAGAGAGGTCGGCTCAAAGTGGGTGCACCACCCAAGACGAGGCTCAGTCGAATTCTTTGATGGCGGTGGCAACCAGAGCGTGGGTGGTCTTGGAGCGTGTTGGCTATATTAGCCGAAGATGCGTCGCGACAGGGAGAGGTGGCAAAGGTCTGCAGTCGTTGGTGGTTGGAGGGTCACCTAATAGCGAGTATTGGCGAAGCCCAAGAGCGATATGGAGCGTAGAGTGGATATCGAGGGTGATTGGAGGTGGTTGGCGAAGAGCATAGGTGGGCCAAGCTTGGTTGTCAGCAGGGCAGAGATGAACGACATCGGAGGTGGTCGATGGTGGTGGCTCTTGAGGCTCCCAGGAGGCATCGATGAAGATGGTTCCTCGAGTCGAAGATGAACAAAAATGTCAGTGAAGGTCAAGGTTGTGCATCTGTGAGGTGGAGGATCTCCGCTGCTTGGTGGCCCTGAAGCCAGATCGGGGAAGATGGAAGTTGATTCGGTGGAGCATGGAAAGTGGTGGTGGAAGATGATGATGATGAGCAGAGATGGAATGAAATGGGGTGGAGATGCGATCAGACGAGGAGATGGAACGGAGGAGGAAACGAGGAAGGCGGAGAAGAGAGATAAATATGATGAGGAAGATGGGTTACCCGGGAACAAATAACTCAAAGCGGAGGAGCGCTCCAAGCTTGGCTCACATTGGGAGATCGGAGCGGAACCAACTGCTTTGGGTTGGCTGGAACGTGGTTGCAAGGCCTCGGATCTTGCCGCAAGAAGAATATGATCGGTGTTGTCGCCGCTTGAGCTGGAGCTCCTTTTTTTGCAGAAACAACGGATGAATCTGGAGGTCATTGGTGATGGCATTTAAATAGGAAACGATGGAGAAGCAAAGGGTTTTGAGAGATCACCGGAGTAGGTTAGGAAATGGTTCATAATGGCTAGGGATAGGATAGGGTAGGTCAACGATTGGAGAAGAGTTGGCAATTGAGAGATCATTGGAGGTACAACAGGTACGGCTCCTGCGGACGAGATAAAGAGAGATGGAAGCAGAGGGTGCAGGCTGCAGGTGCGCAAGAGAGGGAAAGGGGAAGGCCACATGGCACGCAGGGGAGTGGCCACGTGGCGGGAAAAAAAACTAAAATTAAAACTAAAAAATAAATAAATAAAGTAGAAATAAATAGCAAAAAGAAATAATTAATAAATAAAGTAAAAATATAAATATATAAATTAAATAATAGAATGAAATAAATAAATAAATAAAAAGAAATAAAAAGAAATAAAAACAAACTAAAATAAAAGAAAAGGGGGTAACACGTTGCGGCTCCAGTAGCTACCGTGTGTCGCTCCCAGAAAAGTCAAAATATAATTCAAGAGAAAAACATAAAAAAGAAATAACAAAAGTGCTCAAATCAAAAGGTGGTCAACATAAAAGTTGCTCACCTCGACAAGATCTACAACTTTTGTGAAGGACCCAAATCAAAATAGATCATCTGTACAAAAAGTATTTTTGGTGGTATCATATAGGACTAAAATACCGCATTTTGTGTTTTGTGAATTTTTTTACCATTTTTAAATAAGGTAATAAAATTAAAAGAAAATTAGAGAAAATATAAAAGACATATGTACACATGAATCTAATTTTTTTGGATTTTCTAATATTTAAGAAACTAATAAAGGAAAAGATAAATAATAAAAGGGGGACATATGTACAATATACAATAGGGGCCGAAAACCCAAGTTTCACCTACCAACTCCGATTCTTTTGAATTTGACTTTTTTTAAGGTAGTTGAACGTACATTAATTCAAAAGTAAGTAAGGATTCATAGGAGATTGTATGAGAGATATATTTACGTTTTAAGGCTTTTAGTCTCAAACTATAATTTGGGTTTTATTGTCCAATTTTACAAGTTAGTATTTTTTGGTATTTTTCATTTATTAGTGTTAATGATATGTACACAACAAAGTTGGTTTCATGTCAATTGGAATTAACATGAATTAGTTAAAAATGCATGGATTATTATGAATGTAATATGAAGTGTCAATTTATGCAAATTATTTACAAATGCCGGAAAGTTAATTTCATGCAGTTAACATGCAAATGTACCTAATTTCTCAGGACGAAGCTCTATTTTTAGCTAATTAGTGAAGGATAAGGTGAGATCCTTAAGCGCATCACGGAAGCGTGAGGATCGCATCGTATGCGATCGGGAGCGACTAGTCGTACTAGTTGCTCAATGCAGCGGAATTTAAAAAAAAATCATGCGATGAAACCAAATGATCCAAGAACGCTTCTCGGATCATTTCATCTAAACCACAGACAAGTATTAGGGTTACCTCTTGAAGCATAGTTGCGATCAAGTCTCTAAACAAAGAGACCTCCTGCCTCAAGTCAGATCTGACGGAGGAGACGCTTGCGAGCATGTTGATGAAACACGTGCTCCTCTCAATCCATGATGATGATCCAAGAACTGAATCTCCTGATCTCGTCCCACGAGATCCGACATTTTCTTCACGAGCGAGGCACACCAAAGGAGACGGAGATCCACGAGTAAATAATCCGACAGCAAGACAACGATGCTGCGATGATGGAGACTCTCTCTAGGGCATCCATGGTGGATGGCCATATGAGGGAAAGAGAGAGGGCATGTAGAGAATGAGAGAGAGAGCCTCATGTTCTCATTGTGTAAAGAAGAGCAAAGGTTGCCTCTCCTTTTATAATATTTTGGGATCCATGGATCTCAATCCATGGACAACACAAATCCAATGGCTCACATTGATTTGTGTTTCTTTTAATGGACATGACCTTGTTGTTAAAAAAACACAACAATAATTAATTTAATTAAATCAAATATATATCGAATATAATTTGATTTATATTAAATCAATCTTCATTGGAGAAATAGGAAGGAGGCAAGCCTCCTTCCATAAGGAGGGTGGACGGCCACTACATTCCTTATAGGAATTGTGGTCGTCCACTCTTCCTATATGGAAGGCGGATTTCTCTTCCTTATTACATGAGATTACATTATCTCATGATTCTCTCCAATATTTGCAAAAACTTTTGTTGCAAATTATTTCACAAATAAATCCAATTTATTTTGTGAACATTGCAATCATACCATTGGAAATTTGTGAATCACATTCACAACCCAAAATAAAATGTGAATTACATTTTCAACTTAATGTTCAATGTGAATCCAATTCATATTAACATTTAATTAACAAATGTAAATTACAAATATCTCTCTATTATATATTATAAATCTCATTTATAACAGATATATGACTAATATGGATAGTGTTATCCACATTATTCATATCCATGATAATTAAATCACAATTAATCATCTTGGATCTCTATTCTCATGTGCCCAAATAATGTGAATCACATTCACATTATTCACATCTTTGATAATCAAATCACATATAATTATCTAAGATAACTCTCTTTATAATATGAATCAAATTCATATTATTCATGATAATTAAATCATATTTAATTATCCAAAATAACTCTCCTTATAATATGAATCAAATTTGTATTATTCATGATAACTAAATCACACTTAATTATCCATTTTCTCAATGCTCGGATACATATATCAACAATGAAATTATCCTGAACTCTTTCAAGGATAATGTGCTTTCTCCACGGATACTTGGAGATAAGGACATGGTGATAATATTGTTCCACGTATAGTGACTTAGATATTGAGATCAAATCTAGATCTTGCGGACCTCTCATAGATGCTTGATTAAATCAAGATCGCAAATCTAATCTTCTCATTGCATCTGAATCACATTCAGATCAATGTCCAATATTTGGATCAAGATCAGATTACTTTTCTACTGAGAGGAGTCACTAAAATCTAAACCCGTT
Source organism: Ottelia alismoides (assembly GCA_037367405.1). Lineage (NCBI taxonomy): Eukaryota > Viridiplantae > Streptophyta > Magnoliopsida > Alismatales > Hydrocharitaceae > Ottelia > Ottelia alismoides. The sequence continues at coordinate 96,136 of JAZKJV010006381.1, forward strand.
TCATCACTCCCTAGGAATGGAAGCGTCATGGTTATACAATCGTTTATGATCACATCACCCTTAGGTATTCCTAACACCTGTACATTCTGCATATTGGAAGACCCAGAATAAACCTGGAGTATAAGATCAAATTTACATTGTCTACCGTAGGGTTTTATCATTAAGTTTCTCATTTGACTATTGAGAGTTGGTATCGATCATATACTTTCCAAAAACATATATCATACCCAAGTGTTGATCATATACTTTCCAAAATCATATATTAAACCTACAAATTCAGTCAAGCTTCCAAAGCGAGATGATTGTGCACGGAATTTGATTATTCCCAATATCTCATGAGTAAGGTCATGTCTTCCAGTTCAGTAATGAACCTATATGATCCCTTTGAGAGATCGTATTACTCATATGCCCTTATATGCACACCAGCGCACCGATGTATATCCCTTGATTAGGTCATCAACCTATTGGTCTGCAAATGTACATACTCAGACATATAGTAACACATCTGTCTCCGGTCAGAGGATGCATGCTTATATCTTGACAGTATATGACATAGGACTTTGGTTATCTCGGTCTCGTTAAGTCAACTCTTTGACTTAACTTATCTAACACCTTCAAATCTCTAGTCCTATATAGAGGACATGCATCAAGAGGTCGGTTAGATATCAGCCTTTAGAGAAAGGATTGCCATCTCCTTCTTAGACTGGAGATCATCTCTTAATAATCATTTAACAATGATTGATGATTCCTCAATCGAACTCTTTAGATATTCATCCAAATACCAGCCTCTATGATTCAATAATTGAATCAAGAGCTGTATGATCATTAAGATAGCCATAGTACATAACCCTAATTTTACTAAGGGACCTATTATGTAAATTATTTATTCTTCATTTCAGATCAGTGAATGATATTCACAATAACATTTATTGCATAATGGCTTGCCATGGGCTCGCAGGTCCAACAATCTCCCACTAGCCGAAAGAGCCATTAATGGGCTAACCATTTAAACCCACACTCATGTGACAATTATAGGCCATTTAGAAAAATAGCTAGGTAAGATGATCAGTCACTCTATTCCCAAAAGACTACACCAAGTCCTTTTACAACACTTGCATATCTCCTAGTAACAGTGCTCGTATCCATTGCGAATGTTACATCTTATGCAACCACTACTCAATGTTGTTAGTTATGGTGTCCTTGATACTACAGCTCAATAATTATTATAAGCAGTATTTCCATTATCCTCATCAGAATTCCTCTATTCCCAGAGATCTCTATCTCCTAAGGTATATGCATTTAAGACCCTTTTAGATCACCATCTATAAGGTCTTAAGTTCTTAAAGATAAGACATTGATATCACTATCTCAAAAAGTCTTGTCATCTTTGAAGATATTGTTATTACTGCAACTAAGTGTTTTATCTCCATAGTAGGATTAGCAACAGTTTACTACTCTCACTGCATGGCAGACATCTGACCTTTGTACACATATAGCATTCACCCGACTTCTCATAACTAATGCACAATGGCAAGCAGTTTTAGCATTCACATCCTCAACTCTTGGAGATGCTATCCCTTTAGATAGGTCAGTGTATCTTGAGGGATGGAAGCCTTTTATAGGAATTTTTCAGAAAATGAAATATGTCCAAGATGTACCACTAGTATGACGGTCCCAATACCCTCTTCTCGTTGCTTCTGAACAACTTCAGAACTAAGATCTAAGAGGTATCCTTGAGATCATATCTCAAGGTATGGAACAACCAGATTATAAAACAATTATTATTATCATCCTTATATCGTTCGAAATGATTAGGATATTATCTACATTTTGCACGATGAACACAATGATACTCCCACTAAGCTTCACATGATTCATCAAGATTCTATCTGAAATCATAACATTTATGATTCATCAAATCCAATGTTCCAACTACAAGAAACTTATTTGAGTCCATAGATGGAGTTTCTTTAGCTTGCACACCTTACTTTCCTCAATCATGAAGCCACGGGGCTACTTTATATGAATATCCTCAGAGAGGTATTCATAGAGGAATGCAATCTTGACCTCCATCTTGAAGATGTCAAAATCAAGTTGTGTAGCTATAGTTAGCAATATTGCGATAGTTTTAAGCATGGTCATTGAAGAGCAAGTCTCATCGCAAGCAATGTCTTCTCTTCGGTGTATAGCTCATGACTACAAACCGTGCTTTGAAGATCTCTACCTTATCATCAGGTTCCCTCTTTCTCTTGAAGATCCATTTACACCTTAATGGGTCTTACCCATATAGGTGGATCCTCGAGGGTCCATATACAAATTGTATATGAAGTCTACTTTAGACTTTATTGCTAACATCCATCTTTCCATGCTATGATCTTCAAAAGCTTCATCACATGAAGTCAGATCATTGTCAGATTCAACTGATACATGGAATCCATCCTCAAACTTATTTGAAGAGGTATTAGTGTTTCATCTTTAATTGTCCTTTTAGTTTCCAATTTTTAGGAGCCTCATTATCTACTCAAGGCTAAATGAGTTCCTTTGATTCATTTTCATCTTGATTCTTAAGAGTCTCATCATCTAAGAATCTCATTCTCAGATATGAAATCTTTTAAGAATCTCAAGGTCATAAAGTAGGTATCCAATACCATCCTTTATTTTCCTAATGAAGTAGTACTCTCAGGTGCTAAATTCCAGCTTACTTGCCTGGAACCATATTAAGGATATATATATATATATTGTAGTCTCTACTACATATATTCCTGGAAACTAATAGGTAATTATGCTAAAATTCATCATTGATCAAATCATGCCATACATGATCCAATTGTATCTCCCTATAACTCTCTTGAGTTTAGGTGTATTAGGAGGATTGAGATAGGAATGATATTCATATCTCTATAAGGTATTCCTTTGAATTCATCTAATAGGTACAAGCTACCTAGGTAAGATCAAATTCATTAACTTTGGTTTTAAACCAAAATTGTGAAATCTTTGAACATTTCAAAGCTTTCTAAGGTGAAGAGAAGAAATCATATATCACAAATAATCATCGAATGATATCACATATCATCAATGTTTATCATGATATAGATGATCCGCATACATCAATATGTATGAGATATTGAATACCTTGACATCTTAATCCATGCTCAGAGAATGGTGCTTTGGACATTATTACTTTGAATAAAATATTCACAAGTATGTAAGATTTGAAATTTTATACATTCTAAAGTTTCATCTCTTACTAGTCTATTGATCTCATCAATAAACTTATGTCCAAGGTTTGATGCCAGATCGTTATCAAATGATCTTCATCCTCCTATTGATCTTTAAAAGTTTAATTTTCAGTATTAGAAATGTCAATGAACCATTCATTAATTTTCTAATTTAATAGAGACCTCTAGATGTTAGATTACTTTTTGAAATATATCCATTATAATTCCTTATGATAGGTCTATTCCAAAATTCATATTTATTTCCAACATTTAGAAATAAACAATGATTGTATTCTAATATCTAGGTCATAGAGACATTCTCTATGACTAAGGGCTCTCTCACTAAAATTATGGTCTATCTATCCAATAGAGATTGTTGCAACAATTGCATCAATATCTATGTGGATGACTATTAACCTTAAGATCAAATTTCTAGTCTTCTAAAACATATGCATCCAATTGCAAGTGTTATTAGAAAAATGAGATACAATTATTAAACTTTTAATCTTATCCAATAAGAAAGTCAATTTCAATGATTAAATGTAGATTATTCCGATGCACTATCCAAGTCCTTCTCTAAGGATCCAAGATAGTCTAGATAGTCACACTATCAATACATCGGCTTAATGCAGTATTGGCATTCATCCAACCCTTCGGATGTCATATAGAAGTCATAGAAGTATGGTAAACTCTTTCCTTCTTACTTGGGTCCAACCCATGCTTCCACTACGCTCCCTTCATCTATAAACAACCATTGCTTAAGATAAAGGATCTCTTATGTTGAATTCAAAAGAATTCAATGTAAGAGTATTTCAACATTTATATATGCTTCATTCAATTCATATGAATATTATGGAGCTTCATGAAAGACTAGAGTATAGACAGTAGAATGATGGCACTCATCATATCTACATACATCTTAACTCTTAAAGACTTTTGATTCAGGCGGGTACTCAAACAATTTGAATACGTCATCTCTTATAGAGCCACCATTCTGCACGATGTAGAGAACCATGCATGATTAAATATCGAGAGCACATATGTATGTCAGAACATCTTCTTAGAATTTTATAAGGATTATTTGACAATTACGATCATCATCAACATGTCACTTCCAAAGTAAATTCGATGAGAGATCGGGACTATAGAGGCATACAAACCCTAGGGTTGAAGTCCTATTGTATATTATAATTGGCATTCCTCATTATTATGAGGAAGACTTGCACATTGCAACCACATGCATTATGTATCCAAATGCAAGTACAATATCTTGATCATGGATCCAATCCATGATATTTTACTGGTTATTATTGAGTATAGTATTGAGTGGGTTTAATGAAGGATTATCTGAAATAAGAAATTTGCATAAATGTATATATATAAGTATATACTTTACTTTGATTTAGGAATTTTTATATCAAAGTTGTCCTGCCTTGTCAACATTGAAAGTTCATCCCCTTAATCAATTTCAATGTACGAGATATACTTACCATTATATCTCAAGCAAGATCTGAGATCTCCTTCCTTATCTTTGTTACATCCCAATAATATGAGAATGTACAACTCGGATAAAAAGAAGCGGGAACATATTCAGCCTTGCAAGTCCAACTTGCATTCCTAATTCGGTATTTAACACCCGGGCCCACCATCCCTAAGGTGATGTTGACCCGTTATTAATTGAACTGACCGTCAACAGGAATAACACTCGTTATGCACAATTCAATATCACCCCAATAATATGAGGACTCGATATTGGGGTCACTACGCATACAGCCTTATTCTTTCGAGAAGCAAAGAGCCCGATCCAGATGCGCTTGCATACAGGAGCTGTCACTTCGGACAGGCTCCTACATACAATCCCTGGAGACAGAGCCCTTCGCCTTGATGGAAGACCATGGATATCACTTATGTGATCCTCCATATCATATTCAAATTCTAATTAATCATTATGAATCATATTCATGACGATTAATTCTTCCAAGGGAAATAACAACTCTACTCATAATAGAGTGTTGTAATTTTTATAATTGGATTCCAGTTAATATAATCATATTAAATTAATGATCCAATTAATATCCAACAAATAATCTTTTATTGTTACTTAAAATATGGCATTATCTCAAATACATATTATTTATTATATTAATAATTAGAAAAATACACCATTATCTCTCCTGCATTATCGAGTCCATACCCATGGTCATGGCCAGTACCGACTGGAGTGGGACAGACCCCACACGGTGCAACCTGCTACCCCAACAGTGCCCGACTAGACACCATATCCACCTCAGGAAAGGATAACACCAAATTGATCTACTTGAGATCATAATTGATTTTTCAATCGAAGTTATACCATATATAATAATAATCAAAACATTTTTTATTAACATTATAAGTAGATTTGCTAAACAAATCCCCAATCCTATTCAAGCAACTTCGTTTGTTGGAAAGTTCATGTAACCAATTGTGATCTAGATCATATCTAATCTATTATTGGTTAAGGCAATGTCATTTAAGGAAACAATTATCATCAAATATTTCACAAATATTTATCCATAGTTATTTCAGAAAATTAAATCATTTAATTTCACTAATTAATTAAATGACAATCACAAGGTTCTTGATTAGGAAAGTAATTTTCAGCAGTGACCCTCACTTACTAAAATTAGCATATCTCAATCAATTTCAATCCAAATTAAGCAAAGTAAGTTTCCAAAGGTTTCTAATTTGATTTACAACAGAACCTAATGATTTGCATGCATTTCTAGGCATTTCAAATCAGTAATTCACTCCTTAATTACATCATGATTCGCAGTCCCCAAAACAATGGATAATGTTCACTAAAATGAGCATAACAAGAGCAAACGGATTTGAAATCACGCAAACTCAAATCCCACGGTTTCCTTATTTAATGGGGAATAAAATCCAATGATTATTTCGTGATTAAACAGAGATGCAAAAATAAAATGTGATAAAACTTTCGCAAATCCTAACGAACCCAAGTTTTCCTAGGTTTATGGATCTTATCTGAAACCTCCGATCTAAGGCTCTGATACCACTTGAAGGATATGGTGAGATCCTTAAGCACATCAAAGCATGAGGATCGTATCGTATGCGATCGGGAGCGAGTAGTCACAGTAGTTACTCGATGCAGCGGAATTTCAAAAAAAAATCATGCGATGAAACCCCATGATCCAAGAACACATCTCCGATCATTTATCTAAACCAGAAAAAGTATTAGGGTTACCTCTTGAAGCATGATTGGGATCGAGTCTCTAAACAAAGAGACCTCCTGTCTCAAGTCCGATCCGACGGAGGAGACGCCTGTGTGTGTGTGTTGATGAAACGTGTGCTCTTCGCAATCCATGTTGATGATCCAAGCGGTGAATCTCCTGTTCTCGTCCCACGAAATCCGACGTCTTTTTCACGAGCGAGGCGCACCAAAGGAGACGGAGATCCACGAGCAAACAATCCGGCAGCATGACAATGATGTTGCGACGATGGAGACTCTCTCTAGGGCATCCATGGTGGACAACCATACGAGGGAAAGAGAGAGGGTGTGTAGAGAATGAGAGAGAGAGCCTTTTGTTCTCATTGTGTAAAGAAGAGTAAAGGAGGTGCCTCTCCTTTTATAATATTTTGAGATACATGGATCTTAATCCATGGAAAACACAAATCCAATGGCTCACATTGATTTGTGTTTCTTTTAATGGCCATGATCTTGTTGTTAAAAACACAACAACAATTAATTTAATAAATCAAATATACATTGAATATAACTTGATTTATATTAAATGAATCTTCATTACAGAAATAGGAAAAAGGCAAGCCTCCTTCCATAAGGAGGGTGGACGGCCACCACATTCCTTATAGGAATTGTGGCTGTCCACTCTTCCTATACAGAAGGCATATCTCTCTTCCTTATTACATGAGATTACATTATCTCATGATTCTCTCCAATATTTACAATAACTTTTGTTGCAAATTATATCACAAATAAATCCAATTTATTTTGTGAACATTGAAATCATGCTAGTGGAAATTTGTGAATTACATTCACAACCCAAAATAAAATGTGAATTCCATTTTCAATTTAATGTTCAATGTGAATCCAATTCACATTAAAATTTAATTAACAAATGTAAATTACAAATATCTCTCTCTAATATATTATAAATCACATTTATAATATATATATATATATATATATGATTAATATGGATAGTGTTATCCACGTTATTCATATCTATGATAATTAAATCACATTTAATCATCTTGGATCTCTATTCTCATGTACCCAAATAATGTGAATCACATTCACATTATTCACATCTTTGATAATCAAATCAAATTTAATTATCTAAGATAACTCTCTTTATAATATGAATCAAATTCATATTATTCATGATAATTAAATCACATTTAATTATCCAAGATAACTCTCCTTATAATATGAATCAATTTCGTAGTATTCATGATAACTAAATCACATTTAATTATCCATTTTCTCAATGCTCGGATACATATATCAACAATGAAATTATCCTGAACTCTTTCAAGGATAATGTGCTTTCTTTGCGGATACTTGGAGATAAGGATAGGGTGATTATATTGTTCTACGTATAGTGACTTGGATATTGATATCAAATCCAGATATTGTGGACCTCTCATAGATGCTTGATTAAATCAAGACTGCAAATCTAATCTTCTCATTGCATCTGAATCACATTCAGATCAATGTCCAATAATTTGACCAAGAGCAGATTACTTCTCTACTGAGAGGAGTCACTAAAATCCAAACCTGTTTCATCACTCCCTAGGAATGGAATCATCATGGTTCTACAATCGTTTATGATCACATCACCCTCAGGTATTCCTAACACATGTACATCCTGCATACTGGAAGACCCGGAATAAACCCGAAGTATAAGATCAAATTTACACTGTCTACTTCAGGATTTTATCATTAAGTTTCTCATTTGACTATTGGGAGTTTGTATCGATCATATACTTTCCAAAAGCATATATCATACCCAGGTGTTAATCAAATACTTTCCGAAAGCATATATCAAACCTAAAAATTCAATCAAGCTTCCAAAGCGAGAAGATCGTGCACAGAATTTCATTCTTCTCAATATCTCATGAGCATGTATGATCCCTTTGAGAGATTGTATTACTCATATGCCCTTATATGCACACCAGCACGCCGGTGTATAGACCTTGATTAGGCCATCAACCTATTAGTCTGTCAAATGTACATACTCAGACATATAGTAACACATCTATCTCCGGTTAGAGGATGCGTGCCTATATTGTGACAGTATATGACATAGGACTTTGGTTATCTCGATCTCGTTAAGTCAACTCTTTGACTTAACTTATCTAACACCTCTGAATCTCTATTCCTATGCAGAGGACCTGCATCAAGAGGTCGGTTAGATATCAGCCTTTAGAGAAAGGATTGCCATCTCCTTCTCAGGCTGGAGATCATCTCTTAATAATCATTTGACGGTGCTTGATGAGTCCTCAATTTAACTCTTTAGATATCCATCCAAACACCATCCTCTATGATTCAATAATTGAATCAACAACTGTATGATCATTAAGATATCCATGGTACATAACCCTTATTGTACTAAGGGACCTATTATGCAAATTATTTATTCTTCATTTCAGATCAGGGAATGATATTCGCAATAACATTTATTGCATAATGGATCGTCATGGGCTCGCATGTCCAACAATTAGAGTGATGAATCACATATTCATCAGTACATACCTCTAGGCAAGAGTGGGTGAGGACGCGGCCTCTAAGGATTAGATCCAAAATCTATGGACTTATGCCATAAGCTCTTGGATTGACTATTAAGCCATGTTATTGCTGCAAGCACTTGCCTTCGACCCTTAGAATAAGTAGTCTTGCTTCAAGTTGGTGTGTTTCGCCAGCTTGAACATGAACTACCCTAGGAGACTGCACGTGTGTAATGAATGAAAAGATTGTTTGATCACCAATAATAAAACTGAAAAGATAATTGGCCAGACCTTTGCGGCCTTCACCATGTGAAGATAGTGAATTTGGGGTTTGTATTGTGTTTGATTTGTTTGTGTGTTTATCAAAGATCGATCGTCGAAGACCGCACACTTGTGCCTTCGCTTTCTCTCTTGAATTGATTCTTGTGATCTCTCTCTGAACCTCTTGACATCGAGAATGGATGATTGGGGTGATGTTTGCTTTGACTTCGCGAGCCTCTTGTTGAGCACCCTGAATCGATCGTCCTCATAGGCTAAAGGCCACTCTCATCCCGAGCCCCCGCTGCTCCATGGAGAGTTTTCCCATGAAAGTAGTCAATAAGTCACTCTTCTTTTTTCGAGGGTGGTTAGACCCAGACCATTCCTCCGTTCTCTCACCGCATCGAGGAAGACACTTACCTCGATGCTTCTAGATCTAATTCTTCCAACTTTATTAATTTATATCCTCTTTATTCTGAAGGTGAAGAAGATGAAAGGAAGTTCAAGATGCCTCCTAAGAAAAACCTTGAGGAAGAGGAGCATAGAGATGACCCCATGTAGCAAGTCCCTGCCCGGTGAGCTAGAGATGAGCAGTAAAATGCAGACCTTATGGCTAGGATGGGACATGTGATTGAGGTGGGTGGTATGGATCGACCTATGGTGGATTCTTATAATCCAGCATAGAATGAAATGCACGGCAAGCTAGTGTCGGAAATTCCACGTGATGCATTTCAGTTGAAGCCTCATTTCCTTAGGTTGTTACCAAAGTTTATTGTGAATGCAACATAAGAGCAATATGCATTCCTAAGAGACTTCGGTTTGGTGTGCAACAACCTTAGTCATCCGAGGGTTGGACAAGATTATATTAGGCTAAAGGCAACCCCATTTGCCTTAGGAGATAACGTTGCCCATTGGTTGAAGAATCTCGAGGTGACCTGGTTGCAATTCAAAGAATTATTCTTGAAGAAATTCTACCCAATCAGTAGGACTAACCAAATGAGGACAAAGATCGCTAGTTTCTCCCAGGGCCCCCACGAGCCATTTCATGAAGCTTGGGATAGATTCAATGATTTGACACAGAAAAGCCCTTGCCATGGCATTACCAAGGCAATCTTAGTCCAGACCTTGTTCTATTGCATGATCCCTGAGATGCAGGGGTTAATGAATGCATCTTGTGTAGGTAGATATCGAAATATGAATAAGATATCGTATGGAATATCTTAGAGCAGATGGCAGAAACAGGAAAATCTCAGGCCACCGGGGCATGTTAGGTGTCTCCCTCATGTCTGTTAGGTGTCTCCCTCATGTCTGCCTCATGAGACACCTAAGAGGACTGTAGTTGATCTGAAAGATGACCTCATCCCTATTATGGGGATAATAGCTGATAAGCTTACCATGGTTGAGCAGATCCACAAGAGGGTCACCGACCTTGAGACACTTTCACGATTTACTCAAGCAAGTGAAGGAGTTATCTAAGAAGGTAGCCAAGATACGACTACCTGTCCCATTCTACACCACCTGCACATGTACACTGAGTTCACCTCGTACAGGAGAAGGTATAGAGGCCTCAGAGCAACTAGGTTAAGGAGCAGCAGTACACTCAACAGGAGCAACACGTACCCCCACAAGTGGAGTCAGTCTATGAGGAGCCTCTATAGGTGTTTGAGATCAATAGGTTGTGGTATAGCCGTGACCCCATTGGCAAACAGTCGAGGATAGGGAGTGTTCAGTCACACGACACACCCCTAGCATACCCAGGACACCATCTCCGTCCCTACATCGTGCTTTGTATAATCCCGGCCAAGATAGGGATACCAGCCTCAGCAACACTAGAAGAAACAATGCACTTTGCACTTGGGCTAGCAGGGTTCACCACTACCTTACACCTTACAGTCCCACCCACAGCAGCAGTACCAGCAGGGCCAGCAGGGCCGATATAGGTGGCAGAGCTACCCATCATCCAGCCAGCAACAACAGCAAACCCCAACCATGAGTGAATTAGGGTCCCTCACCTTGGTCATTTAGTCTTTGACATATAGGGTTCAACAGATTCCAGAATGATTTTCATGACATGAGGACAAATTTGAACCATGCCTCAGGCCACCAGGATCAACAGATGGCACCAAGGACTCCAATTCTCGTCCAGGTTTAGGCCAATCCCATTAGCCTAAATCAGAGTCAGCAGCGACCACTAGATCTGGTATACTATTCATATTACTCCCAATCTGAACATGAGATCCTTTTGTATGATAATGTGAATAACATGTCCCTCGGGAGCAGAAGGATCTTGACCATACCTGATCGGGCACGGGAAAAGGAGGAGGATGTTTCTAAGTCTTTACCTGATGAGAACTTAGAAGCAGAGGAGCAGTATCAGCAGTACCAGTACCATCACCTTCAAAGGAATAAAAGGGATTCAAAATCTCTAAAAAAATAAAAAAATAGAAAAAAAAGAACAAAAATAATGAGAGGAGCACCAATAGTGAATCAAGCGAGACTGATGAAGAGCTTGTACCTCCATCTGAGGAGGACACACCAGGAGAAGTAGAGGATACACCACATGTTTCGTTTCATGAATTTCTTTCTAAGCAGAGTTGGAGTCCCAGTCCTGCACGGGAACTCATTTTCCCATTTGAAACAATATATTCTAGTTTCTGAGTCTGAGTTGTCTTCAATAATCTCTTTCCCCCCGTGCCTCTTAAGGGTGGAAAGAAGAAATCCAAAAAATCCAAAAATATGACCCTTAGATGGCAGAGTTTTGCAACAAGTATATCAAGGTCACAATCCCCTTTGATAAGTGTGTGGATTTGACACATGCATTTCAGAACTACCTTAAGGCGAGATGCACACCTACAAGGGTTAGCAGGAACACAAGAAGTCATGTTGAGAAGAATGTTGTATCAGTAACCACTAGTTACGCCATTAAGAATGTGTTTCCAAGGAAACGAAGGGACATGAGTGTCCATTATGTGGTAAGTCATGTCGATGACATTGCATTTGCATGCACTCTCTTGGAATAATGGATCCTCAATTAACCTGATGCCAACGACCCTCTATGAGAGGCAAATTCTAAGACCTCTTAGTAAATCCAGAGCTTTACTCCAGTTTGCTGACAAATCCACTAAGAGGTCCAAGTGAGAATTGAGGAACATTATCATTAATGTCGAGGGACGAGATTACATAGTAGACTTCACAGTTCTTGATATGGAGACCCCTCGGAATTGGAGAGATTCCCATATCATACTTGAAAGGCCTTCTTGAGGACAGCAGGGTCTTATTTGACTACAAGGTCGGGAAGAATCAGTTCCAAACTCCAGGTGGAGATGAGGAATTAGAGATGAAGAAGACAAGGTGGCAGAGACTAGATTCTGAATCCAACACTGAGTACTCTTCATCAGAAGTAAATTGTGTTCATATAGACATTGTTAGGCCATGGAAATAGAACCCAACCGGCACAGATGAGTCCTTCTCCTATGGAGAGAATCTTGTACATGAAACACTTTGCGAGACACTTTGGAAAGAACAACAAGGCGCATATCATACAGAGATCGCTTCTCCCCTACATCTTTGATGACACATAGGGCCAGGTGGGCATGTCAGTCCTTTCCTCTTTAGGATAATCAGAAGATGAGGATGACGAGTCGTACGTAGCTTTCGTAAATTGCTTGGATACTTTTGACGATCTGACTCCATAGCCGAATTAATTGGTGGCAAGTACTTTAGTGACATATCCAACCACTATCAGCACAGAGCCAGAGTTGATTGAGCCAGATTTTCTTGATGACCACACTTTACCGAAGCTCAAACTATTACCTACATAACTCAAATATGCCTTCCTTGCGGGACAAGAGAAGAAGTTTTCTGGTCATCATCAATCTATGATTGACGGAGGAGTAGGAATCTCGCTTGCTAGAGATACTGGAAAAAAACCACAAGGTAGTAGGCTGGAGCATATCCAATATCCATAGGATAAATCATGCTCTATGTTCGCCTCATATCTACATTGAGAATGAATCCAAACCCTCTTGTGAATTCCGGAGTAGGCTGAATGCAAATTTATGAGAGGTCATGAAGAAATAAATTGAGAAATGGTGCAACGTGGGTTTTATTTATCCCATCTTTGATTCCAAGTGGGTGGCACCTATTTATGTTGTCCCGAAGAAGTTGGGAATTCATACGAACACCAATGAGGACGGAGAGGAGATCGTGACACGAGTACCCACGCTGTGGCGTGTCTGTGGATTATAGATGCTTAAATGTCGTGACGAAGAAGGATCATTTTCCCCTGCCATTTATTGATGGGATTTTTACACCCATAACCCTGAGTAATTCTGCAGTAACAATCATAACCCTGCATAATCATGAATTACATGAGAACCCTGGATAGTCACTCCGTCTCACACTCATAACCCTCTGTTAATTTAATAGGTTAACTCAACCATATGAGTGGGTTGATCTAACCAATTTGTGATCTAACGGCTAGCATTAGCCAAATAAAAAATGAAAGGAAAAAATGACAAGAGGGAGGCAGGCTTGCAGGAGGATGGGATGATGGTGGGAGGGAAACTTCGTTACAGGTCGGTGGTCGGCGGGGGGCTTGCTAATGGAGGAGGGAAAGGGCGCACGGGGGAGGATTTGCAGGTCAGTGGTCGGTGGGGGGCTTGCTGGTGGAAGCGGACAGGGGTGCATGGGGGGTGCTGGGGGCACTGCTCGGGGGGTCTGCGGCATGCTTCGAGCGGGCCAGCTTCGAGCAGGATGAGAAGCTATGTGGGGTGGGGGGTTTCGAGCGAGGGAGGGAAAAGGGTCCGGGGAGGGGAGCTTCGAGCGAGGAAAGGGAAGGCTCAGGTGGGGCGGGGGACCTTCGAGCAGGGGAAGAGGGGGGCTCGCGGGTGCACGCAGGAAGGGGGTGTTGGGGGCACTGCTCGAGGGGTCGGTGGCATGCTTCGAGCGGGGCAGCATCGAGCAAGACGAGAAGCTCTGCGGGGTGGGGGGTTTCGAGTGAGGGAGGGAAGGGTCTGGGGAGGGGGGCTTCGAGCAAGGAAAGGGAAGGCCCGCGTGGGGCGGGGGACCTTCGAGCAGGGGAAGCGGGGGGCTCGTGGGAGCAGGCGGGGAAGGGGTGTTGGGGGTCGGTGGGGCAGTTTCGAGGGAGGCGATGAATCCACATTTCATCATCTTTATTCTATCATTTTGGCACCAAAAACCCTAGCAAATGCCTGTAAATAGCATTAAAATCATCATCTTAGCATCCATGCATGTGCATTCAATTAGTGTATAAAATATTGTAATTAAAGCCAAAATTATAGAATAAATAAAGAAAAGAAAAAGAATAAAATATAGTAAATATTTTATGACCCGAAACCCCCGAGACCTAGGCATCTTGATGAATAGGTTGACAAGGAATAAAGTAGGGGGAGATAAGGTCAAAAACACAGTTCAAATACAATTTATTCCATTGATTCTTTATTCATTTTGGGACCTATTTTTGGTTCCACTTTTTAATCATCAAATAAAGAAACTTTGTACATGAAAGGTGTAGATAATTTAATAAAGAAAAATACAAAATTGATTTCACAGAAAAATAATGAACAGATAAAAAGTTATGGTCTGAATAAAAATCCAGAATCCCAACTTCCCAGACCCGTATCTCATAACTGACAACTCCAAATGCAGCATATTCACCTTTAATTGTATATAGAAGAAAATAAGCTATTTAATGGCGATGGTTTTGCATTTGGCGGGGCTACAGTTTGAAAGTTGAGTTTTGGACCCACCTTGTATAGGTGTACTGATTAAAATATTCAATTTATTATTTAATCATTATTTTTATATTTTTATATTTTTATAATGTGTAAATATTACTTATAATAATTATGTACATTAAAAGTGGAAGAAAAACCTACAGAAAAACTCAAAATAAAAATAAACAAACCTAGGTCATACAGGTAAAATACCTATATACATACCTATGTAACATACTCTTATAATTTATTAAATATACAAAATAAATTAGAAAAATAAAACAAAAATATATTTGTGTATATAAAAGTATTTTATAATTTTAGAAAATAAGAAATGAAAATAATAAAAATAAAATACACAAAATAAAAATAAAATACTAAAATACTTAGGTAATATACCTATATAGGGCTAAAAAGTAAACTTGTAAAAATATAACTCAAAAAATAATTAAAAATCAGAATAAAAAATTAGATAAATTTCTAAACATTTTTTATTTTATCACCTAATTAAAATAACACCATTTGCTATTTTAAAATGATTTATTAATAGGTTTTTCCAGGGTTTTTCCTGGTTGGTCCACGTGGACCAACCAGGAGGGTCTGAGAGTTGACCTCGGTCAACTCTCTGACCCAACCCCTGTAGCTTGTCAGAGTGTGTTGACCCCCCTTCTTCCACCTTTTTTCGAGGCCTGCCCTTTCACCTAAACATGTTCCACCCTTCACGACTTTTGAAGCTCGAGCATCAAGGATCCTCGCCCAAGCATTACCTTGGTCTGAAGACCACTGCATCATGCCAGAGGCCTCGTTCTTTCCACCATGTTCGTCAACCCCTTAAAAACCCAAGTCTGACTCCTTTTCAAAATTGAACCGTGAATTGCCACCGATCCCTCTTCCTTGGTCGAGCCAAAGGTGCCCGGAGGTGACAGCTCTGAGCTCTAGGCTTCCAGGCGACGGGAGAGCACCTGATCGTCGCGCGTTCTACACCTCCGGCGACCATCGTTGAGGTACATCCAACCTCAGGCACGCCAGGCCCTTGAGGTGTCTTTTATTCCCTAATTTTCTTCGCCGAAGCTTAGTCATTACCTTAGGATCATTTTGCCCCTTTTTCCTCGTCAAATCGCCCGTCAAATCGCTCCATCGATCACCTCGCCGGAGCGCTACTCCGGCAAGAACCCATTTCGCCTTCCACGCTATTCCGAAAGCGACCAGAGGTCAAGGCATTTTGCCCTCGACCTCCGTAACTTCTTTGTGCAGGCACCTGGATACACTAACACGTCTGGAGCGTTTTTGGGACCTCGCCGGAGCACCTGGAGCTGCGCACCTTCCTCCTCGCCGTGAAAGAGCTTCGCCGCTCTCCGTGCCATTCCGTTGCTTCCAGACGACAGAGGAGACCTGCAGCAACCTCCGGGGCCCATTTTGAAGCTCGTCCACCGCCGGAGCGAGTCGCTACCGCCGGAAGAAGGTCGCCACGGCGGTCCTTCTTCCCTGTTCCTCCAGCGCGCCTCGCTGCCGTCCGATCAAGAGGGAGCCCCAGGTCTAACGTGGACCGTCCGATCGCCAGCCCCCATCACCGTCGGATCTCCTCTGAGAGCTGATCTCAGGCGTCCACGGGCGAACCGTCATCGCGCCCGGAGAAGACGCCACGTGGATAAGTGGCGTGTCCTACGCCGCTGGATCGCGTCGAACTCCCAACCGTTGGATGTCCGCCACGCATCATCAGCTTCGCCCCCGCCGTCGGATCGCCTTAGCGAGGGTATTTTGACGTCAACCCCTCGCTTGTTTTGCATTTACGTTTTAGTCTAAAGACTTTTGTCTGTAGTGTAATATTTTTTGTAACATTTGCACAAAGACCCCCAAGCTTTTCATATTTACGAATAGGTCCCCTGCCACGTCACCTCACGTGACCTGTTGACGTGAGGTGTGGGCATTTTGCAAGGGTACCCTCGGTCTTTGGGATATTTCAGTTTGATCCCAAAATTTTGTCGCGTAGTGTAAAAAGTTTGGGATTTTTGCGTATAAGGCCCGGATCTTTTTGGATATTGCTCTTAGGTCCCTGCCAGGCGCGTGTATAGCACGTGCTTGGCTTGGACATTTTGCATTAAGGTCCTGCCGGGTTTTGTAATTTGTTTTTAGTCCAGTAAATGCAATTTTTAGTGTAAAACTTTGTGGAAATTTTGCAAGTAGACCCTGGATGTTTTGGAAATTGCATGTATGCCCCGACCAGGCCTGATTAATGATTGGATGCTTGTTCTAATTATTTAACTTATCATTTTAAGTCCAAAAATTCCACAAAAATAGGGTTAAGCTCCTGGATACTTGTACTTTGACGCTGCAATTTCAAATTTTGATGTTCTTTTATTTTTATATTTATTAAAAATCAAAAACATGCTTTTTATTCACTGTCTAGCTTAGAAAATACCAAAAAATAGTAAAATACCTCGAAAAATTCCAAAAACATTCCCTAGTGTCTATTTTATCATGTTTTAGTGTCAGTCCAAAAATCACTAAAAATCTCAAAAGAAAAACACTAAAAATTTAAAAATACTCAAAAACTTCAAAAAATTATATGAAATCAAAGAAAACTCCAAAAAATATAAACTCAGATCCTGTTTGTTCTATATTTTATTCTTTTTATTTGAAAATTCGTGTAAAAAATTTTGGTTTCTGTTTACCAATTTTAGTTCCCATTTTACTCACAGCCAGCACAATTTTCACTATTTTCCCTTATTTCAGTATTTTAAAATACCAAAAACACCTTGAAAAATACCCAAAAATCACAAAAACAGTAAAAAAATCCTAAAAATATCAAAAACATTTTATTTCTGAATTTTTAGTTATTTTTGCATATTTTTATAAATACTTTAGCTTGTCTTTTATTACATTGTCCCTATTTTCCAATATTGAAAAAGAATTAAAAAAATAATAAAATATAAAATTATAAAAAAATCAGAAAATTAAAAATCAAAATACAAAATTAAAAATTAAATTAAAATAAAAAAATTTAAAATTAAAAACCCACAAAAATTTCATTGTTTGCTTGCTTAGTGTAGACATCACACACACTCACTTGTGCACAATTGTTTGAATTACCCTGTTTGCTCCCTGTGTTCGAACTCTCTGCATACTTGCCCTTTACATCATTTGTGCAGAGTTAAAAATAAATTTTAACTCCACATTTATTTCTAATTATTGATCTTTAGTGTGGGTTAATTGTTGATTTTAGTTCAGGATTTATTGTGAGTCGTCACAGCGACGGTTGTCTTCGCCTTGTGTGAGACATCACTTTTAGACTCCTTGAATTTTGGCTAAATCAAATGGCACCGTTGCCGGGGAGCAACAACGAGTAGCTCATATTTTGTTTGCTTGTGTTTGTTGTTTACCATAACTTCATTTCATCTCTCTTGCACTTTTGATATATCTATTGATTGAGCTATCTGACCATCCTTTCTTGTCTTCTTGCAAGGGACCGCGGAGCAAGGCAGATCGCCTAGGTGACCCGGAGCATCCTTGGGAAGCGGAGCCGGCCTTCTTAGGTCAAGCCGGCAAGAGAGAGCAGGAGGAGTGAGAGAGAGTGGTAGTTTAGTTGCATTTTATTTTTGTGAGAGAGTGACCCTATTAAATTGTAATAATACAGGTACTTGGACACTTGGACACTTGAGACACTACCGGGCCTAATTTCCAGGTGTTTGTTCACCCGGAGGCTCACCGCAGTTTTGATCGCGTTTTCTCGCTTGTCATTTTCCGGTTTTGTTTTCCTTTTTATTTCTTTTGTGGATTGAGCCCTTAGCTATAGGTCCTGCTTGATTCGATTAGAATAGGTCCAAACACACTAATTATCTTTGCATGCTCCTATAGTTCGTTGTTGGACTTAGACTAATTAAGTAGTTGATCATTGGCTTTCGATCCGCGCGCCGCGAGCTCACTCCACACAAGCGCTTTCTCCTAACTCAAATGTGTTGAGCAGAGGAGGAGTGGGCCTAGACCGGACACTAGGATTGAGAGTTAGTGGTTAACTCGTGGTTCTTCACGCTAGCAGTTGCCTACTCTAGAACGATTTCCGTTTTGCATATCGACATATAGCATAGGTTTAAAAATTCTGCTTTGCATCCCGCGTGGAGAGAGCTGGGATTCGTTGTAAGTCTTCTCACTTTGCATGCATCATTTAGGCACAAAGGTGAGATTTCCACCTTGGTGTCGACTTGCACGGCTTTTCCGACTCTTTTCTCCCTCTATTTTTGGAACAAAGTAGGACAAAGAAAATACAAAAATCGTTAGGCGCTTGCTTGAATTGACTCAAAAGAAGCGATAACACCAAAAAAATTAAAAAAGGGACTACTAAGAAAACTTGGCCAAAAATAAAATCAGGTAATTGGATTCATTGCTTGGGGAGAGTAATACCCTCACTTGTATTCAGGTTGCATGGGAAGGTCTCCTTCCAAGTGATGTGAGCGCTTCGTAAGGATTAGAATAAAAAACCCAACTTGTGGCTGCCTTGTGTATCGCCTGGATTTCCGAAGTATTGGCGCTACTATCGTACCTAGTCGAGTAGGGCTTGGTCGCCATCGGTGACTCACTATTGTGTGAGCGCCGACCTTGTCCGAAGTACCGAGCTTAGGCCACGCCTTCACAAGTGTGTCTGTCTCACCGGCTACGTCCGAGTAGGATCTTGCACGCTCACGGGTGATTCCGTTGCGAGCGAGGTCCGAAGTATCGGTTTCGCCTATCGGCTTCCTCCCTCTATTTCTTTGGCTGAGTAGGGATCCAGGAAGGGTTACAAGGACCTCAAAAAGCGCAAGTTACAGGTTACACAGGAGGAGGACAAGTACGGGGACACTTTCCCAGTAGTACTCTCTCTCCTTTAGGCGTAGAGTTCTAAGGACTCGTGAAAAGATAAATTCCTGAAAACAAGCTAAAACCGACAAGATAAAAGCCGAACCTTCACGACTTCATGTGTTGAGTTGGTGAACTCACCCCTGCTTTGTGTTTGATTGTTAGATTTATTTAGGTCAAGATCAAAAACACCGCACAATTGTGCGCAATTTTGTTGCATCTCATTTCATTCTTCTTCTTCTGCATCCCCTTTGATCTTCCCAATAATCAAGATGATGGGACGGAGATCTCTTAGGCCGACCTTATCGGCACCGCTATCCAGCACTCCTCCTTATTCATCTAGGAATACCTCAAAGAGTCCGCTCTCCGAGCCCGAGTTTACATCCACCCTGTTCCCCCTCGACCACCCTTCCCATTCTCCTTCTCTCAGTCCAATTGTTTCAGAATTCAGTGCATCACAGAGTTCAGCTCATTCGACAGCACTTGAGATGGCCTCTTTTGCTTTTTCAGAAAATCCAGTGATGGCAGACAGAGGTGAGCACCCAGATGACCACGATCACCCTCCGTTCATAGTTGATCAGGTGGCCATAAACAACTCTTTGTTAGCGTCCCTGGAGACTATGCAGAGACAGATCCGTGACCAGGGTACCTTCATGGGTGATCTGATGAGAGAGATAGCGCAGATGAGAGAGAACCGACCTGGGGGCGGTGGCGGTGGAGGTGGAGGAGGAGGAGGACCAGATGCAGGAGGAGGTGATCCAGACGCTGAGAGACCGCCACAGACCATCATGAGGGAGTTGCACAACCCAGCTGCATCCCTCACTCACCGTTGGATCAGGCTCCCGCCCATCCACGGAGATTTCGAGCTTCGGCCCCATACTATCCATCTTCTACCCAAATTCCATGGGTTGCCGACCGAAGAGCCGCACCTCCACCTCCAGGAATTCGAGATGATATGCAGCACCATCCATGATCGGTTGATGACCGAGGACACAATAAAGATGATCGCCTTTCCATTCTCATTGGTTGACAGAGCCGCCTACTGGCTCAAACACCTTGGGCGATTCGTCGACACATGGGCAGATCTCCGGACCGCGTACCTGAAGAAATACTATCCTCTTGGCGAGTAACTTCGTCATGATCCCAAATGAGCAGTTTCATGAAGCTTGGGATCGCTTTCGAGAGCTCATCGACCGGTGTCCACATCACGACATTTCCAAGCCCAATCTCGTGCAGAGTTTCTTCTGTGGGCTGACACCGGAGCTGCAGGGGCTTGTCAACGCCTCTTGCGGTGGGTCCTATTTCTCCAAGGGTGAAGATGACATCTGGGCCATTTATGAATCCACGTTTCATCATCTTTATTCTATCATTTTGGCCTTAAAAACCCTAGTAAATGCGTGTAAATAGGCTTAATATAGGCATTTTAGCATTCATACATATATGTGTAAATATTGTATAAAATGCGGTTTTTAAAGCCAAAATTATAGAATAAAGAAAAGAAAAGAAAAAGAATAAAATATTGTAAATATTTTATGACCCGAAACCCCGAGACCTAGGCATCTTGATGAATAGGTCGACAAGGAATAAGGTAGGGGGAGATAAGGGCCAAAACACAGATAAAATACCTATACATTTTATTCATTCTTTACTCATTTTAGGACCTATTTTTGGTTCCACTTTTTACACTTCAAATAAAGAAACTTTGTACATGAAAGTTGTAGATAATAAAATAAAGAAAAATACAAAATTGATTTCACAGAAAAATAATGTACAGATAAAAAGTTATGGTCTGAATAAGAATCCAGAATGCCAACTTCCCAGACCCGTATCTCACAAATAAAGACTCCAAATGCAGCGTACTCACCTTTAATTGTATATAGAAGAAAATAAGCTATTTAATGGCGGTGGTTTCGCATTTAGCGGAGCTACGGTTTGAAAGTTGACTTTTGGACCCTCATTGTATACTTGTACATATTAAAATATTCAATTTATTATTTATTTATTATTTTTATAATTTTATATTTTTATAATGTTGTAAATAATACTTATAATAATTATGTGCATTAAAATCAGAATAAAAACATAAATAAAATACAAATAAAAATACTTGTATATATTATAATACATAGGTATAATACATGTAGCTATACCTATACAAATAACACTTTCATTTTATTAAGTGTATAAAATATATCAGAAAATTAAAATGAAAATATATTTGTGTATATAAAAGTATTTTATAATTTTAGAAAATAAAAACCAAAATAAAATAAATTAAAAATACCTAAATAAAAATAAAATACTTAAATATATAAATATAGATACCTATAGGGGCATAAATGCAAACTTGTAAAAATAAGTCTCATAAAAATAAATAAAAATCACCATAAAATAATTTATAAAAAATTAAACATTTTTTATTTTATAACCAAAATTTAAATAAATCATTTTCTATTTTTTTATTGAATTTCTAAGTATTTTTTGCCAAGGTTTTTTCTGGTTGGTCCACGTGGACCAACCAGAGCTCTTCCTTAGTTGACCTCGGTCAACTCTCTGACCGAGGTCTGGCTATTGTCAGAATGCATTTTCCTTGGACTTTGCGGATTTTTCCAGGCCAAATCTTTCACCGTTTGGCCTCGGTTTCTTCACGACTTTTGAAGATCTACCATCCAGCTACCACGCCCATGCATCATTTTGGCATTTTGACCAATGCCTCGCCCGTGATCCTGCCTCGAAGGTCGCCCCTCGTCCAACTTTCAAAAACGCCCCATCTTCTTCCATTCCCTCTTGATCCCTCTTCCACCACCAAAATCCTAACCTAAGACCTTGAAGACACTCCTGGTGACAGCAGGAGTTCGTCGGGCCTCTCATTGGACCGAGGTGGCGTCGAATTGAGGCAGATCCCCTTGCCGAAGTGGCCGCCGGAGCACCTTGCCTGCGCGCGTTGGTGAGGCATTTCTTCCCCTCTCTTTCCCTCTTTTCTTCCTTGCTCTTTGAAGCTCTAGTGTTAAGAAGCTAAAGTCACTTTCCCCCTTTCGAGATCTTCGATCGGGATCCGTCCTAATACCTCGCTTCCCGCGGCCGGCATCGAGTTCGCCGGCCATTTCCACATTTCCGTCTACCCCTCCTCCTGTGCGAAACACTCTGCGACGTTGGGGCATTTTGCCCCCAACGTTTTCACTCCCTTTATCTGCAGGTTCCAGGAGCTATCGTCCCCCATCTGGGGTCGATTTTGAACGGGCTGAGGCACCTGGAGGCGCCATCTTCTCCAGCGTCAACCATCGTCACCGGCCCTCCAGGAGCTTCGTGGAGGCCGTCACCGGAAGAGGAGGAGCTTCGGCTCCATTTTGCATCGTGCTCACCAGTCCAGGTGGTCGGAGGAGCACCGGAGGATCATCCGAAACTCGGCCCAGCCGAGTTCGCGGCCTGTTCTTCCAGCCATTCTCCGCGCCGTCCGATCGTGGATCCCCCTCCAGACGCTACAGCATCCGTTCGATCTTGCCCCCTCCAACCGTCAGATATCAAGGGGCAGATCTAATCTCGGCCCTCGAAGGCGAAGGGGCATCGCGGGCCCATCGTTTGACACGTGTCTAAGTGGCACGACAACCGCCGTTGGATCACTTCCCCGCTTGGGTATTTTGCTATATACACCCCAAGCATTTTTTGTTTTTAGTTATTAAGACTTAAACATTCCTTGGCAGTGAGTTATTTGTGTAATATTTACAACATACCCCTCGGACCTTTTCCATATCGCAGTTTGACCCCTGCCAGGCGCGCGTGCATATCACGTGCGCCCTGGCGTTTTTGCAAGTTTAACCTCATGCGTTTTGGTATTGTTAATTAATCTAGCAAGACTTTTGTTCAGTTCTAAGTTTTTGGACACTTTACATCTACACCACCGAGTTTTACGATATTACATCCGTGCCCCTCCCAGGCGCGCGTGTACTTCACGTGAGCCTGGGAGTTTTTGCAAGAAAGCCCTTGCGGCTTTGGATATTTGTTTTGGGCCCAGAAATTATTTTATTCAGTACAAATTTCGTGGAAATCTTGCAAGCGTGCCCCCATAGTTTGAGATATTTGCATAAAGGTCCCTGCCAGGCCTTTAATTTTTGTATGTTTGTTGTATTTATTTAACCTGTCATTTCATATCCAAAAATTCTCAAATTTTGAAGTTAAGCTTCTGGACATGTGTACTCCCACGCCACAATTTTAGTTTTTGATTTTATTTTATTTTTATATTTATTAAAAATCAAAAACACCTATTTTGTGCACTGTCTAGCTTATAAAATCCCTAAAAAATATAAAAACACTCCACAAAAATCCCAAAAAAATATATTTTGTGTCTTTTAGTTAGTTTTAACTCCCAGCCAAAAATCATTAAAAAATATAAAACTAAACCCCTAAAAATTGCAAAACTCTAAAAACCTTCATGAAAATTTAGAAAATTTATAAAAACTCCAAAAATAGTGTTTTCTGTGCCTGAATTTTCTTTGTTTTATTATCTACAGGTGAAAATTAAAGTGGAGAATTTTGCTACTGTTTATTATTTTATTTCCCCATTTGAAGTTTCAGCCTTGCATTGTAGTCACTGTTTGCTTTACCTTGCGAATTGAAAATACCAAAAACATTCCAAAACTCACTCAAAAATCACAAAAACAGTAAAAAATTATAAAAAGACCAAAAAGACTTTATTTTCTAATTTTTGAACATTTTCATCTATTTTTATAAATACCGTAGCTTGTCTTTTATTACATTGTCCTTATTTTTCCAACATTGAAAAAGAAAATAGAAAAATATAAAATATAAAATATAAAAATCAGAAAATCAAAAATCAAAATACAAAATTATAAAATTAAAAAATTAAATAAAAATATAAAATCAAAAAAACCCACAAAAATTCTAGATTGGCCGAGTTGCTTAATAGACCTAGGATTGGATTCTTATCTATGCTCTACGCCTTTGCTTCTTGAGTTCGACCCCTACTTGCTTGCCATTGTACATCTTTAGTAGGGTATAATAAATTTTAATCCTTGCTACTCATTCTCTGATTGATTGTGTGGGTTAATTGTTGAAGACCGAGGAAGTTTGAGCAGTCGCGTCAGCGACAGTGAGTCTGACTTGTCAGACCGCTATTTAGCGGCTCCCGCGTTCTCGCTTTTCAGCCATCTACGAAGGCATGGCAGAAAACTCTACTGTGATGGCCCAAGCCTGTGTCAACACGCAGCAGAATCCCCCGCAAGGAGCGGGATCATTCCAGAGGATCGCCCGCATCGATGCAGGTCCCAATACAGTGTCAGCTGCCGCAGCCCAAGCTGAATCAGCCGCAGCCGATATGGGCATCATTAGTGAGAAGCTGGACCGTCTCGAGATCCTTGAGAAGAAGCAGATGCAAGGCATGGCCCAGATGGACCAGATTGCCAAGACCATGAGTGATCTGAAGACGCAGATCTTGTGCGTCCAGGAGGCATAAACTCAGTCCCAACAGCCTCCCAGATCACGTGCTGATCTGAGCAGTAGCAATGCCAACCAGCCCTCTACCTCGTATCGTCAAGTCAACCATATCCAGGCAGAGCCGGTTCCCTTGCTACAGTACAATCCATCGCAGCTGCCATCTTCGGACACGCAGATGGTGGTCTATCAGCCGGAGCAGCCCCTGGCAGTTCTTCCTCCACCCTCCTTTGAGCAGGAACCATTGATGGAAGTCAATGAGATTTGGTACGATCGGTACCCTCAGCCCGGGATTCGTCGGGATCACCCCGGATTTCCGTTGGGGCAATGGTGGATCATCATCCCAACAGCAAAACCCTACCTAAGGACAACAGAACAGCCAGCCACTATAGCAACACCAGCAGCCCCAGTATGCCCATCAACAGCAATATCAGAATGGTCCTCGTCCCGCCTATCAGGGACAGTAGTGGAGGCAGCGACAGCAGCCTCAGCAATCTTATGCCCAGCCAACCCAGAACTATCCGTACCAGCAACACCAGCAACAGCAACAACCCCATTTCCAGCAGGGACAACCATCCGGTTCTCAGGGTCCCACCTTTGAGAACCCAACCCTCGATGATCTTGCCCGCTTGCCATCTGAACAGCGAGCATCTTTCAGGCAAGAAATGGATGAATTCCGGCAGGAGATGGGGACATAATAAAGGCAAGGCCGCCATACCCGCTCAGATTGAACCCAACCCGAACAATCTGAAAAGGAAGTCTGAGCAGGTAGAGTTTACAGAGGATACTTCTCCTAGTGACGATTTGAATGATATGTCTTATTCTTTGAATGATGCTGATTTTGTGACTACTAGGAGCGGTTAGGATGCCAGCCGGCGGCGCCTCTTCTGAGCGACAACCAGAGGCAGGATCAGGAGCGCCAGAAGAGCAGAATAGCGGTGTTGATGCCGCTGACGATGACGTTGAAGACGGTGGTGCTGATGCCACCAATGATGGAGATCCAGACGACGATGCTGATGCAGTCGTGCGACCAGATGCAGACGGTGGTGCTGATGCCACCATTTTGGATGCTGAACCAGAGCGTGGTGCTGATGCCGCAGAGACAGGTGCTAGTGGTGGTGATGAGGCCACCACATCCACTTTTGTTGAGCCCCCATCTGTGATGTTCCCACATTTGTACCTATGGACTGTGGAAACAAAAAGAAAAACAAAATATGAATAAAGGAAAGGTTTCTGTTGACATTGCGGATCCATATGTGGTGAATGATGATTATTGTATGGATTCTCCTCCTTCATAGGCACAGGGACCGATTCCTAGACCTCCATTTGTGGAGACCCCTACCATCCCCTTCCCTGAGGCACTCCGCCGAGCGAAGGGGAATAAAAGAGAAAACCCCAAAAAAGAGCAACAGGTAGAGTTCGGAAATCAGATGATAGACAGATTCCACATTCAGCTGACTCTACAAGAAGCACTTGAGCACATCCCCCTCTTCAAGAAGAACCTGAAAGAGAAGACTACCGTCCGCAGGAAGAGGAGGAACCACAGAGATCAAATCCATGTGCTCACTCATTCCACTTGCTGTACCATCCAGAACAAGCTGCCAGCCAAGCGATCAGACGCAGGAGCTCCCTATGTCAGATGTGAGATTCAGGAGCAGCAGTTTGATCGTACTCTATTAGACAGCGGCTCTTCAATTAACCTTCTTTCGGCAGCCTTACTCGACCGATTCGAGTTTGGTCCTCTTCTTAGGAGCAGGACAGTCCTTCAGTTTGCTGACAGGTTGACTAAGAGGCCGAAGGGGTTATTGAAAGACGTGGTCGTTACCATTAAGGTCTTGAAATTCCCCGTGGACTTCGTTGTGTTGGACATGGAGATCCCTGAGTCGGTAACCGATGCCCCCATCATTCTCGGACGTCCATTCTTGGCCACGGCCAAGGCGGTGACTGATCATGATAGCGGGAAGGTATGCTTTCGCGTAGAGGGCGAAACCATACAAATAGAGACGATCGAAGAAACCAGAGCCAGAGAGTTAGAATGCTCGGAGCAGTCCAGTGAAGCAGCGCAGATGACAGAGGAAGAGCTAGACATCCACCAGGTTTGTGATTTTATGATGACTGATGATGAATCCAACTGGATAGATCCTGTAGCACCGACCCTTGCCTTGCCTACAGATTCACTGTATCTA
Source organism: Ottelia alismoides (assembly GCA_037367405.1). NCBI lineage: Eukaryota > Viridiplantae > Streptophyta > Magnoliopsida > Alismatales > Hydrocharitaceae > Ottelia > Ottelia alismoides. Next base: position 123,565 of record JAZKJV010006381.1, read on the forward strand.
CAGCTCATGACAGTCGAGAGCCGGGAGAGCACATCCCTGGATGAGGATATACCTGAGGCTGATAATGTTGTGATGAGTGGTGCTGATGAGTTTCAATCATGTTCATCTTCTTCTGATCCCTCAGATTCAGACATTGACTAGGATGATTTTGATGGTTATTTACCTTGTCTGATTCCTTCTGAGCCAATAGCCATGACAGAGTGCGAGCCAATGCAGTTTATTGATGCATCAGCAGGCCGCCCTTCGTCAGAAATTCATGCAGAGCGAGAGTTCTCCCATGCAGACCTAGTCACCTTCACACAGACATATCAGAAGCCAGATCTGCCACCTCCCAGTTGTCCAGAACTAAAGCCTCTGCCACAGTCGTTGAAGTACAGATTCCTTGCAGGTGAGCCAGATATGCACCCAGTCATTATCTCAGCAGGTTTGACTGGAGAACAAGAATCTTGTCTGATGGAGGTTCTTGAAAGAAACCGCAAGGCAATAGGTTGGAGTATAGCTGATCTCCAGGGGATTAGTCCGGCTCTGTGCTCTCACCACATCTATCTTGAGGATGACGCTAGGCCGTCGTGTGAGTTCCAATGATGGCTGAACCCGAATCTTCGAGACGTAGTCATGAAAGAAATTTCCAAGTGGTGGAGCGCCGATTTTATCTACCCCATCTCCGACTCCAAATGAGTCAGTCCGCTACATGTGGTACCCAAGAAGACGGGTATCACTACAGTTGTCAATGAGTCTGGAGAGGAGATCGCTACCAGAGTACCAACTTCTTGGAGGGTCTGTGTGGACTACAGACGATTGAATGAGGCCACCAAGAAGGATCACTTCCCGCTACCCTTCATTGATCAGATTATCGAGCGGCTAGCCGGGAAGAGTCATTATTGTTTTCTTGATGGGTACTCTGGATACAATCAGGTGGCCATTGCACCCGAAGACCAGGAGAAAACGACATTCACCTGTCCGTTTGGGACCTATGCTTTCAGACGGATGCCCTTTGGTCTATGTAACGCTCCGGCGACATTCCAAAGGTGCATGTTGTCCATCTTTTCGGACATGGTGGGTGACTGTTTAGAGGTCTTCATGGATGACTTCTCGGTCTATGGCGACGGGTTCGATGCTTGTCTTGACTGCCTAGACCGTGTGCTTCAGCGCTGCATAGAGGTCAATCTTTTCTTATCTTGGGAGAAGAGTCACTTCATGGTGACTCAAGGGACGGTCCTCGGTCATATCGTCTCCAACAGGGGCATGGAGGTCGATCCGGCCAAGGTGGACATCATCAGAAAACTCAATCCGCCGTCCAACCTGCGTCAGTTACGGTCTTTTCTGGGGCATGTCCGTTTCTACCGACGGTTCATTCAGGACTTCAGTCGAATTACCCGACCGCTTACTGACTTGCTGACAAAAGACACCGAGTTTATTGTCAATGATAAGTGTCTTGAATCATTTGAAACTCTCAAAAATATGGTTGTTTCAGCTCCTGTCCTTCAGCCACCCGATTGGTCTCTCCCATTCGAGATCATGACGGATGCTTCAGATTTTGCCGTTGGGGTTGTGCTTGGACAGAGGAGGGGTGGATTACCTTTTGCCATTCACTACGCCAGCCGGACTTTGGATGCCGCTCAGTGGAATTACACTGTGACTGAGAAAGAGATGCTGGCCGTAGTCTTCGCTCTTGATAAGTATCGATCTTACATTCTCGGATCTAGAGTAACAATCTACACTGATCATACCGCCATCCGGTACTTAATGTCTAAGAAGGATGCCAAAGCACGTCTGACCAGGTGGATCATTCTACTCCAGGAATTTGATATTGAGATTAAGGATAAGCCTGGAGCCAAGAATGTGGTGGCGGACCATCTCTCCAGATTGGAGAATCTTGAGGAATCTGAGCCCAGCGCACCTATCACTGAGGCATTTCCATATGAGGCGATCTTAGCTGTCACCTCGCTCCCGTGGTACGCTGACATTGTGAACTATCTTGTTGCCAAGACAGTCCCGCAAGGTTGGCCCAGGCAGAAACTCGAGACCTTCCTAGCAAAGGCCAAGTTTTATCATTGGGAGGATCCCGTCCTTTATCATGAAGAAGGGGACAGTATCTGGAGGAGGTGCATTCCTCAAGAAGAGCATCATAGCATCCTCACGTACTGCCACAAGCTTGAGGCAGGAGGACATCATTCTGGAAAAAGGACAGCACAGAAGGTGCTTCAATCCGGCCTATGGTGGCCTACTCTCTTCAAGGATTCTGATGAGTTTGTGAAGAGATGTACTGATTGTCAGAAAATGGGAACCTGCAGACAGAGAGACATGATGCCCATGCAACCCATTCACTTCTGTGAGGTTTTTGATGCATGGGGGATTGATTTCATGGGCTCATTTCCTAAGAGTCAGGGATTCGAGCACATCCTGCTCGCTGTTGATTATGTCAGCCGATGGGTTGAGGCCATCCCCGCCCGAGCCGCAGATGCTAAAACCGTTTGTAAATTCTTGAGGAAAAATATCATTTCACGGTTCGGGGTACCTAGAGTCTTGATTTCAGACGGGGGGTCTCATTTCATCAATGACGAGGTTAGGGCCCTTGCAGACGAGTTCGGCATTGACCATCGGGTTGCCACACCGTATTACCCTCAGACTAATGGTCTTGCCGAAGTTTCGAATCAGGAGATAAAGACTATCTTGCAGAAAGTTGTCCTCCCAGACCGAAAGGATTGGTCACAGCTTTTGGACTCGGTCTTGTGGGCTTATCGGACTTCTTTCAAGAATCCATTGGGGACATCTCCCTTTCGTCTCGTCTATGGTAAGTCGTGCCATCTGCTAGTGGAGATCAAGCACAAATCTTTTTGGGCAGTCACTGAGTTGCTGTTAGATCCTGAGAGTATAGGAGACCAGAGAAGAGCAGCATTGGTAGCCCTGGAGGAACTGAGAGACACAGCCTTTTCCAACAGCCTACAGTACAAGGAGAAAGTAAAGACATGGCACGATTCGCATATCAGCCATAAACAGTTTGAGCCAGATCAGAGAGTATGATTGTTTGATTCCAGGCTAAAATTATTCCCAGGGAAGTTGCAGAGCAAGTGGAAAGGTCCGTATGTGGTCAGGAAGGTACATGACAATGGCAGCATCGACATATCCGAACCGTCATCTTCTTCTACCTTCCGCGTCAATGGTCAACGCCTGAAATTATATCTAGATCATGATCCGCCGACCATTGATGTTGCCCCCATTCTTCTGGTATGAGATGTGTCCTTTGACTCTCATCATATGCATCTCATACATGGTGATCAATTCCATCTTCCGCTGTACAGATCCATCTGTCCATATCACTCTTTCATCTGTTGATATATTTTCTTCTTTTCTTCTTTCCTTCTTTTCCTGTTCTATCTTCTTTATCTAGCAAAAAGGTGTCGCCCCTTGTAGACAGTTTTCTATACTTAGGACGTACTCTGTCCTAAGCATAGGGGGTGTGCACCCTGAGTTCTCTATTCTTTTTGATCCTCTCCATTGTCTCCTCTTCTTGTCTATACTTAGGGATATTTTACCCTAAGTATAGGGGGAGACAATCTGAGTACGATCTGTTCATTCCCACCCTTGACCCTCCCTGCATTGTATACAGTCTGATATACTTAGGATTACTTGATCCTAAGTATAGGGGGGACGGTCAACTTCTCATTGATTCATTCAATCCTTTATTATTTAGACTTGTCTATACTTAGTACGAGTTATGTCTTCTCTTTTCTCTTCGATCTATGAGGACATAGCTCAAGCTAAGTATAGGGGGGTCGTATATACTGTGTATATACTTTAGCCATAACTCGTACTTTCGTATTTTTCCTAATAATATGGCTAATAATTCTTTAAAATTCATTAAAATCCTTAATAAAAAGATGTCTTGTTCCTCAAATTCTTTTTGTAATTGCTGATTAATAAATCAGGTGAAAATGTTTTTTGCAAAATGTTTGAAAAATAGTTTGAAAATCTTTGTGAACATCTATTGAAAACTATTTTGAAAATATTTTATTACATGTTTTCAACCTTTGTAAAAATGCGTGGTTTGTAAAATTTCTTTTCTTTGTGTGAAATAAAATGTATGAAAAATGATTTGCAAATGGTTTGAAAAATGGTTGCAAAAATATTTTGAAAAACCTATATATATTGTTTGAAAAACCTTTGCAAAATGATTTTCAAATGTGTGTACATGTTTGCAAAAATGTTTGTAAAAATTATTTTGAACTATAGTTTTCAAAAATTGTGTGAAAAGCTTATGTCAAATAAGTTTGAGGAATACAAACATCATACCAAAATCCACTATATATATGTATAAAATTGAGCACTTACCCTTGTAAATTCTTAAAATCCACTTCTTGTATATATGAAGAAGCACTCCCGTGTACATATTTTTAACCTAGTTTTCAGCCAAAATCTTTTTCTTTTCAAAAATCCCAAAACATTTGCAAAATTAAAATCCAAAACATTTGAAATATCTTTTTGAAAAAGACAAAAAAATGCATATGCATCATCATCATCTTTTCAAAAATCCATAAAAAGTTCAAAATCTTTGAAAATTGCATCACAAAAAGATTTTCTGCATTGCATTTGCATAGCATTCGCATTTTTCGGATTGAGTTTGATAGTTGAACAAGTCTAAGTAAAATCCGGAGATTGGAGCTTGATTGGACCTTACAATCTACCTAATAACAGGAACCTTATAGGAACTGGGTTGGAGGTACTTCAGGTCTAGTTGACTTAATTCTTTGAGGATCACGGGACTTAGTTCAAATAAAAATAAAATACACAAAATAAAAATAAAATACTAAAATACATAGGTAATATACCTATATAGGGCTAAAAAGTAAACTTGTAAAAATATATCTCATAAAAATAATTGAAAATCGGAATAAAATATTAGATAAAATTCTAAACATTTTTTATTTTATCACCTAATAAAAATAACACCATTTGCTATTTTAAAATGATTTATTAATAGGTTTTTCCAGGGTTTTTCTTGGTTGGTCCACGTGGACCAACCACGAGGGTCTGAGAGTTGACCTCGGTCAACTCTCTGACCCAGCCCCTGTAGCTTGTCAGAGTGTGTTGATCCCCCTTCTTCCACCTTTTTTCGAGGCCTGCCCTTTCACCTAAACATGTTCCACCCTTCACGACTTTTGAAGCTCGTGCATCAAGGATCCTCGCCCAAGCATTACCTTGGTCTGAAGACCACTGCGTCATGCCAGAGGCCTCGTTCTTTACACCATGTTCGTCAACCCCTTAAAAACACAAGTCTGACTCCTTTTCAAAATTGAACCGTGAATTGCCACCGATCCCTCTTCCTTGGTCGAGCCAAAGGTGCCCGGAGGTGACAGCTCTGAGCTCCAGGCTTCCAGGCGACGGGAGAGCACCTAATCGTCGCGCGTTCCACACCTCTGGCGACCACCGTTGAGGTACATCCAACCTCAGGCACGCCAGGCCCTTGAGGTGTCTTTTATTCCTTAATTTTCTTCGCTGAAGCTTAGTCATTACCTTAGGATCATTTCACCCCTTTTTCCTCGTCAAATCGCCCGTCAAATCGCTCCATCGATCACCTCGCCGGAGCGCTACTCCGGCGAGAACCCATTTCGCCTTCCACGCTATTCTGAGAGCGACCAGAGGTCGAGGCATTTTGCCCTCGACCTCCGTAACTTCTTTGTGCAGGAGGCATTTCGCCCTCGACCTCCGTAACTTCTTTGTGCAGGCACCTGGATACACTAACGCTTCTGGAGCGTTTTTGGGACCTCGCCGGAGCACCTGGAGCTGCGCACCTTCCTCCTCGCCGTGGAAGAGCTCCGCCACTCTCCGTGCCATTCCGTTGCTTCCAGACGACAGAGGAGACCTGCTGCAACCTCCGGGGCCCATTTTGAAGCTCGTCCACCGCCGGAGCGAGTCGCTACCGCCGGAAGAAGGTCGCCACGGCGGTCCTTCTTCCCTGTTCCTCCAACGCGCCTCGCTGCCGTCCGATCAAGAGGGAGCCCCAGGTCTAACGTGGACCGTCCGATCTCCAGCCCCCATCACCGTCGGATCTCCTCTGAGAGCTGATCTCAGGCGTACACGGGCGAACCGTCATCGTGCCCGGAGAAGACGCCACGTGGATAAGTGGCGTGTCCTACGCCGCTGGATCGCGCCGAACTCCCAACCGTTGGATGTCCGCCACGCGTAATCAGCTTCGCCCCCGCCGTCGGATCGCCTTAGCGAGGGTATTTTGCAGTCAACCCCTCGCTTGTTTTGCATTTACGTTTTAGTCTAAAGACTTTTGTCTGTAGTGTAATATTTTTTGTAACATTTGCACAAAGACCCCCAAGCTTTTCATATTTACGAATAGGTCCCCCGCCACGTCACCTCACGTGACCTGTTGACGTGAGGTGTGGGCATTTTGCAAGGGTACCCTCGGTTTTTGGGATATTTCAGTTTGATCCCAAAATTTTGTCGCGTACTGTAAAAAGTTTGGGATTTTTGCGTATAAGGCCCGGATCTTTTTGGATATTGCTCTTAGGTCCCTGCCAGGCGCGTGTATAGCACGTGCTTGGCTTGGACATTTTTGCATTAAGGTCCTGCTGGGTTTTGTAATTTGTTTTTAGTCCAGTAAATGAAATTTTTAGTGTAAAACTTTGTGGAAATTTTGCAAGTAGACCCTGGATGTTTTGGAAATTGCATGTATGCCCCTGCTAGGCCTGATTAATGATTGGATACTTGTTCTAATTATTTAACTTATCATTTTAAGTCCAAAAATTCCACAAAAATAGGGTTAAGCTCCTGGATACTTTTACTTTGACGCTGCAATTTCAGTTTTTTATTTTCTTTTATTTTTATATTTATTAAAAATCAAAAACATGCTTTTTATTCACTGTCTAGCTTAGAAAATACCAAAAAAATAGTAAAATACCTTGAAAAATTCCAAAAAAAAATCCCTAGTGTCTATTTTATCATGTTTTAGTGTCATTCCAAAAATCACTAAAAATCTCAAAAGAAAAACACTAAAAATTTAAAAATACTCAAAAACTTCAAAAAATTATATGAAATCAAAGAAAACTCCAAAAAATATAAACCCAGGTCCTGTTTGTTCTATATTTTATTCTTTTTATTTGAAAATTAGTGTGAAAAATTTTGGTTGCTTTTTACCAATTTTAATTCCCATTTTACTCACAGCCAGCACAATTTTCACTGTTTTCCCTTATTTCAGTATTTAAAAATACCAAAAACACCTTGAAAAATACCCAAAAATCACAAAAACAGTAAAAAATCCTAAAAATATCAAAAACATTTTATTTCTGAATTTTTGGTTATTTTTGCATATTTTTATAAATACTTTAGCTTGTCTTTTATTACATTGTCCTTATTTTCCAATATTGAAAAAGAATTAAAAAAATAATAAAATATAAAATTATAAAAAAATCAGAAAATTCAAAATCAAAATACAAAATTAAAAATTAAATTAAAATAAAAAAATTAAAATTAAAAACCCACAAAAATTTCATTGTTTGCTTGCTTAGTGTAGACATCACACACACTCACTTGTGCACAATTGTTTGAATTACCCTGTTTGCTCCCTGTGTTCGAACTCTCTGCATACTTGCCCTTTACATCATTTGTGCAGAGTTAAAAATAAATTTTAACTCCATATTTATTTCTAATTATTGATCTTTAGTGTGGGTTAATTGTTGATTTTAGTTCAGGATTTATTGTGAGTCGTCACAGCGACGGTTGTCTCCGCCTTGTGTGAGACACCACTTTTAGACTCCTTGAATTTTGTCTAAATCAGAAGGGAGGGAAGGGTTGGGGGTTGGGGCTTCGAGCGAAGGATGGAAGGGTCGACGGGGGTGCACTTCGAGCAGGGGATGAGCGGGCGGGGGGGAGGGGGGGCTTTGAGCGAGGGAGGGGAAGGGTCAGCACGGGTGGGGCGGGGGAGCTTCGAGGAGAGTTTCTCTGGGGAGGGGTGGCAGAGTCGGTGATGGCGAGGAGGGAAGAGCTGCTCTGGGGGGCTTCAATCAGCGACGGCGACTGCTTCGAGCAGGATTCGAGGCAGGGACATGAAGAGAGAGGATGACATATTTTGTAAATAGGAATGAATTGTAGGGGAAATTTTGTCCTTTTTAATGGAAACCGTCAAATGTAACGGGTATTTCAAATGGGATATAACATGGGGTTATGGCATGTAGGAGTTAAGCATTACTCGGGGTTTCTCATGTAATTCATGATTATGCAGGGTTATGGTTTTTATTGTGGAATTACTCACGGTTATGGTTGTAAAAATGCCTTTATTGATCAGATATTGGAGAGATTGGTGAGAAAAGAACTCTTCTGTTTCTTAGATGGGTTCTCAGACGCATGCCCTTTGGGTTATGCAATACTCCTGGTACGTTTCAAAAGTGCATGATTGTTGTATTCATCGAGATGGTTGGTGAATTCCTGGAAGTCTTCATGGATGACTTCTCGTTCCACAATGATTCCTCCTATTCATGTCTTAGAAATTTGGACCGAGTCCTAAAAAGATATTGTGAGGTCAATCTGGTGCTCTCCTGGGAGAAGAGTCACTTCATGGTGACAGAGGGCATTGTGTTAGGGCATGTCATCTCCAAGAGAATAATGGAGGTTGAACCTGACAAGATAAACGTGATCAGATGACTCCAACCACCAACCAACATGAAATAGTTGCGATCTTTCCTCGGCTTGTTAGATTTTATAGGAGATTTATAAAGGTTTTTTCAAAGATCGCTCGACCGCTAATAGAGCTTTTAGGCAAATACATGGAGTTTATTGTCGATCACAAGTGTCTTGACGCCTTTAATCTACTTCAAGAGATGATCATGGATGCCCCGATCCTATAAGTCCCAGATTGGTCTCTTCCTTTTGAGATCATGATGGACGCCTCAGATTTTGCCCTAGATTGGTCTCTTCCTTTTGAGATTATGATGGATGCCTCATATTTGCAGTTGGGCTATGTTAGGACAGAGGAGGGATGGCATATCGTTCGCTATACACTACGCAAGCAAAGTGCTTGATCCTACTCAATGTAACTATACAATTACAGAAAAAGAGATGCTTGCGGTAGTGTTCGCCTTGGATAAGTTCAAGTCTCATCTCATTGGATCCAAGGTTGTTGTGTTTAAAGACCATATATCACTACGGTACCTCATGGAAAAGAAGGATGCAAAGGTGAATCTTCATAGGTGGATTTTATTTATCCAGGAGTTTAACTTGGGCCTCAGAGATAAACCGGGAAAGAAGAATGTAGTGGTTGATCACCTCTCCCATCTCGAGATTCTAGATGCTTCTGATGATATACCGATTTTAGACTCCTCCCCTGACAAGTCAAATTTTGTTATCGACTCACTCCCATGGTACGCCAATATAGTGAACTATCTTGTCTCCAAGAAAGTTACCGAAGATTGGCCCAAGAGCAGCATAGATCGACTCAAGTCAAATTCGAGACATTACCATTGGGAGGATCTGATCCTTTTATTTAAAGGATCGGATTGTGTCTAGAGGAGGTGTATTCCTCATGAGGAATACCAGAGTGTCCTTACTTATTGTTATAGTCTAGAGGCAGGAGGACACCACTATGGGAAGAGGACTGCAAGGAAGGTATTGCAGTGTGCTTATACTAGCCAGCATTGTTTCAGATGCTCTCACCTTTGTGAAGTCATGCCTAGTATGCCAGCGAAAGGGAGGAACCGTTGGTTCCAAAGATGAGATGTCGATGTAGATGTCATCATTTGTGATGTCTTTGATTCTTAGGGCATCGACTTCATGGGCCCATTCCCGGTCAGCCATGGATTTGAATATGTCCTTCTTACGGTTGATTATTTATCAAGTTGGGTGGATGCTATCACAACCCGAGCTATAGACAGTAGGACTATTTGTAAGTTTACTAGAGAGCATATTATTTCTAGGTTCAGGGTCTTAGAAGTGTTGATATCTGATGGGGGTATCCATTTTGTGATAGAGAGATGAATAAGCTTGTGAAGGATTACAACATCGAGCTCTATGTCGCCAGTCCTTACCACCCACTAATCAATGGCATGGTAGAGGTGTTGAATAGGGAGGTTAAGACCATATTGTAGAAGCTCATTCTCCCAGACAGGAAGGACTGGTCCAGATCTTGGACCAAGTCCTTTTGGGCCTACAGGACGGCTTACAAGATACCATTAGGAACCTCCCCATTCATGATGGTATTTGAGAAGTCGTGTCATTTGCCTGCAGAGTTGGTGCATAAATCAAAATGGGCAATTAAGAAGGTGTATTGGAACACACACCTAGGGCAGAAACATAGAGAGATGGATCTGAATGAACTTGTGGAAATCAGAAATCGAGCATACGACAACAGTTTGGTGTGCAAGGACAAGGTTAAGCATTGGCATGATAGATTTATTAGATGAAAGACCTTTGTTCCTGGACAAAGGTATGGTTGTTCAATGCAAGGCTGAAGATTTTCCAAGGAAACTTAAGTCCAAGTGGACAGGTCCGTATATAGTCTGTGTTGTGCATGACAGTGGATGTGCAGAGATCTCAGATCTTAGAGAAGGAGCACAGATATCCCTAGTGAATGGACAAATGCTGAAACATTTTATTGAACCAAATGAACAGTTAGTCTGTGTTGAGGAGATTGTTTTCATGTGTGAGACGAATTCAGAAGACACACATAGAACCGCGCATGAAACCTTACATCATTAATCTCTTGACCATCGACAACAAAAAAAGATTCAGATCACTATATCTTTGTACATTCCCCAAACCCCATCGGTTCTCACACCACCCTTGTCCTATACTTAGGTTGATCAGAGCCTACGTATAGGGGGGTTGATTCCCTCCCTGTATATTTATTCATCCATTTCTCCTCTTGACCTCGACAGTCCCATTTTTTATCTTTTTCTATACATAGGTTGACCAGAGCCTAAGTATAGGGGGGTGGGTTGACTTCTATACTTCCATTCTTTTCACTCTCCTATGCTTATAACGAGCTATGTCTTTTCCTCGCTTTTCATGCTCTAAGGACATAACACCCGCTAAGTATAGGGGGAGTGTATATATTACATATATACTTTACGCATAGCTCGTACTTTCATGTATTTTTGTATATATTATGCAATAATTACGAGATGGATAAAATTGGTTGAAAAAACTCTCTGTAAACTTTGTAAAAATACTTGTATAATTGTATAATATGTATATAAGCTGTAAAATTTGTATAATGTTATCTATCAAATTTGTAAAATCCTTTTAAATTAATACTTTTGTAAAATTGTTGTAAAATAGGAGGTATACCGGTAAATTTAAAAAACTTTTGTATAAAAAAGGCTTCTTATTTGATCTTACATATCATTCTTGCATTTTATATAAAAAAATTCATCAATCATCTTGTACTTCATTCATATGCATTTCATAATATATGCATTTCATTTGTATATCTTGCATATGCAAAATGGAAAGTTAGTGGGTTCTGAACTGAGTTATTAATAGAAGTTGAGGATGGATTTGATTTGACCTTAAACTACTTAATGTCAGAGGAACTTTATAGGAATTAGAGTTGAGACTTTTCAGGTCAAGCAACTTAATTATTTGAGTCCACAAGACTATGTTCACATGCCATCTTGATTGGTATAAGTACAATATTTCATAGACACGCATGATTCTTTTAGACAGTGACCTAACTTGGACAAGCACCTTGCACGTAGCTCGACACGGATGAGGTGGTGAGTTGGCAGAATCCTTTAGCTTGGGGAAACATGCGAGTGGAAATATTCGCAGTCACAATAAGTGGCCAGTGTGTCACAACCTAGTCTAGTGGCATAGAGGTCTAATGATGGGATGTTGTGGGTTGCAATGAAGATTCAAAAGAGGGATAGTCTACCGGCTCAAGAAAAAAAACTCCTTATATGCATGCTGCACATGTTCAAAAAAATGTTAGATGGGCAAAAGGTAAAAAAATCTCGTCGTAAAAAATATGAATAAGCAAGGCATATGTTTCAAATTCTCATACCAAGGAAGCCTGCAGCTGGAGACTTGGCTACAATGGTCAAGATCCACAGATATGTGACTACACTGTTCACAATCTATTCTCTTCTCTACCCCCTCTTCTTGAGCCAGTTGCACTTGAACTTAGAAGAGAATCCCTGCTCCTCGACGAAAGAGTAACTAGACCTGGGAATTAGAGTTTCCATGTTAGAGGGGGTTGTTTCTTTGCTGTTTATGATGTGGAGAGCTATATTTCACTTCCACAATACAAGTAAGATTCATAATCATCAGAATTTGCATATGAGGACTTGTTCTGATCTGAATGTTGATGCGATCTGAATAGAGACTTATAGAACTTAAAAGCTGTTAGGTCTCGAATCCTATTCCCAATAAGGTTCCGCCAAATTAATAATCCAGAGGTAGAGTCGAGCTCCATTTTCACCTTTTGTTCATGACCTTGGTATGGACTCCAAAATCATTTCACTTTTGCATTTCATTTTAGTTTCTCGGGTACGAGCAAAGTTTAAGTATCAGGGTTGATGAATATGTGATTCATCACTCTATAAGTTGAAAATAGAGCCCCGTTCCCAAGTAATTATCTGCATTTTCCCATTTATTCTACATTTTTACCATTCATGCACTTAGAATAAATATGTGCTTTTTAACATGTGCATTTGCATTAAATAAGAAGCAAAGTCCCCTTGTAAATATCACTTGTATTATACCACATTTTCCTCTATTTTATCTATTTTTTCCTAACTCAGAATTGAATAAAACCAACTCTATAGTGTATATATCACTAACACTAATAAATGAAAAATATCAAAAAAAAATATTACCTTGTAAAATCTACCAATAAAACCCAAACCTGGTTTGAGACTAAAAGCCTTAAAACGTGAATATCTCTCTCATACAGTATCCTATGAACCTACACATTTGACTTAATGCACATTCAATTATCTTCAAAACAAGACCAAATTCAAAAGAACCGGAGTTCATATGTGAAACTTGGGTTTTGGGTCCCTCATTGTATATTGTATATATGTCCCCTTTATTTTATTTATTTTATCTTTTTTATTTTCTTAAATATTAAAAATGTAAAAAATAGATTAAGTTGTAAATATTTATCTTAACATTTTTCCTAATTTGATTTTGATTTTTTATATTATTTTAAATATGATAAAAAAATCACAAAACATAAAAATACAGTATTTTATATCTATAGAGTAAGACCAAAAATACTTTTTGTACAGATGATTAGTTTTGATTTCAAGTCCTTTATGAAAGTTGTAGACCTCATTGAGACGAGAATCTTTCATGTAGGCCACTTTTTGATTTAACCTCTTGTGTTATATCTTTTCTATTTTTCTTTGTATTTAGTTTTTGATTTTTCTGGGAGCAACATGTGGCAGCTCCTAGAGCGCAATGTATCACCCCATTTTATTTTATTTTATTTTATTTAATTATTTCGTTTATTTATTTATTTATTTATTTTATTATTTATTTATTTATTTTTTCTTTTTATTATTTTTATTAATTATTTATTTATATTTTACCAAATTTATTTTATTATTTATTATTTTATATTATTTTTTAAATTTCAATTACAATTTAATTTTTTATATTATCCTGCCACATGGTTGCCTTCCCCGTACACTACGTGGCGCCCCTCTTCCTCCTCTCCCTCTTGCGCTCCTGTCGACCGACCCTATCACCAATCGCCGCCCTTCGCGACGGTGCACCCCGAAACCACCACATTTCCCTCTCTCCATCTCCTCTCCCTTCTCCTGTGTGGCCTTTCTCTCTCTTCCACCTCCTCACATCACCCTGCCTTGCGTGATGGTTTGCAACCGTCTGCTACCCGCTTCTTCCGCCCACACATGTCAATTGTGCCTCCCTCGATTCCCATCCGCACATCGACCCTCAACCGTCACCCCATGACCTGGATCATGCCGCCTCGCATGCCATCAGCCAACCACCCTCTCGTTCCACCACCCCGCGCCTCCACGTCGACCTTGACTCTGCTACTTTCGTGAAGCTCCAACCGACCCTCCTCAAAACCTTGAGTCTACCGACCCACCCAAGCCATCTGCCATTTTCCAAGAGGAGGGAGAGAGCTCCCAAGTGAGTCCAGTGACAACGGAATCCACCCATTTGAGAGGCAACCTCATCTTCTTCAAGGTGAGATCCAAGAGATTCTCGTCTCCTACCGCTGTTGCATCTCGGTCTCAGCCGCGCTTTGCCATGCGGTTAAGGCGACAACCGAAGTTGTGCATAACAACTCCACTATCTCTGGCGTACACCTACAGGTAAAACTCCTTCTTTATCTCCTTCCCTCTTCTTCATCCATTCTATCTTCTCCCTCTTCCTCTGTTCTACTTTACGCTTCATTCCCACCCCCCTTCACCTCCTCCGCTCATCGACGACCACTCCTGAATCACCTCGACCACTGCTCATGTCAATCGGACTACCACCGACGATCGATGAAGCAATCGATCTCTACCCTGTGCCATCATCCTCCAGCGATGACCACCTTCGCTTCCAGCTTCGTCCCTTCACACGCCTCCCATCTCGACTGCAGTCACTTCAGCGAAGTCGCATGCCCCGGTCATGTGTCGACCGGGCTTCTGCCTCGACGGTTAGCGCTCCACCTCAACATCATCTCCTTGATCGACCTACGCCCAAACTTCAACTACCGCTCGATCCACATGCACAACTCTAGAAGGTCATGTGCATAGTCGTGCCCCAGCCTTGGGAGCCAAACCACCACTGAAGAAGCCCCCAGTCGTCATGTGGAGGCTGGGAAGACAAAATGTCCCTACCCTCGCTCCCTCACGTGCCCTGCACGCACGGGCTATTTTATTTATGCTCGAGTCCTTAGAGTTCCAACAATTAGCGGGGATGTCTCCCACAAACAACGGACATGTGTGACGCATGTGTACGAGAAAAATTTGTAAGTGACACCCTCCCCTCATAAATCCAAAAATTGCAAAGGAGACCCATCAATTTGATGACGTCAGCAGCACGTGGTTGCATGCATCATCAGTGGAAAAATTGTAGATAGGCCCTCTTGAGCTAGGGTAATTGCATCCATTTGCAATTTGTTTTTAACACTTTTATTTCTATATTGCATTGAGGCCCCTATCTTTGGGCACTAGTTTGAACCTCCATTTGTCATCATTTTTTATCTAAAAATTCCATTGTGTAGAACAATTATTTCTTTATCTTGTAAGTATTTTATAGTATTTTTGCGAGTTGTGGTTAATTTAGTAAAACAAATTGGTGATAATTTACATAGTGTACCCATTTCAGGATCTAAAAATCATATTGAGTTAACCATTGCTCTAAAAATTACGAAAAAAATCAAATTTGATAGAATTGATCGTTCTCTACATTATGCCCAAAAATCACATCAGCATGCATAGTTTGATCTGAATAAATAAATTTGTGATTGCATTAATTAATTTTTAATTGACTGTAAACTTGACCTTTTTTAGGGTATGGATTTTTTTCCTGGATATATTATTGTTAGATGTGCCTAGGATAACTTTTAATACCTACACAATCTCAATATTCATTATCATAATTAATTCATCCTGCATCAGCAAAATTCAAAAAAAAATACAGAGCATTAATTTCATCATTCTTCATATCCTGGCCAAATTCTAGGATTTTTGGGTATCGTTTGATTGGAAATTATATTTTAACCCTTAAACTTGACCAAATTTGCATTTCATTTATTAATTGCATAAAAAAGCCTCTTTGAAAACATAAGTTCTTGATCGACTACTAATCAACCTAAGGAGACACATGCCTCCCTGAATTTGACCTCAGGCTTGCCCAAGTAAAATATAAATTGACCGCTTACTTTAATTGCTAAAATTAATTAAGTGGTCGTTTTGATAAATCATGGTTGCCCAAATACTACAACAATTCAATATCATTAACATAGGGTGTTCAGGGTTCGTCAACTATCACCAATGAAGAGTAATAGGGATTCAAACTACAATACAACTTATGAAATATAGAATAATCTGAGTGTCACATTACGAAGGCACAGAAGGTGAAAGAAATAAGGATCATCCTCCTGCAACAAAGGTATAAACTTTTTAAAAGGGAATTTGGTAAATCTATAAAAAATATATATACTAGATTTTCAGGGTCGATCAACAAAATACTCAACTTGTGTTAATATTGATTCTCGAAATGGAAAAAAAATCCCGACATTCATGAGAGGAGGGCCCCTTCCATTTATAAGTAGAAGGGGGAACTATAAGTATACCCTTGCATATATAGACTCTTAGAAAAAGATAAGGAAATAAGTTGTAAATACAAATGTCAACACTCCCCCATCAAGTTGGAGCATAGATGTCCATCGTGCTCAGCTTGAAAACACATTTGTTGAAGAATGACTTGCTTAAAGGTTTTGTAAATAAATCGAGAGTTTGGTTCTCCGAGATGATTGACTCGGTACTAATGCGTCCTCTGTGTATCATTTCCTGAGTGTAGTGACAGTCCACTTCTACATGCTTGGTGCGCTCATGAAAAGTTGGGTTATTTGCAATAAACATGGCTGTTGAATTATTACACATCATCATCATTGGACTTGGATCTGGTAAGTGAAGGTCATTCAACATAGACCTAATCCACATCAATTCCATGGTATCATGGGCCATCACCATGTATTCATATTCGTAACTAGATTGAGCTACAATAGCTTACTTCTTACTCCTCTAAGTGACTTGATTTCCACCAATGTATGTGTAGAAGCCAGTAGCGGATTTCTTATCAATTGGACATCCAACATAGTATGCGACTGAGTAGGCTATAACGCCCAGTGACTTATGACACATGAAGCGAAGTCCTTTTCCTCGTGAAGCCTTCAAGTATCTCAAGATCATCATAACAACATCCTAGTGCACTTTTTGAGGTTTAGCCATAAATTGAGTTGCTTTGTTAACAGTAATAAAATATCAAGCTGAATAATGGTGACATATAGTAGCTTGCCCTCCATGGACCTATGTTGTCCTATGTCAATGAGTTTTGATGCATCTTTGTAGAGGGGAGCACTAGGATTCATCAAAATTGATGCTAGTTTGGCTCATATCATTATGGTCTCTTACAATAGATCCATGGAATGCTTTCTTTGGGAAAGTATCAATCCATAATTGTTTCTAGAAACTTCAATGCCTAGAAATAGTGAAGTTTTCCTAAGTCCTTTATGACAAATGCTTCGCAAGGTATTTCTTGATCTCCGGAATTGCAGGTACACCATCTCTAGTAAGAATAATGTCATAAACGTACACTAGCATAGCAATAGTTCCTTTCCATGTTTTCCTTACAAATAATGAGTGATCTATAATTGAGCGGGTAAGGCCTATTGTTACGACCCCAATTCCGGGTCATTGGATCCTCCCATATCCAGATCTGGTTAAGCAATAATTTATTCAGCAATCATAACTAACATTCAGAAATAGACTGCAATTAAAAATATTAAGAAGGAAGTATTTCAGCACTTTTCCATTCACAAAATAAAGTTTCTGTGGTACATTGTTCCACTATAACTATTTATGTGTACATTGGCTGGAAAGGAAATGCATAAAAAGATTACCAACTACCTTATATTAATGCTAATGTGGCTGGCTAGATGGCTACTATCCCTGTGATGACTCTCTGATGCTGTTTAACCCAAAAAATCGAGGGTCGTACGGTTTCACAAGGCGCAACCGCAGTCGATGCGTTGACCACTCAAAAATCCGGATTAAAACAACAATTAACCCACAACAATCAAATAAAGCAATGAAGGTGTATGTGAAGTTATAATTTATTATAACTCTACAACAAAGATGTGTATAGGTGCAAGTATGTGTAGAGGTCGAACACAGGGAGCAGACAGGTAGAATGGGGACAAAATTGCTCAAAAGTGTGAATGTGACTGTTTGTCTACAAGAAGGCTATGTTTTTGTGGGTTTTTTATTTTATATTTTTTATATATATTTTTAAATTTTATAATTTTGTATTTTGATTTTCAATTTACTGATTTTTTTATTTTCTTTTTATATTTTATATTTTTTAATTTTTTTTTCAATATTGGAATATATAAACTATGTAATAAAAGGGAGAAAGAGGTATTTATAAAAATAGATAAAAATGTTCAAAATTAGCAAATAAAATATTTTTGGTCTTTTATGATTTTTTACTGTTTTTGTGATTTTTGGGTATTTTTCTAAATATTTTTGGTATTTTTAAAAGGGCAAAAATGCTGCAAACAGTGAATAAAAGGGCTGGCTGAAACTAAAATGAGGATGAAAAATATCAAATGATGTCCAAAATTCCTCAAATTAATTTTAATTGAAAGATAATAAAGTAAAGAAAGTACGAAAACTGAAATTGTATTTTTAGAATTTTTGTGGAATTTTTAATATTTTTATAAAGGTTTTTAGGGTTTTGTGATTTTTAGGAGTTTTCTTTTGTATTTTTTAATGATTTTTGGTCTGGAGCTAAATGATACTAAAAGACACAAAATATATTTTTTTGGGGAATTTTATGGGTAGCTTTTATAATTTTTAGGGATTTTATGACGCAGACAGTGCTGAAAATGAGTATTTTTTATTTTTATAAATACTAAAATGCAATAATTATGAACAATAAAAATATGGCGAGATACTACAATGTAGCAGGAGCTTAACTCCATTTTTTGAGATTTTTTCGAATTTTCTAGATGCATGAAATAAATAGGGAAAGCATACAAAAATACAATGCCTAACAAGGGTATGAATGAAAATAGAGCGAAGTTCAAGGGCCAATATGCAAATTATACAAAAGTACACAACTACAGATGAATGATTTGAGTCCCAAAAATATTACACAAAATGGCGAGGGAAATGGTGCAAAATACCCTCGCCCGGGCAGATCGGACGGCTCCTGCTCAATCTGGGACACCTTGATTATTCGACGGTGAAGATGGCTGCTGGAGGAACGGGGACGGACTCCACCGCTGCGACGTTCCTTCGGTAAGATCCTCCTTCTCCGGCTGTCCTTCGTGCTCCAAAATGGCGCCCAACGCTCCTGCGGTCTTTCTCTATCTTCGGGAGGCGTCAAAAGGGGTGGAGGATCACCGTAGGTCCACCACGAAGTCGGAGACGGTGGCGGCCCTAGGATTCTCCGGCCAACAACAAAATCTCCTCCCAGGTACGCGTGAAGCTCCAAGACCAACAAGATGAGTTAAGAGAATCGTGGGCAAAATGCCACGACACTCCAGCGGTGGAAATACGGTGGGAGTGGCAGGTGGTTGTTCGTTGGAGTAAGCTCCGACGAGGGATGGCGAAGGTGGGTCAAATAGGTGGACACGAAACAGAGGATGGAGATTGAATCCTAAGATTATTGCGAACAAGAAAATGCAAGAAAATGCAAGAAAATGAAATGAAATGCAAACATCGATGGCAGAAGAAGCCAGAGATGTACCTCACGACCAAGATGACCGGAGATGGGTGGAAGCCGCTCCACGGCCGCCTAACCTTGCCTCTAGAGAGTTGGAGGAACTCCTGTCACAAGCTCCAGTCCTGAGCTCTCCAAAGAGAAGGAAAAAACGGTTTAAAGAGGGTTCAAGTTCGAAATGGAAAAGTTGGTGGTTTTTGAAGAAGATGACCGATGGGGAACAAAGAATGGTGCTTCTGGAGCACATCAGTGATGCACTCCCCGAAAACATCCATGGGTGTGTATCCTCAATATATGGTGAACAAAAGTCAAGAAGGAAGCAATGCCAAATGGTGAAAGACGCGCTCTCCAAAATTCGGAGAAAATGCCAAAAAATGCAGAATGACAACCTTCAGAACTTTGGGCAGAGAGTGGGCGAGACGGCATGAAGATCGAGGTTTATCAAGCGAATCTTCTATCCAAAGACCAATGCAAGTACTGGGCGTGTATGTTGGTTATATGGGGAGAAAAAGTGAAGAAGGGCCCGAGGTCAAAATGTGAACGATGCGAGCTCTGAAATTTCGAGAAAGGGGGCCAAAACGCATTCTGACAGGCTGCAGGAGCAAGAACCAAGGAGTTGACCAGTGGTCAACTTCCACCTAGTTGGTCCATGTGGACCAACTAGGAAAATCCCTAAAAAAACACTTGTAAAATCAATTAAAAATAGCAAATCAATTTATTAAATTATGGTTACAAAATAAAAATTGTTTATTAATTTATAAATTATTTTATTATGATTTTTATTTATTTTTCTGAGGCTAATAATTACAAGTTGCCATTTATACCCCTTATAGGTATCTTTATCTATATATTGAAGTATTTTATTTTTGTTTTGTATATTTAACTTATTCATTTATGTTTATTATTTTATAAATTTATAGAATATTTTTATATATTTAAATATATTTTTATTTTATTTTTCTGAAGAGTTTTATACACTTAATAAAATAAAAGTGTGAATTACGCAGGTATGTATACAGGTATTATACCTATGTATAATATATACAAGTATTTTATTTTATGTTTTCTTTGAGTTTTTATTCTGATTTTAATATACATATTTATTATAAGTATTATTTACAAAAGTTTAAAAATATAAAAATATAAAAATAATGAATAAATAATAAAATGAATATTTTAATCTGTACAAGTATACAATGGGGGTTCAAAACTCAACTTTCAAACCGTAGCTCCGTCAAATGTGAAACTACATCCATTAAATAGCTTATTTTATTCTATATACAATTAAAGGTGAGTTTGATGCATTTGGAGTTTTCATTTGTGATATACAGGTCTGGGAAGTTGGGATTTTGGATTCTTATTCAGACCATAACTTTTTATCTGTATATTATTTTCGAGTGAAATAAAATTTGTATTTTTCATTATTTAATTATCTACAACTTTCATATTCAAAGTTTATTTATTTGAGGTATAAAAAGTGGAACCAAAAATAGGTCCCAAAATGAATACAGAATGAATAAAATAACAGGTATTTTTATTGTATTCTGGCCCTTATCTCCCCCTACTTTATTCCTTGTCGACCTATTCATCAAGATGCCTAGGTCTCGGGGTTTCGGGTCATAAAGTATTTACAATATTTTATTCTTTTCTTTTCTTTATTCTATAATTTTGGCTTTAAAAACCGCATTTTATACAATATTTACACAATGATGCATGAATGCTAAAATGTATATTTTAAGCCTAATTACACGCATTTACTAGGGTTTTTAAGGCCAAAATGATAGAATAAAGATGATGAAACGTAGATTCATCATCCCCTATACTTGCCTTTGCTAGTCCCTAGCAAACACTTATGTAATAAGTGCAGAATAGAAAAACAAAGAAAAGAAAAAGAAGAAAGTGGATTTAGTTTAATTATCAAACTTGTCTTCACAAAATCAAAGTTTGGAGCTTAAGTCGGACCTTTGGAAATTTAGTGCGGGAGGAACCTTAATGAGAACCAGATTTGAAATCCAACAGTCCTCGAAAATCCCGAAACTTTGTTCAAGTCTCCTCAATAGCCAAGTCAGAAATATCTCAATTCATACGCAAACCCTTACGACTATGAATCTGACTCGTACAGTGTAAGTGATGGTGGCTCTCCCCAACTAGAATGACAAAGAAACTGACTTCTCCAGTACGAAAACCCAATGATTCCCCAATTCAATAACTCCATCCTCGAGGAGCGGGGTATTCCCTTCTAAGTTCAAGTGGCAACCAGCTCAAGAGGAGGGGTGAAGAGAAGAATGGACGGTAGCCAGTGTAGCTACCTATCTTGGGATGCAAGACCAGTGTAGTCAAGTCGACCAGCTGCTGGTTTACATATTTGACTTTGGAACTCAAGCTTGCTTATTGGCTTTACAACATATTCACATACTTTGCAGGCAATTTATTTTTGTACAAGCCTG
Organism: Ottelia alismoides; assembly: GCA_037367405.1. NCBI lineage: Eukaryota > Viridiplantae > Streptophyta > Magnoliopsida > Alismatales > Hydrocharitaceae > Ottelia > Ottelia alismoides. Next base: position 145,428 of record JAZKJV010006381.1, read on the forward strand.
AACTTTCTCTCTTTTTTTTCTCTTCTTTTTTCTAAATACTATTCACAACAACATTTACATAAGGAGTTTTTCCTCTTGAGCCAGTAGACTATCCCTCTTTTGAAGCTTTATTGCAACCCACACTCTCCTGTCTTTAGATTTCCTCATCACTGGACGGGTTGGGGTGCACTTCCCTCCCTAGAGGAGGACAAATGTTTCCACTTGTGTGCGTCTCATACTGGAAAATCCAATCCCCTCACCACTCCAACTGAGTTGAGCCATGTGAAAGGTGCAGGTGTCCAAGTTAGGTCATTATCAACAAGAGTCGTGCGTGTGCTCCGAAATACTCTACTTAGGCAGCCAAGAATCCATTGAACCAAGTCCCGTGATCCTCAAAGAATTAAGTCAACTAGACCTGAAGTACCTCAAACCTAGTTCCCATAAGGTTCCTGTTATTAAGTAGATTTTAAGGTCCAATCAAGCTCCAATCTCCGGATTTTACTTAGACTTGTTCAACTATCAAACTCAATCCGAAAAATGCTCATGCCATGCAATGCAATGCAGAAAATATTTTTGTGATGCAATTTTCAAAGATTTTGAACTTTTTATGGATTTTTGAAAAGATGATGATGATGATGCATATGCATATGCATTTTTTTCAAAGAGATTTTTCAAATGTTTTTGGATTTTAATTTTGCAAATTTTTTGGGATTTTTGAAAACAAAAAGTTTTGGCAAAAATCTAGGTTAAAACTAGTTACACGGGAGTGCTTCTTATATATACAAGAAGTGGGTTTTAAGAATTTACAGGGTAAGTGATCAATTTTATACATATATATAGTGAATTTTTGGTGTGATGTCTATATTCCTCAAACTTATTTGACACAGGTTTTTCAAAAAAAATTTGAAAACTATAGTCCAAAATAGTTTTTACAAATATTTTACAAACATGTACACACATTTGAAAATCATTTTGCAACGGTTTTTCAAACATTATAGATAGATTTTTCAAAATATTTTTGCAACCATTTTTCAAACCATTTGCAAATCATTTTTCAAACATTTTACTTCACGCAAAGAAAAGAAATTTTACAAACCACACATTTTTACAAAGGTTGAAAACATGTAACAAAACGTTTTCAAAATAGTTTTCAATAAATGTTCACAAAGATTTTCAAACTATTTTTCAAACATTTTGAAAAAAAACATTTTCACCTGATTTATTAATCAATAACTACAAAAAGAATTTGAGGAATAAAACACCTTTTTATTAGGGATTTTAATGAATTTTAAAGAATAATTATCCATATTATTAGGAAAATACGAAAGTATGAGTTATGGTTAAAGTATATACGTAGGCTATACGACCTCCCCCTATACTTAGCTTGAGCTATGTCCTCATAGATCAGAGAGAAAAAGAGAAGGCATGACTCGTACTGAGTATAGGAAAATGTAAAGAATAAACAAATAAAGACATGAATGAATCAATGAGAAGTTGACCGTCCCCCCTGTACTTAGGATCAAATAATCCTAAGTATAGCAGACTGTACACAACGCACGGAGGGTCAAGGGTGGGAATGAATAGATCATACTCAGATTGTCTCCCCCTATACTTAGGGTAAGATATCCCTAAGTATAGACAAGAAGAGGAGACAATGGAGAGGATCAAAGAATAGAGAAACTCATGGTGCATACCCCCCTATACTTAGGACAAAGTACGTCCTAAGTATAGAAGACTGCCTACAGGGGATGACACCTTTTTGATACAAAAAGAAGATAGAAAAGGAAAAGAAGAAAAGAAGAAAAGAGATGAAGATGGAAGAAGAGATCGTGAGGATGTACACACCACTCCCCCTATACTTAGGGTAAAAGAAGCCCTAAATATAGGCAACAACAGGAGAGATGAATTGGAACGACGAATGAACACTCGGCTCGTCCACCCCCCTATACTTAGGATAAAGTATGTCCTAAGCAAGGCAAACACGAGGAATGGGTGGACGAGCAAGACGGAAGATGGATAGAGGGAAACAAATGAATATACAACAGAGGTGGATATACACATGATCAAGAAGGTAGAAAGCGAACCTTCTTGCGGGACCACTGAGGAATAGATCTAGTGTGGTGTAGGTCGACATCAGGGTCCACAGTGGACGGAAGCCGAACAGGGTCGACGTGGTGAAGATCCTCAGGGGCTCTAGGGTGAAGAGGCACAAACGAGTGAGTGGAAGAAGTACGGCTAGGTCCGGCCTTGGGAGTCTCGATGATATCAACATGAAATGGGACAAACTCTTCATCATTGGAAGTAGTGTACTCGGAGTCGTCCTGCGAGGTGTCGTCCAGATCAAAATCAAAAGGCACGAACTCATCGGTGGAAGTAGTCGAGCTCTGTTTGTCCTCTATAATCTCAACCGGATCATGTTTCTCATCAAAAGGCCTGAATTCCCGAATAAAAGCAATCAAATCAAATTCGGCCTTTTTCTCTTCAGTATCTAAGTGAACAGGAACGGACTCATCAGTGAAAGTAGTCAAGTCATGTCCGTCCTGTCTGGTCTCTAAGTCTGCCCTCCGCTCAATGGTATCAATCGTGTAAATCCCGCGGATGTCATCAACACAGCGCCAAGTACCAGAAGAAGGAACATCGGGGTCCATGCTTTCCGATTCTTCCTTAACAGGGAGGAATTCTCGTGTCTCAGTGGAATCCAATAAACAACAAAATCCTATATAGTATCATCAAGGTCATGGTCCTCGAGGTCAGCCAGAACACATCAGGTACAGATCTCTGGTCAACAGTGAATGTGGTGATCAACGCTTCGCTCTCGTCAGCAGGACGGAAGTGAATCTCTCTTGATCCATAGTCAATAACGACCCTCGCAGAGGCGAAGAATGGTCGTCCCAGGATGATTGGAGAATGCTCCCCTGTGGAGGTCTCCATGGGCAATACGACAAAATCAACAGTATAACTCATGCCCTGAATCGAGATGACGGCGTTTTCAAGGATACCCTTTGGCCTCTTTATTGATCCATCAGCAAACTGTACGATCATCCTGGTTTTCTTGAGAGGCCCTAAGTGAAGAGACTGTACCAACGAGGAGGGTATGATGCTAATCGAAGCACCGCCGTCTAGGAGAGTGTGATCACATGTATGGTCAGAGATGGTGCAGCTAATGAAAGGTGTGGCAATGTTCTTTTTCCTGGGAATGGGACGGTGTGTGATGGCGTGGGCAGTGGCCATGGTCAAGATATGACGCTCAGATCTGCTCCTCTGCTTTCTCTTCTTGGGAAGAGGAGCAGATAAATCAGTCATGGCCTGATGAAGTGGGGCACGGATGATCTCATGAATAGTGGCCACCACTTCGGGTTCAGTCAATATTTTTTTGAATTTTTGGACCTCCTCCATACAAGAGAGGAAGTCGGAATCAGCATATACACGAGGCATGCCAAGAGCAGTCTGTACAGCAGCATCCTCGGGGTAAAAGGTGGGACCGAGTGTGAAAGGTTGTGTGGTCAAAGGTTCTGGAAAGTGGTACCTCTCCTCACAGTCTGACTCGATCGTGTGTCTCCCGAAATCTTTTTGTGTTTTCAAATTTTTCTCATTTTTTTGTGTTTTGGACGATTGGAAGCTCTCATGGTCGTCCTCAAATGAATCCATATCCTCAAAGAATGGAGCTACATTCTGGTTCTTATTTAAACTAGTAAGATCAGTGATCCTCGAATTCATATGCTCCATCATCTGATTCAAGGTCTCAAGAGTGGATATCATGAAAGGTGACTCCAAAATCTCAGGATCGGGTGTGTCGAATGTGGGTGGTGGGTGTGGACAAAAATCACATTCCGGATCGAGATACTCAAGGAAGAGCGGGTTGTCGAAATGTGAAGGTGACGGTGGTCGAAATGATTGGCGAAGGTCAAAGTCCGAGTCCTAAAATAGTGGGTTGGTCGGATATGTACAAAAATCAGAAAAAGTAGGAGGAGGATCCTCCTGATAAAAGGGAGGTGGACCGGCTGGAGGGTACGAGGAATCCGCAAAATCCGGATAAAAATCGCTCCAGGGATCCATCTCGAAACAAGAGAAATATGATTCGGGGGAGCACGGTGGTCAAATCAAGAGAGCGAAGAAGAAGGCGCAAGTGCGCAGAAGCGATCTAGGACACAAAAAACAATCACAAACAAAAATGAAAAGAATACAAACCCTCAATTCAGCTACTCACTCGGTAGAGACCGCAAAGAGCGGTCTTTTTATCTCGTCTGTTTTAGAGTTAGGTGAGAAGTCAAAGATTTGCACAAACACTTAAGGGGCTGAAAATAGGATTTGGGCTCTAACCTTAGTGTGTGCGCGAGCAATGTAAAACGAAGACAATGAAGGGATTACTCGCCCCAATACAAGATTTTCTTTTTGATTGATTTTAGGGTCAAGTAATGTTAGCAGTCCCAATTTTATTGATTATCACTTTTTTTGGATTTTTAGTGAATAATGCACGTGCCTAACGAGGAGTCAATTCCTTTAAGATCGTAGGTTGGCAAAATCAGAGGTAGAGTCGGAAAAGAAATGCAAGCGTCAAATCAATGATGTATGCTAAAGAGAAATGCTCACCTTGCCTCCAGCACTCTACATGCAAGGATTCTTAGCAGAATTGAAACCTATCTATATGCAAATGCAAAAGCCGATGAAATCGCCCTAAGTTTCAGAAATTGCTATTATCGAGAAGAACCACAAGTTTACCACCAACCCTCAACCCTAGAGTCCGGTCTAGGCTCACCCCTCCTCCTCTCGGCAAATCGAGTTCAGGAGAAGCGCTTGGCAGGATGAGCTCGCGGTGCGATGGATCGAAGACGATGAATCAACTGTTTAAATTTGACTAAATCCAAACGATACTATAGGCACATGCAAGGGTGATTAATGTGTTTGGACCTAATTCTATCGCAAGCAACTCCTAAGACTAAGGGCTCAATCACACACAAAAGAAATAAAATCGAAAAACAAAACAAAATAAAAAAATGTGAAGAAAAACGCGAGAAAAGTCGCGGCGAGTCCCCAAGTGAACAATCACTTGGAAATTAGGCTCGAGAGTCCAAATGTCCGGGGTTACCTGTATTATTACAAAAATAGAGGTCTCTCTCTCACACAAATTACAGAAATCAATGCTACAAAAAGGCTCAAAAGTATGACTGTCTTCTCAAGTCCTCCCTGCCTCCTTTGATGCTTGGTTAGACGTCCTCCTACCGCCTTCACGTGGGTGCGTCAGCGCCTCGGATGAAGCGCATCCCTCGGTCCATGGTTCCTCGCACAAAGTCCAACAAGGAAGAGTGATGAGACAAGTCAAAAGATATATCAAATAAAGAGCAAATAAATAAAGCCGCAAAAAGTAGACAAAAAATCGTGAACACGAGCAGAAAGTCGAACTAAGCGTTGTTGCTCCCCGACAACGGTGCCATTTGTTTAACCCAAAAAATCGAGGGTCATACTGTTTCACAAGGCGCAACCGCAGTCGATGCGTTGACCACTCAAAAATCCGGATTAAAACAATAATTAACCCACAACAATCAAATAAAGCAATGAAGGTGTACATGGTGTTAAAATTTATTATAACTCTATAACAAAGATGTGTATAGATGCAAGTATGTGTAGAGGTCAAACAGAGGGAGCAGACAGGTAGAACGGGGGCAAAATTGCTCAAAAGTGTGAATGTGATTGTTTGTCTACAAGAAGGCTATGTTTTTGTGGGTTTTTGATTTTATATTTTTTTATATTTTTTTTTAAATTTTGTATTTTGATTTTCAATTTACTGATTTTTTATTTTCTTTTATATTTTATATTTTTTTAATTTTATTTTTCAATATTGGAATATATAAACTATGTAATAAAAAGGAGAAAGAGGTATTTATAAAAAAATAAAAATGTTCAAAAATTAGCAAATAAAATATTTTTGGTCCTCTATGATTTTTTTACTGTTTTGTGCTTTTTGGGTATTTTTCTAAATATTTTGGTATTTTTAAAAGGGCAAAAATGTTGTAAATAGTGAATAAAAGGGCTGGCTGAAAATAAAATGAGGATGAAAAATATCAAATGATGTCCAAAATTCCTCAAATTAATTTTAATTGAAAGATAATAAAGTAAAGAAAGTACAGAAACTGAAGTTGTATTTTTAGGATTTTTGTAGATTTTTTAATATTTTTATAAAGGTTTTTAGCTTTTTGTGATTTTTAGGAGTTTTCTTTTGTATTTTTTAATGATTTTTGGTATGGAGCTAAATGATACTAAAAGACACAAAATATATTTTTTGGGGAATTTTTTGGTAGTTTTTATAATTTTTAGGGATTTTATGACGCAAACAGTGCTGAAAATGAGTATTTTTTTATAAATATTAAAATGCAATAATTACGAAAAATAAAAATATGACGAGATACTACAATGTAGCAGGAGCTTAACTCTATTTTTTAAGATTTTTTCGAATTTTCTAGATGCATGAAATAAATAGGGAAAGCATACAAAAATACAAGACCTAACAAGGGTATGAATGAAAATAGAGCGAAGTTCAAGGGACAATATGCAAATTATACAAAAGTACACAACTGCAGATGAATGATTTGAGTCCTAAATAAATATTACACAAAATGGCAGGGGAAATGGTGCAAAATACCCTCGCCCGGGCAGATCGGACGGCTCCTGCTCAATCTTGGACGCCTTGATGATTCGACGGTGAAGATGGCTGCTGGACGAATGGGGATGGACTACACCGCTGTGACGTTCCTTCGGCAAGATCCTCCTTCACCGGCTATCCTTCGTGCTCCAAAATGTCGCCCAACGCTCCTGCGGTCTTTCTCTATCTTCGGGAGGCGTCAAAAGGGGTGGTGGATCACCGTAGGTCCACCACGAAGTCGGAGCGGTGGCGGCCCTAGGATTCTCCGGCCAACAACAAAATCTCCTCCCAGGTACGCGTGAAGCTCCAAGACCTACAAGATGAGTTAAGAGAATCGTGGGCAAAATGCCACGACACTCCAGCGGTGTAAATACGGTGGGAGTGGCAGGTGGTTGTTCGTTGGAGCAAGCTCCGACGAGGGATGGCGTAGGTGGGTCAAATAGGTGGACACAAAACAGAGGATGGAGATTGAATCCTAAGATTACTGCGAACAATAAAATGCAAGAAAATGAAATGAAATGCAAACCTCGATGGCAGAAGAAGCCAGAGATGTACATCACGACCAAGACGACCGGAGATGGGTGGAAGCCGCTCCATGGCCGCCTAACCTTGCCTATAGAGAGTTGGAGGAACTCCTGTCACAAGCTCCAGTCCTGAGCTCTCCAAAGAGAAGGAAAAAATGGTTTAAAGAGGGTTCAAGTTCGAAATGGAAAAGTTGGTGGTTTTTTAAGAAGATGGCCGACGGGGCACAAAGAATGGTGCTTCTGGAGCACACCAGTGATGCACTCCCCGAAAACATCCATGGGCGTGTATCCTCAATATATGGTGAACAAAAGTCAAGAAGGAAGCAATGCCAAATGGTGAAAGACGCGCTCTCCAAAATTCGGAGAAAACGCCAAAAAAACGCAGTATGACAACCTTCAGAACTTTGGGCAGAGAGTGGGCGAGACGGCATGAAGATCGAGGTTTATCGAGAGAATCTTCTATCCAAAGACCAATGCAAGTACTGGGCGTGTATGTTGGTTATATGGGGAGAAAAACTGAAGAAGGGCCCGAGGTCAAAATGTGAACGATGCGAGCTCTAAAATTCCGAGAAATCGGGCTAAAACGCATTCTGACAGGCTGCAGGAGCAAGAACCAGGGAGTTCACCATTTCTCAACTTCCACCTGGTTGGTCCACGTGGACCAACCAGGAAAATCCCTAAAAACACTTGTAAAATCAATTAAAAATAGCAAATCAATTTATTAAATTATGGTTACAAAATAAAAAATGTTTATTAATTTATAAATTATTTTATTATGATTTTTATTTATTTTCCTGAGACTAATAATTACAAGTTGCCATTTATACCCCCTTATAGGTATCTTTATCTATATATTGAAGTATTTTATTTTTATTTTGTATATTTAACTTATTCATTTATGTTTATTATTTTATAAATTTATAGAATATTTTTATATATTTAAATATATTTTTATTTTATTTTTATGAAGAGTTTTATACACTTAATAAAATAAAAGTGTGAATTACGCAGGTATGTATACAGGTATTATACATATGTATAATTTATACAAGTATTTTATTTTATGTTTTCTTTGAGTTTTTATTCTGATTTTAATATACATATTTATTATAAGTATTATTTACAAAAGTTTAAAAATATAAAAATATAAAAATAAAGAATAAATAATAAAATGAATATTTTAATCTGTATAAGTATACAATGGGGGTCCAAAACTCAACTTTCAAACCGTAGCTCCGCCAAATGCGAAACCACCGCCATTAAATAGCTTATTTTATTCTATATACAATTAAAGGTGAGTTTGATGCATTTGGAGTTTTCATTTGTGATATACAGGTCTGGGATGTTGGGATTCTGGATTCTTATTCAGACCATAACTTTTTATCTGTATATTATTTTTGAGTGAAATAAATTTTGTATTTTTTATTTATTTAATTATCTACAACTTTCATATTCAAAGTTTATTTATTTGAGGTATAAAAAGTGGAACCAAAAATAGGTCCCAAAATTAATAAAGAATGAATAAAATAACATGTATTTTTATTGTATTCTGGCCCTTATCTCCCCCTACTTTATTCCTTGTCGACCTATTCATCAAGATGCCTAGGTCTCGGGGTTTCGGATCATAAAGTATTTACAATATTTTATTCTTTTTCTTTTCTTTTCTTTATTCTATAATTTTGGCTTTAAAAACCGCATTTTATACAATATTTACACAATGATGCATGAATGCTAAAATGTATATTTTAAGCCTAATTGCATGCATTTACTAGGGTTTTTAAGGCCAAAATGATAGAATAAAGATGACTAAACGTAGATTCATCAGATGCATGTGGGTTTTTAGAAAATATAGAAAGAGATGAGCCAGTGCTCAATAACGAAGAAAAGAAACATAGACCAAGTATGATATTTAAAAGGTTCAACAAATCAAATTATATAGTTGTTCCTTTATTCTATTTTTATTTTATGTCCTATCCATTGTAATCCACATTAGGGATTGGTCTTCTCCCTTCCACGGACCCTGAATCTTTGGACACTCTAGGATTAGAGATTGCGTTGATCTGGTGAGCTTATGTTGTTGCACATCGCCTCAACCAATCCTACAATACTACCCTGAATATTTACATTTTCTTATTCAGGGTTCCAAACCCTTAGCCTGACAAACAAAGAAGCACACCGTCCTCAATGATTCGGTAGCTTAAAACCACATGCTCACCTTTAATTACATAAACTAGCAGCTTTAAATACATGTTATTGTGGCTCAACCACTACCAAACCACCCTTGCCTCCACATGGCACGACCGCATCTTCAGTCAGTCAACCCGCCTACTGGCAACCGAGTAACACATATTGTAAATAATTTATTTTGCACACTCAACATATCCGGGCAACAGTATACTAGCTAGGCTTGTCCTACCAATTCGGGCATTCTTTTGATAAACCAACAAGTTGCGTGCTCGACCTTTAGTATCTACTCAAGTCATACTTATCGTAAAAGATGGTATAAAACTTGAAACCAGATCTCATTTATGTCATATCATTCTCAGCTAGTATCAATATCATTTTGCACAATTATCACAACAACTACAAGAATGATTCATTTCATCAATTCTATTTTAGCAATTATTTTTGAGTAAATCATGAAACAAGCATGGAAACGTTCTTCAAAATAGAGAGCATGATAAACATAATATTCTTATCCAATTTCACTTGAAAAGCCAACTACAAGAGGCATGATTTCGCTACATAATCGAGCTCTCTCCCATGTAAGTAGTACTTTATCATTATTTGTTTTCAGAAAAGGTGATTTACAGCTCTTGAAACGACCGAATTTCACTTTCATATCAAGAAAACTAAAAACATGCCAAGAATGCAAAACGAAGAACATAAAGAACGCAAAGAACAAACGAAGAACATGAAGAACATATTTTCTCTCGTAATTTCTGTCGAACTTCCACTAATACATGGTGGGGGGAGGACTTAGGGAAGAGATAGAGAGGTCTTTAGGATAAATTGTGGAAGTGGAAAGGTTCAAGCCGGCATGGATCTCTTCCTGGGCAATTCAACAAGCATTAACTGACGCAAGGAAGAGAGAGACTCAGCCCTCTTTCTAGGAAAATATCAGTAGAGTTTCCCCTTATATCATGTCATATTTCTACGAAAATTTTGATAGAGTTTCCCATTATATCAGGACAAATTTCTATGAAAATTTCGACAAAGTTTACCCTTATCAGTCCATATTTAAAAAGAATAATGGAAAGATTTTCCTCTATAAAATCATTGAGATGTAAACAATAGCTAACATAAAAAGAATATAACAGAACTACAAGCGAAGGAGAATCATTAGACACCATGCGTATTAGGTGAGTGAAGCATGTGATGAATCACAGGGTCCATTGACGTGCTTAGCCGCTCTTACATAAGTAGGGTGTTACACAGTTTCCTCCACCAAAAAACCTATAAAATCGATAAAAAACTATCGAATTGCCAAGTCTCTTATCAAGGGTAAAAGAGTCATACAAAGAACATGTATGCTCACGGATGGCCTAGCTGCCCGCATCCGAGCAGGGCTATGCTTAGATTTCTCCTCGAACCCTAACACAAAATGAATTGGAAAGGAAGACGAATCGAAACCTAGCTTGAAAAAAGAAGATGAATCGAAATCATAGCTCACTTTAGAGCTTACCACCTACACGAGGCCGACTAAGAGGGGACAACATTGTCTTCCTCCTCATCCTCCCAGCAATGCTTCGCTAGTGCTTCTTTCTCGCCTCCCTCTCCTCTCAATCTCTCGATCCTATCCCTCAGGTAGTGTGTTAGACATGCGAGCCCATGGCAAGCCATTATGCAGTAAATGTTATTGCAAATCATTCACGGATCTGAAATGAAGAATAATTAATTTCTATTATAGGTCCCTTTATATAATTAGGGTTATGTACCATGGCCATCTTGATAAGTATACAGCTATCGATTCAAAAGTTGAATCATATAGGTTGGTGCTTGGATGATATCTAAAGAGTTAGATTGAGGACTCATCAAAGACCATCAAATGATTGTCAAGGAATGATCTTTAGCCTGCGAAGGAGATGGCAATCCTTCTCTAAATGTGTTAAAGGGGCTTTCGCAAGGTTTAATAATTATCCTCACTGAAAAGCGAAGGCAACACGCTGAGGCGACCGCTCACAAATCCCTCTTTCAGACAACAATTAACCCACAAAATATGTAAAGCAATAAAAAGAAAAAAAATGTGGAGTTAAAATTTTTATAGTTTTACAAACAAATGTGTATAATGTGCAAGAATGTGTCGAGGTCGAACTCAGGGGAGCAAATAGTAGATTGGGCAATAATGCTCAAAACTTGTCCTCTTCTCTTGTCCATTTATTATCTTTTGTGTGGGTTTTTTTATTTTTTATATTTTTATTTTAATTTTTATAGTTTTTTATTTAATTTTAATTTTTTTAATTTTTTGATTTTAATTTTCTCTTTTTTAAATAGAGTATAGAGGAATATATAAGGCTATATATATAATATAGGTTGTTATAATTATAAATGCTAATAAAAATATATAAAATATAAAAAATAAAATATTTTTTTTAGTTTTAGATAATTTTCTAATGTTTTTATGATTTTTTTGAGATTTTTCATCTTTTTGTGTATTTTTAAAAATTAAAAATATCCTAAATCATGAATTAAATAAGTAGACAGAATTGATTTTAGATTAAAAATAGCAAATAAAATCAAAATTCTCCAAATCAAATTTAATAGATAGATAATAATATAAAGAAATATTAGAAATTATTATTATTATTGGGATTTTTTGGAATTTTATACCTTGTTACTAGATTTTGGAGGTTTTTAATTTTATAGTTTTCCTTTTTCTATTTTTAGGGATTTTTGCTCTGGAGTTATAAAATATAATAATAAGCAAAATATATTTTTGGGGGAGTTTTTCAAAATGTTTTAATAGTTTTTTTGTATTTTCTAAGTTAGATAGAGATAAAACACGCTCATTTGATTTTTAATAAATAGTTAAAGTGCCTAGAATACCAAAATAAAAATAACATTAAATTACATGTTAGAAGGAATCTAACCCTATTTTTTCATAATTGTTGGAGCACGGATGCTATTTTTAATAAATGAAATTCAAGCACCAAAAATACATGTACTAGTGAGGGCATTTTTGCAACTAAAAATAAAGGCAAGACATAATATGCAAAATATCTAAAACTTTATAATCAAATCTAAAATTTAAGTACTCAATATAAATACAAAAACCAGCAAGGGTATCTTTGTAAAATGGTCACCTCACATGGGACGGCATGTGAGGTGACCTGCCATGGACCTATATGCAATATCAAACAAGTTTAGGGGCCTCTATGCAATATTTCCACATTTATTTGAACCATAAAATTTAACTACATAATTAAATTAAAAAAAACATACGATGGGAAGATCTGCAATTTACCCCCATTATGCGCTCCATCCAACAGTTCTGATCATTTCACTTATATACGTGGCAGGCTGACATTGCGCGATACCTCTTGGTGGATGAGCGATGCAGATTAGACCCCCTCTGAGATCTGATGGTTGTAGCTCGGCTCGGTCTAATGCCTCCTGCTTATTCTGCCGATCAGACTCAATCGGATGGCTTTGGATGTATCTAGATGAACTGGGAAGAACTCTTTCCAGGAGCTCGGTTGATTGATCCTTCCTCCTCGCTCTGGTACTCCCAGAGGCTGCTAAGATGGTCAAAAGGTTGCTAGCATTGATCTGCAGCTCCTGGATGCACCAAAGAGGTCTGGGCCCCATCGACGGGGGCCTAGAGCGTCGAAACACCTAGAGCTTCATTTGAACCTCGAAGCCCCTCAGATGGGACTCTCCTGGGCTAGGTCAAAGTGCCTCGACCCAATTAGGCGTGGAATTGAGATGGAATGGTCGAGGATGGAGTGCTCCGGCGAGGTGGAGTCTGGAGGAGCACGGATCCTTCGAGTCAGAGGGGATCGAAGGGGGATAATGGTGTGGCTAGGTGGATAAGTGAAGGGGGAAAGAGATGGAGGTGGTTGTGGTGGTCGGAGACGGGTGCATGACGGTGAACACGGTGGTCAGAGCTCGAGAGCTCCTTCGAACTAATTAATCTAAATTATGCTAATAGGATGGTTGTACAATGGAATAAATGCATTAAATTAAACCTACGGGCTACAGCTACCTAGAATGAGTAAAATCACAGCTCGAACTTGGCCGAGAGGCCAAGGAGGAGGATGTCACTGGAGTGCTGTCGTGGGTGCACCTTCCTCCTCCTTCTGTCGCGCCAACGCCTCAGCGGACCTCCCCTTGTCACCGGATGCACTTTAGACCGAGAGTGGTTGATTCTAGGATTTTGAAAATGACCAAAAGGCGAAGGGAAGAAGAAGAAGTTCGTTATTTAAAACAAGGTGGGCACCCTTATTAACCTAGGGTTTGGGGATGATTAGGGCTATGTACATGGGATCTAAGGAGAAGTCGAGAATCATAGAATATCAGGGGTCAAATATAGTGAAGGGCTCGAGGGTAGAGGAGCATCAGAGCGGCGGGGAAAATCAAGAATTTGGGTTGCTCGAGGCATCTGACGTAATCCGGAGAGAATACAGTGCAGTTGACTTGGGTCAACAGTCCCTGCGATATGATTGGTCCACGTAGGACACTATAGGATAAAATAGCAAGCTCTATTCGAAAATAATTATCTAAAATTAGTAAATGATTTTATTTTTTTGTTAATAAAATAAAAATTATTTATTATTTTATGTAGTATTTTAATATGATTTTTATTTATTTTTTATGACCTTATTTATTACAAGTTATTTTTTAAGGGTATATTTATAGGTATATTGACTTATGTTTTTCTCATTTTATTTTGTATTTTTGATTTATTTTATTTCATATTTTATATATTTACAGATTATTTTTAGGTACACAAATATATTTTTGTTTTATTTTTCTGATGTATTATATATACTTAAATAAATAGCGGTATGTATTGTATAGGTACAATATAGGTACTTCATCTATGTATTTCTATAGGTTTTTTATTTTTTATTTTTTCCTTATGGTTTTATTCCATTTTAACTATTTATATATACTATAAATAATATTTAAAAATTATGAATTATAAAATTATAAAAATAATAAAGAATACATAAAATGAATATTGTATTCATATATATTGTACAATAGGGGTCCAAAACTTAACTTTCACACCTTAACTCCAAATTAAATGAAACCACCTTCATTAAATATCTTATTAAAAGTTATATACAATTAAAGATGATTTTGATGTATTTTGAATTTTGTTTAGGAGATATGGGTCTAGGAAGTTTGGATTTTGGTTTTTTTCTGAGCATAAAATGTACACTATAGGTTATTTTTATGCAAACTCAATTTTGTATTAGGTCCCAAAATGCATTATTGATGAATAAGAGAAGGTTTTTATTGTATTATTGGCCCTTATCTCCCCCTACTTTATTCCTTGTCGACCCAAACATCAAGATGCCTGAGTCTTGGGGCTTAGGGTCATAAAATATCTTTGGCATTTTATTCTTAGTCTTTTCTTTTCTCTATTCTATAATTTTGGCATTAAAAATTGTGTTTTATACACAATAAATGGAACAAATAATGAATGTTAATTTGTACAAAATAATGCTATATTAAGGCCAAAAATATAGAATGTAAGTGATGAAATGGAGATTCATCACCACTCTATACTTGCCTTTGCTAGTCCCTAGCCAACACTTATGCAATAAGTGCACAAAAATGAAAATAAAGAAAATAAAAGGAAAGAAAGTTGATTGATTTTGATTTTTAAACATGTCTTCACAAAATCAAAGTTTGGAGCTTAAGTCATACCTTTGGATTTTAGTTGCAGTCGGAACCTTATTGAGAAACAGATTTGAAACACAATAGCCCTTGAGAGTCACAAAACCCTGCTCAAGTCTTCTCAATAGCCGGGTTAGAATACTTCAACTCATATGCAAACCCTTATGATTATGAATCTATCTTGGATAGTGTGTGTGATATGTATCTCTCCTCAACTGAAGCGGTAAAAGTCAGTCTTCTCTGACACGGTGACCCTAATTCCCCAATCCAACAACTCTTTCCTTGAGAAGTGAGGTATTCCCTTCTAAGTTCAAGTACAGCCATATCAAGAAAAGGAGGTGGAGAGAAGAATGGATGGTAGCTAGTGTAGCTACATATCCTAGCATGCTTGACTTGTGTAGCAAAGTCATCCGGGTACAAGCTCATAAATGTATGACTTTGAAGCTCAAGCTTGCTTGTTAACTATATAAATATGTACATTCCGGCATGCATTTTATTTCCAATCAAGCATGTTCACTTTTTTGGAGTTTTTTAATACTATATAAAAGAGCATTTACATAAGGAATTTTTCCTTCTTGGGCTAGTAGACTATCCCTTTTTGAAGCATTATTGCAACCCCACAACTTATGTATTTAGACCTCATCACCATTGGATCAGGTTGAGGAATAATGGCCACAAAAATGTGACTTCCGATGTTCCATTGGCTTGTGTCTCATGCCTGCAAATTCAACCCTCTACCACTTAAACTGAGGTGAGCAAAGTGAAAAGTGCATGTGTACAAGCTAGGTCATTATCAACAAGAATCGTGCATGTGCTCCAAAGTACTCTACTTAGGCAGTCAAGACAACATTGAACCAAGTCTCGTAATCTCAAAGAATTAAGTCAACTAGACATGAAGTACCTTAATTCCAGTTCCTATATGGTTCCTGTGATTAAGTATATTTTAGGTCCAACAAAGCTTCAATCTTCGGATTTTATTTAGACTTGTTCAATTATCAAACTCAATCCAAAAAATACAAATAATATGTACAATGCAGGAAATATTTCTGTGATGTAATTTGAAAATTTTGAACTTTTTATGGGTTTTTGAAAAGATTTTGCAAATTTTTATGCATTTTTTCAAAAAGATTTTGCAAATGTTTTTGGGATTTTTGAAAACAAAAGATCTTTGGAAAAAAGGGATATTGTGTAGATATTTACAGGGTCGTGCATCTAATATTTACAAGAAATGGATGAAGGGTTTACAGATTGAATATCAGTCATTTAATGGCTACGTATATACAATTGGTGAAAATATTTATTTAATTTAGATGATGTATATATTCCTCAAACTTATTTGAAAATAATTTTACAAATAATTTTGAAAACTATAGTTTAAAATAAATTTTACAAATAATTTTTACAAATATTTACAAACATTTGAAAACCATTTTGCAAAGATTTTTCAAACAATATATATATATATATAGATTTTTCAAACTAATTTTACAACCATTCTTCAAAATCATTTGCAAAAAAATTTCAAAAGATTTTATTTCACACAAAGAAAAGAAATCTACAAATAAAATTAATTTATAAAGGTTGAAAATATTTTAAAAAATATTTTTCAAACAATTTTCATAAGATTTTTGAAACAGATTTTCGAACTATTTTTCAAACATTTTGCAAAACATTTTTGCCTGATTTATAATCAGTATATACAAAAAGAATTTGAGGAATAATGTATATCTTTGCATTAGTTGATTTAATGAATTGTATATGTATATATTTAGTATTTTAGCCATATTATTCAAAAATATGAAAGTATGAGTTATGGCTAAAGTATATACAAAGTATATACGACCCCCCATACTTAGCTTGAGTTATGTCCTCATAGATCGAAAAGAAAAAGAGAAGACATAACTCGTATTGAGTACAGAAAAGCCTATACTATAACGACCAACGAATAATGAATGAATGACAAAATAAATGAATGATAAGTTGATTGTCCCCTTATACTTAGGATGAAATAATCATAAGTATAGCAGGTGGTATCTACATGCATGGAGGGTCGAGGGTGGGAATAAACTAATCATAGTTCGGTATGTCTCCCTCTATACTTAGGGCAAGATATCCCTATGTATAGCAGAGAAAATCAATAAGAGAGAAGACAAGGGAGGGGATCAATGGAAAAGAAACGATAAAAAGATAGAGTCATGGGAAGAATGTACATATCACTCCCCCTATACTCAGGGTAAAAAAGCCCTAAGTATAGGCAACAACAGAAGTCATGAAACAGAACAGAGAACGAACAACATGATATGTGCACCCCCTATACTTAGGACACACAGATATGGTGAACGATATCGAGTACACATGATATATGGGAGAACAAAGGAATGGAAAGACAAAACATATATATATATATATATATATATATACAAGCAGCAAAGACTGGTGAAGTGCGGGATGGTATCTGTCAGTCGAATACCGTACTTTCGCCATCGTCTCCCTGTGAGAACAGTGATGTAATCATAAAGGCCAAGGCATCTTAATATGCAATCATGTGGGTGTTAGCTACCAGGAAAAAATAGATCGAAAACTAAGCCAGGATCTGGTAGCGAGAAGCAGCACATTGGCTCATAGGAATAGAGTGAGAGATCAAAGCGATATTATAAGACATGGAGGAGGAAGGATTGGTACAGACTCCTCCATGTCACTCATAGTCTCGGGAAGATACAAATAGTGAAGAACAAGAGACTCTCTATGTAGCTCGATATCCGATGGTAAAAGATCAATAACACATCGAATATCACAAGACATGATCAACCTTGCGAGGGTCTTCAAGGTGAGCAGACCCAGATGGTTCAGAAGTCTCAGTAAAATTAGAAGACTCTGTCTCATGATCCACCAACTAGGATACACAACTAGAGAGGAGACCGAGTACACAAATCAGAAGACTCGGTTTCATTCTCCACCTGATCGAAGACACAAGAAGTGAAGATGAGTACCCATAAAATGATGTATCATCCTGCAGATAACCCTCGAGGAGTGATACATACTAAGAAATGAATAATCAGAAAAAACTCATCCTTGCGAAGGTTGTCAAGGAGAGTAGACTCAAAGGAGTCAAATCCATCAGACGAATCATCAGAACCGGTCTCGATAGGTGACAGATCGGCTATCCGGCCAAAGAGACCAAAAAGACCTCGAATATGTCACAATCACCTACTGATAACCCTCTGGGAGTCCTATGAACTAGGTAGGGAATAGTCAGAAGAATGTGACTCATCCTTGCAAGGATTGTCAAGGAGAGAAGACTCAAAGGAGTCCAGACAAACGGTCTCAAGATCCGACAGATCGGATGCACAATCAGACAGTGAGACCAATATCTCATATAAGATGACTCGATTTCATGCCCCGTCAAGGTGGAAGCACAAGCAGTGAGTGAAACCGATCATAAAGAAAATGTTGCATTCTCCCGTAGATAGTCCTAGGCGAGTAATGCAACTAAGTCAACGATCATTAGGGTAATGTTGGCATCAAGTCTCAGGTCCTCAAAAAATCATCAATAAATCACCAGCATGAGGGCATAAATCTATGGGAGGGATAAGAAATGATCAGGGCAATCACAGTGTAGTCCTTTAAATCAACCAAATCAACTGATATGGATCAATATGTTAGAAAGAGATCCTCTAAGTGCTAAATGGGGATAGGAGAGTCAGAAGATGGAGGATGGACCAGTCAAGAAGATGAGTGAAATCAGGTGGGTTCCAAGTACCGTCGCTTTGAAGCACATACAGAGATAGTACATCAAACATCTAAATCAACACGGTAGAACCATCTAGAAGAGATCATCAGTCATAACTCTAGAAATCCTCATCAAATCATTCAAAGTAAATCACATCCTCAATCCGGTTTGTGAGATCAAAAATCCTAAAGATCACACATGTAGTCCTCCTAAAGTAAGAATCCTCAATAATATCTATGCACATATCAAAGTCATATCCACTAAGAATAGCACACCAATCTCAATATCCTCAAATCTGTCGGCTTACTCAGATAATTTCTGTAATCAAAACCTTGATGCGGTCCTCATCTAGTAGCACAACATTCATGGGTGAAAGAATGGATGATATGGAAGGTTACAAGGAGGGTGGGCAAGAATGGAGAAATGAAGACAAAATTGTTGTCCAAGAAAAGAGACTTCTTGAACCGGACCATAGGTAGGGTGATATGGGCAAGGAGACTACCGCAAAATCCGACTACAGAAGTGAAGATCAAGACCCGAAATCACGACTGAATAAAGGAACTAATATAGACAAAGAAAGGGGGGTGGTCTTAATAAAAGGAACTCAAAGACTTGAGGATCTACAAACTCAAAGAGTGATGAACGTAAATGGACCCAAAATCATAATCAATGTACAAAGCAACCTCCATGTTCACCTACTCAACACAGTGAAGACAAAATATGGTGGTCATTATCTTTTTTATTTTAGAGTTAGGTGAGCTTCAAAATAGTTGTACAAACACGTAGATAGGCCTAGGATTGGGGAACTAATATTTAGTGTGTACGTATCAAATATGAAGTGCATAAGACAATGAGGGGTTGCTCTCCCCAAGATAATGAATCCACTACATCTATTTTAGGAATCATGTAGAGTTAGCAGTCCCAATTTTATTTTTGGTTATCACTTTTTTTGGTATTTTTAAATGCAAGCGTCTAATGAGCTTCCAATTTCATTAACATCCTCGGTGATCAAAATCAGAGGGAGAAGGTCGTAAAAGCAAAGCAAGTTGGAAATAGATGATGCATGCATAGTCAGAAGACTTACAGTGCTTCCCAGCTTTTTCCATACGGGATACATAACAGAATTGAAAGCGGCATTACATGAAATGCAAGCTGATGAAATCGCCCTAGAATAGAATATGTTATGAGCATGAAGCACCAGATGCTAACTATCTAGATATGAGACTAAGTCTGGTCTTCGATGCCCCTCCGTGCCCACCACAACGGGTCCTACCAGTGTTGTATGCGACCTCTCTCGGTACGCAGTCTCAAGTCTAAATAGCCAAAACTTATGATTTGACTAAGTCCAAAGGTAAATGTACATGTACATGAAAATATATTAGAGCTTTGGACCTTAATATATTGAGCAAGCAATTCCTACGCTAGGGCTCAATCACACAAAACAAATAAAAATAAAGTCGAAAATCAAAGAAAAGAAAGTGATGAAACCGCGACAAAAACTGACGAGGCCCCCAAGTGAACAATCACTCGGGCACTAGACTTCGTGAAGTGTCAAAGTCCAAAAGAGTCCAGATTAATACAAATTGATTGCCACTCTCTCACTTTAATTTACAAATTAAAAAAAAACTAAAATAAAATTAAAGAAAACTGTGAAGAGACTGTCTTCCAAAATTCCTCCAAGTTTTCATTTGATGCTCTTTCCTACCAGCAAAGTCAAAAAGATAGCTCTGCCTTGCTTGGATACCCAGGTCCTCCTAAGAAATCCTCCCTCGTGTAGCACCCACCTGCAACAAAGTCAAACAAAGAGGGTGATTAGACAAGTCACAAATAATATCAAATATAATAAAAATGAATACATGACAAAAATAGATAAGAGTAAAGAGACAAATAAATAATTACAATCTATGTGGCATTGCTCCCTGGCGACAGTGCCATTTGTTGAAGGGACTTTTGCGAAAGACTAATAATTATCCTCAATGAAAAACAGAGACAATGTTGTCGTTGAGGCGACCGCCCACAAATCCCTCGTTCAGATAACAATTAACCCACAAAATATGTAAAGCAATAAAAAGGAAATATGTTGAGTTAAAATTTACTATTACTCTACAACAAATGTGTATAGTGTGCAAGCATGTGTAGAGGTCGAACTCAGGGAGCAAACGATAGATTGGGCAATAATGCTCAAAATTTGTCCTCTTCTCTTGCCTATTTATTATCTTTTTGTGTGGGTTTTTTATTTTTATATTTTTTGGGAGATTTAAATTTTCATAATTTTTTTATTTTTTTCTTCTTATATTTTCTGATTTTTGATTTTCTCTTTTTTAAATAGAGTATAGAAGAATATATAAGGCTATATATAATATAGGCTACTGTAATTATAAATACTAATATAAATAAATAAAATATAGAAAATAAAATATTTTTGGGGTTTATATAATTTTAATGTTTTTTGTGATTTTTCAGGGCTTTTTGCATCTTTTTATGTATTTTTAAAAAAAATATCACAAATCAGGGATAAATAAATAGACATAATTGATTTGAAGATTATAAACATCAAATAAAGACCAAAATTCTCCAAATGAATTCTAATAGATAGATAGTAATATAAAGAAAAATTAGAAATAAAAATAATTATTTTTTAAGTTTTTGGGAAAATACCTTTTTATTGGATTTTGGAGCTTTTCAATTTTATGGTTTTCTTTTTCTATTTTAAGGTCATTCTAGAGCTATAAAATATAATAATAAGAAAAATATATTTTTTTGAAAATTTTTCAAAATGTTTCAATAATTTTTTGATATTTTGTAAGTTAGATAGGGACAAAAATGTGCTCATTGGATTTTTAATAAATAGTTCAGATGCCAAAATAAAAATATGACGTTAAAGTACATGTTAGTCGGCATTTAACCATATTTTTTCATAATTTTTGGAGAACATATGTTATTTTTAATAAATGAAATTCAAGCACCAAAAATACAAGTACTAGCGAGGGCATTTTTTCAATTAATAATAAAGGTAAGGCACAATATGCAAAATACCAAAAACTTTATTACTAAATCTGGAAATTTAATGACTCAATATAAATACAAAAACTCACAAGGGTACCTTTGCAAAATGGCCACCTCACGTGGGACAGCACGTGAGGTGACCTGGCATGGACCCATATGCAATATTAACGAGTTCAGGGGCCTCTATGCAATATTTCCACATTTATTTGAACTATAGAACTTAATTATAGGACTAAATAAATAAAACAAAAAATGGGGGGGGGAGATCTACAATTTACCCCCATTATGCGCTCCATCTTGTGGTTTTGATTGTTTCACTTATACACATGGCAGGCTGACATTGCACGATACCTCTCAGTGATGAGCGATGCATATTAGACCCCATCTGAGATATGAAGGTCATAGCTCAGCTCGATTCAACGCCTCCTGCTCATTCCGACGATCAGACTCAATCAGGTGGCTATCGATGTATCTGGATGAACTGGGAAGAACTCTTCCCATGAGCTCACTCGGTCGATCCTTCCTCCTCAATTTGGTACTCCCAGAGGCTGATAAGATGGTCAAAAGGTTGTTGGCATCGATCCACGGCTCCTGGATGCATCAAATAGGTCTGGGCCCCATCAACGGGGGCCTGAGTGTTAAAAAACCCGGAGCTTCAGTTGAACCTCGAAGCCCCTTAGATGGGGCTCTCCTGGGCTAGGAACCTATAAAAATGAAGTCACGGGTCAAGGGAAAAGTGCCTTGACCCGATTAGGCATGGAATCGAGATGGAATGGTTGAGGATGGAGTGCTCTAGCGAGGTGGTGGCTGGAGGAGCACGGGTCCTTCGAGTCTAGGAGGATAAGTGGAGGGGGAAAGAGATAGAGGTGGTTGTAATGGTTGGAGACGGGTGTATGAAGGTGAACTCAATGACCGGAGCTCGAGAGCTCTGGTGAACTAATTAACGTAAAGTATGCTAATACGATGGTTGAAACAAAGAATAAAATGCATTAAATTAAACCTACGGGCTACAGCTACGTAGAATGAGTAAAAGCATAGCTCAAACTTGGTCGGGAGGCCAAGGAGTTGACACTGTCGGAGCACTGTTGTGGGTGAACCTTCCTCCTCTTTCAACCGGGCCAACACCTCTGGGGACTCCCTAGTCATCGGGATGAACTCTAGGACGAGGGTGGTTGGTTTTAAGGATTGGAAAATGACCAAAAAAGTGAAGGGAAGAAGAAGGTAGTTATTTATAAACAAGGTGTGCACCCTTATTGACCTAGGGTTTGGGGATGATTAGGGCTATGTACATGGGATCTAAGGAGATATGAGAATCATGGAAGATCGGGGGTCAAAATAGTGAAGGCCTCGAGGGCGAAGGAGAATCGTAGTAGCGAGAAAAATCATGAAAGTGGGTTGCTTGAGGCATCTGACACGGTTTAGAGAGAAGACATGGTAGTTGACTGAAATGCTTCCCACTACCCTTGTTAATTCGATCAAATTAATGGTCAAATTAATTAATTGTCGTTAGTTGCAGTCGGATAGTAAGAGTAGATCAAAAACCACTTTTAATTGAAGCAAGTTAATCTCGAGCGGCAAAATTTCTTTTACTTGGGAAAGCCCAAGGTCGAACTCAGGGAGGCAGCTGTCTCCTTAGGTAGATCTTTAGCAATTTCTAAGGTTTGATTTTCAGAGGATATTTTTTAATCTTTTTCAGTTTTTTATGCAAGACACATGCACAATCCAGCCAGTTGATGAGTTAATTCAAATAAGTGATCAAATCAAGTCCAAAAATTATGAAACTTGGCCAAATGATGAAATGGGATAAAATTCAGGTCCTCTAATTTTTTTAGATTTTTCTGACACTAAATGAACTTACTGTGAATTAAAAATTGATGCAAGGTGATTTTAACTAAATTAATTTTAATAAATATCAAATCACAATATTTTTAGAAACAAAAATTATCCTAGATAGAACTGAAGGTGAGGAATCCAGGAAAATTATTAAACCTAAATTTTTTCGTGAAATGATTTAAAAATTAATTAAGGAAATCACTAAATGATTTATTTAGGCCTCGGGATGTGTGCAATTGAGATGAATGTTTTACGCAATGTAAACCTAATTATCCTAGATCTAATGTGATTTTTTTGAGTATTTTTGGAGTCACGGAGAAATCAATATCAAATAAGAGGCATAAATGGATAAAATATAGCAAAATTCAACCAATTTATTTAATAGAAAAATCCACTGATGTTACAAAAATGTGCTGAGTGTCACATATGGAAGAGGACAATGTAAGCTACACAATGCAATTTTCCAAATTGAGAAATGAATTAAAATGGGTGCCTAAATATGCGTGCAAAGACAGGGGTATAAATGCAATTACAGGAATTAAAATTAATAAAATAAAACATGCTGACAGGGACCAATATAGAATTACCTATAATGTTGAGGGGGTGGATGCAATTTTTCCACAGAACACATGCTCCTCACGTGGCGTCTCCTAGCAGGGACTGAAATGCAAATCTGGAAACCTCTGGGGGGCTCGATGCAAATAACCTAGGACGTACATGCAGATCACGTGAGGGTCCTAGGCTCGGTGGTCTTCGGTGGCTCGGAGCGAGGCTCGGGTGGCTCTGGAGGTTCGGATCTGGCTCGGAGTAGCTTCAGGTGATCCGAGCCTAGTGGTCGGGGAGGAGGCTCGGATCGGGCGACGTGGCTCGACGTGGACCATGAAATCAAGGAGGATCCAACGGTAGCTGGCTGCGGGCGCGTGGCATGTCCGGATCCATTAGATCAAGATCGATCCAACGGTAATGGGCTGCTCCTGAGACGAGGACGTGGGTGATCACTGACCGTTGGATCTAGATTGATCCAATGGCACCTGGAGCGTAGAGAAGCGATGACGTGGCATGATCTGGACGCATAGGATCCGCCTGATCCTACGGTTGCGGGACGTGGACGACATGGATGGCACCTGACCGTTCGATCAAGGGATCGAACGGCTGCTGGCGTTCGTCCCCAACAGTCCTCCGCCTCCTGCGGCGGAGAGGACTGGGCTCCAGCGAAGCTGACCTAGCTCCGCCTCATACTCCCGTCGTCGGTGAAGGGTGTTGGAGGGTCTGGTGTAGCTCAGAAGGTTCGTGGAGGGGTGGCAGAACGCCCGATGGTCTCAGGAGTGGCGGAGAAGCTCTGGGGCGCGGTGGCGGAGGAACTCAGAAGCAGCTCCGATGAGTCTCCGACCAATCAAAATGGAAGTACCTGCAGGGGGTTAGAAGATAGCCGAAGTGTGCGATGTGTCTGTGGGGTGATGTGGAGTGAAGTGCGAGGCCTGTGAAGAAGGAAGGTGGTCCGTTGATCGAGCTCTGCCAAGGTGGCGGAGCTGGCGTCGGTGAGATGTGAAGTACGTCGTCGGAGGGAACGAAGGGGCTCGTGAAGATCAGAGCTCCCTTGCAGAGCTCAGAGGATGATTGGCGGAGCGGGATGAGGCTCGTGGACGGTGAATAAAAAGGAAGAAAAAGAAGAAAAATCAAGAAGAAGATCGGGGAGAAGATGGAGACGTCTACCTGGGGTCAGAAGTTTGGAGGGAGCTCCCAGGTCGTCGCTCGAAGGTCGGTAGGGGACCTGAGCTCTTGCAGCTCGCGGATGAAGTTGCAGCACGGCGATGGAAGGCCGTGGAACTCGTCGGAGGTGGTTCTCGATCTTCGCTCGACCTCAGGTCAAATTGATGTCACCAATTTGAAGGTGGGAGCTCGGAGTTACTCTCTGTGGTGGCGGATGGGGGTGAAAGTGGCAGAAGGCGACTTATTTATAGGATGAAGGTGACAGGGTAGCTGGCGAAGAGGTGGAGTTTGTGGACGTCGTGGTGTGAAGTTGAGGCCTTTCATGGCGAACGAGGGGATTGGCGAGGGTGAGGGGAGAGTGGGCTATGTCGTGGTGGCGCTAGGGGTCAGAGATGATGGTCGGCATGGAGCCCAAAACAGAAAGGGGTGGCCCCTTGCGCACGGTGGAGGATGTGGGCGCGGGGTGTGCGGGAGGTAGATGACGAAGCTTCGGCCGTTGGATCGAGCGATCCAACAGTCAGGAGAGGGGCGGAAGCGAAGGGTGAAGATTCGATCGGCTGAGTGAAATCGAGGGCACAGGTCGCGCCACGTGCCGTATGCAGGGCGAGGCGCTAACGGACCGGCGTGATTAGATCAGGGCATTGATCGGATGGTGGGGAACGAAGGCGGTGATGGACGGTATAGATCAAGGCGCTGATGAATCTCCATTTCATCACCTTTATTCTATCATTTTGGCCTTAAAAACCCTAGCAAATGCATGTAAATAGCATCAATCTGTACATAATAGCATTCATTATTCATTGTATTAATTGTACATAAAATAAGGTTTTTAATGCCAAAATTATAGAATAAAGAGAAGAAAAGAAAAGGAATAAAATATTGCAAATATTTTATGACCCTAACCCCGAGACCAAGGCCAGCATGGAATTGGTCGACAAGGAATAAAGTAGGGGGAGATAAGGGCCAAGAGTACAATAAATACCTCATTTATTTATTCATCCATTTATGCATTTTTGACACCTATTTTGTACATAATTATTTATTCATCAAATAAAGAAACTTTGTTCATGAAAGTTGTAGATAATAATGTAAATAAAAATACAAAATTGAGTTTGTACAAAAATAATACTCAATGTACATTTTGGACACAGAATAAAAAGCCAAAATCTCAACTTCACAGACCCATATCTTGCAAATAAAAACTCCAAACCACCCAAACTCACCTTTAATTGTATATAGCATTCCAAGAACTATTTTGTAAAATTGGTTTCATAATTTTTGGAGTCCATCTGTGGAATTTAGTTTTTTGGCCCTTCTTGTACATAATACCTGATTAAAATATTCATTTTATTCAATAATCATTATTTTTATAAATTCATATTTTTAGAATTTTGTAAATAATGTATATACTACATGTACATATTGAGATTAAAAGAAAACTAAAAAGAATTTGTGAAAATAAGTCTATGTATCACATAGGCAAAATACCTATGCTAAGAATGTATATAAATAAAAGGGATTTTTATTCTTTGATTCTTTATTCATTTATATTTGTGCAATAATGTATATATTATATATATCTTATTAAAAATACAACTCCATAATAAAAACACATAAAATCCATTAAATAAATAAAATGTAAATAATATATAGGTAAAATACCTACAAGTATACCTACATATACACAAACACATTTATTTAAAAATATAAATAAACTCATAAAAATCAAATAAAAATATATTTATACTTATAAAAATAAGTTAGAAATTTATAAAATAAGAAAATAAAATAATAAAATAAAATAAACAAAATAAAAATAAATGTATATAAATATACTTATAAATACCATATTTTAATAAAACCGTAATAAAATACTTCAAAAAATAAATAAAAATCATAAATAAATAAATACTACGTTAATTTATAAACATTTTTTATTTTATAATAAAAATCTAATTAATTCATTTATTATGTTAAATAAATCGGTCAATTTCTGGTTGACGTGGACCAATCAGGTCCTGGCGTTTGTTGACCGGTCGGTCAACTGCGCCCCCAGGCGCCTGACCTGACATGAACTGTCTTTTCCCCTATTTTCATGCCTTTTTCCTGGGCGTCCCTTTCATCCATCGCCCTCGAATCCTTCACGGATTTTGTTCTCTGATCATCCAAGATTCTCGCCGTCCTATTGGATCCCTTGTACATACCACCGATTCTTTAATAATCGCCGGTCCTTGGGGGTCCCTTGGAATGTATATAAATAACTCCTCCCACTTCCTTGGCCGAATTTGGCCATTTTCATCCCCTTCTTTGAGCTTGAATGAGCTCCTGGCGGAGCCCTCGTGTCAGGAGGTGCTTCCCAGCACCTCGATTCGGCCCAAGGAGGTGGGAAATTTTGTCGTGGTGGCGCTCCGGCGGCCACCCTGCTCCCTGGAGGCCCCCAGGTATAAGAGCTGCGCTTTTATGTTTCTTAGATAGTTTTTCGTTTCTGCATTTTATTCCCGTCATTTATTCTGCATTTAGATTAGTAGAATAGCTTAGTTTAGGCGATTCGAAGTTCGCCGGAGCTCCGCTCCGGCGACTTCTCCACCGTGATCTCGTTGTTTTCCGACCACCATTTCACTGCCATTTCGTTCCCCTACGCCTTCTCCATTTCCCAGCCACCTTGTCCAACCGGATTCGCTTCTGGATCCGTGAATCGAAGCTCCTCCACCACCCTTCGCCGGAGCTTCTTCGCCCACCTTCATCCCTGTGCGTCCAGCTTCAAACCCCGCGTCGAGGGTGACGCCCTCGAGCCCCTCTACCTTCCTGTGCAGGTTAGGTGCGAAGAAAGGCACCAGGAGACGTTTTCCATGCGGGCGGAGGTACCTGGAGCGCCGCTTCTTCTTTGAGCTCGTGGCGGCGCTACACCTCCGGACGATAGAGCAACCCTCCAGGAAGCGAATGGGACCTTCAAGAGCAGCGATGGTCGGCCGGAGAGCGAGATCGAGGAGGAAGAAGCTCGCCCCGGTGAGTCTTCTTCCCTGTTCTTGCACGCGCGCTTCCAGCCGTTGGATGAAGATGAAGGCCCAGTTCGATTGCCAGCCGTCCGATGTAGCAGAGCTCAGACCGTCAGATCTCCCACGAGATCTAATCCGCACCGCTCATCGGCGAAGCGTCATCGGCGCACGTGGAAGCGCCACGTGGATTAGTGAATGAAGAGCAGCCGTTCGATCCAGTGCCTTTGGGGGTAATTTGCATATCCAGCCCCCGCCTTTTTTGTATTTAATTTTTAATTCTGTAAATATTTTTGCACGTTATAAATAAAATGTAAATTTTGCAGTAGGACCCCTGAGTTTCTTGAAATTACATTTAGGTCCTCCCTCGCCTCACGTGCAATCCCACGTGAGGCGCGTGAAATTTTGCATGTATACCCTGGCGGTTTTTGAATATTGTAATGTGGTTCTAAAAGTCCAAATAAATGTTTATTTCTGTTGTATTTTTGCACCTATGCCCCTGCGACTTATTTTATTTCCAAATATACCCCTGCCAGGCTGTTTTATTTTTGTGTCTTTATCTATTTATTTAAAATACCTGGATGGCTTCTAAAAATCCAGAAAAATTAGGATAGATGCTCCATGCCATGCTTGTTCACGCCCATATTTTAGTTGCATTGTTTTGCATTTTTCCTAATTATTAAAAATGAGAAAAAAGCCATTTTTGTACTGTCTAATTTATAAAATACAAAAAAATTAGAAAATGATTTTGAAAAAATTCAAAAAAAAATTATATATGGTATATTTATATTTATATTGAGTCCAGAAATTGAAAAAAACAAAAAAAAATGTGAAAAAGAAAAATAAAAAAATCAGAAAGCTCCAAAATCCAATAAAAAAATATATAAAATCCAAAACCCACAAAAACAATAATTGGGCATGAACAATGGATTGAATGATTACACAACACATACATTCCCTTCGCCTCCCAGTGTTCGACCTCTACCTGTACTTACACCTATACACATTTGCATGTAGAGTTATAATAAATTTTAACTCCACATTTTTGGATATTTATTGCATATATTTACTGTGGGTTAATTGTTGTTTTATTCCGGATCTCGTGTGGTCGACTCAGCGACTGAGTTCACGCCTTGTGAGGAACTCAAGACCACCGGTCTCCGGAGTAAACAAATGGCGCCGTTGCCGGGGAGGAAACGGATTGTGTATGATTTTGTGTGGTTATTTGTTCATTCATTTGATTCTTAGTTCATGTCCTTCATTTATTTACTGGTGTGATTTTTATTTTTATTTGATAATATTGATTGACTGCTCTGACCATCTCTTTCTTTTTGTCTTTGATGCGAGGGACCGCTAAGCGAAGGAGGACCTCCTAGGAGGACCTATGCACCCAAGCAAGGTGGAGTTGGCTCTTCTCTGCCAAGCCAACAGGAGAGAGCATCCATGACAGAAGAAGGAGAATTTTTGAAGACAGTCTTTATTTTTATGCATTTTATTTTATTTTGTATATTCATGTGAGAGAGTGAAACTTAGAAACATGTAAAAATAAAGGACTCTCACAGGTACACTTCGACTCCCGAGGTCCATTGCCCGAGGGATTGTTCCCTTGGGGGCCTCGATGATTTTGACTCTTTTTCTTTTCTTTATTTTATTTTATTTTGTGTGAATGAGCCTTAGTTTAGGAGTTGCTTGCTCGTAGAGTTAGGTCCAAACACCCTAATTGATTTGCATGTACCTATAGTTCGCTTTGGACCTAGATCAAACTCTAAACAGCCGCTCATTTATCTCTTAGCCTTTGTGCCACAGCGAACCCCGCAAAGCGCTTTCTCCTAAGCTCAAGTGTGTTGAGCACAGAGGAGGGGTGAGCCAAGACCGGACTTTTTGAGGCTAAAGATGAATGAGCGACTTGTGGTGCTTTACGATAATAGCAATTTCTGAACCTAGGGCGATTTCTTCGGTTTGCATTTGCATATAGCATAGGTTTCAAATTCTGTTATGCATCCCGCATGGAGAAAGCTGGGAGGCACTGTAAGTCTTCTTACTTGGCATGCATCATCGTTTTCCGACTTGCATGGCTTTTCCGATCTTCTCCCTCTGTTTTTGCCAACCTAGGGTGCTTAATGGAAATTGGAACCTTGATAGGCACGTGCATTGAAAATATCCAAAAAAAGTGATAACTTAAATAAAATTGGGACTCATAACTCTACTTGACCTAAAAATAAAATATAATGGATTCCTTGTCTTGGGAGTGCAATCCCCTCATTGTATGCGTTTTAAACTGCTCACGTACACACTAAGGAGTAGAGCCCAAATCCAATTAAACCTCCTAAGTGATTGTACAATTTCTGTGATCTCACCTAACTCTAAAAATGAAAAGATAAATGACCGTCACCTGATGGTCTTCACTGTGTTGAGTAGGTGAATCAGGGGTTTTGCTTTGTGTCTTGATTGTGACTTGGAGTTCATTGTGTTTTTCTTTCATCCCTAGAGCAGTCGGTCCCACCGTGTGAGTCATGCATTTTTTTTATTTTTGATTTTTGATTTTTGAGTCTCTCTACCTCTCTTATACATACAGCTCTTCATATTGCATCGAGTCGTGATATTGGCGCTTGATCTCAATCATTCTTCGCCAAGTCCTTTTGTTTCCCGCTTCTTCACCATCTTCTATGTATCCATCGTACCATCTTCTCTGGTTCGAGGAGAGACCGCTCTTCGGACCGCAATTTTGACGGTGTTCCCGCCTTGTGTGGAACACCCAATTTTGTCTATATCCCGATTTTCTTGCCCGCCCTCCTCGTACCCTCTGTATCACTTTTCTACCATCCACGATATTGGCACGCCCGCTCAATCAGCTTCTCCACCCCATTGTGTTACCCTTCTTACCCATTTTCCTCGTGTACCCCGTATCATCTCTCCCTTTACCTGGGAATGCTGTGCATATTGATGAGGCCCGCATCGAGGATTATTTATACAAATTATTTGTAAGCCGGGCCCATGATGTTGAGGTTGCTGAGATCGATTTGGTGGATTTGTCTTTGATACATGCATATGGGCTTCTTGAGGATTTTTGCTGATGCATAGAGCATAGGTGTGATGCATTATTGAGGAATTTTAGTTCTCGCACACCGGATTAAGGGTGTGATATGATGCGATGATTCGATGAAGATTTCATGAGTATTGATTGATCTATCTATCTTGAGGTTCCACCCATCTTGATTTTGAGATTTGACTGACTATTCTGATTTGGACTTCCTGATATAGGTGTGCGAGCCCTGCATGATCTCTCATCTTCCTATTAGACCCATCCTTGATCTCCTGACTCTCAAGTCCACCCTGGCACTTAGAGGATTCCTGACTATTTTTCGTGCCATCTCAGCTGACTGGATTGATCCACGGGATGTTTGGTGAATGACATGATTATTTGCTCCCTTGCGTGATCTTATGCCCTCTAAATGATTGAATGATTGAATGCTTTTGAGGACCTGAGATGACCTGCCGGCATTCCCATGACCTACATTGATCTAGCTCGCATTCCTCCCCGAGGACTATCTGCGGGAGAATGCGATAATTTCTAGGACTGCGGTTTCATTTACTGCTTGGGTCGCCATTGTGATGGGACCTGAAACCGAGTCAGATGATATGCTTGATTGGCCTTCCCCTGTGATTGTGTACCTGACCTGTTGGTACACGAGGCCAATGTACTAGACTCATCTGAGTCCGCTCTCCTTGACGGTCCTCGCAAGGCAGAGCTCCACTTTTTTGAGTATTCCATGCCTAGTTCATAGCTCCCCGAGGGTTATCTGCGGGAGACTATGACATATTTCAGATCTGATTGGTCTCTTCTGTTGGTAGCCGCCTTGTCGACTACTGAGACCACTATGTGGATCCGTCTGATGGATCCGGCTCCTTTGAGCCCGCTCTCCTTGACGACCCTCGGAAGGGTGAGCTTCTGTTCTGATTATTCATTGCCTAGCATGTGCTACTCCCCGAGGGTTATCTGCGGGAGAGTACATCATTTTCTGGGTACTCGGTTTCATCTTTGGTGTCTCCAGTTGGTGGAGCACGAAGCCGGGTCTTCTGATTTGTATACTCGGTCTCCTCCCCGGTTTTGCCTCCTGTCTGTTGGAGCACGGAGTCGAATCTTCTGATTATACTCTGATTCTGCTCACCTTGAGGACCCTCGCAGGGTTGAGCCATGGCCTGCGGTATTCGGTGTGTACTTATGATCTTTCTACCTCACCATCATCGGGTACCATGGTGTCTCCTATTATCTATCTTCCATATCTGCTTGAGACATGATTGACCGGAGGAGTCTGTACTGCTCTTTCTTCCTCCTGGTCTTACGGTATCGGCTTTGTTCCCTCATGTTGACCATATGAGCCGATTGACTGCTTCATGCTACCGGACCCGATATCTAACCTTTCGATCTGATTGTCCCCGGTAGCTGACACCCACCTGACTGTATATCAGGGTGTCTTTTCACCTTCTGACTGCGTCCTCGTTCTCACAGGGAGACGACGACAATAGTACGGTTGTCGCTTACCAGACACCGTCCTGTACTTCACCCGTATTTCGTTAGTGTATATATGTGTTTTGTCTATTCCTTCTTTCTCCCGTATGTTTTAGTGTGCCCCAGATCTATAGCCATATCTTTGTGTCTACACTTAGGACGTACCTTGTCCTAAGTGTAGGGGGGTACACACCGAGTTGTTGTTGCGTCGTTCAGTTTCGTCACTCCTGTTGTTGCCTATACTTAGGGATATCTCACCCTAAGTATAGGGGGAGTGATGCGTATATTCTACACGATCTTTTCATCAATCTATATATATGTCTTCTTTTCTTCTTTTCCTTCTCTATCTTCTGTATCTAAATAAAAGGCGTCGCCCCTTTGTGTCAGTTTTCTGTACTTAGGACGTACTTTGTCCTAAGTATAGGGAGGTGCAGCCCTGATTTGTTAAATCTTTGATCTGTTTATTCCCACCCGTGACCCTCCCTGCTTTGTGTACAGTCTGCTATACTTAGGATTACTTGATCCTAAGTATAGGGGGACGGTCAACTTCTCATTCGTTTATTTCTTATTCGTATATTCTTTAGACCTGTCTATACTCAGTACGAGTTATGTCTTCTCTTTTCTTTTCCGATCTATGAGGACATAGCTCAAGCTAATTATAGGGGGGTCGTATATACTATGTATATACTTTAGCCATAACTCGTACTTCCGTATTCTCTTAATAATATGGCTAATAATTCTTTAAATTCATTAAAAACCCTTAATAAATATATATATATATAATAAAAAAAGAAAATAAATAAATAAATAAATAAAAATAAACACAATTCTTTAATAAGTGTATATATATACCTATAAATAAAAACTAAATTGTAAATTCTTAATTCTTGTAAAATAAAGCGGCACGCCCATGTAAATAGTTGTACATATTCTATACGTTGAGTGCCAAAATTATTTTATTTGTAAAAATTCTTTGTTTAAAAATTTATCTCTTTGATTCCAAAATCTTTTGAAAAATTGCATTATTCTTTGCATGTTTGTAAATAGCATTTGCATTGCATTCATCTTCTTTGATTGAGCTTGATAATTGAACTAGTCCAATAAAGTCGAAGATTGGAGCTCGGTTGGACCTTACTGCACCTAACTGCACTGGAACCTTATGGGAACTAGGTTTAAGGTACTTCAGGTCTATTCAGACTTAATTCTTTGAGAAATCAGGACTGGGTTCAAGTCACCTCAACTGACTAACTAGAACTTTTCGAAACACACGTATGACTCTTGTCGACCGTGACCTAACTTGGACACTTGCACCTTTCACTTGGCTCAACTCGGTTGGAGTGGTGAGGGGGTTGGATTTGCCAGTCTGAGACGCACACGGGTGGAAACATTCGTCCTCGTCTAGGGAGGGAAGTGCACCCCAACCTGATCCAATAGCCATGAGGTCTAACGACAGGATATTGTGGGTTGCGATAAAGCTTCAAAAGAGGGATAGTCTTCTGGCTCAAGAGGAAAAAGACCTTATGTAAATGCTGCTGTAAATAGTATGTTGAAAAAAAAACAGAGAGAAACTCCAAAAAAATGGACAGGCTTGTAAACAAAAATAAAAATGCCTGCCGGAGTATGTATATATGTTGTATAGAAAATAAGCAAGCTTGAGCATCAAAGTTATATCATGTGAGCCTGCAGCTGGATGACTTGACTACACTGGTCTTGCATCCCAGGGTAGGTAGCTACACTGGCTACCATCCATTCTTTTCTCTCCCTCCTCCTCTTGAGTTGGATGCCACTTGAACTTAGAAGGGAATACCCTGCTCCTCGAGGAAAGAGCTGTTGGATTAGAGAATCATTGGGTTGTCATTCTGGAGAAGTCAGTCTCTTTATCATTTCAGTTGGGGAGAGCCACTATCACTTACACGTACAAGTCAGCTTCATAGTCATAAGGGTTTGCGTATGATGTAGGCTAGTTCTGACCTGGCTATTGAGGTGATTTGAACCGAGTTCTGTGACTCTCAGAGGCTGTTGTGTTTTAGATTTGGTTCCCGACTAGGTTCCACACACATTCTCACACCAAGGTCTAACCTGAGCTCCAAACTTTGATTTTGTACAGATGAGTTTAATAATCATGATCAATTCAATTTATTCTTTAAAATTCTTTTTCTTTTCTTCTTATTCTTTGTTCTATTGTACTTATTGCATAAGTATTTGCTAGGGACTAGCAAAGGCAAGTATAGGGGGGTGATGAATCTCCATTTCATCACCTTTATTCTATCATTTTGGCCTTAAAAACCCTAGCAAATGCATGTAAATAGCATCAATCTGTACATAATAGCATTCATTATTCACTGTATTAATTGTACATAAAATAGGGTTTTTAATGCCAAAATTATAGAATAAAGAGAAGAAAAGAAAAAGGAATAAAATATTGCAAATATTTTATGACCCTAACCCCGAGACCAAGGCCAGCATGGAATTGGTCGACAAGGAATAAAGTAGGGGGAGATAAGGGCAAGAGTACAATAAATACCTCATTTATTTATTCATCCATTTATGCATTATTGACACCTATTTTGTACATAATTATTTATTCATCAAATAAAGAAACTTTGTTCATGAAAGTTGTAGATAATAATGTAAATAAAAATACAAAATTGAGTTTGTACAAAAATAATACTCAGTGTACATTTTGGACACAGAATAAAAAGCCAAAATCTCAACTTCACAGACCCATATCTTGCAAATAAAAACTCCAAACCACCCAAACTCACCTTTAATTATATATAGCATTCCAAGAACTATTTTGTAAAATTGGTTTCATAATTTTTGGAGTCCATTTGTGGAATTTAGGTTTTTGGCCCTTCTTGTACATAATACCTGATTAAAATATTCATTTTATTCAATAATCATTATTTTTATAAATTCATATTTTTAGAATTTTGTAAATAATGTATATACTACATGTACATATTGAGATTAAAAGAAAACTAAAAAGAATTTGTGAAATAAAATAAGTCTATGTATCACATAGGCAAAATACCTATGCTAAGAATGTATATAAATAAAAGGGATTTTTATTCTTTGATTCTTTATTCATTTATATTTGTGCAATAATGTATATATTATATATATCTTATTAAAAATACAACTCCATAATAAAAACACATAAAATCCATTAAATAAATAAAATGTATATAATATATAGGTAAAATACCTACAAGGATACCTACATATACACAAACACATTTATTTAAAAATATAAATAAACTCATAAAAATCAAATAAAAATATATTTATACTTATAAAAATAAGTTATAAATTTATAAAATAAGAAAATAAAATAATAAAATAAAATAAACAAAATAAAAATAATTGTATATAAATATACTTATAAATACCATATTTTAATAAAACCGTAATAAAATACTTCAAAAAAAATAAATAAAAATCATAAATAAATACTACGTTAATTTATAAACATTTTTTATTTTATAAGAAAAATCTAATTAATTCATTTATTATGTTAAATAAATCGGTCAATTTCTGGTTGACGTGGACCAATCAGGTCCTGGCGTTTGTTGACCGGTCGGTCAACTGTGCCCCCAGGCGCATGACCTGACGTGAACTGTCTTTTCCCCTATTTTCATGCCTTTTTCCTGGGCGTCCCTTTCATCCATCGCCCTCAAATCCTTCACGGATTTTGTTCTCTGATCATCCAAGATTCTCGCCGTCCTATTGGATCCCTTGTACATACCACCGATTCTTTAATAATCGCCGGTCCTTGGGGGTCCCTTGGAATGTATATAAATAACTCCTCCCACTTCCTTGGCCGAATTTGGACATTTTCATCCCCTTCTTTGAGCTTGAATGAGCTCCTGGCGGAGCCCTCGTGACAGGAGGCGCTTCCCAGCACCTCGATTCGGCCCAAGGAGTTGGGAAATTTCTTCGTGGTGGCGCTCCGGCGGCCACCCTGCTCCCTGGCGGCCCCCAGGTATAAGAGCTGCGCTTTTATGTTTCTTAGATAGTTTTTCGTTTCTGCATTTTATTCCCGTCATTTATTCTGCATTTAGATTAGTAGAATAGCTTAGTTTAGGTGATTCGAAGTTCGCCGGAGCTCCGCTCCGGCGACTTCTCCACCGTGACCTCGTTGTTTTCCGACCACCATTTCACTGCCATTTCGTTCCCCTACGCCTTCTCCATTTCCCAGCCACCTTGTCCAACCGGATTCGCTTCTGGATCCGTGAATCGAAGCTCCTCCACCACCCTTCGCCGGAGCTTCTTCGCCCACCTTCATCCCTGTGCGTCCAGCTTCAAACCCCGGGTCGAGGGTGACGCCCTCGAGCCCCTCTACCTTCCTGTGAAGGTTAGGTGCGAAGAAAGGCACCAGGAGACGTTTTCCATGCGGGCGGAGGTACCTGGAGCGCCGCTTCTTCTTCGAGCTTGTGGCGGCGCTACGGTGTGCCTCCGGCCGATCCGACACCTCCGGACGATAGAGCAACCCTCCAGGAAGCGAATGGGACCTTCAGGAGCAGCGATGGTCGGCCGGAGAGCGAGATCGAGGAGGAAGAAGCTCGCCCCGGCGAGTCTTCTTCCCTGTTCTTGCACGCGCGCTTCCAGCCGTTGGATGAAGATGAAGGCCCAGTTCGATTGCCAGCCGTCCGATGTAGCAGAGCTCAGACCATCAGATCTCCCACGAGATCTAATCCGCACCGCTCATCGGCGAAGCGTCATCGGCGCACGTGGAAGCGCCACGTGGATTAGTGAATGAAGAGCAGCCGTTCGATCCAGCGCCTTTGGGGGTAATTTGCATATCCAGCCCCCACCTTTTTTGTATTTAATTTTAAATTCTGTAAATATTTTTGCACGTTATAAATAAAATGTAAATTTTGCAGTAGGACCCCTGAGTTTCTTGAAATTACATTTAGGTCCTCCCTCGCCTCACGTGCAGTCCCACGTGAGGCCCGTGAAATTTTGCATGTATACCCTGGCGGTTTTTGAATATTGTAATGTGGTTCTAAAAGTCCAAATAAATGTTTATTTCTGTTGTATTTTTGCACCTATGCCCCTGCGACTTATTTTATTTCCAAATATACCCCTGCCAGGCTGTTTTATTTTTGTGTCTTTATCTATTTATTTAAAATACCTGGATGGCTTCTAAAAATCCAGAAAAATTAGGATAGATGCTCCATGCCATGCTTGTTCACGCCCATATTTTAGTTGCATTTTTTTGCATTTTTCCTAATTATTAAAAATGAGAAAGAAGCCATTTTTGTACTGTCTAATTTATAAAATACAAAAAAAATTAGAAAATGATTTTGAAAAAATTCAAAAAAAATTATATATGGTATATTTATATTTATATTGAGTCCAGAAATTGAAAAAAACAAAAAAATGTGAAAAAGAAAAATAAAAAAATCAGAAAGCTCCAAAATCCAATAAAAAAATAAATAAAATCCAAAACCCACAAAAACAATAATTGGGCATGAACAATGGATTGAATGATTACACAACACATACATTCCCTTCGCCTCCCAGTGTTTGACCTCTACCTGTACTTACACCTATACACATTTGCATGTAGAGTTATAATAAATTTTAACTCCACATTTTTGGATATTTATTGCATATATTTACTGTGGGTTAATTGTTGTTTTATTCCGGATCTCGTGTGGACGACTCAACGACTGAGTTCACGCCTTGTGAGGAACTCAAGACCACCGGTCTCCGGAGTAAACAGGCGCCCACAGCGAGATCGGATTGCACACAGAGTGCCACGTGGTGGACTGTGGGCGAAGCACTAGCGGGCGGTGCGGATGAGAGCGGGGGAAGATCAAACAGTGGGGAACCAAGGGCATGTGTGGAAGTCATTGGGCCGTTGGATCTAGATTGAGATCTAATGGTCAGGGATGCTGGCAGACCGGTCGAAGGGGGCGGGCCACGTGGCGCAATCAGAGGGCACCACGTGGCCAGCTCTGAGTGGCTGAGAAGAAAAATAAAATTAGAGGGAGAAGGAGGCCGAATTTGGAAAAACTCAAAACATGAAAATTGTAGATCTCGATGAGATCTACAAGTTTAATTTTGGTCAAAAATGGATATGAGGTCAAATGTGATACAAAAATACAAGCATACAATTATACATATGTATAGTATACAAGGAGGCCCAAAAATCCAAGTTTTGCCTACGAGCTCCGAATTAAATGAAATTAGTCTCATTTTGAAGGTCTATGGATGTGTATTCATCTGAAGGTGAGTAGACCTAATTCGGAGTTTGTAAGAGAGAGATATGGACATTCTAAGGTTCAGGAGGTTTAGGGCTTTATTGGGTATTTTACAAGATAGGAACTCTAGTCTTCTTCCTTATATTATTAACTAATGGTGTACGCATTATAAGGAAGGTGTTATTTCATTTTGGAGGGGATAAAATACAAATAAATTGGTGGATATTTTACAAGTGGATTTTACTCATGAATTGGCTTCTTATTAAATGCAAATATGAATGCTAAAATGCATATCTTGTGGATTGATGCGTGAATGCTATTTATGCACGATAAAGGGAAATATGAAACTAAATACCCGGGGACAAAGATCTATTTTCAACTTTAAGAGTGATGAATCACAGATTCATCAACTCCCTATACTTAAACATTGCTCGTCCCTGAGCAACTAGAATGAAATACAAAAGTGAAATGATTTTGGGTTCAATACCAAGGTCATGAACAAAAGTTGAAAATGGAGCTTGACTCAACCTTTGGATTAATTGTGTGGCAGAACCTTATTGGGATCTGAACTTAAGACCTAACAGACTTCATGTTCCACAAGTCTTCTATTCAAGACTCCTCAATAATCAGGTCAGAACAAATCCTCAAACGTAAATTTCTGATGACTATGATTCTTACTTGTACCGTGTAAGTGTGAAATAGCTCTCCACATCAGAAATGGCTCAGAACTAGCCTCCTCTAACAAGGTAACTCAGATAACTCGGTCCAAAAACTCTTTCCTCGAGGAGCGGGGTATTCCCTTCTAAGTTCAAGTGCAACCAGCTCAAGAGGAAGGGGGAGAGAAAAGAATGGATGGTAGCCAGTGTAGCTACCTATCTAGGGATGCCTAACCAGTGTAGCCAAGTCATCCAGCTGCATTTCTTTGCTAATATACATACTCCGACAGGTATTTTATTTTCACTTGGACCTGTCTGATTTTTTTGGAGTTTTTGCAAATAAATATATTTTTTTCGAACTATATACAGGGTGCAGCATGTACATCAGGAGTTTTTCCTCTTGAGCCAGTAGACTATCCCTCTTTTGAAGCATTATTGCAACCCACAGCGTCCCGTCCTTAGATGTCAACACCACCAGACTAGGTTGAGATGCACTACCCTCCCTAGAGGAGGACGGATGTTTCCACCCATGTGCTACTCCAAGCTAAAGGATTCTACTTTCTCACCACCTCATCAATGAAGAGCTGCATGCATAGTGCTTGTCCAAGTTATGTCATTATCTAAAAGAATCATGTGTGTGCACGAGATATTCTACTTAGACTAATCAAGATGATATGTGAACATAGACTTGCGGAATCAAAGAATTAAGTCACTTGACCTGAGAAATCTTAACTCCAGCTCCTATAAGGTTCCTCTGAAATTAGGTGGATTGAGGTCAATCAAGTCCAGTTGGTTGGCACCAGTGGTTCCCCCCGAAGCCATTTTGAAATGCTTCCCACTACCCTTGTTAATTCGATCAAATCAATGGTCAAATTAATTAATTGTCGTTCGTTGGAGTCGAATAGTAAGAGCAGATCAAAAACCACTTTTAATTAAAGAAAGTTAATCTTGAGCGGAAAATTTTTTTTTTACTTGGGCAAGCCCAAGGTCGAACTCAGGGAGGCAGCTGTCTCCTTAGGTAGATTTTTAGCAATTTCCAAGGTTTGATTTTTAGAGGATATTTTTTATCTTTTTCGATTTTTTATGCAAGACATATGCACAATCTAGCCAGTTGACGAGTTAATTCAAATAAGTGATCAAATCAAGTCCAAAAATTATGAAACTTGGCCAGATGATGAAATGGGATGAAATTAATATCCTCTAATTTTTTTAGATTTTCCTGACACTAAATGAATTTACTGTGAATTAAAAATGGATGCAAGGTGATTTTGACTAAATTAATTTTAATAAATATCAAATCACAATATTTTTAGAAACAAAAATTATCCTAGATAGATCTAAAGGTGAGGAATCCAGAAAATTTATTAAACCTAATTTTTTATGTGAAATGATACTATTATAAATTAATTAAGGAAATCACTAAATGATTTATTTAGGCCTCGTGATGCGTCGCATTGAGATGAAATTTTTATGCAATGTAAATCTAATTATCCTAGATCTAATATGATTTTTTGGGGTATTTTTGGAGTCACAGAGAAATTACTATCAATTAAGAGGCATAAATAGACAAAATATAGTAAAATTCAACCAATTAATTAATATAAAAATTCACTAATATTACAAAAATGTGCCAAGTGTCACATATGGAAGAGGATAATGTAAGCTACACAATGCAATTTTCCAAATTGATAAATGAATTAAAATGAGTGCCTAAATATGCGTGCAAAGAAAGGGGTATAAATGCAATTACAGGAATTAAAATTGATAAAATAAAACGTGTTGATAGGGACCAATATGCAATTACCTATAATGTTGAGGGGGTGGATGCAATTTTTCCACAGAACACGTGCTCCTCACGTGGGGGTCCCAGGCTCGGTGTTCTTTAGAGGCTCGGAGCGAGGCTCGGGTGGCTCTGGGGGTTTAGATCTGGCTCGAAGTAGCTTCGGGTGATCCAAGCCTAGTGGGCGGGGAGGAGGCTCGGATCGGGTGACGTGGCTCGACGTGGGACGTGGGATCAAGGAGGATCCAACGGCAGCTGGCTGCGGGCGCGTTTCGTGTCTAGATCCGTTGGATCAAGATCGATCCAACGATGATGGGTCGCTCGTGAGATGAGGACGTGGGTGATCACTGACCGTTGGATCTAGATTGATCCAACAGCACCTGGAGCATGGAGAGGCGATAACGTGGATGGCTTATGATCGTTCGATCAAGGGGATCGAATGGCTACTGGCTCTCGTCCCCAACGATCCTCTGCCTCCTGCGGCGGAGAGGACTAGGCTCTTGCGAAGCTGACCTAGCTCTGCCTCATCCTCCCGTCATCGGTGAAGGGTGCTGGGGGATCTGGCGTAGCTCAGAAGGTTCGTGGAGAGGTGGCGGAACGTCCGGTGGTCTCAGAAGTGGCGGAGAGGCTCTGGGGCGTGGTGGTGGAGGAGCTCGGAAGCAGCTCCGATGAGTCTCCGACCAATCAAAATGGAAGTACCTGCAAGGGGTTAGAAAATAGCCGAAGCATGCTATGTGTCCGTGGAGTGATCTGGGATGAAGTGTGAGGCCTGTGAAGAATTAAGGTGGTCCGGTGATCGAGCTCTACCAAGGTGGCAGAGCTGGCGTCTGTGAGAGATGAAGTACGCCGACGGAGGGAACGAAGGGTAGCGCGAAGATCAGAGCTCCCTTGCAGAGCTCGGAGGATGGTTGGCGGAGCGAGAAGTGATGGAATGACGGTGAATAAAATCAGAGAAGGAGAAGGAAAAATAAGAAGAAGATCGGGGAAGAGATAGAGATGACTACCTGGGGTCAGAAGCTCGGTGGGAGCTTCCAGGTCCTCGCTCAAGGGTCGGTAGTGTCCCGAGCTTGTGCAGTGCCTTGGAGAAGCTGCGACACGGCGGTGGAGGCCGTGGATCTCACCAGAGGTGGATCTCGGTCTTCGCTCGACCTCAGGTCAAGTTGCTGTCACCAATTCGATGGTGGGAGCTTAGAGGTACACTCCGTGGTGGCGGATGGGGTTGAAAGTGGCCGGAGGCGACTTATTTATAGGATGAAGGTGACAGGGTAGCTGGCAAAGAGGTGGAGTTGGTGGACGTCGTGATGCGAAGTTGAGGCCTTTCATGGTGAACGAGGGGATTGGCAAGGGTGAGGGGAGAGTGGGCTATGTCGTGGTGGCGCTAGGGGTCGGAGATGATGGTCGGCGTGGAGCCCAAAATAGAAAGGGGTGGCCCCTTGTGCACGATGGAGGACGTGGGCGCGGGATGTGCGGGAGGTAGACGATAAAGCTTCGACTGTTGGATCGAGCGATCCAATGGTCAGGAGAGGGGCGGAAGCGAAGGGTGAAGATTCGATCGGTTGAGCGAAATCGAGGGCACAGGTCGCACCACGTGTCGTATGCAGGGCGAGGTGCTAACAGACAGGCGTGATTAGATCAGGGCTTCGATCGAATGGTGGGGAACGAAGGTGGTGATGGACGGTATAGATCAAGGCACCCACAGCGAGATCGGATGGCACACAGAGTGCCACGTGGTGGACTGTGGGCGAAGCGCTAGCGAAAGGTGCGGATGAGAGCGCGCGATGATCAAACGGTGCAGAACCAAGGGCGTACGTGGAAGTCATTGAGCCGTTGGATCTAGATTGAGATCCAACGGTCAGGGATGCTGGCGGACCGATCAAAGGGGGCGGGCCACGTGGTGCAATCAGAGGGCGCCATGTGGCCAACTCTGAGTGGCTGAGAAGAAAAATAAAATTAGAGGGAGAACGAGGCCGAATTCGAAAAAACTCAAAACATGAAAGTTGTAGATCTCGATAAGATCTACAAGTTTTTTGTTGACTAAAAATGGAGATGAGGTCAAATGTGATACAAGAATACAAGAATACAATTATACATATGTATAGTATACAAGGAGGCCCAAAAACCCAAGTTTTGCCTACGAGCTCCGAATTAAATGAAATTAGTCTCATTTTGAAGGTCTCTGGATGTGTATTCATCTGAAGGTGAGTAGACCTAATTCGGAGTTTGTAAGAGAGAGATATGGGCATTCTAAGGTCCAGGAGGTTTGGGGCTTTATTGGGTATTTTACAAGATATGAACTATGGTCTTCTTCCTTATATTATTAACTAATGGTGTACGCATTATAAGGAAGGTGTTATTTCATTTTGGAGGGGATAAAATACAAATAAATAGGTGGATATTTTACAAATGGATTTTACTCATGAATTAGCTTCTTATTAAATGCAAATATGAATGCTAAAATGCATATCTTGTGGATTGATGCATGAATGTTATTTATGTACGATAAAGGGAAATATGATGCTAAATACTCATGGACAAAGCTCTATTTTCAACTTTAAGAGTAATCAATCACATATTCATCAACCCCCTATACTTAAACCTTGCTCGTCCCTGAGCAACTAAAATGAAATGTAAAAGTGAAATGATTTTGGGTTCCATACCAAGGTCATGAACAAAAGCTGAAAATGGAGCTTGACTCATCCTTTGGATTAATTGTGTGGCAGAACCTTATTGGGATCTGAACTTAAGACCTAACAGACTTCAAGTTCCACAAGTCTTCTATTCAAGACTCCCAATAGTCAGGTCAGAACAAATCCTCAAACGGAAATTTATGATGACTTTGATTCTTACTTGTACTATGTAAGTGTGAAATAGCTCTCCACATCAGAAATGGCTTAGAACCAGCCTCCGCTAACAAGGTAACTCAGATAACCCAGTCCAGTAACTCTTTCCTCGAGGAGCAGGGTATTCCCTTCTAAGTTAAAGTGCAACCAGCTCAAGAGGAAGGGGGAGAGAAAAGAATGGACGGTAGCCAGTGTAGCTACCTATCCTGGGATGATTGACTAGTGTAGTCAAGTCATCCAGCTGCATTTCTTTGCTAATATACATACTCTGACAGGTATTTTATTTTCACTTGGACCTGTCTGATTTTTCTGGAGATTTTGCAAAAAAAAATTTCGAACTATATATAGGGTGCAGCATGTACATCAGGAGTTTTTCCTCTTGAGCCAGTAGACTATCCCTCTTTTGAAGCATTATTGCAACCCACAGCATCTTGTCCTTAGATGTCAACACCACCAGACTACGTTGAGATGCACTACCCTCCCTAGAG
Organism: Ottelia alismoides; assembly: GCA_037367405.1. Lineage (NCBI taxonomy): Eukaryota > Viridiplantae > Streptophyta > Magnoliopsida > Alismatales > Hydrocharitaceae > Ottelia > Ottelia alismoides. The sequence goes on from JAZKJV010006381.1 coordinate 190,174, forward strand.
GAGGACGGATGTTTCCACCTGTGTGCTACTCCAAGCTAAAGGATTCTACCTCCTCACCACCTCATCAATGAAGAGCTACGTGCATTGTGTTTGTCCAAGTTAGGTCATTATCTAAAAGAATCATGCATGTGCACGAGATACTCTACTTAGACTAATCTAGATGCCATGTGAACATAGACTTGCGGACTCAAAGAATTAAGTCACTTGACCTGAGAAATCTTAACTCCAGTTCTTATAAGGTTCCTCTTAAATTAGGTGGATTAAGGTCAAATCAAGTCCTTCCTCAACATCTACTCATAACTTGATTCAGAACCCACTAGCTTTTCACCTTGCATATGCAAGATATGCAGATGAGATGCAGATGACATGTTATGTAGATGGATGAAATGCATGACTCTTTTTCTTTCTTTTCTGATGTAGAGATGATATGCAAGAGTAAATAAGAAGCCTTTCAATTATTTGGTATACCTCCTATGTTACAACAATTTACAAGAGTTTTACAGATTATACAAGTGTATTTTACAAAAAAATTTCTCCAAAATTTCTTTTCCAAATTTTACCCAGCCTGTAATTATTGCAAAATATATACAAAGATACGTGAAAGTACAAGCTATGGTTAAAGTATATATGTAATATATACACGCCCCCCTATACTTAGCATGTGTTATGTCCTCAAAGCACGAAAAGCGAGGAAAAAGACATAGCTTGTGCTAAGCGTAAGAGAGCCAAAGAGAACGAAAAATGTAAAGAAGTCGTCTTGCCCCCCTATACTTTGGCTCTGGCAGCCGAAATGTAGAAGAAGGTCAAAAAATGGGGTGGACGAGGTCAAGAAGAGAAGTGGATGAATATATATAAGGTGGGCATCGGTCCCCCCCTATACTTAGGCTCAGGTCAGTCTAAGTATAGGACTGGAGTGAGTATGAGGACTGATGTGATCTGGAGGATGTACAGAGAACAGACTCGGGTGGCTCATTCCCCCTATACTTAGGATCTAGTCATCCTAAGTATAGTCCAAGATGGTGATCAATGAAGCTGGGTGAGTTACTAGAGTTACGGGAGAGAAAGGACATAATAAAGATGGTGATCAGGAATGATGGTATATATAAGTGAGTCGGTCTGAATATTTTAAGATGTTGCTGATGGCTAGAGCTCACTGCTGCAAGGTCTCATGTGTGGCTCAATGTGTATCTGTTGAATCTGTTTCGCGCATGAATAAAATCTCCTCAATATGGACTAACTGCTCATTGGATTCGACGAAGTGCTTCAACAGTTGTCCATTCACTAGGAATGTCGGTGCGTCATCTATGAGATATGATATCTCGACACATCCACTATCGTGCACCGCACGGACGACAAATGGGCCTGTCCACTTGGAATTCAACTTGCCTTGGAAGATCTTCAGCCTAGCATTAAACAACCATACCTTTTATCCAGGAACAAAAGTCTTTCGTCTAATATATCTATCGTGCCAACGCTTAACCTTATCCTTGTACACCAAACTGTTGTCATATGTGTGGTTTCTGACTTCCACAAGCTCATTCAGATCCATATCTCTCTGCTTCTGCCCAAGGTGTGTGTTCCAATTGACCTTTTTGATTGCCCATTCTGATTTATGCACTAATTCTGTGGGCAAATGGCACGGCTTTTCGAATACCATTCGGAATGGGGAGGTTCCTAACGGTGTCTTGTAAGCTGCCCTATATACCCATAGGACTTGATCCAAGATATGTGACCATTCCTTCCTGTCTGGACGCACAAGCTTTTGCAATATAGTTTTCACCTTCCTATTCGACACCTTAGCCATACAATTAGTCTGTGGGTGGTAAGGACTAGCGACACGGTGTTCGATGCCGTAGTCCTTCAAGAGTTTCTTCACCTCTCGGTTTACAAAGTGGCTACCCCCATCTGATATAATCATTTTGGGGATCCCGAACCTAGAGATGATATGCTCTCTGATGAATTTACAGACAGTCCTGCTGTCTGCAGCTCAGGTCGGGATAGCCTCCACCCACCTGGATAGGTAGTCTACCGCAAGAAGGATGTACTCGAACCCATGGCTAACAGGGAATGGGTCCATGAAATTGATGCCCCGGGCGTCAAAGACATCACAAATGATGACAGGTTGCATAGGCATCTCATCCTTGGAACCAACGGTTCCTCCCATTCTCTGGCATACTGGGCACGACTTCGCAAAGGTGATGGCATCACGAAACAAAGTCGGCCAGTAAAAGCCACACTGAAGTACCTTCCATGCGGTCCTCTTCCCGGAGTGGTGTCCTCCTGCCTCCAAGCTGTGGCATAAAGAAAGGACACTCTAGTATTCCTCCTGAGGAATACACCGTATCCAGACACAACCCGGTCCTTCAAAGAAAAGGATCGGATCCTCCCAATGGTAATATCTAGCATCCGACTTCAGTAGGTCGATGTGGCTCTTGGGCCAACCTTCGGGAACCTTCTTGGAGACAAGATAGTTCACGATGTTGGCATACCATGGGAGTGAGTCGACAACAAAAATCGACTCGTCAGGGAAGGAGTCTCGAATAGGTGAATCCTCGGAAGTATTAAGATCTTCGAGATGAGAGAGATGATCGGCTACTACGTTCTTCTTTCTATGTTTATCACGAATGTCCAAATCAAACTCCTGGATAAGGAGAATCCACCTAAGAAGACCCGCCTTTGCGTCCTTCTTCTCCATCTAGTATTGTAGCACCGTGTGGTCGGTGAACACAATACCTTGGATCCAATTAAGTGAGATCTGAACTTGTCCAAGGCAAACACTACCGCAAGCATCTCCTTTTCCGTAATTGTATAGTTATGCTGAGCGGTATCAAGCACTTTGTTTGTGTAGTGGATTGCAAACGGGATGCCATCCCTTCTCTATCCTAACACAGCCCCAACAGTAAAGTCTGAGGCATCCGTCATGATCTCAAAAGGTAGAGACCAATCTGGGGCTTGTAGGATCGTGGCATCCATGATTCTTAAAGGTCTTAAGACATTTGTGATCAACAATAAACTCCATGTCTTTGCCTAAAAGCTCAGTTAGTAGTCGGGCACTTTTAGAAAAATCCTTGATGAATCTCTGATAGAATCCGACATTCCCGAGGAACGACCACAACTGCTTAACGTTGGTTGGTGGTTGGAGTCGTCTGATTACATCCACCTTGGCAGGGTCAACCTCCATTCCTCTCTTGGAGATGATGTGCCCCAACACAATGCCCTCTGTCACCATGAAGTGACTTTTCTCCTAGGAGAGCACTAGAGTAACCTCACAACAGCGTTTGAGGACTCGGTCCAGATTCCTAAGACAGGAATCGAAGGAATCGCCGTGGACCGAGAAGTCGTCCATGAAGACTTACAGGAATTCGTCAACCATTTCGGTGAATACAACAATCATGCACCTTTGAAAAGTACCAGGAGCATTACATAACCCAAAGGGCATGCGCCTGAAAGCATAGGTACCAAAGGGGCACGTAAATGTGGTCTTTTCCTGGTCCTCCGTAGCTATGGCTACTTGATTGTAGCCCGAGAACCCATCCAAGAAACAGAAGAACTCTTTCCCCGATAGTCTCTCTAAGATCTGATCAATGAATGGTAGGGGAAATTATCCTTCTTCGTCGCAGCATTCAGGCGTCTGTAATCCATACAGACGCGCCACGACGTAGGCACTCGCGTTACGATCTCCTCTCCGTCCTCGTTGGTGGTCGTTTGAATTCCCGACTTTTTCAGGACCACATGGATCGGGGCCACCCATTTAGAGTCGGAGATGGGATAAATGAAACCCGCGTTGCACCATTTCTCTATCTCCTTCTTCACTACCTCTCGTAAATTTGGATTCAAACAATGTTGGAATTCACGAGAGGGTCTGGCTTCATTCTCCATGTAGATATGGTGCAAACACAGAGCAAGATTTATCCCGTGAAGATCGGAAATGCTCCAGCCTATTGCCTTGCGATTTTTCTCCAGGATCTCTAGCAAGCGAGATTCCTGCTCCTCGGTCAACCGTGAACTGATTATGACCTGATATTTCTTCTCTTTACCGGCAAGGAAGGTGTATTTTAGTGTTGTGGGTAAAGGTTTGAGCTCGGGTATGGTGTGATCATCTAGGAAATCTGGCTCAATCGAATCTGGTTCAGTGTTGGAAGTGGTTGGATCTTTCTCTATAATTGTTGCCACCAAATTATTCGGCTCTGGAGTTGGATCGTCAAAGGTCTCCATGCAATCGGCAAAATCCACATCCGAATCGTCATCCTCATCTTCCGATTGTCCTAAAGAGGGAAGGACTGACAGGCTCAACTGGGCCTCTAAGTCATCGAATATGTAGGGAGATGCAGGTTCTGAGTTGTACTCGTTTCTGAGGACCTCGCAAACTGATTCATGCACGGGATCATCTCCAGAGGGGAGGGACTCATTGGTGCTGGCTGGGTTCTGTCTCCATGGCCCAACTATATCTACATGGTCACAGTCTGCTTCGGTTGAAGTGTACTCGGTGCTCGATTTAGAATCCGGTCTCTGCCATCTGGTTTGCTTCATCTCAAGTTCCTCATCTCCGCCTGGAGTTTGGAACTGGATCTTCCCGATCTTGTAATCAAACAAGGCCCATGATGTCCTGAGGAAGGGCCTACCTAGGATGATCTGGGAATCTCTCCAATTACGAGGGGTTTCCATATCTAGGACAGTAAAGTCCACCATGTATTCCTGTCCCTCGACTTTGATGACAACATTCCTCAATTCTCCTTGAGACCTCTTGGTTGATTTATCAGCGAACTGCAGGAGGGCTCCAGATTTCCTAAGAGGTCCGAGATTAAGCCGCTCATAGAGGGTTGTAGGCATTAAGTTAATTGAGGAGCTATTGTCTAGGAGAGTGCGTGCAAACACAATGTCATCGACATGACTCACCACATAATGTGCACCCATGTCTCTTCGTTTCCTTGGAAATAAGTTCTTTATTGCACAAGTCGTGGCTACTAACAGAACGCGTTTCTCAACACGGCTTTTGGTCTTCCTGCTAACCCTAGTAGGTGTGCATCTCACCTTAAGGTATTTCTGGAATGCAGGTGTCATTTCCACGTACTTGTCAAATGGGATTGTGACCTTGATATATTTGTTGCAGAACTTTGCCATCTCAGGGTCATCTTTTTGTTTTTGTTAATTTTCTTCTTTCCACCCTTAAAAGCTCGGGGGAAAGGGATTATTGACTCTAACTCAGGTTCTGAAACTGAAATGTTTTTATTCAAAGCGGGAACTGAGTTCTGTACAAGACTCGGACTCTGAAACAGACTCGGACTCTGACTCTGACTAAAAGGAAAATGCTGCTATGAAATCGGTGATGCATCTTCCGCGATTTCTGGACGGTCCTCCTCAGATGGAGGTGCGGGCTCTTCATCAGTTTTGTCAGACTCTCTGCCGGTGTGGGTTTGTTGCTGCTTCGAGGACCCAGAAGTCCTCTTCTTCTGCTGGTGGTGGTGATGGTGGTGCTGCTCCTCTTCTGCCTCCAAGTTCTCCTCAGGTAGAGACTTGGTTGCTCCTTCCTCCGGTTCCTGTTCCCGATCAGGTATGATCACGGTCCTTCCGTTCTTGAGGGACATATGGTTCACATTATCATACGAAAGGATCTCATGTTCAGATAAAGAATTATCTGAACAGTATACCTGATCACAAGGTCAGTTCTGACCTTGGGTTAAGCTATTCGGGTTGGCCTGAACCTGGGTGGGAATTAGGGTCTTTGGCGCCATTTGTTGATCCTGGGTGCGAGAAACATGATTCAAATCGGTTCTCATATCCAGATAGTCATTCTGGATCTTTTGGACCCTATCAGACAGGGTCTGGATCGCCAAGGTGAGGGACTCCAATTCGGTGGGTTGGGCTAGATGATGCTGACTTGCGGATGAGGTTCTGTACTGGCCCTGCTGGCCATGCCAATACTGCTGCTGCTGATGGGACGGTGGCGGGCCCTGCTGGCCCGAGTGGAATGTGTGTTGCTGCTGGTGCTGTTGAGGCTGGTACCCTCGTTTGGGCCTGGACTGAACAAAGCACGGTGCGGGGACGGAGTTGGTTTCCTGGTAAGCTAGAGAAGGTCGGTGAGGCTGACCGTTCCCCATCCCCAACTGTCTGCCGACGGGGTCACAGTTGTACCACATCCCATTGATCTCGAACACCTGCAGAGGCTCCTCGTATCCGGTTTCCACTTGTGGGGGCACATGCTAGTCCTGTTGGATGTAAGTCTGCTCCTCTACCCAGCCACTCTGAGGCCCCGATGCCTGTTCCTGTAAAAGATGGACTCGGTGTACAGGCACAGGTGGTGCAGAAGGGGCAGGTAGCTTTATCTTAGCTACCTTCTCAGTAAGTTCCTCCACTTGCTTCGGTAAACACGAGAGAGACTCAAGGTCAGTGACCCTCTCGTGGATCTGCTCGACCATGGTTAACTAATCGGCTATCATCCCCATGCTGAGAATGAGGTCCTCTGTCAGATCCGCTACAGTCCTCCTAGTTGTCTCGTTGGATAGGAATGAGGGAGACAACTGATAAGCCCTGGTGGCCTGCGACCTGCCTGTTTCCGTCATCTACTCTAGTATCTTCCATACAACATTCTCATTCTTGTTCAGATAGCTTCCTCCACAGGTGGCACTGACTAACCCCTGCATCTCCGGGGTCATGCCACGGAACAAGGTCTGGACTAAGATCACCTTAGAAATGCCATGGCAGGGACATTTATGAATTAGGTCATTAAACATATCCCAGCCTTCATGGAATGGATCACTGGGTCCCTGGGAGAAACTAGCGATCTTTGTTCTCATTTGATTAGTCCTACTGAGGGGGTAGAACTTCTTCAGGAATAAGTCCTTGAACTGCATTCAGGTTGTACATATCACCCCTAGGTTCTTCAGCCAATGTGTTGCCTTATCTCCTAAGGCAAATGGGGTGGCCTTCAGTCGAATGTAATCCTGCCCAACCCTAGAATGACTAAGGTTGTTGCAAACCATCTTGAAGTCTCTGAGGAAGGCATATGGTTCTTCATTGGCATTTCCGTTGAACTTCGGTAGCAGGCTAAGTAAGTGGGGCTTGAGCTCGAATGCTTCGAGGGCAACCGTTGGTGACAACCAACTGTGCATCTCATTCTCTGTTGGGCTGTAGGCATCAACCATTGGTCGGTCGATTCCTCCTGCCGCGATGATCTGTACCATTCTAGCTGTAAGATCCGCATTCTGTTGTCTGGTTGTGGCAAGGCGATTAAGAATTTGTCGTAATGGGTCCCCATCCAGTGGCTGCTTAGGTGGTATCTTGTCCTCTAGTCCTGGATATGAAACATGGTTTGTGTTAGAGGACAAATCAAGGAAGGGATTCTTACCAAGGTGATGGTCTTCCTCAGTAAGCTCAGAGGGGAGGAAAGGGTTGGTTTGAGAGTAACCACCCTAGGTGTGAGGGAACTAGAACTCAAGAGGGTCATAAGTCTTGGGTCGTCCAAGTTGCGCTTGGGCCGGTAAAGGTGAGTTCTGTGGGGGACTCAGAGAGAGATTGGTGAATAAGGAGTCGATATCCCCCCAGTCACTCATCTTGGTTTGGCGAGAAGAATCGGGAGTTCTAAGTGAAGATAGGATTTGACTCCTACCTGAAGCAAACAAGTCAATCCAAGACCCTAGGTTCATACTCAACACAGTGAAGGACTCGAAACCGAGTCCAATTAATCTTGTTAATTTTAAGTGTGATTTTTCAAGCAAGATAGCAAGGATTTACGCGGCCTATAGGGATGTCGACTCAGAGCCGGATGCGTCTTCCCTATTTAACCTGTCGCCTAAGATACCGCTGGTCCTTCCTTTCTTCGCTCCTATCCCAAGTTGGTGGATTCAAAGACCTGCCCCTATCTACCTGCAAGAGGGCGGAGGCTGACAAGGCCGGAACTTCACCCCGGGGGGCTACTGGCAACTTGTCGCGAAGTACCGCAATTTCACCCCCTATCTACCTGAGACAGGCGGAGGCTACTTGGTACAAGTCAGTGAACCTTAATAAATTCAACTTGTGATATTTGCTTGGATTAGTCGGAACGTGATATGGAAGGCGGGGATTTGGGCTCTGCCTTAAGGTTTTCACACACACTCAAGTACTCTCACTCAGCCTGAAAATAAGGTCGGGGATTAATCTCCCGCAAGAAAATTTTCTTATTTTATTTATTTTTTTGGTCAATAATGTTAGCAGTCCCGGTTTTAAGTTCAGTTATCACTTGTTAGTCCAACCACACAGCATGCCTATCGTCCAGTCCCAGTTTCCGTTTAACTTAAGTTTGAAAAACCAAGAGAGAGAAATCGAGAAAAGCCGATGCACGAAAATCAATGGTGCGTGTGCTGAGTGAAGAATACTTACAGTGATCCCTTCGCTTTTATGCAAGATGCAAAACAGAATTGATATCTTTTTTACACTACATGCAAATGCAGACGACAAAATCCGCTCCTAGACAAGCAGTTCTATTAGCGAGTGAAGCACAGGTTGATTTAACTAGATCTGCGGTCTAGGTGCGTCTTTTAAGTGTATTGTGTGTTCCTAAAGATTTACAAGCACAAGCAAATTCTAGAGTGGCTCGAGGAGCCGCTAGTGCAAGCCTAATCTACAATTCAATCCACACAGCACACAGGGGACACGGTTCCACTATCTTTACACACGCGAGAATCCAAACGGGAACCACTGGAAGTAATGCGATGATAAAGAAAAATAGAAATAAAGTACAAGTCCTCTCAAATCACTCAAAGAATTAAAATGCAGATTCCTCGAAGCGTCTTCGACTCCTCGCGTTCCTCGCACAGAAATAATTTGAGGTTAGATAGAGAACGATTCAAAAAATACAAGAATTAAAAGACAGAAAATTATTCACAAGAAAATCGGGGGTCAGACTACCCGGGGATAGAAATTCAAACACTCAGAATTTACTGCCAATTAACCTAAGACGTGCCTCCCCCGACAACGGTGCCATTTTGAAATGCTTCCCACTACCCTTGTTAATTCGATCAAATCAATGGTCAAATTAATTAATTGTCGTTCGTTGCAGTCGGATGGTAAGAGCAGATCAAAAACCACTTTTAATTAAAGCAAGTTAATCTCGAGCTGCAAAATTTTTTTACTTGGGCAAGCCCAAGGTCGAACTCAGGGAGACAGCTGTCTCCTTAGGTAGATTTTTAGCAATTTCCAAGGTTTGATTTTCAGAGAATATTTTTTTATCTTTTTCGGTTTTTTATGCAAGACACGTGCATAATCCAACCAGTTGACGAGTTAATTCAAATAAATGACAAATCAAGTCCAAAAATTATGAAACTTAGCCAGATGATGAAAGGGGATGAAATTAAGGTCCTCTAATTTTTTTAGATTTTTCTGACACTAAATGAATTTACTGTGAATTAAAAATAGATGCAAAGTGATTTTGACTAAATTAATTTTAATAAATATCAAATCATAATATTTTTAGAAAAAATATATGTCCCAGATAGATTTGAAGGTGAGGAATCCAGGAAAATTATTAAACCTAAATTTTTATGTGAAATGATCCTATTAAAAATTAATTAAGTAAATCACTAAATGATTTATTTAGGCCTCGGGATGCGTGCAATTGAGATGAATTTTTACGCAATGTAAACCTAGTTATCCTAGATCTAATGTGATTTTTTGGATATTTTTGGAGTCACAGAGAAATTACTATCAATTAAGAGGTATAAATGGACAAAATATAGCAAAATTCAACCAATTAATTAATAGAAAAATCCACTGATATTACAAAAATGTGTCAAGTGTCACATATGGAAGAGGACAATATATGCTACACAATGCAATTTTCCAAATTGAGAAATGAATTAAAATAAGTGCCTAAATATGCGTGCAAAGACAAGGGTATAAATGTAATTGCAGGAATTAAAGTTGATAACATAAAACGTGCTGACAGGGACTAATATGCAATTACATATAATGCTGAGGGGATGGATGCAATTTTTCCACAGAACACGTGCTCCTCGCGTGGGGTCTCCTGGCAAGGATTGAAATGCAAATCTGGAAACCTCCAGGGGCCTCGATGCAAATAACCCAGGACACATGTGCGGATCACATGGGGGTCCTAGGCTTGGTGGTCTTCGGAGGCTCGGAGTGAGGCTCGGGTGGCTCTGGAGGTTTGGATCTGGCTCGGAGTAGCTTCAGGTGATCCGAGCCTAGTGGTCGGGGAGGAGGCTCGGATCGGGAGACGTGGCCCGACGTGCGTCGTGGGATCAAGGAGGATCCAACGACAGCTGGCTGCGGGCGCATGGCATGTCTGGATCCGTTGGATCAAGATCGATCCAACGGTGATGGGTCACTCCTGAGAGGAGGACGTGGGTGATCACTGGCCGTTGGATCTAGATTGATCCAACGGCACCCGGAGCACGGAGAGGCGATGGCGTGGATGGCTCCTGACCGTTCGATCAAGGGGATCGAACGGCTGCTGGCTCTCATCCCCAACGGTCCTCTACCTCCTGCGGCGGAGAGGACTGGGCTCCGGCGAAGCTGACCTAGCTATGCCTCGTCCTCCCGTCATCGGTGAAGGGTGCTGGGGGATCTGGCGTAGCTCAGAAGGTTCGTGGAGAGGCGGCAGAACGTCTGGTGGTCTCAGGAGTAGCGGAGAAGCTCTGGGGCGCAGTGGCGGAGGAGCTCAGAAGCAGCTCCGATGAGTCTCTGACCAATCGAAATGGAAGTACCTGCAAGGGGTTAGAAAATAGCCGAAGCATGCTATGTTTCCGTGGAGTGATCTGGGGTTAAGTGTGAGGCCTGTGAAGAAGTAAGGTGGTCCGGTGATCGAGCTCCGCCAAGGTGGCGGAGCTGGCATCGATGAGAGGTGAAGTACATCGTCAGAGGGTACGAAGGGTAGCGCGAAGATCAGAGCTCCCTTGCGGAGCTCGGAGGATGGTTGGCGGAGCGAGAAGTGATGGAATGACAGCGAATAAAATTGGAGAAGGAGAAGGAAAAATAAAAAGAAGATCGGGGAAGAGATGGAGATGACTACCTGGGGACAGAAGCTCGGAGGGAGCTTCCAGGTCCTCGCTCAAGGGTCGGTAGAGTCCCGAGCTCGTGCAGCACCTTGGAGGAGCTGCGACACGGCGGTGGAGGTCGTGGATCTCGCCGGAGGTGGATCTCAGTCTTTGCTCGACCTCAAGTCAAATTGCTGTCACCAATTTAAAGGTGGGAGCTCAGAGGTACACTCCATGGTGGCGGATGGGGGTGAAAGTGGCTGGAGGCGACTTATTTATAGGATGAAGTTGACATGGTAGCTGGCGAAGAGGTGGAGTTGGTGGACGTTGTGGCACGAAGTTGAGGCCTTTCATGGCGAACGAGGGGATTGGCGAGGGTGAGGAGAGAGTGGGCTATGTCGTGGTGGCGCTAGGGGTCGGAGATGATGGTCGGTGTGGAGCCCAAAATAGAAAGGGGCAGCCCCTTGCGCACGGTGGAGGACGTGGGTGCGGGGTGTGCGGGAGGTAGACGACAAAGCTTCGACCGTTGGATCGAGCAATCCAACGGTCAGGAGAGGGGCAGAAGCGAAGGGTGAAGATTCGATCGGCTGAGCGAAATCGAGGGCACAGGTCGCGCCGTGTGTCGTATGCAAGGCAAGGCGCTAACGGACGGGCGTGATTAGATCAGGGCTTCGATCAGATGGTGGGGAACGAAGATGGTGATGGACGGTATAGATCAAGGCGCCCACAGCGAGATCGGATGGCACACAGAGTGCCACGTTGTGGACTGTGGGCGAAGCGCTAGCGGGTGGTGCGGATGAGAGCGGGGGATGATCAAACGGTGGGGTACCAAGGGCGTACGTGGAAGTCATTGGGTCGTTGGATCTAGATTGAGATCCAACTGTCAGGGATGTTGGTGGACCGATCAAAGGGGGCGGGCCGCGTGATGCAATCAGAGGGCGCCACATGGCCAGCTCTGAGTGGCTGAGAAGAAAAATAAAATTAGAGGTAGAAGGATGCCGAATTTGGAAAAACACAAAATGAAATTTGTAGATCTCGATGAGATCTACAAGTTTCATGTTGACCAAAAAACAGAGATGATATGATACAAAAATACAAGAAGGCAATTATACATATGTATAGTATACAAGGAGGCCCAAAAACCTAAGTTTTGCCTACGAGCTCCGAATTAAATAAAATTAGTCTCATTTTGAAGTGCTCTGGATGTGTATTCATCTGAAGGTGAGTAGACCTAATTTGGAGTTTGTAAGAGAGAGATATGTGCATTCTAAGGTCCAGGAGGTTTGAGGCTTTATTGGGTATTTTACAAGATAGGAACTATGGTCTTCTTCCTTATATTATTACCTAATGGTGTATTGATGAGTCGCGAAAAATCAACCTCCTAAATCCGGGCAAGGTAGAAATCAATCTCGGGTCATTGCGACCCAGATCTCAGAGAATCGGACTCAATCAAGAAAATGTAGGAACCACCAAACAAGGTATAAAATAATGAAATCAAAACACGAAGCGGTCCTCGCTAATTTTATTAACCTGGTATAGCGACCTGGGTCGAACTCAGGGAAAACGAGTTGGCCTTGCGGCCTACGAAGTAGTCAAAATTAAAAGTAAAGAATAAAATATTTTTCGGTGTATTTTTAATTCTTTTTAAATTTTTTTGGTATTTTAATAATGAGGAAAAATAAGAAAAAGGAAAAACAAGAAAACACAACAATTTATTTAAGCACTCAAAATACTCCAAAAATTCAAACAAAAATATTTTTGTGTTTTTAATGTTTTTAAGTGTTTTGGTGAATTTTTCAGAATTTTTCATTTTTTAGTTAATTTTATAAAAATCAAGAAAGAGGAAAAATAGTGCTATTGTGCAGCCAGACTTGAAAGATCAACTAAAAAAGTCTGGAGGTAATTTTTATGAAAAATATATGCAAAAATTAAGCTACAGAAAAAGAGTTTGTATTTTTTATTTTTATAGAATTTTTTTGAATTTTTATAAGTTTTTTAGGGTTTTGCAATTTTTAAGGTTTTATAAATCCAAATAAGCCAAAAATTTGATAGAAGCTAGCAAACACTAAAATTAACTATCCCTAATTTTTTTAGAATTTTTAAACTGATTTTTATATTTTTCTTTGATTTTTCAATTTAGACAATAAAAAAATCACTGTTTTTTGAATTTTTAAAAATATCAAGAAGCCTCGAAAATGTCCCAAAATTTAGGGAAATTTTTACACAGTGGCAGGAGCCACGTATCCAAATTTCACCTAATTTGGATTTAGTTTGATATTTTATTTAATAAAAACAAGGCACACAGCTTCACAGGGACCTAAATGTAAGAAAACATATTTCCAGGATCAAATGAGAACAAATAAATAAAGTTCAGGGCCTGGAATGCAAAAAGCACATAATGCACGCGCAAGGCACGTGAATTAGACACGGAGGGGTATGGATGTAATTCCTATTTAAAAAGATTCAATCAATAACACATAGGAACCACAGGACTAAATATGCAAATGACCCAAATCCTCACGTGTTGACGCACGTGGCTCACATAAACAAGGACTGAAATGCAAATACAAGAAACATAGAGGTCCAAAGTGCAATTTATCCTAATTAAAAACAACGTGCTAAAATATTTACAAGACTAAATAGTAAATGCTAAAAGAGGAGGGGCCTAAGTGAAAATCACCCCTATTATTATCGGATGGACGAGGGAGCGCCACGTGTTGATCTGATGGCTGAGATGCGTGCACGCCCATTCATTGGATGGACGGTCCTAATCAAGCCCACATGAAAATCTGACTGCCGATAACTCCTCACGAACGGATGGACACGATCTAGTTTGGCGCGAGAGGCTGATCGGACGGTGACGGAGGACTCTCGAAAAACACTTCTCTGGCAAAGTTTGCTGGCCCAATGCGCGTGGTGGAGGCGTCCTCTAGAGTTGCTGAGGTGTGGAAGAGATCGCCTAGGCTGGTCTGCAGCTGATGGGGACCTCCGATGAGGCCGGGGACCACCGAAGTGGCCCGGCGACGTCGGAGGAGCTAAGTTCCTGTGCTCGAATGACTCGACTCACAGATGGGGTCCTTTGACCTGCAAAACGGCACAGAACAACTCTTGGGTCGGGGGAAAATTGCCTCGACCCGTCAGGGGGTGGAATGGATGGTCGGATGAGTCGAAGCGAGACCTCCGGCGAGGCGACGGCGAGGGAGGTCCGATTCTTGGTTCCTGGGCGAACCAAGTTGAACGAATGGGTGAAGAAGGTGGGTAGGAGTCTCATGAAGATGAATCGGGTGTTGGATGATCGAATGGATGAACAGAGCACGTGGAATCGACCGGCGATGGCTGGCGGCGCAATTGGGCGTAACTTGAAATTAAGCTAATCTAAAGGGAATCGAAGATACCTAGTGGCTGAGATCGACTGTGGGTGAGCTGGTGGAGCTCTAGGGGTCTTTGCCTCGAGGATTCGTCGGGATCCGAGGCTCGGCGCACCTCGCGGCGGCGCACGGCGAGAAGCTTCGCCGGATCACTGGCTGGGGACACCTCCTCCTCATTGCAACATTCCTATCGATAGCTGTCACTCTAAGGACGAGAGTGGAGGTCCTGGGAAGGAAGGGCGGAGCCAAAGATGGCATGAAATTGCGGCCGGAGGTGAGTTATATACATGTGAAGATCCGGCAAAGAAGCGGTTGGGCGAAGCACGGTGGTGCACGGGGGGAAGGTGTCGGGCGTGAATCGCGGATATATCCTGGAAGATCGGAGCCAGGGGTTTAGGTGAGAGGCGGTCGGATCACTGCGTGAAAAATAGGAGAAAACAGGTCGAGGTGCAAGATCCGCGTCTGGGTGGTCCAGGGGGGAGAGTTGATCGGGGGTCAACATCCCCCGTGGACCAATCAAGAACGGCCATTTAATAAATATTTGTAAATTAAATAAAAATAGTAAATGATGTTATTTCAAAATATTTTCAAAATGAAAAATATTTATTTATTTTAAAGATTTTTTTAGTGATTTTTAATTATTTTTTTAAAAAATAAATAAAGTATTTACACTATATTATTATATATAGGTATATACATATATGTATTTTTAAATTTTTTTATTTTTAATTGTTTATTTTTTACAATTATTCCAATTTTATATTTTATTTATTTACAACATAAAATTTGGAATAAAAAAGGTATTTTTTTATTTTTATTATTTATTTTCATTAGTTAAATAAATAGGTTTATATACATATGTACATGGTATATGTACAAGGTAGAAAATTATTTTTTATTTTTATTTTTATTTTTATTTTTCTGATTTTTATTTATTTTTATAAATATGTACAAGGTATGAGAAACACTTTTTATTTTTATTTAGAGTAAAATAATATTATTTATATACATTGGTATATATACAAGTGTGATTGACCCTATCTCCCTCTACTTGGCTTCTTTTGCGGTCAGGCCCATGTTGAGCCCTCCCTTGGGATTAGGTCACTCAATATTTATTCTAAATATTTCCCTCTTTTACTTGTGTTTCTTTATTCCTTTATTTATGCACAAAAACATGCTAATTATGCATATTTACAAGATGCATGCCTTTTGCTAATTTATTCTTTTTACACAAATATACATGGTGTTTTGCACAGGTTTTTAGCTAAAATAAAAGAATAAAGAGTGATGAATGGGTATTCATCACCCCATATACTTAACTTTGCTATTCCCTTAGCAAACACTTATTTGAAAAAGAAGTGAAAAAAAGAGAAGAAAAAGAAAGGAGAGGAAATACAAGGATCAATGCTGATTATTAAACTTGCCTTCATTAAATTGAAATATGGAGCTTGATCAGATTTTTGGATTATTAATGTGTCGGAACCTTATTTAGACTTAGGTTTAAGACTTAACAGCCTCTAAGATCCACTAATTAATAGTCAAGACTCCTCAATAATCCAAATCAGAACAAGTCTACATACACAATATGTTGACCCCCGGTCAACTCTCCCCCCTAGACCACCCAGACGCGGATCTTGCTCCCCGACCCGTTTTCTCCTATTTTTCGCGCAATGATCCGACCGCCTCTCACCTAAACCCCGGGCTCCGATCTTCCAGGATATATCCGTGATTCACGCCCGACACCTTCCCAAGGGATCCGTGCACCACCGTGCTTTGCCCGACCCCTTCTTTGCCGGATCTTCACATGTATATAACTCACCTCCGGCCGCAATTTCAGGCCATCTTTGGCTCCGCCCTTCCATCCCAGGACCTTCACTCTCGTCCTTAGAGTGACAGCTATCGATAGGAGTGTTGCAGTGAGGAGGAGGTGTCCCCAGCCACTGATCCGGCGAAGCTTCTCGCCGTGCACCGCCGCGAGGTGCGCCGAGCCTCGGATCCCGACGAATCCTCGAGGCAAAGACCCCCAGAGCTCCGCCAGCTCACCCACAGTCGATCTCAACCACTAGGTATCTTCGATTCCCTTTAGATTAGCTTAATTTCAAGTTACGCCCAATTGCGCCGCTGACCGTCGCCGGTCGATTCCACGTGCTCCGTTCATCCATTCGATCATCCAACACCCGATTCATCTTCACGAGACTCCTACCCACCTTCTTCACCCATTCGTTCAACTTGGTTCGCCCAGGAACCAAGAATCGGACCTCCCTCACCGTTGCCTCGCCGGAGGTCTCCGCTTCGACTCATCCGACCATCCATTCCACCCCCTGACGAGTCGAGGCAATTTGCCCCCGACCCAAGAGTTGTTCTGTGCTGTTTTGCAGGTCAAAGGACCCCATCTGGGGGTCGAGTCATTCGAGCACAGGAGCTTAGCTCCTCCAGCGTCGCCGAGCCACTCTGGTGGTCCCCGACCTCATCAGAGGTCCCCATTAGCTACGGACCGGCCTAGGCGATCTCTTCCACACCTCAGCAGCTCCAGAGGACGCCTCCACCATACGCATTGGGCCGACAAACTTTGCCGGTGAAGTGTTCTTCGAGAGTCCTCCGTCACCGTCCGATCAGCCTCTCGCGCCAGACTAGATCGTGTCCATCCGTTCGTGAGGAGTTATCATCAGTCAGATTTTCATCTGGGCTTGATCAGGACCGTCCATCCAATGAAGGGGTGTGCATGCATCTTAGCCATCAGATCAGCACGTGGCGCTCCCTCGTCCACCCGATAATAATAGGGGTAATTTGCACTCAGGCCCCTCTTCTTTTAGCATTTATTGTTTAGTGTTGTAAATATTTTAGCACGTTGTTTTTAATTAGGATAAATTGCACTTTGGACTCTATGTTTCTTGTATTTGCATTTCAGTCCTTGTTTATGTGAGCCACATGCATCGACACGTGAGGATTTGGGTCATGTGCACAGTTAGTCCTATGGTTCCTATGTGTTATTGATTGAATCTTTTTAAATAGGAATTACATCCATACCCCTCCGTGTCTGATTCACGTGCCTTGCGCGTGCATTATGGGTTTTTAGCATTCCAGGCACTAAGCTTTATTTATTTGTTATCATTTGATCCTGGAAACATGTTTTCTTACATTTAGGTCCCTATGAAGTTGTGTGCCTTGTTTTTATTAAATAAAATACCATTAAATCCAAATTAGGTGAAATTTGGATATGTGGCTCTTGCCACTGTGTAAAAAGTTCCCTAAATTGTTGGGACATTTTCGAGGCTTTTTGATATTTTTGAAAATTCAAAAATAGTGATTTTTGTTACTGTCTAAATTTAAATATCAAAGAAAAATATAAAAATTGGTTTAAAAATTCTAAAAAATTAGGGATAGTTAATTTTAGTGTTTGCTAGCTTCTATCAAATTTTTGGCTTATTTGGATTTATAAAACTATTAAAAATTGCAAAACCCTAAAAAACTTATAAAAAATCTATAAAATTCTATAAAAATAAAAAAATACAAACTCTTTTTCTGTATCTTACTTTTTGCATATGTTTTTCATAAAAATTGCCTCCATATTTTGTAGACCAATTTTACATTTTTAATTGATCTTTCAAGTCTGGCTGCACAATATCACTATTTTTCCTCTTTCTTGATTTTTATAAAATTAACTAAAAAGTGAAAAATTCTGAAAAATTCACCAAAAACACTTAAAAACATTAAAAACAAAAAAATAATTTTGTTTGAATTTTTGGAGTATTTTTGAGTGCTTAAATAAATTGTTGTGTTTGCTTATTTTTGAGTGCTTAAATAAATTGTTGTGTTTTCTTGTTTTTCCTTTTTCTTATTTTTCCTCATTATTAAAAATACCAAAAAAATTTAAAAAGAATTAAAAATCCACCAAAAAAAATTTTATTCTTTACTTTTGATTTTGACTACTTCGTAGGCCGCAAGGCCAACTCGTGCTCCCTGAGTCTGACCCTGGTCGCTATACCAGGTTAATAAAATTAGCGAGGACCGCTTCGTGTTTTGATTTCATTGTTTTATACCTTGTTTGGTGGTTCCTACATTTTCTTGATTGAGTTCGATTCTCCGAGATCCGGGTCGCAACGACCCGAGATTGATTTCTACCTTACCTGGATTTAGGAGGTTGATTTTTCGCGGCTCATCAGAATGGCGCCGTTGCCGGAGAGCACGGCTTAGTAGTCCTTATTTTTCCTTTTTATTCGATTTTGTTTTTCGTGGCTTTTTCCGCGGCTTTCTTTTCAGTTTTCCGTGGCTTTTCGCGGCTTTCTGATTTTCTCTGTTTTATTTTTGTTTGTTTTTATTTTGTGTGCTTTATTTCCATTTTTGCATATATTTGCTTTTGTTGCTTTTCTTTTATTTTTAACTTGGTTTGACACTTTGCTCTGTTTTCTTGCGAGGGCCCGAGGATCGAGGCGGCTCTTCTCGAAGAGCCGACACAACCGCGGGATTCGGATGCGGCTCTCTTCTTTACAAAGCTGCAGGAGGATGCAAGGAGCCAAGCCGAAGTTCGGGAGCCGCGGAATAGCCGCGAAATAACCGTAGACTTAGCGTTGTTTATTTTCAGTAGAATTATTTTATTGTAATAATACAGGAACCTGGACTGAGACTTGGTTGAGTTCGGGGTCTGTTTCGCCGAGCACCAGTGTGCTCGGGGGACCTCACCGTGATTTTCACTGGTTTTCCGAGTTTTGACCGTTTATTTACTGCCATTTGATTTATGTGGTTTTTAGCCCAAGCTTAGGATTTTCATTGATTGTGACGTAATAATTAGGGTCCACTCACTTAATAATCTGCCTGTACCTATTAGATCGTAATTGGACCTAAATAAAATTAATAAGAAAAGGCTACTTGGTCACTTGATGGGTCCCGAGCCGCTAGAGGTCGTATACAGCGCTGGCAGGACCCGTTGTGGCGGGCACCCATCGACATCCGAGACTGGACACCGACCCCTCCTATTGACCACTTACTCATCGGTTCTTTCGTGTAGAACTGCTTTGCTTAGGGCCGGTTTTTACGTGCATCATATAGGTAGTTTATATTCAGTCTTTTATTTATGCGCGTATCACCCTGCATGTAGACTGCTGGAGTCAGGTACACATTTCTTACTCTGCATACATCATGATTTCCACGCATCGGCTTTTTCATCTTCTCCCCCTGATTTTTGGACTTAAATAACCAGGAGAATCGAAAAATTTGTTAGGCATTATTTGCTTGAAAATTACTTAAAAAAACAAAAACCATAAAATTTGGGACTGCTAAACAAACTGGACCCTAAAAGACACTTCACCTAAAAATCTGTCTTGGGGAGAGCAACCTCCTCATTGTCTGGTTTGTATGCACGAGAGAGTGACCTGCACACTAGGCTAGAGCCATATCCGAGTCCCAATCAGACTACCGACCTTTTATACGGGACAGTCTGGTAGGCAGATTGGATTCCTAACAGGTCACGTAACCACTCTTATATTCTGACATGATCACCTAGATAAAATCGACAAGATAACTGACCGAACCCTTACGATCTTCAGCTCGTGTTGAGTAGGTGAATTTGGGGTTTGTTTGCTCATCTTGGTTTTTTTCCAGATCTCATCCACCCAACTGCCAGATCAAGATGATGGGCAGGAGGTCCCTTAGGCAGCCTCTGGCTGCACAGCTTTTTAGCACTCCAGCCTGTTCATCTAGGTTGATTTGTGAGAGCTGAGACCCGCTCTTCGAACCCGAGTTCGATTCCGCCCTGTTCCTCCTTGACCTCCCTTCTTCTATTCCTGAGTTACCAGTGCCAGATGCGAGTCAGCAGACTGATATTTCGGCACCTGAGTTTGGGTCTTTTGCCTTTGCAGAGACCATGTCCAACAGTGAGGATCACACCGAGGGTCAGAGGGCAGAGACGACCACATACGTACTGGACCAAGGTGCGATCAACACCACCATGTTAGCTTCCCTCGAGACCATGCAGAGACAGATACAAGATCAGGGAGCTTTCATGGTAGAGATGAGGAGAGAGATGGAGCGGATGAGAGCTGACCGCGATCAGCACGGGCCCTGAGACGGACCACGGAGACCCGATGAGCCGGCAGCAGCAGCAGCAGAGCCGAGGCCGATGCGGGAGTTGCACAACCCTGGATCGACTCTGACACACCGGTGAATGGTACTTCCAGCGATCGTGGGGGACTTCAAGCTCCCCCCAAACACACTTTAGTTACTCCCCCGTTTCCACGGGCTCGCCACTGAGGATCCCCATCTACATCTCCAGGAGTTTGAGATGATCTGCAGTATGGTCCACGATCGGCATGTGGACGTGGACACCATTAGGATGATTGCTTTTCCTTTCTCCATGGCAGACAGAGCAACCAATTGGCTGAAACACTTAGGGATATTCGTTTACACCTGGGAGCATCTCCGCACCGAATACTTGAACAAGTACTATCCACTCGGGCGGACGAATGCAGCGAGGGCCCTGATTAGCAACTTCTCCATGCTCCCCAACGAGCAGTTTCACGAGGCATGGGAGAGGTTTAGAGAGCTGACTGACAGATGCCCGCACCACGACATCACGAAGTTGAACCTAGTTCAGAGCTTCTTCTGCGGGTTGACACCAGAGCTGCAGGGCCTGATGAATGCTTCTTATGGCGGTTCCTACTTTGCCAAGGATGAGGATCAGGTCTGGGCCATCTACGAGGAGATGGTCGAGAACTATACGGTGATGTCCCAGACCCGACTCTACACTCAGGGACGCCCACAACCACAGTCCGTGCAGTTTCAGAGGATAACACGGGTCGATGTCAGTCCTTCTACTTCGTCCGCGGCAGCCGCACAGGCCGAGTCTACAGCCACAAACCTGGTGATCATCAACGAGAAGCTGGACCGGATCGAGCTCATTGAGAAGAAGCAGTGCCAGGGCATATCTCAGATGGATCAGATAGCACGGGCGCTGAATGACCTGAAGACACAGATCATGTGTCTCCAGGAGGCACAGACGGCTTCTCAGCCCCGTCTTCAGACACGAGGAGATCCGAGCAGTAGTGGTAGCTCATCCCAGTGCTCCAGTCAGCCTAGACAGGTTCACCTTGTACAGGCGGAGTCGTACCAGCAGCCAAAGCCGTACTGCCAGTCACCACCATCCCCAGACACTCAGATGGTGGTCTACCAGCCGGATCAGCCCCTGGAAGTACTCCCGTCACCTCCCTACGAGCAGGAGCCGTTGATGTATGTCAAAGGGATTTGGTACGACCGATCCCAGCCCGGTATCCGATGAGACCATCCCGGATTCCGCTGGTCGGCCGGAGGGACCAGTTCCCAGCAGCAGCCTCCCGTTCAGGGTGGCCAGTACGGTCAGCAGCGCGAGCAGCACCAGCAGCCCCAGCCCCCAGTTCACCACCAGCAGTAGTCATCCCAGCACCACCAGCAGTATGGTCCTCGTCCCTATCAGCAGGGACAATCTTGGAGGCGAGAGCAGCCTCAGCAGTATCATCCACAACAGTACTCCTCTCACCCGCACCAGCAGCAGCAACCTCACTACCAGCGAGGCCACCCGTCAGGTTCTCATGGGCCCGCCTATGAGAACCCCGCCTTAGATGATCTAGCCCGTCTCATGACCGAGCATCATGCTACCTTTAGACAGGAGATGGATGAGTTCCGCCAGGAGATGCGGGAGATCGTGAGAGGGAAAGCTGCCATCCCTGCCCAGATTGAGCCGAACCCGAACAATCTGAAGAGGAAGTCTGAGCAGGTAGAGTTCACAGAGATTACCACTCCTAGTGATTCATTTGGTGATTTGTCTGCATACATGTTTGATGCTGATTTTGTTACACTTAGGAGCGGTAGGATGCCAGCAGGCGACGCCTCGTCTGAGCGACGTCCCCATGCCACTTCCAGAGCGCCAGGCGAGGAGGAGCGCGGTACTGATGCCGCGAGAGATGATGACGGTGGTGCTGACGCCACCATGGACGTTGATCCAGCCGACGATACTGAGGCCGTCGCTTCACTAGTTAGAGGAGGTGGTACTGACGCCACCATAGTTGCTGAGCCAGAGCACGGTGCTGATGTCGCCAGTCGACATGCCGAGGGTGGTACTGAGGCCACCATTTCCACTTCTGCTAGTCCTGTTGTCTTTCCGTCTGTACATGTATCTCAGGACGCTTCTGTGAATAAAGGAAAGGGTTTATTTTATTGTGATCCACCTGTGGTGCTTGATGATGTATGTGTGGATTCTGCCGTACTTGAGCAACCTAGACCCTCTCCTAGTCCTTCATCTGAGAAGGACCCTGTGATCCCCTTTCCACGAGCACTTCACATGGGTAAGGGGCAGAAAAAAGAAAATCCCAAAAAGAACCATCAGATAGAGTTCAGCCAGCAGATGATAGATAGATTCCATATCCAGCTGACTCTTCAGGAGGCCTTGGAGCACATCCCTCTACTCCAGATATCACTCAGAGACAGGACCACAACCAGGAGGAAGAGGAGGAACCATCAGTCTGAGATCCATGTACTTACTCGAGCCACTTGTTTCGCGATTTACAACCGTCTGCCAGCCAAGAGGCCAGATGCAGGAGCCCCATATGTCAGATGCCACATCCATGAGCAGAGGTTCGACCGCACTCTATTAGACAGCGGTTCTTCGATCAACCTACTTCCGGCAGCCCTTCTCGACCACTTCGAGTTAGGCACTCTAAGACAGAGCAGGACGGTCCTTCAGTTTACTGATCGATCTGTCAAGAGGCCGAAGGGGTTGCTGAAGGACGTTGTCGTCACGATTCAGGGCCTGAAATTCCCCTTGGACTTCGTTGTATTGGACATGGAGATCCCTGAGTCTGTGACCGATACCCCCATCATTTTAGGACGCCCGTTCTTGACCACAGCCAAGGTAGTGTCCGACCATAATAGCGGGAAGGTGTACTTTCGCATCGAGGGCGAGAGTATACAAATAGAGATGATTGAGGATACTAGAGAAAGAGATTCAGCTTGCTCAGAGCCGACTACAGATTTAGAGAAGATGACAGAGGCAGGGCGAGACATCCACCAGGACTGCGATTTTGTGATCACAGATGACGAGGCAGTTTGGGTAGATCCAGTCGCACAGGCCATCCCCTCACCTTCAGAGTTCGTTGATGCAGAGACGCCAACAGAGGAGAGCTTGGATAGCGCATTCCTGGTCCAAGATACTTTTCAGTTAGCAGAGCCGGTTCCTGACCGCGAGACAGATCTTTCTAGGGAGGAGGTAGAGTCCATGTAGAGCAGAGATAGTCCAGCCGAGCAGCCTTCTCCAGATAAAGATTGTGAGCGAGAGTTTCCGTTCTCCCATGCAGATTTGGCAGCATTCACTCAGACCTTTCAGAGGCCAGATCCGCCAGCACCTACTTGTCCAGAGCTGAAGCCGCTACCAGCATTGCTGAAGTATCGGTTCCTTGCGGGTGAGCATGAGATGTACCCATTCATTATCTCAGCAGATTTGACTGGAGAGCTGGAATCCCGTCTGATGGGGGTTCTTGAAAGAACCGCAAGGCGATAGGATGGAGTGTAGCCGATCTCCTGGGGATAAGTCCAACCCTGTGCTCCCACCATATCTATCTCGAGGAGGAGGCAAAGCCGTCGCGTGAGTTCCAGCAGCGGCTGAACCCGAATCTTCGAGAGGTTGTCATGAAGGAGATCTCGAAATGGTGGAGCGCCGATTTTATCTACGTCATCTCCGACTCCAAGTGGGTCTGTCTGTTGCATGTGGTGCCCAAGAAGACGGGCACCACTACAGTTGTCAGCGAGTCTGGAGAGGAGATCGCTACCCGGGTACCCACTTCTTGGCGGGTCTGCGTGGATTACAGACGACTCAACCAGGCCACCAAGAAGGATCATTTCCCCTGCCCTTTATTGATCAGATCATTGAGAGACTGGCAGGAAGAGCCATTACTGTTTTCTGGATGGGTACTCCGGCTACAATCAGGTGGCCATCGCGCCCGAGGACCAGGACAAGACCACCTTCACCTATCCCTTCGGGACATATGCTTTCAGACGCATGCCATTTGGGTTGTGCAACGCTCCGGCGACATTTCAGAGATGCATGCTGTCTATCTTTTCAGACATGGTGGGAGAGTGCTTGGAGGTCTTCATGGATGATTTCTCGGTCTACGGCGACAGATTCGACTCCTGTCTTGACTGCCTAGACCGAGTCCTTCAACGATGCATTGAGGTTCACCTTGTGTTGTCTTGGGAGAAGAGTCACTTCACGGTGACTCAAGGGACGGTGCTTGGCCATATCATATCCAACAGGGGCATGGAGGTTGATCCGGCCAAGGTGGATGTCATTAGAAAACTCAATCCACCGTCCAACTTGCGGCAGTTACGGTCTTTTCTGGGGCACGTCGGTTTCTACCGACGCTTCATTCATGATTTCAACAGGATTGCCTGACCATTGACTGATCTGCTGATGAAAGACACCGAGTTCCTTGTCGATGACAAGTGTCTATCGTCATTTGAGACTCTCAAGAGCTATGTTGTAGAGGCTCCTGTTCTCCAGCGACCCGATTGGTCTCTCCCATTCGAGATCATGACGGACGCCTCCGATTTTGCCGTAGGGGCTGTGCTGGGACAGAGGAGGGATGGAGTCCCATTTGTCGTTCACTACGCTAGCCGTACTTTGGATGCCGCACAACGGAACTATACAGTCACTGAGAAGGAGATGCTAGTCGTAGTTTTCACCCTAGATAAGTTCAGATCTTACATCATTGGATCTAGAGTGACCATCTACACTGATCATACCGCCATCAGGTACCTCATGGCAAAGAAGGATGCCAAAGACAGATTGACCAGATGGATCCTTCTATTCCAGGAGTTTGATATAATGATTAAGGATAAGCCTGGAGTCAAGAATGTGGTCGCGGATCATCTCCCCCGATTAGAGCATCTTGAGGATTCTGAGCAGACCGAGCCTATTTGTGAGACCTTCCCAGATGAGGCGATCCTTGCTATCGCCTCTCTCCCATGGTACGCCGATATTGTGAACTTTCTTGTTGCCAAGAAAGTCCCACAGGATTGGCCCAGGCAGCGACTTGAGACCTTCCCCGTGAAGGCCAAGTTCTACCACTGGGAGGATCCCGTCCTTTATCACGAAGGAGAGGATAGCGTTTGGCGTAGGTGCATTCCTCAGGAGGAGCACCACAGCATCCTCACTTACCGCCATCTGCTTGAGGCAAGAGGACATCACTCTGGGAGGAGAACGACACAGAAAGTGCTCCAATCCGGCCTATGGTGGCCTACTCTCTTCAAGGACTCTGATGAATTCGTGAAGAGGTGTACTGACTGTCAGAGGATGGGCACTTGTGGACAACGTGATATGATGCCAATGCAGCCCATTCACTTCTGTGAGGTTTTTGACGCATGGGGCATCGATTTCATGGGTCCATTCCCTAGGAGTAAGGGATTCGAGTACATTCTGTTGGCCGTTGATTATGTTAGTCATTGGGTTGAGGCCATCTCCGCCCGAACCGCAGATGCTATGACTGTTTGCAGATTTTTGGGGAAGCATATCATTTCACGGTTCGGGGTCCCTCGAGTATTGATATTTGACGGAGGGTCTCATTTCATCAATGACAAGGTAAAGACCCTTGCTAGCGAGTTCAGCATAGACCATCGAGTTGCCACTCCATACCACCCTCAGACAAATGGTC
Source organism: Ottelia alismoides (assembly GCA_037367405.1). Classification (NCBI taxonomy): domain Eukaryota; kingdom Viridiplantae; phylum Streptophyta; class Magnoliopsida; order Alismatales; family Hydrocharitaceae; genus Ottelia; species Ottelia alismoides. The sequence goes on from JAZKJV010006381.1 coordinate 216,184, forward strand.
TTGCTGAAGTGTCAAACAGGGAGATCAAGACTATATTGCAGAAAGTCGTCCGCCCTGACCGAAAGGATTGGTCACAGCTTTTGGACTCAGTCTTGTGGGCATATAGGACGTCTTTCAAGACTCCTTTGGATACATCTCCCTTTCGCCTCGTTTATGGCAAGCCCTGCCATTTACCTGTTGAGCTGAGACATGGGTCACTTTGGGCTGTTACTGATATACTTTTGGATCCAGAGCATGTAGGAGATCAGAGGAGGGTAGAGTTAGCAGCCCTGGAGGAGCTTCGTGATACAACCTTTTCGATCAGCCTACAGTACAAGGAGAGAGTGAAAGAGTGGCATGATTCTCATATCAGCCACAAGTAGTTTGAGCCAGGACAACGAGTATGATTGTTCGATGCCAGGTTGAGATTATTCCCAGGGAAGCTACATAGCAAATGGAAGGGACTTTACTTGGTTAGAAAGGTACATGACAACAGGAGTATCGATATATCTGAGTTGTCTTCTGAGAGCACCTTTCGTGTTAACGGTCAGCGGCTCAAGCCATATCTAGATCATGAGTCGCGGGTCGTTGACGTTGCCCCGATTCACTTTGCGTGCGATGTGGTCTCTTTACTCACATCTATTGTATCTCACGCATGATTATCACTGTTCTCCCGACTTGTATAGATCCAGTTGTCCATATCACACTATTCTTCAGTCTAACATCCCATCTACATCTTCGACGTTGCTATACTTAGGGTGCACTTTACCCTAAGTATAGGGGGGCGTGAGACTTTTGAGTTTCTTTTGATTCATTTTTACCTCTGTTTTGCTGCCTATACTTAGGGATATTTTACCCTAAGTATAGAGGAGGTAGACCCTGTACATTCTCACTCGGCTTTCCCTTTGTGTACAGCCTGCTATACTTAGGATTATTTGATCCTAAGTATAGGGGGAAATCCTGAGATCCTCTTGCATTTCTATTCTTTCATTCGTCTTTATATATAGCCTTCCTTTTCACTTCCTTATACTAAACACGAGTTATGTCTTCTTCATCGCTCTTGACTCTGAGGACATCATTCGAGCTAAGTATAGGGGTGTGTATATATTTCATATATACTTTAGCCATAACTCGTACTTTGTGTGAGTGTGTTAATAAATAATAATGGCTAAAACCTAAAAATCGATAAAAATTAAAAAATTTTCCTTGTAAATAAAAATTCTTTTATTTCACATACATAGCTAGTGTACAAATTATTTTTGTAAAAATGTTTGTAAAAAAACTTTTTGTGTAAATAACGTGTAAATATTTTCATATCAAAATTATGTATATAGTACAGAATCTTTGTAAAATGTTTTGAAAATCAAAAGTTTGCAAAAACCTTGTGTAAATTTGTGTACATATTTTGCAAAACTTGCATTCATGCATACATCCATGTTTTCAAAACATTTTTCAAAAATTTTGCACATGTGTAAATATTTTGTAAATTGCATCTTTGTAAATACTTGTATAGTTTTTCCTGGATTATAGTTGACATTTAAACTAGCCAGGAATTAAATTGGAAAATGGAGCTTGATTAAGATCTTAATCTACCTAATTATAAGAAGAACCTTATAGGGCTTAGGGTTGAGACTTTTCAGGTCCATGGTGACTTAATTCTTTGAGTCCACTAGGCTATGATCATATGTCATCTCAATGAGCCTAAGTAGAGCACTTAACAACACAAACATGACTCATATAGACAATGGCTTGACTTGGACCCGCACTTTACACCGAGGTCTCTACGGATGAGGTGGTGAGGAGGCAGTCTTCCTTGACTTGGGGTAGCATATGAGGGTAGTACTTCTAGGCGGAACCTCTCTTCTTTTTATAGTGAAGGAAGTGCGTCTCAACTTGGTCTGGTTGCCATGAGGTCTAACGACAGGAGTTGTGGGTTGCAATAATGCTTCAAAAGAGGGATAGTCTATTGGATCAAGAAGAAAAACTCCTTATGTATATATGTTGCACTTTGTAGATGTGTTGTACTGATGCACATTGATTTAATCAAACATTTATGAGAGGTCCCTGAGATCTAGATTTGAGATATGTTCTCAATATCTGAGTCACTATACATGGAACGTACAATCGTCATGTCCTTATCTCCAAGTATCCGCGAAGAAAGTGCATTATTCTTGAAAGAGTTCAAGAATAATTCAATTTAAGATGAATTGTATATTTGTGCATTGAGAAATTTAATAATTAAATATGATTTAGTTATCATAAATAAGATGAATGTGATTCATATTATTTGGGCACAAGAGAAGAGTCATCTTGGATTTCTGAGTGATTAATATAAATAACCAGTAAAGCATCATGGATTGGATCCATGATACAAATATTGTAATTACAATTGGACACATAATGTATGTATTTGCAATGTGCATGTTTCCTCATAATAATGAGGAATGACAATTAAATAGACAATTGGACAACGTCCTAGGATTTGTATGTCTTTAAAGTCTTGATCTCTCATCGAATGTGCTTTGGAAGTAACATGTCGGTGATGATCGTAATTTTCAAGATTATTCTTAAAAAACGTAGAAGATGTTTCGGCAAATATATGTGTTCTCAACATTTAATCATGAATGACATGGTTCGCTGCATTATGCAGAATGGTGGCTCGATAAGAGATGATGTAGTCAAAATGTTTGAGTTCTTGCCTGAACCAAGTTCTTTTTGAGTTAAGATGAATGTGGATATGATGAATGTCATCATTCTACTATCTCTACTCAAGTCTTTCATGACGCATCATATTATTTATATTGTATGAATAAGATGAAGCAAGTATAGATCTTGAAATACTCTTATATTGAAGTCCATTGAGGACATGTTCAATTTAAGAGATACTTTATCCTAAGTTTAAGTGTTAAGGGAGCATAGTGGAAGCATGGGTATGACCCATGTCAGAAGGAGAGTCAAAGAGTTGATTGTACTTCTGTGACTTCCATACATATGACATCTAAAGAGTTGGATGAATGTCAATGCTGCAACAAGACGATGTATTGATAGCATGACTATCTAGACTATCTAAGATCCTTAGAGAAGGACCCAGATAGTGCATCGGAACAATCTACATCTACATATAATCATTGAAATTGACTTACTTATTAGATAAGATCAAAGTCTGATAATTATATCTTATTCTTCTACTATCACCTACAATTGGTTTCATATGTTCTAGAAAATTAGAAAATTTGATCTTAAGGTCTAATAGTCATCTATACGGGAGTTGATGCAATTGTTGCAACAATCTCCATTGGATAGATGGACTTCATGTTTTCAATGGGAGAGCCCATAGTCTAAGATAATGTCTCTTTGACCTAGATATTTGATTACATTCATTGTTTATGTTTGAAATGAACTTATATTTTATATTATACCTATTATAAAGAATACGATGGATATCCAAATAGTGATCTGACATCTACATGACTAATAAATTAGAAAATTAATGAATGGTTCATTAACATTTCTAATACCGAAAATTAAGCCTTAAAAGATCAATAGGAGGATAAAGATCAATTGATAGTGATATGGCATCATGAATAGGACATAAGTCTATTGATGAGATCGATATACTAGTAAGAGATGGAACTTTAGATAGTTTAGAGGATCAAATCTTACATACTTGATTATATTGTATTCAAAGTTAAAATGTCCGATGCACCCTTCTCTAGGAATGATGTAAGATGCTGAGGTATTCAAAACCTCATACATATTGATGTATGTGGACCCTCTATACCATAATGAACATTAATTATATGTGATGTCCATTAATGATTATTCGTGGTATGAGATTTCTTCCTTTACCTATTACAAAGCAATGAAATGTTCAAAGGCTTCATAATTTTGGTTGAGAACCAAAGTTATAAGAAAGATGAAAAGAATTTGATCTAACCTAGGTAGTCGGTGCCTATTAGATGAATTCAAGGAATACCTTGTAGAGAAAGGAACATCGTTCCTATCTCACTCCTCCTAATACACCTCAGTACATTGGAGTTGTAAAGAGATGCAATTGGATCATGTTAGACATGATCTGATCAATGATGACTCTTAGCATAACTAACTCTTAGTTTCTAGATATATATATATATATGTAGTAGAGACTGCAATACATATCCTTAACAAGATTCCATGCAAACGTGAACCAAAAACTCCTCGTGAGCTATGGTTTGGAACAAAGCTTAGTGTCAGACACCGGAGGATTTGGTCCATTAACATAAAGAGGATGCAAGTAAGAGGAATCTAACACTTGAGAGTGCTACTTCATTAGGAAAATAAAGGATGGTATTGGATACCTACTTTATGACCTTGATATGAGGCTCCTAGAATTGGAAACTAAAAGGGACAGTTAAAGACGAAACACTCATACCTCTTCAAATTAGTTTGAGGATGGTAAGACCACCTAGAGGATACGGATTCCATGTGTCATAGAAATCTGGCAATGATCGAACTTAATATGATGAAGCTTCTATAAATCATGGCATGGAAAGATAGATGTTAGCAATAAAATAAATTATACTTCATACACAAGTGTTGTGTATGGACCCTCAAGGATCCGCCTATGGGGTCAAACCCATTAGGTGTAAATGGATCTTCAAGATAAAGAGGGAACATGATGAGAAGGTAGAGACCTTCAAATAACGGCTCATAGACATGAGCTAATTGTGATGAGACTTGCTTTCTAGTGTCCATATTTGAACCCATCAGAATATTGTTAACTATAGCTATACAACTTGACTATGACATCTGGAAGATGAAAGTCAAGATGGCATTCCTCAATGAATACCTCAACGAGGATATTCATATGAAGTAGTCCCATGGATTTATTATTGGAGAATACAAGGTGCAGAACTCCATCTATGAACTCAAATAAGCTTCTTGTAGTTGCAACATTAGATTTGATGAAGTTATAAATGTTATGATTTCAGATAGAATCTTGATGAACCATGTGAAGCTTAGTGGGATTGCCATTGTGTTCATTGTGTTAAATGTAGACAAAAATCCTAATCATTTAGAATGATATGAAGATGATAATTTGTTTTATAATCTTGTTGTTCTGTATCTTAAGATTAAAGATCTCAAGGATGCCTCTTAGATCTTAGTTTTGAAGTTGTTCAGAAGCAAATAGAAGAAAGCATTGGGATTATCACATTAGTGGTACATCTTGGACATATTCCATTTTAGAGAATCCAAGGAAGGCTTCTTTCCCTTAAGATATGATACTGACCTATCTGAAGGGATAACATGTCAAAGTGTTTGATGATGTGAATACCAAAGCTACATGCACTAGTGCATCAGCTATGGGAAGCTCAGTGTATGTTGGATGTGTACAAAAGTCCAGATGTCTACATGCAGTAGGAAAGATAAAATGTTATCGTTCCTACTATGGAGATAAAATACTAAATTGCAGTAATAACAATATCTTCAAAAGAGGACAATACTTTAGAGATAGTGATCTCAAAGTTTTATCTTTAAGAACTTAGGACTTTATAGATAGTGATATACAAGGTCTTACCTATAAATACCTTACAAGACTTAAGATTGTATCCTAGTCTAAGTACATAGAGATCTCCATGTATAAGGGCATTCTGATAAGGATAATAAAGTTTCCTTAGTGGTTATAATAATTATTGATTTGTAGTTTTAAAGACACTATAACTGATTTAACAAGAATGAGTATTTGTTGCATAAGATACAACATTCGCATTGGATGCGAGCACTGTTACTAGGAGATATGCAAATACCATGAATGGACTTGGCATAGTCTTTCGGAACATAGTGGTTGGTCAGCTTGCCAAGCTATTTTTCCAAATAGCTTATGATTAGCATATGAGTGTGGGTTTAAAGATTAGCCCATTAATGGTTCTTTGGGCTAGTGAGAGATTGTTGGACATGCGAGCCCACGGAGAGTCATTATGTAGTAAATATTATTGCAAATCATTCTCTGATCTGAAATGAAGAATAATTAATTTGCATTATCGTTTTCCTTTGTACAATTAGGGTTATGTACCATGGCCATCTTGATAATCGTACAGTTGTCGATTCAATAGTTGAATCATAGATGATGGTGCTTGGATGATATCTAAAGAGTTAGATTGAGGACTCATTAAGCACTGTCAAATGATTGTTAAGATATGATCTCCAATCTGAGAAGGAGATGGCAATCCTTCTCTAAAGGCTGATAATTGACCAATCTCTTGATGCAGGTCCTCTGCATAGAAATAAAGATTCGGAGGTGTTAAATAAGTTAGGTCAAAGAGTTGACTTAACAAGATCGAGATACCCAAGACCTATGTCGTATGTTGTCACGATATAGGCACACATCCTCTGACTGGAGACAAATGTGTTACTATATGTCTAAGTATGTACATTTGGCAGACAGATAGGTTGATGACCTATTCAAGGTCTATGCACCGGTGAGCTGGTGTGCATATGAGGATATATGAGTACTATGATCTCTCAAGGGATCATAAATGTTCGCTACTGAACTGGAAGACATGAGCTCACTCATGAGGTAATGGGACTGATCAAATTCTATGTTTGGTCATCTTACTTTGGAAGCATGACAAGAACTTGTAGGTATGATATATGCTTTTGGAAAGCATATGATCGATACCAACTCCCAATGAACGAATGAGAAACCTAATGATAAATCTCTGAAGAAGACAGTCTAAAAGAGATCTAAAACTTTGAGTTTATATTCTTGGTCTTCCGATACGCAGGATGTACAGGTATTAGGAATACTCGAGGTGATGTGATCATAAACGACTATAACTGTGACGCTTACATTCCGAGGGAGTGATGAAACAAGTTTGGATTTTAGTGTATCCTCTCAGTGGAGAAGTAATCTAATCTTATTATAAAGGTTGGATATTGATCTGAATACTATATAGATGTAATGAGAAGATTAGATTTACGATTTTGATTTAATCAAATATCTACGAGAGGTCTCCGAGATCTGGATTTGAGATATGATCTCAATATCCTTGTAACTATACATGGAACATACAATCGTCATGTCCTTATACCCAAGTATATGCAGATAAAGTGCATTATTCTTGAAAGAGTTCAAGAATAATTCCTTTGATAAGTTGTGTATCTGAGCATTGAGAAGATTTGATAGTTAAATATGATTTAGTTATCATAAATACTATGAATATGATTAATATTATTAGGGCACATGAGAAGTGGCATCTTTTATAATTAAATGTGATTTAGTTATCAAAGATATGATCAATGTGGATATCACTATCCACAATAATCATGTATATTATAATTATGATTTATAATATGTTGGAGATATTTATTTGTAAATGAAATAAAAAATTAAATGTTATTATAAATTGGATTCACATTAAACAATTAATTATAAATTTAATTTACATATTATGTTGGATGTATGAATATGATTCATATCAGTCAACAACATTATTGATATTTTCACAAAATTAATGTTGGAAATTATTTCTGTGAATACTGATGCAATAATTGTTATGTCATATTAATTTATATATATTGATAATAGAAGGCATAATCCTCTTAATGGTGGTCGTCCACCGTGTCTTGTTCAAGAGGGGGGATGGCTACCCTACTTTGAGTATAGGACTTGGTCTTTCGCATTATCTATGTATAATGATTAATTTTAAAATGCATTAATTATTATCTTGAAAAGGATATAGTTAGTTTATTTTAAACTAATTCATCGTGCATTTTGGAGCAACAAATCATGACCATTGATTAATAAACTTTTAATCTACACCGTAGATTAAGAGAGCACTTGGATTGAGATCCATGTGCATCCAACTAGTATAAAAGGGAGGGTAGCCCTAGCCTTTTCTACTACATCATTCCAAGAGCAACAAGTCTCTCCCTCCCTCTCTCTCTCTCTTAGCCATACCCCCTTCTCTCTCTATCAATATTGTGGTCGTCCACATATTGACTTAGAGAAACTCATAGTCATCTTAACATTGTTATGCTGCTTGATCGACTACTCATGGATCTCCATCTTCTTCAGTGCTCCTTGCACATGAAGAAGACGTTGGATTTCTCATGACGGGATCAGGAGATTTGTTTCTTGTATCTTCATCTTTGATTGCGAGAAGTCCACATCTTATCAACGTGCTCGCAAGCATCTCCTTTGTCGAGTCAAACTTGAGACAAGCGATCTCTTCCTTTAGAGACTTCGATCACAATCACGCTTCAAGATGTATTCCTATATCTTATTTGTGTTTTGATAAAATGATTTGAGAAGTATTCTCAAATCATGCGGTTTCATCTCTTTAATTTTTTTAAACTTCACTGCCACGAGCTACTAGTTTGACTAGATCGCTCCTGATTGCATTAGATCATCAGGCACGGTCATCATGCTTGAGCTACTAGTTTGCCACGATCATCATGCTTCCATGATGCGCTTAAGAATTTTTCCATAGCCTTCAAGTGGTATCATAGCCAGTTTCAGTTCTTGGATATGATCCAAAATCATAGATGAATAAGGTTTTGAATTTTGGATGCATGGGGACTCAATGTTTTGCATAATATCCAAGTTTCGAATTGGTTTTTTACTAAAATAAAATCCCTTATTTGTGCATTATTTGGGAATGTTTTTTGTTATTAAATATTTAGAATGTCTAAATATGTCCCAAAAATAATAACTTATTTTTGTCACCAAAAGGCATGAATAAAACTCGAATAGTTCCCACTACGAAATTATTATTTGCATGTATTCACAGATCTGTAAGAAAATAATTTTTGCTTGTAGTTTTCCCATCATGAAACATGAAATAAACATTGGATTAATTAGATAATCAAATCAGCAAATAGCTCGAATTTATTTCGTGCAATTCAGACTCTGTTTGCCCTAGATTTTCCATATTTAGTGGGGATGGGTCGGTTGATGATTAGATCATCAAATCTTCTTGCTTAATGTGTTTATCATTCAATAAAATCATGAAAATTATGAATTTACCCTGACTAATATTAATGCTTACTTTTATGAAAAAAAGATTAAACATCAATGGCCATTGAATGTATGTTTCATGAAAACCCTAGTTTGTCCTACAATAGTTGTAGGACAAGTTTTACATGCAAAGTATGGTTATTTGATATGATTGGAAATTTAGGATCTCAAAAATATTTTAAGAAGCTTAAGATTTCTGAGTTATTGTTATATAGTATCATCAAAGTAGATCGATAGAACTGCAAGAACATTGGTATTATTTTGTGTTGTTCTCAATTGGAATGGTGAAGGTGTCTAGTCTGGGTATGTTGGCTTAGTTTACTAATTAGAGCCTGCATGTCAAGGAAATGCTCCCTCCCAACATAACTCATGTGTACTGGCCGGATCTATTTTTAAGGAAAGAATAATATGAGTAAGTCAAGTTGTACTCTAATTATTAAATGTAAAATGATATGTACTTGTGAGGGAGTATACTATATAAAAATATCAAGCAAACTCTAAATATTTATTGGTTGTTTGAATTAGATTGATAATTAATTTAATATGGTTAAATTAATTAGATTCAATTAAAATAAACACTCTATTATGAATAAAATTGTAATTCTCTCAGAAGAATTAATTATGATGGATATGATTCATAATGATTGAAATTTGAATGAGATATGAAAGATCATATAAACGACACCCATGGTCTCCTATCAAGGTGAAGGGTACCATGGATTGTGTGTGGGAGACGCGTACCCCTAAGTGATAGCTCATGCATAGAAGCGCACATGGATCGAGCACTTTTCTTCTCGAAAGAGTATGGTCGTATGCGTGGTGACCCCAATATCAGTTCCTCGTATTATTGGGGAGATATTGGATGGCGCATAGAGGGTTCTATTCCCGTTGACGGTTGACTCAATTAATAACATGTCAACATCACCTCAAGGGTGGTGGGACCGGGTATTAAAGATCGAATTGAGAAATGCAAGTTGGACTTGTAAGGTGGAATGAGTTCCCGCTCCTTTTTGTCTGAGTTATAGTTTCTCATATTATTTGGATGTAAAAAAGGTAGAAAGGAGATCCCAGATCTTGATAGAGATATAATGGTAAATATGTCTCTTACATTGAAAGTGATTAAGGTAATGAACTTCCAGAGTTGACAAGGTAAGAAAACTTTATATAAAATCATTAATATAAAATCCTTAATCAAAGTAGATATATATATATATATGCAAATATTTCTTATTTCAGATAACCTACACTAAACTCACTCAAAACTATACTCAATAATAACCAGTAAAGCATCATGGATTGGATCCATGATAAAGATATTGTACTTGCAATAGGACACATAATGTATGTGGTTGCAATGTGAAAGTTTCCTCATAATAATGAGGAATGACAATTAAATAGACAATAAGACAACGTCCTAGGATTTGTATGTCTCTAAAGTCTTGATCTCCCATCGAATGTGCTTTGGAAGTAACATGTCGGTGATGATCGTACTTGTCAAGATTATTCTTAAAAACCATAGAATATGTTTTGCAAACATATGTGCTCTCAACATTTAATCATGAATGACATGGTTCGCTACATTATGCAGAATGGTGGGTCGATAAGAGATGATGTACTCAAAATGTTTGAGTTCCTACCTGAACCAAGTTCTTTTTGAATTAAGATGAATGTGGATATGATGAATGTCATAATTCTTCTATTTCTACTCACATATTTCATGATGCATCATATTATTCATATTATATGAATAGGATGGAGCAAGTATAAATGTTGAAATACTCTTATATTGAAGTCCCTTGAGGACATGTTCAAGTTAAGAGATCCTTTATCTTAAGCAATGGTTGTTTAAGTGTTAAGAGAGCGCAGTGAAAGCAATGGTTGTTTATCCTAAAACATTTTATTTCATGTATTTTGAGTATTTTTCCTTATTTTTATCTCTCTCATCTCTAGTATATATATATTCCTTATATTATATCTTTAGTAAAAGAAAAAGAAAATATAAAAAAGTATAAAATATAAAAAGAAAATACAAAATCAGTAAATTAAAAACCAAAATATAAAATTATAAATTTAAAAAAAAGGAATATAAAATTAAAAACCCACCAAAAATAACACTTGTTGGCATTTCATCACTTTCACCATCTTGTGCATCACCTCCTATTCTATCATGTATGCTCCCTGTGTTCGACACTCTACACATACTTTCACTATACACATATTTTGTAGAGTTATAATAAATTTTAACTTCGTACCGCGTTTCTTTGCTTGATATTTGTTGTGGGTTAATTGTTGACTAACTCGAGTATCGTGAGCGGTCGCCACAACGACTTTGTCTCCGCCTTGTGTGAGACATATTTAGACCCTCGCGAAATCCCGAGTTATCAAATGGCGCCATTGCCGGGGAGCAACAGCGTATAGATTTTTTATTGTTGATTGTGAATATTTGCCTACCTTTTTACATATTTATTTGATTATATTGCTTGACTGGTCTAATCACCTTTTTGTTGGATTTTTGTGCGAGGTACCGCCGAGCAAGGGAAGCGCCCTATCCTAGGCGCTTGTGCACCCACGTGACAGCTCACTTAGCACCAAAGAGAACTTGGAGGCTTGAGAAGACCATCACTTCTTGTAGAGTTTTTGTAGTTTAAAATATTTGTAATTTGAAGTGAGAGAGAGACTTAATTTGTAATAACTTGGACTCTCTAGGACACTCGGGCCTAATTTCCAAGTGTTTGTTCACTTGGAGGCTCACCGCGGTTTTGTGTTTTTCGCGGCTTTATCGTTTTTATTTTTATTTTGTTTCACGAGGATTTAGCCCCTAGACATAGGATTTTTTGTTGACTGTGACGACTTAAGAAGCTAAGGTCCAATCCCTAATATCTTGCCTGCACATATAGATCGTAATTAGACTTGGCTAAAAATCAACTGAAAAGGCTATTGACTTGGACTAGAGACCACGTGCCGAGAGGAGTCGTATACAGCGTGTGCATGATCCACTGTGGTGGACACCGATCGGCTCCCAAGACCGGACTCCGGTCTCTCTTTCTAGTCATAGCTACTTGTGCTTCACGTTAATAGAAGTTACTCATCTAAGGACGATTTCCTCGTGCATGCATTTAGGTAGTTTTATTTATTGTCTTTAATTTATGCGCGGATCACTTTGCATGTAGAGTGCTGGCGAAAAGGTACGCATCCCTATCCCTACATGCATCATAGATTTTGACAGTGCATCGGCTTTTCCGCTTTCCTCTCCCAGTTTTGTTGGACTTTAAATAACAAGGAAATTGGAAAATTCGTTAGACGATGATTGTTCAGAAAATACATAAAAAAAAGTGAAAGCAATAAAATTGGGACTACTAACGCAAACTTGACCTTAAAATTCATCCCACCAAAAAATTTGTCTTGGGGAGAGCAACCCCCTCCTTGTTTGATTTATTTGCTGCGAGAGAGTGACTCGACACTAGGATAGAGCCACGCCTAAAATTATGGTTGACTACTGATCGTGGTTAGTCGTTCTCCAGTGACGATCTCTCCGGTAACCGGTAAAGCAGACCACGACATCCTTAGCAGAGTGAATTTGCGGGAACAACCAGGTTACAGTCCACGATTCATACTGGCTGGGAAAGATCTAACGTGGATCGGAACAGTCGGCTGGGAAAGTAGGGTACCTAACAACTCCCTCTAACGCTCTGATAGATTGACTGATCATCTAATAAAATTTGACAAGATAACAGATCAAACTTTCATTATCATCAGCTCAAGAGTTGTGTAGGTGAATTGGGGGTTTGATTGACCATCTTGTTTGCATTCCAGATCATATCCGCCTTTCTCTAGATCAAGATGATGGGAAGGAGATCCCTTAGGCCACGTCTGGCGGCACCGCTATCGAGCACTCCTCTTTTTTCATCTAGGTCGGCTTTGGGGAGTTTAGACCCACTCTCCGAGCCCGAGTTCACGTCCACCCTGTTCCCCCTCGACCACCATTCTTCTTCTATCAGTCCAGAGGTGTCAGAATTTAGTGCAGAACAGAGTTCAGAACATTTGACGGCACCTGAGTTGGATTCTTTTGAATTGGAGAGAACCAAGATATGGAAAGCGGAGAGGAACACCCAGATGAGCAGAGACCACCTCCGTACATATACGATTAGGCTGCCATCAACAACTCACTGTTGGCCTCCCTGGAAACCATGCAGCGACAGATCAGAGACAGGGAGTGATCATGGGTGAAATCATGAGGGAGATGTGTGACGGACGAGAAGATTGAAATGAGCGCGAAGATCCAGACGAAGGGGGAGAACCGAACCATGAGAGACCGGCTCCGAGGACCATGAGGCAGTTGCACAACCCTGGTGCAACCCTCATGCAGCAATGGATCTGACTCCCTCCCATTTATGGAGACTTCGAACTTCACCCACATACCATTCAGCTACTGTCCAAGTTTCATGGGTTGGCCACTGAAGAACCTCACCTCCATCTGCAAGAATTTGAAATGATATGCAGTACAATCCATGACAGGTTTGTGACTGAGGACACCATCAAAATGATTGCCTTCACGTTCTCCTTGGTTGATAGAGCCGTCTATTGGCTGAAACATTTGGAGAGGTACATCGACACTTGGGAGCAACTCCGGACTGAGTACTTAAACAAATACTATCCACTCGGCCGGACAAATGCAGCACGAGCAGTGATCAGCAATTTCACAATGATCCCTAATGAACAATTCCATGAAGTTTGGGATCGCTTTAGAGAGCTCATCGACCGATGTCCACACCATGAGATATCACAGCCCAATCTTGTCCAAAGTTTCTTTTGCGGGCTGACATCGGTGCTGCAGGGGCTTGTAAATGCCTCTTGTGGGGGATCTTATTTCTCCAAGGATGCAGATGCGGTCTGGGCCATCTATGAACAGATGGCAGAAAATCCTACAGTAATGTCCCAGGGCCGAATCTACACAAACTCCAAGGTCCCGCCACAAGCCACTTCTTATCACCTCATTGCCAGGATCGATGATGGGAACCATACTTCGTCAGCAGCAGCAGCACAAGATGAATCATCAGCTGCTGACATGGGCATAATCAGTGAAAAATTGGACCGCATCAAAATTTTGGAGAAGAAGCAAGGCCAAGGTCTGTCACAGATAGACCAGTTGGCTAAGACCATGAGTGACCTCAAGACTCACATCTTGAGTATTCAGGAGGCACAATCAGCGACCCATCTGCCTCCCAGGTCACTGGCTGAGTCCAGTAGCAGCCGATCTACCCTACCACCAACATACCGCCAAGTTCACCATGTCCAGGAGGTGTCGGTGCAGCAGTTACCACACTATTCACAGCAGCCACCATCTCATGACACTCAGATGGTGGTCTACCAGTCGGATCAGCCATTGGCAGCGCTACCACCTCCACCCTTTGAGCAGGAGTCGTTGATGGAAGTCAACAGGATCTGGTACGACCGGTACCCCCAGCAGCCTGGGATTCATCGTGATCACCCAGGATTCCGATGGACCACCGGAGGTACCTCATCCCAACAGCAGCCTCCAGCTCAAGGCTATCATAGTGGCCAACACCTGCAGCCCCAATACTCCCAACAGCAGCAGCATTTTCATCAGAATCCTCATCCCACCTATCAAAGACAGCAGTGGAGGCAGCGGCAGCAGCCTTATCAACAGCTCCCAGTCGCACCAGCAACCTCAGTTCCAGCAAGGGAACACTCCCGATTCTCCCGCACCCGCCTTGGAGAACCCAGCACTTGACGATCTTGCCCGCTTGCTCTCCGAACAGCAAGCATCTTTCCAGCGAGAAATGGATGAGTTCCGGTAGGAAATGAGGGACATAATGAAAGGAAAAGCCACCATACCTGCACAGAGCGAGCCAAACCCAAATAACTTGAAGAGAAAGTCTGAGAAGGTACAGTCTACAGAAGATACCTCTCCTAGTGCTTATTTGAATGACATGCATTCTATGTTTGATACTCACTTCGTGTCACTTAGGAGTGGTAGGGAACCAGCCGGTGATGCCTCATCTGAGGGGCAACGCCATGGAGAATCTAAAGCCCCAGATGAGGAAAGAAGTGGTGATGATACCGCTAACGATGATGATGACGACGGTGGTGCTGATGCCACTAAGGATGACGATCCAGACGACGGTTCTGAGGCCGTCGTGATACCAGATGCAGACGGTGGTGCTGAAGCCACCATTTTTGATGCAGAACCAGAGTGCAGTACTGAGGCCGCAAAGGAGAATATTTTGGGTGGTGTTGATGCCCCCATTTTGAGTCTGAATGTATTCCAACCTTCTGTATTGCCGTTTTCTGTATCTCTGGACACCATGAAAAAGAATAAAAAAATGAATAAAGGAAAGGTTCCTTCATCAATTCTGAGTCCTTGTGTATCGAATGATAATATTGGCATGGATTTTAGTCCTTCACAGGCCCAGGAACCTTCTCCTAGCCCTCTGTCTGAGGAGGGCCCATCCGTCCCCTTCCCTCAAGCACTCCGCTCGGCGAAGGGGAATAAAATAGAAAATCCCAAAAAGAAGGAACGGTTAGAGTTCAGCCAACAGATGATAGACATATTTCAGATACAGCTGACTCTACAGGAGGCACTTGAGCACATCCCCCTTTTACAAAAGAACCTGAGAGAAAAGACCATCGTACGTACGAAGAGGAGGAACAACAGAGGAGAGATCCATGTGCTCACCCGTGCCACATGTTGTGCCATTCAGAACCAGCTGCCAGCCAAAAGACCTGATGCAGGAGCTCCATATGTCAGATGTCAGATTAGTGAGCAGACATTCGATCGTACTCTATAAGACAGCGGCTCTTCTATCAACCTCCTTCCAGCAGCCTTACTCGACCAATTCGAGTTCGGCTCGCTCCATCGGAGTCGGACAGTCCTTCAGTTTGCCGATAAGTCTAACAAGAGGCCGAAGGGGTTGCTGAGAGACGTGGTCGTCACCATTCAGGGCCTGAAATTCCCCGTGGACTTTGTTGTATTGGACATGGAGATCCCTGAATCGGTGACTGATACCCCCATCATAGTAGGATGCCCATTCTTGGCCACGGCCAAGGCGGTGACCGACCATGATAGTGGGAAGGTGTACTTTCACGTAGAGGGTGAGAGTATACAAATAGAGATGATTGACGAAACCCGAGCAAGAGATTCAGCCTGTTCAGAACCATGTAGTGACACAGTGCAGATGGCAGATGCCGAGTTAGACGTCCACCAGGAGTGTGATTTTGTGATGACCGATGATGAAGTAGTTTGGGAAGACCCGAAGCACGAGCCCTCACCTTGTCTACAGAATCAGAGTACATACCTTTTTACTGCAGATGAGAGTTCGGAGAGCACACCCTCGGCAGATGACACTATAGAGGCTCATAGTTGTGTAACGAGTGGAGACACTGATGTTTGTTCTGATTCAGATCCCTCGGAGGCAGACTTTGATTGGAAGGACTTTGATACATATTTGCCCTGTATGTTTCCCGATGAGCCGACAGAGAGGGCGGAGAGCGAGCCAGCATAGATGATAGACACACCTACAGGGTTCCCTTCATCAGAATTACAGGTACAGCGAGAGTTCTCACATGAAGACCTGGTTGCTTTTACACATACATATTAGAAGCCAGATTTGCCAGCTCCCACCAAACCAGAATTGAAGCCTTTACTGCAGTCGCTCAAGTATAGATTCCTTGCTGGAGAACCAGATATGCACCCAATCAATATCTCAGCAGATTTGACTGGAAAAAAAGAATCTCATTTGATGGAGGTTCTTGAACGCAACCGCAAGGCAATAGGATGGAGTGTGGCTGATCTCAAGGGATTTAGTCCGGCTCTATGCTCCCACCGTATCAATCTCGAGGAGGATGCTAAGCCATCGCGTGAGTTCCAGCGATGGCTAAACCCGAACCTTCGAGATGTGGTGATGAAGGAAATATCTAAATGGTGGAGCACCAATTTTATCTACCCCGTCTCTGACTCCAAGTGGGTTAGTCCTTTACATGTGGTGCCCAAGAAGACAAGTGTCACTACAGTTGTGAATTAGTCTGGAGAAGAGATCGCCACCTGGATACCCACTTTTTGGAGGGTTTGTGTGGACTACAGATGATTGAATGAGGCCACAAAGAAGGATCATTTCCCGCTACCATTTATTGATCAGATTATCGAGAGGTTAGCTGGGAAGAGTCATTACTGTTTTCTTGACGGGTATTTCGGATACAATCAAGTGGCCATTGTGCCCGAAGACCAGGATAAAACGACGTTCACCTGTCCATTTGGGACTTATGCTTTCATACGGATGTCCTTTGGTCTATGTAACGCCCCAGCGACATCCAGAGGTGCATGTTGTCCATCTTTTCGGACATGATAGGTGACTGCTTGGAGGTCTTCATGGATGATTTATCGATCTATGGCGACGGGTTCGATGCTTGTCTTGATTGCCTAGACAGAGTACTTCAACGCTGCATAGAGGTAAACCTTGTACTGTCTTGGGAGAAGAGTCACTTTATGGTGACTCAGGGGACGGTCCTTGGTCAGATCATCTCCAACAGGGGCATGGAGGTTGATCCGGCCAAGGTGGATATCATTAGAAAACTCAATCCACCGTCCAATTTGAGACAGTTACGGTCTTTTCTGGGGCATGTCGGTTTCTACCGACGGTTCATTCAGGACTTCAGTCAAATTGCCCGACCGCTTACAGAATTGTTGACTAAAGACACCGAGTTCCTTGTAGATGATAAGTGTCTTCAGTCATTTGAGACTCTCAAGAATTTAGTTATCGAGGCTCCTGTCCTTCAGCCACCCGATTGGTCTCTGCCATTTGAGATCATGACGGATGCTTCTGATTATGCCGTTGGGGCTGTGCTTGAACAGAGGAGGGATGGATTACCCTATGCCATACACTACGCTAGCCGGACATTGGATGCAGTTCAAAGGAATTATATAGTGACTGAGAAAGAGATGCTAGCGGTAGTCTTTGCTTTGGATAAGTACAGATCTTACATTCTTGGATCTAGAGTGATAATATTTACAGATCACACTGCCATTCGGTACTTGATGTCGAAGAAGGATGCCAAAGCCAGATTTACCAGATGGATCCTTCTCCTCCAGGAATTTGATATCGAGATTAAGGATAAACCTGGAGTTAAGAATGTTGTGGCAGATCACCTCTCCCGCCTAGAGAACCTTGAGGAATCTGAGCCCATAGCACCTATTACTGAGACGTTTCCAGATGAGGCAATCCTTGCTATCACCTCTCTTCCATGGTATGCCGACATTGTGAATTACCTTGTTGCCAAATCTATTCCACAAGGTTGGCCCAGACAGCAGCTTGAGACCTTCCTTGAGAAGGAAAAGTCGTACCATTGGAAGGACCCCGTACTTTATCATGAAGGAGGGGACAGTATCTGGAGACGGTACATTCCTCAAGATGAGCAACATAGCGTCCTCACCTACTGCCACAAGCTTGAGGTAGGAGGACATCATTCTAGGAGACGGACAACACAGAAGGTGCTCCAATCCGACCTTTGGTGCCCTACCCTTTTCAAGGATTCTGATGAGTTCGTGAGAAGGTGTACTGATTGTCAGAAGATGGGTACTTGCGGACAGAGAGACATGATGCCCATGCAGCCCATTCACTTTTGTGAGGTTTTTGACGCATGGGGGATTGATTTCATGGGACCATTTCCTAAAAGTTAGGGGTTTGAGTATATTCTCCTTGCTGTAGATTATGTGAGTCGTTGGGTTGAGGCCATCCCCGCCCAAGCCGCAGATGCTAAAACCGTATGTCATTTCTTGAGGAAAAATATTATTTCACGGTTCGGGGTACCTAGAGTCTTGATTTCAGATGGGGGTCTCACTTTATTAACGACAAGGTAAAGGCCATTGCAGACGAGTTAAGTATTGACCATCGTGTTGCCACGCCATATCATCCTCAGACTAATGATCTTGCTGATTTATCGAATAGGGAGATTAAGACAATTTTACAGAAGGTAGTCTGCCCAGACCGAAAGGATTGGTCACAGCTTTTGAACTCGGTCTTGTGGGCATATCGGACTTCCTTCAAGACTCCATTAGGGACATCTCCCTTTCGTCTTGTCTATGGCAAACCCTGCCATTTACCAGTGGAGATAAAGCATAAGTCACTTTGGGCAGTTACAGAGCCATTATTGGATCCTAAGAGTGTAGGAGAACAGAGGAAAGCAGAGTTGGCAGCCCTGGAAGAACTAAGAGATACAGCCTTCTCAAGTGGCCTACAGTATAAGGAGAAAGTGAAAGCATGGCACGATTCCCAAATCAGCCATAAACAATATAAGCCAGATCAACAAGTATGGTTTTTTGATGCTAGGTTAAAATTATTCCCAGGGAAACTGCAAAGTAAATGGAAAGGACCATATGTGGTCCGGAAGGTGCATGATAATGGTAGCATTGATATATCTGAACCTTCATCATCTTCCACTTTCAAAGTCAATGGTCAGCACTTGAAACCATATCTAGATCATGACCCGCCGACCGTTGATGCTGCCCCGATTCATCTGGTATGAGATGTGCTCTTTGACTCAAACCTTTTGCATCTCGTACATGATTATCACTTCTATCTTCCTCTGTATAGATCCATTTGTCTAGATCATTCATTCATTCTTCTGTTATGGTTGTCACCCCGTCTTCAACCTATGATTTTGTTGTACTTAGGACATGCCTTGTCCTAAGTATAGGGGGTACACACAGAGAGTTGTGATCTATTTGTCTCTTTTCTTCTTTTCTTCTTTTCCTTTTCTATCTTCTTTATTCTTTGATCCTCTCCATTGTCTCCTCTTCTTGTCTATACTTAGGGATATTTTACCCTAAGTATAGGGGGAGACAATCGGAGTATGATTTGTTCATTCCCACCCTTGACCCTCCCTGCATTGTGTACAGTCTGTTTTACTTAGGATTCTTTGATCCTAAGTATAAGGGGGACGGTCATTCCTTCCGTTATTTATTTATTTATTTATTCATTCTTTAGACTTGTCTATACTCATTATGAGTTATTTCTTCTCTTTCCTCTCCGATCTGTGAGGACATAGATCAAGCTAAGTATAGGGGGTCGTAACTCCGTATATACTTTAGCCATAACTCGTACTTTCGTATTTTTACTAATAAATATGGCTAATTATACTTAAAATTCATTAAAACCTCAATAAAAAGATGTTTATATTCCTCAAATTCTTTTGTATTTACTGATTAATAAATCAGGTGGAAATATTCTCTGCAAAATGTTTGAAAAATAGTTTGAAAATCTTTGTGAAAAATTTTTTGAAAACTATTTGGAAAACGTTTTGTACATGTTTTCAACCTTTGTAAAAACATTTTTGTTTTGTAAAATTTATTTTCTTTGTGTGAAATAAAATGTTTGGAAAATGATTTGCCAATGGTTTGAAAAATGGTTGCAAAAATATGTGAAAAATCTATCTATATTGTTTGAAAAACCTTTGCAAAATGATTTTCAAATGTGTGTACATGTTTGTAAAAGATTTATAAAAAGTATTTTGGACTATAGTTTTTCAAAATTGTTTGTAAAAACCTTTTCAAATAAGTTTGAGGAATACAGACATCTCACCAAAATTCTATATATAAGTATTAATAAAATTGATCACTTACCCTGTAAATTCTTAAAATCCACTTCTTGTAAATATAAGAAGCATTCCCGTGTAAATGTTTGTACCTAGCTTTTAGCCAAAATCTCAGTTTTCAAAAATCCCAAAAATATTTACAAAACTAAAATACCAAAACCATGTGAAAAATCTTTTTGAAAAATACAAAAAATTGCATATGCATCATCTTTTCAAAAATCCATAAAAAGTTCAAAATCTTGAAAATTGCATCATAAAAGTATTTTCTGCATAGCATTCGCATAGCATGAGCATTTTTCGGATTGAATTTGATAGTTGAATAAGTCTAAATAAAATCCGGAGACTGGAGCTAGGTTGGACCTTAAAATCTACCTAATAACAGGAACCTTATAGGAACTGGGTTTGAGGTACTTCAGGTCTAGTTGACTTAATTCTTTGAGGATCACGAGACTTGGTTCGATGGATTATTGACTGCCTAAATAGAGTATTTTGGAACACACGTACGACTCTTATTGATAATGACCTAACTTGGACACCTGCACGTTTCACATGGCTCAACTCAGTTAGAGTGGTGAGGGGATTGGATTTGCCGGTATGAGACGCACACAAGTGGAAACACTTGTCCTCCTCTAGGGAGGGAAGTGCACCCCAGCCCGTCCAGTGATGAGGAAGTTTAAAGATGGGAGAGTGTGGGTTGCAATAAAGCTTCAAAAGAGGGATAGTCTACTGGCTCAAGAGGAAAAACTACCTATGTAAATGCTGTTGTGAATAGTATTTCAAAAAAATGGACAGGCCTGTAAAAAATAAAATGCCTGCAAAGTATGTGAATATGTTGTATAGACAATAAGCAAGCTTGAGTTCCAAAGTCATATCATGTAAGCCTGCAACTGGATGACTTGACTACACTGGTTTTGCATCCTAGGATAGGTAGCTACACTGGCTACCGTCCATTCTTCGCGTCACCCCCTCCTCTTGAGCTGGTTGCCACTTGAACTTAGAAGGGAATACCCCCGCTCCTCAAGGAAGGATTTATTGGATTGGGGAATCATTGGGTTGTCATGCTGGAGAAGTCAGTCTCTTCGTCATTTTAGTTGGGGAAGGCCACAATCACTTACATTGTACGAGTTAGATTCATAGTCGTAAGGGTTTGCGTATGAGTTGAGATATTTCTGACCTGGCTATTGAGGAGACTTGGTCAGAGTTTTGGGATTCTCAAGGACTGTTGGATTTCAAATCTGATTCTCATTAAGGTTCCGCCCGCACTAAAATTCCAAAGGTCCGACTTCATCTCCAAACTTTGATTTTGTGAAGACAAGTTTGATAATTAAACTAAATCCACTTTCTTCTTTTTTTTTCTTTGTTTTTATTTTCTTTTCTACACTTATTGCATAAGTGTTTGCTAGGGACTAGCAAAGGCAAAGTATAGGGGGATGATGAATCCACATTTCATCATCTTTATTCTATCATTTCGGCCTCAAAAACCCTGGCAAATGCATGAAAATACCATTAATTCCCGCATCTTAGCATTCATACATGTGTACGTAAATAATGTATAAAATACTGTTTTTAAAGCCAAAATTATAGAATAAAGAAAAGAAAAGAAAAAAATAAAATATTGTAAATATTTTATGACCCGAAACCCCGAGACCTAGGCATCTCGCTGACTAGGTCGACAAGGAATAAAGTAGGTGGAGATAAGGGCCAGAATACAATAAAGATTTCATTCATTCTTTATTCATTTTGGGACCTATTTTTGGTTTCACTTTTTATACCTCAAATAAAGAAACTTTGTACATGAAAGTTGTAGATAATTAAATAAAAAAATACAAAATTTATTTCACTCAAAAATATTGTACAGATAAAAAGTTATGATCTGAATAAAATTCCAGAATTCCAACTTCCCAGACCTGTATCTCTCAAATAAAAACTCAAAATGTATCAAAATCACATTTAATTGTATATAATTTTCAATAAGCTATTTAAAGGTAGTTTCGTATTTTTCGGAGTTACGGTTTGAAAGTTGAGTTTTGGACCCCTATTGTATACTTGTACCGATTAAAATATTTATTTTATTTATTATTCATTATTTTTATTATTTCATATTTTTATTTCATAAATATTATATATGTACATATTAAAATTGGAATAAAATGATAAATAAAATATTAAAAATAAAATTCTTGTATAAAATACATAGATGAATTACCAATGTACAGTGTTAGAACCACGTTTTTGGATGTTTTCGCTGATTTTTGGAGGACGCATCGTGCATCTTTTCGCGATAAAGTCTTCTTGACTTTTTCTCCCCTTATATCCACCACACGCCCAGGGTATATCTTGAGGATTGGATCATGGATTCTCCCTATTTACTTCAATCCTTGGAGCTTGTTCATCATGTTGTCTGACCCCCCCTCTGCTGTGCGTCAGAACATTAGTTTTTGCCCATTTTCTCAAATATTTATAGGCTGATTCTTTTCACCAAATCACTGGGCTTCCTTATTACCTTTTTCTCCCCATACATCCACCATACACGCCCAATCATTATATCGAGGGTTGAGTTGTCGATTCTCTAGATACACATCGATCTTCTTGCCACCTCATCAACTCTCTAACCAGCCTCTGCCACTCCTGTCAGAACCTTGTTTTTGTCCGTTTTCTCGTATTTTTCAAGGCCGACCTTTCACCCAATCGCTACGCTTCCTTCATGACTTTTTCTCCTTGAAGTATCCTCATACATGCCCAGAGGTTGCTTGGAGGATTGGATCAACGATTTGCTTGATCTCCATCGTTCTTTGGAGCTGCCCACCTCACATGTACAAAACACCCCATCTTCTTTCCATTCATTTTTTGAACCCTCTTGGACCCATTTTGGCCACCCTTCTTGGAGCTCAAGATAGAATGAAGTGACAGTCTCCAGCTCCTCGGAGGCGCGGCTAGGCGAGTCGAATGGCGGCTCCACCCTCACCTCCGACCACCGACCGTCGAGGTTCCACCTTCCTGGTTTCTAGGCCAGTCAAGGTCATTTTTTTTGCTTGTTTTCTTTCTCTTTATTCACTTGTAGATCATAGATTTATTATAGCTTTTTGTTTACTTGCTTTTTAGTCACTTAATCACCCAGTTCACCCCTCGCCGGAGCAAGCTCCGGCAGCTTCCAACCCATCATTTCAACTTTCATTCATCCTCCTCGACGTGGCTCACATCTCACCACCGCCATCTTCCGCTATTCTACGTATCCTCATACACAACCCCGTCCCTCTTCGGCCACATACGGTGGTCGGAGCACATCCTTCTTCCCTCACCAAATCGAAGGAAAACCCATTTATATCCCATTTTTTTGTGTACCTAACATCTTGGCCGAGTTTTGTACTCGAGCCCTTCTTCTAATTGCAGGTACATCGGAGCACTTTCACGCACATCCCCTTATTGTCCAAGAGCATCTTGACGCCACCTGGATTAGTGGGACATTTTGCAATCACGTCCTCTTATTTTTAGCATATTTCGGAAAGTTTTCGAGTATCTTTTGAACTGCAGTTTCGTTCTTATATTTTCATCTGTACCCCTGCACTTAAACACTCATAAATCATTCATCTGAACTCTATTTTTTATGAGATTTTTTTATTAGAAAGTTGCTTTAAAGTTCTACATCATATCCAAATTTCACAATTTTCTGGTGTACGAACTATTTATGGAGAATTTATGAATTCAGAATACTGATTGGGCTTGTTTTGTTGATAACGCTTTAAATACTCAATATCACTTGCTCATTTTTGGATATGTTGTAGGAATTAGTAGGGCCGAATTTGTGATCAAATTTCAACAAAAGATATTGCGATTTGTGTCCTGTAGAATTTCTAAAATATTTCGAGTCATTGATTTATTTTTGGAGCATCATTTATCCATTTGAAAATCTAAAAATATGCCCGTGTGCCCCTAGTTAGTTCTACAATTAAGGATTTTTGTTGTATTTTTATATTTTTTTTTGGATAGTCAAAAAAATCAAAAAGAACATTTCTACCTTCCTACAGTCTTTTATTTTTAATATATTCATTACCTCTTTGAAAAATTCCAAAAAAAAATATTTTTTGTTTGTCTCTTTTTGTTTTAACTTCAGACCAAAAATCATTAAACATTTCAAAAGAAAACCCCTAAAAATAGCAAAACACCAAAAATCTTCATAAAAATCTTAGAAATTCCAAAAAAAATCCTAAAAGTACAATTTCAGTTTCTGAATTTACCCTATTTTGTTATCTTTATTTTAAAATTAATTTGAGGAAGTTTTAATTCTGTTTGATATTTTTCATCCTCATTTTAAATTCGGACAGTAAGTTTGTTCATTATTTTTCAGTATTTTTTATTTTAAAAATACCAAAAAATTGGGAAAATCTAGAAAAATTATAAAAACATTAAAAATATAAAAATCATAAAAACATTTTATTTCTTGTATTTTGAGTATTTTTCCTTTTTTCATCTCTCTCTTATCTCTAGTATATATATTCCTTATATATTATATCTTTAGTAAAAGAAAAAGAAAATATAAAAAAGTATAAAATATAAAAAGAAAATACAAAATCAGTAAATTAAAAACCAAGATATAAAATTATAAATTAAAAAAAAAGGAATATAAAATTAAAAACCCACCAAAAATAACACTTGTTGGCATTTCATCACTTTCACCATCTTGTGCATCACCTCCTATTCTATCATGTCTGCTACTTGTGTTCGACACTCTACACATACTTTCACTATACACATATTTTGTATAGTTATAATAAATTTTAACTCTGCACCGCTTTTCTTTGCTTGATATTTATTGTGGGTTAATTGTCGACTAACTCGGGTATCGTGAGCGGTCGCCACAGCGACTTTGTCTCCGCCTTGTGTGAGACATATTTAGACCCTCACAAAATCCTGAGTTATCATTAGCTGAACAACCACCGAAATAAGAATGAACACTTTTGGAAGTCTTGCCACTAGAAAGAACACTTCCAAATAGTCTATCCCATATGTCTGAATGGAACCTTTACCAACCAGTCTGGCCTTATAACTTTCCATCGATCCATCAGGAAGATGTTCGGTGGTAAAACGCATCTACAACCCACAACTTTGGCATCGTTGGGGGGGTCAATTGTGGCACCCCTAGCCTTATGTTCCAGATATTCAATAATAGACACATTCATACATCATCACTTGGAATATAAAGCAGAAAATAAACAATTAAAATAAAATGCTTCAATACACATTGCATTCATGATTCCAACAGTTCATACATAAACACTTTATAAAATGAATCCTCAACTGAGTAATATTTAATGACAGAAATTTTGAAGTGCATAAGCTATACAAAAGTACCTATAAGTGCATCACTGGAGATCTCTACTAGTAAGCACATGCTCTAAACACTACAGCAACCACAAGGCCAAGTCAAGTCCCAAAGTCGATCCCTGATGAAGCAACACTAACAACACCCGTCAGATCCACACAAATAGGTATATTATGAGTGAAGTAGTATAGTACAGTACTAAAAACTAAAGTAAGGCAAGGTACTAGCAGGAATGCGAAAAAGGGAACCAACTAGATAACCAATCCTCACAAAAAAACTCTATGTTCTCTTTTATTTTTTTCATTTACTTTCCAATGTGAAACTCACTATTTAACCCCATGTATTTAACTTGATTCATTAGTTGTCCTTAATTCAATTCAGTAGTTCCACACTTTACCGTGTGCCAATTAAAATCCATACTTTACCATGTACCAACTTGACTCCATCGGGCCTTTAACCGACTTGGAAATAACTATATTCATGAAACCGTTAAAAACCTCTTTCTTTAAATAATGCTCACTAAGGCCATCCATATTTAAGGATATTTAAGGATTCATTGTTCCATGTTCTATTACATTTTCTTACTTGTATTCCCCAAGTGTTTCCCGAATAAATTGTCATATCGTTAGCTCCTTCCCCTTATGATTATCTTAGTATTCCAAGGAATTATCATTACTATCCATGTATACACACACATAAGAGTACCATACAAGATAACAACCATTCAGGATCTCAGATTTTCAATCCATATACATAACTTCGACAGTCACATACCGTGAAAAGGATAAAACAACTCTTGTAAATAAGGGTTCAACACCTCAAACCATTTACCTCGGCTTACCCACCACAAGGAGAATACTCTTGAATGAGTACATTGTGGCCAAATGGGACCGCACCGAATACACCCTTATGTTGAGGTACAACTTTTCGACTAGTAATGTAATAGGGATGCAGACAACTGACGATACCCATAATGCTACACTCCACCGATAGGGTCACGACACATTGATGGACCTACATGCTATAACTAATACTCCATCTAGGACTCGTCGAGACCACGAGAGATTCGCAACACTCTCAATTATGCTAACTCGTCTAAGCATAATACATACAAGAACACCTTCATGCTTGCATTTATTCATTACACTCATCTCATTGGGACAACTCCGACGGATGAGACATTTCTGTTAGCCTTGCATTCATGCAATATACACATCCTCTCACCGAGCTAAGTCGGGTAGGTGGAGAAAACCGCTACTCATGTGAACATTGTCGCAAAACCACTCAAATTCACTACCCATAGATGAAGGTCCGTGATGGCGTAGGGTACGGGTCAAGGCACACATGCTAATTAATTTCAATCTTAATCCCAACTAGTGCAGGGAAAGTATGATTTCCTCTATTTCTCTAGAAACTAGAAACTGGTACCAAATCTCTTAATCATTCCAGTCAACCTCAAATCACCATACATCTCGTATTGTTTCATCATGCACTCAGACAATTGCAGTAGGAGTATCCATATGGTCCACCTTAGCCCCTTTAAGTCAACTCACCCTTTATCATGGTACTGTACAACCCAATCAGTTGGTCCTTAGGATGTTGACACTTAACATCTCATGGTGTATCCATTTAGCTATCTAACTTTACCAACATGGATAGTCTGCAGTCTTGACCAAAGCCATGCCTCACATTATGACTCCAAGATATTGTGTACCTTAGGGTTGGGTTGCCTCCGTAGGCATGTGTTGAGGTACGTGCATACTAAACAAGTTCCCAACACTCCATGCACATTATTTGTCCATTTTCACTATTGTGTTAAGTCTGCGGTCTTGACCCATGTCAGGTCTCGCGCTATGACTCTAAAGCATTTATCATTTTAGGGTTGGGGTGCCTCTGCAGGCATGCATTTGAACTGCATGCATCCTATCTAAGTTCCCAACACTCCCACGATCCTTACACATACTTATTTATAGTTATATTAAGGCTTATACTTCTAGGCTCCTCTAGCCTTAAAATGGACTTACTTACATATTCATCCAATGACCCATCCCCATGTTTAGGGCCATATCCACTTGGAAACCTAATGCCATAAACAATTTTAATCTCAGCTATCTTTATGCACATATTAATTGGGATAATCCATCCACTACCAACCATGATTAATACTAACTCGGAGAAGTCACAAAACACCATCGAATACCTAGGCACACTATGTGTTTCCTACTTTTCCATGTGTCACTTCAAGGAAGATCACTATGACCTAATAATATCGACAATGAGAGTAGTCACCCACTGATATAAGTAATTATATTAATAGAGATGGGGTGCCTACTATCACTACCCATGTACAAAGGGACCACATTCGTGCATAAAGTAAAGACCTCGTGGGACAAGTCATCTACGGAACTTTGAACAATAGGATGCCCCATGATTGTTCTAATGATGCTCAAGATGCTCTCACGCATAGAGACTCGCCACATCAAGATATAATTCAAATTTAACTCGCCGTGAACTCATTCCAGTCATTTATCTCCTCATTTCAATTATTCCAAACATTTATCATATACCATAATGTCCTAGATAATTCCATATCTTTTTGGAGTCAATTTATATCATTCTTTAGGTCCATATGGATCCACAATCATAGAATGATCGATCATCTAACTTTGCATGATCGATCAATACTGATTGATCAGCAAGAAAACCATGATCGATCATTTTGGGACAAAATGATCGATCATCCAAATAGCGTGATCGATCAGGCTTAGTTGATCATACCTAGGACAGACACAGAATCATCTTCAGCAACGTCTCGTGAAACCTCTCCGATCTTGAAACCAATTATACCCCTTGTTCCTGCAAACACCCACAACACTAATATGTTTTTACCTGTCGCATGCTCCAAGCGTATAAATGGGAAATATAAAAATGTTAATGTCCAAAAATGTGTGTTTTATCCCAAAACTTGTTAAAATCCAACAACAACACCCCATGTAGGTAGTTTATGCTATTCCTTACTCATGGTACGAACACCACGAGTATTTAACAACAAGGGGAGGTAAAAATCATACCTACGTGTATCCTCTGACTTTCCTTTGCTCAGAAGGAGAGTTCTGCGATGTTTAATGGATTACAAGTGTGTCACAAGCTCTTCGAAATGGCAAACTAGGATCCTCGATTGATGACCGAAACTTCTCATCGATGACGGAGCTCCAATGAAGAGGAGGAACTCCGATGAAGTGGCTTGGACTAGTTTGACTAGTCAAATCCAATTACCCCCTCACTGGAGGGGACCTTAGTGATAGTAGGCATCCCACACGTGTTCAACGACGATGAGAAGGGAGAAGAAAGGTGGTGTCCCTTCGTCGGAGTACCTCCAAGTGAAACCCATGTTCCTTGGTCTCTGATCATACGAGTTGCCATTTTCTTGCATTTCTAGTGCAGATTTAGTTCATGCTTTTATCTTCGCTTTACTTCAAAATTTGTTATCATTATTAGTCTAGATCGATAGATTATAGTTTGTTGAAGCTCTAGAGTTCCAGACACTGTCTCGATCGTCTCAGCCACATTCTGACCACCAATCACTTCCAACTTCCCCCCTTCATGTTCTTCATCGACCCTTTATCTAGATCATCTTGATATCCACCATATCAAGACCACCAATCTCCATTCCTCTGACTTCACTGAAGACATCTGCCCCGCCTTCACTCTCGCTCATATCAACCCAATAAAAGGTTGAAACCCTTTGCCCTTATTTTCCTGACTTTTAGGTGCAGGTACAGGCTTAATAGAGCCCCAACATGGCTTGATTTGGGACTGCATGAAACCTCCAGGGGTGGGCCTTCATCTTTGAGCTCCAAGCCACCTCGATGGGGCTCGTACATTTCGAGCACATCTACAGCTGCAGAAGACTAGCAGGATCGATTCACCCATCTCAGCAGCTTGTTGGACCACCTAAGCAAGGAGATAGAGCTAATTAAAGGAGGTCTGGGTTGTGCTCTTTGTGTGTTCGTCCAGATAGATCCATCACCGCTGGATGAAGAAGGCTTGCTAGGTCTAATCGCAACCCTCTAATCTAGGTGAAGCAGTGTGTGTTGCTGACCATCGATCATGCTTAAGTGACTCCATCCTCACCGTCAGTCAATGCGTGTTAAGGGGTAAACATCACGACATCCCCTCCGCATTTTGTATATTAGTTGTAATATTTTAAATGTCTTTTGCTTTGTAAATTTAATTGCATCCCGGTACTCTTGGCTTATTACACATAGGTCCTTCCGCCTCACGCATTGAGTCACGTGAGGCATTGTAAAAATTACTGTTGCACCCTTTATTTTCTTGAACTTGTTATGGTCTGAATGTTAAGTTTATTATAATTGTAAATAGGTCCTTGTTTTGCAACATTTTATTTTCGTGCATAGTGGTTATATTTAATATTGTTATTACTTTAAAAATTGTAGGAAAATTAATCTAAGTGCTTGATATTGTGTTTGACCTCACTCATTTTCTATTTGGCATTAAACTTCATTTTTCTACTTATTAAAAATCCAAAAAGATATTTTTATTCCCTACCTAATTATTAAAACCCATAAAATTAGAAATCAACTCCAAAAATTCTCCAAAAAATATATTATATATACTAATATATTATCCATCACATATCTAAAAAAACCTTGAAAATACAAAATAGAACATGTAAAAATGATAAGACCCTAAAATATTTATAAAAATAGTAAAAACAAAGAAAAATCCAAAAACATAACTTCATGTCTGCAAATATTATATATTATATATACTATATATTAAAAATAATTTTAGGTTAATTTTAACCTATTTATATTTATTAAGCCTAAAACAAGTTCGACTAATTATTCTGTATACTATTTTAATATATTTAATACTTTAAAAATACATAGAATTAGTAAAAAAATCTACAAAATTTATCAAAAATACAGAAAAATATAAAAATCACAAAAAACATTTCATTTTATGTATTTTAACTATATATAAATATAATACACTATATATACTATATACATTATATATTCCTTATATTATCTATATTACCATTATTATATATAATTATTTAATTTATTTAAAAATTTGTAAAATCAATAAGAAAATATAAATTTAAAAATATAATATATATAAAAAATCTATAACGATCCAATATAATGAAAACCCCACATAAAAATAAGAAAAAGCAGAAAAATATAAAATAACTATTTTAATTATAATTAATTAATTAATAATTACACTACACACTATTTGCTCGTTGAGTTAGACCTCTGCCCTGCTTATCACTATACAAATTTTGATAGAGTTATAATAAATTTTAGCTCACTTTACATCCATTGCTTATCTATTTCATTGTGGGTTAATTGTTGTTGAATCGCTCGGATTGGTTGTTGCGCACCATGGGAGCGACCGATACAACAATTGCCAGATCTGATATGTCGGACACTTCATGTACTCCAAGACTGGACCTTAGTGCCTCGGTCCGAGCCTCTCAACACCTACCCCCCTTAGTGTCTTGGCTTGTCACATTATGACTTATTTCTCAATGGGCAATGTGGATGACACCATGAAGATTAGGCATGTTCAGCCCTTTGGAGAAGACTCCATGAAGTTTTCACAAATCATCAATGATAATTCCCCTCCTCAATCCCTACTTCCCAACCTAATCCCTTCCTCTAGACACTGACACCTCACTTTCATGGGTATGTGCCCCATCTTTGCCGTCCTATGTCGTCCACCTTTGACTACTCTTGGGAATACCAAAACCAGCATCTTCCTCCTAGTGAGGTTCTTTCCCCTCAAGAAGTAGTTGATGAGATCTCACTCTACCTAAACTGCCAATTTGAGAGCGTGGAATAGATGATGTCACATAACATCCATATGGCTCATTATGCCAATGATTTTGGGCTATTTCAAAATGAGCAGGCCGATATCCTATATCGTCTCTATGATAGAATAGAGAAGCTTGAAGTTTCCAAGAAGTCTTCCTCTAGTATATTGATGAATCCATATTTCATCATCTTTATTCTATCATTTTGGCCTCAAAAACCCTAGTAAGTGCATATAAATACCCTTAATTCATGCATTTTAGCATTCATACATGTATGTGTAAATATTGTATAAAATATTATTTTTAAAGCCAAAATTATAGAATAAAGAAAAGAAAAGAAAAAGAATAAAATATTGTAAATATTTTATGACCCAAAACCCTGAGACCTAGGCATCTAGATGAATAGGTCGACAAGGAATAAAGTAGGGGGAGATAAGGGTCAGAAACCAATAAAAATCCCTTTTATGTAATTCATTCTTTATTCATTTTGGGACCTTTTTTTAGTTCCACTTTTTATACTTCAAATAAAGAAACTTTGTACATGAAAGTTGTAGATACTTAAATTTAAAAAAATACAAAATTGATTTCACACAAAAAGAATGTACAGATAAAAAGTTATGATCTGAATAAGATTCCAGAATCCCAACTTCCCAAACCTTTATCTCTCAAATAAAAATTCGAAATATATCAAAATCACTTTAATTGTATATAATTTTTAATAAGCTATTTAATGAAGGTGGTTTCATATTTTTCTGAGTTACGGTTTGAAAGTTAGGTTTTGGACCCCTATTGTATACTTATACTGATTAAAATATTCATTTTATTTATTATTCATTATTTTTATAATATCATATTTTTATAATTTTGTAAATATTATTTATAATATATCTGTATATTAAAATAGGAATAAAAACATAAAGAAAATACAAAAATAAAATACTTGTATACAACACATAGGTATAATACCTGTAAATATACCTATATAATTAATACTTCTATTTATTTAAGTGTATAAAATACATCAGAAAAATAAAATAAAAATATATTTAAGTATATTAAAATAATTTATAAATTTATAAAATAATAAACCAAAATAAATAAATTAAATATACAAAAATAAAAACAAAACAATAAAATATATAGATAAATATACCTACATAAGCCATAAAAGGTAACTTGTATATTTAAACCTCTAAAAAATAAATAAAAATCATAATAAAATACTTTATAAAATAATAAACATTTTTCATTTAATAACCTAAAATTAATTAAATCATTATTATTTTTAAATGAAATTTTAAATAATTTTTCCAGGATTTTTCTTGATTGGTCCACGTGGACCAACCAGGAGGGTCTGAGTGTTGACCGCAGGTCAACCCTCTGACCCGTCTCCTGCCTTGTTGTCAGACCTCGTTTTTAGACCGATTTTGTGATTGTTTGAAGGTTGATCCTTTCACCCTTTTACATCGCATCCTTCTTGACTTTTGCTCCTCGTGGATCCACCTTACACGCCCAGGTCCCTCCTCAGGGATTGCATCGTTGTTCTGCCTGATATGCCTCGCTCTTCTAGCCGGCTCGTCAACTCGTTCAAAAGCACCCCCAACTTTCCCTTGCTTCTTTGAACACCCTTTGACCCGTTTCTCCCCGCTTTTTCGTGCTCCATCGAAGGAGGGAGGTGACTGCTCCAGCTCCTAGCCGTAGGTGGATCGAGTAATCGACGAAGGGGCGTTCCACCTACCTCCGCTGACCACCGGCGTCGAGGTATTGCCTCATGTGATACTCACCTTCGAGTTTCCCTTATTCTTTATTTCTTTTGCATTTTTCTATTTGCCTTAGATGTAGGATCAAAATCCCATCTTCCTTCTGGTGTTTCATCCATTTGATCACATAATCGACCCCTTCGCCGGAGCTAGCTCCGGCCGTCCTCCATTTCGTCGTCCCCCTCATACATTCGCTTCGCCAACCATCGAGGCATTTTTCCCTCAATGGTTTAACCTTTCCTGTGCAGGTTTGAGCGTCAAAGCCGCAGCCGGAGTGATTTTGGTGGCTCGTCGGAGGTTCCTGGAGCTGCAAAGCTTTGCCGCCATCGTGTGAGCCCTCCGATCATCGCCGAGGCATTTTGGGAACTCCAGCAGCTAGAGGAAGCCTCCAAGAAGAGATCGTGTAATTTTGAGAGCATCAAGACCGCTGGAGGCCGGAGGTTGAGCTCGGAGAACTTCGCCCAACCGGAGCTCCTCCTTGTTCATCCAGCGCAGCTCTCTGCCGTCGGATCTAGGCCGAGTCCCAGGCACTGCAGCAACAGTTAGATCTTCTTGCGCCTCAACCGTTGATGCACCTTTGGATGATCTAATCAGGACCGTCAAATCTGAACCGGTATCAGCCGTCCTCGTGCCGCCATGTGTCAAGTGAAAGGACCGCCGCCGTCGGATCCACATCAGGCTTGGGTATTTTGCACTGCGACCTTCGCCTATTTTTGTATGTAAATATCAAGACTTAAACTTTCCTTTGTTGTTTTATATTTTTTTGTAATATTTGCATATTAGCCCCCGTACTCTTCGTATTTATAGTTTGGTCCCTGGCCACGTCACCTCGCATGACCTGTACACGTGAGGGCGGACATTTTGCATCAGGGACCCTGAGCCTTTTTGTATTTCGAAACAGTCCAGGAAATGTTTATTCAAGTTATATAGTTTTGTGGAAATTTGTGATTAAGCCGCTAGGTTTCTGAAAATTACATATAGGTCCTTGCCAGGTCATGTGTCCAGTGCATGTGACCTTGGCGTTTTTGCAGAGAAGCCCCTACGGGTCTAGGAATTTATATTTAGTCCATAAAAGTTTTTATTGCGTTGTATATTTTTATGGAAAAATTGCAAGTGGGGCCATGGACTTTTAAATATTTACGATAATACCCCTGCTAGAAGAGTAATTTCTTTTTGTTTCTAGCATTTATTTCATGCATCTCTAAAGGACTAAAAAATCCCAAAAAATTACCTTAGCTTCCTATTTTGTTGCTCTATCACGCCATAATTTTATTTCGCATATTTGTTGCATTTTAATATTTATAAAAAATTAAAAACACATATTTTTATCTCTATTTGCATTAGAAAATCCATAAAAATAATAAAAACTTCTCGAAAAGTTCCAAAAATGTATATATATTGTGTGTTTTTGCATCCTTTAACTTCAGACCAAAAATAACTAAAAAATATAAAAGAAAACTCCTAAAAATTACAAAACCCCTAAAATCTCTATAAAAATACTAAAAATTCCTAAAAATCCTAAAAATCTAATTTTAGTTTCTGAATCTCCTTTATTTTATTATCTTTATTCTAAAATTAATTTGGGGAATTTTTATCTCTATTTTGTATTTTATTTCTTTATTTTTATTTCTGATTTTTATTTTGTTCGTTATTTTCAGTATTTTAGACATTAAAAATACAAAAAATTAGCAAAAATATAGAAAAATACAAAACATTATAAAAACATAAAAAACACAAAAATATTTATTTCCTGAATATTTCTTATTTTTATCTATTTTTATAAATACATTATCTCTCTTTTCTTATATTATATTTGTACTTTGGTTCATAATTCAAAAAATATAAAAATATAAAATATAAAAAGAAAATACAAAATTAAAAAATCAAAATATAAAAATATAAAATTAAAATCAAATTAAAAAAATATATAATTAAAAACCCACAAAAATAGCACTTATATAGACTAATACATCACAAGCATTCTTGAGCATTGATTTTGCATGATCTATCATGCTTGTTCCCTGTGTTTGACCTCTACATGCTTGCACACTATACACATTCATTGTAGAGTTATGATAAATTTTAACTCTGCACCGCTTTTCATTGCTTGATCTCTGTTGTGGGTTAATTGTTGATTGACCCGGGTTCGTGAGTGGTCGCCTCAACGACATTGTGATCCCGCCTTGTGTGGATTACTCTTGTCCCTCGCAAGATCCGTGTCATCAAATTGCGTCGTTGTCGGGGAACAACAGTGTATAGATCGGATTCCTTTTTCCTTGATTGTGATTTTTTTGTCTATATGTTTGCTCCATTATTTTCTCTTTTGTTTGATATACATTGTTGAATTGTCTAACCACTCTCCTTGTTTGGATTTTGTGTGAGGTACACGGATCGAGGGAGGAGCTCCTCTTTAGAGCACTTGCGCACCCACGTGAGTCGGTTTTGACCTAGCACAAAGGAGGACTTGGAGAACTTGAGAAGATAGTCACATTCTGAGCATTTTTGTGTAGTTATTTATTTGTATAATTTTAGCGAGAGAGAGAGACTCTACTATTGTAATAACTTAAACATGACTCTCAGAACTCTACCACACTTCACGAGGTCCATTTCCTGAGGGATTGTTCCCTTGGGGGCCTCGTTGGTTTTTGCGCGATTTTTCGTCATTTTCCTATTTTTACTATCTGCTTGATTCACGAGGATTTAGCCCCTAGATTTAGGAGTTTTTGTTGATTGTGACGTAATCAGCTAAGGCCCCACATCTAATATCTTGCTTGCACCTATAGACCGTAATTGGACTTAGCTAATAATTCATTTAAAAAGCTATTTGACTTGGATTAGGGACCACGTGCCGAGAGAGGCATATGCGCTTGCAGGATCCACTGTGGTGGACACCGATCGACATCCAAGACCGGATTCCGATCTCTCTTCCTAGTTGATAGCTACTTGTGCTTCACGATCAATAGAAATTTCTCATTTAGGGAATGTTTTCCTTGTGCATCATATAGGTAGTTTATTTATTGTCTTTAAATTTATGCATGGATCACCCTGCATGTAGAGTGCTGGAGCAAGGTACGCATTTCTAACTTTGCATGCATCATTGTGTTTGATCGCGCATCGGCTTTTCTGACTTCCTCCCCTGTTTTATTGGACTCAAAATAACCAAGGAAATCAGAAAATTCGTTAGGCATTACTTTTATTCAGAAAAATACTAAAAAAGAGATAAACAAATAAAATTGGGATTGCTAATGCAAACTTGACCTTAAAACTCACCTCACTCAAAGTTTTTGTCTTGGGGAGAGTAACCCCCTCATTGGTTGATTTATCTGCAGCAAGAGAGTGACCCGCACACTAGGATAGAGCCATACCTGAACTCCTCTCAGACTACTGCTCTAGGGTTAGTCATTCTCTAGTGAGGATCTCTTCGGTAACCGGTAAAGCGAACCGTGACGTCCTTAACAGAGTGAATTGATCGAGTAGCCGGTAAATGGTCCGCAATTCATACTGGCTGGGAAAGATCTAGTCTTAGATTGGGACAGTCTCCTAGGAGCATCGGGTTCCTACCAGCTCGCTTAATCACTCTGATAGATTGATTGATCATCTAAATAAAATTGAAAAGATAATCGACTGAGCCTTTACGGTCATCATCTCAAGAGTTGCGTAGGTGAACAGGGGGTTTGATTTTTCATCTTGTTTGCATTCCAGATCTCATCTGCCCTTATTTTCAGATCACGATGATGGGAAGGAGATCCCTTAGGCCACATCTGGTGGCACCGCTATTGAGCACTCCTCCCTATTCATCTAGGTTGACTTCGGGGAGTTTAGACCCACTCTCCAAGCCTGAGTTTACGTCCACCCTGTTCCCCCCACCCTTCTTCTTCTGTCAATCCTGTGGTGTCAAAGCATAGTGCAACACAGATTCCTAGACATTTGACGGCACCTGAGATGGGTACTTTTGCCTTTGCAGAGACCCAAGATATGGCCAGCAGTGAGGGAGGCCCAGATGAGAAGGGACAACCTTTGTATGTGTATGATCAGACTGCCATCAACAATTCATTGTTAGCTTCCCTGGAGACTATGCAAAGACAGATCAGAGATCCGGGAGCCTTCATGGGTGAAATCATGAGAGATTTGGCGCAGATGCGAGAGGACAGAGTAGAAAGACCCAAGGGTGGTGAAGAGATACCAGAAGCAGGAGGCGGAGCAGGAGGAGAACATCACCCGGAGGGCCCACCACCGAGGACCATGAGACAGTTGCACAACCCTGGTGTGACTCTCACTCACCGATGGATACAGCTTCCTCCCATTGATGGGAACTTCAAGCTTTGCCCCTAGACCATCTAGTTGTTGCCCAGGTTTCATGGGCTGGCCACTGAGGAGCCTCATCTCCATCTGCAGGAGTTCGAGATGATGTGCAGCACTGTCCACGATAGACTGGTGGACGAGGACATGATAAAAATGATTGCCTTCCCATTCTCATTGGTTGATAGAGCAGCCTATTGTCTAAAGCATCTAGGAAGGTACGCCACATCTTGGGAGCATCTCTGGACCGAGTACTTGAACAAGTACTATCCACTCGGTCGGACCAATGCAGCACGAGCTATGATCACCAACTTCACTATGATCCCGAATGAGCAGTTCCATGAGGCTTGGGATCAATTTAGAGAGCTCATTGACCGGTGTCTACATCACAAGAATTCAAAGCCCAACCTAATTCAGAGTTTCTTTTGTGGGCTGACACCGGAGCTGTAGGGGCTTGTGAATGCCTCTTGTGGTGGGTCCTACTTTTCCAAGGGAGAAGACCAGGTCTGGGCCATCTATGAGGAGATGGTAGAGAACTCGATAGTGATGTCCCAAGCCAGGGTCTACACATAGCTGAAGGTCCCCCAAGGGGCAGTTTCATACCAGAGAATTGCACGAATCGATGTCGGCTCCCACACTTCGTCAGCAGCAGCTCAGACTGAATTCGTCGTTGCTGACATGGGGATCATTAGTGAGAAGCTGGACCGTATCGAGATCCTTGAGAAGAAGTAGAGCCAAGGGCTTGCACAGATGGACCAGCTGACAAAGACCAGGAGTGACATGAAGACCCAGATCTTGTGTATTCAGGAAGCACATATGTCCACACAACAGCCTCCCAGATTACGTGCTGATTCCAGCAATAGTAGCTCCACCCAGCCCTCTGCCGCATACCGCCAGGTTCACCATATCCAGGCAAAGCTGGTCCGGCAGCTACAACACTACTCACTGCCGCCACTATCTCAGGACACTCAGATAGTGATCTACCAGCCGGATCAGCCACTGGCAGTTCTTCCTTCACCACCCTTCGAGTAGGAGCCATTGATGGAAGTCAATGGGATATGGTACAATTGGTACCCACAGTAGGCCAGGATTCATCGTGATCACCCCGGATTCCGTTGGATCACCGGAGGCACCTCATCCCAACAGCAGCCTCCCGCTCAGGGCAATCAGAACAGCCAGCAGCAGCATCCCTATCACTCCCACCAACAATACCAGCAGGTTCCTCGTCCCTCTTATCAGGGACATAAATGGAGGCAGCGTCAGCAGCCTCACCAGCCATACTCCCAGCCTCCCCCTCACTATTCACAGCAGCAACCTCATTTCCAGCAAGGGAACACTTCCGGTTCTTCGGCACCTGCCTTCGAGAACCCAGCTCTTGACGACCTCGCCTGCTTGCTCTCCGAACAGCAGGCATCCTTCCAGCGAGAAATGGATGAGTTCCGGCAGGATATGAGGGATATCATCAAGGGAAAGGCCTCCATACCAGCACATATCGAGCCTAATCCGAATAATTTGAAAAGGAATTCTGAGC
The DNA here is from genome assembly GCA_037367405.1 of Ottelia alismoides. Taxonomy (NCBI): domain Eukaryota; kingdom Viridiplantae; phylum Streptophyta; class Magnoliopsida; order Alismatales; family Hydrocharitaceae; genus Ottelia; species Ottelia alismoides. Next base: position 255,523 of record JAZKJV010006381.1, read on the forward strand.
ATGTATAGTCTACAGAGGATACCACTCCTAGTGACTCTTTGCATTACATGTCTTCTTGTATGTTTGATGCTGATTTCATGACAACTAGGAGCGATAGGATGCCAGCCGGCAGCGCCTCATCTGAGCGACAACCACACGAGGAACCAGGAGTGCCAGACGAGGAGAATAGTGGTGCTGATGCCGCTGATGTTGATGACGGTGGTGCTGATGCCACCAAGGACAGAGATCCAGTTGATGGTACTGAGGCCGTCGTGACTCCAAATGCAGGTGGTGGTATAGTGGTGAGTATTCCCGCCTGTCACGCGGGTGACCCGAGTTCGATCCCCGGCAACGGCACCATCTGACGAGTCCGAAAATGCCAAGTTAAGAATGTGTTTTTAATGTTCGAGTGTGAAAACAATTAAAGTCGTTCGTTGTAGGCGGCGATTGGAAACAGTCAAGAAATAACCACAATTTTTAATCAAATTTAATCAAGTGGTTTTTATGTTTATTTTACTTGGGCAAGTCCCAAGGTCGATCACAAGGAGGCAAAGGAACAACCTAGAGTTGAGTCTATCCAATTTCGTGTTCGGTTTTCAAGGCGGGCTTTTTTTTTGGAATTTTTCAATGCAATAGAGGGTGAAATATGCAAATCCGGCCTACTTTATGGACTAAAATGTGAATTACGACCAAACAATGTCCAAAAAATACGAAAATTGGCCACAATGTAGATTATGATGAAATGAGTGCACTGTAATTTTTTTGGAATTTTCTGATGCAATATAAATTTTTTATGTGTTTTTAAATGCAAACAGAAAATTTTCAATATTTAATTATAATAAATAATAAATCTATTTATTTTTGAGAGATAAAATTATCTAAGATCTATCACTAGGTGATGGATCTCAGAAAAATCCTAAATCTCAAAAATGTAGGGTCTAATACCTATTAAAAATTAAACAGTGAAATATGCAAAATGATTTTTACAGAGCAGAGTAGGCATGCAAATGCAATGATTTTTGGGCACAATGTTAATCAAAGTAATCTCTACGATATTTGATTTTTGGGGAATTTTTAGAGTCACGGTTAATTAAATAAAATTTGAAGAGCACAGACTGGGCAAAATATGGTAATTTCCACAGAATAATTAATTATTAATCAACCAGTCATCACAAAAATGTCCATGACATGTCAAAATGTAGAGAATTAAAAGATGAACAAAATGCTATATTTAAATAAATAAAATGATGTAATGTAGAGGTCTATAATGGATGACAAAGACAGGGGTACAGATGCAAACTGAATAAATAAAAATAATGCAGGGGGGACCTAAAATTAATTACCAGAAGTGAAGGGGGCGATTCTGAAATTTCTCAAAGGTGGTCACGTGCATTGCACGTGACCTTCTGGATTGGGACGTGAGTGTAAATCAGTGGAGCTCTGGGGTCTTCTCTGTAGTTTGCCCACGGTCACGTGCGACGCACGTGACCTGGGCTGACGGTCTGCTGACGTCCCTCCCCGGGACGCATGTGCCTCGCACGTGCGTGGGGAGGTCTCGGGCGTCACGCCCGGTGGTGAAGGCGGTGAGGGAGGTCGGCCTGGTGGGGCTCCGGTGTCGAGCGGGCGCCCAGGCAAGGTGGAGGCGAAGCGGCTGGAGTCGATGAAGGCGAGGCATTGTCGTCGAAGGCGGAGGAGTCCCGGCCAAAGGCGGACGTGAGGGCCGAGTCGCTGATGTCGATGGTTGGAGGCGATGGAGACCAGGCGTGGCGGAGCGTCGGTGTTGGCGGAGAAGGCCGATGGAGGTGGCGGCGAAGCAGTCGTCAATGGTGGCCGGTGAAGAGGGCGGAGATGACGAAGGCGTTGAAGCGGAGTTGGTTTGGCGAAGTCGGAGGAGCAGGCCCGGTGGCGTGGGCGAGGGCCAGGTAGCGAGATCGGTGGAGCGGGGCTCCGGTGGCGATGGCGTTGACGAGGTGGAGGCGTTGATTGCTTGCGGCGGAAGTCGAGGTGGCGGAGAGATAGAGAGCGAGGGAGGGAGATAGAGAGAGAGAGAGAGAGATAACCTGAGGAGGGCTCGACGGCGTTGGGAGTGGCCGGAGCGAGCAGCGACGGCGAGGGTATGCTGCGACGAGGGCGGTAGCCCCTCGGATCACGCCGGCGAGATGTGGTTATTCACGGGCTGTCACCACCAGAGAAGGGCACTCGACGAGGAACGGCGGATGGCTTGGACTGGGGGGCGGTCGGGGTTCTTTTATAGAGAGATAGGGAGGCGGCGGCCGCGAGGATAACGGGTGGCAGTTGGGCGGTCAACGGGGCGACGGCTGCGGAGATATCGGAGGAGGGCCGGTGCGGAGAAGGCGGTGGTGGTTGGCGAGATCCGCGGAGGAGGAGCGGAGGGCGCGAGTTGAGGAAGAGGAGCAGTGGCCGTTCGATCAAGCGAGATCGAACGGCCACGCTCATGCCACGTGGCGCAGGAGTGAGAAAGGGGACGGATGGGGCGAGGCACGTGCGGAGCACGTGCCTTGAAGGCACGTGCGACGCACGTGCGTCGTTTATTAATTTTTTTATTAATTTTTATTTTAAAAAAAGGATAAAATGAAGGCCAAAAACGACTGACACGTGGCAGCCTCTGAGGCTGCCACGTGTCAGCTCCAGATAAATCAAAAAATAAATCATTTGTAAAATCAAAAAGAAATAGTAAATGACCTCGGATCGAAAAAGTTCCTTCACAAAAAATGCTCGTCTCGACGAGATCTACAACTTTCATGAAGACATCAAACCAAAATCGGTCAAATGTAAAAAGTGAATTTTTGGGGTATCCCATGTACATAGAATACCTTGATTTTTGGGTTTTCCAATTTTTTTGTCCTTTTTTAAACAAGATAAAAAAAAATCCGGAAAAATATGGGAAAATCAAAGATGAATAAAAGACACCTTAATCTAATTTTTTTGGATTTTTATAAATTAAAAAATATATACATAAAATATAAGGTCAAAAACCGCGAAAAATACAAAGTACAAAAGAGGCCCAAAACCCAACTTTCACATACGAGCTCCGATTCACTTGAACTTGGTCTTGTTTTGAAGATAATTGAATGTGTATTAGTTCAAAATTGAGTAGGAACAAATCGGACACTAGATGGGGAAGATATGTGGCTTTTAGTCCGAAAATCCTGAAATTAGGGTTTGGGTTTTTGGTCCACTTACCAGGGTTAGTTATTTTTTTGTCTTTTTCATTTTTTATTCTTGTTAGTGATATGTACACAATGGAATGGATTTGTGGTATTCAGAGTTAGCATGAAGGAGTTAAAAATATGGGAAGTTAGGCTATTTACAGGTCATTTTTGGCTTGGATTTTTGGCTTCTTATTTTATGCAGAAATTAATGCTAAAATGCAATTCTTATGAAATCATGCATAAATGCTAATTATACAAAATAAATGCCGAAATGCAGTTGATTTTGAGGGACTTGAGCTTAATTAATGAGACTTAGAATGGTGAATCCAAGATTCATCAATGGTACTGATGCCACCATTTCACTTGATGTCGAGCCAGAGCGCAGTGCTGATGCCGTGAAGACAGATGCCGTGGGTGGTACTGATGCCACCACTTCTACTCCAGTTGTGCTTCCATCTGTTGTGTTACCACCTTTTGTGTCTCAAGACTGTAGCAACAAGAAAAAGAACAAAAATATGAATAAAGGAAAGGTTTCTTCATCTACTCCAAGTCCATATGTGTTGCATGATGATCTTGGTATGGATTCCATTCCTTCACATTCACAGGAACCTCTTCCTACCCCTCCATCTGAGGAGGGCCCAGCCATCCCCTTCCCTCAAGCACTCCGCTTGGCGAAGGGGAATAAAAAAGAAAATCCAAAAAAGACACATCAGTTAGAGTTCAGCCAGCAGATGATGGATAGATTTCAGATTCAGTTGACTCTACAGGAGGTGTTGGAGCACATCCCCATTTTCCAGAAGAACTTGAGAGAGAAGGCTACCGTACGCAGGAAGAGGAGGAACCACAGAGGATAGATCCATGTGCTCACCCGTGCCACATGCTTTGCCATTCAGAACCGACTGCCAGCCAAGAGACCTGATGCAAGAGCTCCCTATGTCAGATGCAATATTTAAGAGTAGCAGTTCCGTCGTACTCTATTAGACAACGGCTCTTCAATCAACCTCCTTCCAGATGCCTTACTTGACCGATTCGAGTTTCGCCCTCTCAATTGGAGTAGGACAGTCCTTCAGTTTGCTGATAGGTCTATTAAGAGGCCGAAGGGTTGTTGAGAGACATGATCGTTACCATCCAGGGCTGAAATTCCTCATAGACTTTGTTGTATTGGACATGGAGATCCCTGAGTCGGTAACAGATACCCCCATCATACTTGGACGCCCATTCTTGGCCACTGCCAATGCGGTATCCGATCATAATAGTGAGAAGGTGTACTTTCATGTAGAGGGTTAAAGTATACAAATAGAGACGATCGACGAGACCAGAGCATGAGATTCAGCCTGCTCAGAGCAGTTCAGTGACACAGAGCAGATGACAGAGGCTGAGCGAGACGTCCACCAGGAGTGTGACTTTGTGATGACCAATGATGAAGCAATTTGGGAAGATCTAGTAGCACGAGCCCTCTCCTTGTCAACAGATTCAGCATACTTACAGCTTATGGCAGTCGAGAGTTTGGAGAGCACACCCCTGGCAGAGGACACATTAGAGGCCTACAGTTGAGGGTTGAGTGGTGAAGCAGAGTTTCATTCATGTTCTTCTTTTTCAGATCCCTCGGATGCAGACATTGATTGGGATGACTTCGATGAGTATTTGCCATGGTTGATTCCTTCTGAGCCGACAGCTAGGACGGAGTGCAAGCCAGCACAGTTTACAGATATTCCAGCAGGGTTCCCTTCGTCAGATTTTCACGTACATCGAGAGTTCTCTCATGTAGATCTGGTAGCCTTCAATCAGACATATCAAAAGCCATATTAGCCAGCTCCCAGTTGTCCAGAATTAAAGCCCTTGTGCAGTTGCTGAAGTATAGATTCCTTACAGGTGAGCCAGATATGCACCCAGTCATTATCTCAGCAGATTTGACTGGAGAGTGAGAATCTCGTTTGATGGAGGTTCTTGAAGGAAACCGCAAGGCAATAGGATGGAATATAACTGATCTCCAGGGGATTAGTCCGGCTCTGTGCTCCCACCATATCTACCTCAAAGAGGACGCCAAGCCCTCGCGTGAGTTCCAACGACGGTTGAATCCGAACCTTCGGGATGTGGTCATGAAGGAAATATCAAAATGGTGGAGCGTCGATTTTATCTACCCCGTCCCCGACTCCAAGTGGGTTAGTCCATTACATGTGGTACCCAAGAAGATGGGTATCACTACAGTTGTGAGTGAGTATGCAGAGGAGATAGCTACCCGGGTACCCACGTCTTGGAGGGTCTATGTGGACTACAGATGACTGAATCAGGACACCAAGAAGGATCATTTCTCACTTCCATTTATTGATCAGATTATCGAGAGGCTAGCTGGGAAGAGTCACTAGTGCTTTCTTGACGGGTACTACAGCTATAACCAAGTGGCCATTGTGCCCGAAGACTAGGACAAAATGACTTTCACCTGTCCATTTGGGACATATGCTTTCAGACGGATGACTTTTGGTTTGTGTAACGCCCCGGCGACATTCCAAAGGTGCATGTTGTCCATCTTCTCGGACATGGTGGGTGACTGTTTAGAGGTCTTCATGGATGATTTCTCGGTCTATGGTGATGGGTTTGATGCTTGTCTTGACTGCCTAAACCGTGTACTTCAACATTGCATTGAGGTCAATCTTGTCTTATCTTGGGAGAAGAGTCACTTCATGGTGACTCAAGAGACGGTCAGTGTCCATATCATCTCCAACAGGGGCATGGAGGTTGATCCGACCAAGGTGGATATCATCAGAAAGCTCAATCCACCGTCCAATCTGCGATAATTGCGGTCTTTTCTAGGGCATGTCAACTTCTACCGACGGTTCATTCAGGACTTCAATCGTATTGCTCGACCGCTCACTGATCTGCTGACAAAAGACACTGAGTTCATTGTAGATGATAAGTGTCTTGCGTCATTCGAAACTCTCAAGAATCTAGTTGTTGAGGCTCCTATCCTTCGGCCACCCGGTTGGTCTCTCCCATTTGAGATCATGACGGATGCTTCTGATTTTGTCGTAGGGGCTGTGCTTGGATAGAGGAAGGACGGATTGCCGTATGCCATTCACTACGCTAGCTGGACTTTGGATGCCGCTCAGCGAAATTACACTGTGACTGAGAAGGAGATGCTAGCATCTTTGCTTTGGATAAATACAGATCATATATTTTGGGATCAAAAGTGACTATCTTTACAGACCACATCGCCATCCGATGCCTCATGGCAAAGAAGGATGCCAAAGCTCGACTCACCAGATGGATCCTTCTGCTCCAAGAGTTTGATATTGAGATTAAGGATAAACTTGGAGTTAAGAATATGGTGGCGGATCACCTCTCCCGATTAGAGAACCTTGAGGAATCTGAGCCCATTGCACCTATTACTGAGACATTTCCAGATGAGGCGATCCTCGCTATTGCTCGCTCCCATGGTACGCCGACATTGTGAACTATCTTATCGCCAAGACAGATCCACAAGGTTGGCCCAGGCAGCGACTTGAGACCTTCCTTGCGAAGTCCAAGTCATACCATTGGGAGGATCCCATCCTTTATCATGAAGGAGGGGATAGTATCTGGAGGAGGTGTATTCCTCAAGAAGAGCAGCATAGCGTCCTCACCTACTGCCACAAGCTTGAGGTAGGAGGACATCATTCTGGGAGACGGACAGCGCATAAGGTGCTCCAATCTGGCCTTTGGTGTCCTGCCCTCTTCAAGGATTCCGACGAATTCATGAAGAGGAGTATTAACTGTCAGAAGATGGGTACTTAAAGACAGAGAGATATGATGCCCATGCAGCCCATTCACTTTAGCGAGGTTTTTGACGTATGGGGCATTGATTTCATGGGCCCATTTCCTAAGAGTCAGGGATTTGAGTGCATTCTGCTCGCTGTAGATTATGTGAGTCATTGGGTTGAGGCCATCCCCGCCCGAACCGCAGATGCTAAAACTGTGTGTCGATTTTTGAGGAAAAATATCATTTTACGGTTCAGGGTACCTAGAGTTCTGATTTCAGATGGGGGGGCTCACTTTATCAACAACAAGGTAAGGGCCCTTGCGGATGAGTTCAACATTGACCATCGTGTTGCCACTCCATATCACCCTCAGACCAATGGTCTTGCTGAAGTATCGAACAGGGAGATCAAGACTATTTTACAGAAGATAATCCGGCCAGACCGAAAGGATTGGTTACAACTTTTGGACTCGTCTTGTGTGCCTATCGGACTTCCTTCAAGACACCATTAGGGACATCTCCCTTTCGTCTTGTTTATGGCAAGCCGTGCCACTTGCCCGTGGAAATCAAGCACAAGTCACTATGGGCGGTTATAGAGTTATTATTGGATCCCGAGAGTATAGGAGAACAGAGGAAAGCAGAGTTAGCAGCCCTGGAGGAACTGAGAAATACAACCTTTTCGAGTAGCCTACAGTACAAGAAAAAAGTGAAGATATGGCACGATTCTCATATCATCCATAAACAGTTTGAGCCAGATCAATGTGTATGGTTGTTTGATTCTAGGCTGAAATTATTTCCAAGGAAATTACAGAGTAAATGGAAGGGTCCTTATGTGGTCAGAAAGGTACATGACAATGGCAGTATTGATATATCTGAGTTGTCATCTTCCTCCTTTCTAGTTAACGGTCAGCGCCTGAAACTATATATAGATCATGATCCGTCGACCGTTGGTGTTGCCCCTATTCATTTGGTATGAGATGTGCTCTTCGACTCACATAACCTGCATCTCATACATGGTTATCACTTCCATCTTCCACTGTATAGATCCATATGTCCATATCATTCATTCATTCGTTCGTTATGTATGCCACCCCGTCATCATCTTATGATTTTGTTGTACTTAGGATACACCTTGTCCTAAGTATAGGGGGTGCACACACTGAGTTGTTCTATTGTATGATCCCCTCTTCTGTCTCTTCTTTGTGTCTATACTCAGGGTATTTTACCCTAAGTATAGGGGGAGACAGACTGAGCTGTGACCTGTATATTCTCTTTTCTTCTTTTTTTTCTTTTCTTTTTTTCCTTATCTCTATTCTTCCGACAGGTGTCGCCCCTTTTTGTCAGTCTTCTATACTTAGGACGTATTTTGTCCTAAGCATAGGGGGGTGTGCACCTTCGATCTGTTCATTCCCACCATTGACCCTCCCTGCTTTGTGTACACTCTGCTATACTTAGGATTATTATATCCTAAGTATAGGGGGAACGGTCGACTTCTCATTGGTTTACTTATTCATTCATTCATTATTCATTTATTCTTTAGACTGATCTATACTCAGTACGAGTTATGTCTTCGTTTTTTCTCTCCGATCTATGAGGACATAGCTCAAGCTAAGTATAGGGGGTTGTATATACTGCGTATATACTTTAGCCATAACTCGTACTTTCATATTTTTGTTAATAAGTTAAAATTCATTAAAAACACTTAATAAAAAGATGTTGATTATTTCTCAAATTCTTTTTGTATTTACTGATTAATAAATCAGGTGAAAATATTTTTTACAAAATGTTTGAAAAATAGTGTGAAAATCTTTGTGAAAAATCTTTTGAAAGCTATTTGGAAAACAGTTTGTTACATGTTTTCAACCTTTGTAAAACATTTCGTTTGAAAATTTTATTTTCTTTGTGTGAAATAAAATGTTTGAAAAACGATTTGCAAATGGTTTGAAATTTGTTGCAAAAATTTTTTGAAAAATCTATCTATACTGTTTGAAAAACCTTTGCAAAATGATTTTCAAATGTGTGTACATGCGATGAATCTGTGATTCATCACTCTAAAAGTTGAAAATAGAGTCTTGTTCCCGAGTAAATAGCAGCATATTTCCCCTTATAATGCATAATTAGCATTCATACATGCAATCATAATATCTGTATTTTAGCACTCATATTTGCATTAAATAAGAAGCCAGTTCCACTTGTAAAAAAAATCCACCTATTATCTCCTCAAGAATAAAACACCATTAGTAATAATATAGGGAAAAAGGTCAGAGATCTCCTTTGTAAAACATCCAATAAAGACCTAGAATCCCTCGTCCTTAGGAGGCCCATAGTTCCCTTGTACCAACCCCAAACTCAGTCTACTCACCTTCGGATGAATACACATTCAAAGACCTTTAAAATGAGACTAATTTCATTCAATTCGGAGCTCGTAGGAAGAAGTTGGGTTTTTGGGCCTCTATGCATACTATATCTGTGTATATGTGTATTCCTGTATGTTTTTATCATATTTGACCTCATCTCCGTTTTTGGTCAACATGAAACTTGTAGATCTCATCAAGATCTACAACTTTCATGTTTTGAGTTTTTCCAAATTCTGCCTCTTTCTCTCTCTAATCACATTTCTCTTCTCAACCACTCACAGCTGGCCACGTGGTGCCCTCTGATTGCGCCACGCGACCCGCTCCCCTTGTCTCATCCGCCTTCGCTCACGGCCGTTGGATCTTCATCTGATCCAACGGTCCCAAGCTCTCCACGCTCACTTCTTTTCTCAACCATCAGATCATCCTCAGGACTTCATCTCGTCCGCCCGTTAGCGCCTCACCCATAGCTCTCCACATGGCAGCTATTGAACCGTCTGATTCTCTTGATCACAGCCGATGCTTCCGCCTCGCACCTCAGCCCTTTGATCAGCGTTTGGATCACATCCACTCCGTCCGCTGGCGCCTCGCCTTCAATACGCCACGTGGCTCATCCGCCACTCTTCGATCACATCGCCTCGATTTAATCTCAGCCGTCTCTTAGCGCTTCGCTGGTAGCCGTTGGATCTCACGATCCAACGGCTAGGGTCTCGTCGTCTACCTTCGGTTGACTCTCTCTCCCACGATCTCGATCGTGCGCAAGGGGCCACCCCCTTTCTATTTTCGACTCTACCACAGCCACCTTCTCCGGTCACCAACGCCACCACGACCATCACCACTCTTCCCTCATCCTCGTCAGCTCCCTCAGTCCTCACGACTACCACCAGAGTCGACCCACGACGTCCACGAACTTCGCCTCCCCTCCATCCCTGCCATCACCCTTGTCCTATAAATTAACCACCTCCGACCACTGTCACGCCTATCCGCCATTCCTGAGAGATACCCTGAGCTCCGGCCTTCGACTTGGTGACAGCAATTCCTTGAGACGTTGAGCGAAGAACGGGCATCTTCTCCGGCGAGATCCACGGCCAACTCCGTTGTGCTGCAGCCTCCTCCGCGAGCTGCACGAGCTCAGGCCTACTACCGACCTTTCGAGCGACGACCAGGAGCTCAGATCTGAGCTCCATTCCTCATGTAGCATCCTTCATCGCCCCTCCGATCTTCTTCTCTGTCCTCTTCAATTTTCTCCTAATTTATTCCACTCCTCAGTGTATCTTCACCACCTCCCGACCATCCTCTGAGCTCCGTCTCGGAGTAGGGATCTTCGCGCTGCATTTTGTTCACGCCGAAGATAAACTTCATCCTCCACCATCACCGGCTCCGCCACCTTGGCGGAGCTCAATCACCGGTCATCCCCACTCCCTCATAGGCCTCGCCTCTCACTCGAAACAACTCCACGAACACATGCACGCTTCAGCTATAGCTCTAACCCTTGCAGGTGCTCTTTCCTTGACTGACCGGAGGCTCATTGGAGCTCAGTTCGAGCTTCACCGCCCCCGATCTCCAGCTCACTCTGGCCTCAGCTAAGACCTCCGGCCGCTCCCAGACGTTCCCACGATCATATCCAGCTTCTTAGCAATCCCAGGCGAGCTGCATCGATGACCACAGGAAGAGGCGGAGCTAGAGACCCTTCACCGGAGCCCAGCCTCCCCCGCCGCAGGAGGCGGAGGACTGTTGGGCATGACGTTTAGCCACCGTACGATCCTCTTGATCGAACGGCTACCATCCATCCACGTCGACGAGCACCAGAGCCCCAGAAGGCCGTTGGATTTACATTGATCCAGCGGCACCCGATCAGCCACGTCGCCAATCGCCAGAGCAGCGGAGGGCCATTGGATTTATCTTGATCCAGCGGCGATAGATCGACCACGCAGCCATCTTCATCGAGCGTCAACAACCGTTGGATCCTCTTCGATCTGATGGTTGTTGATCATCCACGTCTTCGTCTAATCGGAGCCAACAGCAACCGTCGATCTTCACCAGATCGCACGGTCCAGAGCTCCCCACGTTGCCCGATCCGAGCCTCATCCCCGACCTCTAGGCTCGGATCCTCGAAGCTTTTCCGAGCCAACGCCCGAACCTCCAGCAGCACCCGAGCCTCGTCCTGAGCCGCCGAAGTACTCTGAGCCTCAAGACCCTACGTGATCTGCACGTGCTTCCTGGGTCAATTGCATCGAGGTCCCTGAAGGTTTTCCATATTGCACTTCACGTGAGGATCACGTGATTCGTGGAAAATTTGCATCCACCTCCCTGCATTCTAGGTAATTACATAAACGTCCTTATCAGCATATTTTATTTCCAGCAATTTAAATTTCTGTAATTGCATTTATACCCTTGTCTTTGCACGTATATTAAGGCATGCATATTAATTCATTTTTGAGTTTGGAAAATTTCATTGTGAAGTTTATGTTGTCCTCTTCATTATGAGACACGTGGCATATTTTTGTAATAACATTAGAATTTTCTATTAATTAATTGGTTCATTTATGTTATATTTTGCCCAATTTCACCTTTTAATTAATAGTAATTTCTTTGTGACTCCAAAAATTCCTAAAAAATCACATTAGATCTACGATAATTAGCTTCACCTTGCATAAAATTTCCTCTCAATTGTACGCATTTCGAGGCCTAAATAATTCATTTGGTGAATTCGTTAATTTATTTTTAATAGGTTCATTTCACATCAAAATTAAGGTTGATAATTTTCCTGGATTCCTCATCTTTAGATCTATCTAGGATAATTTGTATTCCTAAAAATATTATGATTTGATATTTATTAAAATTAAATTAGTCAAAATCACCCTGCATTCATTTTTAATTCACAGTAATTTAATTTACTGTCAGAAAATTCCAAAAAAAAATAGGGTAGTCTACTTTCATCCCATTTCATCATCTGGCCAAGTTTCATCATTTTTGGACTTCATTTGAACACTTATCTTATTTAACTTTAAAACTGGTCTGGTTTCGCATGTGTCTTGCATAAAAAACCTAAAAAAAACCAAAAATATTATTCCCTGAAAATCACACTTTGGACATTGCTAAAAATCAACCTAAGGAGACAGTTGCCTCCCTGAGTTCGACCTTGGACTTCCAAGTAAAAAAGTTTTGCCACTCGAAATTAATTTGTGAAAACCTAAGGAAGTTGCCAACCTAAGGAAGTTGCCAACCTAAGGAGACAGTTGCCGGGACTGAAGTGCAATTTGGAAAACCTTCAGGGGCCCCCTTAATTTGCCAACCTAAAGAGACAGTTGCCGGGACTGAAGTGCAATATGGAAAACCTTCAGGGGCCTCGATGCAATTGACCCAGGAAGCACGTGTAGATTACGTGGGGTCCTGAGGCTCAGAGTACGTCGGCAGCTCGGGACGAGACTCGGTGCCGCTGGAGGCTCGGGCGTTGGCTCGGAAAAGCTTCGAGGATCCGAGCCTAGAGCTCGGGAATGAGGCTCGGATCGGGCAACGTGGGGAGCTCTGGACCGTGCAATCTGGTGAAGATCGACGGTTGTTGTTGGCTCTGATTAGATGAAGACGTGGATGATCAACAACCGTCAGATCGAAGAGGATCCAACGGTTGTTGACGCTCGATGAAGATGGTTGCGTGGTCGATCTATCGCCGTTGGATCAAGATAAATCCAACGGCCCTCCGCTGCTCTAGCGATTGGTGACGTGGTTGATCGGGTGCCGCTGGATCAATGGAAATCCAACGGCCTTCTGGGTCTCTAGTGCTCGTCGACGTGGATGGTTGGTAGTCATTCGATCAATAGGATCGTACGGTGGCTGAACGTCATGCCCAACAGTCCACCACCTCCTGCAGCGGGGGAGGCTGGGCTCTGGTGGAGGGTCTCTAGCTCCGCCTCTTCCTGTGGTCGTCGATGCGGCTCGCCTGGGATAGCTAAGAAGCTGGATATGATCGTGGGAATGTCAGGGAGCGGTCGGAGGTCTTAGCTGAGGCCGGAGTGAACTGGAGATCGGGGGCGGTAAAGCTCGAACTGAGCTCCGATGAGCCTCCGGTCAGTCAAGGAAAGAGCACCTGCAAGGGTTAGAGCTATAGTCGAAGCGTGCGTGTGTTCGTGGAGTTGTTTCGAGTGAGAGGCGAGGCCTATGAGGGAGTGGGGATGACCGGTGATCGAGCTCCGCCACGGTGGCGGAGCCGACGACGGTGGAGGATGAAGTTTATCTTCGGCGTGAACAGAATGTAGCGCGAAGATCCCTACTCCGAGGCGGAGCTCGGAGGATGGTCGGGAGGTGGTGAATATACGCGGAGGAGTGGAATAAATTAGGAGAAAATTGAAGAGGACAGAGAAGAAGATCGGAGGGGCGGTGAAGGATGCTACCTGGCAAATGGAGCTCAGATCTAAGCTCATGGTCGTCGCTCGAAGGTCGGTAGTAGGCCTGAGCTCGTGCATCTTGCGGAGGAGGCTGCAGCACGGCGTAGTTGGACATGGATCTCGCCGGAGAAGACGCCCGTTCTTCGCTCAACGTCTTAAGGAATTGTTGTCACCAAGTCGAAGGCTGGAGCTCAGGGAATCTCTCGGGAATGGTAGATAGCCGTGACAGTGGCCGGAGGTGGTTAATTAATAGGACAAGGGTGATGGCAGGGATGGAGGGGAGGCGAAGTTCGTGGACGTCGTGGGTCGACTCTGGTGGTAGTCGTGAGGAGTGAGGGAGCTGGCGAGGATGAGGGAAGAGTGGTGAAGGTCGTGGTGGCGTTGGTGATCGGAGAAGGTGGCCTTGGTGGAGCCGAAAATAGAAAGGGGGTGGCCCCTTGCACAAGATCGAGATCGTGGGAGAGAGAGTCGACCAGAGGTAGACGACGAGACCCTAGCCGTTGGATCATGAGATCCAACGGCTACCAGCGAAGCGCTAAGAGACGGCTGAGATTAAATCGAGGTGATGCGATCGAAGAGTGGCGGATGAGCCACGTGGCGTATTTAAGGAGAGGTGCCAGCGGACGGAGTGGATGTGATCCAGATGCTGATCGAAGGGTTGAGGTGCGAGGCGGAAGCAGCGGTTGTGATCAAGAGAATCAGACGGTTCAATAGTTGCCACGTGGAGAGCTGTGGGTGAGGCGCTAACGGGCGGACGAGATGAAGTCGTGAGGATGATCTAATGGTTGAGAAAAGAAGCGGGCGTAGAGAGCTTGAGACCGTTGGATCGAGATGAAGATTCAACGGCCTTGAACGAAGGCGGATGAGACAAGGGGAGCGGGCCGCGTGGCCCAATCATAAGGCGCCACGTGGCCAGTTGTGAGTGGTTGAGAAGAGAAATGTGATTAGAGAGAGAAAGAGGCCGAATTTAGAAAAACTCAAAACATGAAAGTTGTAGATCTTGATGAGATCTACAAGTTTCATGTTGACCAAAAATGGAGATGAGGTCAAATATGATACAAAAATACAGGAATACAAATATACACAGATATAGTATGCATAGAGGTCCCAAAACCCAACTTCTTCCTACGAGCTCCGAATTGAATGAAATTAGTCTCATTTTAAAGTTCTTTGAATGTGTATTCATCTGAAGGTGAGTAGACTGAGTTTGGGGTTGGTACAAGGGAACTATGGGCCTTCTAAGGACCAGGGATTCTAGGTCTTTATTGGGTGTTTTACAAAGGAGATCTCTGACCTTTTTCCCTATATTATTACTAATGGTGTTTTATTCTTGAGGAGATAATAGGTGGAATTTTTTTTACAAGTGGAACTGGCTTCTTATTTAATGCAAATATGAGTGCTAAAATGCAGATATTATGATTGCATGTATGAATGCTAATTATGCATTATAAGGGGAAATATGATGCTATTTACTCGGGAATAAGACTCTATTTTCATCTTTTAGAGTGATGAATCACAGATTCATCAACCCCCTATACTTAAACCTTGTTCGTCCCCGAGCAACTAAAACAAAATGCAAGAGTGAAATGATTTTGGATTCCATACCAAGATCATGAACAGAAGTTGAAAATGGAGCTTAACTCGACCTTTGGATTAATTATGTGGCGGAACCTCATTGGGATCTGAACTTAAGACCTAACAAACTTCAAGTTCCACAAGTCTTCTATTCAAGACTCCTCAATAGTCAGGTCAGAACAAAATCCTCAGACGCAAATTTCTGATGACTATGATTCTTACTTGTACTGTGTAAGTGATAAATAGCTCTCCACATCAGAAATGTCTCAGAACCAGCCTCCTCTAACTAGGTAACTCAAATAACTCGGTTCAATAACTCTTTCCTCGAGGAGCGGGGTATTCCCTTCTAAGTTTAGGTGCGACCAGCTCAAGAGAAGGGGGTAGAGAAAAGAAAGGACGGTAGCCAGTGTAGCTACCTATCCTGGGATGCCTGACCAGTGTAGCCAAATCATCCAGTTGCATTTCTTTGCTAATATACATACTCTGACAGGTATTTTATTTTCACTTGGACCTGCCTGATTTTTTTGGAGTTTTTCATTTTTTTTCTTTTTCTTCTTTTATTCTTTTTTCATCTTAGACTATCCCTCTTTTGAAGCATTATTGCAACCCACAGCATCCCGTCCTTAGATGTCAACACCACCAGACTAGGTTGAGATACACTACCGTCCCTAGAGGAGGACGGATGTTTCCACCCGTGTGCTACTCCAAGCCAAAGGATTCTACCTCCTCACCACCTCATCAATGAAGAGCTATGTGCATTGTACTTGTCCAAGTTAGGTCACTGTCCATAAGAATCATGCATGTGCACGAGATATTCTACTTAGACTAATCAAGATGACATGTGAACATAGACTTGCGGACTCAAAGAATTAAGTCACTTGACCTGAAAAATCTTAACTCCAGTTCCTATAAGGTTCCTCTGAAATTAGGTGGATTAAGGTCAAATCAAGTCCATCCTCAATATCTACTCATAACTTGGTTCAGAACCCACTAGCTTTTCACCTTGCATATGCAAGATATGCAGATGAGATGTAGATGACATGCTATGTAGAGGAATGTAAATGCAAGACTCTTTTTCTTTTTCTCTTATTTTCTTTTTTATTTTTTTATTTTTTTTTTGAAATGCAAGGATGATATGCAAGAGTAAATAAGAAGCCTTGTTTTGTTTTGTTTTGTTTTCAATTTTTACCCACCCGTAATTATTGCAAAATATATACAAAACTACGCGAAAATACGCGAAAGTACGAGCTATGGGTAAAGTATATATGTAATATATACATGCCTCCCTATACTTAGCGTGTGCTATGCCCTCAGAGACGAGTACAGCTCAGAACTTGCATCGCCCTACATCTTCGATGACTTAGAGGCCCAAATGGGCATGTCAGTCCTTACCTCTTTAGGACAATCGGAAGATGAGGATGACGAGTCGGACGAGGCTTTTGCCGATTGCATGGAGACCTTTGACGATCCGACTCCAGAGCCGAACAACTTGGTGGCAGTCATTACAGAGAAAGATCCAGCCACTTCCAACACCGACCCAGATTCGATTGAGCCGGATTTCCTAGACGATCACACCATACCTGAGCTCAAGCCTTTACCCACAACACTGAAATACGCCTTCCTTGCGGGTCAGGACAAGAAATTTCCGGTCATCATCAATTCGCGATTGACCGAGGAGCAGGAATCTCGCTTGCTAGAGATCCTGGAGAAAAACCGCAAGGCGATAGGCTGGAGCATTTCCGATCTCCACGGGATAAATCCTGCTTTGTGTTCGCACCATATCTACTTGGAGAATGAAGCCAAACCCTCTCCTGAATTCCAATGTCGTTTGAATCCAAATTTACGAGAGGTCGTGAAGAAGGAGATAGAGAAATGGTGCAACGCGGGTTTTATTTATCCCATCTCCGACTCTAAATGGGTGGCCCCAATCCATCTGGTCCCGAAAAAGTCAGGAATTCAAATGACCACCAATGAGGATGGAGAGGAGATCATGGCGCGAGTGCCCACGTCGTGGCGCGTTTGTGTGTATTACAGACGCTTGAATGCCGCGACGAAGAAGGATCATTTCCCCCTGTCGTTCATTGATCAGATCCTAGAGAGACTAGCGGGGAAAGAGTTCTTCTGTTTCTTGGATGGGTTCTCGGGCTACAATCAAGTAGCCATAGCTCCTGAGGACCAGGAAAAGACCACGTTCACATGCCCCTTTGGTACCTATGCTTTCAGGTGCATGCCCTTTGGGTTATGCAATGCTCCAGGTACCTTTCAAAGGTGCATGATTGTTGTATTCGCCAAAATGGTCGGCGAATTCCTGGAAGTCTTCATGGATGACTTCTCGATCCACGGTGATTCCTTCAATTCCTGTCTTAGGAATCTGGACCGAGTCCTCAAACGATGTTGTGAGGTCAATCTGGTGCTCTCATGGGAGAAAAGTCACTTCATGATGACGGAAGGCATTGTGTTGGGGCACGTCATCTCCAAGAGAGGAATGGAGGTTGACCCTGCCAAGGTGGATGTGATCAGACGACTCCAGCCACCAACCAATGTCAAACAGTTGCGGTCGTTCCTTGGGCATGTCGGATTTTATCGGAGATTCATTAAGGATTTTTCTAAGATTGCCCGACCGCTAACTAAGATTGCCCGACCGCTAACTGAGTTTTTAGGCAAAGACATGGAGTTTGTTGTTGATCACAAATGTCTTGAGGCCTTTAAGCTATTACAAGGAATGATCATGGACGCACCTATCCTACAAGCCCTGGATTGGTCTCTACCTTTTAAGATCATGACGGATGCCTTAGACTATGCTGTTGGGGTTGTGTTAGGACAAAGAAGAGATGGCATCCCATTCGCAATCCACTACGCAAGCAAAGTGCTTGACACCGCTCAGCGTAACTATACAGTTACGGAAAAGGAAATGCTTGCGGTATTGTTTGCCTTGGACAAGTTCAGATCTCACTTAATTAGATCCAAGGTAATTGTGTTCACTGACCACACGGCACTGCGATACTTGATAAAGAAGAAGGACGCGAAGGCGCGTCTTCTTCGGTGGATTTTACTTATCTAGGAGTTTGATTTGGACATCCATGATAAACCTGGAAAGAAGAATGTAGTAGCCGATCATCTCTCTCGTCTCGAAGATCTTAATACTTCCGAGGATTCACCTATTCGAGACTCCTTCCCTGACGAGTCGATTTTTGTTGTCGACTCACTCCCATGGTACGCCAACATCGTGAACTATCTTGTCTCCAAGAAGGTTCCCGAAGATTGGCCCAAGAGCCACATCGACCGACTGAAGTCGGATGCTAGACACTACCATTGGGAGGATCCGATCCTTTTCTTTGAAGGACCGGATTGTGTCTGGAGACGGTGTATTCCTCAGGAGGAATACCAAAGTGTCCTTTCTTTATGTCACAGCTTGGAGGCAGGAGGACACCACTCTGGGAAGAGGACCGCATGGAAGGTACTTCAGTGTGGTTTTTACTGGCCGACTCTGTTTCGCGATGCCATCACCTTTGCGAAGTCATGTCCAGTATGCCAGAGAATGGGAGGAACCGTTGGTTCCAAGGATGAGATGCCGATGCAGCCTGTCATCATTTGTGATGTCTTTGACGCCCGGGGCATCGATTTCATGGGCCCATTCCCTGTTAGCCATGGATTCGAGTACATCCTTCTTGCGGTAGATTATCTATCTAGGTGGGTGGAGGCTATCCCGACCCGAGCGGCAGACAGCAGGACTGTCTATAAATTCATCAGAGAACACATAATCTCTAGGTTCGGGATCCCCAAAATGATGATATTAGACAGGGGTAGCCATTTTGTAAATCGGGAGGTGAAGAAACTCCTGAAGGACTACGGCATCGAACACCGTGTTGCGAGTCCTTACCACCCACAAACCAATGGTATGGCTGAGGTGTCGAATAGGGAGGTGAAAACTATATTGCAAAAGCTTGTCCGCCCAGACAGGAAGGATTGGTCTCAGATCTTGGATCAAGTCCTCTGGGCGTATAGGACAGCTTACAAGACACCGTTAGGAACCTCCCCATTCTGAATGGTATTCGGAAAGCCATTCCATTTGCCCGCAGAGTTAGTACATAAATCAGAATGGGTAATCAAGAAGGTCAATTGGAACACGCACCTTGGGCAGAAGCAGAGAGATATGGATCTGAATGAGCTTGTGGAAATTAGAAACCGCGCATATGACAACAGTTTGGTGTACAAGGACAAGGTGAAGCATTGGCATGATAGATATATCAGACGAAAGGTCTTTGTTCCTAGACAGAAGGTATGGTTGTTTAATGCTAGGCTGAAGATCTTCCAAGGCAAGTTGAAGTCCAAGTGGACAGGCCCATTTGTCATCCGTACAGTGCATGATAGTGGATGTGTCGAGATTTCAGATCTCGTAGATGACGCACCGACATTCCTAGTGAATGGACAACTATTGAAGCACTTCGTCAAATCCAATGAGCAGTTAGTCCATGTTGAGGAGATTGTATTCATGCGCGGGACAGATTCAGCAGATACACCTCGAACCGCGTAGGAGACCTTGCAGCAGTGAGCTCTAGCCATCAGCAGCATCTTGAAAGATTCAGACCGACTCACTTGTTTATATCATCATTCCTGTACATTCTGCCCTTTCTCCCCCGCGACTCTAGTAACCCATCCCCGCCTCATTAATCATTATCGTGGACTATACTTAGGATGACCAGATCCTAAGTATAGGGGGGATGAGCCATCTGAGTCGGTTCACTGTACATTCTCCAGATCACATTGGTCCTCATACTCACTTCCGTCCTATACTTAGGCTGACCTGAGCCTAAGTATAGGGGGGACCAATGCCCGCATTGTATATTCATCCATTTCTCCTCTTGACCTCGCCTGCCCCATTTTTGATCTTCTTCTACACTTAGGCTACCTGAGCCTAAGTATAGGGGGCAGGACAACTTCTTTACATTTTTCATTCTCTTTGGCTCTCTTACGCTTAGCACGAGCTATGTCTTTTTCCGCGCTTTCCGTGCTCTGAGGACATAGCACACGCTAAGTATAGGGGGTGTGTATATATTACATATATACTTTACCCATAGCTCGTACTTTCGCGTATTTTCGCATAGTTTTGTATATATTTTGCAATAATTACG
Source organism: Ottelia alismoides (assembly GCA_037367405.1). Lineage (NCBI taxonomy): Eukaryota > Viridiplantae > Streptophyta > Magnoliopsida > Alismatales > Hydrocharitaceae > Ottelia > Ottelia alismoides. Next base: position 275,854 of record JAZKJV010006381.1, read on the forward strand.
GGTGGGTAAAAATTGAAAACAAAACAAACCAAAACAAAACAAGGCTTCTTATTTACTCTTGCATATCATCCTTGCATTTCAAAAAAAAATAAAAATAAAATAAAAAAGAAAAAGAGTCTTGCATTTACATCCATCTACATAGCATGTCATCTACATCTCATGTGCATATCTTGCATATGCAAGGTGAAAAGCTAGTGGGTTCGGAACCAAGTTATGAGTAGATATTGAGGATGGACTTGATTTGACCTTAATCCACCTAATTTCAGAGGAATCTTATAGGAGCTGGAGTTAATATTTTTCAGGTCAAGTGACTTAATTCTTTGAGTCCACAAGTCTATGTTCACATGTCATCTTGATTAGTCTAAGTAGAATATCTCGTGCGCACGCATGATTTTTATAGACAGTGACCTAACTTGGACAAGCACAATGCACGTAGCTCTTCATTGATGAGGTGGTGAGGAGGTAAAATCTTTTGGCTTGGAGTAGCACACGGGTGGAAACATCCGTCCTCCTCTAGGGAGGGTAGTGCATCTCAACCTAGTCTGGTGGTGTTGACATCTAAGGACGGGATGTTGTAGGTTGCAATAATGCTTCAAAAGAGGGATAGTCTACTGGCTCAAGAGGAAAAACTCCTGATGTACATGATGCACCTTGTATATAGTTCAAAAAAAAGAATAAAAAAGAAGAAAAGAAGAAAAAGAAAAAAATGCAAAAACTCCAAAAAAATCAGACAGGTCCAAGTGAAAATAAAATACCTGTCGGAGTATGTATATTAGCAAAGAAATGCAGCTGGATGACTTGGCTACACTGGTCAGGCATCCCGGGATTGGTAGCTACACTGGCTATCGTCCATTCTTTTCTCTACCCCCTCCTCTTGAGCTGGTCGCACTTGAACTTAGAAGGGAATACCCCGCTCCTCGAGGAAAGAGTTATTGGACTGGGTTATTTGAGTTACCTAGTTAGAGGAGGCTAGTTCTGAGACATTTCTGATGTGGAGAGCTATTTATCACTTACACAGTACAAGTAAGAATCATAGTCATCAGAAATTTGCGTCTGAGGATTTGTTCTGACCTGACTATTGAGGAGTCTTGAATAGAAGACTTATGGAACTTGAAGTCTGTTAGGTCTTAAGTTCAGATCCCAATGAGGTTCCGCCACACAATTAATCCAAAGGTCGAGTTGAGCTCCATTTTCAACTTTTGTTCATGACCTTGGTATGGAACCCAAAATCATTTCACTCTTGCATTTCATTTTAGTTGCTCGAGGATGAGCAAGGTTTAAGTATAGGGGGTTGATGAATCTGTGATTCATCACTCTAAAAGTTGAAAATAGAGTCTTGTTCCCGAGTAAATAGCAGCATATTTCCCCTTATAATGCATAATTAGCATTCATACATGCAATCATAATATCTGCATTTTAGCACTCATATTTGCATTAAATAAGAAGCCAGTTCCACTTGTAAAAAAATTCCACCTATTATCTCCTCAAGAATAAAACACCATTAGTAATAATATATGGAAAAGGTCAGAGATCTCCTTTGTAAAACACCCAATAAAGACCTAGAATCCATGGTCCTTAGAAGGCCCATAGTTCCCTTGTACCAACCCCAAACTCAGTCTAGTCACCTTCGGATGAATACACATTCAAAGACCATTAAAATGAGACTAATTTCATTCAATTCGGAGCTCGTAGGAAGAAGTTGGGTTTTTGGGCCTCTATGCATACTATATATGTGTATATTTGTATTCATGTATTTTTGTATCATATTTGACCTCATCTCCGTTTTTGGTCAACATGAAACTTGTAGATCTCATCAAGATCTACAACTTTCATGTTTCGAGTTTTTCCAAATTTGGCCTCTTTCTCTCTCTAATCACATTTCTCTTCTCAGCCACTCACAGTTGGCCACGTGGCGCCCTCTGATTGCGCCACGCGGCCAGCTCCCCTTGTCTCATCCGCCTTCGCTCACAGCCATTGGATCTTCATCTCGATCCAACGGTCCCAAGCTCTCCACGCCTGCTTCTTTTCTCAACCATCAGATCATCCTCAGGACTTCATCTTGTCCGCCCATTAGCACCTCACCCACAGCTCTCCACGTGGCAGCTATTGAACCATCTGATTCTCTTGATCACAGTCGCTGCTTCCGCCTTGCACCTTAGCCCTTAGATCAGCGTCTGGATCACATCCACTCCGTCCGCTGGCGCCTCACCTTCAATACGCCACGTGGCTCATCCGCCACTCTTCGATCGCATCGCCTCGATTTAATCTCATCCGTCTCTTAGTGCTTCGCTGGTAGCCGTTGGATCTCACAATCCAACGGCTAGGGTCTCTTCGTCTACCTCTGGTCGACACTCTCTCCCACGATCTCGATCTTGTGCAAGGGGCCACCCGCTTTCTATTTTCGGCTCCACCACAACCACCTTCTCCGATCACCAACGCCACCACGACCATCACCACTCTTCCCTCATCCTCGCCAGCTCCCTCACTCCTCACGACTACCACCAGAATTGACCCATGACGTCCACGAACTTCGCCTCCCCTCCATCCCTGCCATCACCCTTGTCCTATAAATTAACCACCTCCGGCCACTGTCACGCCTATCCGTCACTCCCGAGAGATTCCCTGAGCTTCGGCCTTCGACTTGGTGACAGCAATTCCTTGAGACGTTGAGCGAAGAACGGGCGTCTTCTCCGGCGAGATCCACGGCCAACTCCGCCGTGTTGCAGCCTCCTCCGCGAGCTACACGAGCTCAGGCCTACTACCGACCTTCGAGCGACGACCAGGAGCTCAGATCTGAGCTCCATTCCCCAGGTAGCATCCTTTATCGCCCCTCCGATCTTCTTCTCTGTCCTCTTCAATTTTCTCCTAATTTATTCCACTCCTCCGCGTATCTTCACCACCTCCCGACCATCCTCTGAGCTCCGCCTCGGAGTAGGGATCTTCGCGCTACATTTTGTTCACGCCGAAGATAAACTTCATCCTCCACCGTCGTCGGCTCCGCCACCGTGGCGGAGCTCGATCACCGGTCATCCCTTCTCCCTCATAGGCCTCGCCTCTCACTCGAAACAACTCCACGAACACACGCACACTTCGGCTATAGCTCTAACCCTTGTAGGTGCTCTCTCCTTGACTGACCGGAGGCTCATCGGAGCTCTGTTCGAGCTTCACCGCCCTCGATCTCCAACTCACTCCGGCCTCAGCTAAGACCTCCGGCCGCTCCCTAACGTTCCCACGATCATATTCAGCTTCTTAGCAATCCCAAGCGAGCCGCATCGACGACCACAGAAAGAGGCGGAGCTAGAGACCCTCCGCCGGAGCCCAGCCTCCCCCGCCGCAGGAGGCGGAGGACTGTTGGGCACGACGTTCAGCCCCCGTACGATCCTCTTGATCGAACGGCTACCAGCCATCCACGTCGACGAGCACCAGAGCCCCAGAAGGCCGTTGGATTTCCATTGATCCAGCGGCACCCGATCACCCATGTCGACAATCGCCAGAGCAGCGGAGGGCCGTTGGATTTATCTTGATCCAACGGCGATAGATCGACCACGCAGTCATCTTCATCAAGCGTCAACAACCGTTGGATCCTCTTCGATCTGACGGTTGTTGATCATCCACGTCTTCGTCTGATCGGAGCCAACAGCAACCGTCGATCTTCACCAGATCACACGGTCCAGAGCTCCCCACGTTGCCCAATCCGAGCCTCATCCCCGACCTCTAGGCTCGGATCCTCGAAGCTTTTCCAAGCCAACGCCCGAACCTCCAGCGGCACCCGAGCCTCGTCCCGAGCCGTCGAAGTACTCCGAGCCTCAGGACCCCATGTGATATGCACGTGCTTCCTGGGTATATTGCATCGAGGCCTCTAATGGTTTTCCATATTGCACTTTAGTCCCTGCCAGGCGCACTTCACGTGAGGAGCACGTGATTCGTGGAAAATTTGCATCCACCCCCCTGTATTCTAGGTACTTGCATAAACGTCCTTGTTAGCATATTTTATTTCCAGCAATTTAAATTTCTGTAATTGCATTTATACCCTTGTCTTTGCATGCATATTTAGGCATGCATATTAATTCATTTTTGAGTTTGGAAAATTGCATTGTGAAGTTTATGTTGTCCTCTTCATTATGAGACACGTGGCATATTTTTGTAATAACAGTAGAATTTCCTATTAATTAATTGGTTCATTTATGTTATATTTTGCCCAATTTCACCTTTTAATTAATAGTAATTTCTCTGTGACTCCAAAAATTCCTAAAAAATCACATTAGATCTAGGATAATTAGCTTCACCTTGCATAAAAAATTCATCTCAATTGCATGCATTTAGAGACCTAAATAATTCATTTGGTGAATTCCTTAATTTATTTTTAATAGGTTCATTTCACATCAAAATTAAGGTCTGATAATTTTCCTAGATTCCTCATCTTTAGATCTATCTAAGATAATTTTTATTCCTAAAAATATTGTGATTTGATATTTATTAAAATTAAATTAGTCAAAATCATCCTGCATTCATTTTTAATTCACAGTAATTTAATTTAGAGTCAGAAAATTCCAAAAAAAATAGGGTAGTCTACTTTCATCCCATTTCATCTTCTGGCCAAGTTTCATCATTTTTGGACTTCATTTGAACACTTATCTGATTTAACTTTAAAACTGGCCTGGTTTCGCATGTGTCTTGCATAAAAAAACCTAAAAAACCATTAATATTATTCTCTGAAAATCACACGTTGGACATTGCTAAAAATCAACCTAAGGAGACAGTTGCCTCCCTGAGTTCGACCTTGGACTTCCAAGTAAAAAAATTTTGCCACTCGAAATTAATTTGTGAAAAAAATTTGAAAGTTGTTTTTGATTTTGCTCTCATTATCCGACTGCAACGAATATTAGTAATTAATTTGGACATTAATTTGCTCGAATTAATAAGGGTAGCGGGAGCGATATCAACAATCTTGTAAAAATTGTTTGCAAAATTTATTTTGGACTATAGTTTTCAAAATTGTTTGAAAAACCTTTTCAAATAAGTTTGAGGAATATACACATCATACAAAATCCATCATATATATTTATAAATTTGACCACTTACCCTTGTAAATTCTTAAAATCCACTTCTTGTAAATATAAGATATTTCCCCGTGAAATATTTGTACCTAGTTTTTATCCAAAATCTTTTGTTTTCAAAAATCCCAAAATATTTGCAAAACTAAAACCCAAAAATATATGAAAAATCTTTTTGAAAAATACAAAAAAAATGCATATGCATCATCATGTTTCAAAAAATCCATAAAAAGTTCAAAATCTTTGAAAACCGCATCACAAAAATATTTTCTGCGTAGCATTTGCATATCATTAGCATTTTTTCGGATCGAGTTTGATAGTTGAACAAGTCTTAGTAAAATCCGGAGATTGGAGCTTAGTTGGACCTTAAAATCTACCTAATAACATGAACCTTATAGGAGCTGGAATTGAGGTACCTTCAGGTCTAGATTGACTTAATTCTTTGAGGATCACAAGACTTGGTTCAATGGATTCTTGACTGCCTAAGTAGAGTATTTCGGAGCACATGCACGACTCTTGTTGATAATGACCTAACTTGGACATCTGCACCTTTCACTTGGCTCAACTCAGTTGGAGTGGTGAGGGGGTTGGATTTGCTGGTATGAGAAGCACACAAGTGGAAACATTTTTCCTCCTCTAGGGAGGAAGTGCACCCCAACCCGTCCAGTGATGAGGACTTCTAAAGATGGGAGAGTGTGGGTTGCGATAAAGCTTCAAAAGAGGGATAGTCTACTGGCTCAAGAGGAAAAACTCCTTATGTAAATGCTGCTGTAAATAGTATTTCAAAATAAAACTCCAAAAAAATAGTGGGCAGGCCTGTATAAAAATAAAATGCCTGCCAGAGTGTACATATGTTGTATAGTCAATAAGCAAGCTTGAGCATCAAAGTCAAATCATGTGAGCCTGCAGCTGGATGACTTGACTACACTGGTCTTGCATCCTAGGATAGGTAGCTACACTGGCTACCATCCATTCTTCTCTTCACCCCCTCCTCTTGAGCTGGTTTCCACTTGAACTTAGAAGGGAATACCCCGCTCCTCAAGGAAGGAGTTATTGGATTGAGGAATCATTGGGTTGTCATACTAGAGAAGTCAGTCTCTTAGTCATTCCAGTTGGGGAGAGCAACTATCACTTACATTATACGAGTCAGATTCATAGTCGTAAGGGTTTGCGTATGAGTTGAAATATTTCTGACCTGGCTATTGAGGAGACTTGAGTAGAGTTTTTTTTTTGGGATTCTCGAAGGTTGTTGGATTTCAAATCTGATTCCCATTAAGGTTCCGTCCGCACTAAAATTCCAAAGGCCCAACTTAAGCTCCAAACTTTGATTTCGTGAAGACGAGTTTGATAATTAAACTTAATCCAATTTTCTTCTTTTTCTATTCTTGGTTTTTCATTTCCGCACTAATTACATAAGTGTTTGCTAGGTACTGGCAAAGGAAAGTATAGGGGGGATGATGAATCCACATTTCATCATCTTTATTCTATCATTTTGGCCTCAAAAACCCTAGTAAATGCGTGTAAACACCCTTAATTCATGCATTTTAGCATTCATGCATGTATATGTAAATATTGAATAAAATATTATTTTTAAAGCCAAAACTATAGAATAAAGAAAAGAAAAGAAAATTAATAAAATATTGTAAATATTTTATGACCCAAAACCTCGAGACCTAGGCATCTAGATGAATAGATCGATAAGGAATAAAGTAGGGGGAGATAAGGGTTAGAAACCAATAAAAATCCATTTTATTTAATTCATTCTTTATTCATTTTGGGATCTATTTTTAGTTCTATTTTTTATACTTCAAATAAAGAAACTTTGCACATGAAAGTTGTAGATACTTAAATATAGAAAAATACAAAATCGATTTCACACAAAAAGAACGTACAGATAAAAAGTTATGATCTGAATAAGATTTCAGAATCCCATCTTCCCAGACTTGTATCTCTCAAATAAAAACTCGAAACGTATCAAAATAACTTTAATTCATATAATTTTTAATAAGCTATTTAATGAAGGTGGTTTCATATTTTTCTGAGTTACGGTTTGAAAGTTAGGTTTTGGACCCCTACTGTACACTTATACTTATTAAAATATTCATTTTATTTATTATTCATTATTTTTATAATTTCATATGTTTATAATTTTGTAAATATTATTTATAATATATGTTTATATTAAAACAGTAATAAAAACATAAAGAAAATACAAAAACAAAATACATGTATACAACACATAGGTATAATACATGTAAATATACCTATATAATTAATACTTCTATTTATTTAAGTGTATAAAATGCATCAAAAAATAAAATAAAAATATATTTAAGTATATTAAAATAAGCTATAATTTTATAAAATAATAAACCAAAATAAATAAATTAAATATATAAAAATAAAAACAAAACAATAAAATATATAGATAATTATACCTATATAGGCCATAAAAGGTAACTTGTAGTTTTAAAACTCTAAAAAATAAATAAAAATCATAATAAAATACTTTATAAAAAAATAAACATTTTTCATTTAATAACCAAAAATTAATTAAATTATTTATTATTTTTAAATGATTTTTTAAATAATTTTTCCAGGATTTTCATAGTTGGTCCACGTGGACCAATTAGGAGGGTCTGAGAGATGACCGTAGGTCAACTCTCTGACCCGCCTCCTGCCTTGTTGTCAGACCTCGTTTTTAGCCCGATTCACGATTTTTTGAAGGCCGATCCTTTCATCCCTTTGCATCGCACCCTTCTTGACTTTTTCTCCTTGTGGATCCACCTTACACGCTCAGTTGTCTCCTCGGGGATTGCATCGTTGTTCCGCCTGATGTGCCTAGCTCTTCTAGCCGGCTCGTCAACTCGTTCAAAAGCACCCCCGACTTTCCCTTGCTTCTTTGAACACCCTTTGACCCATTTCTCACCGCTTTTTCGTGCTCCATCGAAGAAGGGAGGTGACAGCTCCAGCTCTTGGCCGTAGGTGGATCGAGGAATCGACGAAGGGGTGTTCCACCTACCTCCGTCGGCCACCGGCGTCGAGGTTTTACCTCAGGTGATACTCACCTTCGAGTTTCCCTAGTTCTTTATTTCTTTTGCATTTTTTTGTCGTAGACATAGGATCAAAATCCCATCTTCCTTCTGGTGTTTCATCCATTCGATCACATAATCGACCCTTCGCTGGAGCTAGCTTCGGTCGTCCTCCATTTGGTCGTCCCCCTCATCCATTCGCTTCGCCAACCATCGAGGCATTTTGCCCTCGATGGTTTAACCTTTCCTGTGCAGGTTTGAGCGTCAAAGCCGCAGCAGGAGTGATTTTGGTGGCTCGCCGGAGGTTCCCGTAACTGCAAAGCTCTATAGCCATCGTGTAAGCCCTTCGGTCATCACCGGGGCATTTTGGGAACTCTAGCAGCTAGAGGAAGCCTCCAGGAAGAAATCGTGCCATTTTGAGAGCTTCAAGACCGCTGGAGGCCGGAGGTTGAGCTCGGAGAACTTCACCCAACCGGAGCTCCTCCTTGTTCATCCAGCGCAACTCTCCGTTGTCAGATCTAGGCCAAGTCCCAGGCATTGTAGCAACCGTCAGATCTTCTTGCGCCTCAGTCGTTGATGCACCTTTGGATGATCTAATCAGGGCCATCGAATCCGATCCGGTATCAGTCGTCCTCGTACCGCCATGAGTCAAGTGAAAGGACCGCCATCGTCGGATCCACATCAGGCTTGGGTATTTTGCACTGCGACCCTCGCTTATTTTTGTATTTAAATATCAAGACTTAAACTTTCCTTTGTTGTTTTATATTTTTTTGTAATATTTTCATATTAGCCCCCGTACTCTTTGTATTTACAGTTTGGTCCCTAGCCACGTCACCTCACGTGACATGTGCACGTGAGGGCAGACATTTTGCACCAGGGACCCGGGCCTTTTTGTATTTCGAAACAATACAGGAAATGTTCATTCCAGTTATATAGTTTTGTGGAAATTTATGATTAAGACCCTAGGTTTCTGAAAATTACATACAGGTCCTTAACAGGTCACGTGTCCCGTGCACGTGACATTGGCGTTTTTGCAGAGAAGCCCCTGCGGATCTTGGAATTTATATTTAGTCCACAAAAGTTTTTATTGTGTTGTATATTTTCTGTAAAAATTACAAGTGGGGCCCTGGACTTTTGCATATTTACAATAATACCCCTACTAGTAGAGTAATTTCTTTTTGATTCTAGCATTTATTTCATGCATCTCTAAAGTCCTAAAAAATCCCAAAAAAATTACCTTAGCTTTCTGTTTTGTTGCTCTATCACATAATTTTATTTCGCATATTTGTTGCATTTTAATATTTATAAAAAATCAAAAACACGCATTTTTATCTCTGTTTGCATTAGAAAATCCATAAAAATTATAAAAACTTCTCGAAAAGTTCCAAAAAAATATGTTCTGTGTGTTTTTGCATCCTTTAACTTCAGACCAAAATCACTAAAAAATATAAAAGAAAACTCCTTAAAATTTCAAAACCCCTAAAAACTCTATAAAAATACAAAAAAATCCTAAAAAATCTTAAAAATCTAATTTCAGTTTCTGAATCTCCTTTATTTTATTATCTTTATTTTAAAATTAATTTGGAGAATTTTTATCTCTGTTTTGTATTTTATTTCTCCATTTTAATTTCGATTTTTATTTTATTCACTATTTTCAGTATTTTTGACATTAAAAATACAAAAAAACAGCAAAAATATAGAAAAATCACAAAACATTAAAAAACATAAAAAGCACAAAAATACTTTATTTCTTGAATTTTGCTCATTTTTACATATTTTTATAAATACATTATCTCTCTTTTCTTATATTATATTTGTACTTTGTTTCACAATTCAAAGAAATATAAAAATATAAAATATAAAAAGAAAATACAAAATCAGAAAATCAAAAATCAAAATATAAAAATATAAAATAAAAATCAAATTAAAAAATATAAAATTAAAACCCACAAAAATAACACTTATATAAACTAATACATCACAATCATTCTTGAGCACACTATACACATTCATTGTAGAGTTATAATAAATTTTAACTCCGCACCGCTTTTCATTGCTTGATCTCTACTATAGGTTAATTGTTGATTGACCCAGGTTTCGTGAGTAGTCGCCTCAGCGACATTGTAATCCCACCTTGTGTAGATTACTCTAGACCCTCGCAAGATCGTGTCATCATATATCCTCCATGGAAGCCTTTGCTCCTCCTCCTCCTTGTGCTAAAACACCTATATCTTCTCCTCCTCACTCTCCTCGCACTAGACCCTCTGCCTCTGCTTCATCCTTCTATTGTGGAAAGAGAATCAACATCGAAGACATTCCTGAAGAAGAAGAAGAAGACGATACTGAGTATGATTCATATGATGAATATATGGTTGATTTTCAGCATGACTCATATGCTTAGTCGTTTATCTTTTCTCTCATGTGTATGAGTTAGTGCTTTATGTAATGCTTTTCTATTTTCAGTATATTATGTAATGCTACTTTTCTATGAATGAAGTTTGAAGTTTGAAGTTTCTTTCAAGTTTTTTTCTCCTCGGGCTTTGTTTGTGATCTTTTTAATTACGACAAAAGGGGGGAAATAAAAGATAAGTTAAAGATTAAAATTAGAATAAAAGGTTGAAAAGTTTCGGATCTTAACTTCAGGGGAGAGTTTATTAAAGAGTTTAAAGCATAATTCTTTTACAGAAAATGTTTCAATGGTTCTACTGCAAAAAGATTTTCAAGTTTAACGTGTGTTGTTTTGTCATCTTTAAATTGGGGGAGATTGTTAGAATCTTGGTTACTCTTGTTATAAAGCTGACACACACATTAGATCTACTTGCATCTGTGTATTGATTTTGCAGGATCTTCAAACAAAGTTCAAGACCTGGACATAAGCTCTTTAGAAGTTTCCTTTCATATTGTATGTTGTCAAATGCATTCGCCTTGTAATCATTGTGTAATCATCGAATGTACTCTAAATAATATTCAATTATTTTATCTCTAACGATCCATACAAGAGTTAATATTGATACTGGTTAAGTCAAGCTTACACAACGAAGTCAAGTTCATGTCAAATCATCAATTGATCGCACATTGCAATTCTGATTGATCAATCATTGAATGATCTCTCATTGTTACCGATCTGATAAATCATCTGCAACTTGATGAAGAAACACTTTGAATTGATCGATCATTACTTTTTGTATGATTAGTAAGTGGTATGATCGCTCATTAATTTATTCATGATCGATCATTATTTGAATGTTATCTACCTTTGAACGTTTACTTTTATTGATCTATAAGTCATTTTTTTATTATTGATTATTTATTTGAATTTTGAATTATGTAACTGACCCTTTGATCGATCATGGGTCGCTGACTAGTTGATCATATGAGCATTAATCGATCATTATAGATTTAAAAGTTATTATTTTTTATTCCCGACGGTTACTTGGTACAATCACTATAAAAGTGGCCCATACCTCCTCATCTCAAAGCACAACTCATTTGAGTATTCCTCTCTCTATCATTCTTGAGTGTTCATATTTTCTAGATAGAGGAATTCTAAGCTGAAAGCTAAACCTCGTCCGTAGCAAACTCTTCAAGATCTTTGTGTGCAGTCAGAAATCTTCTTTAAGCTACTTAGAGATTTTTGATAATATTTTCAATCATATACCTTTCAGTTACTTTAGAGACATATCTGGTTGAATCAAGTATTTGTGTACCTTGTTGATAAAATCTCTTTATCGGTTGTGATCTGACTGTTTTATTTAACAGTATCCTGTCAACTCAGATAATTATTTTATCTTGTTCAACTAACTTCGTTCGGTAGATACTCTTAGAGTTCTATCTGCTGGAAGCTCGACGTGAAGCCTCAAGCGATGCTACAGCTAGCTCAACTATAGTGGTGACATTGGTGTATGATCTGAAGTTGTTACTTTGGTGTGTGATCCAAGGTTATAAGCTTAGTGATTGTAATCGGTTGAGATAGCAATCTAAATATGCCATGATATAGTGGAAACATTGGTTGGTTCGACTATCCTGAAATTCTAAGTTAGGAAGACTTGGGTTATGATTTTCACTTGCTTAGATTTCCACGTTAACATTTTATGCAATGAAATTGTTGGTTTGTTTTCTTTGTCTGAATTCCATTACTTGTGTTTCTGCTTATGTGAAAAAGTTTTTAATCTGCCATACTCCATTCACCCACCTCTAGAGTGTATTCGATCCGTAAATTTTATCATCATCATCGAGCTTGGGGCAGGGGGGCTGGGTGGAGGAGCTTGGAGTGGAGGGGCCGGGATTTGTAGAGGATGTGGAGGACCTCATCCGTGAGTTTGCAAGGAAGGGCTTGGGCGGAGGAGCTCGGTGCTCAAGGAGGTGATAAAGAAGGTTGGAGTTCTTGAAAAATTACACTTGTATCGTTCATCTTACACTTGTGCCCTTGAGATACCATGTATTGGGTGGGAGGGGAATATATGCCAACTTATTCGAGGGTTCAACGGTAAGTCGTCCAAGAAAGCATGGGGCACAAGTGATATTGTAAAAAGAGCGGGGCATACATGTAATTGCGGAATCTTGGAGGAGTACAACTACACAAATACATTATTTTATTTGATTTTTATTGTTGATTTAAATCTTGAAAATAAAAAGAGAAAATATAAATTTTGAAATCGATTTTACTATATACTGTGTATGGTGCAGAAATCGAGTGTCATATGTGTGACATGGTGCAGAAAGAACGCACACAAAATGAAGCTAGGAAAAAAATGAATCCAACAAAACCTTCCAAAAAAATGCATCAATGAATACAATGACGGGGGGGCTTAGCCCCCCCAGCTCCCAACTAAGTCCGTGTGTGGGGGGGGGGGGGGGGTAAAATGGGGCTACCCCGTGGGGGAGCTAACTTAGCTCCCCTCACCCCATTTAGTCCATTTTTTTAAATTTTCTTCCGTGGATTTTCATCAATATATCCCTATATTATGTCATTCAAATTTCGTGTAAAACAAAGACTCCTACGGCCTCCATCCAGACGGGGTTGTTTTTAGCAATTCTGTTACCGTTAAAAAATGACTGTCTGGATGGAGGTCGTAGGAGTCTCTGTTTCGTACGAAATTTTAATGACATAATATAGGGATATAGTGATGAAATTTCGCAGAAGAAATTTTCAAAAGAAAGTAAAAAAATCAGACGAAATGGGGCAGGGGGAGCCAAGTTAGCTTCCCCTAGGGGGCAGCCCCATTTAACCCTATATATATAGTGTTATATATGATCTAAATACAGTATTTAATAATTAAAATTTTTATGTTATGTTATAATAGCCCTCCCTCCCCCCATATATTAACAAAAAATCAATATATAATCTAAATACAACAATTAATTGTTAACATTACATGATGCGCATAATCGGATACTGTATATCTGTATATGTTCATCATCATACCCGTTTATAAACCGTCATGGATATATAGTTTTTATTTTAGCATATATGGTATAGATAACATTTTTTCTTTTATATTTTTTGCATATACGGATAAGGATTTTAATACCTCTTTCATTTTTTAGGATCTTAAAACGGATATGGTTACATATTTTTCTAGTGTATACATATATGGATACAAATACATATTTGTATACGCATATTTGCAACCTTATTTTTATCTACATTGATTTTAAAATAGTATGCAAATACATGTACACATGTCAAAATATGTATAAACAAATATGATAAGGGATTGGTACACATATCTATATAGTGTTACTGGTTTGAACATATTAAATCTAATGGTATTACTTAATATCACATTAATAAATGTGTATTTCAATGATATAAAGAGTTTTATAGGGATCTTTGGGTCAATATGATGTTTATAGATATTATTTATGTTCAATTATAAGTTTATTTGGGTATTTTTTTTGTAAAAAATACTTTCCCAATATTAGTTTCAATAAATTATAAAATTAATGGAAGCTCGCCTTTCCACAAATCCAACCTCATAAGTTGAAACTTCCATTAATGTTCTACATATGCTCCAAATTTCGCTCAAATCTGATGACATTTCCTAATTTATCTTAGTGGTTAAAAGTTCAATCAATATTTAAGCAACGTAAATCCCATTTAAAAGAGAATCAAACTTTTTATCATTGGTATAAAATAGCAAATGATCTTGGATCTGAGCAAATGTAGGAGGATACGCACAATGTTATTCGAAGATTCTATCTATAATATTGGATTTTGAGAAACAAATTTGAAAAAAAAAGTTACAGCACCTCTTTTGTAACTCACATTACAACAAAGGAATCCCTCCCCAAATATTAACCATTAAAATGATAAGATAAATTAGATAAATAATAACTAAATAATTTGCCTCCCTCGAAATAATTTAGCACCCCCCCCCAAGAAGAATTTTCTGTCTTCGTCCATGAAAATACAACATCGAAAAAATTCGTAATTAGACTCAAATTATCGCAACGACAGTTGAGTAACTACTATAGAAAATCAGTTTGAATAACATGATGCTTAGAGTGTTCAAATGTCTTTCCATGTATATGGGTAGAATTATCAAAAAATAAAGGGATTTTTACCCGGCAGACCCTAAATCTTTGCCAATTACCTCTACGACCTTTGAAACATCCTAATTCCTCCCTCGACCCCGTAAATTTGCTAACTCTTTTCCTATAGACCCTGTGGTTAACCTCCATCCATTTACCCGTTAAAACGAACTGGATTTCGTTATGTTCTTTTACATTATACATGTTTTATTTATCAAATTTACATTCAATGCCATTCCCCCTCTCCCTCCTCCTTGTATCTGTTTCCCACCCGCTTGCCCTCGGCCCTCGGCCTCCCCGCCGACTTCCTCGAAGCCCCGATCCCCGCCACGCCGCCCGAAGCCCCAGCCCTGCCTCCCCTGCTTCCCCCCACCCGCGCCGTTTGAAGCCCTGGCCCCCGCTCGCGTCCCCTGCTCCCCACCCCCACCTATCGCTCGATGCCCCCCCCCCCTCCCGTAGCCTGGTCGAAGCCCCCGCCTCCTCCTCCCGCCGCCTGCCCAACGACCCGGATTTCGCAGTCAGTGACAAAGGAATTGATGACCAAATGGATTTCAATGAAAGTACGCTATAGATCTTCCAAGTTGTGTGTATCCTCGAAGGAATGGAGTTGCTCGAGTTGCTAAGCGACCAAGAGTATGGGTAGCGTTCGAGCTCGAATTCGACTCCCACTTTGCAGCTTCCTCTGGTCGAGCAGCAGCTTCCCGAGGAAGAGAGCATCTGAAACAAGACCTCCAGCATTTGTAGCAGAGCCAAGGGTTAGAGACGATCCATCAAACCCCCCTTCATGTCCCTTTGATGTTCTGGATCTCAACAATAGCCCCATTTCTTCAAACCTTCTTCGATCAGGCACATATCAGCTCCACTTGAGCATTCGGGTCGAAGGAGGAAGGCACTCTTCTGCAATGAAGCTGCATCTAACCCAATATTGGACCCAAGGAAGCCAAACATCACTTTCAACTGCTGCCGGAGGAAGCCCTGTCTCTCCTCTTCATCATCCCGAGCAGTAGCTTCTCCTATACTCAACAAAGGACCCATCAAGCAACGCTACAATTACCATCAATTCTAGCTTTCCCTCTTGAACCTCGATGACTAATCACCCAATATGCAACCGCTATCTACTAGGGATTCATTACACCATCCAATCGGGGAAGAAGATGAGACTTTGACCATCCATATTTCACTGGAATCATCTAGCAACCGCAAGACCTTTGTTAAGAAAGTAAAATGTGTGTTTATTCTGTGAGGTCTAGGGGTCCTTATATAGGACTAAACCCTAGAGGAGAACTTACATAAATACCCCTATGAGGTTACATAGGGAAACCGTTTATAAGGAAACAGAGATACATGGAAACAATGCATAAGGAGATAGAGGTAAATAAAGAAGCAACAATATATGGTATTCTCTAACACTCCCCCTCAATTGGAGCATATCCATCAATCATGCCCAACTTGGAAGTTATCCATAAAAGATGCTTCTTTGGTAGTGCTTTAGTAAATATGTCTGCAAGTTGAAGATCTGTAGAGATATGTGGTGTGATGATCTGCCCTCCTCGTATTGCATCTCGAATGAAGTGACAATCAACTTCAATGTGCTTTGTCCGTTCATGAAATACTGGATTGATGGCAATGTATGTAGCAGACTTGTTATCACAGTATAGCGGTGTAGGAGTGGTAACTGGGAACCCAAGATCCCGTAGAAAAGATACAAGCCACGTAATCTCGCAAACAGCATGGGCCATTGCCCTATATTCCACCTCTGCACTTGATCTGGAAACCACGGGTTGCTTCTTACTTCGCCATGTAACAAGGTTACCACCAACAAGCATAGCATAGCCTGTAACAGATCGTCTGTCCTCAGGAGAACTGGCGTAATCAGCATCTGCATAAGCAATGATATCAGTATGATCGTTGACCCTATAGATGAGTCCTCGCCCTGGTGATTCCTTCAAGTATCGAAGGATCAGAAGAACATCCTACCAATGACTGTAAAAAGGTCTTTCCATGTGGCGGCTGGCTCTGCTTACAGCATAAGATATATCAGGCCTAGTAACGGTGAGGTAGATTAGTTTACCCACGAGGCTTCTGTATCATGTAGTGTCTTCAAACTCAGAATCGGCGGATGTAGTGTGTTTTCGTACCTCTGCAGGGATGTCAGATGGTTTGCATCCAAGTAAACCGACTTCCGTAAGAATATCCAAGCAGTATTTCCGTTGTGATAGATGTAACCCTTCAGCAGTATGTATTACCTCAATACCAAGAAAGTACCGGAGTTGTCCAAGGTCCTTGGTGACAAACACCTTTTTAAGGAATGCCTTGGTTTCTAGACTTCCATTGTCATCATCACCAGTGACCACCATATCATCAACATAGACAGCAAGTATCACAGTACCAGTGGATCGTCGTCTAATAAACACAGAGTAATCAGATGTTGTCTTGTGAAAGCCAATAGAGTTGATTTCAGTGGTAAGCCTGTCGAACCAGGCTTGAGGACTCTGCTTTAGGCCATAGATGGCCTTACGAAGTCGGCAGACATACTCCCCCTCGACGGAGTAACCCGGCGGTTGCATCATATAGACCTCTTTTTCGAGATCACCATATAAGAAGGCATTCTTTACATCCAGATGAAAAATTAGCCAATTCTTGTTAGCTGCAACAGAGAGTATTGTGCGAATGGAACCCATCCTAGCAACAGGGGAGAAGGTCTCAAAGTAATCGACCCCATATGTCTGAGTGAATCCCTTTGCCACAAGTCTTGCCTTAAGTCTGTCAAGAGAACCATCTGGAGATTGTTTGGTCGTAAAGACCCATCGGCAAGCAACAAGCTTGATGCCTGTAGGACATGGCACAAGATCCCATGTGCCTCTGGATGTGAGTGCATCCATTTCTTCATTCATGGCATGTCGCCAACCTGCATCTTGGGAGGCACTTTGATGATCTTTCGGAATGGAGATAGTCATTAGGGCATCTGCATATTGTTTGTCAGTGGAAGAAAGTCCAGCAGTAGCAGTAAAGTTAGACATAGGATAAGAGGTACACTTTCTCTTTTGCTTCCTTAATGCAATCGACAGGTCTTCTGGATCATCCGGAACAGTAGCAGAGGGGACTGTCGAAGATGGCATATCATCCTGAGGCAGAGGTATGGGTAGAGGGACATCTGGTGGTGAGGTTCGAGATCGATGGGTGTAGTTGATTGGTGGTGGAGGAAGATCTAGAGGGACATCGGTGACAGTTTGTGTGAAGAAGCTGGTTTGTTCAAAGAAAGTTACATCTGCAGAGATGTAGTATCGATTATTAATAGGATCATAACATCTGTAACCTTTTTGAGTGGAGGAGTAACCAAGGAAAACACACTTGATGGCTCGAGTGGATAATTTGTCGTTGGTGTGAAAATTGTGGACAAAGGAGACACACCCAAATATTCGTAGAGGCAGAGGAAAGGGAAGATTATCAGGGTGAAGTAAAGAGAATGGTGTGGATCCTTTGAGAGTAAGAGAGGGAGTCCTGTTGATAAGATGGACTGAAGTGAGAACAACATCACCCCAGTATGTTTTAGGAACATTCATCTGGGTGAGAAGGGATCGGGCAATAGTTAGGAGGTGACGAAGCTTGCGTTCAGCAACCCCATTCTGTTGAGAGGTATAAGGACAAGAGGTTTGATGTATTGTTCCATTGGAAGCAAAGAAATCAGAAAGATCTCGTTGAGTAAACTCCAAGGTGTTGTCTGAGCGGAATATCTGAATATTCGATGAAAAATGATTTTTGACATAAGCGAAGAAATCTTTGACAATTTTATTGATTTCTGATCGTTCTTTAAGAAGATAGACCCAGGATGACCTGCTATAATCATCCACAAAAACAGTAAAATAGCGGTGTCCACCAATGGTTCGGACAGGACAAGGTCCCCAAACATCACAATGAAGTAATGAGAAAGGCATAGTATGACGAGGTTCCGTCCTAGCAGGAAAAGATGCACGATGATGTTTTCCGAACTGACATGCCTCACACTCGAAGGGTTTAAGCATGGACAGTTCAGGGAACATTAAGGAAAGAGCTTTAGCAGAGGGGTGACCCAGACGAAGGTGCCAGAGAAGAGGATCAGCAGAGATGGAAGTTGCGCCAGCGAAACCAGAGTTGAAAGGGATATCAAGATAATATAAGCCGTTCTTCTCATGTCCCCCACCAAAGATCTGTCTCGTCCGGATGTCCTGAAAATAACAACATAAATCATCAAATATCACGCGACAATTGAGTTCTGTGCATAATTTGTGAACAGACAGCGGACTGAGGGGAAAAGCAGGAGCACAGTAGACATCCGTTAGTCTAAGTTTGGGGCTAAATTCCATAGTCCCCACACTAGTGATAGGTGAGTAGGCGCCATTAGCCACACGAACATGTTTCACCGTAGAGGGGTCCCTGGGAGAGGTGAGGAGACTGCATTCTCCTGTGAGGTGGGTTGATGCACCCGAGTCGATGATCCAGGTAGAAGTAGTGGTAGAGGCAGAACTGGCAATCGTACATGTGGTGGTTGCTAGAGTTGCAGTAGGCCCAGAAGTTGTAGTGTCGACAACTGGGTTCTGAAGGAGTTGGCGAAGACGAGTATATTCTGCAGTAGTAAAAGACACTGGAGCATCGGTGGGAGACTGGGCCTGTGAGGTCTCCATAGTATCATAATTTGGGTCATAAGGTGTTGCCTCATATGCATTATTGGCTATGGGCATGACAAAGGTAACCCAACATTTGACAGATGGATGGTTCCAGCGGCCACAATGAGTACAAGCTGGATAACGAGGATTTGACAAAACACGACCATGGTCGCATCCTGAGTCTCGTCCCCGTCCTTGCTCTCATCCACGACTGCGACCAAATGTGCGACCGCGTGATCCTTGGAAAGGTGGGCGTCCTCCTGCAAAGTGAGCAGTAGTGTCTGCAGTGGGAGGTGGGTTGGGCGATTCCGGCTCCTGTAGTCGGCCAAAAATAGTTTCAAGGGATGGTAGGGAAGCTGCTGTCAGGAATTAGTCTTTGACAGATTTATATCGAGGGTGTAATCCTAAAAGAAAATGATACACCTGCCATTCTGCTCTTTCACCAATTTGCTTGTCACAGCAGGCAGGTTGAAATATAAGCAGTTCTTCAAATAATCCTGTGAGGAGTCTATAATATTCTATCAAAGATGTTTCTCCTTGATTTGCAGACCAAATCCTTGTGTAAATGTCAGATAGCCTGGATTTGGTTGTTTTCTGGGAGTATATTTTCTCAAGACTCTCCCACATTTCTTTTGCAGTTGTTTTGTAGAGCAAATTTGACGCAATATTAGGATCAACACTATTCGTCATCCAAGTGATTACCTGGCAATTGTCGACTTACCAGGTGTCATAGTTGACGTCTGTCTCGGCAGGCGGATTAGCAGTGAGAATGTAGATTTTGCGTTGGCCACCAATGAATATTTTGAAGGATCGAGACCATAGTATGTAATTTTCCGATCCCTTCAGTTTGATAGAGGTGCCCTGTACCATCATAGATGAGGTAGGGTACATGGTCTTGGAATCCGAGGACGCAGAAGCAGATGCCATGGTGGCTGTAGTGGTCAAGAAACAATGACCTAGTATGCAGAGGTATTAGAGATAATATGCAATCAGCAGACCATGCTGATATAGTCCGTGCAGATGATCATCAATCTAAGGCTGGGCCATGGTAGCCGTGGACGCAGGTAGGCTGGGAGCAAGGCGCAGGAAGACCGGGGGCGTTGGGAGTCAGGTGCATGGGCCGTTGTAGCCTTGAGACGGGAGAGGCACAGGGGCCGTGGGAGCCTGGCAGAGAGACGCAGGGGAGCTGGGAGTCAAGCGCAGGAGCCTTGGGGGCCTGTGGACGGGAGAGGCGCAGGGGGAAGGGGTGCCCGGGGGGCCTGTGGACAAGAGCCTTGGGGGCCTATGGACGGGCGCCTGGGGGGCCTGTGGACGGGAGCCTTGGGCGCCTGGGGAGCCTTGGGAGCCTGTGGATGGGAGAGGCGCAGGGGGAAGGGGCGCCTGGGGGCGGGAGAGGCGCAGGGGCAGGGGGAGCCTTGGGGCGGGAGGAGGTCTCCTGGAGGTGTGGCGGGAGGCGTGTGGACGGAGGCGAAAGGGAGGAGTGCCGCAGGGGCGCAGGGTTGTGGCGGGTGGTTTACGAGGATGGGGATGGGGTCGCGTGGATGGGGATGGGGGGGCGCGATGGCGGGTGGGTTACGGGGATGGCGATGGCGGTTGGGTTACGGGGATGGGGATGGGGGTGCGGGGATGGGGATGGGGGTGCGGGGATGGGTAGCGGGGATGGGGATGGCGCAAGGGTGTGGCGATGGCGGCGCAAGGGGTGGGTTACAGGCGATGACAGGGAGGGGGATGGCGGGGCGCGTAGATGGCGATGGGGATGGGGATGGGGGGGCGCGATGGCGGGTGGTTTATAGGCGATGGCAGGGATGGCAGGGATGGTGATGACGAGGGTGTTCAGGGCGGAGGCGGGGGCGGCGCTGGGAGGAGGGCCTCGTGAGGTCCTTAGGGGTTGGGATCTCACATGGTGAGGGGCGGCGGGTGGGGTGGGGGCAGTGGCTTTGATACCATGTTAAGAAAGTAAACTGTGTGTTTATTCTGTGAGGTCTAGGGGTCCTTATATAGGACTAAACCCTAGAGGAGAACTTACA
This sequence comes from Ottelia alismoides, assembly GCA_037367405.1. Classification (NCBI taxonomy): domain Eukaryota; kingdom Viridiplantae; phylum Streptophyta; class Magnoliopsida; order Alismatales; family Hydrocharitaceae; genus Ottelia; species Ottelia alismoides. Next base: position 297,144 of record JAZKJV010006381.1, read on the forward strand.
TAAATACCCCTATGGGGTTACATAGGGAAACAATTTATAAGGAAACAGAGATACATGGAAATAATGCATAAGGAAATAAAGGTAAATAAAGAAGCAACAATATATGGTATTCTCTAACAACCTTGAATCTAACGAAGAAGATGACGGGAAGCATAGGTAGTAGACATTCTGAATTCTCTTCAATCGCATCTGATGGAGGAAATATTCTGATGCAATTCAGATCTCCAGGCGATGTCATTAGAAACTCCAGATCACCTTGTATCCGGAGCACGGAGCTTGTCGATGATGGTGATCTCGTCGTTAGATGTGGTGGTTCTCTTATCTACTAAAGAAGCGATGTAGGGGGCTGCATGGTCACAGAAGAGGAATTAATGTTGAAGGTATCTTCTGCTACCTCTAGCTCTGGCAAAGTACAACAAGGTTTGAGGGAGTAAAAGAGAACCACCACAACATGAAGGTGATTGGTTGGATCTCGTTAGAGTCGTGGCCGTATCACTCATCATCAGAGATGCAAGGAAGTTGTTGGACGGGGGAAGGGGAGGAGATGAAGAAGAAGAATGGTAATCTTCCAAGAAGAGTAGCGAGCAGACCCCCCCTCCCCCGCCACCTCTAGGCACTACCTCCTCCGCTGTCAACCCTCGAGGATCCGGGTGCCCATTTACGCAGCATTCACAATATTACATTCATTGGCATCGCATTAAAAGCATGAATTTATGGGGAAATTTTTGACGCTGCAACAATTGCACATGACACTCCAACCACATTCATCTGATTCACAAAACAATTACCATCAAAATTTTATTCCATTCATTTTCATAATATATACAAGTGTACATCAGAGTCTGACAGTACATATAGAAATCCCAAAATTTTTAAGCAGAAGAGAAAAGAAAGCATTTACATCATAAAATGAACAAAAAACTGAGACAAAAACAACATACCGTCTAGTATATACACGATCACTTGATGTCATCAATAGCTACTGAGCAGCAGGCTTTTTACCTGCCAAAACATGTTAGGAAAGAAGAGGCGTCAGCGGGCGCTGATACCTCCCAAAAACTTATAAATATAAACAAGCATTTAATATGTTCAAAAGCAAACAAGTAGAAAGACAGGAACAACTTAAATTTATTTCTACTTGCGTATGTAAAAGGTTTCCAAATTTCTAGTAAGCACCTCCCATGATCATCCATTATACCAACATTTCCCATATATAACATAATTATATTGTAATTAACTGATCGATAGTATGCATATTTTATTCAGAGATCATATTTGTGGATCTTGATGATGGGAAAGTTAAGATTGGAAAGATTCCTTGATTTTATTTAAATTCTTAAGTCTAGTGGATAGTCTGTGGTCTTGGTCTGTATGTGACCTCACACTAAGACTCTAAGACATGGGGAGTGCCTTGGGTTGGGGTGCCTCCGTAGGCATGAGGTGTTGTATAATGCATCCTAACTAATTTTCCAACACGTCCACTAACTTATAGGGATTTTGAATCAGATTATAATCACTTCCATCTACTCAACTTTAATTGTAATCCCTCCAAACCTCAATTTCAACTGTCTCAGATGTAATTTTAGATGATATAGATATAGATATTGACGATCTGGATGTAGAATCGCCAAGTCTGTTGGCAAAAGTAAAACTCAAGCGGTGAGGTAGCCTACAAATGGCTCTTCCGTCTCGCCCTCTAATTGGAAGTGTGGTCCAATAGAAGGATATGTCTACTCCAAACTACGCCATTGAGACGGGTGAGAGAGACTCTCCGGAAAGTTGCTCTAGAAAGCAGCCCGACCGGTAACGGGCAACCGAGCTCGTACGAAAAACTAAAACCGAGGATCCCCTGCCTGGGTATCCTAAAACAAAGGGTCAGCGGAGCTGGTCTAAAATCGGGATCCCAACGAGGCGTAAAATACTGCGAGCTCGCATAAAAACCGTGAGAGGGACTGGGATCCTAGACCTGTGCACTTGGCGGTCGCTGCCCTATCTGGGCTTCCTTTCCTCCGCCCAGTTGAGGGTCATCGCTCCCTCGCACGATCAGGTGAGAAAGTCACCATGATCGGCACCATTCATTACTAGAGATAACTGTATACTTATTTCTTTATCAGCCATATCTTTGGTTGACTGTATAGATCTATTTCTTTTTGTTCTGTGATTTACCATGAATTTCACGTAATTGTCCATTCCATTTTTTATAGATGACTGTATATATCTAAGTATTTTGTCACTTTGTCTCTATAGTGATATATATAATAACATATTATGTTTAAATATCAATTGATAATGATTATTAGTTATAACAATTAAAGAAAATCATTGAATCATAGATCAATTTAAGTATTTGAGTTATTCCAATAAGAATATATGAACCTTTAAAATATTGAAATTTTATTAATACTAACCTTGAATAAGGTTTCATATAGGTCAATCATTCATTTTTTTAATATATAGAAGGATGTCACCTATCCAGTAACTTGGCATTTAGAATTTAAATTCTTATTTGTAATTCAACAAGTTCGTCAAGTATCTCATTATGCAAGGAACCACAACTCCCAGACTTTGTTTTTGTTTAGTAACTTTGTAACTTGTTTTAAATCATATTTAATTTCACAATTCAGTAGTTATCAACCTAATAGTTGTCATGCCCGTATGCTGCTATGTCTAGATAATCTTTGAAAATAATGTAACTTCACATACTGATGTACATGACATCAACTATTGCAACTCCATATGAAGGATAAGTTAATCAAGTTCAATGGGAGGATCAACCTTAATTAATCAAACTAATATTATGTGAAACAATAACAACTTGGTTGTCTATTAAGCACATACTACACTAATCATACTTAGTACTGGCTAAACAAAATTTACAGAACCACAGCTTTAAGCCAATCGTTTGAGCCTGATAAGCTTATAAATTTGCACCCAATTGTAACTTTGTTTCACCACCCAGAATTTCTAACTCAATAATAATAATTTTATTATTGTATATGGAGAACATATATTCAATGGTACATTCTATTTATCTCATATTTTGGCTTCTTGCCAAAAATTGCAAGACCAGACACTACTGGCCTATCTACAAGCATGCTTTCCTTTTTCTATATACTATTATCGTCTATGAATGTCCCCAGGTTGTGCTATCGTGGGTTGCCATATGTAGTTTACATCCATTTTAAATGGCTTATATATATATATTCATATATATATATATTCCATTAGTCAAATTAACTATTAAGTTAAATCAATCAACAAGAGAAGATGACATCATAAAAGTACATGGAGGCATCAATTGATGTTAAATTTACACATGCATTGCAACAAAAATTTAGGCAATAGGATTGTACCTAATTAGACCTAAAAGAACACATCAAATGCCAGAAATGGAAGAGACATGCATGGCAGCAAGAGAAGGAAAGGAGTTGTACCCTTTTTTTTATCTCCAAATTGGAGATCAAGACTGCATGTAGAAGTACTTTGGAAAAAGAATAGCATCAGTTGTTGGGAGCATCTCCTGGTTGAGGAGATAACAGCAATAGCTGCTGGACATGAATAAGTTGCAAGGCTGTAAGGAGAGCATAATCGAGTCCTGATCTTGGGCTTCAAGGAAATTGGCTTGAGCAATATTGGGAATCCAAGAGCAGCAACAGTTCTGTGTATTAGACAACAGCTACAGCCAATATTTGGAGGATAAAGGAGAGGTTTCGATTGGGAAATTGAAGGGGGGGATGAAGAAAGATGGAGGGTTTAATGGTTGTTTATATAACCAAGGAAATGGCTTCTCATATGCCAAATGGGGGAAGAATAGGTACAAGTGGAATAAGGAGAAAAAAAGAACAACTAAAAGAAAAAAAACAAAACGTACGGCTGTTGGACTGTGCGTCTGTGCACAATCAGAGAGAAAAATATTGATATATTAAAGTTGGTCGTACTCATGCCTCAAATGTCGAATTTCGTCATACAATATCTCGTTGTGATCATCTCTGAACGACGATCAATATGAGTATAATATTGATATACTTCCGATTGGGTTTTGAATAACCGAATTTCCGAGATACGGTTTTGATTTAAGGTTAAATTTTGCGATTTAAAAATATCAATTGACCTTCGATTGGCGAATGGTCGATTCCGTTGATCTTGTCTCGTCGAATCAGATTTTTAGGTGGTTTTGCTTATTTCGTGGTTTCCGAATTTGCGTCGCGGCTTTTTCGGATACGCATTACGATGCGACCAATTTTTGGTTGATTTTGCTTGAATGACTTTTGATTCATGATCGGTCGATTTAAGTCATCCGATGCCGATTGACAACTTTATTGGGTTAAACAGACCCTAATCGGATCGGGTTCGGGTTTGTGCGAATTCGGATGTTACAATTATAAAAACCTCAAAGGAAGTTTCATCCTTGAGACTCGAATCAAGGTCATTATGTGTTCTATTTTGATTTCATAAGGCCATAAAAACCTCAAAGGGTTTTAAACCCATAAAAACCTCAAAGAGAAAACAAGCCGTATATTTTTAACATATATCTAATTACAAAAGCTTGTTTTGATTATTACCTCAGAAAAGCCGTGGGTATCGTGCTCACATGTCGGCTTCGGTCTCCCACGTCGCCTCCTCGACGCCGTGTCGGTGCCACAACACCTTGACCGATGGGATTTCTTTGATGCGAAACTTCTTCACAGCACTGTCAAGTATCTGCACCGACCTCTCCTCGTATGTCAAATCTCGAATCCCTGTCAGACACCACTTCTCGTGGTATACCATATAGCCTAATGATATTCTGCACATAGAGCTTGGCCAATCTGGATGGAGTGTAAGTTGTATTGACAGGTATGAAATGGGATGACTTGGTCAACCTATCAACAACGACCCAAATGAAATCATGGTAACCGGGTGTCTTCGACAATCTCGTGATGAAATCCATAGAAATGCTCTCCCACTTCCACTCGGGAATGGGGAGAGACTGCAGTAATCCCGGTGGTCTCCTACGCTCAGCCTTGACCATCTGACAGGTCATGCATCTGCTAACATGTAGCGCCACATCGCGCTTCATTCCATCCCACCAGAAATGTCGACGCAGATCACGATACATCTTTGTACTGTCGGATGAATGGATAATCATGAACTGTGTGCCTAATCAAAATGTCTCTGTGTAGCTGCTCGTCGTCGGGCACAACAACCCGTCCTGCCGTCCATAAAATAGACTCCATCACAACAAAGTCATCAACCTCATCCTTGACGGCACGCATGTATCTATCTCTTATCCAAGGATTTGTCTTTTGGCCTTCAACGATACGATCCCAAAGATTGTTGTATCGTGGAGGCACGACGGTAGAAATGGATACGCTCTCCTGAGAATACCAATCTTTCAAAGATGCAAGATATCCCACGTGTATAGCCAGTTCGTTGTACCCTTTGCACGTGCTCTCCTGCTAAGTGCATCATCTACCATGTTTCCCTTACCGGGATTGTAAGAGATCGTGCAATTATAATCCTTCAGTAGCTCGAGCCATCTACGATGCCTCATGTTCAGCTCCTTCTGATCAAAGAAGTACTTTAGTCTGTTATAGTCTGTGAAGATCTCGAAATTCACCCCATATAGATAGTGGCACCAAATCTTCAAGGTGAAGACAACTGCCGCCAATTCCAAGTCATGTGTGGGGTAGTTACGTTCATGCGGTCTCAATTGTCGTGATGCGTAAGCAATCACATGACCTCTCTGTATCAATACTACTCCTAGACCTTCTCCAGATGCATTTGTGTAGATTGCATAATCCTGAGTGCCTGAAGGAAGAGTTAGAATAAGGATTGTAGTCAATCTCTCCTTCAGTGTCTGTAAGGCCTGCTCACATGAATCGTCCCAAATAAATGGGACTCCCTTCTGCGTTAGTCATGTCAAAGGGCGAACAATGCGTGAAAATCCACTGACGAAGCATCTATAATATCCTGCTAGCCCAAGGAAGCTCCGAATCTGCGTAACTGTCTTAGGCTGCTCCCAAGACATAACTGCCTCAATCTTCGCAGGATCAACTGTGATGCCTGCTCTAGAAATAACATGCCCTAGAAATGAGACCTGGGATAGCCAGAACTCACACTTGCTCAGCTTGGCATACAACTTGTGCTCCCGTAATGTATCTAAGACAATCCGTAGATTATGCGCATGATCCCATTTGTTTCGTGCGTATATGAGAACATCATCAATGAACACCACTACAAACTTGTCCAATTATGGATGGACGATCATGTTCATCATATCCATAAATGTTGCAAGTGCATTGATGAGCCCAAACGGCATCACCACAAACACGTAGTGTCCATAACGAGTCCTGAAAGTTGTCTTCGGAATATCCGACTCGCGAATCCTCAATTGATGATAGTCTGATCGAAGGTCGATCTTTGAAAACACCGAAGATCCCTGAAGCTGGTCGAACAAATCATTAATGCGCGACAAAGGATAACAGTTCTTCACCGTCCTCTTGTTCAGTTGCCGATAATCAATGCATAACCTCATGGATCCATCCTTCTTCCTGACAAATAGAACCGGAGCACCCCAATGTGAAGTGCTTGGCCTCACGAATCCCAAGTCAAGTAACTCCTGCAACTGCACCTTCATCTCTCTCAACTCAGCTGGTGCCATGCAGTAAGGAGCTATCGAGATCGATTGTGTATCTGGTAGCAATGTGATCTCGAACTCGATCTCTCTCTCAGGAGGTAATCCTGGTAGCTCATCAGGAAACATGTCTGGGTAATCAGATACTACACGGATGTCCTGTGTCATCGGCCCATGATCAGATACCTCTCGAACAAATGCTAGATAGGAATTGCAACCCTGATCAATAAGTCGTTGATCTCGCAACACTGAAATGTACTCCATAATGGAGTCATGTATAGTACCCTCAAAAGTGAACTCGGGTAGATCTGGAATCTTGAAGACAACTATCTTCCTAAAGCAATCAACAAGTGCATGATGATCTGATAACCAATCCATACCCAAAATTAAGTCGAACTCATTGAGTTGTAGAAGTAAACAATCTACGATCATCTCGTGACCTCCAATCAGTACGGGCAAGTGACTGACTATCAAGAAAACGATAAACAACTGGCCACCTGGCCCTCGGATGTGATATGGAGAAGAGAGAGTCTATGCGAGTTTACCTAAAGAAGCAAGTAGCCTCGAAGCAAGAAAAGAATGCATCGCACCAGAATCAAATAGAACATGGAAAGGTCGACCCAAGACTGAGACCATACCTTTCACCAGTAGCTGTTGGACGTGCTTGCTCTTCAGTAACTGCATGTAACTGACCCTGCCTGGCTGGTGCAGTACTGGATCCTGCCATACTCTGCATCTGTCTATGTTGCTGTCGCCTGAAGTTGGAGTTCCTACCACGGAAACTCCCTGAACGTTGTGCCTGAGGATGTGACTGTGAAGGTTGTGGCTGAGGCTCACCAGAAGCCTGTTGGCACTGTGATCGATAATGTCCCCACTCATGGCATCGGTAACATCAGACTGGTCAAGTAGATGGAGTGGTCGTGGCTGCTCGCCGCGACCCAGATCGTCGAGCAGAATCTGTGCCATGTCTGGCAAGTGCTCCCCCTAAAGTAGTCGATGGAGATGAGCGAGCACTGCTTGAGAAAGTCGAACATGTAGGTCGGAAACGCCTAACCGACCTCTGCTGTTGAAATGGTCGACGGCCGACCCAAAAGATCGTTGCGGTCTAGGCGCTGCTCCAGATGAGCTCCCAAAACGTCTTTCTCTGATGTCTTCAAACTTCTCCACTGCATCATTAGCCTCGGAGATGGAAGTAATATGCAATCCAGCTAACTTCTCCTGCACTTCTTCCCTCATGCCTCTGATGAACTTTTCCAGATTCTCCTCTGGAAATGCGCCAGCTGCTCGTGTATGTCATGACAACTCCGTGTATCGGATAAAGTAGTCTTTGGATGTCATATGTCCCTGATGAAGCTCTGCAAAAAGTCGGTGATGGGACTCCTTCCACTTCGCAGAAAAGAAGTGGGATCTGAACCTCGTCTCGAAATCATCCCATGTAGGCTCTCGACCCAACTTATATACTACAACATCCTACCATCTCTCGGCGAATTCAGTCAGTGAGTACTCCATGAAAGATAGCCACGTGTCTCGTGGCGCGCGTATCATCCTCAACACCTTCACCACCTGCTTGAGCCACTACTCTGCCACATCTGATGTCCCTGTGCCCTCGAACAAGGGCACATTAGCATGCTGGTAGGAAGTGAAGATGGACTGATGCTCGTGAATGGCAGAGTACTCATGTACGCCCTCGTTTGTAAAGTCTACAGGGTACTGCTCCCTATCAAAGTCTCCATCATCTGCTCCATACTCAGGTATCTCCTCAAGTGGATCGTCGAAATGAGGCTGTTGTACCTCTACTAACTGTCGCTGGTCCTGGAGTGTGCCGTCATAAGATGGACGGTAGGTGAAATCTGATAACTCCTCAAATATCATCTCTATGTCTGTCTGTCTGTCAGTAATATCTATCTACTGACCAAAATCTGATCCTGCTAGCCTCTCATAGCAGCCTGTTGTTGCTGAAGGTCAGTGAGAGCGGTCAGTATCCATGCCAGCTGGTCAGTCGTCGCCTGTCCCAGTCGAGATGCCATGGCTCTACATGAGAACCATAATTAGTCATAAAAGTACCATTTGGAGATACTTATAATGTATGTTTTTTCTCTTCTTGGGAAATAATATGAAATTTTATGAAATTGGTGACACCTATGGTGATTGAATCTGAATGTCATATTTCCCTACTCAGACTCACGACAAGTCAGAAGATTGTCGCTATCCGACGAGGATCCGGGTGCCCGTTTACGCTGCATTTACAATATTACATTCATTGGCATCGCATCAAAAACATGAATTTATGGGGAAATTTTTCACGCTATAACAATTGCACATGACACTCCAACCACATTCATCAGATTCACAAAACAATTGCCACCAAATTTTTATTCCATTCATTTTCACAATATATACAAGTGTACATCAGAGTCTGACAGTACATATAGAAATCCCAAAAATTTAAAGCAGAAGAGAAAGGGAAGCATTTACAACATAAAATGAACAAAAAACTGAGACAAAAAGCAACACAACGTCTAGTATATACATGATCACTTGATGTCATCAATAGCTACTGAGCAACATGCTTTTTGCCTGCCAAAACATGTTAGGAAAGAAGAGGCGTCAGCGGGCGCTGGTACCTCCTAAAAACATATAAACATAAACATGTATTTAATATGTTCAAAAGCAAGTAAGTAGAAAGGCAGGAACAACTTAAATTTATTTCTACTTGCGTATGTAAAAGGTTTCCAAATTTATAGTAAGCACCTCCCATGATCAGCCATTATCCCATCATTTTCCATATATAACATAATTACATTGTAATTAATTGATCAATAGTATGCATATTTTATTCAGAGATCATATTTGTGGATCTTGATGATGGGAAAGTTGAGATTGGAAAGATTTCTTGATTTTATTTGAATTCTTAAGTCTAGTGGATAGCATGTGGTCTTGGTCTGTGTGTGACCTCACACTATGACTCTAAGACATGGGGAGTGCCTTAGGGTTGGGGTGCCTCCGTAGGCATGCGGTGTTGCATAATGCATCCTAACTAAGTTCCCAACACGTCCACTAGCTTATAGGGATTTCGAATCAGATTATAGTCACTTCCATCCACTCAACTTTAATTGTAGTCCCTCCAAACCTCAATTTCAACTGTCTCAGATGTAATTTTAGATGATGTAGATATAGATATGGATGATCTGGATGTAGAATCGCCAAGTCTATTGGCGAAAGTAAAACTCAAGCGGTGAGGTAGCCTACAAATGGCTCTTCCGTCTCACCCTCTAATTGGAAGTGTGGTCCAATAGAAGGATAGGTCTACTCCAAAACTACGCCACTGAGACGGGTGAGAGAGACTCTCCGGAAAAGTCACTCTAGAAAACGACCTGATCGGTAACGGGCAACCGAGCTCGTATGGAAAACTAAAATCGAGGATCCCCACCTGGTTATCCGAAAACAAAGGGTCAGCGGAGCTGGTCTAAAGTCGGGATCCCAACGAGGTGTAAAACACTACAAGCTCGCGTTAAAATCGTGAGAGGGATTGTGATCCTAGACCCGCGCACTTGGTGGCCGCTGCCCTATCTCGACTTCCTTTCCTCCACCCAGTTAAGGGTCACTGCGCCCTCGCACGATCAGGTGAAAAAGTCACTATGATCGACACCATTCATTACTAGAGATAATTGTTTACTTATTTCTTTTTCAGCCATATCTTTGGTTGACTGTATAGATCTATTTCTTTTTGGTCTGTGATCTACCATGAATTTCACGTAATTGTCCATTCCATTTTTTTATAGATGACTTTATGTATCTAGGTAGTTTGTCGCTTCATCTCTATAGTGATATATATAATAACATATTATGTTTAAATATCAATTGATAATGATTATTAGTTATAACAATTAAAGAAAATCATTGAATCATACATCAATTTAAGTATTTGAGTTATTCCAATAAGAATATATAAACCTTTAAAATATTGAAATTTTATTAATACTAACCTTGAATAAGGTTTCATATAGGTCAATCATTCATTTTTTAATATATAGAAGGATACCACCTATCAAGTAACCTGGCATTTAGAATTTAAATTCTTATTTGTAATTCAACAAGTTCGTCAAATATCTCATTATGCAAGGAACCACAACTCCCAAACTTTGTTTTTATTTAGTAGCTTTGTAACTGATTTTAAATCATATTTAATTTCATAATTCAGTAGCTATCAACCTAATAGTTGTCATTCCCGGATGCTGCTATGTCTAGAAAATCTTTGAAAATAATGTAACTTCACATACTGATGTACATGACATCAACTATAGCAACTCCGAATGAAGGATAAGTTAATCAAGTTCATATAGGAGGATCATCCTTAATTAATCAAACTAATATTATGTGAAACAATAACAAATTGGTTGTCTATTAAGCACATACTACCCCAATCATACTCAGTCCTGGCTAAATAAAATTTACAGAACCACAGCTTTAAGCTAATCGTTTGAGCCTGGTAAGCTTATAAATTTGCACCCAATTGTAACTTTGTTTCACCACCAAGAATTTCTAACTCAATAATAATAATTTTATTATTAGATATGGAGAACATATATTCAATAGTATATTCTATTTATCTCATATTTTGGCTTCTTGCCAAACAAATTGCAAGACCAGACACTACTGGCCTATCTACAAGCATGCTTTCTTTTTTTATATACTATTAACGTCTATGAATGTCCCCAGGTTGTGCTACCGTGGATTTCCATATGTAGTTTACATCCATTTTAAATATCTTATATATATATATATTCATATATATTCCATTAGTCAGATTAACTATTAAGTTAAATCAATCAATAAGAGAAGATGATATCATAAAAGTACATGGATGCATCAATTGATGTTAAATTTACACATGCATTGCAACAAAAATTTAGGCAATATGATTGTACCTAATTAGACCTAAAAGAACACATCAAATGCCAGAAATGGAAGAGACGTGCATAGCATCAAGAGAAGGAAAGGAGTTGTACCCTTTTTTTATCTCCAAATTGGAGGTCAAGACTACATGTAGAAGTACTTTGGAAAAAGAATAGCATCAATTGTTGGGAGTATCTCCTGGTTGAGGAGATAGCAGCAATAGCTACTGGACATGAATAAGCTCCAAGGCTGCAAGGCTGCAAGGAGAGCAGCATCGGGTCCTGATCTTGTGCTTCAAGGAAATTGGCTTGAGCAGTATTGGGAATCCAAGAGCAGCAGTTGTTCTGTGTATTAGACAGCAGCTACAGTCGATATTTGGAGGAGAAAGGAGAGGTTTCGGTTGGGAAATTGAAGGGGGGGGGGGAATGTAGAAAGATGGAGAGTTTAATGATTGTTTATATAACCAAGAAAATGGCTTCTCATGTGCCAAATGGAAGAAGAATAGGTACATGTGGAATAAGGAGAAAAAAAGAACAACTAAAAGAAAAAGAACAAAACTTATGACTGCTGGACTGTGCGTCTGTGCACAATCAGAGAGAAAAAAAATTTTATTATTAATATTTTTTCTTCTTTTATTTGATATATTAAAGTTGATCGTACTCATACCTCGAATGTTGAATTTTGACATACAATATCTCATTGTGATCGTCTCTAAACGACGATCAATATGAGTATAATATTGATATACTTCCGATCGGGTTTTGAATACCCGAATTTTTGAGATATGGTTTTTGTTTAGGATTAAATTTTGCGATTTAAAAATATTAATTAACCTCCGATTGAAGAATGGTCGATTACGTTGGTCTTGTTTCGTCGAATCAGATTTTTAGGTGGTTTTGGTTTATTTCGTGGTTTCCGAATTTGCGTCGCAGCTTTTTCGAACACGCATTACGATGCGATCGATTTTTGGTTGATTTTACCCGAACGACTTTTGATTCATGATCAATTGGTCGATTTAAGTCATCCGATGCCGATTGACAACTTTATTGGGTTAAACAGACCCTAATCGGGTTGGGTTCGGGTTTGTGCGAATTCGGATGTTGCATCCGCCCCATCATCGTCGACCACCCCGCCCTCGAGAGTGTTGAATTCGGGGATGTAGAAGGGCATGGGTTGTTGCAGATAGATCGGAGCTAGCTGAAGGAGCTGCAGGGTGCACCGCAACCTAAGACAGGTGTGGCACAACGGACCGCCGCGCTGAAGATTGGAGGGTGTGTGGGTTGCCGATGCGTTCGAAGGGGATACAAGAAGGAATGAGGGGAGGGAGGAAGAAATCCAACCATTTAGACTTCATGTTGTTTGATTAACTCAATTTTAACCCAAGCAAGTTAGCCCAAGAAGTGTCAATTTAACGACATGGTTTGTAGGGTAAGACGGAGCAAGTTTACGGGATCAAGGGAGGAATTAGGTTGTTTCAAAAGTTGTGGAGGTAATTGGCAAAGATTATAGGGTCTGCCGGGTAAAAATCCCAAAAATAAATAAGAGTAAGTTTCTCTGATAAGACCCTGTATCGAGGTCCGTCCTTAATTTCATGCACTACAATATTCTAAAGGTTATTGGGAAAGTCTACAAATTACCTAAACATCTCACATGCTGGACTTGAGTGCTGCATGTGTAACTATTGAAGTGGACTTTTTATGAAATTCTTGAAACTTAGAAGGATTTTTGTGTAATTTGCCCACAATAAACAAAATCTAAGGGCATTGATCAGATCTTGGTTAAGTGATCTTGGATGTTCAATCTTATATCATGTGGAGATGGATTGTAGATCTGACTGTAAAGGTTGTTTATCAGTTTTGAAGCGTTAATACTCCTCCAGGTCGAGGGCGGTGCTGCAAACTTGCCGGAGTTGGATTTTTCTTAGGTCCACGATGAGGGCTAGGGGCAAAGGTTGAGTGCGGCAAACGATGCCGCCTACCTCCTCGGCTCGCCTGGTGAAAGTGGATATTTGCATATGGTTGGTGTTGAAGGAGACACTGGGAAAATTAAACAAATAATATATACCTACATATTCCCAAATTATAGACATAACCGAATTCAAAAATAACACAAAAACTCTAAAAACAAAAAGATAAAAAATACAAAACACCTTTAAAAACCCTAACAAACGCGAGGAACCCCTATACACAAAGGAATCTATACACACTTACCTTGTTGAAAAGTCTGTCTCGTTGATTTCGACCACGAAACTTGCCCAGGTGGAATAAGTAGAAAATTAACTAAAATCGTCTGATTAATCATTTTTAAGACTAAAATCAATGTATTACCCGGCCTACTTTTGGTGCCTATTAGTTATATACTTAACTCTAAAGGCAAATGTGATAGAATCAAGTTCTTCCAAGTCTGTTAAACGTATTTGAGAACTTTACATGATCTAGTCTCGTTGGAAGCAATTTTGCAACAAAGTTTTTCAAAATGTTGAAAATAAAATTTGTACTTCAACCTTAACCTTAACTCATTTCAGTCCATATATTAAGTTGTTTGCTTGTCTCCCAAGTAAGGTGGCTAAAATGAAACTACACCCATGAGAAAGTGCCAGTAGGATGGGTCTGCGAGATGTTTTGAGTTGCAATATTTTGCTTTTGCTTTCTCATAAGTGGAGAGTCACATCTTAATATTTGGTTTTTATAAAGCATCAGCTATAATTCCCCTTCTTTGATGTGATAGAGCTTTTCTTTTGCGACACTCCTATTTACTTTCTTTAAAAATTAGAAAAATCCTATCAATGATCATCTTCTCCCATCATTCAAAAAAGCATGAAAAAGACATGGAAAATTAGCACTGTCCCTCCCGCCTAGAATTAAAGGGGTTATTGTTGGAGTATTTGGTAGTGCACCCATTGAGTTGTAGCAGGGTAAATGGATCCTGGAGGAGATCCATTTACCCCATCCGGTGTTTAGTCCCACATCGTCCAGTGGTGGGACTTGGAGGCTCTGGAGAGGCTATATAAGGAGCCCCATACCTCCTGTATCCATTGAGAAAAAGCAATGAAGCATATGCCCATTTGAGGGCTTCTCCCGTGGTTTCATCCCGTTCCTCACGGAGTAGGGTTCCACGTTAAAATCCCGCTTGTTCTTTATTTTAATTATCTTTTCCATGTTACGCTTCCGCTTCTGATTTTCTAACATGGTATCAGAGCGGGTCGATTCTCGAGGAGTTTTTGTGTGTTCTTTATGTTTTGTTCGAGAATCGATTATCAAAATCAGTTCTCGATCGTTCTTGTAATTTCTGTTCTTAACGATTGTTCGAGAGTTTTTATTTATCAAGATCATGATTCCAGTTCTAGGGTTTCCATGTGGAACCCTAATCCATGTGCTGTTCATTCACTCGGCACCACGATATCTTTAACTCTGCAGCCACATCTCAGGCGGCTGCCCTAGCCACCTTCAAACCCCAGCAGCATCTGCCAGGCCCTCAGGCCGCAAACATCCTCCCTGCGCGAAGCACTCATCCCAGGTGGAGCCTTCCCTCGACTCCAGGCCCCAACCGCATTGTCCTGCCATTTTCCCCATCGCAAGATCGACAATGGCGATACAGCCCTACCTCCATGGCGATTCATACTCACAGGAAATCTCCCCTTCGGTGGCTCCAGGCGATTCCAGTTCACCGCCTTTGGCGGCTGCGCGACGTGGCTCCCAGGTAGGGATGAAAACGGTCGGATACGGATACGAATATAGGTATAATCATAACCTTATCAATTTTAAAATACGAATACGAATGTGGATACGAATATTGACGGATGTAAAAAATGTGTTACCATATCCTTAAAAACGAATACGATTATAAAACGAATATGAATCGGATACGAATAATAATATATTTTTTTAATAGATTAACTAAAATATACATATTTAGGATGGCTTACACATAAAATAGGTGTATCAGATGTAGTAATTTCATAACAACTATATTATTAATGATGAATGCAATCATAAATTGTTGTTACACACAATTATAAATAAATAAATTATTATACTTATGTACGAAAACGAATATACAAATACGAATGCGAATATTAGCGAATGTCAAAGTGACATCCATATTCGCATCCATTTTAAAACGAATACGAATACGAATGCCAAAATATGTATAAAACGAATACGATAGCGGATCGGATACGAATATATTCACATTTGTTTTCATCCCTACTCCCAGGCGCAACCTCTCTCCAGATCTTGAAGGCGGCGTGCCCTCCTGGCGATGTTCCTCTCTGCCTACCGCCTTCTACAGTCAACGCGAGGCGGCGCACCTTCGCGCATGCGTCCACGAACGGCAGCAGTAACCCAGGCGGCACGCGCAGACATTCCATCGCCGCGCGGGTCTCTTGAAACTCCAGGCGGCAGCCCCGCTCCAGCCGAGCGGCATCTTCTCACGACGGTCCCCAGGCGCTTGCACCGCTGTGCCCTCTCGGGGAGGCACCCCCCCACCTCGCGCCAATCGAGCGCACCTCCCGTCCTCCGCTCCAGGCGAAGCCTCCAAGTCCTCCAGGCGGCGTGCTCTTCCCGCAAAGGGAAGAAGATCCCCGTTCCAGGGGCGGCGGCTCTTGTAGTTTGATGGGTTCCCGCAAGGGGGAACCCTAAAAGGTGGGGGCACGTTCTTCTCAATGGGTCAAAGTGGGCCCGATGGCCTAAAAAAAAGGGGGGGGGGCCTGTTTCATTAAAAAAAGGGAGATGGATATTTTGGTTTAAAAAAAATGATTTGAAAAAAAAAGAAGAGGGATGCATTGTGTGTCGATTTTGGCCATGTGTTACAAAAAAAAAGAAGAAAAAAAAGGCGCGTACAAATACAAAAGCCGTACGCTTTCAAAAAAAATGTCAAAAAAAAATGTCAAAAAAAAGAAAAAAAAGGGGCGCGTACAATAAAAAGCCGTACGCATATGTTTTTTTTTTTAAAATGATGCATAAGGTCGTAAAAAAATGGCTTAAAAAATGTTTCAGAAAAAATGTGACGGCTTAAAAAAAATGATGAAAAAGCCGCAAGGAATTTTATGTGAATGTTATTTACCCCTATTTATCTTGTCTTCTCCCAACCTTGTCGATGTTCATTTTCCGACAAGTATGGGAGAAAGGGGGAGTATATGTAGAGTCACAGGTTGTATTCAAATCCAGATTGTCAGATCTTCCAGATTCAGATTTCCAGACCAGTCAGATTTTTCAGACTCTACATTTTTTTAGATGAAGATTCTTCATGCGCAAGATTCAGACTCGAAGTTCAGATTCCGAGTCTATAGGTGTGATGCGCAGTTGTTCAGACTCGACAGATTGGTCAGAGTCCAAGTTCGAGGCACTCTAAGATGAGAGACCCAGTTTCAAGATCCCTAGAGAGAGACTCCAGTTTCAGACACGCACGAGTGTGCGGTCATTGTCAGATGAGCATAAGTTGCCATCATTGTCAGAGGTCCCCATCATTCTTCTAGTTGTCAGGCCAGAGTTTTCATGTGAGCCATAGGGACTCCAGAGCAGAGGACCATTCCCTATGCCATGTGGGCAAGGGTTTTCATGTGGTATCATAGGTACACCAGAGCAGTGCACCATTCTCTGAGCCAGATGGGAGAGACCCAGTTCTCCGACGAGGAGACTTCAGGTGCAGTTTCAGACTCGATGGTCAGATTCCGAGTCTTCAGTTGACTCACACTCCAGCCCGTTTGTCCTCCTCACATACACAGCATGAGAAGCAACGTCCTCGACTGCAGCATGTGCGCGTTGGGTTGATATTGTCCGTAGTGTCCTGTAGCGTGAGTTGAGTTTCTTTCTGTTTGTTTGTCCAAGCTGAGCATTGCATGCTCCAGCTTGAGGGGGAGTGTTGGAGTATTTGGTAGTGCACCCATTGAGTTGTAGCAGGGTAAATGGATCCTGGAGGAGATCCATTTACCCCATCCGGTGTTTAGTCCCACATCGTCCAGTGCTGGGACTTGGAGGCTCTGGAGAGGCTATATAAGGAGCCCCAGACCTCCTGTATCCATTGAGAAAAAGCAATGAAGCATATGCCCCTTTGAGGGCTTCTCCCGTGGTTTCATCCCGCTCCTCACGGAGTAGGGTTCCACGTTAAAATCCCGCTTGTTCTTTATTTTAATTATCTTTTCCATGTTACGCTTCCGCTTCCGATTTTCTAACAGTTATCATAACTTCCCTCATCCCTCCATCACACCAGCATAAAAGGGTATATACATGCTTTTGTTTCTTCACTCGCTCCTTTTTAAGAGGGTATATACACGCTTTTGTTTCCTTGCTTAAAGTAAAAAAGTATTGTTTTTCCCTACACTTTTTTGGGAACTCTTCAAACAGGAAGTTGGCACCCCCCAGCCTCTCACTCTCATCTTTCCGGCATGGACTCGTCCAGCTCCAGCAGCAGCTCTGTCTGGACTGAAGCCATTGAGGACCTCCTTGATGGTGATGACGTCGACGGCGCCATCTCCCTCCTCGATTCCGTCGTCTCCCGCCTCCAAACCTCCGACGACGATGATTCCCACCTTCGCCTCGCCGCCGCCCTCACCGATCTCGCCGACCTCCATTCCTCCCGAGGCCACTCCCTCATGGCTGACCACCTCCGCTCCCGCGCACTAGTCGCTCGATCCCGCGCCGCTCGCTCGGAGCTGCTAAGGTCTGTGGCGTTCCCTTTTTAGGGTTTCTATTTTATTGCTCCGGTACCAAGTTTGGAATAGGCGTAACATATTTTAAAACGATTCCGTGTAATTCTAATGTTCTGTTTAGATGTAATCTGTTTTGTTGCGGGGCTCCCGTCTTTTAGCAATTACCCTGAATGACTATTTGAATTCTACATCAAGCTGCAAACTAAATTGTGTAGAAAAAGATCCCACGGAACCCGGTAACGTCACGGCTATCCGACTGTGGTTTTCATTTTATTCTTAGTGGCATGCGTTATCTTTCTTTCTTTCATTCTTCTTATTATTCACGATGAATATCAAATGAGGATGTACCGAAATGATACAAGCAAACACGTAATAAACATTCTACAACGAGAGACATAGGTTTAATGGAAAAACCACATTGATGTAGTGGGAAAAAAACACGGACAAAAAAGATCAGATCTGCTATGGTGTGTAGAATACAAGAATATAATAGTATTAAGAGAGTCATAGTGGCTATTCCATCTCTATCAAAAATATAATGTATCTTGATTAGATGATGATCTTGCTACCTCAAAACTCTAGCCCTAAGGGAGTTTATATAGTACACCACTATGAAAAGAACATCCTAATCCTAATACAAATAAGTTCAAATCCCAAATACAAATAGGATCCAAATCCTAAAATGTTAAAAAGGATTCAATGCATATCCAATAATGTAGGATCCAAATAGGATTGAATACTAAAATAGGATAATTGTTTTAAAACAATTGCACCAAAGCTCCACCTTGATTTGAACTCAACACAGAAGTAGTAAATTTGTGTCTCTTTGCCATCAAGCTTTCTCACGGCTTGAACAAACCAACCGTGTCTAAACAAATTTTGAACTTGTTAAGTTCTTGGAAGGATACGGAGCGTCGGTGACGGACCTCGGTCAAAAGTAGGTTCTCTTCCATGACCTCGTGATTGGGACTCCCTTGTTCTTGTGGAAGAAGAAGTAGATCATTGCCCCTAGGGTCAACTGAGAATGTAACATCTAAATGCCCCTTCATGAAATTCTGTGATGAAACAACTACTGTGAAACTGCTCAATTCTTCTACATCACCAGTTCCCTCTGTGACCTTTAGTGCCTTTGCGATGCCATGCTCGAAAAGAATCGACTCCATCATGACATTCCATATGTCGAAACTAACGGAAGGGCCAGAATTCTCAATCTCGACTTCACTGTCATCGTGGATACCTGGTCAGATAAAAAATGATTTTTTGCAAGAGGCTTCAATGCAAAACAGAAGTCATCAACTAGACAGATCTTTATGGCACTCTGAAATGTGTACAAAATACATATAGAATCACCGCTTTAATGGCTCTGATAAAAGTTTGAAACAGAACAATCCAAGCAAACACGGAATAAGCAATCCAGATGAGGCACATCAATTTACATGAAAGAACTGCACTGATGTAGTAGGAAAAATTCACAGGCAAAGAAATCTGATCCATTATGATTGGAAGAGTAGTAGAATACAAGAACCCTAAGAGAGTTATGATGATTATGCTACTTCTCTTGGAAATACAACATATTTCGAGCAGTTGATGATCTTGTTACCTTTGCTACCTCAAAACTCTAGCCCTCAGTTAGTTTATACAATACTCCCCTATGCAAGGATCCTCCTAATCCTAATACAAATAGGTTCAAATTCCACATGCAAATAGGTCCTAAATCCTAAAATAAGGTATAAGGATTCAAGTCATATCCAATAAAGTAGGATCCTAAGGTTTCAAGGCAATTCCCACAGAGGATGAGTAAACAATTGAGCATATATCTTGCAAATTCTGGAACTTATATGCCATCACTTGATTCAAGCTATTCAATCCTCTATCCTTTTTGCAGAAATTCTGAGCCGAGGGTGGACAACATATCTGCAAAGGAGGAGACGAAAACATCAATTTTGAACGAGGATGATGATGGTATTCAGTCTGCTTTTAATCTTGCAAGTACCGGCCAGTTTGTTGATATGGAACTAAAATGTAACAGATTGGGAGACCATTGTAGACCGTGAGGCACTTGATATTGGGCTAACGATATCCCCTGCTCATGAATCTCTAGAATCTCGAAGACCATCAGAAACTAATCCTGAATCTCCAAAGCGGCGTGGAAGGGGGTCATTCATGTACAAGAAGGATGGGCTTTATAGTGATGAACAATTTGCAAGAAAGTACACGGGAGATTCTGTTATTGAGAAGGATTTCTTCTGGGAACATGTTAGAGAAAGTGATATAAATCCTAAAACTAGTATGTGAATTTGAACATTTTGTTGAGGACTATACGGGCATCGAGTTGCAATTAGCAGCAGCGGAACATGCTATAATGTATTTTAGGTTAAGGGGTTATATTGCATCTCTGCAGGAAATTTCGGAACACAGCATGTCCTTGTGCTGTATGACTTTTCACCAAGCACACGGACTACAGATTTGGAGAAGTATTTTGGGAAATTTCAAAACTCCGAAGTAGCTATTCGGTGGGTCAATGATACATGTGCACTTGCCGTTTTTCGGACACCAGATTCTGGTTTGTACTTTCCTTCTTTATTGTTATATTGGTCTTTTTTTAATGCTGACATGCTATTTCAGGGCTTAGTTCTGATATATTTGGCATTTCTTATCGTGATTGCCTGAAATCTGGCTGCATTCATTTTGAAAACACACGGCGCTGGAGGATTGTAATTATTATATTTCATAAGATTTTGAAATAGATAGTTTATTTATTTGCATACTCATTTTGTCTCTTTAAGGAGTAGCATTTGTATATATGATGCATGTAATAGAAGTTCTAAATTCACAGTTTTTAATCGACCCATACATGTCTATTGGAAAATAATTTTTGAACCTTTATCCACTATTAAACCGTCTTCTATGGGGAAATTATGTGCATGCATCCACAAAATTATATGTTTTCCAGCATGAAAGGTTCTAACTGATTTTGTTTAATAAGGGTTTTATTTGTATGCACCTCTATATTATAAAGCATCTTACTTGTTATTGTTATCTTCAAGTGCCACTGCAAAATTGCTCTTTTTCAAGCGGTAACGAGAAAGGAAGGGGGATACTTTTCATTGATACTGTACGTCTCTATTTATGAGCATAGAGAGGTCAATCAGAGAATACATACATATGGAATGAAATGGGAAAGGAATAATAAAGATCCCAGCATATCTTAGAATACCAGTGATCTGCAGAGGGCTATCTAAGGATCTAAAAGACCATAGAGAAAATGCTATATATAAAAGTAAGCTCTAATTTCCCCTCAAGTTGGAGCTGAATATCCTTTATGTTTAGCTTGTTGCAACAATGCTCAAAAGCAGCTTATGGAAGTTCCTTAGAGAAAATATCGAGACTGTTTTCATTTACATGGTCGTAAATATCCATTGTTGTTGCCTGGATCATGTATTTTCCACGGCCTTAAATATCGACATCAATGTCATTTCGCCAATCTTGGAAATGGAAATATTGGAGAGCATCGCTGACATATTGCACATATTGTTTGAAATTGTGGAAGTTGACTATAACATTGTTTTCATAATTAATATTTTTAAAGTTTTTAATCAATACCTAAGATAGAAATACCCACTTGTTTGCTAAAATAGATGTCCAAGTATAAGTTTCATTGTGGTATTGTCATCACAATCACTGCCCATGTTTATATATAATACCATGTAGGGCATGCATCCGAAGTTTAGCCATGTAGAATGCACATATATGTTGAAATTACAAATAACAAGTCTCATGAACGTATAATTCATAATGTACCAATACCGTACTTACCGTGTTTTGAAGATTTTATTATATCATGAATGTCTTGTTGGATCCACGTGTCCTGCTTGATGTTCTTCATATTCTCTCTTGATAAAGATTCTATATTCCACATAATTCTCTTGTCATATAGGAGTACATAGTTTTGTAGTCCATTAATTATTCCCTATATACATGATCAAACACATGTACGAGGAAGCCAATCTGAGAATATCTGGCCTCGAATATCGATGATATTTATAGCCTCAAACATCAAGTGCTCATTGGGGGACCAATGTCAATATTGTGCCCATATTCGTGACCTTCACAAATGCTTACCAGATGAAATGAGGCAAAATGGAGGAAATGGGTGATCGACAACACCCATATTGGGTGAAATATATCAAAAAAGAGAGAGGAATCTTCACTGTTTCGCTTATCGTTGATACGATGATATATCACCAACATGCCGTCGATACCTGAGGAAAAATAAATACAGTATTCATATTTGATATCATTAACTCGAAGATACCATATATCACTGACATATCGTTGAATATTGCCGATTTTAAGGCATTGGTATTTTTTGGACTCGAGTGTGATACTAATACTTGTTTCTTGCTCCATGTGACAATGCTATCCTCAAGATAGTTGCATAAACGAGTAGTGGGTTTTCGATTAGCTTGATATCTTGCATAATTATCATCACATCATGTTGTAATTTAGTGACAATCATTTTATGAACAATGCCCCTTCTAGGGTGACCTTGATATACCTCAAGATCATCGATGACATCCTAGTGGATCTGTACCAGCATGCTCACGAACTGAATAAACTTTCCCATTGCAAGAGAAATGTCAGTTTAATGATATTTTTTTTACTTGATTTTTTTAATTTTTTTTCACTAGTAGGATTCGAACCCTGGTCCTTTAAAGTGGGAGCCACTGCTTCTACCACCAGACCATTAGAGGGGTTCTTTATGATATTGAGGTAGGGAAACTTCCCTTTAATCAAAGCATCTTCTCATCAACATGCCCACATTATCCCTGTATAATCAGGCTTAGAGATCTATAGGAATTTGAGCTGGCCTGACACATGACATGCCAACCTTTTATAGGTCAAATGTATATTTTCTTGGAGATAGCCATGGCCTCAAATATCATCGATATTCAGCGATATACTGCTGATTCACTGATATATCAATATTATCGAGTTGACGATATCGAAAGCACCTCTTATTTAATTTTTCTCGGATATCAAGGGACTGTCGGCATATTTCATCTGATTTTGTTCAATTTCACGTAATTTAGCTTTGATTATGGACGAGTTGACTAGTTGCATTCAAGATGATATACCTTGGTGTATATTGTTCGTCGATGACATTGTGTTGGTTGATAAGACAAGAGATGGAGTAAATGAGAAGCTGGAGGTTTCGGGACATGCCTTAGAGACTAAAGGATTTTGTTTAAGTAGGGCTAAGGCTGAATATATGGAGTGCACATTTGATGGAAACGACGATGAGGGACTCGAGGTGAAGATTGGCGACGATAACATTCAGAAGAAAGATTCTTTTAGATACTTGGGATCTATTTTACAACAAGATGGAGAAATTGATGGGGATGTTACTCATAAAATAAATGCATGTTGGCTAAAGTGGAGAGGAGCCTCTACTGTTCTTTGTAATAAGAAATCCCTTTGAAAGTCAAAAGAAAGTATTACAAAGCAGTCGTGAGGCTTGCTATGCTCTATGGATCTGAATTTGGCCTGTGAATCATAGACATGTGCAAGGTGGATGTGTGGTCATACACGAAAAAATCGGATTCGGAATGATGCGATCAAAAGGAAAGTTGGTGTAGCTCCGATAGAGGATAAGATGAGAGAAACCGCTTGAGATGGTTTGGTTATTTGCAAAGGAGGTCGGTTGATGCACTGGTTAGAAGATACGAGATTTGGGATGTTGAGCCAGTTAAGAGAGGGCGAGGAAGGACCGAGAAGTGTTTGAATGAGACTATCCGAAGGAATCTTAGTTATTTGGATTTAAGCTTGAAAATGACCCAAAATAGATTTAAATATGGGTTGAAAATCCATGTAACCAGCCCTTACTTAATTGTGGGAAAAGTCTTGTTGTATTGCTGAAATATGAAAATTTCTTAGCAACTTTCCCTAGTTTCATCCATTTTCATCCATATTTCTTTAATTTCATTACATCTTTGTACTCTGTTTTTAAAAGAGATATTTTAGGTCATTTTTTTTATGAGACTCTTCCTTATATAATAACACCTAAATCCACGATATGTACACGGTCTCCTTTATCTTTATATTACAAAATAACTATGCTACAATAGTCTTAAAGCTTATATAGTCCCTCACAGTTATTATGTATGGGCGTTCGTTGGTTTAGGTGAGTTTGAGTTAAATAATTCAGGTTTAATTCTTATGTTAATAAAGGGGCCACCCATGACCCAACCAAATTAAAATAGGTTATTTGGGTTTAGGTTCGGACGAATTGGTTTGGGGTCAAAACCTAACTTCAAATTGCAATAGAAGGTAATATCGCGATATATCAGCGATATATCGTCGATATATCTGTATCGGTGGGACTAGCATATCGATATAAGCCATTATATCTATTTACCGGGTTGCATCGATATGTTGGCGATATATCGTCGACATGTGGAATCTTACAACGTGTAAATGCTCTGATATCGGCCCCATTTCGGTGCATATTGGTCCAAATCGACATTTCGCTCATTCTTCATCAAGGTAGCAAAAAGCGGTATACGGTATTCAGTCGGTAGAGTCATTGATTACTGTTTAAATGATATGCAGGAGTTTAAACGGAAATTAAACGGGTTATGCGGTTTTGTATTTTTAATTAATAAAAAATATTTACATATATATAATTAATAAGAAACATAACTAAATTATAAAATATAATCATGTATTCACAATATATATCAAATATTGTCATATTCAAGGATTTTTTCCATCAATTGTCAAAATAGATAGCATAAACAAGTAGAATCCCTAGTCAAGGTTTGGAATCTCGATTTCAATTTATAAAGATAAACAACAAAAGGAATGAAGCAAACAAGCTATATTGGATATCTAGAATCTAGAGAGTTGTTTCATCTCCATTGCACAAATCCAAAGGAGGTGAAGCTCCCTAAATTGAAGACCCATTGTATGCACCCTCATGTCGCACAATACCCTACCAAAACGGGGGTCTTGATGCAATCGGTCAGCGGGCATGGGGGCCAGGGAATACAATCTCTAAATGTTGATGTAAGAAACGGGGCGTTTAAACGACCGTTTAGTGTTGATTAAGCGGCCTGGCCGCATATGTGCCGGACTGGGCATAGTCGGTGCGGTCCAGGTATGCATGCATGTAAATGGCCGTTTAAGCCGTTTTTTACATCCCTGTTCTCCATCAAGCTTCTTCTCCAAAGCTCTCGCTTAGCTTCCTTGAGGTAGGTAACATCTAGATCTAGTCCGAATTTTTAGTAGAAATTGTGAAATTTGTTAGGGCTTTTGTTCGTAGTCATATTCTTAATTTTCGGTAAGATTTGAAGTATTTAGTGAGATATTTTGGGAACTAATTTGGGACTTTTGTGTTATGTTGTGAAATTGAGTTAATTTATGGAAGAATAAAGTTGGATATCCTGTTTTAGACATAGAAAATAAGGTTTTACCGTGGATTATGTTAACTATTATTAATCAATTAAATCCATGAATTAAAAATTAGATGTATAATATAATGAGATATTTGGAGAGCTAATTTGGGGGTTTTGAGTTATGTTGTGAAATTAAGTTAAGTTACGAAAGAATAAAGTCGGATCCCATGTTCTAGACATAGAAAACAAGATTCCATGGTGATTTATATTAACTTAAAATTAGTATATATCCATGAATTAAATATTTAATCTATAATGTAGTGAGATATTTGAGAGAACTAATTTGGGATTTTTGAGTTATGTTGTGAAATTAAGTTAAGTTATGAAAGAATAAAGTCGGATCTCATGCTCTAGACATAGAAAACAAGATTCTATTGTGATTTATGTTAACTAAAAATTAGTATTTATTAAATCCTTTAATTAAATATTAGAACTATAATATAACGAGATATTTGGGAGAACTAATTTGGGGTTTTTGAGTTATGCTGTGAAATTAAATTAAGTTATGAAAGAATAAAGTTGGATCCCATGTTCTAGACATAGAAAACAAGATTCTATGGTGATTTATGTTAACTAAAAATTAGTATTTAATTAAAATAAAAAGTAATTAGCTTGTGGTTGTAATTAATTATTCTCCTTATATGGTGATATCTCACGAATGTTTGTTGTGTAATTTCTTTGCAGATTTCAGGCTTTAGTAATCAACATCATGGGTTCATACTCTGACTCAGGTTCGGAATCTGGTGGCTCTAGTCATCGGTTGGACAGTGGAGAGATTGGTTGGAGGTATGCCACCGCTCTAGATGGCAACGGATCAAAACCACAGTACAACTCCTATGGGAAGTAGTTAGGAGGAGGGGGGATTACGGGATTGAAGCACAATCTTGTTGGCAACAACAAGAATGTTGCCAAGTGCACTCGTTGTCCAAGAGATGTGAAGGAGTTGGTGAATGCCAACTTGGAGGGGAAGAAGGACAAGGATGTTGAGAGGTCCAGAAGGGATGATCAGTTCAAAGAATTCATGTTCCAGAAGGAGTTCAATGTCCTCTCCGATTCAGACGATGATGACTTTGTCTACCCCGTTAACATTCAATCCACAGCGGAGAGGAGGGCATACATGAGAGCCATAAAAGAGTTTATGAGGAGCAAGTTCGAGAGGTGGGAACTTGTTGGTGCACATGGTAGCTTCCATAGTGCTGGTGGTAATAGGAGTGATTCTGGAGGCGCACCAGTAACACAACACACCAAAAAACACAAGGGGAAGGGACTGGAACCCTTCTTGACGAGGAGTGGGTCAATGTAGTACAAGCCAAGCAAGGAGCCGAGACAGAAGATGGTGAAAGGGATATTCACCAATGCACGGGAAAGAGTGGGCAAGGCTATCAAAAAGTTCTTCTTTTCTGAGGGCTTTCCAGCCAACATTGTTAGTAGACCTTTTTTGCAGCACACCATTGACGAGATCGCCGCAACGGGAATGGGGGTGAAGGCTCCCACATCGAAGGAGATAATGAACAAGTATCTTGGGAAGGAGAAGGAGGAGATGAATGAGTACATCTCTGAGCTGAGGAGGAGATGACAAGTCACCAGAGTACGTGGTGATATTGATGTGCGATGGCTGGACGAGCTACACGAGAAAGCAAATCATCAACTTCTTCGTTTACTGCGGTGGAAAGACTTTTTTTGAAATTCGTCAATGCATCTGAACATGTGAAGGACCACAAGTACATGCTGAAATTATTGGAGGACGTAATCAAGGATGTCGGGAAAGAGAACAATGTCCAGATTATCACGGACAATGGTAGCAACATCAAGAAAGCAGGTGAAACAATAATGAAGTCTAGCAGCTACAGTATTTTTTGGACACCGTGTGCTGCGCATTGTATAGATTTAATTCTAAAGGACCTCAACAAAAGGAAGCTCGTCTCCAAGGTGTGGAGCAAGCACGGATGATCGCCACCTTCATTTACAACCATTCCAAAGTGCTGGGTTTGATGAGACGGACGTGCAATGGTGAGCTGGTGAGGCCCGGCATCACACGCTTTGCAACCAATTTTATAGCGTTGCAAAGCCTCAAACAACACAAGACAAGGCTAAAGATCATGTGTTGTTAAAGTGAATGGTTCGAGATACCTGAAGCTCGGATCGAAGGACGGAAAGCGGAGTTAATCTTCAACGAACTCCACTTTTGGGATGACGTGACTCGGGTCACGAAGATATGGATCCGGTTATTTCTGCATTGCGGATCGTAGACGGCGACAAGAAACCCACCATGTGAGTGATCTATGAGGCAATGCGCTGCTTGAGAGAGAATGTCTGTGAAGCATCTGGAAGAGGATTCAAATTATGGTTGGACTTCATAGATGAGCGATGGTCCAAGATGCTCTCACATCCTCTTCACAAGGCTGTTATGTATTATCTAATAAATATATTTATCCATATTTGATAGCACTTTGGATGGATTAAAATTTGAGAATTGTCCATGTTTGTGTCCAGCTTATTACTTCAATCCCAAGTACTAGTACAAGAACGGTCTTGGTACAAATGCTGACCTTCTAGCAGCTGTACAAGTTGTGGCGGAGAAGCTTGTCAATGATGAGAAGACACAAACCTCGTGCATGAATGAGGTAATTTTGATTCGTGCATGAATGAGTAACAAAATATTCACTAAGAACATTATGTAACATATTGCGACTTTAAACAATGTTCATTGTGACAGATGCACTGATGGCGTGGAGGACACGAATCACATCTTCTTCGATTGCAGGTTGTCGGCGGACGTCTGGGAGTCCTTGGGGTTGCCGTGGGTTCAGTCTTCCTGCGCAGATCTTTTTTGGGCTTCTATTCGGGTGGTGGGGGCCGGCTCCACCGGTGATGTTTCCAGAGTCTTTGCGGTGCTTTGGGCTATATGGCTTGGTAGAAATGATGTCATATTCAAGGGGCAGCGCTTTTACTATGAGAATGTGGTGGCGCAGTGTAACGCTTTGTACAACTTCTGGGTATCCGGATGATGATGTATCTTTCTCTATATCAATGAAATTTGTGGTGTGGTGACTCCCATCTTGGGACTGCACCCCCTTGTTCTTATTCAAAAAAAAACAATGTGCATGTCAAATACTTTAGGGATGCATTGGGTTCTTTCGGTAGAATTACCGTGGTTAATGGACGGGCAATACTCTTCATGGTAAGGACTAAGACAAAGAAGTCCATTGAGTCTGTGATGTATAGTTAATTTACTATTATTGATTTATCTCTTTTTGGATTTTCCGCAGCCGAATGGTGGTTACTGACGAGATGGAAGTTCCCAACATACAGAGAGTGGCAGTGAAAGTATTGTCCCAAACCGCATCTGCCGGTGGTTGTGAGAGGAACTGGAGCACGCTCAACTTGATCCATTCGAAGAATGGGAGAACAAAGGCTCCATGATCTTGTCTTTGTGCACTACAACTTGAGGTTGAAGCTGAAACATGCAAGGGAGGGGCATGACAAGGAGGACTACACATATCCCATCGATCTTGCATACATTTTCAAGATGCACGATGGTGATGCAGATGAAGATGTTCTGCAGAGGTGGTTGTATTCCAACGGTGCTCAACTGCTTGATCAATCGGGAGGCAGGTCGAATCAGAATATAAGCCAACAAATGGAAGCATATGTTAGTGACTACATGGCCAGATCTGGACAAATCACGGACCCTCTTGAAGGGGTAAAGCTTGATGTAATTGTGGACGGCATTCTCTCCACTGGTCGAAATCGAAATCCAAATCCAGTGGAAGCGATGATGATGATGCTGTTGGTGGACGTGGTGGATCAAGTGATGAGGAGACATATTCGGGGGGGTCAAGGTCAGCATGGGACCACATGATGATATAAGATTCGAGATAGGGCAAGAATACATGGTGCGGCATGGAAACACACATGGGCAGTTTGTCTAAGTCCGAGTCCATGACTTATGGATTACGATGCATATGGATGACGTGACCATCATCCTGTAGATAGCTACATGGACGATTTGATATCATCTGTAGGTTCGTTGAGTTGCATGGACATTGACAGTGCATACCGTGGAGGAACGCCAAGTCCCTTGGGCGGATATAGATCTTCACAAGATGATAGATTATTTGGCATCTTCCTTGAATATTTTCATGCTCTTCCTCCTGGACCTCCTCCTCAGGCGTATGTTCCTCCCCCTGGATGATGCAACGTGGAACAGAAATATAGGGCTGCATTTATTTGAATTTTATCCGTTAATTTTATTTACGTTTATTTGAGTTGTCGTAATTTTAATTAAATAAACGAGATCGCCTGTGATCTCAATTAATTAGTTAACGATTTGAATTTCAAATTAGTTAGTTAGTCGGTTAGAGTCAATTTAGGATAATTAGTTGAATTTCTATTTTTGTAACCTCATCCCTCCTATATAAAGGGATGATAGGCTATGGTGTTAGTCAGTTCAGTTCAATTGTTATTAAAAAATCGAGATTTTATCTCTTTATCCTCTCTCTCGTCTCTCTCTTTCTCCCACGCGATCTACGCGTTTCTTCTCCCTTGGATCTCGCGCAACCGGCGTGCTTTCTCTTCTTAATCCCTCCAATTTCTTTTTCCACCGAAAAATCCACCAACAAAATTATTTTCCGCCATCACGCGCGAACCTATTTTGCATCAATTTGGTATCAGAGCATGGCATCTAGATCGTCCTCACGATCTGGCGATCCCTCCCGTCGTTCACACGGAAAGTCCAAAGGATCTCGCTCCAACGACCGTGCATGGTGTGCTGAGGTTAGACAAACATTATCGAATATGCTCCAAGTTCTTTCACAGAATAGAGAGTCATTGACGCGACAACTAGAAGAAATCATTGCCAAAAAGGCTGGTGAAACTTTCGTCCAAGTTCCTGATGAAGAGAGCCAAGAAAACTGCGCCGTCCTCAACAATATGCTCGCTGTCCCGGCCGTTTCAGGGGAGGAAAACGTCGACCTGCTTGCTGTCCAGGTGATTTCCGACTCAAAAATCCCGCAAAAATCACTCTACAGCCCGGCCGTCGCCCTCCCACGAACCCCCACTGCCCCACCCCCACCTCCGCCACCCCCCGGCGCCAACCCCACGCAACCAGGACCACCCGCTGCACTCCTACACCCTCCAGCGATACCTACAACCCCAGACCCACCGCCGCCGCAGTCAATCCCACCCCTGTCCCCGACCCCAGCGGTTCCTCCCGTGACTCCCACACCTCCGGCACCCCCCCAAGCCTCGTTACGACCCAGCCTCGCATTGCCTGTACCTTCGGTGACCCAACCAACCTCGATTCTCCCTCCCGCCAACACCTTGGCACATCCGCAACCACCACCAAATCCCTTCATCGCCATCCCCATAGCCCCAGTCATCTCCCCTGCCCCATCCCCATTGCTAACCCCTCTCTTCGGCCTCTCCGCTTCCTCGGCAAAAACCCTTGCCCCACCGCTATCACTAACCTCTCCCGCCGCAGCCTTTGCCCCCTCCACTGCCTACCCAGCCACAAACAGTCGAACCTCGACTGCCGCAACAAACTGTCACGACGCCATCGCGATCCGCATCAGCCGCACGCGCCGTTTTGGCACGAGCTCGAGGTCGTCACCTCCCCCGTTTTTGTTACCACCACCTATTAGCTTCGGAGGGGGAAACCCTAACACTAGTTAGGAATGTTGCCTCAATCGGATCCCTGAAAATAAGGGGAATGAGTGGGAAAAGTTGCAGGGAAATCCCTCTTCATGAAAATTTTTATTGGAAGGCCATGGTAAAGAAAGCCCCTTACAAACTATGTTTAATTGAAGGGGTACGAAAATTGCAACCAACCCCCCTGCTGCAGAAATATTTAAAGAGGAGTGCTGAAAAGAGGAAATCTGGGAACCCTCCTTATCCAAATATGACTAGGACCATGGGTTTCGCCTATTTAAAGGCCCCATGGCTTTACTATGGGCTCTCTGAAGGCTGAATTGATTGTTATGAAGATGCCCCATCAGTTCTTCGAGCACCATGTCAACTGGACGAAATCCGGATGGACGCCCGCCTATGCGCCACACCTGCTCTTCCGTCACGAAATCCACGTCGCCAACGCCCGCGCCGCGCATGTGTGGACCCCGCCATTTGCTCCATACCAATTCTTCCATGGGATGACCGAGACCGCGGAGTCAAAATTATCAACCTCCAAGCCTGCAGATCCAACAATTCGTCGGGAGACGAATTTTTAAAAGCGGAGGAGAGTTGATGCAGCGTGGAACAGAAATATAGGGCTGCATTTATTTGAATTTTATCCGTTAATTTTATTTACATTTATTTGAGTTGTCGCAATTTTAATTAAATAAACGAGATCGCCTGTGATCTCAATTAATTAGTTAACGATTTGAATTTCAAATTAGTCGGTTAGTCGGTTAGAGTCAATTTAGGATAATAAGTTGAATTTCTATTTTTGTAACCTCATCCCTCCTATATAAATGGATGATAGGCTATGGTGTTAGTCAGTTCAGTTCAGTTGTTATTAAAAAATTGAGATTTTATCTCTTTATCCTCTCTCTCGTCTCTCTCTTTCTCCCACGCGATCTACACGTTTCTTCTCCCTCGCATCTCGCGCAACCGGCGTGCTTTCTCTTCTTAATCCCTCCAATTTCTTTTTCCACCGAAAAATCCACCAACAAAATTATTTTCCGCCATCACGCGCGAACCCATTTTGCATCACTGGACCTCCTCCTCAGGCGTATACTCCTCCATCCTATGGATATGGTTACAGTGAGTATGGAGGATATAACCGTTTCAGCGGTGAGAACTACCAAGGTAGCCAATCCGAGTTGAGCCAGGGCAACTTCTTTGGTGGTGATAGTTTTGGTTTATTCCCTGAGTATGCGCCTGTGCCTCCTCCTCCAGGTCCTCCTCCACAGAGATCTTTTCCTACTCCGTCGTCGTCATTCTGAGGATCTCAAGCCAATACATCACAACCTCATTGTGTACCTCGTGATACCGGATCTAGTGCTGCTTATCCTCGTCTCGGGATACTCATGGGGATCGATGACCATCAATACATGCAGTATGCCATGAATTACAAGGCCATGTACTCGTACATGACATGGGAAAACTACTGCGAGTTCATTGAGTTCACGATCCACTATGAGAGACAACAAGGCATGAGGCCGATTCATATCCTTCACGGAACTCTTGGTTCTAGGTAATCTTTTATAATATTACATTAAGTTACATTTTTCATTTATTTTTGTGAATAGATTAATCTTTATACCAAAGAATCATTATCTTATTAATCATTAAATATATTTTTGAATCAAATCAAATGACTCATCTCAATGCCATTCACTATGTACCTGATATGACCGATATATGCGATATAAGGATTATAGATGATCTATATGTGTCATGACATCTAAGTGTATATTTGTAAGGTATTTAATGCTATAAGAACTTGAATGGAATCCATTTCTAATATCTATATGTCAAGAATAAACATTAACCATGATATGGTTAATATGACCGATATATATGATATATGTGCTATAAATGGCCGATATATGTGACATAAGTATGTATTTGTAGGTTATTTGTTATTTTAATATCTTGGATGATCTTAATTTATGAAAAAATGGCAAAACATGGCTTTTTTGAGCCATTTCCAACATTTCCACCGATATCATCGATATATCCCAATATATCCTTTCTAGGCAGATCGATACGATATCGATATATCGGTTATTTTTTTTTTGAAAGAAAAAGAGCCTCCAACGTATAGTTGCGTGCCTAGAAACTTCACCATTTATCACCTTATAAGATTACAAGCCCTAAGTTGGGCGCAAGAAAGCGAAAAACTACATGAACCAACTCTCAACAAGCACATTAACGCATGCCACCATATTTTCACCGTACACACGCTCATGATGAAAAACCACATCATTTTTAGCAACCCAGATTGCCCAAATAAGCAATATATACTTGGATCTCTCTTTTTCTGTGCCATTCCATCCCTCCCTGATGAATGCATGGAAGTTCGACACTCCATTAAAATGCCTTGTAATATTCCCAGAAAGTGACCAAGCATCCACTGGGCACATAACTTGAAAAATAGGTGATCTGAATCTTCCATCCCTTGGCACTGTGAACGTGTTTGATCAACGCTCGACACAAACTGTGCAAATCTGTCCTTAGTCAAGAGTCTGCCCCTCCACAAGGAAACCTTCACGCGTGTTGGGATTTTCCATTTCCAAATCTTTTTGCAATCTGTCTCGCATTCTCCTGGATCGTAAATCACATGGCCATTCAATGCTGTGTATACCTTCCCAATCAGGAAATGCCAGTCTCACTAGCACCAGCAGTCTCGCCCATCCGTGGGCCCGGAAACATTCTCAAGCTCTTCCAACATCACCATCAACTCCCCCAACCATCGATCTAAGATTAGATCTAAACTGAGGTAAAAATGTGTGATCATCCCACATTTTCGAAACATGTGCACCTTGGTTAGTAGCTGTTGAGATATTTGTTATCTTTCTTATTGTATCCTTATTATCTATTTATTTTGTCTTCTACTTGTAATTTGCCCAATAGGTTCCTCTCGTATATAAGAGAACCCAATGACCTCTCATTAATGCATTCATTCTTTTCCCTTTACATGGTATCAAAGCGACGATCCTAGACCGGAGTTCCCGTATCCCACCAAAATGTAACCATACTTGCCCCCTCCCTCGGCCGCCGCTTGCCGCCCACATGTCGCCGCACACACCCTTCCCTTGGGCAGCGACCTAGGCCCCCCCAACCCTCCAGGCCGTCGACCCTACACCCTCAGGCCACTGGCCAGCCATCGACCCTACACCCTCAGGCCACTGGCCAGCCATCTCAGGCTGCCCAGAGGCCGAGCTATTGCCGGACATCGCTCAAGCTGCCCAGACGGGCCAGACCGCTGTCCAGACCACCGCAGCTCACACCCGATCACTGCTGGGCCTTCCTAGGTCGCCGAGGCCACTGCCGACCCCCACCGGCTCCGTCGACCCTTCCGTGTGCCTCCGTACACCTTTGAGGTTTGATCTGTTGTCTAAATCCGTCTGATTTTGAAAGAAAAATGTGATTTCGGCCATATAAATCTCGTTTTCCGGCCCTAGCGAGCTACAAAGATTGATGAAGATGGTTGTATGAGTCTACACGTACAACGAATCCTTAGTATGTTCGTGTAGCCTCGTTCATATCAGTCTACTCCCTAGTTGAGTTCCGTCTTTGGTCGTTTTATCATCATGCCAGAGAACAAGGGTGGCATTTATTCGTCCGTAGCCTTCAAGGGCCCGACTCCCTTCGCTAAGATGAATGGGACTAACTATGAGTTGTGGTCCATGCAGTTCCTCACGGCTTACCCTCATGCAGTGTAACAACAAGGAGCACATCTTGATAGCTTCAGAGCCAACGGATAAGACTGTGGCAAATGCTTCTTGGAAGCAAAGATGATGCATATGCACGTTTTTGGCTGTGGGACCTTCACCACGGAAATAGCCAATGCTATTCTGATCCAACCCACTGCCAAGGTCATGTGGGACACTTTGGCTTCCACCTATGCTCAAGCGAAGAATGAGGCTGAGATTCTTCAGATACAGTTTGATATCCACAAGGCCAAGCGGAATGATCATCCTCTGCACGTATACTATTCTTCGCTCCGTGGCGTGTTCGAGAAGCTTCATAGCTAAATGCCTATTACGACATCTCTAGAACAACAGAAGTCTTATAGGAACTCCACAATGGTTGGAGTTTTCATGGCCGGCCTTGATGTAGAGTATGATGCAATGCGTACACAACTTCTCACTGGGGCTATCATACCTCCCATGGAGGAGGCCTATAACCGTCTCAACCGGATTATTATGCCTTCTACGACCCATCCTCCGCCTTCTTCAGCTATGGCCGCTTCTCGTGGTCGAGGATGACTGACCTAATCTAGAGGACGCACCCTTCGTGGCAGAGACAGTGGACATCTACATGGCCCTTGCACCTTCTGTCGTCGGCCGGGACATGATGCAGGGGATACATGCTACCAGAAGCATGGATACCCTGCTTCTGGTCAATTTACAGAACAGATTGAGCCTTCAGAGACTCCAGCTTCCCAGGCCGATCCTCGTCTGAATGATATTATCTCTCGTATTCGAGAGATCATGACTCCTACTGCTGGCACCACCACTACAGATACTGCAGCCGCAAACAGAGCCTCTTCGAGCTCCTCAGGTATTGCCTATGCTTTTACTGGTAGTAATGGTGTAGACATGACGGAGTGGATTATGGACTCTGGTGCTTCCCACCACATGTGTGGAGAGAGAGCGCAACTGAGGTCCTACAGGACTACCACATGGTAGATGGGTTGTCATTGCTAATGGCGACCACCTACCGTCACAGGATAGGGGAAGATGTATTTGACGCCGTCCATGCGCCTTCAGAATGTTTTATATGCTCTTGACTTTTATTTGAATTTACTTTCCATTAGTCAAATTACTAAGGATATGCATTGTCGTGCCATTTTTGACCTTTCGTTATTTGTGTTTCAGGACATACTCACGGCAGGGTGATTGGATGTGACCGTGAGCAACGGGGCTCTACAGACCAGTGTTGCAGAAGACGGTATTCGGTATTCAGTCGGAGGGGTCACTGAATAGAGAATAATCGGTATTCGGGCGACTATTCGGAATTATTCGGTTTTGTATTTTTTAATATAAAAATTATTTATAATACATATATTCTTATAATTTTATACATATATGGTCATTATTTAACATGAATCTAAGATAAAAGTACCAATCAATATAATAGACATATAGAATTTGACATTAATGGCGATACCGTGGTAAAATGTAACCCATAAATATTGAAAATTGAAAACAAAAAAAAATAAAAATATGAAGAGTCAAACTCCAGTCGGCCTCATAGTCGGGCCAGTCGGCCGAATAGTCGGCCGACTATTCGGTCGGGCCGACTATTGCCCGACTGGAGCTCTATTCAGTCGGGTACCCCACCGCACCGCATAGTCGGGCCGACTATTCGGGATAGTCGGCCGACTATTGCAACACTGCTACAGACTGGTCCAACCTCCTCATGCTGGCGTTTCTACTATACCTACTGGACCGGTCTCTCCATATCTATGGCACCTTTGTTTTGGCCACCTTCTGCTGAAGCTGTGTCATGTTCCCCCCCCCCCCCCCAGATTTCTACGAGATCCTCCTTTCAGTGTGAGGCATGCTAGCTTGGGAAGTATCACCGTTCCTCCTTTCCATCCCGTTAGAGTCGGAGCCGTTCTTAGTTATTTGAGCTCCTTTATTTTGACATTTGGGGTCCAAGTTCTGTTCCTGATCACCAGGGACAACGTTTTTATTTAGTTGCGATGGATGATTTTTCTAGAATTTCCTGGGTCTTTTTGTTGAAGAATAAGTCTGAGGCTGGGTCTATGATCAGATACTTTATTAATGAGATAAAGAGTATTTTTTCTGCCAATGTCAAATATCTTCGTTCTGATAATACCTTAGAATTCTGCATCTTACAGCTTTCTGAATTTCTTAGATCTCTTGGCATTGTTCATCAGACCTCATATACTTATACTTCCAGCAGAACGGTGTTGCTGAGCGTAAACACTGTTACTGGATGTGATCAAAACCTTGTTGATACAGAGTTGTGCTCCTCACGCTTACTGGGGCGATGCTGTCCTTACTGCATGCTATCTGGTGAACCGCATGCCCTCGTCTGTGTTGAGAGAGAAGATTCCTTTCTCGATTGCGTTTCCCGAGAATGATCTTTTCTCCCTTACACCTCGTGTGTTCGGATATGTTGCTTTTGTTCATGATGTCTCTCCAGGTCGTGATAAGCTCTCTCCCTGAGCTGTCAAGTGCATGTTTGTCGGCTACTCTCGTACCCAAAAGGGATATTGTTGCTTTGATCCGCTAAGGCAGAAATGCCTTATCTGTGCTGACATTACTTTTTGAGTATGTTATGTATTTTTCTCCTACATGTAACAGTATCTGACTCTGACAATGAGATTTATATGCCTCGTGGAAGTAGAAACGTACGTGTGCTACTTATCCTCTTGCAACCCAAATTTCCTTAAGCAGACCATCAGAGGATTTCAGGAGGTTTACCTTGACACTATCAGCTGTGGAGATACCACATACATATCAGGAGGCTCTTTAGGACATTTAGTGGAGGTTGGCTATGGAGGAGGAGATGGCCACGCTACAGTCACGTGGTACGTCCTGCTCCAGTTGACTCATCCGTTGTGGGATGCAAATGGGTGTTCACTGTGAAACACCATGCATATGGCAATGTGTGTCGCTACAAGGCAAGACTTGTGGCACATGGGTTCACCCAGGCATATGGGGTGGACTATCAGGATACTTTCTCTCCGGTTGCCAGACATTCTACTCTGTGTATTATACTTTCTGTTGCTTTGACACGAGATTGGCCCCTTTACCAGTTGGATGTGAAGAATGCCTTCTATGGTGATCTGCAGGAGAAAGTCTAAATGCAACAACCACCACCTAGGTTTTGATGCTGAGAGGGAGTGCCAGAAGGTTTGTAGGCTATATAAGGCTATCGAGCATGGTTCCAGAAGCTCTCAGACTTGATAGAGCAGCAAGGGTTTGTGCGATTGACTGCCGATCTTTGTTTGTGCACATGACCCAGAGAGGTACTATTGTCATTCTTGTTTACATTGATGATATTATTGTTACAGTGGATGACAAGAAGGGCATTCAGGTTGCCAAGGTCTTTCTAGGTCAACAGTTTATTACCAATGACCTTGGTAATTTACGTTACTTCCTTGGATTGGAGTTTGCCAAGAACCAGCGAGGTCTTGTGATGACCCAGAGGAAGTACGCTACAGATCTTCTTATAGAGACATGCATGATAGATTACAGACCTGCTACTACTCCTATTGACCCGAGCATGAAGCTCTATGACGATGCCACTGAGGAGGTCAACATGAGGAGGTACATGGAGCTTGTTGGCAGGCTACTATATGTGATGATTACCATGCCCGACATATCCTTTGCCGTAAGCAAAGTGAGTCAGTTTTTGGAGCAACCCAGATAGACACATATGGATGCAACCCATATGATTCTGAGGTATATGAAGACATCACCAGGTACGAGACTTCTTTTTAGCAGAGGCACATCTCTTTCAGTTACAACGTGTGCAAATGCAGATTATGCTGGGTGTCCAAAGGATAGGAAGTCTACTTCAGGCTTCACTATGTTCATAGGGAATTCTCTGGTTTCATGGAAGAGCAAGAAGCAGACTGTGGTTGTCAGATCGAGTGCCGAGTCAGAATACATGGCCATGGCACATGCTAGCACAGAGATGATGTGGGTCAGAACTATTCTTACTGATTTGACTATAGAGATGCCTCCTCCCATGCACCTCCAATGTGACAATCAGGCTGCTCTTTTCATTGTCAACAACCCAGCCTTTCATGAGAGGACCAAGTACATAGAGGTGGATTGTCACTACACTGGTGACGTGATACAGAAGGGTCTTATCGCCACTATGCATGTCAACTCTGGAGACCAGACAACAGATGTTCTTACTACGGTCCTAGCCAGAGGGCCTTAGCAGAGATGTTGTTCCAAACTGAGTCTGATCGATATCTATGCTCTAGCTTAAAGGGGAGTATTGAGATATTTATTATCTTTCTTATTATTTCCTTATTATATATTTATTTTGTCTTCTAATTGTAATTTGCCCAATTGGTTCCTCTTCTATATAAGAGAACCCAAGGGCCTCTCATTAATGCATTCATTCTTTTCCCTCTACAGTAGCCAACACTATCAATCTTGGGAAACACAATCCCAAAGCCCCTTTCCTAGTCCAGTCATCGACCCAGAACTTGAACTCACGTCCATCCCCCACTACTGACCGCAGGTACGGATGAAACTCCTGTGCTACCCCACATATGCCTCTCTAGAAGTATGAGGGCGCCGGTCTGAGTTCCTCAGCCCCTAGGAAAGAGCATCCAGATGGGATCAGATCCATATATCTTACGAATAACCATGCACACCAGGTTGTTGCAGACTCGCAGTTCCCTTGGATACGCGTGATCCACTTGCCAAGTAGGGCCTTGTTCATCTCTTCCAAGCTGCGCACTCCGACACCCCCATCTTCCATAGCCTGCGTGATCGTTTTCCAATCTATCAAGGCGAAACCCTTGGATTTACCAGAAGACACCCAGAAAAATCTTCTCATGATTCCCTCCTGTCTCTTCCTCACCCCAACATGAAGAAGCCTTGATGACAAGAAAAAATTGGGATCACTGAAAGCGCCGACTTCAATAAACCCAATCTGCTCCTCTGGATAGACAAACGAATTTCCAACCAATAAGCTTATGTTCCAGCTTCTCAATCACCAGAATCCATCCTGCCGCAGACATCCCCCCTGCAATCAAATGAACTCCAAGGTACCGCATCGACAACTGGCCCCTTCGAGATCGCATCCAAATCTCACAACTAGCAATCTCCTCCTCCTCCAAGCCAAAAGCCACAAACTCTGACTTTTCCCTATTCAATCTAAGACTTGCAACCATTCCAAAGATATCTAGGATCGTGGATAGATCCCTGCAGCTCGTAGGACCTCCTTTCGCAAACAATAATGTAACATTTACATAGTTAAGAATAGGTATAGAAATTTCCTCCCTTGAGTATCCTTTGCAGAAATCCCCCTGTAACCACATGATCGACAATAATATCAACACATCCGTATCCAGCACGGAAAGAAGGGGTGCCAAAGGACACCATTGACGGACACAATGCTGCAGCTGGAAGAAACCTCCAATTAGCTGACCATTCACTAGCACGACACACGATGCTGTCGTGATACACCTCTTCAAACAAGTAATCCACCTATCCCGGATGCCTCTATTGTTGAGAGAGGCCCAAATGAAACACCAATCCATAGTCGTATGTCCCGGAAAAATCCACTTTTCACATCACTCCCTTCGTTTTGCGCCTATGCCAGTTCGCTACTACCTCTGATGCCAGAATCGTGCTATCCATGAGTTTCCTGCCTAGGAGGAAAGCACTTTGGGCTAGTGAAACAATCTTACTCGGCACTCCCCTCAATCTCTTCTCCAAGACTTTCGCCGTGATCATATAAATCACATTTGATGAGGCGATGTGCCTGTAGTCTTCCACTTTTATAGCAACATCTTTCTTGGGAAGCAAGAAAAAAAGCGAATGGTTCAACCTTTCAAAATCAAAATTTTCTTCCGCAAACTCGGCCACCACTCCCATCAGATCCTCTTCAACTAACTCCCAGGACTCCTTGTAGTAATAGACTGGGAAGTCATTTAGGCCCGGGCACCCATCCTGTTTTAGTGCGAATAGAACCTCACAGACCTCCTGCACGTCGAAAGGCCTCGTCAACTCCTCCTTGTCGTTAGTTGAAATGATGCTCACCCCCAAGACAAGCCACCTCAAGCCGTTGTGATATGCCCGCCTACTCATACCCTTAAAGTATTGCATCACTGCTCTTGCGATCTCCATCTCCCCTCGCACTTCCACTTCCCGAACCTCCACTGAATGGATCATTTTTCTCCTCTTTTGTCGTTTGCCACATTATGGAAGAACCTAGTATTTGCATCGCCCTCTTTCATCCACTTTTGCCATGATCTTTGCCTCCACTCAATCTCTTTCTTTCATCTTCCTTCTCCATGATCTGCTGGAGCGTATCTCTTCTTAGAATCTCCTCCTCATCTAGCTCTTGATCATCTTCCATTAGTTCTAGTCATACCGATTCGTCTTGTGCTAGCCACTGCCTCATGCTACGCTCCTCCCTAGTTACCCTCCTGTACTCCACCAACCTGCGACATAAAGCATCCACTTCCTCGTAAGCTTCACAGTGGCTGAACCCTCTACAACTAGGTTCGTCCAAAAAGATGTATCCAAATCTCGAAAACCTTTCTCTAACATCCAACAACGCTTGAATCTGAAGTATGATGAAGAGCCAAAACCACTGCATGTGTCCAAGCACAACATGTGGTCTGGCCTCGATCTAGGAAGCGAGGTTACTGCCGTCAAATTAAATCTCTCTAGAACTTCGACTGACAACAAGAATCTGTCGATTCGTGACCTGGAGGATGAGTTTTTCCATGTGTATTTGCAGTTTGAAGCATCAACAACCTCCAAATTAAGCTACTCCACCACCTCCACAAAGAGTTCAGAGCTTGGATCCTACGTGCATCTCCCACCCGGTCTGCCCTCTGAGTAGAGTGTGACGTTAAAGTCCCCCTCCCACAATCCAGGCAATATCTGGGAATCTCTCCCTGGTAGTCCTCAGTTCAGCCCACAGCATCACATTCGATGAAGAACTCGAGATGCCACATACCGAGGAAACAAGAAGGCGAGATTGATCCACCTTGCTAACTAGGAGCACCGAGATCGAGTGAATCCACTTCACCTTATCAACCAACTCGAGACTGTTTCCATTCCATGCCACTACGATTCCACTAGAAGTCCCGATCGTTGCCACTTCTCTAAATTCTGAGTAAATGGACCAGATGTGGAGTTCCAACTCACCGAATACCATGAGTCAATCTTCGTTTCTTGAATACACACCATGCCAATCTTCTATGCTGCCAACAAGGAGTCGACTGCCAACCTCTTATCGGGTTGCCCCAGCCCCCTCGCATTCCACACAAGTATCTTCATCGAGGATCCGAGGGGACATTCCCTGCCAAAATAACCCCACCATGTACGCTACAGTCATCTCAAAGTTCCCTTCTAAAACATTCAAAACTGATACTTCATCAGGTACACTCTTTTTTTCCTCGCCTTGTGTATCAAACTCTGACCTCCGCCCTTTCTCAGAATCCGCTATCTCGTGCAACCTCGAGCAATTAACTTCCATATTTTCTCCCAACTTGCTAGGCTCCTGATGTAAACCCTCTTCTCGAACACACTCCAATCTTGATGTCTCCTAGTGTAAGACATTTGCCCATCGATGCTTCCTCGAGAAACATCTCAGTTGCGGTCTCACCTCCTTCAGGACATTCATGGTCCTGCCCAACCCCCCTCTTCCGCGTTTCTGCTTTGCTCCGGTCAATTCCACCCCTAATCTTGGCATGCCGAGGGACACCAGTGGTCTGTTTATGCCTTCCCCCTGTCCAGTCGTTAACCTAGAGTTCCGAATTCCCACCGCTTGTCGGAGCAGCCCCTTCTTTGGTGGTAACCTCTGGAATCAGCAGATCTTCACCCTTCGCACAATGGTTTCCTAGGGATTCGTCACCAACTGTGCTTCGTGCGATGATACCCGCTCATCATCACGCTTACTGCTCATGGTACCCTCCATGGGATCAAAAAATTCTTCCACGTCCGAGATCTCATACACGAGTCTTGAATCGGAGCCTTGCAATGCATCGTGGGCGTCGCTTGGTATATGGGTTGAAGATGGAAGCCCTGGAGACCCGTTGGACATCAATGCCACCAAAAAAATCCGAGTTAATCGGGTTAGCTTAGAAACTTGTTCTCATCGGGTTGGCAGAGTTGACGATACTCGGGTCGCTGGTAGGACCTAGAACCTTGACTTTTTAGGGGCACCTAAGCTAATCGGGTCCTTGTTAGCACCCGACTCATTCGGGTTGCTAACTGGATCCGAAACCCGAATCAAAACGTCAGTCCATTTCACCGCTGAAATCTCGAGAAAAGGGTTTCTAA
The DNA here is from genome assembly GCA_037367405.1 of Ottelia alismoides. NCBI lineage: Eukaryota > Viridiplantae > Streptophyta > Magnoliopsida > Alismatales > Hydrocharitaceae > Ottelia > Ottelia alismoides. Next base: position 340,449 of record JAZKJV010006381.1, read on the forward strand.
AAAAGGCAACAATGCCGCTTCCAACAAGATGTCGTCCCTTAGAAGATCTTGTCGCAGAAAGCGGCTCTTAGACTTCGCCACCGGCTGGCTGCTTCGTCTTCCTCGTTGTCACCGCCTCTCCACCGTCGTGCGGCTTCTCATCGTAAGGAATCAACCAAAGTGCCATAGGTTGACGGCCAACCCATATCATCGCTCTTAAAGAGATTGGGAGTTTGGACCCCTACATAATTGCTACCTTTTTTGATCCCTCATTTAGTCGCAGTCCCGTGCCACACAACTCTTGCACCACCCCTACGTGGCACATGGCCTCTCGGATGGCTTCCACTCTCCGACATCTAAGTGGGGCACCCATGATTTTAATTCTCCAAGTCTTTTTTACGCTCCTCGGAGTTCCGTCACGGAATCTCGACCTTCCGTCAGATTTCCCCCTCGACTCCTCTGGTAGGCAACCTTCCAACTCTCCTTTCAGAACCTCCTTTGCCCGGTATCCTCCCAGCAGGTCGATCATGTCCACTAGCGATCCTGCTAACCTCACCGTCGAGACACCATACTGAATCAGTTGCATTGAAGATCCCTCACCCTCCCCGATGAGGAGCCCTTCGAGAGGGTGTTCCACCTCCGCACCCTCCGAGAAAGATAAGAGGGTGACTGAGAACACCCCCTCATGAATAACTTCGTCGTCGGTCGCTTGGTCGTCACTGTGTTTGTTCCTCAGTGCAGTCTGATTTCCTTTCTTCCTTGAGTGTGTCACCTTGCTAGGATTCTCACGCCGACGGTGGCCCAGGCTTTCGCACCAGATCCTCAACCACATGTCTTGGAGAGATGGTTTCCCGTCCCGCAATGGAAGCACCAAGAGGCTTCTCCCTCCTGTTTTTGCCTCCAATTTCTTACGCCTCCGTCGCCAATGCCTCCAAAAAGGATGTCTCATCGGCCCTTCCCTTGGCCTTTCTCCCTCCCATTCGATCACTCTATTTGTGGTGGCCCTCCAATCACCCACAGTGCAGGACTTCTCCTTCTTTTCACCCGCTCCCTCCTTTGCCCTCATTCTTTCCATAATTGTTAAGGACATTAGAAATCTTAATTTTAGAAAAAAACCTATCTTTAAACTCATTTCCATAATTCCCATCAGCATCGACGACATTCCATGATAATTTCCTTTCAGGGCTAGAGGCTTCCATGATAATTTCCTTTCAGGGCTAGAGGCGAAATGACATTAATATCAACATTTGAGGCCATGAAGATATCATAAATCCTCTACTTCGGTGGGCGACCTTCAACTTGAAATACTTCAATGGTCTCAAATCTGTGATCATAAAATGATTAACTTGCTACTTCTTCACCTCTCCGATATCCTTATAATCATCTTCTGACCAGCATGCCTCCAGGTAAACTAGGAATAATCTAAAGATTTGGCAAAGTTCTCTCAAATACCTTTAAGAGCTTCTAAAGTAGGTCCCGGCATTTGGCATAGGGCCATATAAATGACCTTGAATAAATAGTTTTTTCGACAACCCCCTAAATCTGGAGGCTCTTCATAAATGTTGCCTCTTGAGGATTTCCACATAGGAACACGTTCTTTACATCAGACTGATTCGAAGACCAACCACTGGGCACGGCAATAAATAGGAGAAATCAAAGAGCCCACATGCAAGCTACTTGGGAGAATGCGTTGAATAAGTCCTTGCCAACGGCTTGTGCCGAGAAACTGAACTATCTAGGTTGTGCTTTACTACGAAAATCCACTTATATTAAGCCACTCTTTAACCAGTGGATAGGTACACGAGGGTCTATGTCCCCCTGGATATTGTACCCCTCCATTTTCTCATGCGCAGCCCCTTCCACCGAGGTTGAACTCTGAAGCATGGTATATGCACGGGAAATTAGGTTATGTACTGCTACAGTTTCTCTGCAAATTGCTTATAGCTAGCACTCAAATGGACCAAGGATATCACCTTGGAAATACGATGCAAACTGCATCTGCATGACGTCTTACATATAACAACCAGATTATTAACGTCCTATGGACTATCTATCTCCTTATATGCACCAGTGTCACTACATGTGGTATTAATACGAAATGACTCTATCTCGAGAAATACTTAAGGAGAGGACATTGACTATACTTGAGAAGGGGGGTTAAGACACATGTATTGTAACACATGTCAGCTATCATCTTGCATATGGAAATATGTGATATCAAGGGCAAAGGCACAAATGACACTAATGACTTAGACTTTGTCATATTTCACCCGACAAACAAGTCGAGGTCTGACTTCAAACAGTAGAGAAGAACATGACAGAAAAATCGTATTTGCACTGACATAGTGGTGCCATTTGCTAGGATTGGAGCATTCATGCCCCTTCTAATCCTTAGCATATCCCACAAACATATACTTGATTGCACAAGGTACATGATTTTTCCTTTACTAACTCTATATGATGTACAAAAAAATGATAAAAAATGAGGCGAAATAGCAAAAATCAGTCGGTCACGATATAAAACCTCGATAGGAAGCTTCTCATCAATCACTCATGATAAAAGGCGATTAATAAAATTGGCTGCAGCAAGCACAACAGTCCTCAGTAAGACAAATGGACACTTGCTTAAATAAGCAATGTCATGGTAATATAAGAATATTACATTGTTTGCTAAACAAGACCATTCTACTGAGGTATGAGTACAAGAACTCTAGTGGATAATCCCCATGAACCTATAAAAGTCACGTAACATAAAAGAATAAAAGTCACGTATGTTATGGAACCAAGTTCTCTCGATAACGACATTACATCTTTATCTCATTAATAAAATGAATAAAATAGAACCTAACTTATTTTTAACTAGAAATAAACACAATAAAGGTAGGAAACAAGCTCGTAAACCAGCGTGTGTGTTGGGGGGGGGGCTAGCTGACTCGACTAGGCCTAATTGGCAGTCGGTCGACCTAATTAATTGGTTGAGTTTCTAATCCAACTTGTGTATTTAGTTCATGCTATCATGTTGTTACATTGTTGTATATTTAGTTTATGTTGTAACTTGTTTATGTTGTATTAGTATATCATTGTTAATACCTTATTTATGTTTTATGCTATCATGTTGTACTAGGAGGTTTATATACTACTCCTACTCCTAGTATAAACATATTCTAGATGCAAATGGAACCGAATACCAAAATCAAAATTTGTTTTGAGAGGGGAATCAATGAGGGTAGGTTATGGTACGACTCATTTCATTCCTCGGACGAGCAGCAACAATCCCGTGCAGAAATTGGCAGGTCGTCTGGTCGAATCAGTAAGGTGCCTGACTGAATAAAGCATAGTCGATCCCCAGTTGTCTTAGCGAGTGACTGGATTGATCGCTCGGTCGAAATGAATTCTATGATTTTCTGCTCCATTCTGTCTTATTGTTTTAGAATACTGAGAACATTTAATTTCACTTTACTGGGATCCATTTTGATATTTTAATTTCATCATATTTAAGTACGAGGTCTAATATATTAATACCTGACCCACTCATGCCAGCTTAGATTGCATGATATTTTTTAAGGACTTCTTTTTTAATTATTATTTTCAAACTTGAATTCAATATTACTTTTGAAGGAGAAAAAAAAGGGTGTGAGCTCGAGATGAGTCACACCCTAACTTGAATTCAATATTAGTTGTGAATGTTTTTGCAATTAATACCATACATTGTTTGTGCTACAAGAGAAACAACACAGTTCAAGAAAACGGTATGGGTATGCATTCGGAATGGTCGCGGTCCCGCGGAATAGTGATTAAGTGCTTAGTGGTATGCGAGGGCATATGCGGGGTATATGCGGTTTTATAATTTTTAATTTAAACTTAATAAATATCTACAAGAAATACTACTGAACTGACACATACCCATACAACAACAACAACAACAAAGCCTTTTCCCACAATTAAGTAGGGTCGGCTACATGGATTCTTCGCCTCCATTCATATCTATCTTGGGTCAATCTCGGACTTATATCCAGCAAACTAAGATCCCTTCGTATAGTCTCTTTCCAACACTTCTTGGGCCGTCCTCGCCCTCTCTTAGCCGGCTCAACATCCCAACACTCGCATCTCCTAACCGGTGCATCAGTTGACCTTCTTTGCAAATGACCAAACCATCTTATCGAAGTCGTTGTAGTATAGTGGTGAGTATTCCCGCCTGTCACGCGGGTGACCCGGGTTCGATCCCCGGCAACGGCGAGTTGTATCTTTTAACTCAGCCATGGCCGGTCCCAAGCCCGGGTAAATGAGGAGGGTTGCGCGTTAGGTAGCCGACAGCCAGCGCAGGAGAGATAAATTCGTAAATAGTGTTCTTAAAGTTCTTCTAAGAACACTATTTATGAATTTATCTCGAAACCATTCGGATCTTAAACTGACACATACCCATGTTTCAAAATTTTTCCGACAACTCCTTGAATTGATTGTAGTGATGCATTGCCATCTAACATAACAAGAATTGAAATGAATGACAAGTTGTTGATGATTTCTTTCAAAAAAAAGTTACGACGGTTAATGTTTCTAGTTTTTTGAATTATTTCATAAAGGTTGAGTTTAACATGATTTAATATTACAAATACACTTTCAATTTAGAAACTAGAACATTCTTCATTGGTAAAAAGTCATTTCATAATCTAAATATGTAAATAGTAGTATAAAAATATGATGGCAACAGTAATATTTGGCAACAATATATGGCAGCAGTAACAAATTAGTGACATGTAGCACTATTAAAAATATAAGAGGCATCCATTTGTCTAATAATAACATTTAGTGTAATATATTGTTACATATTAGTAGCTATGCAGCATTAGCATGAGGTAAAAACTTCAAAAAAGAGAGGAGTAATCACTAATACACAACACCATCATATATAGCAATGTAGCAATAAAAATAATTGAAAATTTCATAGGTTGCAACTCCCAGGGGGAACAACAAAGCAGAAATCAGTACATGCCCTAACTCCCGATTGAAAGAGCTTCATTAAAGGAGGTATATTACCAATGTAAAAAATAAAAGAAGAATCACGAGGAAGACATCTTCAACAGAGGCAGTGACGGCTGATGCATGAGGGGAACTTGGCAATGGTTGTCAAAACAAAGGTCAAGGGTTAGACCGACCAATCAGACTATCAAAGGAAGCCTCCAGCAGAGGCGACGAAGGAGAAGTGGCTCAATGTAGTACAGCCTTCGATAGTGGCGATGAATCCGATGATGGGGAGGGGACCTGAAGATGGCAACAATGGTTGTGGCTTTAGTAAAGTTGGTGATTGGGGAAGGGTGAATCCAAAATAAGTTTTGGGTTTTAGGCAAATAAGGTGTAGAAGGTGGGGTTCCAGGGAAAGCAAATAAGGTGTTTTATTTTTTAAAAATCTAATCAGACCCGATTAAATTTAATCGGAGCTAAACCACTTCAAATGTATATGCGCCTTGCATAAGTGGCATATGCGGCTAGGGGTGTAGTCGAACTGAACCTGAGCGAGCCTATCCACGTTCCACGTTCGGTTCGATTCGTTTAGTATTTTAAATGTTCGAATTCGATTTGGTTTGATAAAATGAAAATAGTGTTCAGGTTCGGTTTTGCTCGATCCTGATTCGTGAAGGTTCGGTTTGGTTCATTTAAGGTTTGATTAATAGTGAAACTCCTTGGAGTCTAAGTATTTTGAGGGCCATGAGCTTTTGTGCATATACCTTATTTGCATTATGGTGGGAACTCCTCATTCCTTATATATATTTTTTGAGAAAACTAGTTCCTATATAAATAAATAAATATATAATATATGTTATGTATTGAACTTTTAATGAACTACACCTGAGTGAACCTATCATTTCAAGGTTCGAGTTGTTTACAAAAACAAGTCCAAACCTATATCGATATTTGATTTGTTTTTTTTTTTGAACTGAATCAGAATCCGACTTTTAACGAATCGAACCTGAGCAAATATCGAACTCAAGATTTTTCCGACACCCCTATATGCGGCCCACATATGCACATGGGGTGCATAGTTCCCCGATTCAGAAATGCTGTGCGACTATGGTTCCACGTTCCACATAGGCATACGCGGTCGCACGGATTGATTTCCTGAACACTAGAAGCAAGTACATCCATGATCAATTCTCCTGATATTACTTAATTTTTCACTTAGAATTTTGAATGTCATGACACATTTCTTTAATATTGAAGGTTAAGTTGCCCACTTTCCTTCGCATATTGTATGCTTTTTAGGAAGGGATGACCTTTTATCTATTTCTTATATGTTCGATTGGGGGTGGCCTAAATATAATCTATATAATATAAGAACATACGCATTAAGCCCCATCTACATAAGCATATAATCCCAAACCTTATCATTATAAATATATAAAAATATATGTATTAAAAAGTTATATCTTTAAAATAATAAGAAATACAAATCATAATAAATTTGATTCTCCTCCTTAATAATTTTCTCTTAGAAAAATATTTTTAATTTTGAAAAATAATTCTCCCCCTTTTTATTGTACTAGATGATGCAAAACTGTTAGTAAAAAATCATAAGGTGGAAAGATTGTACCAAACGATCAAGGAGGCTAGCCATGATATGGTGGCGGCGGCATCCATCCGTTGAGGTTATGCCAAGATCCATGTGGATCTCTTTTGTCTACATGCACACAACTTCTCCATGTCGGGGCTTTACTTCTCGTTGCTCGAGGTCTTGTATACTGCCGCACATGATTTGCAGTTGTCCTGGAGCTTTTTCTCGAGGGCTCTTCTCGCTTTGATCTCCATCTCTACCTGCATATATCCCTTTCTCGTTGGATCCAACATGGTTAGCTTTGTAATTCCTGACCTCACTTTTAGGAATCCAAATCTTTCTTTCTTTTGGAAAAAGAAGTAGATGTATGATGATGGTTGGTGGGATTATAACCTATTCCAAATCTAGTGGAAATTTGTGTCGGAGTGCCTAACAATTTATTTAAGTTTTCTTTTCCATTAATGAACTTAGTAAGATCATCTGTTAATTTTTTATTGTCAATTTGTCATTTTCTAACATGCTAATTTGATCCTTTAAGGAACTAATTTCTTTCTGGTGAGATTCCTTTTCCTCTGTACTAGAATTCTTTAAAACTTTATTTTTACTAACTAATTTTTCTTCAATGTCATGCAATTCTTGAAAAGTAGTAAATAATTCATAATAAGATAAATTTACCTCATTGTCGTACCGCGTGTCTTCCTCTTTTCACTAGAATCATGATAAACGACAAATCCAACATGTGTTTTGTCGTCACTTATATCCGAGGTCTTTTGAAATACTGTGAGAGACCTTTCTTTTGTACATACATCTCTTTTTATTGCCTTGAGTAGAGGACATTCCCTTTTGACGCGTCCTTTTGTTGCAGTGGTAACAAATAACTATTTTTGCTTCCTTCCTTTTTCTCTTCAATTCACGTTGCCTTTTCAAATAATTCTTGAAATGATGAGTAATGAAAGCTATTTCTTCCTCTTTATCTTCACAAGAGGTTGAAGCTGCTAAATCATTTGAATATGCATTGGCTTCCATTTCTTGTTCTTTCTCAACTTCGTAGGTAAGGAGCTTTCCGATTACCTCATCCAAAGGAAGTGTATCCATGTTGTTTGCTTCCTTGATCACTGTGGTTGTGGTCCTCCGCTCGTCAGTTTGCGATCTAAGAAACTTCTTGACAAGTACTGCTTCATTTATCTCCACATCTAAATTTTGGAGAGCGTTCACAATTTTTGTGAAATGAGTATACATTCTCCTGATACTTTCTCCTTTCATCGTGAAAAGTTTATATCTTTGTTGTATTGTAATAAACCGATTCTACTTTCTTTCAACTTAGACATATCTTCCTATGTCACGGTGAGTCGGTTCCAGATTTCATAGGCAGATTTGTACGCAGATGGCCTGTTGAATTCTTCCATGCTCAATCCACAGAATAAACTCTTCCTCACCTTGGAATTCGTTGCCATCTTCTCCTTGTTGGTGGTGATGGTTCTCTTGTGCCTTTGATATTTACTTTCGATAACATCCCATATCTCGTATCCCATGCTTTCCAAATGGATATGCATGCAGATCTTCCAATAAGAAAAGTTAGTACCGTCAAACGACACATGTCTTACCATAGATTGTCATTCGTTGCTGTTGGTAATGACAACCATAGCACAGATTTCTGTGATGTGCTCTGTGCGAAACATGCTTTGATACCAAATGTGAGTTACTCTGTATCGCTAAATAAAATGTTATGACCAATAAGAAGATATAACACATATTAATCACCTCATATATAAGAAATCAAATCACAGAACAAGAACAACCACAATAGATAAGGATTTTAACGTAGAAACCCTGCTGGGTAAAAATCACGACCTGAGTCACCTGATTCGAGATTTCCTGATTGACCGAGTCAATCAAATATTCAGCTATCTCAAGTTATTTTTCCATGGATAACTCATCCGTTTACATATGTTTTGGATCATATACCAAAGTCTTTCCCCACAACTTGGATCAAACACCAAATCCTTTGTACACCTTGGATCGAACATCAATTGTTACGGTATAGTAATAAAGTAAAGATTACAACAACCTATAAGGCTTCAAATATAAATATGCAATGCGATAATGAAGCTAAAAAATACATGCTATAATAAATAATGGAATTGCAAACCGAGCATGTAGACAACTGGTTCTCAAGATGTGATCTTGAAATGGAGAGTGTTAGAAACAACCTGGAATAGATCTTTGAGAGAGAGAGGATTTGTTTTTGAATGTGTGTTCTCAACAATGGCTGTAAGAGTTTATTTATAGTGGTGGGGGTTGATCTCTCAAAAATATAGCCGTTAGAAACAAATCCGGAAGGAAATCGTCAAGATTTGATACATATGACATGATCGATCATACAAGGTAGATGATCGATCATTTCAAGTTGATCGATCATGTAGATCAATGTGATCGATCATCTCATAATCGTTGGGAGCCTGAATTCAAATCGTGATCGATCACAAATGGTAATTGGTCGATTAAGGGTAATCGATTAGATCAAGTGTGTTGATCGATCAGTGATGGTCGATCAAGTCAAATAGGTTGGTCGATCAGAGATTGTTGTTCGACCATATCAACAAGGTTGATCGATCATAATGGCTTGGACTTAATATACCTACATGATATACATGCATATATATTTGAGACTTTTTACATTCGCACGCATATCACAAAAGTCTTCTTTCTTCTACTTTTCTTTATCTAACAGCTTTCAGCTTGTCCACAACTTTTGTATTTCATACTTGGAGTGAACTTGCCATGAAATATCAGAGCTATCTTTACTCACAAAGATCTATTATTAAAATAATGATACAATAAGTATGCGAATAATATACTAACATGAGACATCACCAACAAACTTGGAATCCAACGATATGCTAAGATAATACATACCGTTCTTCTCATGAGCCCCACCAAAAATATGGCTCATCCGAATGTCCTGAAAATAGCAACGGAATTCATAGAATATCACATGACAATTAAGCTCAACACAAAGCTTATGAGCATACAATAAGCTAAGAGGGAAATCAGGAGCACAATGAACCCCAAACAGTCGGAGTTTGGAGAACTCCATTGTTTTGACGGTAGTAACATGCGAGTGGGTCCTATTGGCAACTCGAACTGACTTCATCGAGGAAGAAGGTACGGAGAAGGTTAGTAGGCTACCTTCTCCAGTCAGATGAATAGAGGCTTCAGAGTCGATGATCCAAGCTGGAGCAGGAGTGATGGCAGAGTTGGCTACTATACCTTAAGGAGTAGCAATAGCCGCAGTGATAGTCTTACTGGAGGTAGTGGACTCGGGAGTATGGAGAATCTGCATCAAACGTGAGTAATCTGCATCATTGAGATGTATCGTCTTGCCATTGGTATTTGTAGTAATAGACACCTCTTCCACATCATAGGCATCTTTTTCGGCACTAATAGCATGATAAGGAAGTAGGCCAAAATTCTGTCAACATCATTCAGACGAGTGGTTCTAGCGACCACCGTGAGTGCATCGTGGAAACCGAGGAGCATTAGAATCTCGCCCACGACCGCGACCAAAGTCATGCCCACTTCCAAAGTCTCGTCCACGGTCACGATCAGAGTCACGGTCACGTCCTCCTCGAAAGCTATATCGCCCTCGTCTCCCAAATGATGCGACATGTGTAGAACTCCCTCTTGGACTAAGGTAGGAGGACAAACAACAAATGTCTCCAGTTCCTCAAGACGTCCAAAGATGACCTTCATCGTCGACAGTGTATCTGTTATCAGAAATTGCTCCTTCATTGCATGATATCGGGAATGTGCCATCAAGAAAACGATACACCTGCCAGTCTGAATGCTCTTGTACCTGTTTGGTACAAGTACAACATGAATGCTGAAAGATAGCAAGCTCCTTATATAGACTAATGAGATGCATGTAGTATTCAACTAAGGTAGAATCACCTTGCGATGCAGATCATATCCGCCGATAGATGTCTGCAAGACATGACTTTGTCGTCTTCTAGGAGCATGTCTGCTCAAGATCTTCCCACATCTCCTTGGTTGTGTCCTTGAAAAGTGTTGGTCATTCAGTTGATAACCTGATAGTTATTTGTATGCCAGTTATCATAGTGTCCTCATCTGGAGGAACTTTAGTCAAGATGTAGATTTTCTGTTGGCCACCAATGGATACCGTGAAATAATGATATCGGAGCATGCAATTTTCTGTGCCCTTATGTTTGATAGTAGTACCTTGTGCCATCACGTTAATGGCCAAGGGCTTTGTCTCGGTAGAAGAAGTAGGTGCCGTGGTGGTCATAGAGATGAAGAAAATCCCGTGATTGACTAAATATCCATACAAGGGCTGAGAAGTGCAATAGAACTCACGTTTGGACGTTTAAAAGGTCTGAAAATGCACTGCTCAGTAGATCAAGATGTAAGGGCGACGTGCGAGGCAAGTCAACCCTCCAGATGCGCTAGAAAAAGTGCCCGACAGTGCTTTGAGCGATGCTGATGATGCTGAAGGCTTCAGCTGGGGATGCAGGAGGCCTCAGACGGTGCCTGCTGGAGTCACTGGGTCCTTGTGTGTGCAGCACCGGCTAGGGCCAGGGCCACAGGGACCTCCATCAGTGCTTGCGGTGGCCGATGGGGCCTCCGGCTGCTAGGGTTAGGGCCGCTGGGGCCTCACACGGACTGCTGGGACCTTCGCGTTGGGGTGCGCGAACTGCTGGGACCTTCGGCGGTGGTGGCTGGAGTCGCTGGACTTTGCGTGGGACCCTTCGACGAGAGAGAAGTGCCCGCGCAAGGGGAGAGGTCTGACGGTGGCGTCGGGTTTTAGGTATAGGCTCCGGTCTAGGACCGTTGCTTTGAAACCATATGAAGAAAGAATGAACCGTTGTGGTTTATTCCATGAGTCTTGGATTTCTTATATAGAGAGAAAACCCTAGAGAGCTAACAAAGGGAAAAATACATATATGACCCCGAAGGGTTACCGAAGGATTACATGACGCAAATAAAATAGATAATATGATAACTCTAACAGAAAATATGTTGGAGCATGCTAAGAGCTTACATACCTTTTGGTCCTTGTAAATGTTTTTTTGCTATAAATATATAGAGGTTATATGGTAGGCATCTTCTTGATGTCATACCCTATTTTTCCTCAATAAAATAAAATAGATGCAGTACTTTGATGCGATAAGTGGAATGGATTGTCTATGGTGATATTGTGCTTCTATCGAATGTTTTGAGAGGGAGGCTGTGATTCAGATTCCTGATCTTTCAGTCTTTGAGTTCATGGGGTTGAGACTATGCCATCAAGTGCACATCGATGATAATGGTCAGGCATATTCTTGACCTGACCGTACCTTCAAAAGCTTCCTCGGCTACATTGAGGTGGGCCTTGATGAAGCTAAGGATGTGTTGTTAGTAGTGTCACTAGCAAAAACTTCCCAAATCTATTCCGGGACTTGGTTGGGATTCCCATCAAGGCACGTGATTGAGCTTGAGATCTTGCTGGTACCAGGGTTGGATCCTGTCTCCACCATCTCATACTTTACGATGCATGCAGAGTTACATGAACTGAAGACACAACTAAAAGAACTTCTTGAGAAAGGATATATTTGCCCCCAGTACATCATGGTGGGGAGCCCCCCTTTTTGTTTGTTAAAGAGGGACGATTTTATGAGAATGCACATCCATTGCCTTATGATGTACAGGGTCACAATTAAGACTGAAATCACCTTCGAAGAATATATGATTTGTTTCATTAAATCCAGGGAGTTGATCTTTTCAAAGATCGATGTCCGGATTTCATCAATTATGGATCAAGAAGGAAAATATATACAAAAGGTGAATTTTGAACTTTCTATGGACATTTCGAGTTCCTGGTGATGTCGTTTGGTCTGAAAAATGCATCGACGCTTCTCATGAATCTGATGAACATGGTTTCTTTCGCCTGAGTCCGTTTTATGGTAGTTTTCATAGTCGATGTACCAAATTACCAATTTATTCCAAGGATCAAAGGTAGCATCATCCTTTGAACTTGATTTGGCTCCATCCTCTTTTAAATGTGGTCCCTTGGACGAGACCCTTTCTTAAGGTTCATATGAGAGAGGTTACTTCTAGGTATTTATGAGAAGGATCCATTTTCAATATTTTCATATAGATTTTCCCATGACTTTTATGATCCGTTAGAGAGATGGAGCCGAGGAGCAGGCGTGCTATAGATTTGTTGAAGGGAGGCTCATTTTTTTAATGATTAGGGGGGGGGGGGGGGTTGAACCCTAGTCTTTAGAGTGAAAGCTTGCTGCTTCTACCAAAAGGGATGCTCATTGCAAAGCCATTCTAATACTGATTTCAGTGAGGAATAAATCTGTAAACACGGTAATTAGGCCATTTTTTGGTGGAGTTAATCTGTTATTCATCACTGAGTCGAACCATGTAAACGAATATTTTGATATTGTTTGGCTGCACGTATATCTTTATTTCATATTTGAACAACATGGATCCTTCCTACTCATGTCGATTATACAGAGATTAGGAATTTAGGTATATTGATCAATGTTGTCCAATAATCCAGGTATGGTTGAATTTTTTAGATCCAGATATGGTTGAAGTTCTTTAGATGTCTGTGTGAGATCTTTGACATCAAAGTTTAACAAGTTTCTCTAAAACCTGTAAAAATAAGTCCTCTAGAATCCCCGCACCTCTAAAAACAAGATGATTTAGGAACTATTGGAAACTTCTCGTCTTTGAAACTTATTGATTCAGAGTTCTCTTAAAACGTAGTTTGGTATTTCATTAGTATCCTGGTGGCATGCCTTTTTCGGACTAGGCAAAGTAGCATAAGTATCGATGCTTAAAACCATGGTCGATCGATCATTTTTGCTGCAGGTTGAATTTCACTGATGGTATTGATATCTCATATTGGTCAAGCTTGATTTTATCTTAAGCTCGTATACTTTGTTCCTGTGCAGCCAATGAAGCTCAATGCAGCATAAGATTCCCTTTCAAAGTGCGCCGGATGGATGAGAATGATGCCCTTTTTAGTCAAGTCTCAGATAAAGGTATATTTCCGAAGACAAGCTGTAGATTATTCTTAGTGTTTTGCAAGCTAAACTCAAACCACTAGATCATGTGCCAGAATTGGAGCCTCCAATTCCAAGGCCAAAGACATCAGCAAGAACCGCGAACAGGATGATTGCACAAGTTATGGGACTAAAGCCTTCCCCTGGTTTTGGCGCCAGTGAACTGAAAAAACAGGAGCAAGCCAGAAAGGACCGTATCCGGGCTCGACAAGTCCTGAGAAATGATGCATGGGGTCCTGACGATCCCTAGCGTCTGTTTATTTGCTAGGTGGAAAATACCATGTCAGGTGGGTGGTGTTGATTTTCAACGATGGACTTTCCTGTTTGTAGATCAATGGGTCCCTCAAATCAGTCATTGCTTTGAATAGTGGCTGTGGCTGGCACCTGTGAATACACATTGCCACTTCTATATTTAAAACTGAAGAAACAACAAGAACGGCCCCATCTACGATCTGCTCGCGGGAGTGAGAACGTGGAGATGATTATGTTCTCTGGATTAGCGGAATGCATGGATCTTCCTATATTACTTTCGAAATTTGAAGTATCTGACTTGCTTCCAAGTTTAGAAAATTTTTGCTGGGAGGAAATGTTTGTCTCAGGTATCAGATGGTATCATGTCCAAACCAACTTGGGATTGACAAGATATGGTATTTGCAAGACGTTCACATTGAATTTATTGGCCATCAAAATGTGTACATGACTGTATGGAGTCGTGGTTTCATTCAGATGTACGGTGTCTTTTCTTGGCTTTTATTGGCCAAGTTCAGATGTACGGTTTCTTTTATTGGCCATCAAAATAAGTCAAATCATTTTTGATGGTTTTGTTTCAAATTATTTTGTTCTGACCGTCTCATTCCTACAAAAGATTTGAGTGGCATTCTCATTTGAAGATTGCATTACGGATTTGATATGTTTTGTCTTGTTATGAATCCATTGCAACGTCTCATTTCAATTATCATCGAAGGTATATATACCCGGTCATATCATATAGCAGAATATGGAAGAAAATTTCTAAGTAATTATGCAAGAAAAAATATTGGATTTTTATCACTTGTGCCCTTGTCAACTTCTTGCAATATCAGGTATGCTCTATTTTTTTTGATATCAGTTGTGCGCCTAGTTTCTTACATAATTTACAGTTCTGCTCTTCCTTTAGGGCCCGTTCGGTTCGGGAATAAGCAGGAATAAGGATGGAGAATAAGGAGAATAATGGTATATTCTTTTTCGGCTGGAGGATATGAATAAGGAGAATAAGGTGAAATAAAGGTAGGTAAGGTGAGATAAAGATATGAATAAGAGTGAAATAAGATGGAATAATGAGGAATAATCGTACCATTGGGAACCTTGTCGGGAGGAGAATTGTCCTCTTATTCCAGAGCTTATTCTCCTACCAAACATGCCCTTAAGGTAAAGTAGGGATATAACTGATCTGGTTAACTGATCTGGCAAAAGAGCAGAACTGTAAATTTTATAAGAATGCATGGCAGTAGGCACAACTGAGATTCTAACAAACGGATGGTCATAATTGATATTGTGGAAGTTAAGAAAGGTACAAATAATAAAATGTGATAGAAAATTTTAATTCTCTAACTACTGCAGTAATATGGCATTTATAAAATACACTATACATGGTGCATCTTAGAAATATGACATAAATACTGCAAGTTTGAAGGCTTCATATCTTCTAAACAATGCCTAGATATGATATCGAAGTTTGCATTTTTATAATGTGCATTAGAATGCTATAGATATATTTTCAGATACCAAAAATTCAAGAATGTGTTTCCAATCTTAATTTACTATTAATTTTTTTACGAGCACGCGCATGGAATCTTATTAGGAACTTTCCATGCAGAATTTGCATTTGCTTTATTTTGCCAACATGTTTTTTTTTCACTTTTCCCACAACAAACATGCGAACTAATTTTTTATATTGATTTTACATTTAAACTGTCATTCCCTTCACACACAACTAAGCATTGTGACAGGACTCACATTTGCTTTTATTATATCTAATAACACGTTTTCCCCACATTTGTTTTTTTTTCTCATAGCAATCACTTGAAATTGTTTTCTATTGGCTTTTATTAGCTCAAGCCTTTTCAAAAAAAGTTTAATATGTACATTAGAATTTTGAAGCCTAAATGTGAGTTGAATATGTTTAAATTACTGAGCAGATAGGTAAAGGAAAAGATTCGTGAAGATTAACTTTTTGTTTTAATTTTTAAGTTTGTAAAACTTGCAATTATTATGCTAGAACAAAATTGACCTAAAACAACGAATAGTTCAATATTCGCTGGTGCTTTATTCTCTAAACTCACAATGAATATTGTATTCTACTGTTATATTTCCCGCAATGAACCATATACCAATGGTTAATCGTTAAATTTTTTATAATCATTGTTAAATTTAATAACGATTAACACAAATCTTAACGAATAAGTCAATGGAAAAACATCATTATATAAACATTTAGCAAAGAATATGGCAATTCTTGCTAACTACAGGTGAAAAAAGATAACTTGATAACGAATAATATTAATCTTTATATCATTAATATTCAAATTATTCATTGTATAAGGTCAATTTTGTTGCAATGATTAGTTTACATAGGTGATCAAAAGCCTTCAAATAGATAAACCATTTTATTTAACTTCTACGTAAACCATGCAAAAAAGAAGAAGCAATAATTTAAGCATAATACTTGAGTGAGCAATATGAACCGGTCAAAAACTTACTAACTCAGGTTGAATATTAATTTAAAAAACTTTAATATATATAAAGGGTTGATTAATGTGATGGTTTATGCTACTTGTTTGGACGAGGCCATTGACGTTGACTTTCCTTTATCCTCCCTTTGATTCATCTCAAACCTTTGAGCGCCTATGTAACGTCCCGGGCTTAGGTCCCCGGTCCGTTATCGAGGAAAACTGACCATGACAACTTGTTGGGTACAGGCCCAGATGGATCCGTTGACAACCACCCAAAATGCTTAAGCCCAAGTTGACAAGTAGTAATCCCCATCACTTATAAACCATACCCACACTTCGTGAGTTTTAGGTATGGCAGGGTTGGGGTGTTACAACCTCCCCGACTTATATTCGCAACGTCCTCGTTGCGACATGGCCCATCACTTATTCCCAGTGATAGTGGCGGCTGCACGCTCCGGGTAGCCATTTCCTCCAACCTCTTTGTAGGGGCGGCTCCACCTCTCGGGTAGCCCTCTCCACTATCAGAGAGAATTTGGCTCTGATACCATTTGTAACGTCCCGGGCTTAGGTCCCCGGTCCGTTATCGAGGAAAACTGACCCTGACAACTTGTTGGGTACAGGCCCAGATGGACCCGTTGACAACCACCCAAAATGCTTAAGCCCAAGTTGACAAGTAGTAATCCCCATCACTTATAAACCACACCCACACTTCGTGAGTTTTAGGTATGGCAGGGTTGGAGTGTTACAACCTCCCCGACTTATATTCGCAACGTCCTCGTTGCGACATGGCCCATCACTTATTCCCAGTGATAGTGGCGGCTGCACGCTCCGGGTAGCCATTTCCTCCAACCTCTTTGTAGGGGCGGCTCCACCTCTCGGGTAGCCCTCTCCACTATCAGAGAGAATTTGGCTCTGATACCATTTGTAACGTCCCGGGCTTAGGTCCCCGGTCCGTTATCGAGGAAAACTGACCCTGACAACTTGTTGGGTACAGGCCCAGATGGACCCATTGACAACCACCCAAAATGCTTATCTCCATAACATTAACATAAGTTTCATACGTGCACTTAACTTTAACGGAACTTACACATAAGTCCATAACAGTAAATAATTGCATATATACACATAACATTAACATATATTGCACGTATGCCCGTAACATTTTTCATGTTTAGAGTGGTCTTGATTGTTACTTCTTAGGCGGCTTTGATGGCTTTGATGGCTTACCGCCGGCACAAGCGGTTCATAACAATACATAACATGACAGTGTAGCTACAACTGTAGAGGACTTATCTTTTGCCTCACGCCCCCGGTAGGCGTTGGCCCTTTAGGCCCTTACGACCCCTTAGTTCGAGTCGGTGCCAAAAACTTAACGTCATATTAGAAACGTAGAAAATTAGCTTATTTGTTTGTATTCATAACATCTATTTTTACTTTATCTGCTTCTCTCTAGTTAATTATTCACTATCCATATTAGCCGTGAATACTGTGACTTTTGCATTATTTCAAGATCGTAAATATTGATTCTCTCCCGAGTTATGCGTATACTTGAATAAACAATTCTATGGTATCATATGCAATCGTTGATGGATAATTGCTGCAAGTACTGGAATGGATACATAATAATCAATATATATATATATATATATATATATATATATATATATATCAATACATGCCACTAAGATAGCATGCGTATTGATCTCTTAAAAAAAATCACACATGCATTTTCTATTTATGGATGCATACCCGTTATCAAATTGGAATGTGAATACAGAGATTAAGGCCCTTAGTAACAGGGTATTACCTGGTGGATCACTGATTTCCTTGAAACCGAAATCAACTATTTATACTCTAGTACTCGGATAGATGTCTAATAGATTTGAATAAATTATCAAGAACCCAATAGAATCTTGATTTCGGAAAAATATAATAATGATAATAGATACTTCGGTCAGGAACGTTATCTAACCTCCCATCCCTTTTACAGGGAGGCAATCCTATTGCTCCATGAATATTGATAAGTTTGCACTCCTACTGCTCTTGTTCCGAAATCAATATAGAAACTCTTGACTTTGATTAATGATGCAAAGAGCACATCTAAAATTAAAATACTTATGTGCTAACTTAATTATTGGTTAGGAGAACTTCGATCACGGCGTTAACCGTCTAGACATGAATCCTCAAGATATGTTCCCTATATGGTTTTTCAAATGATACGAGCCTAAAAGGTTCGACACATACAACTATAGGTCATAATTTCTAAACCAACGATCAACACAAAATACTACATAATGATCCTACGTGTTCGACACATACCTTGCCGACGATAGAAATTCGTCGACCGAGACTCCGTCAAATCCGGATCGTTTCCGGCCACATCGATTTCTTCTCCGATTTCGCCGGAATGAGTCTTTGACGTTGACGGAGAAGGTGGTCGTTGCCGGATTCGAAATGCGATAAATATTGTTGCCGGCGACCTCTCTCTCTCTCCCCCTCTAGACTCTCTCTTCCTCACGAGTATGCAAAATATGGTAAGATCAATTGAGGGCTTCATGCCCTTTTTATAGGTACCAATAATGAGATAAATAACAATAATAAGATGAATTAATTTAAAGGATAATTGTGGTAACTAGATAAGGTTGTTGGTAAACTTATCAACTCTTTTTTTTTATTATTAATAGTTTATTTAAAAAAACCAATCCGTCACAGCCTAACGGGAGAAGATGAATAACGTTTCCAAATCGAAGTTACGAATAAACTATGTGGTTCAAAAATTTGTACATTACAGATTATCCCATTGTGATCCCTTATTCAATTGTTTTGAACAAAAAAAATGCAATTTAGGGACCTTTGAAGTTTTGGATCCCAGCACGCCGAAGATAAGGAAAAAAACTCCTTTGCGATATTACGGGATATCGATGAACACTAGATGATCACTATCCGAATTTAAAGTCCGCCAGCTAGGGTCAAGGGATGCAAACAGACAGATATATACAAACACCGGTTTATGTGTTATCTTATTTTTACTGTTTTAAAATCTGGATTTGCAAATTCTATTCTTAACTTAAATACTGATACATATATGGAAATAAATAATCATTTATGATTTTTTTGTAAAGTTGAAATTAATAGATAATTACATCAAAATCAATAAAATATAAATACAATAAAATAAAAAAGAAAATATAGTATTATACTAAATTTAATAAGTTGTATAATAAATGATTAAATAATATAGAGATCGATACTTTTTTCCTACATTTGAAAATTACTCTAGATGTAATATATTTCAAGTAATTCAATAACATATTTGGAGACACAAACAAGTTGATGTATGTATATACAATATAAACAAATAAATTCGGCAATAACGATATTCGTATATGTCAGAAACATTATTTTTATACTATGTGTAAACTATGTACCATATTTAGAGATATGCCTACACAAATTGACATGTGTCAATACAATATACACATATAAATTTGATAATACATACATTCATATCTCACTACAAGAAAATTGACCTAAGATGATGAATAATTTGAATATTCATCGTCATATTTTCAGATATTAAAGATATACCAACGAATTCATTGTTAAATCATCTTTTGTACTTATAATTAGCAACATATATCAAATCTGCTGTTAAATATTCACATAATAATGATCTTGATTTATTCGTTACTATTTATATTAATCGTTGCTAAATTTAACAATAATCAAAAGAAAAAGTAAACGAATAACCATTGTCATATGGTTCACAGTGAGGAATATAGCAACAAATGTAATTATTCGTAACGAATTTAAAGAAAAAAAGCAATTAATAATATTCATTGTTATATATTTAAACACGAAAGATATGACAACGAATATTAAATTATTCATTATCTTAGGTCAAATTTGTTGTAATGTATGTATACTCGAGAAAAAAATGTAAGCTTTTAGTTCCTAAAAAATGAAAAAGGTATTCATATCCATATTATATTTGCAAAAAAAATATTTTTTTTCTCTTATATGTAACCATATTCACTAAAATAAAACATGAATATCCATGTCCGCTTAAAAAAGATAAAATGGTGGAGAAATACAGATATACCCGTATTTGATTATGTACAATATATAAATGTTAATACTTAGTTACTGTATTTATTGCAATTTTATATTAAAGCATATAGGTTACTATATTTAAACATAGATATGAGAATTAGTTGGGAGCAAGCGGGATAAGCAGCTGCTTGCCCCCCTCTCTCCGTCACGCGTCTGCTTTGGAAGTTGATCCAAAAGTTTACGGATACTAGTGGAAGATTTCTAAGAAGCAAGCCATCATTTAGATAAACTCTGAGGCATGGTATTAGCAGTGTTCAAAAAATCCGGGTCAACGGGTACCCGACTTGACCCGTTTACTTTGACTCTAAACTCACGGGTACCCATTTAAAACTGATGGGTCGGGTACCCGCTATGCTATGACCTGTGCCCCATACAAAAAACCCAACGGGTACCCGTCGGTACCCGATTGAAAGTTAAGAAATGCATGCAATGCATGGAAATATTGAATGATTATTTACTATATTTATGCCTAACTTTAGAACGTCGCGAATCTCGTTTGAGTTGAATTGAATCAAATTGAATGAAATTGAATCTCAACACCATTTTTGTGTTCTCGAAATGGATCAAACACGAAGTCCGAAAGGTATGAAGGTGGGATCCAACATGAGCCGGATTGAATCGAATTGAATCAAATCGAACATGAAGACTGAAAGGTATGAATGTTTACGTCAATTAGAACTTCGGGAATCCAACACGAGCTGGATTGAATCGAATTGAATCAATTCGAATCTCAACATCATTTTGTGTTCTTGAACTGAATCAAACGTGAATACCGAAAAGTATGAATATGGGATCCAACACGAGCCAGATCGAATTGAATTGAATCAAATCGAACATGAAGATCAAAAGGTATGAATGTTTACGTCAAACTTTGGAACTTCATAAATCCGACATGAGTCGGATTGAATCGAATCAAATTAAACCGAATCTCAACACCATTTTTGTGTTCTTGAATTGAATCAAACACAAAGATCGAAAATATGAAGATGAGATCCAACACAAGACGGATTGAATCGAATTGAATCAAAATTGAATCAAATCGAACACAAAGATTGAAAGACATGAGTGTTTACGTCAAACTTTAGAACTTCGAGAATCCAACACGAGTCGGATTGAATAGAATATAAATGTTCACTCGAGTCCATAAGTCCAAGAATATAAATATTTTTATTGTAGAATTGGTAAATACAATATTTCATTTGAATATTAAGTAACGAAATTGTATAAAAATAATTGATCATCTAATGTCCGAACAAATCAAATCATGAAAGAATGGAATGACGATACAAAATCTGTGAGTTTCAAAGTTGATATATACCGTTTATGAAAAATTATAATTATTTATTTTATCCCTTTATTCATACTAATATATTAAATGAACAATTCCCTTTTATTATAGGTGATATTCCGTGGGTACCCGCGGGTACCCAACATCCATTAGCATTAACAGGATACCCATTACAATTGGGTACCCGTTGGAATGAGGTGGGTCGACCTGTGACCCGATAACAATGGGGCGGAGCGGATCACGATCAAATGGGGCGGATACCTGCCCCATGGACACCCTTACATGGTATACCACAATTACTCTTCTCTTAATCAAAGGTGTGGTTCTACAGATGATCTTCCTTCCTTGGGAGCCAAAAAAGGTGGAGCAGGTGGTACGTGCTTGTTGGATAGCGGTGACGGGTATTCCACTTCATCATCGGTACCCTTGTGTGGTTAAAACGTTTGGGAAGCTCCTTGCATTTGAAACTCCGTTGCTCTTCGGGGATCCTAATGATACGCGACCTCTCTTCTATCCATCCCTGTAGGGGTGGAAGTGCAATATAAGGCGGATGTCACTTTTGCTCTCTACAACTCTCCTTTTACCCCTAGTAGTGCGCTCTATTCCTCCCGGCTTCTTATCATATGGATCATTGGAATAAAAAAAATGCATTCAAATGGAACAGAGAGGGAAAGGCCAGCTCGAACATCATGTAGCTTGTGCAAGGTGGTTTTGATATGTGCCCGGGGGAGGCCTGGGAAAGGGTTTTTCAAAATGTCGACCGCTTCCCTAAACATCATGGTCCATCACTTCTTTTGCCAAGTACAGTAAAAGAGAATGCGGATCATGTCATTACCAAGAATTTGGCAAAATGAATGAAAAATGAAAGGCAAAAACTCCTCTCAGACCACATTCAAGGATTGGTGATAGAACGTGAGGCCTTGATCATTTGACCTGGCGTTCTAACACCATCTGTAAATCTCACCTCACCTTTTCATGTTTGGATAATGTGGATTGGGACTACGCCTCTTGCCTCACCCTAATTTTGGAAAATAGGAACATATCTTTTATACTAGTTAATATCTATGGTCTGCCCGTGGACACTTGAAATTCTGAATTTTCAGATTTTTGGTGGGCCTTATGTAATTCTCCCGGTAGCTGGGCTATTCTAGACATAATGATAGACGATAATTCTTTAGAGCTAGCCCCTTGTATAAATCTTTCCACTGTTCCTCAGACATTCTCTGACTATCACCCTCTCCTATCGTAGGCCGGCCCATTTAAACCACAGATGGCTTGCTTCAAGATAGAGAATCCTTTTGGAGTAGAAAGCCACGCGGGTTTGGTCTCGGTTCTTAGATTGACCAACTAGAGTCCGATAACCCATTCCATAGACTGAAATTTGGCATCAAAATTCGGAAAAAACCCCGGAGCCTCCCCCTCTACAAATCGAGATTTGACGCATCATGTTGGAAATCAACGGTGATGAGAAAATCAAGGTTTTTAAATCGAATCGGAGACCGAATCGGAAACTCCAACAAAAGGGTTGGATCGAGTTAGACTATGGAATCAAACCGGTTCAATCGGATGATAGTGTTAATATTTTTAAAATCGGATGAGACCGAACCAGTAAGGAAAAAATGGTTGAACTGAGTAATTAAATCGAAATGGATTAACATGCACAGAATATACTCTCAAACACAATTAAATTAATATAAAATATACACACAATTAAAGTTTATTATTTTATACATAAAATATTTTCTTGAATATGCAACAATAAATGGTGTTAATATAGATATAAAAATATTTGAACTAAATACTTTAGCATAATGAAAGGTTAATTATATTTATTATCTGATCTTTTCAAAAAGTTAAGTTGGAGTAGTTGGTTAGTACTCATTAATGGGTTAGAATAGGTCATGAATTCAACACTCATCATTGCCATTATTATTTTAATATAAATTCAAATTTGAATTGTGGTTGAGTGGTTCAATTTCGATTGAACCGGATTAAACCATGTTGCAAATAGTCGATCGATCAGTGGTTGAACCAAAATTGTGCCAATTTGACATGAACCGTCAGAACCGATTAATCAGACCGATTCAGGTTCGGTTCACCGATCCAACCGATTGAACCGACCGGTTCAGTCCGATTTCAATAACACAAGAGAAAAGCATTAACTCCCATGACTTGGAGATAAGCGACAAACTCAGTTCTCTTTCTCTCTCTGGAAAAGACCAATTTGAAAGAGACAATCTTAGATGCCTTCTTTGCTCTTTAAAAACCCCAGGGTGTTAGATGTAACGACCCAAATGACATTGCAAGGATTGTGGCGTCGTTTTATGAAAACCTTTTCAAAGATCCACACTCAATTGAACCCTTAGGACCCGTTCGGTACCCGGGTTTACCCGGATATTGGCTGGTACCCCACGAATCTTCCCCGTTTGACATGCAGGTTTACATGCCAAACCCTCGTCCCCTAACCCGCGGTCTCTCCTAAAGCCTAAGGCAGCGTCTTGTCCATCACGTCGGAGGAGTGCGATTTTCGATTCTCCTCAGAGGTCTTCCCCCATTCTCCCTTCTGATGGTTTCCTCTTCCGAGTCTCGATGCTCCCATGTTTCCGCATTGAGAAGGAAGAGGCGACGAACGAAGATCGATTGGAGGTACAAGGTGGTTTTTCAGCTTCATCTTCTCTTGCACGATCTCGCTGATCGACCTTGTGGGTCGGCTTCCGTCGTTCGACCCTCCGATTTCTTTCTGAGGTACTCTCGAACCATCTTCCTCATGCTTCCTGGTTGGATCCATTTTTGGAGGGCTTCTTGTTCTTCGTATGTTCTTGGAATCTTTCATTTAGGCATTAGGGCTGATCGATAGTTGTGGTTGGCGTTTTTGCGGTAAAGGGGGTGGTAGGTGGCATGATCTTGGCCATCTTGGACCACAAGGGGATTCTTGGTGGCATGTTGTTATTAGTATGTTCTTCGTGAATGAAATAGGGGGTTCTATCCGTGGTATTGTTGCGACAAGGGGTTGGTTGCTGCTGGATGTGCGATATGTATTTCAGTATTGTGGGATGACTTTGGTTTGCTAGTGTTGGATATACTTGGATTTGAGATCCAACTTTGTTGTTGGCCATTGACATAGGCTTGGTTTGTGTCTGGGCTTTGCTATTTCTTGAAGTACAACCTGGATTGGACCTTGGGACATTCGGCTCTAGTTTGATGGGAGATTATTGGTTGAAGGTTGGGGACTTTGGTGTTGTCGTTGATGGAAGTTGCCCTCTTTTGTGGATTCTCCTGTCTGCCCTGATTTCCTTCCTTAGACTAGTAGACATGTTTGGCTGCTCTGTTATCCTCTACAATTGCTTCATGTGATCTGGTAAATTATTTGGTGTAACACCTGAGAATTCACATACCCAAATGTTGTGTTGCTTCCTGTTTATAATGTCGGCACCAGTTAGCTCATGTATGTTGGATATGTCATCTTCTCTATGGTGCAAAGTAGTCATTTGATTAACAATGTTTCTGCTACTGGATATGTTATATGTAGATGTAACCAATATTTTTGCTTGGCATCCTCTGCTATGTTTTGAGCAAGCTAACACTATTTATTAGTTATCAACTTCTACTAATGATCGGACTGTCTAAGCAGTCATTGTGAGGAGAAAAATACATTTTCTCCCATTTTCTCCCTGAGCACATGCTATGATGAATGATCCTTGATTACGCGTGGAGTGTGATGCATGAATTACATAATTTTCTGAATGATGAGGTGCCATGACGATGTCTCTGAGCACCATGGATTATTATTTTGCTCCACTTTTCTATACAGGCTTTGCCATGGCATATCGTATCACCTTAAGCAACACAGGTGCATGTAAACTGAGCATGTGCTATGATGAGAGTCGAATGTTGATATATTTCGTGGAAAAGAATCCTCTCTGAGCATTTGCAATGATGAAACACTACCATTAGCCTTTCCCGTGCAAAATCTCATCCCATTAAACCGATATGTGTAGTTTGAGATCAAATGATGAGACTACTGAGCTTCTTTGAGGACCATTTTACATACATGCATGCACAATGATGTTTAACCCTTGATCTTTACAATGTACTTGAAATTTATCTCTCTAATACATGCGAACTTGGGTTGACTGAACCTTTCACTGCATTTACCAGGAGATGGGACTGAGGTGCAATGATGATATGAGCACATGTGATGACCATTTTCCTAGAACTAACATGCAATGATGTTTGCCTTTGTACATTATAGTGGTACTACCATTTGCTTTGTCACCTTATGTATCCCAGCTTTGTAATTATTTCAACTTATAATCCGGATGTCCGAGGCTGAGGTGCAATGATGATATGAGCACATGTGATGATCGTTTTTCTAGAACTAACATGCAATGATGTTTGCCCTTTGTACATTATAATGGTAATACCATTTACTTTGTCACCGCATGTATCACATCTTTGTGAATATTTTATGATTCGGATGTCCCCAGGGGTGCTAATCGAATCGAATACATTCGAATCCACTTCGATTCAGATTCAATTCATTATAAAATTTTCGAATCCGAATTCGAATCGAATATTAAACGAATTTCTAATCTAAATTCAAATTCAATTCGTTTGGAGTTTCGAATATTCAAATTCGATTCATTTTATATCGAATTAGAATTTTATTTAATAATGTAACTAATAAAAAAATGTATATTAATAATATTTTAAGTTTCAAGAATCGAATAAACTTTGTGATACTAATTTGAGAAAAATTAATTAAGATAAATAAAAACCTTTTAACATAAATGGTAAAATACAATAGATAATATAAACAGCATTAAAATACCTAACTTTTGTTGTTCGTGTACGTCTCTTGCAATTCTCATTTGCTCTTTTTGCACCTATGGTGAATTGAATATATAAAGAAAAAAATTATCTGATCGACCTCTTGATGGCAATCCTTATCTCTAAAGGCTGATATCTGATCGACCTCTTGATGCAGGTCCTCTGCATAGGAATAGAGATTCGGAGGTGTCAGATTAGCTAGGACAAAGAGTTGACTTAACGAGATCGAGATAACCAAAGACCTATGTCGTATGCAGTCACGATATAGGCACACATCCTCTTACCGAAGACAGATGTGTTACTATATGTTTAAGTATGTACATTTGACAGACCAATAGGTTGATGGCCTAATCAAGGTCTATACATCGGCGCGCTGGTGTGCATATAAGGGCATGTGAGTAATAAGATCTCTAAAAGGGATCATACATGTTCATTACTGAACTGGAAGACATGAGTTCACTCATGAGATATTGGGAAGAATCAACTTCCATGCATGGTCATCTCGCTTTGGAAGCTTGATTGAATTTTAGGTTTGATATATATATTTGGAAAGTATATGATCAATACCAACTCTAAATGATCAAATGAGAAAACTTAATGATAAAATCCTGAAGGAGACAGTCTAAAAGAAATCTAAAACTTCGATTTAATCTAGGTCTTCCAGTACGCATGGTGTACATGTATTGGAAATACCTGAGGGTGATGTGATCATAAACGATTGTATAACCATGACGCTTCCATTCCTAGGGAGTGATGAAACGGGTCTGGATTTTAGTGATTCCTCTCGTAGAGAAGTGATCTAATCTTATTCCAAATGTTGGACATTAATCTGAATGTGATTTAGATACATTGAGAAGATTAGATATACAATCTTGATTTAATCAAGCATCTATGGAAGGTCCTCAAGATCTGGATTTGAGATTTGATCTCGATATCCAAGTCAGTATACGTGGAACAATACAATCGCCATGTCCTTATCTCCAAGTATCCGCAGAGAAAGTGCATTATCCTTGAAAGAGTTTATGGATAATTTCACTGCTGGCATACGTATCCAAGCATCGAGAAAATTGATAATTAAATGTGATTTAATTATCATGGATAATATGAATTTGATTCATATTATAAGTAGAGTTATCTGAGATAATTAAATGTGATTTAATTATCAAAGATATGAATAATGTGAATGTGATTCGTATTATTTTGGCACATGAGGATAGAGATCTAAGATGATTAAATACAATTTAATTATCATGGGTATGAATAATGTGTATAGCACTATTTATATTAATCATATATATTACAAATGTGATTTATAATATATTAGAGAGAGCATATTGTGATTTATATTTTTTAATTAACTATTGATGTGAATTAGATTCACATTGGATGATTAATTAAAATATAATTTATATTTTGTTTTGAGATGTGAATTTGATTCACATTTTTCCAATGGCACGATTGCAATATTTCACAAGATAATTATGAATTATTTTTTGTGAAATAATTTACTACAATTGTTGTTGTAAATCCTGGAGATATCATGAGATAAAGGTATTTCATGAGATAATGGGATCTTATGAGATAATGAGATCTCATGAGATGTCGGTAGCCGTCCCCCCCTTTTAGGGAATATGGTTTATCTCCTCATTATCTCCAAGGATAATTAATTGATTTGATTTGAATTTAAATATATTGATTTATCGATATATATATTAAATTAAATTAATTGTTGTTGTGTTTTTACAACAAGATCATAGCCATTGAAAGAAACACAAATCAATCTCAACCATTGATTGTGTGTTGTCCATGGATTGGGATCCATGGACTCCCAAAACCCTATATAAGAAGAGGTACCCCCTGCTCTTCAACATACCTGATTAATGAATGCTCTCTCTCTCTCCTTTTCTCCACACGCCAAGCCTCTCTCTCTCTCTCTTATAATGGTCGTCCACCATGGAGTCATTATGAGAGTCGTCATTGATGCAGCATCGTCGTTATGCTGCCGGATCATCTAATCGTGGATCTCCATCTCCTTCGGTACGTCTCGCTCGTGAAAAAGATGTTGTATCTCATATGACGAGATCAGGAGATCCACCGCTTGGATCATCAACATGAATTGTGAGGAGCACGCCATTCATCTCCGCGCTCGCAAGCGTCTTCTCTGTTGGATCGGACTTGAGATAGGAAGTCTCTTGGTATAGAGACTCGATCGCAACCACACTTCAAGAGGTAACCCTAGTACCTATTTGTGGTTTAGATGAAACGATCCAATACGTGTTCTTGGATCATGTG
Source organism: Ottelia alismoides (assembly GCA_037367405.1). Taxonomy (NCBI): domain Eukaryota; kingdom Viridiplantae; phylum Streptophyta; class Magnoliopsida; order Alismatales; family Hydrocharitaceae; genus Ottelia; species Ottelia alismoides. Next base: position 369,285 of record JAZKJV010006381.1, read on the forward strand.
GTTTCATTGTGTTTAAAATTTTAAATTTTGTTGTTCGGAGCAACTAGTGTGACTAGTCGCTCCCGATCGCATATGATGCGATCCTCACGCTTTCGTGATGCACTTGAGGATTTCCCCCATATCCTTCAACTGGAAGGGTGGTGTTGTCAGTGGTGGGAGCGAGCATGAGTGGGAGACTAGAGCCAACAACGTTGGAGAGAGCGAGCAGGAGCGGGAGGCTGGAGCTGGCGGTGTTGGAGAGAGCGAGCAGGAGCGGGAGGCTGGAGCAATAAAAGTTGGAGAGAGCGAGCAGGAGAGAGAGGTTGGAGCTGGCAATGTTGGAGAGTAGAAGCAAATGTTAGGATTTTTTGTCATGAGTAACGGGGGGAGATGAAGAATTAGGGGGAGTAAAGAGGGGGTATGGTGTATGCAATGGGCATCCCAAAATTGGGATATTTAGAATAAGATGATGAAAAATTTTATTTATTATATTAAGTTGGGTATCATGTGTTGGGATTTTACAAAATATATACTACATTTATTTACATATATAATGCTTCATACCATATCATATATATATGTATATTGAATCGAATTGAATTGTTATCGAATGAATCCAAGTGAATTCAGATTCGATTCATTTGGGAATCGAATCCAAAAGTTTAATTCAAATTCAGTTCATTTGATTTTGAATCGAACTTTTTTCAAATTTTTATCGAACGAATCCTAATCGAATTCAAATGATTCAATTCAATTAGCAGCCCTAGATGTCCCAGACGGAGGTGCAATGATGTTATGAGCACCAATGATGACCACCATCCCGCCAAACATATGCAGTTATGTTTGGCCATCGTTTGAATGCAGTGGTAATACAACGTGTGACTCAGATGTCTGTTGATTTTATCCCGTTGTGCGAATGTTATGAGCACCTACCACAACCACTTAATACTGAAGCATGTTCTATGAAGTTCCCCCATTCAATATTCTATGAATGTAATCATAATATTTGCCTAGTATGGTATATGTTGGAATGTTTTTATGTAATCATGAATTCTTCTTATATGACATTATTATCAAATCTGAAGGTAACATCGTGCAATTTGAATATACTATTCCTATAGAATTGATATGCCTCGTCGGGGTAAGGGGAATAATGTGGAGGAGGGTGGTCGAGAGGACTCGGGAAATTCAGGGAGGGTGGCAAACTGGACACTGATGCATGATAGGATTTTGATTATGTGTGATAGAGGCCCGTGACCAAAACTATTGGTCCGAGAAGTCTTTCGCCACGGTTGGTTGGAATGGCATCCTGCAACAGTTTAATGAACAGGCGGGTCTTCGCTTCACAAAGGAGCACAACCAGTCACGTTGGAAGATCTTCAAAAGGGACCACGTTGCCTACTTGTACCTACGAAACAAGTTCGGTTGGGGATGGGATAACGTGAGAACCATCCGATCACCCCCGATGAGATGGCCTGGTTGGAGATATGACTTTCTTTGCAATTTATATGAAGTAGTTGCAATTTGTTATTCATTTCCGTGTATTAGTAATGCTACACATTTCAGGTCGATAACTCACATCACAAGTACAAAAATCGCCCCTTCTTGTACTTCAAGGAACTATCCTACATCATCGGAGCGGGCACTGCAACATGACGGTATGCACACTCATCGCATGGTTTGATGGGAACTTAGGAGACCGGGGATGCGCAAGTCGACCAAGAACAGGAATATCATGATGATGCGGAGGATGTTACCGAGGTACCCACACACCGTCCGTCGTAAGTAGGGCCACACAGCGATCCTCAGGCTCCAAGCGTCGGAGGAGTGCAGATGGGAATTGTGCTCCACTGGACATGTCCCAGTTCATGGACTTGATACATGAGAGGATAGGGGCGCAAAGAAGATAACAAGACGAGGATGTCCGCGACGCTTACATGGAGTTAAGGGAGGCATGCCCTACTCTCTCCCCCGCTGTATTTGTCAAGTTTGCAGATGCATTGGCACACCCTGCCAAAAGGGAGTTGTTTCAGACTATCAAGGATGACCCCGAGTACCTGCATGCTTGGGTTTGTCATATTCTTGGCCAACCATAAGACATCTGGTACCCATGCGTCTGTTGAAATCTACGAACAACCCCCTATCTTCGCTATTTTATCTTTTCAAAAGAATATTTTTATTTGTATAATGTACAATACCGGTAGAAATTTCTGACATTGTTATTTGTATTATGTCCTCGCACTCTTGCTTGTTATTCTGACATTGTTATTTACGTGCTTTCTAATTTCATTTCCAACTTCAATGCACCATACATAATCACTATAGCTTTCTCATTGATAGGGAACACTTGAAATGCTTTTCTGTGATTTCCCCCTTGTAGCCAGAATGCTTGATATAGCCATGTATTGATTTGCTTTATATAGGTCATGCGCAACTTACACGTGATTCTTTTTCTAGATGGATGATCAGTTGTACAATCCGTTCGAGGAGATTCTCACTGAGGCAACCGAGTTGTCCTATGCGATGGCGTTGTACATATTCTTCATGACAACTCACGAGCATGGGTCGTCTTGAGTGCCCATTCCTCTTAATATGAGGCCATGGACGGGACGGATGTAGATTGAAGATATGATGGTAGGCCACATTAAGTGATCCTATATATACTTCTGAATGGAGCCTGCAACTTTGATGAAGTTTGTAGAGTTGCTTGAGCAATGCATAGGATTAACTAACACGCGCAACATGGATACCATAGAGCAAGTGTGCATATTCCTCTTTACATTTGGCCATGCGCAGCCGAATTGTGTACTCCAAGAATGGTTCCAACACTCTGGGTCGACTATATCATGGCACATCCATAGGGTTCTAAAAAGGTTCTACACTTGGAGGATCTGCTAATTCGTCTCCCCACGATAGGAACACCACATCGTATAACGCCGGATCATTGTTATGCTCCTTACTTCCAGGTATGCTCATTTTGTCCTGTTGATATCATTTATTTCCCTTTCTGTACGTGGCTAATTTAAATATCTTATCGATAGGGTGTCATCGGTGCTATCGATGGGACGCACATTAAATCAACCGTCCATGCAGGTATAGAGGCTGCATACCGTAACAGGAATCAGGTCATATCGCAGAATGTCATGGCAGAAACATCGTTTGATTATTTGTTTACTTAGATCCTTACTGGTTGAAAGGGATCTCCCTCAGATGTCTGTGCTCAGGGACGCGATTGATCGAGAAGGATTCATCGTACCAGAGGGATGCAGATATCTGGTGGACCGTGGATATACGAACACAGACTCATTTATGGTACCATATCGTGGCATCATGTACCATCTACAAAGTGGAGGGTACTAGACAAGGCGGAGCGATACATCTCCCACAAACACTTGTTCAATCATAGGCACTCGAAGCTGCGTAACAACATAGAGAGGACCTTCGGGGTATGGAAGAAGAGGTTCAGGTGTTTCTCATGTATGCCTACCTACGCGTTCGAGACGCAAAGGGACGTTGTAACGACCACTGCAATCATTCATAATTTCATAAAATTGTATAGTTCAGACAAGTGGTTCGACCGAGTTGAAAAGTATTTGGTGCCAGAACCTCCAGAACTAGAAATCGAACCTGGTGTTGAGGTTAGAGTTACACGGATGGAGATGCAACGTGGTGAGCAACATCGTGACAACATGGCACATGCGATGTACAATGACAGGCTGCGACGTTTGCATTAAGATATATAAACTGGAAGGGACAGTAGACTTGCTTATCCGCATCTAAAAATATGTTTACGCAATTGTACATTGGTTAATGCTACATTTTCTATTTGCCTTATTTTCTGATATGTGGTCCTCGTGTTCTTTTGATTCTATGGTATTTTCGGAGGCACATATTTCTTTTCACACCCAACTTCTATTTATTTTCCGAAATTAAGTTGTACATATTATCCACAATCCTATTGTCAAATTTGCACTTCGTGGTAAATTATTTAAATTGCAGTCATATTTTTAAAATTGCATAGTCAAATCTACTCCCTTTTAAAAACAATAAAATATTTATATTGAAATTGCATTTTTATACTTTACAGAAATTTCAACATTGTATAAATAGGTACCATGAAAATTACGCATGCTTCAATTCGAGTACTCATGTACATTGTTAAGAATGCAAGGAAATATTACCTAGACAAATTTCAGGAACTTGCAACTTACGTACTTCAATGATAACAAATTTCCTACTATTATATTTAAAGAAATACAATAAATAGACGGTACGATTTCGTCCTAAAACTAGCACAAAAATATTAGCAAAGTATAACTCTCCTTATCGAGATCAATAAATTTGATAAACTACGTAAGCTACGTAATTAAATATAAATTCCAGCAAATTTCTCGATAACTATGGCAATAAATCACAATGTGATTATAGCGGACACAAAATCTTCAACTATAATACCATAAATAAGAAGGGTAAAAATTGCAAAAGTTGAAAAGCTAAAATAATGCAAATTCTACCACCAACCCCACTAACTAAAAACAATCAACAACCAATCATTATCCCAAACTTCAGTAAAAGTCACATCACAGACAAATTCAGGTTACCTAAACCCGGAGTGGGTTAACCCCTCAGTTTACCTACGAACCAAACACACGCTTACTATATAACCTTGGTTTAGACCTAATGGGAGTTCTCAAGGATCCGGAGGGGCTCATCAACCCCTTCACTTTGATGGAAGTTGAAAGGACCATTAAGTGCTTGAAACCCCAGAAAGCACCCAATCCTGATGGTGCTATCGTCCGATTCTTTACGACATTTTAGCCCACTTTAAAAAACACATTTATGGATATGATCAATTATCTATCCAAAGAGGATGAAGATTTGCAAAACTTGAGGCATATTACTAATTCTGTCGTATTCTTAATTTACAAATCATTGGATCGTGAAAGCATATCCAGTTATAGAACCATTAGATTGATAAACTTGTCGCTTAAAATTATCCCTAAAATCCTGGCCAATAGATGAGCTCCCAACAAATTAAATGAGCTTATCCCACCTATCCAATGTGCCTTTCTTAAAAATCGGTCGGTCCATGACTTGTCTTCTTCTAACCTCAGAAACTCATTAAGTCATTGGTATCATCTGAACTATAAGGTGATCATTCTTAAGGTTGGATTTCGAAATGCATTCAATATCTTCCTGTAACGCCTATGTTTTTTTAAAAGGAACATGTGCTTTTCCTTTTTTTCCTAATAGTTATCATTACATTTAATTCCCAATTAATTAGCCCATTATTACCTCCATTCATGGTTATAAAATACTTGTGAGATTTGGGAATGAGAATTCACGTCATCTTTTCCATTTCTTATGTAGAGAGATAGAGAGGAAAGAGATCTTAACTCTCAAGAAAGATTCATCTCTGTCGTGGGAGTCGATGACGTTGAATCGGAGAAGGAGGAGAGTGTGGATACGTTACCGGATGGAGTCGTGACGATTGCGGTAGAGATAGTTAAGCATTGGACCTGAAGTATGTATCGACTTAGGATTAAGATCTACAAATGTATGCATTGATTTTGTATGAATTATCAGGAAACACTATTCTTTACATCGTATGATTTCGGATCAATATTAATAATCCTAGGTATCTTGAGACTAAGTATTTAGCAATACCCAAGAAGATACAAGAAATTAATTGTAGGGTTACCAGATAGTATTTGGCTGGCTGTTCCTCGATTTGATTAAGAAAAATGGGGATCTCATTCATTAATTTCGATTCGATTTGATCATGTTGTCATACTCACTTGACCAGTAGGGATAGTTGCCACCGAACTAAACAAGCATATACATACCGCCAATGTTTTATACCAAAGGATATATTTAGATATCTTAATAATATATTTACAATCAGATAGGACTCTTGTTCTTTTAGTAGGAAACTATACAGGGGTTGATAACTATGATATTACATATGGTAATAACTTCACTTTACTAATTAAAAATGGTATGTTTGTGAAGCCAACAATCACGTGGATGCTCCTAATTTGCTCCATTAAGAATTAAGCAAATATTAGATGATTTCCTCTCTCAAGTCTAAGAATACCAATGATAAAGTTCATTAATATACATAGATATTGATGGTTGATAATTTATCTTTAATAATTGTGAAAAAGGAAATATCAAATGACGTAATTTACTCTCGTACACGTGAGGACATCTACAATTGGCATGCTCGTCGAGATGTTTTTCTCAATGGTTAAACTACACTTTGATGCTTTTGACTATCCTACATGGTAGAGTTATGCATACTATATTTCTGTTAATTTGCCTACAAACTTGTTAATCTTATTGATGAAAAACTGATAGAGCACAACTGATGGTACACTAGACCTTTTATTTGTATAATAGGGACCTTCATCTACTCAATATCCCATTAAACGATTAAAAATATCGTGGTTGCAATCAATAGTAATGCTTTTGAACTTATCGTTCTTATATTATTGTCACAATCCACATAACATATAAACTTTCCTAATGAAAAAGGAACGATGCTAGTCATGTGATTTTTTAAAAACTGTGAACTGTTATGTAAGTTAAATGGTTAACGGGGTAACATCTGAAAATTCAATCCATGTGTTGCCATAACAGTATTGCGGCAAAAAGATATGAATGGTGTATGAGCGACTATCCACCATTGATATGATAGTAAAATTTGATAGTAGTTATTAAAGTTATCAAGTCATAAAAGTTGATAAATAAGATATTGAATAGCAATGTTCACATGAACCATTATGGTATGGAAAAGAAAATGGTATTAAAATGATTTGAATTTCCTTAATATAAATAATGGTATGATGAAGGTAAGCGGAGCTAATTGCTACACCTAATGGTGGGAGCCTCTAGAGTCCAAATCGTAGGCCCAACGGGCAACGCCACAAGGAGCGTATGGTTGTAAGGAACCACAAAGGCAAAAACTAAGTCCTCTACTGTTGTAGCTACTGACGATAAGCGGAGCTAAGTGCTACACCTATTGGTGGGAGCCACCTCTAGAGTCCAAAGATCCGCCGTAAGGGCCACTTGTTTGCAAGGAACCACTGAGGCAAAAGCTAAGTCCTCTACTACTGTAGCAACACAATCATGTTATATCATGGACCGCTAGTGCCATCGGTAAATCCAGCAAAGCCATCAAAGCTGCCTAAGAATCTAACAATCAAGACAATGCTAAACACGAAAGTATTATAGGCATATGTACAATTATGTTAATGTCATGGACATATGTACAATTATGTTAATGCCATGGGCATATGTACAATTATGCTAATGTCATAGGCATATGTGCAATTATGTTAATGTCAAGGTATATGTATAAATGTATTGAAAAGTCATGCAAGAAAATGATTTATAATGGTAAACCATTATAAGTATGTAAGGAAATGATTTATAAAGATAAATCATTATAAGTTATGAAAGAAATGGTTTATAAAGATAAACCAGTACATGTTATGTGAGAAAATGATTTAATTAAAGAATAAACCATTATATGTTATGCAAGGAAATAGTTTAAAATTAATAAACTGTCAAGGCATGCAAAATCTAGTTAAGGGGTTAATCTGGAAGAATGATCTAATTGATAAATGATAAATATACATGTTATGGATTTCATGGAACACACCCCTTATGATGAATAATGATAGATTATATATTTTTGTGTGTATTGCACATGCATACTCATATTTATGAAAGAATCAATATAGAACTGGTTAGATAACGACTTAGACATGCATGGGACATCTAGGCACGCAATGATATTTTTCCATGGGTACTCAAGTATATGAAATGTAATGGGTTAAAAGACCATTAGAATTCCCATGCATGAACCTTGATGCATACTGGGCATTAGTCTCATGAAAATGTATGCTTATTTATTTCAGGTAAGGACCAAGTTCGACTAAGCAATCAAGTTCGTGTGGCAGACTCAACAAAACATTCAACGTGGTATGGATAGTTACATGATTTATGATGGATATCTGTATGTCCATTGGAACAAAGAGCCATGTTATGAAATTATTTAGTTTCTTTTGCAAGTATACCCTTATTAATATTGTAATAATGGAACTATTGGTTGAATTGGATTTTATTGATCCTTTTGAGAATGATTTTTTTGTATACTCATTGATTACCATGCATGAATCGGTAACGACTCGAACGTGTGATCTTTTATCGCATGCTTCCACCAGTCGGCGCGACCCGTTCTGTTACAAATGGTATCAAAGCGGAGTTCCTTTGGTTTTAGGATATCCACAATAGATAGTGACCTAGGATTGAGATGAATAGAGTCAAACCTAATTATTACTTGCAACTCGTTGGCCCTTTGATTTTCTAAATCAGATGGTGATCAGAGACCGTGAGTCATCATCAAATGATGAGATTGTGAAGGACTCACTCTAATAATTACTATAATTGATGACAACTATGACTCAACAGTGAAAGTATTATGCATATAGCTTGGTGGATTTTTATTGAAGGCCTTTATTCACACAACCTTTTTTTAGAGTTAAAGAAGCAATTGCAAAAAAAAGACCAGATAAGAGATTTTTCTAGGAGCACCTTTTTTTTTTACTTTGTGAATAAGAAAAGGTAAGCCACATAGTCTCTGCATTGGGTATGGGTATTGAGCGGAAGTTAAGGTGACTTTTAGGGATTTATATCTACTCTTTGTATCAATGATTTATTCATTTGATTATTGAGAGAAAAGATCTTTTTAAAATCAATTTACATCTGAGGTATCATTAACCCACAATAAAGGAGGATGAATTTTTTTCAGAATAGCTTTCAGAATGGGATTCAACAATTATAAATTTTGGATCATGCCTTTTGATCTCTTGAATGTCCTTACAGACTTTGTGAAGCTTATGAAAATGACATTTGTAGAATACCTTAACGAATTTATGATCATGTCTGTGACGGTAGTATTATAAACTCTTATGGTATGGAGAAACACCAAGTACATCTCAATATTTGTATTTGAAATACTAGTCCAATCCCAGCTTTATGAAGTGTTCTCTAATTATAACTTTTGATGAATATGCATTTCATCATCTTTATTCATTTAGTTTAGCTTAAAATCCCTTATAAAACATCTGTATATAATACTAACTCTATGTTCTTACTAACTTGCATCTATGTGTAAATATTGTCCACTTATTACCATTTTAACCTAAAATAAATAAAGAAAGAAAGAAAAGGAAACATAAAGAAAAGGAAAAAGAAAGATTGTATATATATAATAGATACATGCTGACCCGAACCCCGAGAGAAAATCAAGACTGACCTGATCGACTAGGAATAAATTAGGGGAAGATATGGTCCTTATTCAGAACATCCAAAAAAATATTGTGTGCTGTGTATATTTGTATACTACACTATTTATTTGTACATAAATTGACCTCAAACAAAATAATGTTCAAAACAAAAGTTGTAAATAAAGATGTCTCCTAATTAATAAAAATAATTGCACAATCAAATCATGTACATAATAAAAGCAACCACACTTGGAAAAAGCCACTAAGCAATAATTGAAAGACCAATTTCGGCTCCATATGAAGTCAAATTGAATCAAACTCACTTCCATTATATTCTAAATTAAATTATCTTTAAAATGACTATGATTTAATAATTTTTGGAGTTACGGGTGTAAAATCAGTTTTCTGGGGTGGTTTATGCAATTTTCTCATGTATTTGTACATATTGTATTTGCAAATATTTATAAATATTTTTACTAACTATTTAAAATAAAAAAAATAAAAAATTTAAAATAAAAAAAATTAATTTCCTTGTTTAACTTTGTAAATAATGTACTATATGTATATAGTTTATGTATATAGTTAATTTTCTTAAATAACTACCACAAAAAATATTAACATTTAATTTTCAAATTATTAAGTGATGAAAATACAAAAAAAATTAATTAATTTTTGTAAATAATTTTAACACAAACCTTTTCACGTTATCTCGTTTCAAATTTTTCTCTCTTATCTCTTATCTTCATCCAAAAATTCAAAAAATCAAATTTCAATTCTTATCTTTTCTATTTATATGGCCCCTTCTCCATCAATTCAATTTGATCAATCTTTAGTGACAAGAGCCCGATCTTCGAGAGTCTTCTTGTCACAGAAGGGTGCCTAACCTCCGAGCCGTTCGGTGACAACGAGTCGGCCTTCTCGTGGTGATCAAGGTCTTTTCTGCTCCTAAGGTGAGATCCATTCTTTTTCTTATTTTTCATCTAGATTAATCTTAGTTATTTTTTTGCTTTAATTTCATCGTCATGTTTTTATCTAGATCTTAGAATCCATCATGATTTGATCCTCCACTGACTCGATTTTTTATTTCACTTTCTCGATCTCTGCGCATTCTTTTCTACCTCACACGATCTCTCACCTCCGACCATGCACGGTGGTCGGAGATCCGATTCCATCCGCCGTTTCCCTCGGAACCGCACTCATCCACATCTTCCGTTTTGATTTTTGGATCGAGTCATCCTGCTTGCATCCTAATTATTTATAAATAAAAATAACAAAACACAAAAGTATTTTTTCCTTCTTTCTAACATTTGTTTTGTAGGATAAATAAAAAACACAAAAAAATAAATAAATAAAATTACAAAAAATTTCTTCTTACAGCTTTCTGTTCTTCTTAAAGGAAATAAAAAAATTCTTTTCATTTCTGATTTACAAAAAATAATAAAAGCAAAAAATAAAAAAAATAAAATGATCGCGCCCCAGGCGTTGCTCTACCAAACGCAAGCGGTGTCGCCGCCTGACTCCGCCGCAACCACCTACGGCACTGCCCCTCGTCGCGCCATCGTTAACCTTCCGCTTCCCAGCTGAGCGACTGGACACACGTCGTCGGTCACCATCATCTCACCTTTCGAGGTCGACTTCCTCCACTGCGGCAGACCCTCCAAGCACCTCCCGTGCCATCCGCTCGCCAGCCTTCCTCCGCCCGCACGTGCCGCCGCCACCGCCCTGAACAGCAGCACCGAGGTCGAATACACTCGTAGCGATGCCCGACGCCATCTCAGCCGTGCGAGTGTGCCGCCTGGATCTCGCGGCACCTCCGCCTGAAGTTGCGAGGTCGACTTCACCCCGAGCGGCCGCATCCGCTGAGCTCGCCATCGATGCCTAGCAGCCTCCCATAGTGCCAATCCTCCGCGAACGCACCACGCCAGAGAGAGAAGAGACCACCGACGGCGGCGCACGCCCCTCCTATCTTTGGTGAAGAACGAAGCAAGCAGAACAATAAACCCTAGGTGGAGTTTTTAAATAAATTATTTTTTTAAAAAATTGCAGTTCAACCCCCGGTGTTCTTCAAAATTGCGCAAAGATCCCCCACCATCTAGCTATCATGTGCTTCACACATGCTCTCCTAGGTAAATTTCATTTTCTATCTCACAGTTTATTTTTATTATCATTTCATGTAAAAACTTTTAACATTTGCATTTCAGTCCATGAATTCCAGACCTTCATTTGCATGCTCTTTTCAGTGAAATAAATGTTTTTGTTGGTCAATAAATTATGAAAAAATCATGCTATGCTCCTGATACATGTATTTTTCTAGCATAAAATTGCCATTGCATTTTATATTCCATTGATTTTATTTAAAAATAAAAAACAGTGTCTTTTCTCTTCCTGAAATTCAAAAATTCATAAAAACTCGAATATTTTTTTCAAAAATTTTAAAAAAAATTAGATTATTTTTATTTTATTGTCTTTTAATTTCTATCCAAATTTCATGTATTAATTCTTTTCAAAGCCCAAAAAATTAAAAAATACAAAAAAACTTATAAAAATCATAAAAATTCTAAAAAAAATCCAAAACTCATGATTTCAGTTCCTGTTTGTAGATATTTGTCTATATTTTGTCTTAAAAATAATTGGTAGGAGTTTTAGGTACTTAAAATATTTTTAATTGCAAATGACTCCAGGACGTGCGCTGTTTATCATTTTTGCCACTATTTGATTTTAAAAAATACAAAAATATATGAAAATTTTAAAAAAATTTCCAAAAATATTTTAAAGTCTTTAAAACCCAAAAAATATTTTCTTTGGATTTTTCTGAGTATTTTTGATATAATTGAAAAATACAAAAAGAGTGTGGTGTGCGTATTTCATCCCTTGTGCATATTGTTCTTTATTTTTGAATATAAAAAATTTTACAAAATCAAAATCAATAAAAATTTGAAAATCAGAAAACAAAAAATAGAAATAAAATAAAAAAATAAAAATCAAAAAAATCCACAAAAATTAAGGATAGTTTGCCTTTGAGATTCCTGTTTTTTCTCTTAATTGATTTTCTTTTGTGTTAGTAATTATGAGACGTTTTTTAGTGTAACCCCAGTAACGGTCAGTTCTGTATTTTCCCTTCCATGTACTCTCTAGGGTTTCTAGGGTTTTCCTATATAAGGACCCCTAAACCCATTGGAATAAACAGAATAAAGCATTCCTCTCTACATGGTATCAGAGCAACGATCCTAGACTGGGGCTCTGACCTAATCTCTCCCCTCTCCTCACCCGCCGCCCCTCCACCCCCCTCTCGTCATGCGTGAACCCCAGACCTAAGGGAACCCACCCGTGCCTCCACGCCATCTGCCTTCCTCCCCCCGCACGCCCCCGCATCCCGCGCGCTCCCCGCACCCCGCGCACCCCCCGCACCCCGCGCGCACCCCACGCGCACCGCACGCACGCCGCCACCGCGTCACCTCGGAACCACTCCGCCCCCCCACACCCTACACGCAATCCACGCACACCAGGCGCTGCGCTGCCATCTTCAACCCTTCCTCCCATTCCTCTGCGACACGTGAGATCATCGCGTCCAGACCGCCCTCGCCTCCAGGTCGCCCTCACCTCCAGGCGCGCAGTCACTCCACGCCTCCAGACCGCCCAACTGGCCCTTCCACACCGGCCACCAGACCTCTGCTGCCGCCCCTCCAGGCGCTGGGGCCCGTCGCCAGGCAGTCTACGACGTCCAGTCTCTTAGCCGTCTCTTACCCGCCGCCAGGCCATTCCCTCCGACTGCCTAGGGCACCTACAGGCCGCCTCCAGGCCGTCTCCAGGCCATTTTCCTTTGCGGCGTTTTTCACAAGTTCGCCTCCTCGCACGGTACTCCTTACACGATAGTCTGGTTATTTATCGCCTGGTGATGTTCTCATATGTTCTCATGATCATTGAGATAGCCTAGATTATCTAATCTTTTCTTTTTCTGTACTTCTCATTCTACTCGGCTGCCATGACATCTACTTCCACTTTTGTGGACTCCAAGCCCCTGTATCCGACCCCTTCAATGATGTCTCAAGGCACTACTATCAAACTGAAGGGATCCGAGAACTACGCTCTGTGGTCTCGGTCCTTCAAGGTTTTCATTAGTGGCCAACATAAGAACTATGTTCTTACCACTGTCCCGCTAGCTGCGACAGACAAGGATTAGGTATGCTGATAACTGTCAAGTCATTACATGGTTAACGAACAGTGTTGACCTTTCCATTGCATCCAATTTCCTTTATAAGGAGACCACCAAGGAGATGTGGGAGAGCCTTGAAAATACATATTCCCAATAAACAACCAAATCTAGGCTTTCTGATATATACACTAAGATTTGGTCTACAAACTAAGGCGACACATCATTAATCCAATATTACAGGCTGCTGACAGGCCTATTTGAAGAACTTTTTATCTTTCAACCTGCCTGTTGTGATAAGCAGGTAGGAAAACGGGTAGAATGACAGGTTTACAGATTCTTATGAGGTTTACATCCTCTATATAAACCTGTAAAAGATCAATTTCTAACAGCTGCAGTGTTGCCTAATCTTTAGACCATTTTTGGTTGTCTATAATAACTTGAGTCTCCACCTCCTCCTTTGTCTGCCGAGACATCATCACATTTTGCAAGGGGAAGATCTTTTCACTCTAGAGGACATGGACACGATTCTGGCCAGGGACGTGGCCGTACTTTGGGCCATGGACGAGACTCATCACGTGGCCAAGGACGTGATCGTTTTCCACCTTGTACTCATTGTGGTCGCATGAATCACTTGTCAGACCGGTGTTGGGCCAAATTTGGCATGCCCCCTAATGCCAACAATGCATATGAATCTGCCCTCTCTGATACTTACTACGATGCATCTGAACAACATACTGGTGATAATCAACCCTCTTTTACTGCCTCAGAATAAGCCCGACTACGACAACTGCTGCAGAATACTCCCACTGATACTACTGCTCCTGCATCTACTGCCAGTCTTGCAACAATCTCGAGTACTACCGCCAGCACTGCTTCGACATCTGCGCCTGCCTAGATCATTGATTCAGGAGCATCGACTCATCTCACAGGAGAAGGTAGTCTTTTGTCCTCTTCCCGACCTTCTTCGATCTTGAAATCTGTTCGGGTTGCCAATGGAGATTATTCACCTATCACTAGTGTGGGCACTATGGAGTTCTCATCCACACTACGACTAACAGGGGTTCACTGTGCTCCTGCCTTCCCTCTAAGCTTATTATCTGTTCATAAGCTATGCATTGAACTTGACTGTAAAGTGATATTTGATAAATCTTGCTGTTATTTTCAGGACATCCGGACGAAGGAAATTTTTGGTGGGGGGCATGAGAAGAATGTACTATATTATCTTGACATTCCTACAAATTCTGATTTCTCAGGTGCAACTTCCATCTCCACCAATCATCTAGTATGGCACCTTCGTCTTGGTCATCCATCCGCTAAAGTCCTCTCTATGATGTTCCCTGAACTTTCATCGCTCAAACCTTTTGAGTGCGAGGCATGTCAGTTTGGGAAGCATCATCGAGCCTCTTTTTCTGCTTGTACTGAGCCCCGTCGTTCTGTTCCTTTTTCATTAGTTCATTGTGATATTTGGGGACCTTGTCCGGTCCGAACACTAAGTGGTCACAAGTATTTTGGTGTCTTTATAGATGATTTCAGCAGGTTATCTTGGGTTTTTCTGCTCAAAGAACACTCGGAGATTAATCTTATCATAAAGAACTTCTTTCATTATGTTAAAAATGTTTTCTCCTCTAACATACAAATTTTTCGTTCTGACAACACATTAGAATTCACCCAACATGACCTTGCCTCCTTTTTTTCCTCTGACGGAACCATCCACCAAACTTCTTGTCCCTACACGTCCCAACAAAACGGGATAGCAGAATGGAAACTGAGGCATCTTCTAAATGTTGCTCGCTCTCTTCTATCTCAGATGAAGGTCCCTAAAACCTACTGGGGTGATGCTATTCTCACAGCCGTCTATCTAATAAACAGAGTACCCTCGCCTACTCTTCATGGGTCCACTCCATTCTCTCTTCTTTATCCCAATGAATCTCCATTTCCTCTCCCTCTACGGATTTTTGGATGTGTGTCCTTTGTCCATAAATTTCAGAATATCGACGAACTCTCACCATGGGCTATTAAATGCGTCTTTCTAGGTTACTCACGAACTCAGAAAGGGTACAGATGCTATGATCCTGCTGGTCATCGGTATTACATCTCTGCTGATGTAACATTCTTTGAGAAAACTAGCTTCTTCTCAGATTCTGTCACTGATATTTCACTTGATATTCCTTCGCCACCCATCGTCCATAAACAAAGTTACGTTCCTACACCACCAGCAATCCCTTTAACAGTCTCGTTGCTGCAGGATAATATGCCTTCTCCGACTGTCCCCTCCAAGAATGTCCCGGATGATCCTCTAGAGCTTCCCATTGCTCTACGGAAGTGTAGAAGACACTGTGCTACTTACCCCATATCCAACTACACATCCACAGCTGGCTTATCTTCCGATGACCGTCGGTACGCTGATGCTCTTATGATTGTCTCCATTCCACGAGATCACATTAGTGCTCTACAAGACTCTGGTTGGAAACATGCAATGAATGAAGAAATGAATGCACTTACTTCCCGAGGGACATGGGATCTTGTTCAATGTCCGAAATGTGTTTGACCTGTAGAATGCAAATGGGTCTTTACGACCAAATAATTCTGGGATGGCACAATTGATAGATTAAAAGCTTGCCTTGTGGCTAAAGGTTTTACACAAACCTATGGTGTCGATTATTTTGAGACATTTTCTCCTGTTGCACGCATGGGGTCTATCCGAACTATTCTCTCTGTTGCTGCAAACAAATCTTGGCCCCTCTTTCAGCTTGATGTGAAAAATGCATTTCTTTATGGCGATCTTGATGAGGAGGTATATATGAAACAACCTCTGGGCTATGAAGTCGAGGGGGAGTATGTATGTCGACTTTGCAAGGCTATATACGGTCTCAAGCAAAGTCCAAGAGCATGGTTTGACAGGCTTACTACAGAAATAACCACTCTTTTTTTCCAGAGGATGACATCTGATTATTCTGTATTTGTCGGGAAAAGAGCAACTGGAACATTTATACTTGCAGTCTACGTTGATGATATGGTTGTCACAGGTGACGACTACAATGGGATATCAGAAACCAAGGCCTTCCTTCAAAAGGTATTTGTTACCAAGGACCTTAGATCTCTACGTTACTTCTTGAAGTACTTCGCACTACCGAAGGACTTCACCTCTCACAAAGGAAGAACTGCATGGACATACTTACTGAAGCAGGATTTCTTGGATGCAAGCCCTCTGGTATTCCTGCTGATCCAAAGAAGCATGCCACCTCATCCGATTCAACCTTTGAGGATGTCTTCCGATATAGAAGCCTTGTTGTAAACTTCTCTACCTTACTGTAACCAGACCAGATATCTCATGTTACAGCTACTGGCAGGATGTTCTCCAAATTCTTTGATACTTAAAGGAATCTCCAGGACGTGGACTCTTCTACAAAGCAAATGGACACACGGACATGGTTGCCTATGCAGATGCTGATCATGCAAGCTCTCCAGAAGATCAACGCTCGACTACAGGATATGCTATGATGGTTGGAGGAAACACTATTACCTGGAGAAGAAAGAAGCAAACCGTCGTATCCAGGTCAAGTGCAGAAGCAGAGTATAGGGCAATGGCACAAGCCACCTGTGAGATCACGTGGTTATTGGCCTTTCTTCAAGAGATGGGTATTAATGTCACTACGCCTATTCCCTTGTATTGTGACAACAAATCTGCAACCTACATTGCCACAAATCATGTATTCCATGAACGAACCAAACACATAGAAATTGATTGCCACTTCGTACGGGATGCAGTCAAGATTGGAAGAATCACCACTCCACACATCAGTACTGATCTACAGCTTGTAGATGCCTTTACAAAGGCATTACTAAATTAGCCAAAATTCACGGGGTCTAAAATTATGTCTCACACAAGGCGGAGACAACCGAGGTCGCTGCGGTGACCCGCAATGAATCCTGGACTAAAATAAACAATTAACCCACACTATAGATCAAACAATAAGAAATAAATGTGAAGTTAAAATTTATTTTTAACTCTACATAAATGGTGTATAGAGCAAGTATGCAGAGAGTTCGAACACAGGGAGCAAACAGGGTAGATCAAACAGGTGTGCGTGTGAGAGTGTGAAGTGTTGTCTACACTAATGCAAAGCAAATATTTTGGTGGGTTTTTAGTTTTATTTTTTTTAATTTTTATTTTTTTAAATTGATTTTTAATTTTCTGATTTTTATATTTTTATATTTCATATTATTATTTTTTTCTTTTAATTTGTATTTGATATTATACTATCCACGTGGACCAACTAGAAAAAATGTCCTAAAAAAGATTTAAAAAATCAATTAAAAATAGAAAAAGAACGAATTAAATTTTTGTTATAAAATAAAAAATATTTATTATTTTATGTAGTATTTTATTCTGATTTTTAATTATTTTTATGAGGTTTATTTTACAAGTTTCTTTTTACAGCCTATATAGGTATATTACCTATATATTTGATTATTTGATTTTTATTTTGTGATTTTAATTCTAGTATTTTTTATTTAGTATTTTATAAAGTTATAACATACTTTTATACACATAATTATATTTTTATTTTATTTTACTGAAGTGTTTTGTATATTAAATAAAATATAAGTAGGTATTGTATAGGTATGTATATAGGTATAATACCTGTGTATTTTATACACATATAGTTTTATTTTGAGTTCTATTTGGGTTTTTATTCCTGTTTTAATGTACATAATTAATATAAGTAATATTTATAAAATTATAAAAATATAAAATTATAAAAATAAGTAATAAATAATAAATTAAATAGTTTAATCTGTACAGATATACAATGAGGGTCCAAAACTCAACTTTCAAACCATAGCTCCGCCAAATGCGAAACCACCGCCATTAAATAACTTATTTTCTTCTATATGTAATTAAAGGTGAGTTTGATGCATTTGGAGTTGTCATTTGTGAGATACGGGTCTGGGAAGTTGGGATTCTGGATTTTTATTCAGACCATAACTTTTTATCTGTGTATTATTTTTCAGTGAAATCAATTTTGTATTTTTTTTATATAAAATTATATACAACTTTCATGTACAAAGTTTCCTTATTTTATGTATAAAAATTGGAACAAAAAATAGGGCCCAAAATGAATAAAGAATGGAAAAATGAACATGTATTTTCTTGGTGTTTTTACCCTTATCTCCCCCTACTTTATTCCTTGTCGACCTATTCATCAAGATGCCTAGGTCTCGGGGTTTCGGGTCATAAAATATTTACAATAATTTATTCATTTTCTTTTCTTTTCTTTATTCTATAATTTTGGCTTTAATTACAGTATTTTGTACACTATTTACATGCACATGCGTGAATGCTAAGATGATCTATTTAAGGGTATTTACAGGCATTTACTAGGATTTTTGAGGCCAAAATGATAGAATAAAGATGATGAAATGTGGATTCATCATCCCCCTATACTTTACCTTTGCTAGTCCCTAGCAAATACTTATGCAATAAGTGCAAAAATAAAAAGAAAGAAAAGAAAAAGAAGAACTTGGATTTAGTTTAATTATCAAACTTGTCTTCACAAAATCAAAGTTTGGAGCTTAAGTCGGACATTTGGGATTTTTGTGCGGGAGGAACCTTAATGAGAACCGAATTTGAAATCCAACAGTCCTTGAGAATCCCAAAACTCTACTCAAGTCTCCTCAATAGCCAGGTCAGAAATATTTCAATTCATACGCAAACTCTTATGACTATGAGTCTGACTCGTACAGTGTAAGTGATGGTGGCTCTCCCCAACTAGAATGGCAAAGAAACTGACTTCTCCAGTATGACAACTCAATGATTCCCCAATCCAACAACTCCATCCTCGAGGAGCGGGGTATTCCCTTCTAAGTTCAAGTGGCAACCAACTCAAGAGGAGGGGGTGAAGAGAAGAATAGGCGGTAGCCAGTGTAGCTACTTATCCTGGGATGCAAGACCAGTGTAGTCAAGTCATCCTGCTGCAGGCTCACATGATATGACTTTGGAACTCAAGCTTGCTTATTGACTTTACAACATTTGTACATACTTGCAGGCTTTTTATTTTTGTACATGCCTGAACTTTTTTTTCTTCGAAATACTATTCACATCAGCATTTACATAAGGAGTTTTTCCTCTTGAGCCAGTAGACTATCCCTCTTTTGAAGCTTTATCGTAACCCACAACCTCCTGTCTTTAGACTTCCTAATCACTGGACGGGTTGGGGTGCACTTCCCTCCCTAGAGGAGGACAAATGTTTCCACTTGTGTGCATCTCATACCGGCAAATCCAATCCCCTCACCACTCCAACTGAGTTGAGCCATGTGAAAGGTGCAGATGTACAAGTTAGGTCATTATCGCGTGCTCCGAAATATTCTACTTAGGCAGTCAAGAATCCATTGAACCAAGTCTCGTGATCCTCAAAGAATTAAGTCAACTAGGCCTGAAGTACCTCAAACTCAGTTCCTATAAGGTTCCTGTTATTAGGTAGATTTTAAGGTCCAATCAAGCTCCAATCTCCGGATTTTACTTAGACTTGTTCAACTATCAAACTCAATCTGAAAAATGCTCATGCTATGCAATGCTATGCAGAAAATATTTTTGTGATGCAATTTTCAAGATTTTAAACTTTTTATGGATTTTTGAAAAGATGATGATGATGCATATGCATTTTTTTGTATTTTTCACAAAGATTTTTCAAATGTTTTTGGATTTTAGTTTTGCAAATGTTTTTGGGATTTTTGAAAACAAAAAGTTTTTGGCTAAAAGTTAGGTGAAAACTATGTACACGGGAGTGCTTCTTATATCTACAAGAAGTGGATTTTAAAACTTTACAGGGGTAAGTGATCAATTTTATAAGTACATAGTGGATTTTGGTGAGATGTTCATATATTCCTCAAACATATTTGACACAAGTTTTTCAAAGAATTTTTGAAAACTATAGTCCAAAATAGTTTTTACAAACATTTTACAAACATGTACACACATTTGAAAATCATTTTGCAAAGGTTTTTAAAACAATATATATAGATTTTTCAAAACATTTTTGCAACCATTTTTTAAACCGTTTGCAAATCATTTTTCAAACATTTTATTTCACACACAGAAAAAGAAATTTTTACAAACCACACATTTTTACAAAGGTTGAAAACATGTAACAAAATATTTTCAAAATAGTTTTCCATAGATGTTCACAAAGATTTTCAAACTATTTTTCAAACATTTTGCAAAAAAAAACATTTTCACCTGATTTATTAATCAGTATATACAAAAAGAATTTGAGGAACAAAACACCTTTTTATTAGGGAATTTAATTAATTTTAAAGAATTATTAGCCATATTATTAAGAAAATACGAAAGTACGAGTTATGGCTAAAGTATATACACAGTATATACGACCCCCCTATACTTAGCTTGAGCTATGTCCTCATAGATCGGAGAGAAAAGAGAAGACATAACTCGTACGGAGTATAGACAAGTCTAAAGAATAAATGAATGAACCAATAAGAAGTTGACCGCCCCCCTATACTTAGGATCAAAGAATGCTAAGTATAGCAGACTGTACACAACGCAGGGAGGGTCAAGGGTGGGAATGAACAGATCGTACTCAGATTGTCTCCCCCTATACTTAGGGTAAAATATCCCTAAGTATAGATAAGAAGAGGAGACAATGGAGAGGATCGAAATGAAACTGAAAGAACTCGGGGGCGCAAAACCCCATATACTTAGGACAAAGTACGTCCTAAGTACAGAAAACTGACAACAAGGGGCGGCACCTTTTTGATAGATAAAGAAAATAGAAAAGGAAAAGAAGAAAAGAAGAAAAGAAGAAAATAAATCAACAGATGAAAGAGTGATATGAATAGATGGATCTGTACAGCGGAAGATGGAATTGATCACCATGTATGAGATGCAGATGATATGAGTCAAAGAACACATCTCATACCAGAAGAATGGGGGCAACGTCAATGGTCGGCGGATCATGATCTAAATATAGTTTCAGGCGTTGACCATTGACACGGAAGGTAGAAGAAGATGACGGTTCAGATATGTCAATACTGCCATTGTCATGTACCTTCCTGACCACATATGGACCTTTCCACTTGCTCGGTAATTTCCCTGGAAATAATTTCAGCTTGGAATCAAACAACCATACTCTCTGATCTGGCTCAAACTGTTTATGGCTGATATGAGAATCGTGCCATGTTTTCACTTTCTCCTTGTACTGTAGGCTGCTAGAAAAGGCTGTATCTCTCAGTTCCTCCAGGGCTGCCAACTCTGCTCTTCTCTGTTCTCCTATACTCTTGGGATCCAACAGTAACTCAGTGACTACCCAATAGGATTTATGCTTGATTTCCACTGGCAAATGGCACGACTTGCCATAGACGAGACGAAAGGGAGATGTCCCCAATGGATTCTTGAAAGAAGTCCAATAGGCCCACAAGACCGAGTCCAAAAGCTGTGACCAATCCTTTCGGTCTAGGCGGACAACTTTCTGCAAGATAGTTTTTATCTTCCGGTTCGATACTTCGGCAAGACCATTAGTCTGAGGGTGATACGGTGTGGCAACCTGATGATCAATGCCGAACTCGTCTGCAAGGGCCCTAACCTTGTCATTGATGAAATGAGACCCCCCGTCTGAAATCAAGACTCTTGGTACCCTGAACCGTGAAATGATATTTTTCCTCAAGAATTGCACACGGTTTTAGCATCTGCAGCTTGGGCGGGGATGGCCTCAACCCATCAGCTGACATAATCCACAACGAGCAAAATATGCTCGAATCCTTGACTCATAGGAAATGGGCCCTTGAAATCAATCCCCATGCATCAAAAACCTCACAAAAGTGAATGGGTTGCATGGGCATCATGTCTCTCTGTCCGCAGGTTCCCATCTTCTGACAGTCAGTACATCTCTTCACGAACTCATCAGAATCCTTGAAGAGAGTAGGCCACCATAGGCCGGATTGAAGCACCTTCTGTGCTGTCCTTTTTCCCGAATGATGTCCTCCTGCCTCAAGCTTGTGGCAGTATGTGAGGACGCTATGCTGCTCTTCTTGAGGAATGCACCTCCTCCAGATGCTGTCCCCTCCTTCATGATAAAGGACGGGATCCTCCCAATGGTAAAACTTGGCCTTCGCCAGGAAGGTCTCGAGTTTCTGTCTGGGCCAACCTTGTGGGACCGTCTTGGCAACAAGATAGTTCACAATGTCGGCATACCACGGGAGCGAGGTGATAGCCAAGATCGCCTCATCTGGACATGTCTCTGTGATAGGTGCGCTGGGCTCAAATTCCTCGAGATTCTCCAATCTGGAGAGATGATCAGCCACCACATTCTTGACTCTAGGCTTATCCTTAATCTCAATATCAAATTCCTGGAGTAGAAGGATCCATCTGGTAAGACGTGCTTTGGCATCCTTCTTGGCCATTAAGTACCGGATGGCGGTGTGATCGGTGTAAATTGTCACTCTAGATCCGAGAATATAAGATCGATACTTATCCAAAGCAAAGACTACAACCAGCATCTCCTTCTCAGTCACAGTATAATTCCGCTGAGCGGCATCCAAAGTCCGACTGGCGTAGTGAATGTCATACGGCAATCCATCCCTCCTCTGTCCAAGCACAACCCCAACGACAAAATCTGAAGCATCCGTCATGATCTCGAATGGGAGAGACCAATCAGGTGGCTGAAGGACATGAGCCGAAACAACCATATCTTTGAGAGTCTCAAAAGACGCAAGACACTTATCATTGACAATGAACTCGATGTCTTTTGTCAGCAAATCAGTAAGCGGTCGGGCAATACGACTGAAGTCCTGAATGAACCGTCGGTAGAAACCGACATGCCCCAGAAAAGACCGCAACTGACGCAAATTGAACGGTGGATTGAGTTTTCTAATGATATCCACCTTGACCGGATCGACCTCCATGCCCCTGTTGGAGACGATATGACCAAGGACCATCCCTTGAGTCACCATGAAGTGACTCTTCTCCCAAGACAAGACAAGATTGACCTCAATGCAGCGTTGAAGCACACGGTCTAGGCAGTCAAGACAAGCATCGAACCCGTCGCCATAAACCGAGAAGTCATCCATGAAGACCTCTAAACAGTCACCCACCATGTCCGAGAATATGGACAACATTCACCTTTGGAATGTCGCCGGAGCGTTACATAGACCAAAGGGCATCCGTCTGAAAGCATAAGTCCCAAACGGACAGGTGAATGTCGTTTTCTCCTGGTCTTCGGGTGCAATGGCCACTTGATTGTATTCGGAGTACCCGTCAATAAAGCAATAATGACTCTTCCCAGCTAGCCGCTCGATAATCTGATCAATGAATGGCAGCGGGAAGTGATCCTTCTTGGTGTTCTCATTTAATCATCTGTAGTCCACACAGACCCTCCAAGAAGTGGGTACTCAAGTAGCGATCTCCTCTCCAGACTCACTCACAACTGTAGTGATACCCGTCTTCTTGGGTACCACATGCAACAGACTAACCCATTTGGAGTCGGAGATGGGGTAGATAAAATCGGCGCTCCACCACTTCGAAATTTCTTTCATGACTATGTCTTGAAGATTCGGGTTCAGCCGTCGCTGGAACTCACGCGACGGCCTAGCGTCATCCTCAAGATAGATGTGGTGAGAGCACAGAGCCGGACTAATCCCCTGGAGATCAGCTATACTCCATCCTATCACCTTGCGGTTTCTTTCAAGAACCTCCATCAGACGAGATTCTTGCTCTCCAGTCAAACCTGCTGAGATAATAACTGGGTGCATATTTGGCTCACCCACAAGGAATCTATACTTCTACGACTGCGGTAGAGGTTTCAGTTCTGGACAACTGGGAGGTGGCAGATCTGGCTTCTGAGGTCTGCATGGGAGAACTCTCGCTCTGCATGAATTTCTGACGAAGGGCGGCCTGCTGAATCATCAAGAAACTGCACTGGCTCGCACTCTGTCATGGCTGTTGGCTCAGAAGGAATCAGACAAGGCAAATAGTCATCGAAATCATCCCAATCAATGTCTGAATCCGAGGGATCAGAAGAAGATGAACAAGATTGAAAATCATCAACACCACTCGTCCCAACACTTTCAGCCTCAAGTGTATCCTCGTCCAGGGGTGTGCTTTCCAGGCTCTCGACTGCCATAAGCTTTAGATATAGTGAATCTGTAGGCAAGGCGAGGGTTGGTGCTACAGGATCTGTCCAGTTAGATTCATCATCTGTCATCACAAAATCACACTCCTGGTGGATGTCTAGCTCTTCCTCTGTCATCTGCGCGGCTTCACTAGATTGCTCCGATCATTCAAGTTCTCTGGCTCTGGTTTCCTCGATCGTCTCTATTTGTATGGTTTCGCCCTCTACGCGAAAACACACCTTCCCACTATCATGATCGGTCACCGCCTTGGCTGTGGCCAAGAATGGACGTCCGAGTATGATGGGGGCATCAGTTACCGACTCAGGGATCTCCATGTCCAACACAACGAAGTCCACGGGGAATTTCAGGCCATGAATGGTAACGACCACGTCTTTCAATAACCTCTTCGACCTCTTAGTCGACCTATCAGCAAACTGAAGGACTGTCCTGCTCCTAAGAAGAGGACCAAACTCGAATCGGTCGAGTAAGGCTGCCGGAAGAAGGTTAATTGAAGAGCCGCTGTCTAACAGAGTACGATCAAACTGCTGATCTTGAATCTCGCATCTGACATAGGGAGCTCCTGCATCTAGTCGCTTGGCTGGCAGTTTGTTCTGAATAGTGCAGCAAGTGGAATGAGTGAGCACATGGATTTGATTTCTGTAGTTCCTCCTCTTCCTGCGGACTGTAGTTTTCTCCTTCAAGTTCTTTTTGAAGAGGGGATTGTGCTTAAGTGCTTCTTGTAGAGTCAGCTGAATATGGAATCTGTCTATCATCTGATTGCTGAACTCTACCTGCTGATCTTTTTTAGGATTTTCTCTTTTATTCCCCTTCGCCCGGCGGAGTGCCTCAGGGAAGGGGATTGTAGGGGCCTCCTCAGATGGAGGACTAGGCGTAGGTCCCTGTGCCTGTGAAGGATTAGAATCCATACAATCATCATCATTCAACACATATGGATCCGCGATTTGAACAGAAACCTTTCCTTTATTCATATTTTTGTTTTTCTTGTTACCACAGTCCATAGATACAAAAGGTGGTAACATCACAGAGGGACGCTCAACAAAAGTAGATGTGGTGGCCTCATTACCACCACCGACACCTGTCTTCGCGGCATCAGCATCGCGCTCTGGCTCTGCATCCAAAATGGTGGCATCAGCACCACCGTCTGCATCTGGTCTCACGACGGCCTCAGTAGAGTCGTCTGGATCTCCATCATTGATGGCCTCAGCACCACCGTCTTCAACATCATCATTAGCGGCATCAACACTGCTACTCTGCTCCTCTAGCCCTCCTGGTTCAGCTGGTGGTTGTCGCTCAGAAGTGGCACCGCCGGCTGGCATCCTACCGCTCCTAGTAGTCACAAAATCAGCATCATACAAAGAAAGAGACATGTCACTCAAATAGTCACTAGGAGAGGTATCCTCTGTAAACTCTACCTGCTCAGACTTCCTTTTCAGATTGTTCAGGTTAGGTTCAATCTGAGCGGGTATGGCAGCCTTGCCTTCAATGATTTCCCTCATCTCCTGCATGAATTCATCCATTTCTTGCTTGAAAGATGCTCGCTGTTCGGAGAGCAAGCGGGCAAGATCGTCTAAAGCTGGGTTCTCAAAAGCTGGGGCCTGAGAACCGGATGGGTTCCCTTGAGGGAAATGAGGCTGCTGCTGCTGCTGGTGGTGGTACTGCTGGTACTAGGGAGGATGGGGATATGACTGATGAGGCTGCTGACGCTGCCTCCACTGCTGTCCCTGATAAGAGGGACGAGGACCCTGCTGGTACTGTTACTGCTGGGCATATTGGGGCTGCTGCTGCTGTGGTTGCTGGCTGCTCTGCTGTCCTTGAGCTGGATTCTGCTGCTGAGATGAGGACCCATCGTTGCCCCAACGGAATCCGGGATGATCGCGACGAATCCCGGGCTGAGGGTACCGGTCGTACCATATGCCATTGACTTCCATCAATGGTTCCTGCTCGAAGGAGGGTGGAGGAAGAACTGCCAGTGGCTGCTCCGGCTGGTAGACCACCATCTGAGTGTCCTAGATGGCAGCTGTGCTGGGTAGTACTGTAGCAACGAGACTGGCTCTGCCTGGATGTGGTTGACCTGGCGGTACGAGACAGAGGGTTGGGATGAGTTGCTATTGCTCGGATCAGCACGTGACCTGGGAGGCTGCTGGGAAGATATCTGTGCCTCCTGGACGCAAAGGATCTGCGTCTTCAGGTCACTCATCGTCTTGGCAATCTGGTCCATCTGGGCCATGCCTTGCATCTGCTTTTTCTCGAGGATCTCGAGACGGTCCAGCTTCTCACTAATTATGTCTATGTCAGCTGCAGCTGATTCGGCTTGGGCTACGGCTGCCGACGAAGTGTTAGGACCGGCATCGATGCGGGCGATCCTCTGGAATGATCCCGCTCCTTGCAGGGGCTTCTGCTGTGTGTAAACACGGGCTTGGGCCATGACGGTTGAGTTCTCTGCCATGCCTTCGTAGATGGCCCAAACGTCGTCCTCACCCTTGGAAAAATAGGACCCATCACAAGAGGCGTTCACTAGCCCCTACAGCTCCGGTGTCAGCCCACAAAAGAAACTCTGCACTAGATTGGGCTTAGAAATGTCATGGTGTGGACACCGGTCGATGAGCTCTCTGAATCGATCCCAGGATTCATGGAATTGTTCATTCGGGATCATGACGAAGTTGCTGATCATGGCTCTAGCTGCATTCGTCCGGCCGAGAGGATAGTACTTCTTTAGATACGTGGTCCGGAGATCTGCCCAAGTATCGATGAATCGCCCCAGATGTTTGAGCCAGTATGCAGCTCTGTCAACCATGGAGAAAGGGAATGCGATCATCTTGATTGTGTCCTCGGTCATGAGCCTATCATGGATCGTGCTGCATATCATTTCAAATTCTTAGAAGTGGAGGAGTGGCTCTTCGGTCGGCAACCCATGGAATTTGGGTAGAAGCTGAATGGTATGGGGCCGAAGCTCGAAATCTCCATGGATAGGCAGAAGTCTGATCCAACGATAAGTGAGTGATGCTGCGGGATTGTGCAATTCCCTCATGATAGCCTGTGGCGGTCTCTCAGCGTCGGGATCACCTCCTTCTGCATCAGGTCCACCTCCTCCTCCACCACCGCCACCGCCCCCAGGTCGGTTTTCTCTCATCTGTGCTATCTCTCGCATGAGATCACCCATGAAAACTCCCGGATCGTGGATCTGCCTCTGCATTGTCTCCAGGGAAGCTAGAAAGGAATTGTTGATGGCCGCTTGATCAAATAAGAAAGGAGGGTGATCATGGTCATCTGGGTGCTCTCCTCTGTCAGCCATGTCTGGGTTCTCTGAAAAAGCAAAAGAACCCATCTCAGGTGCCGTCAAATGTTCTGAGCTCTGCGATGCACTAAATTCTGAGACTCTTGGACTAATGTAAGGGGAATGAGAAGGGTGGTCGAGGGGGAACAGGGTGCAAGTAAACTCAGGCTCGGAGAGCGGACTCTCCGAGGTCGTCCTAGATGAATGAGGCGGAGTGCTGGATAGAGGTGCCGACAGAGTCGGCCTAAGAGACCTCCGTCCCATCATCTTGATTATTGGGAAGAGCAGGGTGAATGCAGAAGAAGAAGGAAGAAATGAGAAACAAAATTGCGCACAATTATGCTGTGTTTTGATCTTCTTGACCTAAACATAACTAGCAATCAAACACAAAACAGGGTGGGTTCACCAACTCAACACATGAAGCCGTGAAGGTTCGGCTTTTATCTTGTCAGTTTTAGCTTGAATTCAGGAATTTATCTTATCACGAGTCCTTAGAGCGCTACGCCTAAAGGAGAGAGAGTACTGCCGGAAAAGTATTTCCGTACTTGTCCTTCTCCTGTGTAACCTGTAACTTGCGCTTTTTAAGGTCCTTGTAACCCTTCTTGGATCCCTACTCAGCCAAAGAATAAGAGAGAGGAAGACAATAGGCGAAACCGATACTTCGGATCTCGCTCGCAACGGAATCACCCGTGAGCGTGCAAGATCCTACTCGGACGCAGACGGTGAGACAGACACACCCGTGAGGGCGTGGCCTATGCTCGGTACTTCGGACAAGGTCGGTGCTCATACAATTATGAGTCACCAATGGCGACCAAGCCCTACTCGCCTACGTACGATAGTAGCGCCAATACTTCGGAAATCCAGGCGATACACAAGGCAGCCACAAGCTGAGATTTGGTCTCTAATCCTTACGAAGCACTCTGCTCACTTGGAAGGAGACCTTCCCATGCTACCTGAAAACAAGTGAGGGTTTTACTCTCCCCAATCAATGAATCCAATTACCAATTTTATTTTTGGTCAAGGTTTTCTTAGCAGTCCCTTTTTTAATTTTTTGGTGTTATCGCTTCTTTTGAGTAAATTCAAACAAGCGCCTAACGGTTTTTGTATTTTCTTGATCCTACTTTATCCAAAAACAAAGGGAGAATAGAGTCGGAAAAGCCAATGCAAGTCGACATCAAGGTGGAAATCTCACCTTTGTGCCTAAATGATGGATGCAAAGTAAGAAGACCTACAACGAATCCCAGCTCTCTCTATGCAGGATGCAAAGCAGAAATTTATAAACCTAAACTACATGCCGGTATGCAATGCGAAAATCGTCCTAAGATAGGCAACTGCTACGTGAAGAACCACAAGCTAACCACCACTCTCCAATCCTAATGTCCGGTCTAGGCTCACCCCTCCTTCTCTCGACACATCGAGTTTAGGAGAAGCGCTTGACGGGATGAGCTCGCGGCGCGCGGATCGAAGACTAATGACTAACTGTTTAATTAGACTAAGTCCAAATATGATCTATAGGTGCATGCAAAGGTTATTAGTGTGTTTGGACCTAATCTAATCGAACAAGCAAACCTACAGCTAAGGGCTCAATCCATAAAAGAAATGAAAATGAAAACAAAACCGAAAAATGACAATCAGAAAACGCGATGAAATCCGCTGTGAGCCCCCGGGTGAACAAACACCCGGAAATTAGGCCCGGAAGTTCAAGTGTCCAAGTCCCTGTTTTATTACAAATTAATAAACACTCTCTCACAAAATAAAAGGAAAACTAATCTAAGCACTCTCTCACTCCTCCTGCTCTCTCCTGCCGGCTTAGCTTAAGAAAAGCCGGCTCCGCTTCACGTGGTTGCGTCGGATCCTTAGGCGATCCGCCTCGCTCCGTGGTCCCTCGCAAGAAGGCAAAAGAGATGGTTAGAAAAGCTCAATCAATATCTATCAAAAAATGCAAGAGAGATAAAATAAGCAATGGTAGACAACTAATCACAATCAATCAAAAAATAAGAACTACTCGCTATTGCTCCCCCGGCAACGACGCCATTTGATTTAGCCAAAATTCACGGGGTCTAAAATTATGTCTCACACAAGGCGGAGACAACCGAGGTCGCTGCGGTGACCCGTAATGAATCCTGGACTAAAATCAACAATTAACCCACACTATAGATCAAGCAATAAGAAATAAATATGAAGTTAAAATTTATTTTTAACTCTACATAAATGGTGTATAGAGCAAGTATGCAGAGAGTTCGAACACAGGGAGCAAACAGGGTAGATCAAACATGTGTGTGTGTGAGAGTGTGAAGTGTTGTCTACACTAATGCAAAGCAAATATTTTTGTGGGTTTTTAGTTTTAATTTTTTTTAATTTTTAATTTTGTATTTTGATTTTTAATTTTCTGATTTTTATATTTTTATATTTTATATTATTATTTTTTTCTTTTTCAATATTGGAATTTATAAGCTATGTAATAAAAGAGGGGATAGAATATTTAGAAAAATATGTAAAATAGTCAAAAATTCAGAAATAAAATCTTTTTGGTGTTTTTATAAATTTTTACTGTTTTTGTGATTTTTGGGTATTTTTCAAAATGTTTTTGGTATTTTTAAAAACTGAAATAAAGAAAATAGTGAATTATCAATCTGACCAAGACTAAAATGGGAAGGAAAATATCAGATGATCTCAAAATTTTCCCAAATTAGATTTAAAACAAAGAGAATAAAATAAGGAAGAAACAAGAACTGAGTTTGTATTTTTTGGAGTTTTCTACGATTTTTTAGAATTTTTTGAAGTTTTTAAGTATTTTCTAATTTTTAAGGTTTTTCGTTTGAGATTTTTAGTGATCTTTGGACTGAACTAAAATAGGTTAAAATAGACAGTAGGTAATTTTTTTGAAATTTTTCGAGGTATTTTAATATTTATTTGGTATTTTCTAAGCTAGACAGTACTGAAATGGCAAGTTTTTGATTTTTAATAAATATGTAAATGCAATGAAATCAAAAACTAAAAATATAACGTGAAAGTGCAAGTGAACATGAGCTTAACTTGAATTTTTGAGAATTTTTCGAGTTAAAATGATTCCTTAACTAAATCAGACAAGCACACAAAAATAATTCAACCTGGTAGGGGTATATATGCAAATATCAAAACATCCAGGGACATACATGCAATTTTCCACAAAATATAACACTAAATATTTAATTTTCTGGACCAATCATAAATTTACAAACCTGTAGGGGTATCGATATAAAATGCCCACCAGGGCTTGCACGTGCCTGGGAAGGACCTAACTGCAATTCCCAAAAACCCGGGGGTTTACATGAAAAATTCCCAAAACTTTAACACGTGATCTATAAATTATGATACTGAAATGAAATAACCAAAGGGCCGAGGGACTCGCTGCAAAAAGCCCACACCTCACGTGAATTGGTCACGTGAGGTGACGTGGCAGAGGACCTGTATGCAAATACCTAAAGTCCGAGGGCCTAAATGTAAATTTTACAAAAATTTTAAATTACTAATTAAAGTTTTAGGATAAAATACAATTACAAAAAGGTGCGGGGGTATACTTGCAAAATCCCTCGCAAAGGAGATCCGACGGCTGGGGGTCTTCACTTGGACACGTGGCGCAATCTCCTCGAACGATACCGCTTCGTGGATGTGCGGCCCAGATTAGAATCTGGATGATGATCGAACGGCTCTGGGAACGCTCAATCCAACGATGGCTGTGCTTCACGAAGAACAGGCATGATCCGACGGTTGCGGAGGCAGCTGGACGAACGGGGAAGAACACCGCCACAGCGAGGTTTCTCCGGCTCGATCCTCCTACTCCGACGATCTTTAGTGCTCCAAAATGGTCACTTGGGCTCCTCTGGTCATCCTCAAGGTGCTGAGGGTGACAAAATTCTCCGACAAAGCTCAGAGAGGTGGCACGAGGTCGGCGGAGCAACGGGGCTCCAGGTACCTCGGCCGGTCTTCAAAATCGCCCCCAGTCTGCGCTGCAACTCCTAGACCTGCCAAAAATGTTAAGGAGGTCGAGGGCAAAGTGCCTCGACCTCCAGCTGGCTCTCAAGGACAGGGGAACGATGAGATGGATCCTTAGCCAGAGTTGCGCTCCAGCGAGGTATTCGAATAGGTGATTCGATGGATGATTGGACGCGAAATGGGGACCTAACTACTCCTAAGATTACAAGGAACAAAACTAGGATGAAAATGGAATGATGAAACACCTCAAGGGGAATACCCGAGGTCGGTGTACCTCAACGGGGAAGTCGCCGGAGGTGGGGTTGGAACATGCCCAAATCTCGCTGGATCCACCGCCTTGAAGAAGGCAACTTGGAGCTGTCACCTCCAGGAAGCTCTAGTGAGGCCAAGGGGGGAAGAATTTGGATGGAATGCGGTTCAAAATTCAAAAGGAAATCGGAGTTGGGTTATATGGGGTTGAAGGTCAGTGGAGGAAGAACGAGGCATAGCGATGGGCACAATGGTCCTTCGACCGAGGTTTCATCAGGGCGGGCATGCCCATTGATCGAGGATCAAAAGTCAAGAAGAAATTATCACGAGATGATGCAAGGATGGGCCTCGAAGAAACTGAGAAAGAGGGGTCAAACCACGGTCTGACATGAGCTATAGGACCTAGGGCAGACAGTTGACTGAGGTCAACTACGACTGCCCCCTGGTTGGTCCACATGGACCAACTAGGAAAAAGGTCCTAAAAAAGATTTAAAAAATCAATTAAAAAAGAAAAAGAATGAATTAAATTTTGGTTACAAAATAAAAAATATTTATTATTTTATGTAGTATTTTATTCTGATTTTTAATTATTTTTATGAGGTTTATTTTTACAAGTTGCTTTTTACACCCTATATAGGTATATTACCTATATATTTGATTATTTGATTTTTATTTTGTGATTTTAATTCTAGTATTTTTTATTTAGTATTTTATAAAATTATAACATACTTTTATACACATAATTATATTTTTATTTTATTTTACTGAAGTGTTTTGTATATTAAATAAAATATAAGTAGGTATTGTATAGGTATGTATATAGGTATAATACCTGTGTATTTTATACACATATAGTTTTATTTTGAGTTCTATTTGGGTTTTTATTCCTGTTTTAATGTACATAATTAATATAAGTAATATTTATAAAATTATAAAAATATAAAATTATAAAAATATAAAATTATAAAAATAAGTAATAAATAATAAATTGAATATTTTAATCTGTACAGATATACAATGAGGGTCCAAAACTCAACTTTCAAACCGTAGCTCCGCCAAATGCGAAACCACCACCATTAAATAGCTTATTTTATTCTATATACAATAAAAGGTGAGTTTGATGCATTTGGAGTTGTCATTTGTGAGATACGGGTCTGGGAAGTTGGGATTCTGGATTTTTATTCAGACCATAACTTTTTATCTGTGTATTATTTTTCAGTGAAATCAATTTTATATTTTTCTATATAAAATTATCTACAACTTTCATGTACAAAGTTTCTTTATTTGATGTATAAAAAGTAGAACAAAAAATAGGGCCCAAAATGAATAAAGAATGGATAAAATGAACATGTATTTTCTTGGTGTTTTTACCCTTATCTCCCCCTACTTTATTCCTTGTTGACCTATTCATAAAGATGCCTAGGTCTCGGGATTTCGGGTCATAAAATATTTACAATATTTTATTCTTTTTCTTTTCTTTTCTTTATTCTATAATTTTGGCTTTAAATACAGTATTTTGTACACTATTTACATGCACATGCGTGAATGCTAAGATGATCTATTTGAGGGTATTTACAGGCATTTACTAGGGTTTTTGAGGTCAAAATGATAGAATAAAGATGATAAAATGTGGATTCATCAATTACCAAAGAAACTCCTTTCATGGATTGTATCCAAGTTGAGCATGATTGATAAATACGCTCCAACTTGAGGGGGAGTGTTAGTAATTATGAGACGTTTCTTAGTATAACCCCAGTAAGGGGCAGTTATGTATTTTTCCCTTCCATGTACTCTCTAGGGTTTCTAGGGTTTTCCTATATAAGGACCCCTAAACCCATTGGAATAAACACAATAAAGCATTCATCTCTACATTTTGATTATTTGAATAACCCTCGGGAATTGTAGCCTTCCTGAGTTCGATCCTGTCTACTATACAGGTAAATAAGTAGCAAAAATATTTCTCTTGTTCCACCTTATTTTTGTAATCATTTTACAGTGAGAGAAGATTTTTTCGTTTGTTTGATCCAGGATTTTTTGGGGGATAACAATGACTTCATATCATTAATAATCAGAAACTGAAATATTTCGTGTCAACAAAATGGCGCCCTTGTTGGGGAGGCACGGCGAGGGTAGTTAGGTTTCTCTTTTAACCTGTTATTCTTGGTTGTATATATCTGTTTATATTTTGCCACATTATTCCATTATTCATATTCACTGCATTTATTTCATTTTTTCTTGCTCATATTTGATAATTGTGTTTCTTACACATTCTCTCTTCTCTTATTCTTGCGAGAGCCCACGAAGCGAAGGAGGCGATCCTAGGAGAGCCGAAGCACCCAACAAAGCGGAGGCGGCTTGATTCTTCACTGAGCCGCATGATAGCGTAAGAGGAGGAGAAGAAGAATTGAAAGAGACCAAAAAAAGAGAGAGACTATTTATTTATTTATTTATTTTTAGCCTTTGAACCATTGTAACCGTATATTCATTTGTTGCGGGGTCTGTTTCGCCAAGTGCTGGTGCACTTGGGGGACCTCACCGGTTTTGTTTTCATCGCCTTAATTTTCTTTGTTTCTTGCAGATTTCGTGAGCTACCTATTGATTGCTTTAATTAATTTGCTTGAGCCAGGTAATTAATTAGGTCCAAACACCCTAAACAAGAATTTCTATACCTATAGAATATATCACAGTTGGACTTAGTCAAATTAACATGTTCTTGCCCATTAATAGGAGCTATTGATTAGGATGGTTCACTTGCATTTGCATGTAGGTTGGTTAATTTTTTGCATTTCAATTCTGCGCGGATCACTTGCATGTAGAGAGTTGGCGACAAGGTACGCATCTCTAACCCCTGCATGCATCATTGTGTTTAATCGAGCATTGGCATTTCCGATCTCCTTCCTTGTTTTCACTCACATAAGTTAAAAAAGAAATTGTACACTCGGTAGGAGATTTATTGAAAATACTCAAAACAAGTGATAACTGCCTAAAACTGGGACTGCTAAAGAAATCTCGACCCTAAAATAAACGTAAGGAAAAATATTTTTTTGGGGAGAGTAACTGCCTCATTGGTTGGTTTGCTTAAGCGAGAGAGCGACCTGCACAATAGTATAGAACCACGCCCGAACTCTCCTTAGACTATTGTCTTGGGGTTAGTCGTTCTCCAGTGAGGATCTCTCCGGTAGTCGGTAAAGCGGCCTGCGACATCCTTAACAGATTGAATTAATCGGGTAGCCGATAAATGGTCTGCTATTCATACTGGCTGGGAAAGATCTAACTTTGAGATTGGGCCAGTCTCTTGGGAGCATTGGGTTCCTAACAACTCGCTTTAACTGCTCTGATAAATTGTATTCTCACCAAACTCTAAAAATTGACAGATAATTGACCGAATCTTCACGGTCTTCACATTGTGTTGAGTTGGTGAACTGGGGGTTTGTATTGCTTTTGATTGCTAGTGATAAAGATCCCTCTACGCATTTATGCCTTTTTCTTGCATAACTTGACTTGACCCTCGTGCTCTCCCAATCCCGTCTTTTGTTTCGGAGATGGCTGACTGGAGTTATTTTTATCCGATCTTCGCGGACTTCTCGCACTCTCCAGCCGACCCGCCTTCCTTTTTCAAGGAGAATTTCCCCCCTGATTTTTGTGCATATCCGCCTAACCCATTATTTTAGGAATTGGGCGATGATTTTCACCCACCCTCATTCCACTCACCCGACCCTGCGATTTTGGAGTCACCTTTCATGATTTCCACACTTGAGACATTGAACTAGATGATGGAGCATATGAATTCGAGTATTAGCAATCTATTTAACATAAATGAGAGTCAGAATGCTGCTCCACTGTTTGAGGATATGGATTCACTTGAGGACAATCATGAGAGCTTACAATCGCCCAAAATGCAAAAAAATGAGAAAATTTCAAAAATCCAAAAGATTTTGGGAGACACATCGTTGATTCATTTAGTGAGGAGAGGGAAACCATGCCAAACCATTTTCCCACACAGTCATTCACCACATGTCCCACCTTTGATCCCGAGGATGCCACTGTACAGACCGCTCTTGGCAATCCTCGTGTATGTGCTGATTCTGATCTCCTCCCTTTTATAGAGGAGGTCTAAGAATTCAAAAAAAATGTTGACTGAACCTGAAGTGATGAGCACCATTCATGAGATCGTTAAAACCCCACTTCACTAGGCCATGACACATTTATCTGCTCCTCAACACAAGAAGAGAAAGCGTAGGAGCAGATTTTAGCGTCACATCTTGACCATGGCCACTACCTACGTCATCTCTCACCGCCCGCATTTTAAGAAAGGGAACATTGTCACACCTCTTGTGAGTTGCTCCATATCTGACTATTTTGTGATAACACTCTCCTTGACGACGGTTCA
The DNA here is from genome assembly GCA_037367405.1 of Ottelia alismoides. NCBI lineage: Eukaryota > Viridiplantae > Streptophyta > Magnoliopsida > Alismatales > Hydrocharitaceae > Ottelia > Ottelia alismoides. The sequence goes on from JAZKJV010006381.1 coordinate 405,749, forward strand.
TCAATCAATATAATACCCTTCTCTAGGGTACAATCTCTTCATCTTGGGTCTCTTAAGAAAACCAGGATGATAGTTCAATTTGCTGATGGATCTATCAAGAGGCCGAAGGGTATTCTAGAAAACACTGTCATTCTTGTCCAAGGCATGAATTTCACTTCTAATTTTGTCATATTGCCCATGGAGACCTCCACCCCTATGGAGCACCCTCCAATCATCCTGGGACGGCCTTTCATCTCCTCTGCGAGAGCCGTTATTGATTATAAATATGGAGAAATTCACTTCCGTTCTGATGTAGGGAGCGATGTGTTGATCACTACACCCACTACTGACCAGAGACCTGCATCCCATGAGAGTGTGCCTGCGTTAGCCAACCCTAAGGACCTTGACCTTGATGATAATACCAGAGATTCTTGTAGTATGTTGGATGATAATGAAACCCAAGAATTCCTCTTCAATGAGGAAGACTTGGAAAGTATAGTCCTTAGAGTTCCCCCTTCTGGTATGTGGAGATGCATTGACGACATCCGTAAGATTTACACGATAGACACCCTAGAGCGGAAGGTAGACTCTGAGACTAGACATGATGGGCAGGATTTAACTACTTTCACTGATGAGTCTGTTCCTATTCACCCTGATTCAGATGAGATCGATAAGGCCAAATTTGATTTGATTGATTTTATAAAAGAACTTGGTCCTTTTGATAAAGATGATGATCCAGTAGAGGCTCGTCGGGCTGGAGTTGATCTTACTTTTTCTGATAATGATTTCGAGCCTTTTTACTTTGATATTTACGAGACCTCCTAGGCCGAACATGACCACACTACTTCCACTAACCGATTTGTGCCTGCACACTCTGAGATTACCGAGGATACATTCTTGGTCGATCCTGATCAATTCATGTCTAATGATGACCCCAATATCGATCTACACCTTGCCGGATCCATACCTCAGCGGTCCCGCAAGAAGTTTCATTTTCGACCTTCTTGACCTTTGTACATCCATTCCTCTTGTATATCCTTTTATTTAACTCTGTCTTCTTCTGTTTTATCATCCACCCCTTTTCCGTGTGTGTATATATGCTATACTTAGGATGTGCTTTATCCTAAGTATGGGGGGGGGTGATGTTGTTCATATCATCTTTTTTGTTTTTGAGTCCGTACATTCTCTGCATCGATTTTCCTCATTTGCATAATTTTCTATACTTAGGATTACTTGATCCTAAGTATAGGGGGGATCACTGACCTCTATTATTTTCATTTTCTCTTTTAGTCATTGTATCATAGGAGTCTTTTCACTTTTCTATACTTAGCACAAGTTATGTCTTCCTTTGCCGCTCTTTGATCACTATGAGGACAAAGGTCGAGCTAAGTATAGGGGGGTGTCGTATATATTGTATATATGCTTTAGACATAACTCATACTTTTAATGATTATTTTTTGAGGGTTATGTATATAAATTCGTAAAATCCACATGTGTGTATATAGACTCTGATCACCTTTCAAAAACAACAACAACAATAACAAAAAATAAAAAGAAAAAAAACAAACACAAAAACAAAAAAACAAACAAAAAAACAAACAAAAACAAAACAAAAAAACTAAAAAAACTAAAAAAATTCTTGTATATACTTGTGTATATTTACTAATCTTTTTCCTTTTAAAAACTACAAAACCAAAATTCTATAAAAAGCTGCATAAAAAAACTCTTTTCGCATGTGCATCATTTTTTCTTTCTTTTCCAAAAATCCATAAAAAGTTCAAAATCAGAAAATTATTTCAAAAAAAAATTGCTTTCTTTTTGCATCGTGCATATTTCTTGCATTTGCATGTGCATTTTTCAGGATAGTATTGGCATTTAAACTAAGTCTGGAATAAAATTGAAGAATGGAGTTTAGTTGGACCTTAATCCACTTAATTTCAGAGGAACCTCATAAGAATTGGAGTTAAGACATTTCAGGTCCTAGTGACTTAATTCTTTGAGTCCATAAGACTATGTTCACATGTCATCTTGATTAGTCTAAGTAGAACATTTAACAACACATGCATGATTCTTTCAGACCGTGGCTTATCTTGGACAAGCACTCTACATGTATCTCTTCATGGAGGAGGTAGTGAGGAGGCAGAATCTTTTGGCTTGGAGTAGCATACGAGGGTAGTACATCTAGGCGGAACCTCTCGTCTTTCTCTAGGGAGGGAAGTACGTCTCAACCTGGTCTAGTGATGTTGAGGTCTAAAGATATGATGTTGTGGGGTTGCAATAATGCTTCAAAAGAAGGATAATCTACTGGCTAAAGAGGAAAAACTCCTTATGTACATGTTTGCACGTTGTATATATTTTCAAAAAAAGGAAAAAAAATGCAAAATCTCCAAAAGTGGACATGCCTGATGGAAAAGTAAAATGCCTGCCTGAGTGTATATACAAGGATAAAAAAAGAAAATTAATAAGAGTTTCAAAGTCAAATATTTTTAAGCTTGCAGCTGGATGACTTGGCTACACTGGTCATGCATCCAAGGACAGGTAGCTACACTGGTTACCGTCCATTCTTTTCTCCATCTCCTCTTCTTGAGCAGGTTGTACTTGAACTTAGAAGGGAATATCCCCGCTCCTCGAGGAAATAGTTGCTAGACCGTGGAACTAGAGTTACCTTATTGAGGGAGGTTGTTTCTTTGCTACTTTTGAGATGGGGAGCTATATATTTCACTTACACCGTACAAGTAAAGATTCATAGTCATAAGAATTTGTGTATGTAGACTTGTTCTGACCTGACTGTTGAGGACACCTGAATAGGAGTCTTAAGTAACTTAGAGGCTGTTAGGTTTTAAATCTATTTCCCATTAACGTTCCGCCACACTAATAATCCAAAGGTCAGACGGAGCTCCATACTACAATTTTATGAAGATAAGTTTAATATTCAATATTGTACTATTTTCTTCATTTTCCTTTCTTTTTCTTTTTTTTCTTTTTATTCACTTATTCTTTCAAATAAATGTTTGCTAAGGGACTAGCAATGTTAAAGCATAGGGGGATGATGAATCTGCATTTCATCATCTTTATTCATTTATTTTAGCTTAAAATCTCTTTTAAAATACATGTATATAATATTAACTCCATATTCTTACTAACTTGCATCTGTGTGTAAATATTATCCACTTATTACCATTTTAACCTAAAATAAATAAATAAAGAAAGAAAGGAAAAATAAACAAAATAAAAAAAAAGGAATACTGTATATATGTGATAGATACATGCTGACCCGAAACCCGAGAGAAGGTCAAGACTTGACTTGATCGACCATGAATAAAGTCGGGGGGGGGGGCATGATCCTTATTCAGAAAATCCAAAAAAATTGTGTGCTGTGTATATTTGTATACTACACTATTATATCTATACATAAATTGACCTCGAACATAATAATTTTCAAAACAAAAGTTGTAAATAAAATTTTTTTCCTAATTAATAAAAAAATAATTGCACAATCAAATCATGTACAGAATAAAAGCAACCATACTTGGAAAAAGCCACTAAGCAATAATTGAAAGACCAATTCCAACTCCATAGAAACTCAAATTGAACCAAACTCACTTCCATTGTATTCTAAATTAAATTATCTTTAAAATGGTCATGATTTCATAATTTTTGAAGTTGCAGGTAAAAAGTCAGTTTTCTGGGGTAGTTTATACAATTTTCCCATGTATTTGTACATATTGTATTTATAAATATTTGTAAATATTTTTACTAATTATTTAAAAGAAAACAAAAAAATAATTTCCTTATTTAAATATGTAAATAATGTACTATATGTATATAGTTTATGTATATAATTTATATATATAGTTAATTTTCTTAAAAAATTACACAAAAAATAAAAAAAATTAACATTTACTTTTCAAATTAATAAAGTGATGAAATACAAAAAAATTAGTTAATTTTTATAAATAATTTTAACACTAATCTTTTACTTTATCTCATTTCATTTTTTTCTCGTATCTCTTATCTTCATCCAAAAATTCAAAATTCAAATATCAATTCCTATCTTTTCTATTTATATGGCTCCTTCTCCATCAATTCAATTTGATCAATCTTTGGTAAGAGGAGCCCGATCTCCGAGAGTCTTCTTGTCGTAGAATGATGCCTAGCCTCCGAGACGTCCGGTGACAACGAGTCGGCCTTCATCGAGGTGATCAAGGTCTTTTCCACTCCTAAGGTGAGATCCATTCTTTTTTTATTTTTCATCTAGATTAATCTTAGTTAATTTTTCGCCTTTAATTTCATCGTCATTTTTTTACTGCCACGGTCTCGATTTTTTATTTCACTTTCTCGATCTCTGCACATTCTTTTCTACCTCGCACGATCTCTCACCTTCGACCACGCATGGTGGTCGGAGATCCGTTTCCATCTGTCATTTTCCTTAGAACCGCACTCATCCACATCTTCTGTTTTGATTTTTGGATCGAGTCATCATGCTTGCATCCTACTTGTTTATAAATAAAAAATTAAAAAAACATAAAAAATATTTTTTCCTTCTTTCTAACATTTGTTTTGCGGGATAAATAAAAAAACACAAAAAAATAAAACTACAAAAAATTTCTTCTTACAGCTTTCTGTTCTTCCTAAAGAAAATAAAAAATCCTTTTTGTTTTTGATTTAAAAAAATTATAAAAAATAAAAAATAAAAAATATAAAAACAAAATGATCGCTCCCCAGGAGCTGCTCTGCAAACGCAAGCGGCGCCGCCGCCTGATTCCGACGCAGCCACCTGCGGCACTACCCCTCGCTGCGCCATTGCCAACCTTCCACACTTAGCTGAGCGACTGGACACGCATCGTCATCCACTATCGTCTCGCCTTTCAAGGTCGACTTCCTCCACCGCGGCAGACCCTCCGAGCACCTCCCGCGCCATCCGCTCGTTAGCCTTCCTCCGCCCGCACGCGCCGACGTGCGGTCGCCGCAACCCCCGCCTTGAACAGCAGCACTGAGGTTGACTACACCTGCAGCGATGCCCGTCGCTGTCTCAGACGCGGAAGTGCGTCGCTTGGATCTCGCAGCACCTCCGCCTGAAGCCGTGAGGTCGACTTCACCCCGAGCAGTCGCATCCGTCGAGCTCGCCGTCGACGCCCAGCGACCTCCCATAGCATCGATCTTCCACGACCGTACCACGCTAGAGAGATAAGACCACCGACGATGGTGCACCCCCTCCCATCTTTGGTGAAGAACAAAGCAAGCATAACAGTAAACCCTAGGTGGGGGTTTTAAATAATTTTTTTAAAAATTGCAGTTCAACCCCTAGAGTTCTTCAAAATTGCACAAAGATCCCCACTGTCCAGCTATCACGTGCTTCATGCATGCCTGATAAACCCGAAATTGAGCGATCGTGTATTCCACACAAGGTGGGAACACAGTCGAAGTGTTGACCACTCAAAATCTGGATTTAATCAACATTAATCCACACAATAGATATCAAGAAATGACAAGCAAATGGTGGAGCTAAAATTTATTTTTAACTCTACATAAAAGATGTATAGAAGCAAGTACGTAGAGAGTTCGAACACAGGGAGCAAGGAAGGGTAGATCTACAAAAGTGTATGTGAGTGTGGATGTGATTGTGTTGTCTACACTATGCAATGCAAGTAATTTTGTGGGTTTTTAATTTTTTAAATTTAATTTTTTTTATTTTTGTATTTTTGTATTTTGATTTTTAATTTTCTGATTTTATATTTTCTTTTTGTATTATATATATATATATTTTTTCAATAGTGGAATTTATAAACAATGGAATAAAAGAGGTGCTAGAATATTTACAAAATATGTAAAAATGCTCAAAAATTCAGAGATAAAATATTTTTGGTCTTTTTATGATTTTTTACTATTTTTTGATTTTTGGATATTTTTTAGAATATTTTTTGTATTTTTAAATGGCAAAATAAAGGAAAACAGGAAATAAGCTACTAGCTGAAGGTAAAATAGGAATGAAAAATATCAAACAACCACAAAATTTTCCCAAACTTATTTTAAAATAAAGAGGATAAAAAGGGAAACCTACAGAAGTTGAGTTTGCATTTTTTGGAGTTTTCTTTAATTTTTTAGATTTTTTTTGAAGTTTTAAGGTATTTTCAAATTTTTAAGGTTTTCTTTTGCAATTTTTAGTGATTTTTGGTCTGACACTAAAATAGGATAAAATAGACAATAGGTGATTTTTTTGGAATTTTTTGAGGTGTTTTAATATTTTTTTTGGTATTTTCTAAGCTAGACAGTAGCTAAAATGCATTTTTTTGATTTTTAATAAATATAAAAATGCTATAAAAATGAAATGCAAAAATATGGCGTGGAAGTGCAAGTTAACAGGAGCCTATATGAATTTTTGTAGAATTTTTGGGCTTTTAGAAATGCATGCAAAAATTACTAGAAGCATAAGGAAACTACACACGGCCAGGGGTATTTGTGTAAATACCAGAAAATCCAGGGGCCTAGATGTAAATTTCTTCACAAATTATAACTAGAGTAAAACTTTGCTGGACCAATAGTATATACTCAAAATGGCAAGGGTGCCCTTGCAAAAGCACCAGGCCCACGTGCGTCGCACGCGTACCTAGTAGGGGCACCTACACAATTATCAAAAAGGTCAGGGACTATATCGCAAAATACCCAATATTTTATAGCTGCATACAAAAGTTTATAGGCTAAAATACAATAACCAAATCCTCAGGGGATCTCTCGCAAAATTGCCAAGCTACGTGCGTAAAGCACGTGACCTAGCAGGGGCGAATCCGCAATATGTAAAACCTAGAGGGGTTAATACGCCAAATCACCAAAGTTTTTGAATGGCTATGGATAGTTTAGATGCTAATAAAATATTACAACAAAATGCGGGGGATAATTCGCAAAATACCCCAGCTGCTATGCAGATCAGATGGCGGCGAGGCACCCGCTAATCCACGTGTCAGCTCAATAGCACGCGATGCCCCTTCGGCCGCTAACGGTCCAGATTAGAAGATCGGCATGGAATGGACAGCTCCTGCGAGTCTTGATCGGACGGCTCCTGAAGCGCTGGAAGAACGACTGCAAGATCGACGACTCTCGAGAGGGCTGGAAGAACGATAGATGAACTCGCCCAGGGCGAGTTTGGATCTGATGGTGCGTGCTCCTCCGACCTCCTTCAAGCCCGCCAATGGTCCCTCTCTGCTCCTGGTGATATCCAGCAACTAAGGGAGTCCTAAAAAACGGCCACCACCGCCGAAGAATGTCCGGCGACGTACGACCGACTGGAGCTCCTTCTCGTGGTTCAAGCACCTGCAATCAAAGGGTATCTCTGGCTCTTTCCTGTAGGGGAGCGGTTAGAACAAAAAGGCGGAGCCCAGCAGATATCCTAAAGGTAGGAAAAGCGTAGCGGGTACGGAGTGGGGGCTTGTCGGAGCAAGCTCCAGCGAGGTGGAGAATGTGGCGCTCTGGCGGTGCGAAATCGAAATGGAGGTATGGAGTGGATACTACAGATACTAGAAATAAAAATGTGCAAAGAAAAAGGGAATAAAAACCAGCCTCAAGCCTGGGAAGGGCAAGGGAAAGACCTCACGGCGGCGCAGCCGCCAGAGATGGTGGAACACGCCCAGGAGCTCCTGGGTTGCACCTCAACGAGGTTGGAGATCACCCTCTGTCATCGGGGATCTGTCAGCTACTCCTCGGAGGTCCCGGATCTGGCCAAAGGCGGTTCAAATAGGAAGGGGAAAACTGGGGTGCGGTTTTGAAATGTGGTGGAGCGGGCGTGAAGATCGAGCGATCTGGAGCGCTGCAGTGATCCACAGATCGAGATAGACCCCCGGTGTGTATCACTGATACTAGGGGAAGAAAATCCTAGAATAAAGTTATGCGAAATGATGCAAGACGGGTCCTCGAAAAAATCTCAAAAATGGTCAAAACTGCAGGTCTGACAAGGTCCAGACCTCGGTCAGAGAGTTGACCGAGGTTAACCAAGGAAGACATCTGGTTGGTCCACGTGGACCAACCAGAAAATTCCTTGGAAAAAAATCCTTGTTAAATCATTAAAAAATAGCAAATGAATTATTTAATTTTTAATTATAGAATAAGAAATGTTTATTTTTTTATGAATTATTTTATTATGAATTTTAATTATTTTATAAGGTATAAAAATAAGAGTTACCTTTTATAGCCCTTATAGGTACATATACCTATATATTTAAGTATTTTATTTTTATTTTGTGTTTTTAATTTTATTATTTTTATTTAGTATTTTATATAATTATAAAATACTTTTATACACATAAATATATTTTTGTTTTATTTTTATGATTTATTTTGTATGTTAAATTAAATAACAATGGATATTATACAGGTATAAGTATAGGTAGTATACATATGTATCCTATATACATGTATTTTTATTTTGAGTTTTATTTGGGTTTTTATTCTGATTTTAATAACATATATATTATAAGTAATGTTTACAATATTATAAAATATAAAAAATACAAAAATAATGAATAAATAATAAAATGATTATTTTAATCTGTACGAGTATACAATGAGGGTCCAAAACTCAACTTTCAAACCGTAGCTCTGCCAAATGCGAAACTACCGCCATAAAATAGCTTATTTTATTCTATATACAATTAAAGGTGAGTTTGCTGCATTTGGAGTTTTCATCTGTGAGATACGGGTCTGGTAAGTTGGGATTCTGGATTTTTATTCAGACCATAACTTTTTATCTGTACATTATTTTTGAGTGAAATCAATTTTGTATTTTTCTTTATAAAATTATCTACAACTTTCATGTACAAAGTTTCTTTATGTGATGTATAAAAAGTGGAACCAAAAATAGGTCCCAAAATGAATAAAGAATGAATAGAATTACTACGTATTCTGGCCCTTATCTCCCTCTACTTTATTCCTGGTCGACCTATTCATCAAGATGCTTAGGTCTCGGGGTTTAGGTCATAAAATATTTACAATATTTTATTCTTTTTCTTTTCTTTTATTTATTCTATAATTTTAGCTTTAATTACAGTATTTTATACACTATTTACAGGTACATGCATGAATGCTAATATGCTCTATTTAATGCTATTTACAGGCATTTGCTAGGGTTTTTGAGGCCAAAATGATAGAATAAAGATGATGAAATGTGGATTCATCAATGCCCTCCTGGATAAATTTCATTTTCTATCCCACAATTTATTTTTATTATCATTTCATGTAAAAACTTTTAACATCTGCATTTTAGTCCATGAATTCAAGACCTTCATTTGTATGATCTTTTTAGTAAAATAAATGTCTTTGTTGGTCAATACATTATGAAAAAATCATGCTATGCTCCTGATATGTGTATCTTTCTAGCATAAATTTTTTATTGCATTTTATATTCCATTGATATTATTTAAAAAAAAACAATGTTTTTTCACATCCTGAAATTCAAAAATTCATAAAAATTCATATATCGCTTCAAAAATTCTAAATAATTAGATTAGTTTTATTTTATTGTTTTTTAATTTCTAACCAAATTTCACGCATTAATTCTTTTCAAAACACAAAAAATTAAAAAAAAATTCAAAAATCTTATAAAAATCATAGAAATTCTACAAAAATTAAAAAATCATGATTTCAGTTCCTGTTTGTAGATATTTTTCTATATTTTATCATAAAATAATTGCCAGGAGTTTTAGGTACATAAAATATTTTTAATTACAAATTACTCCTGGCTGTGTACTGCTTATCATTTTCGCCACGTTTTGATTTAAAAAATATAAAAACATTGAAATTTTTTTAAAAATTCCCAAAAATATTTCAAAGTCTTTAGAACCCAAAAATATTTTCTCTGGATTTTTCGTACCTTGTGCATATTGTTCCTTATTTTTGAAAATAAAAAAATTTGCAAAATTAAAATCACTAAAAATTTGAAAATCAAAAAATAAAAATAGGAATTAAAAAAATAAAATAAAAAATCCACATAAACTAAGGATAGTTTACCTTTAAGATTCCTGTTTTTTCTCTTAATTGATTTTCTTTCGATTATTTGAATAACCTTCAGGAATTGTAGCCTACCTGAGTTCGATCCTGTATGCTATATAGGTAAATAAGTAGCAAAAATATTTCTCTTGTTCCACCTTATTTTTGTAATCATTTTACAACGAGAGAAGAAAATGTTTTTTGTTTGTTTAACAACGACTTCGTATCATTAATAACCATTCCTCAAAGATTTTTCTGCTCAACAACTTTCACTTGGAAAAAAAATCATCTCTCTGATCATGTCACGTTTAATGAAGGTATTGAAGTTTACCTAATTAAGATGGAGGCTTTGTTGCCTTGGAGTTGGCTGAGAATTATTTTAGAGATTTATATATTTCTAGAATGACATCATATATTGATGATTCATGTAAATTCTTTTCACTTATTACAATAGAATTGAGAAACCTATTTAAAAAGGATGCAAAGTTGTACATTGAGGAGTGTAAGTGAAGTTTCCAAAATTTAAGTATAAGTTGACTCTGACTTTGACTGTGAGCTCACCATTATACAGTAGAGACTTTGTAGCGTAGACTGATACATCGAGCAAAGAAATTAGGGGTATGATTTTATTAAAAATGAATGAGTAAACACCTCTCTAATTAAGATCATAAGAGAGTAATTATCTAGCTCATTACATGGAGTAATAGTGTTATAATTTTTCTTAAACAAATTGGTGAGATTATTGGTACTATAAAATATTGACGTATTTTAAAGGATTAACATAGCAGAAAAAGATGCCGATCTTTAAAAAGATAATATAAACTTCCAATATGAAATTATGAATTGGATCGATGAGTATGCGAGATACCCTTAAGATTTTGGATTCTTGGTGACAATAAATTAAAGTATGAGAATTTAGATGTAGCCCATAGAACACTATTCACTCAAGTATAACAAAATGCATAAAGGTCTATAATAAAATTACTGGTGATCGAGGATGAAGAAAGTCATTGCTGAATTTTTCCAAGGGTTTTGCAACTAAAAAAAATCAAACATAAGAAACGTGTTGGCCAAATACATCATTTGGAGATACCAGAATAGAATTGGAAGCATTTCTTGGTGGACTTTATTATTGATTAATCTACAATAAGGATACATCATTATGATATCATACGTTATTGTAGATCAACTGATATTATCAACTCACTTCTTACCTATTCGTTTGGATCAATTGATCGAGGGTCTTACACAACTGTATTGTAATGATACTGTCAGCTTAGATTTTATCCCAACATCAATTATTTAAGATTAGGAAACAATATGCACATCTTAGTTATAGAAAATTCACAAGAGGTTATGGATACTCAATCTAAGTTAGCATATCTTTTTTCGTACAGACTTATGGCCCATATAGGATGATTCAAAGACTACAAGATATGCATGTTGGGAGCATGTGCTTTGCATTTTGCGAGCAATTTGGATTGACATCTTATTATAGTAGAGTTCACTTAAAATAATAATTATCGTCCTTGAATTAAGATGGCTTCTTATGAAGCATTATACTGGAAATCTAGCATATTGTCCACACACTCAAATGATGTTGGTTCAAAGCAAATTTGAGACGAAAGCTAGTTGATATTAGTAAGAAGAGAGTTGAAAAAAAATTGTGATGCAAAGAAAATCCACGATTTTTGGCATACTAAGAAATTTCGATGACGGATTTTTTTAAGGGTGGTAGTTTGTAATGCCTATGTTTTTTTAAAGGAACATGTGCATTCCTTTTTTTTTTCGAATATTTACAATTACATTTAATTCCCAATTAAGTAGCCCATTATTACCTCACATTCATGATTATAAAATACTTTGAGATTTGGGAATGGAAATTCACAACTTTTCCATTTCTTGTGTAGAGAGAGAGAGAGGAAAGAGATCTTAACTCTCAAGGAAGATTCATCTCTGTCGTGGGAGTCGGCGATGTTGAATCAGAGAAGGAGGAGAGTGTGGATACGTTACCAGATGGAGTCGCGATGATTGCAGTAGAGATAGTTAAGCATTGGACCTAAGGTATGTATCGGTTTAGGATTAAGATCTACAAATGTATTCACGGGTTTTGTATGAATTATCAGGAAACGTTATCCTTTACATCGTATGATTTCGGATCAATATTAATAACCCTAGGTATCTTAAGATAAAGTATTTAACAATACTCAAGATGATTCAAGAAATTAATTGTACGGATACCAGATAGTATTTGGGGATCACATTCATTAAATTCGATTTGAACATATTGTCATACTTACTTGACCAGTAAGGATAGTTACCACCGAATCATAAACAAGCATATACATACCACCAATGGTTTATACCTAAGAATATATTTAGATGTCTTAATAATATATTTACAATCAGATTGGATTCTTGTTCTTTTAGTAGGAAACTATACAAGGGTTGATAACTGTGATATTACATATGGTAATAATTTCACTTTACTAATTAAAATGGTATATTTGTCAAACCAGCAATCACGTGGATACTCGTAATCGGATCCATTAAGAATTAAACAAATATTACAGGATTTCCTCTCTCAAGTCTAAGAATACCAATGATAAAGTCCATTAATATATACACATATTGATGGTTGATAATTTGTCTTTAATAACTGTGAAAAAGGAAATATCAAATGATGTAATTTAATCTCGTATATATGAGGACATCTACAATTGCCATGCTCGTCGAGATGTTTTTCTCTCAATGGTTAAACTACACTTTGATGCTTTTGACTATCCTACATGGTAGGGTTACACATGCTATATTTCTGTTAATTTGCCTACAACCCTTGTTAATCTTATCGATGAAAACTGATAGATCACAACTGATAGTACACCAGACCTTTTATTTGTATAATAGGGACCTTCATCTACTCAATATCCCATTAAACAATTAAAAATATCGCGGTTGCATTAAGTAGTAATGCTTTTGAACTTATTGTTCTTATATTATTGTCACAATCCACATAACATATAAACTTTCCTAATGAAAAAGGAACGATGCTAGAGTCACGTGATTTTTTAAAAACTGTGAATTGTTATGTAAGTTAAATTATTAATGGGGAAATAACATATAACATCTAAAAATTCAATCCATGTGTTGCCATAACAGTACTACGACAAAAAGATACGAATGGTGTATGAGCGACTATCCACCATTGATACGATGGTAAAATTTGATAGTTTTTATTAAATCTATCAAGTCACAAAAGTTGATAATAAGATATTGAATAGCAACGTTCACATGAACCATTATAGTATGGAAAAATATGGTATTAAAATGATTGGAATTTCCTTAATATGAATAATGACATGATGACTGTAAGAAGAGGTAAGTGCTACACCTAATGGTGGGAGCCACCTCTAGAGTCCAATTATCGTAGGCCCAACGGGCAACGCCTCAAGGGGCGTATATTTGCAAGGAACCACAGAGGCAGAAGCTATGTCCTCTACTGTTGTAGCTACTGACGATAAGCGGAGCTAATTGTATTGAAAAATCATGCAAGAAAATGGTTTATAATGGTAAACCATTATAAATATGCAAGGAATTGATTTATAAAGATAAATCATTACAAGTTATGAAGGAAATGGTTTATAAAGATAAACCAATACATGCTATGTGAGAAAATGGTTTAATTAAAGAATAAACGATTATATGTTAGCAAGGAAATAGTTTAAGATTAATAAACTGTCAAGGCATGCAAAATCTTGTTAAGGGGATAATCCGGAAGAATGATCTAATTGATAAATGATACATATACATGTTATGAATTTCATGAAACACACCCCTTATGATGAATAATGATAACTTATGTATTTTAATGTATATTGCACATGCATACTCATATTTATAAAAGAATTAATATGGAACTTGTTAGGAAACTACTTAGACATGCATGGGACATCTAGGCACACAATGATATTTTTCCATGGGTACTCAAGTACATGAAATGTAACGGGTTAAAAGACCGTTAGAATTCCCATGCATGGACCCTGATGCACACCGGGCATTAGGCTCATGCAAATGTATGCTTATTTATTTCAGGTAAGGAACAAGTTCGACTAAGCAATCAAGTTCGTATGGCAGACTCAACGAGACTTTCAACGTGGTATAGATAGTTACATGATTTATGGTGGATATTTGTATGTCCACTGAAACAGAGAGCCATGTTGTGAAATTATTTAGTTTCTTTTGCAAGTATACCCTTATTAATGTTGTAATAATGAAACTATTGGTTGAATTGGAATTTATGTATCCTTTTGAGAAGATTTTTTTGTATGCTCATTGATTACAATTCATGAATAGGTAACTGATTGGACACATGATCTATTATCGCATGCTTCCGCCTGTTGGCGCGACCCGTTCCGTTACACTTCCGATGGGATTTTATGATTCGTGCTCTTGAAGCATATGGGTGCCACCTCTAAAATTCATCTTTTTGATCATCTCCATCTTACATACCATCGGAATTTCATTAAAAATTAATGGGCACTAGGTTTTTTAAATATGAAAGAGGCGTGAGATAGGGGGACCCATTATCTCCATCTTATTCATCAATTCAATGAATGTCTTGGACAATATACTGAAAAACTCATTAAAGAAAGGAAGATAGTGGCTTCTATATCCCTGGAATGGATTTGGAGACCATAAATGTCCAGTTTACTGATGGATTCCTGATCTTCATTCTATGTATGGTCTTCAGATCAACAAAGAAAAATCTTATGTGTTAGATTTAAATCCGACTAAGGAAAAATCAAACTTTCTTCTAAACACCTTTGACTGGAGCTTGGCGGAGTTTCTTATTACTTGTTTCAATTTACCTCTTGCGCCTAAAAAATTGAATCATCTCGTTGGCTACCCTTGATTGAGATATTTGTAAGGAATTATTAGTTCATGCATGAGCGTGCAGGTTTTGATGATAACAAGGTTTGTAGAGATAGACAAAATTTATGTAGTTAGCTTGAAGCAAGGTCAAGAGCAAGAAAACTACTGGACCAAGAACAAGCTCAGCCCGAAGAGATCAAGCCTTAGTGAAGAAGAATCTAAGAAGCTCAAAGGAGTTCAAATCCAAGGAACTTCGACTCAAGCTCAAAGGAAAGGATCTCAAGCTCAAGAAGAAGATATATTCTCTTATTTTATTGAGTCCTGCATTTTGTAGTCGTCTTAGACTATAAAAGATCTCAATAATCATGCATCTTGCATCTCGGACTTTAATTTTAACCTTCAGGTCTAAGTGTCAAAATGTCGATCGCCAAGTTTTCATTAATCGATCATATTTTTAAATTCTGATCGATCATCATGTTTTTACTGATCGGTCATATTTTTCAATTATGATCGATCATCAAGTTTTCATTGTTTGATCATATTTTTCAATTATGATATATCATCAAGTTTTCACTGTTTGATCATATTTTTTAATTCTTATCGAACAACAAGTTTTCACCGATCAATCACATTTTTAAATCCTGATTGATCATCAAGTTTTCATTGATCGATCATGTTTTTGAATTTTTATCTATCATAA
Source organism: Ottelia alismoides (assembly GCA_037367405.1). Taxonomy (NCBI): domain Eukaryota; kingdom Viridiplantae; phylum Streptophyta; class Magnoliopsida; order Alismatales; family Hydrocharitaceae; genus Ottelia; species Ottelia alismoides. The sequence goes on from JAZKJV010006381.1 coordinate 421,275, forward strand.
AATTTTGCTTATCAATCATTTTTTTGAATATGGCATTTCAGGAAATTTTTCCTTGCCATTTTTTCCTCTAACGACCATGGGAATCCAAGACCTAGAAATAGGACCCCATACCTCACTTATACAACAAACAACAAGAGCAACACGTTCTCTTCTCTTTGCTTTCTGCTTTATACTCTGAGAAAGATCGAAGATCTATTTTCTACTCTGTTCTTTACGCATACAACTTTGGTATTTTACGATCAATGCTTACGAGCATGCTCCTCACTTTGTAAGATCATTTTAGATTTACCTCATATTCGTCAATACATATTTTAATTTGATATTTAGGTAATAGGATTATTACCTATCTACAGTTGGGTTGACGGTAATAAACTCATTGTAATACGGTTGGATTTCTCGCAAAGCAAGTCAGGTTAGTGGAAGACCCCGTATGGGTCAGGTTGTAAGCTCGAGTCGGGAGACTTTGGTTGTGATTTTTACTCATGAGGGGTTTCACGTTAAATACATGTGCAACTTGTGGATTGATTTCTTATCTTGTGATTGAAAGTTCTATACAACACTATAGTTGTTTGAGTTTATTATTTATACTGATCCGGGTCATACATTCTGATCAACCATCACCCATCAACTGATGTTTGAGAAAACCAACATTTGGAATCAGATCCTCGTTTGTATGAAGGAACTTAACCTCCGCTATATACATGGCTAGCATTTCTAGATCACGATTGGAAAAAAGCTCTGTAGTTCGTCCACCTCTCTTCAACGGGACAAATTACTCTATGATAAATTACTCTAGTTAGAAGACAAAGATGATGAGATTCCTTCACTTGTCCGACTTTGCTATCTTGAACATGACAAGGAAGGAAATCAAATTTATATAGGAGAAGGGGGCATGCTACATAACCGCCAAATTAGTTTAGATGGCGCTCAACTCCAAGGCGATAAACTCTATATATTGTGTTTTATCCGAAGCTGCATTTGATCGATTCTCTCACTTGAAGACAACCTACGAGATATGGAAGTGCGTTGAGACAACTCATGAATGCGCAACTAATGTGAATGAATATCAATTTAGAATGCTTACACTTGAGTATGAAACATTCAAGATGCAAAAAGGAAAAAGCATGCAGGATACAAACGTTAGATTCACTGCCATAGTAAATCAACGAAGGAATCTAGAAAGAATATTCCTACATAAAGAACTTCCTAGCATGATTATTATTTATTTATATGATGAATGGTATCACAAGGTCACTGCTATCAAAGAGTCCACAAATTTTAGCACGACCTCGTTGGAAGATCTTATAGGTAACCTTCTTGCCTAAGAAACAAAAATAGAGAACATGAAGAAATGAGAAGAGAAACACAGAAGAATCTTGACCTTGCAGCTAATAGGGTAGTCCAAGAAGTGTCCAAGAGTGATGAGGATATTGCATTCATGATCCAACACTTTTAACCATTCCCAAAAAAAAAGGAAAAAATGAGAAAGAAAAAAGATCAAATACTTCCAATTCGATAAGGTAGAGCACATAAAGAAAGATTCCCTCAGGTGCAAAAGAACTTCAGACATGAAAAGAAGTTCGAGAAGAATTCTAAGAGGAAAGCGATAGAATCGTCATCCGCCTCAAGCTGCAGTGATGAAGAAAGTGAAAGTTCCTGCTTAGGTTTTGTTGGACTAGTTGAATCCAACTCATTGGATTCAGACTTAGACATCGAGGCAAATAAATTTTCTTATACCGAGCTTTACAATACCTCTCAAGATCTTTTTAGAGAAAAAAAATGAAATTTGAAAAGTTTAAAAAGAAGTAGTAGAAGAGAAATCACTTTTGATTAATGACTTGGATGTTTTAAAGAAAGAAAATGAGTTGCTTAAAGAGGATATTAATATTTTTAAAGTTAAAATCACTTTCTTAGAAAAAGAATTTTCTAAGCGTAAGAGAAAAATTGCTTTTGCATTTGCTAATGAAAAAGGAAAAGGAACCATTGCAATCTAACCCTGAAGGACCTGGAAAAGAAAGGGTACCAAATCAAAATATTTCAGGTACTGAAGGCCAAAGGAAAAGAAGATGAAGGAAGTCACTTCAACATCCAAGATGGACATTATCAAGGTCAAACATCTGCCATATGCAAAACCATGCATGGGTGCCACAACCACAGAGAAGTTTTCAAGACTGGAGAACTCCGCCACCAAGAACACTAGGTGACTTATTATATTTTTTGTTACGCTTATTATGTATATCATGCATTGACGATGAGATCTCGACTCTTATCTTTAAGAAAAAGCCTTTAAGCAAATATTAAGGAGGAGATCTAGTTTAAGGGGAGTTCATATTAAAAAGAATGTTTCAAAGAAAAGGGGGAGAGTGTAAAGCCTTGAACTTGGCATATCTTAGATCCTATATAATAAGATCCGGCTCGTCAAGAGAAAACCAACGGAATTTGTTTCGTGTGAATCGGACTTCGTTTCGATTTATTATGATTTTCGGAAGAAAGAGAACTAAGAAGGATTAAGAAGTCACTAACCCATAATGACTGTCATTAAGACTAGTTAAAGTTGATTAAAGAAACTAATGACGGATTGAAAACCGCTAATGATCATTATCAAATACTAATCAATAGTTAGCAAAAGATAAGCGTATACCGTGAAAGTTAAATCGCGATTAGTGAAAGTTAATCACGATTAGTGTTAATTAAGCGTCATTAGCGAATCAGAATCATCTGGAATGTTCTGACTTAAGCCCCAAGTTTGAGATAGGCTTTGGCCAAAACCATGAGCCAAAACCATGGGTCGCTAAACCATGATTAAGGTCTAAACCATGGTTTTCTAACCATGGTTAGTGGTTTTCTGGAGCCTATAAATAGACCCCCCTACCCATTCATTCTATACGATTTCCACTACCACCACCACCCCAAAGGCTAGGGTCGAGAGGTCGGGAGAAGGAGTGGGAGGCGAGGGAGGAGCGCTAGCGAAGCGCTGCCAGGAGAACGAGGATGAGAAATGTATGATCCTCTCTTAGTTTGTTTCGTAAGCTAGGATTTCAATTCATCCTCTTTTCTTCCAAGCTTTGTTCTTGATTCATCTTTCTTTCCGATTCATTTTCTGTTTTGGTTCGAGGAGAAATCTGTGTAACACCCTACTTAGGTGCGGGCGGCTATGGACATTAGTGAACCCTACGATTTGTCACACATTCACTCATCTAAGACGCGTGGTGTCTACCGATTCGCCATCGCTTATGTTTCTTCTTTCAATTATGATTTTACAGTTATTTTGATGGAGAAATCTGTGTAATACCCTACTTAGGTGCGGGCGGCTATGCACGCCAGTGAACCTTGTGATTCGTCACACATTCACTCACCTAAGATGCGTGGTGTCTATCGATTCTTCATCTCTTGTTGTTTGAGTATATTCTTTCAGTTTTGCTATTGTTTTCCTCACGATTGATTTTATAGAGGAAACTCTTTTCATTTTTATTTTGAAATAAGTCCCGATATAACGGGAAACTCTGCCGAAATTTTCCGAGAAATATGTCCCGGTATAAGGGGAAACTCTGGCGAAATTTTCCGAGAAATATGTCCCGATATAAGGACAAACTCTGCCGAAAATTTCCTAAGAAATATCACCCCGTATAAGGTGAAGCTCTGTTGAAATTTCAAGAGAAAATATGTTCTTGGCGTTCTTCGTGTTCTTCGTGTACTTCACGTTCTTCGTTCGTTCTTCGTGTTCTTGACACGTTCTTAGCGTTTTTGATACAAAAATGAAATTCGATCTTTTCAGGAGCCTTAAAACATCCTTTCTAAAAATGAAACACGATAAAGCACTGCATACGCGAGAGAGAGCTCGATTAGGTAACGAAATCCTTCCTTTTGCTATTGGGTTTTCAAACGAGATTATTGAAGTTCTTGATTTTATGTTCTATGCTATAAAGAACCCATATTTTGTCTATTTTTGATAAGATCTGAATAGTTGCTTTGTGATTCCTACTAAAATAAGGTTTAAGCATCAAATCGATGAGGTGGCTTTGAAAGTTAGGGTTTCGGAGTTAAAATAGGCATAAATACGAGTATATATACATATTGAATAATATATATGTGAGTCTATACTAAGTATTGCTGATTATGCAAATCGAAGATTTAACGAAAGAATCACATCATGGGAATTGATGTGGTTTGAGTTGGATCCTGAAAAGTATCATGTGTCAAGTTAAGGATGACTGGGAGTTGAACTACAGGTCAGGCATGCAACCTGTAGGTTTGTCGGAAGGAACCCGTATTGACGTTTCCCTACCTAGGTGGTACATGGTTTCCCTGTTATGATAAGTGCGCATGAAATGAATGTTCTGCAATGCGTGGTACCGGGAGCCAATATCTTCAGGTTGAACGACGGAAGATGTGGTCGTGCCATGTAGAGGAGCGGGTGGTTCAATAGCGGTTGGGTCACGATAATATGTATTTAAAGCCGCTAGGTTATATGATTAAATGTTAGCCTGAGGTTTTAAGCAACTGAGTCCTCGAGGATGGTGTGCTCATTTATTTTCTGGGCTGAGGGTTTGAGACCCTGTTTAATAAAATAAAAGAAAATTGTCAGGGTAGTATTGGAGGATTGGTTGAGGCGACGTGCGGCAACATAAGCTTACCAAGATCAACACAATCTCCAATCCTGAAGTGTCCACAGCTTCAGAGTCCTTATAGTGGTGAGGTAATTCCCTGGACTAATCCCTAACTTGGAATAGAAAGGAATATGACTTAAATGAGAAGGAATGAAACTTTTTGTGATAACAAGTTTTGAAAAATTACCCATTTGTTTGCTTTTCCCTTCTTCGTTACCTAGCATTCGCTAATTTTTATCATATGATCTATGGAAAACCAACAGGTATCGGTGAGCCAACGCAAGGACCTTAGTAGACATCCAGACAGCTACAATAGCTTTATTTTTGTAAGGTAGTTAGTAATCTTTTGTGTATTTTCCTTTCAAGCTGATGTACATGTAAATGGTTATAGTGAGACAATGTATCATCTGAACTTTATTTTGTGAATGGAAAAGTGTTGAAATACTTTCTTCCAAATATAATTTATTTGCAGTCTGTTTCTGAATGTTAGTTGTGATTGCTGAATGAATTATTGCTGAGGAATCAGATCCGGTTATGGGAGGATCCGACGGCCCGGAATTAGGATCACGACAGATTGGTATCAGAGCCCGGTTACTCCAGTAATTTATTTAGTAATTAACAACTATGAGCGGTATTCAGAAAACTAAGGTTGTATTAAGATCCCTTGATCTTAATAACTGACTGCAGTACCATTCACAAGTCATTGTCCCTTATGTACATCATGCTAAGACATATAGGATCTGACCTTTGATCATGATTCATCCTAGGATCATGGCAGACCAAGATGTGTCTAGGCAATTAGCGTCTATGGTGGTGATGCTCTACAAGATGGAGCAAAGGTAGCTTGGATTAGAGTAGAGACTCAATATCACAATGAGAGATCAAAGTCATCCAGACCCGTGAATGCTAGAGCTAAGGGTTATGTTAATTCTTCCTAGGAAGAATCTAGTTACGTAACTCCATGGAGTAGACCCCTACTCCTATCAGAGGAGCCGGGTAGGAGGCCCTCCATAGGCAAAAAAATCTTGAATCCTACCATAAATATAAGATTTCAATAGAAGTACAAAAAATTTATTTGATGAAAGGAAAAGGAAGTAAAGTACTCATAATCCAAAAGATCTTAGATGACTACGTGATATAGATTGTAGGACATCTTTTACCTAGCTTCTTTACTACTTATTGAAAAATTAATTATTTTGATCTCATTCTTGGAATGGATTGGCTAGAAGGCATCATGCATGTCTTGACTGTTTTCAGAAGATAGTAACATTTCACCTTCCTAACTCGATAGAGTTCCAGTTCATTGGAAAGACATCCAATGATAATATCGAATATATCTCTACATTGAAGGCACAACAGTTGTTAGAGCAAGGGTGCCATGGTTATTTAGCTTATGTAACCACTACATCAGGGTCAGACAGAATGATGGAAGATATACCTATAGTATGCGAGTTTCCTTATGTATTTCCAGAGGAACTACCTGGATTACCACTTGAGAGAGAGATTGAATTTGAAATCTCTCTCATACCTGATACTCAGCCTATCTCTATCCCTCCGTATAGGATGGCACCAGCTGAGTTACGAGAGTTAAAGGTACAGTTGCAAGAACTGTTAGATAAAGGATTCATTCGTCCTAGTACTTCACCATGGGGTGCACCTATCTTATTTGTCAGGAAAAGGATGGGTCAATGCGGTTGTGCATTGACTATAAGCAACTAAACAAGAAGACCGTAAAGAACAAGTATCCTCTGCCAAGAATAGATGATCTCTTTGATCAGTTACATGTTCGACTGTGTATTCCAAGATTGACTTAAGATCTGGATACCATCAGTTGAAGATAAACGATGCGGATATCCCCAAGACAGCCTTTCGAACTAGATGTGGATATTATGAATTCTTAGTTATGCCTTTTGGACTGACAAATACCCCAGCTGCTTTCATGGATCTCATGAATATAGTATTCAAGGAGTTCTTAGATCACTTTATAGTAGTCTTTATTGATGACGTGCTTATTTACTCCAAGGATAAATGCATGCATGAACATCATCTCAGGCATGCACTTGAAACTCTTAGGAAGAACAAACTGTATGCTAAATATAGCAAATGTGACTTCTGGCTATCTGAAGTATCTTTCTTAGGTCATGTTATTTCTGGAGAAGGTATATCAGTGGATCCTACAAAGGTTAGTACGGTGATGAGTTAGGAACGCCCGAAGACTATCATAGAAATACGATCTTTTCTGGGATTATCTAGATATTATAGAAGATTTGTGAAGGACTTTTCACGAATAGCATTGCCAATGACTAGGTTGACCCAGAAGGAAGTTCCATTCATATGGTCAGATGCATGCGAAATTAGTTTCCAAACACTGAAAGAATGCCTAACATCTGCACCCATCCTTACTCTATCCTCTGGGAGTGAAGGGTTTACAGTGTACACTGATACGTCTAAAGAAGGACTTGGGGCAGTTCTTATGCAACATGGTAAGGTAGTTGCGTATGCATCACGACAGCTCAAGACACATGAAAAGAACTACCCAACACATGACCTTGAATTAGCTGCTGTAGTTTTTACTTTAAAGATATGGAGACATTACCTCTATGGTATTACTTTTGAAATCTTCAATGATCATAAAAGATTGAAATATCTATTTGATCAGAAGGAACTCAATATGAGACAGAGACGGTGGCTAGAGTTGTTGAAAGACTATGATTGCACTATCTCCTACCACCCTGGTAAGGGGAACGTCGTAGCAGATGTCCTTAGCAGAAGAACTTATTCACCTGGGTTGGTGAGTGCTATCCACTTCTGGGGTTTACTATCAACGTTAAGTGAATGGAAACCATTTGATAGTAGTGCCGATACTATAACTATTCCTCAACGATACAAACCGGAGATTTGGGATAAAATAAAGAAAGGACAGGAGGATGATCCGGTCCTTAAAGACTTGAGACAAGAACTTGAGAAGAATGAGATAGAGGGATTCCAGATACAAGATGGGTTACTCTATAACCATCACAGAGTTTGTGTACCAAACACACCTAAACTAAGGAAAGACATCTTACGAGAAGCGCACTGCTCAAGATTATCTATTCATCCAGGAATTACAAAGATGTATAAGGATCTTTATTCATACTTTTGGTGGCCGGGAATGAAGAAAGATGTTGCTGAGTTTGTGAATGCATGTTTCACTTGCCAGCAGGTAAAGGCCTCACACCAAAAGCCACCAGGATTATTGCAACCCCTCCCTATACCTGAATGGAAATGGGAAAGCATTTCCATGGACTTCGTTACTGGTTTACCTCAGACGACTGGTAGTAAAGATAGTATCTGGGTTATAATAGATCTTCTGACAAAGGTAGCATACTTTATTCTGATAAGCTTATCTTTCACTCCAGACCAGCTTGCTGAGTTATATATTACACATGTGATTCGCCTCCATGGTATCCTGAAGGAAGTAGTTTCTGATCTAGATTCACGATTCACTCACACTATTGGGAGAACTTCATGAAAGCCTTAGGTACACAACTATGCTTGAGTACATCATATCATCCACAAACAGATGGTCAGTCAGAACGTACGATTCATACATTAGAGAATATTCTACGAGCATGTGCCTTATAATGGAAGGGATCGTGGATTAAACATTCGCCTCTTGCAGAATTCACCTACAAAAATAGTTACCATACAAGTATTGGCATGGCATTATTTGAAGCACTATATGGACGAAGGTGTACTACTCCTTTGTGTTGTCAAAAGGTCAGAATAAAGAACATTTATGATTCAGATAGACTGCAGGAGACACGGGAAGCTGTAGAGCTTGCTCGAAAAAGACTATTGACTGCTCAAAGTCGTCAGAAAAGTTATAGTGATACCAGGCGAAGAGACCTTGAATTTGAGGTAGGTGACTTTGTATTTCTCAAAGTATCACCTATGATGGGAATTCAAAGGTTTGGTGTACATGGGAAGTTAGCACCCAGGTTCGTGGGTCCCTTTGAAATTATTCAACGGATTGGAAAAGTTGCGTATAGACTTACGCTTCCTCCAAATCTTTCGGCAATACATGATGTATTCTATGTATCAAATCTGAGAAACTACATTAGGAATCCAGAGCATAAGATAAGTTATTATGATTTACATGTTGAGCCAGACTTGACATTCTAAGAGATACCTGTGCAAATACTTGAAAGGGATATCAAGAAGTTGAGAAACAAAGAGGTGCCTCTAGTTAAAGTATCGTGGCAGAACCAAGAGTTTGAAGAAGCCACATGGGAACCTGAGGCAGAAATGAGAGAGAAATACCCGTACTTATTTGAATGATAACACTATGTATTATGTATATGTTCATTATAAATGAAAGAACGTTCATTATTTTTAAGGTTGTTATGTTTCAATCCTCTTTAAGGTTGTTATGCCTTCATTTTGAGTCTCGAGGACGAGACTTTCTTTAAGATTGTTATAATTGTAAAGCCTTGAACTTGGCATATCTCAGATCCTACATAATAAGATCCGGCTCGTCAAGAGAAAACCAACGGAATTTATTTCGTGTGAATCGGACTTCGTTTCGATTTGTTATGATTTTTGGAAGAAAGAGAACTAAGGAGGGTTAAGAAGTCATTAACCCATAATAACTGTCATTAAGACTAGTTAAGTGTGATTAAAGAAACTAATGATGGATTGAAAACCGCTAATGATCATTAGCAAATACTAATCAATAGTTAGCAAAAGATAAGCGTAAGCCACGAAAGTTAAATTGCGATTAGTGAAAGTTAATCATGATTAGTGTTAATTAAGCGTCATTAGCGAATCTAGAATCATCTGGAATGTTCTGACTTAAGCCCCAAGTTTGAGATAGGCTTTGGCCAAAACCATGAGCCAAAACCATGGGTCGCTAAACCATGATTAAGGTCTAAACCATGGTTTTCTAACCATGGTTAGTGGTTTTCTGGAGCCTATAAATAGACCCCCTACCCATTCATTATCTACGATTTCCACTACCACCACCACCCCAAAGGCTAGGGTCGAGAGGTCGGGAGAAGGAGTGGGAGGCGAGGGAGGAGCGCTAGCGAAGCGCTGCCGGGGGAACGAGGAGGAGAGATGTATGATCCTCTGTTAGTTTGTTTCGTAAGCTAGGATTTCATTTCATCCTATTTTCTTCCAAGCTTTGTTCTTGATTCATCTTTCTTTCTGATTCGTTTTCTGTTTTGGTTCAAGGAGAAATCTGTGTACCACCGTACTTAGGTGTGGGCGTCTATGCACACCAGTGAACCCTGTGATTCATCACACATTCACTCATCTAAGATGCGCGGTGTCTACCGATTCTCCATCGCTTATGTTTCTATTCTTTCAATTATGATTTTACAGTTAGTTTGATGGAGAAATCTGTGTAATACCCTACTTAGGTGCGGGCGGCTATGCACGTCAGTGAACCCTGTGATTCGTCATACATTCACTCACCTAAGATGCGTGGTGTCTACCTATTCTTCATCTCTTGTTGTTTGAGTATATTCTTTCAGTTTTTCTATTGTTTTCCTCACGATTGATTTTATAGAGGAAACTCTTTTCGTTTTTATTTTGAAATATGTCCCGATATAAGGGGAAACTCTGCCAAAATTTCAAGAGAAAATATGTCTTGGCGTTCTTCGTGTTCTTCGTGTTCTTCGCGTTCTTCGCGTTCTTTGTTTGTTCTTCGCGTTGTTGATACATTCTTAGCTTTTTGATATAAAAATGAAATTCGATCTTTTCAGGAGCCTTAAAACATCCTTTTTAAAAACGAAACACGATAAAGCACTGCATACGCGAGAGAGAGCTTGATTAGGTAACGAAATCCTTCCTTTTGCTGTTGGATTTTCAAACGAGATTATTGAAATCCTTGATTTTATGTTCTGTGCTATAGAGAACCTTAATTTTGGCTATTTTTGATAAGATCTGAACAGTTGCTTTGCAATTCCCACTAAAATAAGGTTTAAGCATCAAATCGATGAGGTGGCTTTGAAAGTTAGGGTTTGGGAGTTAAAATAGGCATAAATACGAGTATATATGCATATTGAATAATATATATGCGAGTCTATACTAAGTATTGCTGATTATGCAAATCGAAGATTTAACAAAAGAATCACATCATGGGAATTGATGTGGTTTGAGTTGGATCCTGAAAAGGATCATGTATCACGTTAAGGTTGACTGAGAGTAGAACTACAAGTCAGGCATGCAACCTGTAGGTTTGTCGGAAGGAACCCGTATTGGCGTTTCCCTACTTAGGTGGTACACGGTTGCCCTGTTATGATACGTGCGCATGAAATGAATGTTTTGCAACGCGTGGTACCGGGAGCCAATATCTTCGGGTTGAACGACGGAAGATGTGGTCGTGCCATGTGGAGGCACGAGTGGTTCAATAGCGGTTGGGTCACGATAATATGTATTTAAAGCCGCTAGGTTATATAATTAAATGTTAGCCTGAGGTTTTATGCAACTGAGTCCTCGAGGATGGTATGCTCATTTGTTTTCCGGGCTGAGGGTTTGAGACTCTGTTTAATAAAATAAAAGAAAATTGTCAGGGTAGTATTAGAGGATTGGTTGAGGCGACGTGCGACAGCATAAGCTTATCAAGATCAACGCAATCTCCAATCCCGAAGTATCCACAGCTTCGGAGTCCTTATAGTGGTGAGGTAATTCCCTGGACTAATCCCTGACTTGGAATAGAAAAGAATAGGACTTAAATTAATGAGAAGGAATGAAACTTTTTGTGATAACAAGTTTTGGAAAATTACCCATTTCTTTGCTTTTCCCTTCTTCGTTACTTAGAATTCGCTAATTTTTATCCTATGATCTATGGAAAACCCAACATGTATCGGTGAGCCAACGCAAGGTCCTTAGTAGACATCCAGCCAGCTACAATAGCTTTATTTTTGTAAGGTAGTTAGTAATCTTTTGTGTATTTTCCTTTCAAGCTGATGTAGATGTAAATGATTATAGTGGGACAATGTATCATTTGAACTTTATTTTGTGAATGGAAAAGTGTTGAAATACTTTCTTCCAAATATACTTTATTTGCAGTCTGTTTCTGAATGTTAGTTGTGATTGCTGAATGAATTATTGCTGAGTAACCAGATCCGGTTATGGGAGGATCCGACGGCTCGGAATTAGGGTCGCGACAGAGAGATCTTCTAGTCATCTCTTTAACCAACAATTGGTATTAATTAACCTTGGTATCTTTTTAGATCCTTTTGATTATGTCAATAAAGGGAGAGAAAAAGTGTTTACAAAAAGCTCTTAAATTTTTTATTGAGGAGAGAAAGTGTTTTCACACACTTGTTTTTGCGAACACTTCAAAAGATTTTATCATCATCAAAAAAATGAGAGATTGTTAGTTCATACATGGGCATGCATATTTTGATGATAACAAAACTTATACAGATAGACAAAATATGTGTATTTAGCTTGAATCTAGGTTAGGAACAAGAAAGTTACAGGGTCAAGAACAAGCTCAAGCTGAAGTGAAGAAGAAGCTAAGAAGCTCAAAAGAGTTCAAAACTAAGAAACTTCATCTCAAGCTCTAAAGAAAGCATCTCAAGCACATGAAGAAGACAAAGTCTTTTCTTTTATTGAGTCCTATAATTGTCTTATCATGTAAAAGACCTCAAGAATTATGCATCTTGCATCTCAGACTTTGTCTTTGACATTGACTTTTAGGTCAAAGTGTCAAAATGATCAATCATCATGTTTTCAACGATGGATCATATTTTTAAATTCTGACCGATCATGAAGTTTCCATTAGTCGATCGTATTTTTGAATTCTGATCGATTATCAAGTTTCACTGATTGATCATATTTTTGAGTTTTGATCGATCGTCAATTTCCACTGATCAATCAATTTTTGAATATGACACTTCCAAAAAATTTTCCTTGCCATTTTTGCCTCCAACAAGTATGGGAATCCAAGACATATAAATGGGACCACATACCTCACTTTTAGAACACACAACAAGAGAAAAAGTTCTCTTCTCTTTACTTTCCACTCTATACTCTATGAGAAAGATCAAAGGACTATTTTCTAATCTGTTCTTCATGCCTACAACTATGGTGATCTATGATCAATTCTTACAAGCACACTCCTAGATCTGTAAGATTGTTTTAATTCTACCTCATATTATTTATTTCATATGTTACTTCGACATTGATGTTAGTAAGATTATTACATGTATATGTTTGAGTTGACCACATAATCAACATAGGTTGTATTACGGTTGGGTTGCCGGTTGATGATCCCAAATCTACCCCTAGTTAATATGTCAATGTTGTAGTCGAGTAATCAAAGATAAATCAAAACAAACCACATAGATAGTATTAAATAATTAAATAAAGTGAGGCTTTTATGTATTTTTAACTCGAGCAAGCCTCAAGGTTGACTCAAGGAAGCAAAGTAATGTGTCTCGAGTTCAATTTATCAAACTTAATGTACGGTTTTCAATAGAGGATTATTTTTGATTTTTTTGATACAAAAGAAATGTGTGCAATGCGAAACGCAAAGAGAATTAGGTTTTAAGGAGAATCAATATTACTAGCTAATTAAATTTTGATGGAAAATTGATCCAAATGAGCCAAATTATATTTTTCCTGAAAACTTAATTTAATGAAGAATGCAAAACATATTTTTTGTATTTTTATATAACGAGAAGCATGAATGAAAAATCAATGATGTATTTGGGTTTTTGTCAAAATTTTGAGAAGAAAAATGCGAAATTAATGAAACTTGAGCTGGAATGAAAATAATGGAAAATAAGCTTACTTTATTTTTATATTTTTTCAAGGTTATTTGTTTTTTATGTTTTTTTGAAGCAAACACAGTGATTTCTAATAATTATTTTCTAATTAATCCACAATATCAATTCAAGCCATAATAAAATTAATAGGAAATCGAGAAAACTTGAAATCTTGGCAAAAAGAGATTGATGGACCTAACTAAAAATAAAAAAAAACAGTAATCACTTTAGAAATTATTTAGAACATGTGACGCATCCAACTCCATTGAAATTTGGGCACAGAGTAGAACTTGGTTAAGCACGTAATATCTAATTTTTGGGTATTTTCTTGAGTAAATAGTGATTCAATATGAATTTCGGGCTCTAATTGGATCAAATAGTACTCATCTTCAATAAAACAATTCTAGAAATTATTATACAGCGAACTCCAAACAAAAGCTCATCTTGTAGAGAAAAAGTTGATAACAGCATGCAACTATTAGAATTTACAAATAAAGAGAAATGAGTGTCCAAATCTATGATCCAACGTGAGGTTATTTGCAAATAGCTGGAAAAACAAATAAAATTCAAAATACTCTTAGAATTACCGCATCACATAAGGATGCTCCTATTCGGTCGATGCATGATGTGCTGGCACGGGAGAGATGGTGGAGATAATCTTAGCTGCAATTTCTTGGATGCTCGTGGGTATAGTCGCAATGTACTGAACCATGTGAGATGTATCACGTGAGACTCCAGATGGTAGAGCAAGCATACCTCCCCCTAATTTGGTTTCTTCTCTCCTTCGAGTATTCTGTAACTGATGGGTCGCCAATCAGAGCACGACTTTGGGTGGCTGACGCTTCGAGGTTAAATATTGCATTGCGGTGGTCAGTCGATGATAGCGCTGCTGTTGTCGAAGATTTATCCCGTTGTGCTCCCTTTATTTGTTTGTTCTCCACGTGTTGAAGAAGGACCAAATAGGGGGGGCTGGTGATGTTCTTATGTCGCTCTACGATGGTGGCTCCCCCTTGAACTCCGCGTGGATCAAGCTTCGGCAGGGATGGAACAGCGGTCGCTGCTCCGTGCGCGGCAAAGGAGGTGCGGCGTAGGGAAGAGGGTCTAAGCTCCTCGCGCACATGTGACTTGCGGGACTCAAGTATTTGGTCGAAGATCTCGAGCTGAGCGTGGAGGGTGTGGTGATGTGCTGCGTTGGTCGAACTTCTGCTGTTGGGGTCCAGCGTGATCGATGTTGGTGGAGGTTCTGGAGTAATCGATGCTGCTGTATCTTCATGTTCCTTCAACTTTTGAGAGTGGAATGGAAGCGGGGACTCGAATGGGTTCTGGATGTTACTCCCTCCCTAACTTCTTGTTGTTGGTTGATTAGTAAGAGAGAATATGATGGAGCTCTGGTACAGGACGACGCAGTTTCGCTTTTGGGTCTCGTGGATATTGGATTGGGGTGGATTGTGGGACGTCCGTCTGATCCTGGATAGCCGTTTATATCCGTGGTATTACATTTATTAAGTACCCCTTCCGTTGAGAGTTATCCCTCAATTTGGGTGGGTTATCCCCTAAACCCCACAATCCTAACCTACTAGTGGGATCCACTCCCTTCCCATCAAAAAATATATATATTATACCATCACATCATCTAAAAATAATAAAATACTCAACTTCTACTCACTATTCCAAACTTTAATAGAATCACATCACAACAACTGACCACTTTTTCAAATTCCAATACAATCATATTATAATAACTACTCACTTTTTCAAATTCCAATACAATCACATCACACAAACCATCCCAACCCTTAACCCACCAACCAAACACACAAACACAAAAATGTGTTATCCTCCCCCGGATAACCCATGAACCAAACACAAGGGTGTGTTCGGGTATAAGGTTAAACCACCCCAAGGGTGGTTTAACTCCCCTACCACATATTTTCTCCCACCAAGCGGGTCCCACTTTTTATCTTTTTAAAAAAATTAAATAAATAAATTCCCCATCATCAATTCCATCAAAAAATAATATACTATACCATCATATCATATAAAAATTATAAACTACTCCACTTCTACTCACTTTTCCAAACTCCAATACAATCACATCACAATAACTACTCACTTTTTTAAACTCCAATACAATCATATCACCCCAACCCACTTCTAACCCACCCCCAATTTAACCCTCTATCCAAACACCAAAACCCAAAAATGGGTTACCTGCTACCAGGTTAACCCACCTAAACCCACTATCCAAATACCCCCTAAGGGTTTCACAAGTTACCGAAGATGTGGAGAAATTTTTCGGGTTTAATATTTGTATTTGACATTCATAATCAATAATGTAAATAACCACAGATTCAACAACAATAAGTGTTACTAATACATTTTATTCATTTCCATATAGCATTACATGTAACAAAATTTATCTACAATGTATTCATTTCCCAGAATAAGAAAAAGACAAGTACTGTGCAAAACCTGAACCAAAAACTGAACTATTTTACCATCTGGTATATACTCGGATGTGAGGAAATCATCAGCCGCTACAGTAGTGCAGACGCCTTGCATGCCACACATGATAAGAAACAAGAAAAACGTCAACAAGCGCTGGTACATCCCGAAAACTTATTAAAACAAACAATCATTTATGGTGGTTGCAAAAGAAGTAAGTAGTTAGGTATAAACAACTTAAAATTTACAACTACTTACCATGAAAAATGTTTTCAAGCTACTCTTAATTAAGGAATGCCCCAAGTTCACCTATTCTTCTATAACCATGCCTCTCTCTCTCTCTATATATATCTATATATATATATATATATATATAGAGTAAAATGGGGCTGCCCCCTGGGAGTAGCCAACTTGGCTACTCCCACCCCTATTTTCCCCTTATTTTTTTATTTCTTTGGAAAATAAAAATTTGTGTATTCATCACTATATCCCACTAACATTCTATTAAAATTTCGTCAGAAACAGAGACTTCTAGGCCCTCCATCCAGACGTCATTTTTGTAACGGTCGTAGGATTTTTTAAATCGACCCTGTTTGGTTGGAGGCCGTAGGAGTCTCTGTTTCTGACGAAATTTTAATAGAATGTTAGAGGGATATAATGACGAATTTATACATTTTTATTTTCCAAAAAAATAAAAAAATGAGGGAAAAATAGGGGTGGGAGTAGCCAAGTTGGCTACTCTCAGGGGGCAGCCCCATTTAACCCATACATACATATACACACACACACACACACACACACACACACACACACACACTCTCCCAGGGGGCAGCCCCATTTAACCCATACATACATACATACATATATATATATATATATATATATATATATGTATGTATGTATGGGTTAAATGGGACTGCCCCCTGGGAGTAGCCAACTTGGCTACTCCCACCCCTATTTTTCCCTCATTTTTTATTTATTTGGAAAATAAAAATTTGTAAATTCATAATTATATCCCTCTAACATTCTATTAAACTTTCGTAAAAAACAGAGACTCCTACGGGCTCCATCCAAATAGGGTCGATTTAAAAAATCCTGCGACCGTTAAAAAAATGACGTCTGGATGGAGGGCCTAGGAGTCTCTGTTTCTGACGAAATTTTAATAGAATGTTAGAGGGATATAGTGATGTATATACAAAATTTTATTTTCCAAAGAAATAGAAAAATGATGGAAAAATAGGGATGTGAGTAGCCAAGTTGGCTACTCCAAGGGGGCAGCCCCATTTTACCCTATATATATAGGAGAAACTTCAAATGAGGCGGGATCTCACCATATATATGGTGAGCCACCCTCAATTTAAGCATCTTTCTAATATATTTTACAATTTCTCGTTTCATACAAATAACAATAAATATTAACACAACATGTATACTGAAATAAAATTATGAAAAATATTATTATAATAGATGGAAATGTTGATTTAAATTTAGATGCTATATTTTACAAAATTTATTTTTTTACAATGTGCAGTTTATACTTTTACAAAACTATTACAGAGTTTTTACTAAATTCACAGTGACTTTTACAATTTCAGAAAAGCCCCCACCTCATTTGAAAGGTCCCCTATATATATATTTCATATTTTAAAAGATAACCTGAGTGTATGTTGTTAACTATGTGACCTTTTAAAGATCATGTTCATGGATTCTTAATGATGGTATTAATGGGTTCTGATTTTTGATTTCTTGAAGATGGGAATGATGAGGTTTTGAACTGATTCTTGGTTCTATCTAATTTCTCAAGTCTAGTGGATAGTCTGTAGTCTTGGTCTGTGTGTGATCTCACACTATGACTCTAAGGCGTGAATAGTGCCTTAGGGTTGGGGTACCTCCGTAGACATGCGATGGGATGTAATGCATCCTAACTAAGTTCCCAACATGTCCACTAACTTAACATATATTCGTGGTAGTAATCCAAAGATACGATGATTTGCTGATGATAGATGGTTGATAATGATTAATGATTCTATACTAGATTTGATTGCAGTCAACTCTAATTAATACCATTGTAACTGATCTCAACTCTTAGTCATACTCTACAGTAACTTATTTCAATCTCAATTTGTAACTCCAAATTATCAACTGTAACTAGTTCAAATGTGATCCTAAATGATTCGGATGTAGACATAGATAATTCGGATGTAGCATCGTCAAGTCTGTTGGCGGAAAGTAACCAGAACTCAAGCGATGAGGAAGTCCCCTTAGAGACTCTTCCATCCCACCCTCTAATTGGAAGTGTGGTCCAATAGAGGGATATATCTACTCCAAAACTAAGCCACTAAGACGGGTGAGAGAGACTCTCCGGAAAAGTCACTCTATACGGGCCCGACCGATATAGGTAGACAAGCTCATACGAAAAAACTAAAACTGAGGATCCCCTACATGGGTATCCTAAAAACATTAGGTCGGTGGAACTGGCCAAAAGTTGGGATCCCAATAAGGCGCAAAAACACTGTGAGCTCGCGTAAAAATCATGAAAAAGACTGGGATCATAAAGCCGCGCACTTGACAGACGCTACTCTAACTGGGCTTCCTTTCCTATACCCAATTGAGGGTCACCGTGCCCCCGCACAGTCAAGTATAAGAGTTACCATGATCGACATGCTTTATAATTCATTACTGATTCACGAGCATCATCACTTGATTTTTTTACTAATAGGATTCAAACCCTGGTCCTTTAAAGTGAGAGCCAATGCTTCTACCACCAGACCATTAGAGGGATTCCTCATCACTTAATTGTCAACTCATCTCTTTCCCAATTCTTTCTTTAGTTAATCATACAGATCTAGATCTCTTGGTCATCTGGCTTATTGATGGAGACCCCATAGATAGCAGTGTATATCTAAGGGATGATTTCATGAAGATGACCTAACATTATGGTCATAGATTATTCTTGGTGATGTAATCATATCTAAGATGTTTCTTGGATAAAAGTTCTATATATATATTAACTACGGCTTCTAACAAAAGTATTCGTACCGATACATGTATTTTATTTATACATTATATGATCTTTATGTATGGTAATATCTTTTTATAGATCAAGTCGTTAGATCTTGGTGTTGAGGGTGAAGGGTCACAAATCTGATCATTGATTCCGACTTATTTATTACTTTAGTGATTTGTCCTTTTGGCGAATATGGATTAGACACCACATACTTGACTTTGATGGATCATATGCATGTACTGTAACCTCAAATAGAACTCCTGATCATGTATTTATTGGAAAAACACATGCATATATTCTACGTAAACCACCCTCAAAATATTTTTGGCATATATAGTTGCCAGCAATTTTTTCTAGGTTTGGATTATTAACAAACTTGTTCTCCTGACACTTTCTGGTTAGCTGACTGTTCTAGTTTTTATTTCATTTAATTAATTATGCTTAGAATTGAAACTGAAAACACTTAACAATTTAAAACAATTCGAATATGTATATCTTGTATGAAAGAAAATGTGTGTCATGAAAAGTATTATTAAAGGATCATTTACACATAAATAAATGAAAGTCTCAAAAGCCTGTGTCACCTGTAATGTATTTTCTTCTAAAACATTCTAGCATTATCACCATCATTTGTCCATGCACTATGCAAATTTAATCACTTGACTATATATGTAGTAATATATAATTTGCCAGGACACTGGAAAATTCTATAGCACCAGAGGATCTAAATTTAGTATGCCATAATTAAAAGGTTAACTAATACCAATTAATTACAATAATAGAAAGTAGTAGCTACAAACTCACGGTTTATATATTAAGGATATATTTAAATTACATAATTAAAAGGATGACTTGATTATGCACATCAAAGAGCAGTTTTCGACAAGAGAATGAGATTGAACAGAGTAGTAATTATCAGATTGAGAGGAAATTTCACACATCAGTCAATTGTTCTAGTAGCTACTGATCAACAGAATCACCACTGTAAGATCAATTCAACTTAATACAGATTTTCATCAGCAAGAGAGATAAAACCCAAATCCAAAAATCTAAGGAGCAACATGATCTATCATCAATCAATTTCCACAACATGTTACACAAGTAAAGGACATCAAAAATATGTAAATCAACATGCATAGCAGAAAAAAAGGATTTAGATTGTATAATAAACATGGATGGAAGCAAGAGTGACAGACAGGAAATGTACCTCAGATCCCTCCAAGATTAGATTATCAATTGCATGTAATTGCAATTCCAAGTGCAGTTTAAGGCTTCCCCTTGCAGGAACTCCAGCAAGCTCTTGAGGATGTGGAGTAGCTCTAGCAGGAGGTGCAGCTGCTGTTGCTGCAGCTTCATCTGCAGTAAAGAGAGGGAGGAGGCTGGGGTTCCCTATGGCTATGCTTTGGAGAGGAATATAAGAAAAAAAGAGAAAGGGGATGGTGTTATTTATACAAGAAGAGAGGATTTTAGGCTTTTCCAAGTGGGGAAACAACAAAATCAAGTGGTTGTTCTCTATAGTTTGTTGTACAAACAACATGAAAATAAAATTTATTATATTTTTTATCTACTCTCTTTTTATTTGAGAAACCAAAATCGACCATATATGCACATCGAATTTCCGATTTGGGTGTACAATGTCTCGTTTCGATCGTTTCTAGATGATGGTCAAAATAAGTATAATATTTATATAATTTAGATCGGGTATAAATATCCGAAATTTTCAATATACGATTTTGATTCAGGATTAAATTTTGTGATTTAAAAATATCCAACGATCTCCAATTGACAAATGATTGATTCAGTCGGTCTTGTTTTGTTAAATCGGATTTTTCTATGGTCTCAGTTTGTTTTGCGGTTTCTGAATTTATGTCATGGCTTTTCTGTAGCACGCATTACCGTGCGCCTGACCTTTGGTCGATTTCACCCGAACACCTTTCGATATATGATCAATTGATCGATTTAGGTTATTTAATATTGATTGATAATGTTACTAAAATTAATCAGACCCTAATTGGGCCGGGTTCGAGTTCAATCAGATTCAGATGTTACAAATATAAAAACCTCAATGAGAGTCTCATCCTCCAGACTCGAGTCAAGATCAGATTTCATTGATTGGAATTTTCTGACCATAAAAACCTCCAAGGGTTTCAAATCCATAAAAACCTCAAAGGAAGAATAGGCCATATTCTTTCAATCATGTATATAATTACTTAGGCTTGTCATAATTACTACCATAGAAGAGTTGCGGGTATCGTGCCCGCATGTTGGTTTTGATCTCCCACATCGCCTTTTCAATGCCGTGTCGGTGCCATAACACCTTGACTAATGGAATCTCCTTACTGCAAAGCTTCTTCACAACGTTGTCAAGAATCTGCACTAGCCTATCCTCATATGTCAAGTCTGGCTCCACGTCAAGGTTCTCGTAATTGATGATGTGTCGAGGGCCATGCACACACATCATCAGATTGGATACATGAAAAACATCATGAATGATTGATAGGTGCAGAGGAAGGGCTACTTGGTAGGACACCTTCCCCACTCTAGCTAAAATCTCGAATGGTCCAACGTATCGTGGTGTCAGTTTGCCACGAACACCAAATCTCTATATTCCCTTCATGGGAGATATTCGTAGGAATACCCAATCTCCTACCTATATTTACAGAAGTTTCATTATTATGAGAGATTAAGTTGAATCTTATCTTTCTGCAAATTGATTAAGAGAAGAGGACCGGTTTACTTGAAACTCCAAATCTCTTCTTCGACGATATGCATAGCTCTTTTGATAGCTCTGTGCCATCAGAAGCTTCCGTCTCACAAGATCATTAGCCCTCGTAGTCTCCTCCAAGAGATCTATGGAGTAGAGAGCATGATCACCTACCTCACGCCAACTGAGAGGTGCGAGGCATCTCATCTCATATAGGGCTCGAATGGTGCCATGTTGATACTGGAATGATAGCTGTTGATGCCCGTGAATTCTACAAATGGAAGATGGTCCTTCTAGGACCCTTCCAAAGTGCATGCGTGTAGCGAATCCTCAAGCGTCTGAATGGTGCTCTCGCTCTGTCCGTCGATTTGTGGATAGTAAGCGGAACTCATTTTCAGTTCTGTATGTAGTGCTGACATGAACTGATGCCAATAGTGTGATGTAAACCTCGAGTCCCTATCAAATGCTACCTCACGTGGTATACCATGAAGTCTGATGATATTATGCACATATAGCTTGGACAATCTGGATGGAGTGTAATTCATGCTGACACGTATGAAATGGGCTGATTTGATCAACCTGTCAACCACAACCCAAATAGAATCATGGCCACATGGTGTCTTCGATAACCCTATGATAAAATCCATAGAAATACTCTCCCACTTCCACTTGGGAATAGGGAGAGACTGCAATAGCCTTGGTGGTCTCCTGTGCTCGACCTTGACCATCTGACAGGTCATACATTTGCTGACATGTTGTGCCAGATCGTCCCTCATCCCATCCCACCAAAAATACCGACACAGATCACGATACATCTTTGTACTGCCAGGGTGAATATATAATCGTGAACTGTGTGCCTCATCAAGAATATCTCTGCGAAACCACTCATCATTGGGCACAACAACCCAACCAACTTTCCACAAATAGACTCCATCACAACAAAATCATCCATCTCATCCTTGATGATGTGCATGTATCTGTCTCGAATCCAAGGATCTGACTTCTGGCCTTCTACTATGCGATCTCATAAACTACTGAATCATGGAGGCATGATAGTAGATATGGATGCACTCTCTTGAGGATACCAATCAATCATATCTGCGAGCGTATCCCACGTATATAGTCAGTTTGTCGTACCCTCTAAATGTGCTCTTTTGCTAAGCGCATCAACCACTACGTTTCCCTTACCATGATAGTGAGAGAACATGCAGTCGTAATCCTTCAGTAATTCGAGCCACCTATGTTGCATCATATTCAACTCATTCTAATCAAATATATACTTCCGGCTTTTGTGATCAGTGAATATCTTGAAATTCACCCCATAAAGATAGTGGTGTCAAATCTTCAAGGTGAAGACAAATGCTGCAAACTCCAAGTCATGGGTGGGGTAATTCCACTCATGCACCCTCAACTGACGTGATGCGTAAGCAATCACATGACCTCTCTGCATCAACACCACTCCTAAACCTTCTCCTGATGCATATGTATAAATCACATAGTCTTGTGTACCTGAAGATAGTGTGAGAATGGTTGCCATAGTCAATTTCTCCTTCAGTGTCGCGAAGGCCTTCTCACATGAATCATCCCAAATGAATGAAACTCTCTTCTGTGTCAATCATGTCAGAGGACGAACAACTCGAGAAAATCCGCTGACAAAGTGTCTGTAATAGCCTGCTAATCCGAGGAAGCTCTGAATCTGAGCAACTGTCTTGGGCTGCTCCCAAGACATAACTGCCTCAATCTTCATAAGAGCAACTACGATACCTGCTCCAGAAATGACATGCCCAAGAAATGAGACATGGGAAACCAGAACTCACACTTTTCTCAGCTTGGCATACAACTTGTGCTCTCGCAATGTATCCTGAACAATCTTCAGATCATTCTCACGATCCCATTCATTTCGTGAATATATCAGTACATCATTAATGAACACCACCACAAATTTATCCAAGTATGGATAGAAGATCCTGTTCATCATATCCATATGTGCTGTAGGAGCGTTAGTGAGCCCAAACGACATCACCACAAACTCGTAGTGTCCACTAAATACGTAACCAACCAAATGATTTTCCAGATGATTTTTTGATTTAATAATATGAACTTTTTAATTAATACTATTTATGATGACCGTAGTTATTCTCAGGTAATCATCAAAACAAGACATTTTAATAATATACATAATTGAAAGAATATGTCTTGTTCTTCCTTTGAGGTTTTTATGGGTTCAAAATCCTTTGAGAATTTTATGACCATATGAAATCCAAACAAGACACATAATGACCTCAACTTGAGTCTCGAGGATGAGACTCCCTTACGTCGATCCTCTGGCTGCGGCTATGGTTGAGGCTCTCATGAAGCCCATGGACACTGAGCTCGGTAATGTCCCCACTTTGCACAAGTAGCATCTCACAGATCTGGTAGGTGTGGTAGTCATGCACGTGCTCTGAGTCAGTTCCACTGGAGGTCTATCAACTCTCTATGACCTAGATGGTCGTGCTGAACTCGTACCACGTCCAGCAAGTGCTCCTCCTAAGGTAGTCGTTGGAGATGAGCGAGCATTGCCACAAAATGCTGAACCTGAGGTCAAAAGCGTCTGGCTGACCTCTGCTGCTGGAATGGTCATCGTATCGGTCCAAATGATCGTTGTAACTAGGCGTCGCTCCAGACGAGCTCCCAAAATGTCTCTCACAAATATCCTCATACTTCTCTGCTGCGTCAGTAGCCTCAGAGATAGAAGTGATGCGTAGTCCATCCTGCTTCTCCTGCACCTCCTCTCTCATACCTCTAATGAACTTTTCCTGATTCTCATCTGGAAATGCAGTAGCTGATGAAGTGTGGCAGGACATCTCGGTGTATCGGACGAAGTACTCTCTAGCTGTCATTTATCCCTGTCTAAGCTCTGCAAACAAACGACGCTGGGACTACCACTTCACAGAAAAGAAGTGGGATCTGAATCTCGTCTCCAAGTCATCCCATGTGGTCTCGCACCCCAACTAAGAAACTATCGCCTCCCACCATCTCTCTGCGAAATCTATCAGTGAATGCTCCATGAAATATAACCACAAGTCTCGTGGTACATGAATCATCTGTAGTACCTTCATCACCCTCTTAAGCCACTGCTCAGCTTGGTCAGATGTCTTGGTGCCCTCGAAGATGGGCACATTGGCCCACTGATATGATGTGAATACCGAATGATGCCTATGAATGACATAGTCCTCGGATGCTTCCTCATCTGCAAAGTATACATGGTCCTACTCCCTGTCAAAATCTCCATCCTCGAGTCCATGCTCTAGTATATCCTCATGTGGATCACCAAAGTAAGGCTGTTGTACCTCAACCGACTGAGGCTGGTCCTGTTAGATTCCATCCTAAGATGGATGGTATGTGAAATCTAACAGCTCCTCGAACCTCATCTCCATATATATCTGTCTATTAGTGATCTTGGTCTGCTGGGCTAGGATCTTGTCCTACTACCTCGTATAGCAGTCTGCTAATGCTGGAGGTCGGTGAGAGCGGTCATGATAGGATCCAATCGATCAGTCATCTCCTGGTCTGGCCTGGTTGTTATGGTTCTGCATGAGAACTAAAATCATTAATCATAATAGTTAATATTTGCTGATCATGCTTTTCTCTTCTTAGGATACTATATAGAAATTAAAGACAATTGATGACATCTGTGGTTATGAATATCAAATTTCCCTCTCAGATTCACGTCAAGTCAGAGGACTGTCGCTATCTGAGAACTTAATACGATCGGAATTACAATACTATGAATGCATGTAGCAGGGTACCACAACTCTGATACCAAACTGTGACACCTGTCCAATCGTGGGTGAAGGATATGGAATAATCCTCAAGCGCATCACAAAAGCGTGAGCGTCGTATCGAATACAAAGAAGAACGACTAGTCGCACTAGTTGTTCTATGCAGCGGAATTTAAAAAATTTTCATACGATGAAACCACATGATCCAAGAATGATTCTTGGATCGTTTCATCTATAACCACAACAAGTATAAAGGAATACCTCTTGAAGCGTGGTTGATCGAGTCTCTACGAAAAGAGACCTCCTGTCTCAAGTCAATCCGTTAGAGAAGAAGCTTGCGAGCACGTGGATGAGTCGCGTGATCCTCGCAATCCAACGAGTTGATCCAAGCACGATGATCTCCTGATCTCGTCGCACGAGATCGTATGCCTTCTTCATGAGCGTAGCACTCCAAAGAAGATGGAGATCCGAAGAACGTCGAAGCGGGGCTGCGGTGGCGAAGACGACGATGGCTTTCTCCTCTAGGGTTTGGTGGACAGCTACGAAGGAGAGAGGGAGAGAGAGTTGACGTGTGGGAAGAGAAGGGAGAGAGATGTGCTTCAAAAGCATAACCTAGAGAACATGGTATGCCTCTCTATTTATAGGGTTTTGGGATCCATGGATCTCAATCCATGGGACACATAAAATCAATGGATGAGATTGATTTATGTTTAATCCAATGGTCAAGATTGTTGTTGGTAAAAGCCAACAACTAATAATCTAATTTAAATCAAATATATTTGACATGTCAAATATAATTCAATCTTAAATTAGACCAAGCAATTAAGGAGAGATTAGTATGGAGATTACTCCCCATAAGGAAAAGGGAGGGACGGCTACTATATTCCTTGTGGGAATTGGTAGCCGTCCACCATGTCCTCATGGTGGAGGCAATCTCATGTAATATCATGAGATTGCATATCTCCATGAATTTCTCCCATAATCTCCAACAACGTTTCTTGTGATTTATTCTTCAAAAATAATTCATAATTAATTTTGAGAATATTGCAATCTTACTATTGGATATTTGTGAATCACATTCACAACCCAAAACAAAATATAATTTACATTTTCAATTAATTACACAATGTGTATCCAATACACATCAATAATTAATTAACAAATATAAATTATAATTAGCTCTCATGTAGAGCAGAGACAGTCCAACAGAGCAGCCTTCTCCAGATACTGATTGTGAGCGAGAGTTTCCGTTCTCCCATGCAGATTTGGCAGCATTCACTCAGACTTTTCAGAGGACAGATCCACCAGCACCTACTTATCCAGAGCTGAAGCCGCTACCTGCGTCGCTGAAGTATAAGTTCCTTGCGGGTGAGCATGAGATGTACCCAGTTATTATCTCCGCCGATTTGACTGGAGAGCAGGAATCCCATCTGATGGGGGTTCTTGAAAAGAACCGCAAGGCAATAGGATGGACTGTAGCCGATCTCCAGAGGATAAGTTCGACCCTGTGCTCCCACCATATCTATCTCGAGGAGGAGGCAAAGCCGTCGCGTGAGTTCCATCGGTGGCTGAACCTGAATCTTTGAGAGGTTGTCATGAAGGAGATCTCGAAATGGTGGGGCGCCGATTTTATCTACCCCATCTCCGACTCCAAGTGGGTCAGTCCGTTGCATGTGGTGCCCAAGAAGACGGGCATCACTACAGTTGCAGCGAGTCTGGAGAGGAGATCGTTACCTGGGTACCCACTTCTTGGCGGGGCTACGTGGATTACAGACGACTCAGCCAAGCCACCAAGAAGGATCATTTCCCCCTGCCCTTTATTGATCAGATCATTGAGAGACTGTAAGGGAAGAGCCATTACTGCTTCTTGGATGGGTACTCCGGCTACAATCAGGTGGCCATCGCGCCCGAGGACCAGGACAAGACCACCTTCACCTGTCCCTTTGGGACATATGCTTTCAGACGCATGCCATTTGGGTTGTGCAATGCCCCTGCGACATTTCAGAGATGCATGCTGTCTATATTTTCAGACATGGTAGGGGAGTGCTTGGAGGTCTTCATGGATGATTTCTCGATTTACGACAACGGATTCGACTCCTGTCTTGACTGCCTAGACCGAGTCCTTCAGCAATGCATTGAGGTTCACCTTGTGTTGTCTTGGGAGAAGAGTCACTTCATGGTGACTCAAGGGACGGTGCTTGGTCATATCATCTCCAACAGGGGCATGGAGGTTGATCCGGCCAAGGTGGATGTCATTAGAAAACTCGCTCCACCGTCCAACTATAAATCACATTTATAATATATTATGAATAATTGGATATTGCTATCCACATTATTCTTATCCATAATAATTAAATCACATTTAATTATATTGGATAATTTCCACATACATCAAGATAATGAAATCACATTTAATTATCAATTTCTTAATGCTTAGATCTATAGATTATTCTTGAATCCTTTCAAGAATAATGCGATTTCTCTGCAGATACTTGGAGATAAGGACATGGCGATTGTATTGTTCCACGTATAGTGACTTGGATATTGAGATCACATCTCAAATCCAGATCTCAGGAACCTCCCATAGATGCTTGATTAAATCAAGACCGTAAACCTAATCTTCTCATTGTGTCTGAATCTTATTCAGATCAATGTCCAGTACATGGACTAAGATTAGGTCACTTCTCTACTAAGAGGAGTCAATAAATCCAAACCTATTTCATCACTCCCTCGGAATGGAAGTGTCATGGTTATACAATCGTTTATGATCACATCACCCTCAGGTATTCCCAACACCTGTACATCCTGCATACTGAAAGACCTATGATCATCCTGACGATATATATCACTTTTTGCACTATCACCTTCAGGGTTTGATCACTAAGTTTCTCAATCTTGATCTTTGCGATTTGGTATAGATCATATGCTTTCACAAAGCATATATCTTACCTTCCAACTCATGTCATGCTTCCAAAGCATGACGACCATGCATGGAATTTGATCAGTCACAATACCTCATGAGTGAGCTCATGTCTCCCGGTTCACAAGTGAACCTGTATGATCCCTTCGAGAGATTATATTACTCATATGTCCTTACATGCACAATAGCTTGCCTGTGTATAGACCTTGGTTAGGTCATCAACCTATTGGTCTGCCAAATGTACACACTCAGACATATAGCAACACATTTGTCTCTAGTCGGAGGATGTGTGCCTATGTTGTGATAGTATCCAACATAGGTCTTTGGTTATCTCGATCTCGTTAAGTCAACCCATTGACTCAACTAATCTTACACCTTCGAATAACTATTCCCATGTAGAGGACCTGCATCAAGAGGTCGACCAGATATCATCCTAATGAGAAAGGATTGCCATCTCCTACTCAGGCTGGAGATCAACACTTGACAATCATTTGATGATGCTTGATGAGTCATCTATCTAACTCCTTAGATATTCATCCAAGCATTAGCCTCTATGATTCAATGAATCAACAATTGTATGATTATCAAGTTGTCCTTGGTACATAACCCTTATTGTACAGAGGGACCTTATAGTGCATTCATTCATTCAATCTCAGAAAGGGAGCGAAAAACGATCAATAACTTTTATTGATAAATCATTTATTACAATAACTTTTATTGCAGGAATGGTTCGCCTCGGGCTCACATTGCTAACAATCTCCCACTAGCCCTCAGAACCATTGAGGAACAATCCTTAAACCCATACTCATTACATGCTGGTCGAAAACCTTCTCTGTTAGAGGTTTGGTAAGAGGATCGTCAACATTGTCGGCAGAGGCCATGTGGTATTTCCTTTCCATGTGCCTGCTCTTTTGACGCCATCTGGGTTCCTTCGCCTGGGCAATGGCTCCCGTGTTATCGCAGAGTAGCGGGATGAGAGTATCAGAGGAAACTACGCCAAGCTCCAGGATGAACTTGCGCAACCACACTACCTCCTTTGCAGCATCCGATGCGGTAATGTACTCAACTTCAGCTGTTGAATCTATTGTAGTGTCTTGCTTCTTGTTTCTCCAGCTCACAGCACCACCATTCAACATGAATACAAACCCTGATGTCGACTTTCGATCATCAATATCCGATTGGAAGTCAGAATCTGTATATCCCAAGACTTGGAGATCACTGGCTCCATAGACCAAGATGTAATCTTGCGTCCATCTTAGATATTTGAATATGTTTTTTACTGCATTCCAGTGTTGTTCTCCATAGCAAGATTGGTAACAACTTACCACTCCCACTGCATGGCAGATATCTGGCCTTGTACACATCATGGCATACATTAAGCTTCCTACAGCTGATGCATAAGGGCATCCAGCCATGGCTTTCTTTTCCTCAACAGTTTGAGGAGCCATCCCTTTAGACAGGTGGATACCATGTCTTAAGAGGAGGAAACCTTTCTTAAAACTATCAATACGAAATCGTTTAAGAATCTTCTTAATGTACCCATGTTGTGACAATACCAATATCCTCTTCTCTCGGTTTCTGAACAACTTCAGACCCAAGATGTAAGAGGCTTCTCCAAGATCTTTCATCTCAAAGGTATGAGATAGCCAAATCTTCACACTGGTCATCACCCCTGTATCATTTCCAATGATAAGGATGTCATCTATGTAAAGAACGATGAACACAATGGCGCTCCCACTAAGCTTCTTGTACACACAAGGTTCATCAGGATTCTGTACAAAATCATAACTCTTTATGGTTTCGTCAAATCTGATGTTCCAGCTACGAGAAGCTTGTTTGAGCCCATAGATGGATTTCTTCAGCTTGCATACTTTGCCATCCTCAGTTATGAAGCCTTGGGGCTACTCCATATAGATATCCTCCTCGAGGTATCCATTGAGGAAAGCCATCTTGACGTCCATCTGCCAGATGTCGTAGTCAAGATATGCATCTATAGGTAGCAGTGTCCTGATGGATTTAAGTATAGCCACAGGAGAGAATGTCTCATCGTAGTCGATGCCTTCTCTCTGTGTGTAGCCCTTGGCTACGAACCGTCCCTTGAAAGTCTCTACTTTTCCATAAGGTCCCCTCTTTCTTTTGAAGATCCATTTACACCCAATGGGTTTTACCCCTTTAGGTGGATCCTCTAAGATCCATACACCATTCTTATGCATGGAGTCAATTTCTGACTTCATTGCTAGCATCCATCTATCCATGTCATGATCCGCGAGTGCTTCATCAAATGAAGTAGGATCATTGTCAGTTTTACTTGACACATGGAATCCATAGCTTTCAGGTGGTGCAACCACCCTCGAACTCCTTTGAAGAGGTATGGGTGTTTCATCTTTATTTACCTCTTCAGTTTCTGGTCTAGGAAGCTCAGAATCCTCAGGGGATTCAATGAGTTCCTCTACTTCATTTTTGTCTTGACCTTTAAGGAAATCATCCTCCAGAAATTTTACATCTCTAGAGGCAAAAACCTTTTTGGGTCTCAGGGTCATAGAGCTGGTATCCAATACCATCTTTAACATACCCAATGAAGTAACACTCACGAGTGCGAGATTCTAGATTACTTGCGTCCACGTTCTTCGCATAAACCAAGCAACCCCAAACCCTCAAGTGATTAACACTAGGTTTGGTTCCATACCAGAGCTCATGAGGAGTCTTAGGTACATATTTGCTAGGAATCTTATTCAGGATATATATTGCAGTCTCTACTGCATATCTCCAGAAACTAAGTGGTAAATGTGCTTTTCTCATCATTGAATGGACCATGTCCATGATAGTCCTGTTGCGTCTTTCAACAACATCATTAAGTTGGGGAGTTCCAGGAGGAGTGAGATTGGAGACAATTCCATTCACTTTAAGATATTCCTTGAATTCATCTGAGAGGTACTCACCACCTCGATCAGATCGAATCCATTTAATCTTCCTATCGGTTTGGTTCTCAACCAAAGCCTTGAATTCTTTGAACTTTTCAAAGGTTTCAGATTTATGACGTAATAGGAAGATAAACCCATATCATGAATGGTCATCAATAAACGTCAAATAATATCGATATCCATTTCGAGTCGCGGTACTGAAGGGACCACATACATCTGTATGTATTAGGTCAATAATACCTTCGCATCTTGTAACCTTGTTACGAAAAGGCATCCTAGTCATTTTACCTCGAATACAATGTTCACAGGTAGGTAGAGATTGAACCTGTAGAAAATCTAAAGGTCCATCTTTTATCAATCTATTGATCCTATCAATAGATAAATGACCAAGTCTTTGATGCCAAATCATATTTGAATGATTTTTATTCTCCCTGGATCTTTTAGGGTTTTTATTAGTGGTTGTAACATTCATGACATGCTAATTAATGCACAATTCATAGATTCCACCAGAAGTCAAAATACCATCCGTAATATATTTATCATAATGATCTATGACTAATTTATTACAGAAAAGAAATTAATATCCACTTCTAACTATCTTAGATACAGATATCAAATTCCTTCTGACTTCAGGTACATAAAGACACTCTTTAAGTACTAGGACTTTACCACTAGATAATGATAGTCGATAAGTCCCGACGGCGACTGCTGCAACACTTGCATCAGATCCCATCTGGATGACTATCTCCCCTTCTTCCAGATTTCTAGTTTCCTGAAACAAATGCAACAAATTGCATACATGAACAGAAGCACCAGAATCAACAATCCAACTTCCTTCTCGTCCAATGAGAAAACTGGTTTCAATTATAAAAGTAGATTTCATACCTGCTGGGGCTTTACCTTTGTCGATCGACTTCATGTATTCCGAGCAGTTACGCCATCAGTGCCCCGGCTTCTTGCAGTGGTGACATACGTCGATTTTCTTCAACGCCATCAGTGTTGATGCATTGGAAGATGAGCCAACGCCTTGACTCTTCTTCTTTCTCTTCTGGGCCGGGCCCTTCAAAGAACCTTGCTTCCCTCTGACCTGTGCAACCATTTCACTGCCAGCGGGACCATCTTTCTTCATTACGTCTTCCGTAGACTTTAATGCAGCAAGAAGTCCAGCGTTCGTCAATTCCAACTTGTTCATGTGGAATGAAACCACAAAATTATTGAAAGACTTCGGCAAATACAACAGAATGAAGTCAGCTTGCATATATACATCCATATTTGCCCCAAGAGTCTCCAGCTCAGACAAGTACCCAAACATTTTAACTACATATTCTCGGATCGAAGTTCCTTCCTGCATCTTGTAGCGAACAAGTTCTTTCATAATGTTGTAATGCTGGGTGCGGTTAATGTCACCTAACATATCTTTCAGATTCTGCATTATATCCTGGCATGTGCTCATCTCCACATGTTGCTTCTGAAGAACATTGGAGAGAGAACCCAGAATATAGCATCTTGTCAAGACATTATCTTCATCATACTTGTCATTGTATGCCTTTTCTTCCTTCGTTTTAGGGCTTTCATGCTTGTCTTCTGAGAGCACATAACTTATGCGCTCAGCCGAGAGAACAAGCTCCAAATTACGGATCCAATCCGAGTACTTCGATTCGGTCAACTGGTTGACCTCCAGAAGCCTGCTTAGTGGGTTCATGGACTTCATTTTCTAAAATTAAGAATGCACTATATTAGAACATATAATCATATATTCATATTTATGGTATTTGATTAAGGTATTTTAAATCAAATTATTCTTGCTTTGTCAACTTTGAAAGTTTATTCCCTTAATCACTTTTCAAAGTAAGAGATATACTTATCGCTATATCCCAAGCAAGAATTGGGATCTCCTCTTTATCTTTGTCATATCCCAATAATATGAGAACCTATGACTCCAATAAAGAGAAGCGGGAACACATTCCGCCTTGCAAGTCCAACTTACATTTCCCAATTCAGTCTTTAATACCCGGGCCCACCACCCCTAAGGTGATGTTGACCCGTCATTAATTGAACCAACCGTCAACAGGGATACAACTTGCTATGCGCAATCCAATATCGCCCCAATAATATGAGGACCCGATATTGGGGTCATTACGTAAACGTCCTTACTCTTTCGAGAAGCGACAGGCCTGATCCAAATGGATCGTATGCAGGAGCTGTTACTTCGGATAGGCGTCTCCCACATACAATATCTGGCGACGGAACCCTTTGCATTGACGAGAGACCATGGATGTCACTTTTGTGATCCTCCATCTCATATTCAAATTTGTAATTAATTATCATGAATCATATTCACATAATTAATCCTTACAAGGGAAATACACATCTATTCATAATAGAGTGTTTTTAATTGGATATAATTAACTTAATCATATTAAATTAATTTTCAATCCAATTTAGTCAACAAACTCGATTTTACTTGAATATATGGTATTATCTCAATGTACATATTAATTTGAATTTTAATAATTAGAAAAATACATCATGATCTCTCAGGCATCATCTGTTCCCTATCCGCTGTCATGGTCAGTATCGGCAGGAGCGGGACGGACCGCAACCGATGCGACCCGCTACCCTAGCGATCCCGGACTAGACACCATATCTGCCTCGGGAAAAAAATAATGCCAAGTCAATCACTTTGTACTTGAGATAATCATCAGTTCTTCAACTGAAATTATACCATATAATAATAATCAAAACATTTTTGATTATAAGGAAATTTGCTAGACAAATTCCCAATCCTATTTAAGCAAGGAGTTTGATGATTGTATTTCCAATTATGATCTAGATCAAATCTAATCAATTTATTAGTTGAGACCAAATCAATTAAGGAAATAATCATTATTAAATATTTCTCAAATATTTTCCATAATTATTTCATGAAATTAACAATTAATTTCACTAATTGACAATCACATGGTTCTTGATTAGGACTGTAATTTCAGCAGTGACCCTTACTTACTAAAATTAACATATCTCAATCAATTTAAATCCAAATTAGACAAAATCAATTTTCAAAGATTGCTAATTTGATTTAAGACAGAATCTAAGTGATATTTCACACAAAACAGTAATTAACTTATTAATCAGGCTAAGATTCGCAGTTCCTGTAGCAGTGAATACATATTCATTAAAACAACCATATCTCGGGCAAACAGAATCCAAATTACGTGAACTCAGATCCAATGATTTTCTTATTTAATGGGAAACAAAATTCAAGTGATTAATTCGTGTTTAAACATTTTAAACAGGGCCGAATTTACTCGCTAAACAGATGTGCGAAAATCAAACGCGACAAAAACTTTCGCGACCTCTATGAACCCAAGTCATCCTAGGTTTGCGGATCATATCCAAAACCTTTGATCTAAGGCTCTGATACCACTTGAAGGATATGGAATAATCCTCAATCACATCACGAAAGCATGAGCATCGTATCGAATACAACGAAGAACGACTAGTCGTAGTAGTTGTTCTATGCAGCGGAATTTAAAAATTTTTTATACGATGAAACCACATGATCCAAGAATGATTCTCGGATCATTTCATCTATAACCACTACAAGCATAAAGGAATACCTCTTGAAGCATGGTTGATCGAGTCTCTACGAAAGGAGACCTCCTGTCTTGAGTCTGATCGTCGGAGAAGAAGCTTGCGATCACGGGGATGAGTCGCGTGATCCTCGCAATCCAACGAGTTGATCCAAGCACAGTGATCTCCTGATCTCATCGCACGAGATCGTACGCCTTCTTCACGAGCATAGCACTCCAAAGAAGATGGAGATCCGAAGAATGTCGAAGTGGGGTCGCGGTGGCGAAGGCGACGATGGCTTTCTCCTCTAGGGTTTGGTGGGCGGCCACCAAGGAGAGAGGGAGAGAGAGTTGACGTGTGGGAAGATAAGAGAGAGAGAGATGTGATTCAAAAGCATAACCTAGAGAACATGGTATGCCTCTCTTCTCAATCCATGGGACACATAAAATCAATGGATGAGATTGATTTATGTTTAATCCAATGGTCAAGATTGCTGTTGGTAAAAGCCAACAACTAATAATCTAATTTAAATCAAATATATTTGACATTCAAATATAATTCAATCCTAAATTAGATCAAGCAATTAAGGAGAGATTAGAATGGAGATTACTCTCCATAAGGAAAGGGGGGACGACTACTACATTCCTTGTGGGAATTGGTAGCCGTCTACCATGTCCTCATGGTGGAGGCAATCTCATGTTATATCATGAGATTGCATATCTCCATGAATTTCTCCCATAATCTCCAATAACTTTTGTTGTTATTTATTCTTCAAAAATAATTCATAATTAATTTTGAGAATATTGCAATCTTACCAATGGATATTTTTGAATCACATTCACAACCCAAAATAAAATATAATTTACATTTTCAATTAATTACACAATGTGTATTCAATACACATCAATAATTAATTAACAAATATAAATTATAATTAGCTCTCTCTAATACATTATAAATCACATTTATAATATATTATGAATAATTGGATATTGCTATCCACATTATTCTCATCCATAAAATTAAATCACATTTAATTATATTGGATAATTTCCACATACATCAAGATAATTAAATCACATTTAATTATCAATTTCTTAATGCTTATATCTATGGAATTATTCTTGAACCCTTTCAAGAATAATGCGATTTCTCCGCAGATACTTGGAGATAAGGATAGGGCGATTGTATTGTTCCACTTATAGTGACTTGGATATTGAGATCACATTTCAAATCCAGATCTCAGGGATCTCCCATAGATGCTTTATTAAAGCAAGACCGTAAACCTAATCTTCTCATTGTGTATGAATCTTATTCAGATCAATGTCAAGTACATGGACTAAGATTAGGTCACTTCTCTACTGAGAGGAGTCACTAAAATTCAAACCTGTTTCATCACTCCCTCGGAATGGAAGGATGGTTATACAATCGTTTATGATCACATCAACCTCAGGTATTCCCAACACCTGTACATCATATATACTGGAAGACCTATGATCATCCTGGAGATATAGATCATTTTTGCACTTTCACCTTCAGGGTTTGATCACTAAGTTTCTCAATCTTGGTCTTTGGGATTTGGTGTAGATTATATGCTTTCACAAATCATATATCTTACCTTCAAATTTATGTCATGCTTCCAAAGCATGACGACCATGCATGGAATTTGATCAGTCCCAATACCTCATGCATGAGCTTATGTCTCCCGATTCACAAGTAAACCTGTATGATCCCTTCAAGAGATCGTATTACTCATATGTCCTTACATGCACACTAGTTCGCCGGTGTATAGACCTTGGTTAGGTCATCAACCTATTGTTCTGCCAAATGTACACACTCAGACATATAGCAACACATCTGTCGCTGGTCAGAGGATGTGTGCCTATGTTGTGATAGTATTCAACATAGGTCTTTGGTTATCTCGATCTCGTTAAGTCAACCCATTGACTCAACTAATCTGACACCTCCTAATCACTATTCCCATGCAGAGGACCTACATAAAGAGGTCGATCATATATCAGCCTAATGAGAAAGGATTGCCATCTCCTACTTAGGCTGGAGATCATCACTTGACAATCATTTGATGATGCTTGATGAGTCTTCTATCTAACTCCTTAGATATTCATCCAAGCATCAACCTCTATGATTCAATGAATCAACAACTGTATGATTATCAAGTTGGCCATGGTACATAACCCTGAATGTGCAGAGGGACCTTATAGTGCATTCATTCATTCAATCACAGAAAGGGAGTGAAAAACAATCAATAACTTTTATTGATAAATCATTTATTACAATAACTTTTATTGCAGGAATGGTTCGCCTCGGGCTCACATTGCTAACAGTGGGTACCCGTTTAAAACACATTCGCGGTATTACATTAACTAAGGATTTCACAAGTTACCGAAGATGTGGGGAAATTTTTCACGTTTGATATTTGCATTTGACATTGATAATCAGTAAGGTAAATAACCGCAAAACCAACAACAATAAGTGCCGCCAATACATTTTATTCATTTCCATATAGCATTACAAGTAACAAAATTTATCTACAATGTATTCATGTCTCAAAATAAGTGAAAGACAAGTACTGTACAAATGCTGGACCAAAAACTGAACTATTTTACCGTCTGGTATATATTCGGTTGCTAGGAAGTCATCAGCCTCTACTGCAATGCAGGCGCCTTACCTGCCATACATGATAGGAAATAAGAAAAATGTCAACGGGTGTTGCTACATCATGAAAACTTATTAAAACAAACATGCAGTTAAGGTGGTTGTAAAAGAAGCAAGTAGTAAGGCATAAACAACTAAAAATTTACAACTACTTACCATGAAAAATGTTTTCAAGTTACTCTAAAGGAATGCCCAAGTTCATCCATTATCCTTATAAGCCTATATATATTTCATGGTTTAAAAGATGACCTGAGTGTATGTTGTTAACTATGTGATCTTTTAAAGATCATGTTCATGTATTCTTAATGATGGTATTTATGAGTTACCGATCTGATTTTTATTTCTTGATGATGGGAATGACGAGGTTTTGAACTGATTCTTGGTTCTATTTAAATTCTCAAGTCTAGTAGATAGTCTTTGGACTTGGTCAATGTGTGACCTCACACTATGACTTTAAGGCGTGAGGAGTGCCTTAGGGTTGGGGTGCCTCCGTAGACATGCAATGGATATAGTGCAACCTATCTAAGTTCCCAACACGTCGACTAACTTAACATAATGGTAGTAATCCAAAGATTCGATGATTTGCTGACGATTGATGGTTGATAATGATTAATGATTCTATGATAGGTTTGATTGCATTCAACTCTAATCAATACCACTGTAACTGATCTCAACTCTTAGTCAAATTCTTTTCAAGCTACTTTGTTTTAATGTCACATGATTTCCCATCACCCATAACCTTTCATGTATATAACCTTTATATATATATACATTAGATGGTAACCCAAATGTGTATGTTATTTCTTTATTTGGTGATCATATGTAGGGATCTTGCTGATGGGAAGATGAGATTATGATGTGGTTCTCAATTCTATCTAATTACTCAAGTTTAGTGGATAGTCTGTGGACTTGGTCTGTGTGTGTCCTCATACTATGAATCTAAGGCGTGAAGAGTGCCTTAGGGTTGGGGTGCCTCCATAGGCATGAGATGAGGTGTAATGCATCCTGACTAAGTTCCCAACACATCCACTAACTTAGCATGTATTCGTGGTAGTAATTCAAAGATCCGATGATTTGTTGAAAATTGATGGTTGATAATGATTAATGATTTTATGGTAGGTTTGATCACAATCAACTCTAATCAATACCACTGTAATTGATCTCAACTCTTAGTCATATTCTATTATAACTCGTTTTAATCTCAATTTGTAACTCCTCCAAATTTTTCAACTTTAACTTTTTAAAATGTGACCCTAGATAATTCAGATGTAGACAAAGATGATTTAGATGTAGCATCGCCAAGCCTGTTGGCGGAAAGTAACCAAAACTCAAGCGGTGAGGAACTCTCCTAAGAAACTCTTCTGTCTCACACTCTAATTGGAAGTATGGTCCAATAAAGGGATATGTCTACTCCAAAACTACGCCATTAAAATGAGTGAGAGAGACTCTCCGGAAAAGTCACTCGAGACGAGCCCGACCGATACGGGCAGATGAGCTCATACAAAAAACTGAAACCGAGGATCCCCCGCAGGGTATCCTAAAAACAAAGGGTCAACGGAATTGGTCAAAAGTCAAAATCCCAACGAGGTGTAAAAACACTACGAGCTCGTGTAAAAACCGTGAAAAGACTGGGATCCTAGACACGTGCACTTGGCGGTCGCTGCCCTAACTGGGCTTCCTTTCCTCAGTCTAGTTGAGGGTCACCACACTCCCGCATGGTCAAGTATAAGAGTTACCATGACCGGTATCCTTTATAATTCATTATTGATTCACAAACATCATCACTTGATTGTAAACTCATCTCTTTCTCAATTCTTTCTGTGATATAGATTTAGATCTCTTGGTCATCTGACTTATCGATGGAGTCCCATAGATAGCAGTGTCTATTTAAGGGATGATTTCATGAAGATGATCTAACATTATGCGCATAGATTATTCTTTTGTAATCATATCTAAGATGTCTCTTGGATAAAAGTCCTATATATATTACCTATTTACAATCTTCTAAAAAAGGTTTATGTACCAATACATGTACTTTATTTAGACATTATATGGTCTTTTTGTTTGGTAATATCTTGCTATAGATCAAGTCGTTAGATCTTGGTATTGAGGATGTTGAGTCACAAATCTGATCATTGCTTCTGACTAATAATTTAATTTAGTGATCCGCTCTTCTCGAAAATATAGATTAGACACCATATAGTTGACTTTGATGGATCATATGCATGTACTGTAACCTCAAATAGAACTCTTGATCATGTACTTACTGGAAAAACACATGCATATATTCTATGTAAATCCCCCCTCAAAATATTTTTGGCATCTACAGTTGCCAGCATTTTTTCTAGGTTTGGATTATTAACAAACTTGTTCTCCTGACACTTTCTGGGTTAGGTGACTATTCTAGTTTTTATTTCATTTAATTAATTATGTTTAGAATTGAAACTGAATGTATAACATTTAATAGTTCAAAATAATCTGGATATAGGTACCTTGTATGAAAGAAAATGCGTGTCATGAAAAATATTATTAAAGGACATTTACACATAAATAAATGAAAGTCTCAAAAGCCTGTCAGCTATAATGTATTTTCTTCTAAAACTTACCAGCATTGTCACCACCATTAGTCCATGCACTATGCAAATTTAATCACTCGACTATATATGTAGTATTATATAATTTGCCAGGACACTGAGAAATTCTATAGTGCTAGAGGATCTAATTTAGTATGAAATAATTAAAAAGTTAACTAATCCCACTTAATTATAATAATAGAAATTAATAGTTATAACATCCCGGTTGATATATAAGGATATACTTAAATTATATAATTAAAAGGATGACTTGATTATGCACATCTCATAGCAGTTTTCAGCAAGAAAAAATGAGATTGATCAGAGTAATATTTATCAGATTGAGAGGAAATATCACGAATTAGTCAATTGTTCTAGTAGCTACTGATCAATAGAATTACCACTGTAAGATCAAATCAACTTACTGTAGATTTTCATCAGCAAGAGTGGTAAAACCCAAATCCAAAAATCTAAGGAGCAACATGATCTATACCCAACCAGTTTCCACAACATGTTACACACATAAAGGGCATCAAAAATATGTAAAGCAACATGCATAGTAGAAAAAAAGGATTTAAATTGTATAACAAACATGGATGGCAACAAGAGTGATGGAGAGGATATGTACCTCAAATCTCTCCAAGATTAGATTATCAATTGCATGTAATAACAATTCCAAGTACAGTTTCAGGCAGCCCCTTGTAGGAACTCCAACAAGCTGTTGAGGATGGGGAGTAAGTCGAACTGGAGGTGCAACTACTGTTGCTGCAGCTTGATCTATAATAAAAAGAGGGAGGAGGCTGTGGTTCCCTAAGGCTATGCTTTGGAGAGGAATAAAAGAATACAAGAGAAAGGGGATAGTGTTATTTATACACAAAGAGAGGGTTTTAGGCTTTGCCAAGTGGTGAAAACAACAAAATCAAGTGGTTGTTCTCTATAGTCTATTGTACAAACAACGAGAAAATAAAATTTATTGTATTTTTTCATTTTCTCTCTTTTTATTTGAGAAATCAAAATCGACCGTACACGTGCCTCGAGTTTCCGATTTGGGTGTACAATGTCTCATTTTGATTGTCTCTGGACGACGATCAAAATGAGTGTAATATTCATATACTTTAGATCAGGTATGAAGACCCGAAATTCTTGAGATACGATTTTGGTTTGGGGTTAAGTTTTGTGATTTAAAAATATTAAACGATCTCCGATCGACAAACAGTTGATTCCGATTGTCTTGTTTTGTCGAGTCGGATTTTTGTGTGATCTTGGTTTGTTTTGCAGTTTTTGAATTTGCGTCGCTGCTTTTCCGTGGTACACATCACGGTGCAACCGACTTTTGGCCGGTTTCTCCCATATGATTTTTGATATACGATCAATTGATCGATTTAGGGTATTTAATATTGACTGGTAATATTATTGGATTAATCGGACCCTAATCGGGTCAGGTTCGAGTTCAATTGGATTCAGATGTTATAGGTTGGGGTATCGTCATATGAATAGTATCTGTTTGGATGGTTTAGAGGGTTGGAATAAGTAATGTGATGTGATGTCACATTGATTTGTGATGGAATTCCAACCCAAGATTGACCCAGAGTAACTCGGTAACCAAACGGACCCATCTGTTCGAGCTATGTCCTATTGTAATGGTGCGGCTATGATGAAATCGAATGGAGGAGCGTGAGGGCAGAGCTCTCAAGAAAGAATGACCACGGTTGCTAATCATGGGTCAAAAGATGCACAACTGCTTGTCCTCTTCATTTCATGCTGAATGAAGGCCATGCGATATATGGCAGAGCTTGAGCAAAGCTCAACTGGTCATCAGTGATGAATCTGTGAACAAATCCTGATTGGAAAAGGAGGGCTGGACGAAGGTGAATGGATGCGTAAAGATAGAATAAGAAATATAAAGGGAGGAAGGTGAAGGTGGGATCTTCTTGCCTGATTTGGAGTTTCAAGAATGAAGGAAGAAAGGTAGATTTTGGGCAAGATCAGGGAATGCCACAGAGAGGATGGTTTTCTAATAATAATTAAAATATTTGAATTTAATTAAATAGGGAGCATATTTGGAAAATTTAAAAATAACCATCTATCGACACCTGATGTATCGATTTCGGGCGTCATGTCTAAAGCAGTACCTTAGGTGTTGGATTGGGTTGTAGTGGCCAAATCAGCACCTGAGATGCTGATTTGGACTTAGTCCATTCAAATATTCTCCATTATATATTTTTAGAATTTTTACACTTACTATCTTTCATGTTTTTCCAATAACATCATATCCATAACTTTTTTTATAGTTACATATGTGCCCTTATACTTTTAGGGAAGTCATGGAAGTGATCTTTTACTTGTGCTCGAGCAATATTATGAATCTTATAAAAATATATGGGCCTGTGTATTTAAAAAAGTTGGAGGTATAAATGTTCTTTGAACGCGAAATCATTGAGTTGAACCACTCTCAAACTCGTTCAAGTATGTTTTATTAGGTCCAAACAAGACATTGATCATGCCATATTCATAAAGCTGAACATTCCATATTATAACATTTAGCCATTTAAAAGAAAAACAGGTATTCTATTATAACCATACAAGTTTTACAATTTTTCAAGAAATAATATAAGTTAGTTTACAATATTCTATGGGTACCCATTTCCTGAAAATTCCTGTTAGGCCTCCTCATCCTCCTCCTCTTTCACATGC
This sequence comes from Ottelia alismoides, assembly GCA_037367405.1. Classification (NCBI taxonomy): domain Eukaryota; kingdom Viridiplantae; phylum Streptophyta; class Magnoliopsida; order Alismatales; family Hydrocharitaceae; genus Ottelia; species Ottelia alismoides. The sequence continues at coordinate 463,921 of JAZKJV010006381.1, forward strand.
TCTCTCATTTCATGTGCCATTGTCTCTCGTCGTCTTATGACTATCTTCACATGTTGTTCTTTTAACCTTCTTCTTGATATTCAATTATGAATGCGTTAGTACATGCACATGAGGATGCGACTTAGCTGAGGATTTCCTTGGAGATTCAGCTGGTTGAGTAGCTTGATCTCTTGTGCTTCTCGTACTTGTTGACTGCCATGGTGGATCTGACTGTGTAGGCTCATTGATCCTCACTTCTATTGATTGTCTACAGGGCGGCTCTAGAGGCTGTTGCGGTATTATCATGAGAGTACCAATGAATCATCTCTCAAACTCGGTTGTCTCAGTTCAAAGAACCATGGCAAATATCTTATCTTGAAGACCTTCTGAATTGTATTGAATTGGTAGTGTGAGCTAAGAGGGCTCGGAGTAAAATTGACTTGAAGGACCAGCATATAACGATCCTACAAACTGTGATTGACTATAAGCTTCAATATATCCTATAAGAATGAAATAATTATGTTATATTAATCAAATAATTAAAAAAGTAATACTAAATTGAATTATTGAGATAAGTATATATATATATTATTGCAACCTGAAGTCCCAAAATATAGTTGCTCTTGTGACAATCTTTGTCCGCTAAATCCCTCATAATGCATACCTAAAAGATTTGGATTATATTCAATATCATAAAAAATAAAAACTAAATTGAATTATTGTGATAATCAGACGAAGAAATTATTGTAACATGAAGTTTCAAATGTTGGTTGTTTTTGTTGAGTTCCTTGTCCGGTGAATCCCGCATAATGCATACCTAAAAGATTTAGATTATATTCAATACCTAAAAGTAAAAACTAAATTGAATTATTATGATAATCAGACAAAGAAATTATTACAACCTAATGTCTCAAATGTTGGTTGTTGTTCAGATCCTTGTCTGCGGAATCCCGCATAATACATACCTAAAAGATATAGATTATATTCAATACCTAAAAAGTAAAAACTAAATTGAATTATTGTGATAATCAGACAAAAAAATTATTGCAAAATGAAGTCTCAAATGTTAGTTGTTGTTGTTTAGATCCTTGTCCGCTAAATCCCATATAATGCACACCTAAAAGATTTGGATTATATTCAATACCTAAAAAAGTAAAAACTAAATTGGATTATTGAGATCATCAGATAAAGAAATTATTGCACCCTGAAGTCTCAAAAGTTGGTTGTTGTTGTTGTTGTTGAGATCCCTCTTCGCCATATCCTGCATATCTCATACCTAAATGGTTTTGCATCATAAAATTATAAAAATGAGCTGGCCAAAAGAGAACTAATTAAATCTAAAGAATTAACGAAACCTGATGCTCTTAAGGAATGCAGCTCTTGTCGTGGCATGCACGACTAGTCATATGATGGAATGGATACATCAAAGAGAACATGTTGATTGTGTCATCAAAATACATAATTGTATCTTCAACTTTTGCCTTCATAGTCGACGACAAATCTGTTGATCGTCTAATTTCATCCAGACTGTTCCTTCCTTGCAAAATCGTATCCATCTATTTAATTTGTGATTCAATGAATTAATAGAATATAGTAAAATTAAAGATAATTACATGCAACATACATGGCATCTTTTAATTAGCTCATGAGATTGGTAAGCTATTGTAGGAGGAGGAATCTACGCCTGGATCCACCTTCTTGTTATGCTTCAGTACCATTGCATGCACACATAATTTTTTGCATCTGAATGCTCAAGGACCATCGAGTCTTCTCTATCCTCACATCGGTCTACCTATTGTGGATGTAAAATAGACCAATCTAGGATGTCAATGCTTCGTATTTTATTATGTCGAGAGACAATGTGTATCCTCTCAATGGAGGTTGGGATAAGTTCTCGCATCCCAAATTGATGCATAACATGATTCAGTAAATGAATAGCTATAACATCATAACATATCAATGGTACTCTACTCCTCCAAACAGGCTGCCCACTTCAACAAAGCTCATATAGTCGTGTGATTTCTTCATTGGCGTAGAGCGTCCAATTTATCTACATTCAGTAAAGAAGAAATTCATGTAATCTAACTGTATTATTATAATGCACGTATAATTTATTTCAATATTTACCTAATGAACCTTGTGCGTATCTAACTCGTTACAATAATATACCAATGTCGCAGTCTGCATATTTTTCTTGAAACTTCGCACACTGATCCATTTTAGGGCCAATGATCCTCCTTGGATCCTCACACGATCTCTCACAGCTGACCTTCCTAAGTGCACATGCTCCCATGCCCAAACCTGCACGTTATCATGTTAATTAAAACAAATCGAGACAATGAGATGTGTAGTACTTTCATACATGTAGAACTATGAAAAAGCCATAAATTCTGAATGTGCCTATCTTTGCACCCCATGTTCAGCTCAGAGTACATGTGTGCTAAAGCAAGAATACCCAAATAAATTTAGCACATTCTTCTAATTCATGTAAATGTAGCAGGTACCTATTTGAACAAATGAAGAATTATTAGTGAGTAGTAGTAAATCAATTGAGAGCTTGATGTTAAGGATTGCATATGCTTAACTAAGAGGCGCCATATCTCCATTGCTATCTGTGAGAAAACTGCACCAAATATGATAAAAAATTAGTGCCCATACCCTACGCGTTGCTTCCTGCTCATCTTCAATATCCAATAGTGAATCAACATCTCCAAAGAAGCTCTCTCTTATCCATGATAACTTCAACTTACCACTCTTTATGCGAGTGGAAATAACACCTATCAAGCTTAAACAAAGTGCTTCCCATCCCCCGGATGGAACATCCAGACTAGTAACATGCAAACCATCGACCTTCATCCCACTGATCAATTCCGTATCTTGTAATGTAACAATCGCCTCACCAAATCGAAAGTGACAACTATGAGTCTCAAGTCGCCACCGCTCCAGCAAATAAGTCAACATCAAAGGTTCCATATGTACCCTTCTCATGTTTAATACGCATGAGAATCCTGATAATTCAAGCAGTCTCTCCATCATTGCACTCGTCTTCTGAAGAGATTCATTGAGCATCTCATTGTGTTCTACAGATCAAATCTACACATAATTTACAACACAGAATTAGGTTAATATCTTGCATAAGAAGCTATTATGTTAACAATGAAAATACTTTGATGAATTTAAATACTAATAAAACTGGCAGGTTGTGAAGACCGATGCTCACTCTGCATGTAAAACACAGATGCATCCACTGGACCCAATACTCTATCCATTTTTGTATATTTTGCTTAAACATAGCACTTTCATTCGTGCGAATATTTAAATACAACAAAGATGAATATTTTTAATATGTAATTTATTACATAAGTTAATATTTATTTTTAAAAATACATACCTACTTTAATTTTTGTATATTTTTTCTTAAACATAACACTCACATTCATGCAAATATTTAAATCGCACAAAGATGAATACTTAATCTATGTAATTTACTTTATGAAATTAATATTTATTTCTAAAATTACGTAACTATTTTTAAATTTCATATATTTTGCTTAAACATGACACTTACATTCATGCAAATATTTAAATCCCATAAAGATGAGTATTTAATCTAATATCTATTTTGCTTTATAAAATTAATCTTTATTTTCAAAGTTGCATAAATATTTTTAATTTTTTGTAGACATTCATGTGAATATTTAAATCCTACAAAGATGAGTATTTAATCTAAGTCTAATTATCACTATGAAATTAATCTTTATTTTAAAGATCGAGTAATTAAAATTAATCTATGATCTAATCTATATTTTTAAACAAATAAGAAATTCAATTTATAAGTGGACATTTTATTTTAACAATAGAATCTTTAAAGACACACATATTAATACATATTCAAACAATAACGTAAACGATTTAACTAAATTGGCACATCTAAGTAATAATTAGAATTGAAATTCTGTATGCATAAATTTAAAGTTACCTAGAATGAGTATTGTCTTTGAAGCGAGCAAATATATCGTAATAGATACAGAAATATAATTGAATATCTGCAAAAAATTTCCTCTATTGATAAAAAAACCCTACAAAAAATGATTATGGGAAAAATAACAAAGTTCTCGATTCGTTCTTACTTGAATAAGAACAACACATGATAAATGACAAATGAGAGAAGAGCAATCCGAGAGAGATTGAGAAGAAATGAGTGGATTAAGAAGAAGAAATGAAGAGAATAAGGAGTGATGTGAGGAAATGGAGAGGGGGAGGGGGAGACTTATAGTGGGAAATAGGAGGGGGCCAATGACAGATTTGCCAATGGTCCCCTCCCAAATTGATACCTTAGGTGCTAATTTATGGAGATAGATGGCTATTTTTAAATTTTCCAAACCTACTGTCTATTTAATTAAATTCAAATATTTTTAATAATTATTTAGAAAAAACTTCCTCCCAGAGAAATAAGGCCAAAAAGGAACGCTAACTGACATAACAAAGAAGTTTGAGAGAGAGGGAATTTTATTTGGGGGATTTCACCAGGTGGGGAGTTGTGCTTAGAGGAACTCATCGATGTCGCCTTCGAGGTCCCGACGAAATAGACTGAATCTTAGCAATAGAGGAAGGTTCCAACTATAGTAAGGATTAACGAGACTCCTTGGATCTTTCCTTGAGCAAGAGGAGGTCATCATTGCTCGACCTTGCATTCCTTGGCGTAACTAGAGGAACGAGGGAATGAGCCTATTTTTCTCTCGCCAAGGGTGGATAATTTGGAAGTTGGGGCTGCCATCGATTTTCTTGGGGTTCATGGAGGTGGAAGTAGGGATATGCATGGGCTGGGCCGAGTCAGGCCCTTAAGGGCCCAAGCGCAAGCCCATTTAAAAATTCATGCCTTGGGCCAGGTCCATGCCCACAAATTTTTTTGGTTCGGCCCAAGCCCAAGTCTTACTCAATTACTATAGGTCGTACTTGGGCCGGGCCAACCCTTCTCCACTCATTAGAGATTATGAACTTTGAGTCTCTTGTTTCAAGTCAATCTCAATTCAAGTTAGACAAGCCAATATTGTTTAAAACATATGCCATAATACTTGTGAAAAAATTAAAATTCAATTCTAACAGATCTGAGGATTTCTTATTTTACACAAGTGCAATCATTGTTAAATACCTTGAATGTCTCTCATGTACAAAAGGTCAAAGAGTGAAACAAACTTACAAAGTTAACAACAAGAGGTGCACTAAGCCTTGTATGTTAAAAAAATGGGCATAATCCCCATATTGCGTAAAGGTTCGATAATAGAAAATGTTCTGATGGAAAAAAATAAACACTAACAAAATAAAAATAACCAACAAAATTTAGATCAGAGATTAGTTAAGGAAAATTAACTCTGAATTGAAATATAATGATCATCAACTCATATGTCACACACCTGACTTTTTTGATTTATAAACATTGTATGAAGACATGATACAAGAACAGAGTGTGCACGTAACAAGTGGGAGTTTCCGGGCATGTAGGATCTGGGAATGGGTCCGACCCTCTTCGGACCGTGTCGGGCTAGGTCGAGCCAAGCTCAAGCCTAACCAAAAAAAATTTGGGACTAAATATTGAGCCCAAGCCCAACCTAGTGTTCACTTGGGCTTGGCCCGAATTAGGCTTTTTGGGATTGGTCGGCCCAGCCCAATGTTCATCCCTAGGTGGAAGGAGTGGGTGGCAGTTGGTTGGAGTTGTCGGTGAAGCTCGTGTCAACATTCTAAGAATGCAAATGGATGGAGGGGTTTGAAATGTGTAGAAGGCTAAGGTGGATAAGTGGAGTGGGCGGACCAATAGGAAGAGGCCAATTGATTGTTGACCTAAGGAATGCTAACCAATACTGATAAATGAAGAGAAATTAGAAAATAAATAAAACTAAAGCTCAAAATAAAAAGTTACAAACATAAAAGTTGTAGATCTAAATAAGATCTACAATTTCCTTTAAGGTTTAGAATGAAAAGAAGAAATATGTAAAAGATACAAAATTTTGAAAATAATCTAAAGTATTAAAATACCCAATTTTGAATTGTTTAATTTTTTTAATTTTTGATAAAAAATATTTGCAAAATAAAATACAACAAAGTAATAAAAATAAAATTATATACAAAACTAATTAGTATTTTTAATAATAAAGAAAAGGTGAAATAAAAGTCGTGAAAGAAACCATATGTTCATTATATATAAAATCACAACACATCAATTTCTTCAATTTTAATCTCCTTTTTTATTTTGATTTTAATGTATTTTATTAAAACATCAAAAAAAGAAAAGAAATAAAAAAATAATTAAAGAGGGTTAGTTATTCATATGAAATGATAAATCAAAGTTAGTTAATATTTACAACATACAATTATGTCTCAAAATCAACATTTTGCAAACATGCCCTGATTTTAATGCAACCACTTCCATTTGATAGATAATTTTATAACTTAAACTTTAAAAGTGAGTTTCATAAATTTGGAGTTCATATAGAGTGGTAAATTCAGCTTAGAAGTTGTTTATGAATTTTTAGGCTTAAGATCTATTCAAGTGAAAATTGTTTTGTATTTTTGTATTTTTATATACATGTTAGAAAAGATATTAAGTCAAAAGGAGTTAGTAAGAATTTATTAATAGTAAGTGAAGTTTGAGGTATTTACAGGTGAATATATACAAACAACTTTAGCTTTTTGTGGTTTTTATTTTGAATTATTTCATTGACTTATTTACAAGATAAATAATACATTATTAGTACATTTTAATTTCAATTAATATTTTATTAATTTATTGAATTTAAAGGTATTTATTTGGTATTTTATTTAGAGATTCAAGCTAAAATTAAGACATTAAGATGACGAATCACAGATTCATCACTCTTTATAATTAAGCTTTGCTAGTCCCTTAGCAAACACTTATTTGAAGAAGTAAGTGAATAGTAGAATTTTAAATTGAATTTTGGACTATGAAAGTGATGACAAGACTCATCGATTGAGTCACAAGTTTCATGAAATACTCAAAGTCAAGTCTTGCTCAACTCTCACCCAAAAGAACTCAAAGTTCCTAGATTTCATACTCTTCCATTCTAGATTATAGTAACATATATGGCATTAAGTCTTGATTGGTGTACCAAGTGTATAATCGGTATTTCACCCAAAGTCCTAGTCTATGAGGCCATCTTAGGGACTCAATCTCAACTCTAGTTTTAGAGCCAAGTATCAACTCAATCTACAATATCTTTAGTTGCCAGACGCATAATTGTGAGAGTTAAAGGCCAATTAATGAATGAGTAGGTTTGTGTCTTATTCTTTTCTCCTCTCATTGGACAATGGATCACTCGTATAACACCCACATTTATTTTTTGGTATGGATTCAACACATCTGTCAAGAAGTTCGAACCGTCTGCACTTGTTTTTCTGGGATGCACTAGGGTGTACCCTTTGTGAGTACCTAAGGTATCTTCTATACTTAGGCTTGTAGCATTTATGATGCATGTCCCTTTTCTCATGCTCGTAGGACTCATATTGGTGGCCTAATAGTAGCGGGACGAGGAAACATTGTGGCCTACTTCCTCTTGGTCCAAGTGGACAATCAAAAGGTTGTGAGTGTTTCCTGTTTATTCATCTCATCTTTGGGTGGAAATTCCTGGAAAATTTGAGCTCTTTTTTCTTTTATTTTAGAATTTTTGAGATGTATGAAGTACATTGTTAGCTCCTTAGCTCTTACCAAATTGGTACGCATTGATCCACACTTTTTTAGGGTTTAAACATATATAGGCACCTAAGACAAGTCAAGATAGCATAAGGTAACTTGTCCTCATACTCGCATCGTGATGACACTCATGTTTCTTGAATTGATTCCAAATTCCTTCCTTTAAGTACCCAAATCCCATGTTCTTTGGCAAAATAATGACTCATCACCTAGTACATGCAATCGTGTAAATGAGGTGCTAGTCATATTTTATTAGGATTGGAGATTCTACGCACAATATTGCATGTATATCCTCAATCCAAGTACGTCAAGTACATTAAGTCTAAGGTCCTAATGGTTAAGAGTGATTGAGACTCGAAGTTGAGAGTTCTCCTAATTAAGAAACATGATGAATGGGGATTCTTGTGTGCATGTGCAAATGCCAAGAATAAAACCATATTGGGAGAGTTTTTCTATTATTTTTTTTGTAAAAGTTTTTTTACAAAGTTGTTTTTCTGAAAGGATATTAATTTTTATAATTTTTTGAAAAAGTTTTGAAGAATTTGTTTTTTTTTAAATTTTTGTTATACCCCTAATTTATAATAATTTTGACAAAAAGGATATTTTATTTACATGTAAAATAAGAATTTACAATTTTACATGAATTTACCCATAACTTTAATTTTTTTACAAACAAGTCAAAGTATGAGCTATGGGTAAAGTATATATGTAACATATACCCTCTATACTTAACTTGTGATGTGACCTCATTGCAAAAAGTAAAATAAAGACATAGCTCATACTAAGCATAAGTGAGTGAAGAGAATAAAAGTTGACTGGCCTGCTATGCTCATGTTTTTGACAGACTAAGTGTAGGAGAAGACAAAAATGATGTGGTTGATGTCAAGAAAAGAATAAAGAATAGAACACAACGAATATTGGCCATCTATACTTAGGCTCTGGTCAGCCAAAGTATGGAGTAGTAGTCAAGATAGGGAGATCGAAGGAATTGAGGGATATACAAAAAAATGAAAAATAAAAGGAGCAACTCAGGTTACTCACCCCCTATCCACATAATGAAAATGAGATAGAACTAGGACGAGTGATGCAAATCACGATGGAGGGAGGGAATAACGAAATCTATACAAGGTGGATAGAGCATATACATGGATCAAGAAGGTTTTTGGTAAACCATCTTGCGGGAATGAAGAGGGAAGATGAAATGAGGATATATGTCGATGTCAAAATCATCCTCATTAGAGTATTAATGAAGAGGATGGAATGTCCAAAGAGGATCAACGCATGGCTGCTTGCTTGAGTAGGATTGAATAACAACCTTAACGTACACATTTATGATGATCATCTCATGAGAGCTAGACAAAGAATCCTCAGAAAAGTCCATGTTTCTGGAGATCATCTTAGCCAGTTTGCTACAACCTGAAGCATGAAGAGGAAGAGGAGAATGGCATGCCTTGAGAGGTTCATAGGAATGCCTTGTGGAGTTAGTGATGGGAATCAGGTTAAAAAAATAGTTGAGACAATCAGAAAAGATTGGGTTCAACTCGAAGATAGTTTCTGTTTATGAGTCCTCTATAGAAGATGTCACGATGGTAGGTGTGGGGGCAAGCAGTGGGTGATGTAGGGGTATGGGGAGCCTCAGAACCAATGGTCAGCTTCACAGACGGTATCTTAGGTGCAATAGAGAGATATGACTCATCTATCTCTTGATGGTCATGACTGTCGGCGGTTATGTGGGTTACGTTGGGTTGATGTGTGTCCCCAGAGGTAGGATGAGGTTGGTGTGTACCCAATGCTGGGAAATCAATCACCCAAATCTTATAATTGATCATCGCCTTAGCGGATGCTAAGAACAGATTCTCTAGAATGATGGGAGATTTTGTAAACTTTCCTTGGTGCTCAATATCGATGATCGTAAAGTCCACTCTGAGTGGAGAATCTTTAAAAGTAATGATGATCGAAATAATCCCTCCCGACCATTTAATGGATTGGTCAACCCGTTGAATGAACACTCTCGATTTCCTAATTGGCCCGAGTTTGAGTTTGTCAAACATGGAGGTCGGGAGGATATTTACCGATGAGTCACCATCGATTCTTGCACTGGTAGAGATGGTATCTCTGATTTCACATTCAACCCTAGGAAACCGCTTCACTTTGCGGCTCTTGTTCATTCTCACCATCACCAAGGAAGTGGCCATAGACACTAGGTGTCATTCAGTTCGTATCCTCTTACCACATGATATCTTCGACATCAATTTCTTCTCTCAAATCTTTTGAGGTTGAGAAAGTGATATATTGCCTTTATTAAGGGAAGCTAAAGAATTAATTCTTTAGCAATCACTTCCCTCAGAGCAGAGTACACATTTTTTAGATCTTCCTCATTTTCATTTTTTTGATAATTTTGGATTTTTCATTTTTAGATCTTTTCTGATTTTTCAATTTTTGTGGTCTTTTCTAATGGTGAAGTTGCGATAGGAGGATGTACAGACTCTGGATTGGAGGACAAGTGGTTAGTTGAAGAGGGAGGTAGAATGGACTCCATATGTCTAGAATGTGTGGTCGTCCTAATGTCCTGTTGGTTTTCAACACTGAATCATCTTATTTCATTCTCCACTTCCATACCTAGGCTGGAAATAATCAAATTCAACATGTCGCTAACATTTTCCAACTTTTCATAGAATGAACTATATCTAACAATAAATCTAGAAATGTCATCCTACAAAACGTTCTCATGACAAATAATGGGAGAATCTATTCAGTTGGAGGTTACCATTAAGAACTTGGAGTCGCATACTCAATATACCTTGACTCTGGTATGTAGTGCTGGGTTGAGTATAGTCCATATGGCAAATATTGGTCGGAGCCTCATACGATGGAGTCAAGAGATAGGGGACCTGTAGATTGAGATCCTGGGTCTAATTCCTTGTATATAGAGGCTCTGTAAATGGGTGGTATGAGGGTAGGTCGAGGTAAGCTTGATCACTACAGTTAAGCAAGTATGGGAAATCATCTAGTGTGGGCCTCTCCATTCAGTCGATCGAGTATTATCCTTGGGTCAACTCTTGATGTGTAGGGGTGTATTCTTGACCCGTCCCAATGTCTATATGAGGAGAGAATGAAGTCTGTTGGAGTAAATAATTCTGCCAGTCACATGTTTCAGTAGTAGCTTTCCCTTCAAATGGATCCTTGATTCTAGAAAGTTCTCAAGAATAAGGTGTGTCATCTCATGATAGAAGTGGATTAGGAATGCAAGAAAGTGGGGTAGGTGAGAAGTGCGAAGAAGTGGATAAGTCACATGGAGTTCTAATTTCATAGACTGAGTGGGATGGAACTATCCACGGGTGCGGGTCCCTTGTAGATGGTTGAGGATACATGGAGGAAAGAAAGGACAGAGATGTTTGGTGCCAATATCCCGACATCGTTGAAAGGGAATGAGGAAATGCAAGTGGATCAAGGTAGAAAACATGCAAGTGCACAGGAAAACAAACATAAACATACAATACACAAGAATAAACTCTCATTTCACCTACTCTACTCAATAGAGACCGCAAAGGTTTGATCGTTATCTTTTCAATTTTTACTAAATAGAACTTCATATTGAGAAATTAAATGCATTTAGATGTTTATAACTCATAATTAACATTCATACCCTTGTAAATATGTTACATAAATTAATATTTCATATTACATACATATTCACTCATACATATTCACCTAAATTCACTCTTTTAATTAATCTACACTAACTCCAAATTGATTGAAACAAGCTCCATTGTGTACATATCACTAATATTAATAAATTAAAAATCCTAACAAATACTAATTTGTATATATGTGAAATAAACTCAAACCCTAGTTTAAGGCAGAAAAGCTGTAAATGATAATATCTCTCACATAGAATGTCTAATTTCACTCTACTCACTTTTGAATTATTATGCACTCAATTATCTACAAATCAAGAATAAATTCAAAATAATCAGAGTCCATTTGTGAAACTTGGGTATTGGGACTGAAGTGTACATAGTACATAATCAATGATTTTTGACTTATTATTTCATGTACATATTTAATTCTTTTTGATTTATTTATTTTTTAATTTCTTTATTTCATATCATTTTCTAACTAATTACATTAAAATAAAAATCTAAAAATACTGTAAAAGTCATAAAAAGAGAAGTTCTAACTTGTGTATATTGACTGACTCATTTTTAAATAGCTGACTTCATTATTTTGTTCTGACATTTATTATCTCATAACAAGCCAACAAAAATGCATTTATATCCATTTCATTATTCTACATCACGTTTGATTTTTGCTTTTATTTATTATTTACAAAAAATCCAATAAAGATACAAAACTAAAAAATGGTATTTTATACTAATAAAATATCAATAAAAATTGCACAACATGCACATATGATTTCATATGCATTTGAGTCATTCATGAATAATGTAGATCTCTTTAATATCTACAATTTAACTTTTTATAATTTTTCCATTTAGGACCATTTTCTATTTATTACTTATTTTAATGCATTTTTTGTGCACTGGTCAAAGGTCAACTCTACATGTGGCACCTCCTCATTCGCCCACCTCAATTGCATGGTCAAACCCGCCCTTCCCTTCGATCAACCATCCTTGTTCTCTTGCACCACCCATCCTGACCATTGGATCAAACATGGTCCAACAGTCTCCATCGTTTCTACCATTTTCTAAAACTCTTCATCATGACCATTGGATCTGGGAAGATCCAACAATCATCCCCTCATCTTCGACATCTTGTTCTTCTCCAATCCCTTATGCGAAACCATGGTCGAGCCCATCCCTCTCTAATTCGTGTCGCTAACCATCGGGAACCCAATCTCTTCTCCCAACATCCGAGCCACATAATCTAGTCCCCCTCTCCACCCCTTGTGCATGGCTGAAACCCAACCACCTGAGGACGAAGACCAAACTAGATCTATCCCCTTCATCCTCGATTCAATACTCTAGCCAGTCCTAAACCTAACACCCAATCGTTACCCTCTTCATAATCCTATCTCTTTTCCTCGAAACAATCTCGATCCTTTATGACGAGATTAAATCATCCAAATGCCCGAAACCTCTTCCTTCATGCTTTCCATGTCAAAACCCAATCTTAATCCCCTTCTCTTCATGTCCCTAACCACCTACAATCATCATCTTCAACCAACCATGCCCTCATGATTAACCCATATGTCTGCGACTCTAACTTCCTCCTTTGACTAAAAACAAATCATGTTACCAGAGCATCCCTTATCTTATCTTCTGCAAATGAACCATACCCCTCTCCATGTTTATGACCATTGCTTATCATCAACCAATATTATCCACCGTTCTCCGTCTAAATTGAGAGGGAGGGAGAGAACTAGAGGTGGTGGCTAGTGATAGAAACCATCCCCTCTGATGAAAACCCCCTTTAGGCATGATATGAAGGCACCCAACCTCTGTTGTTGCTTCTTTGGGAGATCATCCAAGCTCATTCTCTTCTACTAGGGAATTAAAGCAACGACCAGGAGTTGAGTTTTGCTCCTCTTTATTCAACAAATTTCCCAAGTAAACTATTCTATCCTTCTCTTCTATTTCTTCTTCTATCTTTTTCTTCCTTATTTACTCCGTCCCTACTGCTGATTGACCCAAAAATCGAGCGGTCATATTGATCCACAAGGCGGATCAACAGTCGATGCGTTGACCGCTCAAAATCCAGATTAAATCAACAATTAACCCACAATAAAAATTAAACAATGAGAAGCAAATGTCGAGTTAAAATTTTTTATAACTCTATAATAAGTGTGTATAGGTGCAAGTATGTGTAGAGTGTCGAACTCAGGGAGCAAGCAAGATAGATCAGACAATGATGCTAAAAAATGTGATAGTGTGATCAAATTCCTACAAACATGCAAATTTTTGTGGGTTTTTAATTTTTGTATTTTTTTTAATTTTATATTTTTGTATTTTGATTAACAATATCTGATTTTGTATTTTCTTTTTATATTTTATATATTTTTTCTTTTTCAATAATGGAGTAAATATACAATAAAGGAAAATGGGTATAATATATAGAGTAAAATAGGGAGAATGGGCAAAAATCAGGAAATGATGTATTTTTGGGCTTTTTATAATTTTATGATGTTTTAGTGATTTTTCTAAATTTTTCCTAATATTTTTGGTATTTTTAAAGTCAAAATACTGAAAACAGTGTAGAAAATAAAAGGCTGGGACAAAAATGGAGAAATAAAATATCAAACAGTAACAAAAATTCTTCAAATTATCTTTAAACTAAAGATAATAAAACAAGGAAAATTCTGAGATAGAGATTATATATTTAGGATTTTTGTAGAATTTTTAAGCTTTTTATGAAGATTTTTAGAGTTTTCTAATTTTTAGGGTTTTTACTTTGAATTTTTAGTGATTTTTCGATAGAAGTTAAAAGACACTGGAATACACCAAAGATAATGTTTTTAGAATTTTTAAAGGGGTTTTAGTATTTTTTTGGTATTTTCTAATGTAAACAGTAGCAAAAATGCATATTTTTGAATTTTTGTAAATATGAAAATGCAATAAAAATGCAAAACAAAAATATGGAGAGAAAGAGCAACTAAACAGGAGCTTAACTTGATTTTTTGGTGATTTTTAGAAATTTATAGATGCATGAAATAAATAGAAACAATAAAGAGAAAATACACTGCTTGTAGGGGTATAAATGCAAATATCCAGAAGTTCAGGGACCAAAGTGCAATTTTCCACAAAATTTATGACTAATAAATCAATTTCCGAGACCAAATGCAAATACACAAACCCGCAAGGGTATGCATGTAATATTCCCAATCCCGTACGTGGTATACACGCGCCTGGGAAGGACCTAAATGCAATATACAAAAATCCCATGGGCTGACATGCAAAATATCCAAAAATATTACACGTAATAGCAAAGTTCCCGGACTAAAGCGAAATAAATAAATTGGTAGGGGTCCTGTGCAAAAACACCACCACCCCACGTGCACAGGTCACGTGAGGTGACGTGGATAGGACCTAAATGCAAATATTCAAAGTGCGGGGGCCTAAGTGCAAATATTACAAAATGTTTAAACTACACATGAAAGTTTATGGACTAAATAATAAATACAAAAACACTAAGGATAGAAGATGCAAAATACCCAAAGCTAGGCGATCCGACGGCGGGGGAGATGCCACTTGACACGTGGCGCGTGACGAACGGCCGATGATGGTTCGCTGATGAACGGCGGCGATTAGATCTTCCCCGAAGATCTGACGGTGGAAGCGCAGGAAGATCGAACGACTGCTGTGTGAACTGCAGGGCAGCCAAGATCTAACGGTTGGCAGCCTAGGACGAAGAACAGGGAAGAAGGTCGGCGAAGCCGACCTTCTCTGACCTCGATCTCGACTGCCAGCGACGCTTCGAGCTCCAAAAATGGCCGAGGGCGCTCCTGTGGTCCTTCTCTATACGCTAGAGGCTCCAAAAATGGACGAGGACCGCAAGAGGGGGACATACGAAGGCGGAGGAGCGGATGAACTCCAAGTACCTCCGACAGGGGTCCAAATCTCCTCCAGGCGCGCGTTAAGCTCCAGAGACCTGCCAAAAAGGGTGAGAGGGTCCATGGAAAAATGCTTGGACCCTGCAGTGGCAGAGAGGATGCGAGAAACAACGGCGCGAGATGGTGGCCGGAGGTGCACTCCGACGAGGTGCTGGTGGAGGGTGATTCAGTAGGTGGCTTGCGAAGATAACTAGGGGGTTTTACTTCTAGGACTACGAGGAATAAAATAAGCGAAGAAAAATGAAAAGAAATAAGAACCTCGAAGGTGGATCACCTGAGGTGGGGGTACCTCGACGCCGGAGTTGGCGGAGGTGGTGGAGGTGCCTCTGACCTCCTTCGCCTTGGATGATGACACAGGACTGGAGCTGTCACCTCCAGGTATCTGTGGAGCTCGAAAGGGACGAAGAAAGGTGAACCAAAGGAACTCGAAATTTGAATGGAAAGTCGAGGCACAATATAAGGGGTTGACGGCCAAGCTCCATAGATCGAGGTAGAACGGTAGGATCAATGATCCATTCCCCGAAAAAACGAAGGGGCGTGAAAGAGGGTTGATCGAGGAGCAAAAGTCCAGAAGAGAGTTGCGCGAAATAGCGCAAGGAACGGGCTGGAAAATTCGACAAAGATTGGTGAAACTCGAGGTCTGACAGGGGAACAAGCGGGGAGGACAGCCAGTTGACCGGCGGGTCAACGTGGACTGTCACACCAACCAGGAAAAACCCTGTGAAAATTACTTCAAAAATCATTTAAAAATAGCAGATGAAATTATTATTTTTAGAGTATAAAATAAAAAATATTTGTTATTTTCTAAGGTATTTTAATATGATTTTTAATTAATTTTATGAGGTGTAAAAATAAAAGTTACCTTTTTTGGCCTGTATAGGTATACATATCTATATATTTTAACATTTTAATTTTATGTTATATATTTAATTTATTTATTTTTGTTTATTATTTTTATAAATTTATAAAATATTTTTATATACTTAAATATATTTTTATTTGATTCATCTGATGTATTTTGTATACTTAATAAAATATAAATAGTAATTCTATAGGTATATGTATAGGTATTATACCTAAGTATGCTATATATACAAGTTTTTTATTTTGTGTTTTCTTAAGATTTTTATTCCTGATTTAATGTACACATATATTATAAATAATATTTAAAAATTATAAAATATAAACTTGTAAAAATAATGAATAAATAATAAAATGATTATTTTAATCTATATAAGTATACAATAGGGGTCCAAAACTCAACGTTCAAACTGTAGCTCCGCCAAATGCGAAACCACTTCCATTAAATAACTTATTTAAAATTATATACAATTAAAGGTGAGTTTGATGCATTTGGAGTTTTTATTTGAGAGATACATGTCTTGGAAGTTGGGATTCTAGGATCTTATTCAGATCATAACTTTTTATCTGTACATTATTTTTGAGTGAAATCAATTTTGTATTTTTCTTTATTTATTTATCTACAACTTTCATGTACAAAGTTTCTTTATTTGAGGTATAAAAAGTGGAACCAAAAATAGGTCCCAAAATAAATAAAGAATGAATAAAATGAAAGGGAATTTTATTGGTATTGTGGCCGTTATCTCCCCGTACTTTATTCCTTGTCGGCCTAGTCATCGAGATGCTTAGGTCTCGGGGTTTCGGGTCATAAAATATTTACAATATTTTATTCTTTTTCTTTTCTTTTCTTTATTTTATAATTTTGTCATTAAAAACAGTATTTTATACATTATTTACATGCACATGCATGGATGCTAAGATGCTGGAATTATTGGTATTTACATGCATTTGCCAGGGTTTTTGAGGCCAAAATGATAGAATAAAGATGATGAAGTGTGGTTTCATCAGCTGCCACCTTTCCAATCCATCTTCTGACATCTGAAACATGAAATCGACCTCACGAATCACCTCCACCTTCGAAGACCCCTCCACGTTTACACTCTTCTATTCTCCATCTTTGTTACATCGAAATGAGAGAGAGATAGGGATCGCAGTTGGTGATAGTGACACATGAATCTTCAATAATTATCTCCTACCTAGCATGATCCATGAAGCCTTTCTTTGTGCTATACTGCTTCCAGACGTCGCTCAACCTCATTGTGTCTCGTCCATTACTGACGGGGAAGAATGAAACGGTCATCGTCCTCCAACTTACAGATGAACTAGTCTAGGTAATCCTCCCAATTATCCTTCTTTTAATCTTCTTCTTTCTTCATCTCCTTCATATTGGGACTCCATTCCTTCGTCCTCTGTCTCCCTTTGCTAATCTCAATCCTCTTCTTTGTTTGAAACCCCACGCTCCAACAACTATAACCACCATCTTCTCACCTCCTCACATGCAGTTCTATCTCATGCCTTTTTCACTTCCAGCCAAGTCGTATCTGGAGAGATGGGGACTCTAATCCCATACCCATACTACATGGGACCCATCATGGACATCATCTCTTTTCTTTAACGTAGATCCAAGAACATGTATCTCGATCCTTCCTTTCCTCTTGGAGGTCTCCACGATAGGAGCATCACCACTCGCCGGAGCCATCAAGGAAGGAGGAGCCTCATCGAGCCTCATCATAGACAAAGGGAGAAATCCCTCCACGAATAACACAACCTCCAGGAATATTGAAGATGAAGGGGGGGGGTGCTATATGCACTATTGATCGACATCCCCCTCTTGTAATCTAACAGCTACAAAAGGTCCGAACCTCAGACCCGAGCCTCGTGCGTTGGGTGCCCCATAACAATTAGACGTGGCCATGTGGAGGCTTGGACCCAAGATGCCTCCGCCGCCCGAGCCTAGACGAGTCACGTGTTTCATGCACGTAATCTTGGTTATTTTATAACCACGCCCCTCAAACATCCAGAAATTACCCAAAAGCTCTAGTTGCACGTGAGCTTAAGCGCTTGAATTGGGAGATTTTGTGCCCACACCTCACGCTTCCTATAAATCAGGTAAATACACATATTGTTGGCCAAATTATGAAGAGTACCCTACCGCCTTGCACAAATGGCAAACATGCCCCTCTGAAGGTCATTTTTGAAATGAAGTTTATTTATTTTAATTACAATTGCACCACATGCAATATTTCATCAATAACTTGAGTATTCTTTATTTAATCATGTTGGTATAATTTTAAATGTCTTTTAATTCTATATCATTTGATACATTATATTGTTCATTTTGAGATACTTTGGATATAATTAAAATTGAAGAAGTTATTTCATATGTGAGCCAAATTTTCTCTGAAATTGATTTTATTTCTCACAAACTTGTACAAAAAATGGGACCATATCTTGGGACTTAATTTGAGATTTATGGATCATTTTTTTGGAAACTAATTAATCCATAGGGATTAAGGATTGAATTAGGGTGCACATTACTGTCCTACTTATTTCCTTGCATCTCTCGTAGCATTCATCATCATCATCATCATTCTAAAAATTCTAAAAAAAATAATTTTCTCTCATTGCATTTATTTTCTTACATAAAAATTACAAAAATCCATTCATTATATTAGCTTCAATTCATTGCATCGTTTATTAAAAATCCACAAAATTTTGCAAAAATAAAAAATCGTAAAAATTCATCTTTTGAAAACCTCACTACAAAGTTGTTTGAAAATTGATTCTGGACCATCATATTACCTCCCTTAGTTTGACCTTAGTATTTGCCCAAGTAAAATAAGCAATCGACCATATCCGATCAATTTCATATATATTTCTTGTGTGGTCATTTTTTATTGACTCGCTCTTTATTGCCTACTACAAATTACTATAATTTCCTATAATTAAGAGGGGTAGAGAGCGCGGTCTTCAAATGGTGTTCTGGCTAGGGAGGTACACAGTTTATGATTTATTTTTAGACAATTTAGAGCACATGTTTTCTACTAATGGGTAATATGACCCTTGATTTTTCTTATAATTATTTTCTTTAGCATTTTTATTATTTTATTTCATGTAAATTCTATATATCTCTCTCTAATATAAATATATTTTCTCTTGCAAGTGATCAAGAGGACTTGGAGTGCCTTTCTCGGTGGTTGAAACAACTCGAGGAGACTGGAGGTGAGCAATTTTGTGGATTAAGCCCATTGAGGAGGCACGAAGGAAAATTTTTATTTTTGAAGAGAGACTATTTATTTTAGGTTTTTATTTTATTTTGTAATATTTAAATTTTAATTATATTGTAATAATGGCTAATTTCCAATGATCTTCGTTTGAAGATTCACGTGTGTACCTGGTTACTGGACACTTGGCCTGTCAGGTCCATTTTATTTGTGGTGTTTAATGTAGATATCAGATTGTACTGTGACTATTAGATCTACTAGGTTTTATTTGTCTCGCACATGGTCCAGGATCACACTTAACTCTTAATATATGTAATAGACATTCTACTTATCTAAAAATTAACTTGTTCTTCACTCGCTAATAGAACTATCTGTTAAGAGAGGTTTCCAGTGTATCATATAGTGTAAATTTCAAGTATTTTTGCATGGATATTGCTAGGATTACCATAAGTATTTCTATCTGAGAGCACATCATTGTTTTATCAAATTGCATTGACTTTTCTGACTCATCCCTCTGTCTTTTCACACTTAGGAGTAAATGAATTGAGATTATCCATTAGATGTGCTTGATCTTGGACTTCAAATCAAGAGACAACCTAATTTTAAATCAGCACTACTAAACATTATTTATTAATAGAAAATGGATAAAATTGAATACCATTGAGCAACTCCATACTTGTATATAGGTAGTTCTCCAGACTTTGAGTGGGTGAGGACGCAACCTTAAGGTTAGTGCCCAAAACCCTGGACCTGCACCCTAAGTCTCCATATTCAACTCTTGTGGGTTTGGGAGCTACAAGCGCTCGCCTCCGATGATAGAGAGACGTTTGAGTATGCAAGTATTCTATTTACTTTAGGGGTGTGATATAACTCGACAACCTGTACAGATCACTCTTTTGATTGAGGTATAGTACAACCACACCTGGGCATTAGGGAGATTCATCTGTGTGTAATGGATTCAAAGATTTTATTATCACCTAACCTAAAATAGAAAACATAATCGACCGGACCTTTGTTGCATTTATTGTCTGAAGTTGATGAACTTGGACTTTGCATTGTGAATTGTATTGTGCGCATTCAAAGACCTTGCACTTGCAAACAATCGATCATGGTTTGTGATCATTTTCCACCTTCATTTGCGAAGATGTTGGAATACTGGTCTCCATACCTAGACTCCATGGATCGAGCCTACACAACCATATCTTGACCATCTTCATCACCCTTCTCATTCCAAAAGACCCCGCTCTTTGAGATAGTTCTTCCCAGACATCATTCCCTTCACCCTTCATGTCCACCTCGCACATTCCACTCTACTACCC
The DNA here is from genome assembly GCA_037367405.1 of Ottelia alismoides. Lineage (NCBI taxonomy): Eukaryota > Viridiplantae > Streptophyta > Magnoliopsida > Alismatales > Hydrocharitaceae > Ottelia > Ottelia alismoides. The sequence goes on from JAZKJV010006381.1 coordinate 484,579, forward strand.
TACTTCTTCTTTGGTTGAGACCTTAAGATATGAATCGCTTGTAAATTCAAAATTAAATGAATACTATGTGGACAGAATGGAGTGAGCAAATTTGAGGATGGAAAGGAGTGTAATTAAACTTGAAAGACAAATACGATTCCCATTACAATACACAATTCATAGTTTGAACCATCCTCTACTCAGGATGACTCTCTTCCCGAGTATGACCACTTTTCCTTTGACCCTACATTTGAGACCCAAAGTCAAGGAAATTTGACTCATGACCATATTGATACCACGTCCATTTGGAATGATTATTACTCGACTCAAGATTGCATGATGGAGTCCTAGCATGACGAGTACAGTTATTCTTCTCAAAATCATAAGATGATCAAGGATGACATTGCTCAGATTGACCAGAGAGCCGAGGCTATAACCGACCAACTTCATAGTGTCATCTGACTGGTTAAGGAAGTGATCAACAACTAAGAAGTGAGAAAACCAGACAGAAATCCCGAGACACCTCATGTGAAAGTGTTGAGCAGAAATCTCGAGGATCGGTTATTAATTATACGAAGTCGTCGTTATCCCCAAAAAATCCCGGATCAAACAAACAATTTTTTTCTTTTTTTCTTCTCAAGCTACAAAAATAATTACAAGAATAGTGAAGAGAGAAATTTTTGCTACTTATTTACCTGTATAGTAGACATGATCGAACTTAGGGAGGCTACGATTCCTGAGGATTATTTAAATAATCGACAAAAAATAATTAAGAGAAAAGGCAGGAATCTCAAAGGCAAAATATCCTTGGTTTTTGTTGATTTTTTCTCTTTTTAATTTTTTAATTTTTTATTATTTTTTATTTTCTGATTTTTAAATATTTAGTGATTTCAATTTTGTATCTTTTTTAAATTTCTAATAAGGAACAATATGCACAAGATAAGAAATACGCACACCAAACTCTTTTTGTATTTTTTAATTATATAAAAAATGATCAGAAAAATCTAGAGAAAATATTTTTGGGTTTTAAAGACTTTGAAATAATTTTGGACATTTTGTAGAATTTTTAGAAGTTTTGTATTTTTCTAAAAATCAAACAGTGGCAAAAATGATAAACAATGCACGTCATGGAGTAATTTCAACTTAAAAATATTTTAAGTGCCCAAAACTTCTAGCAATTATTTTTATGACAAAATATAAATAAATATCTACAAACAGGATCTGAAATCATGATTTTTGGATTTTTTGTAGAATGCTTTATGATTTTTATATTTTTAGTATTTTTCAATTTGTTTTGGGTTTTGAAAATAATTAATGTGTGAAATTTGGATAAAAAATAAAAAGACAGTAAAATAAAACTAATCTAATTTTTTAGAATTTTTGAAGCAATATTCCCATTTTTATGATTTTTTTGAATTTCAGGAAGAGAAAAAGACATTATTTTTATTTTTTAATAATAATAAATGACAATAAAATACAATAAAAAAATTATGCTAGAAAGATAAACACATCAGGAGCATAGCATGATTTTTGCAAAATTTATTGACCAACAAAAGTACTTATTTCAATGATAAGATCATGCAAATTTTAAGTCTGGAAATAGGGACTAGAATGTGAATGTTTAAAGTTCTGGAAATATAATGTAAAAATAAATAAAAATAGGAAATAAAACGTAAATTACCCAGTTAAAACATGCTCTGCACATGCATTTGGAGTAGGAGAGCTATTTGCGTAATTTGTAGAACTTCTAGGGGCTGCTTGATAATTTGTCCAAATCTTTTTTATTACAAAATCCCCTTATGGTTTTCACTATTTCTTCGTATCTCAAGCAAAAGGAGGGTGCATCGCCCCGCCTTTCCTTCTCTCTGTTCTCGCGCGTTAGCGGAGGTGGATGGTGCAACCACTTGTGCGCGGGTAGCGGGATGGTTGGATGTGGTAGGCGGTGCACGCGGAGGGCTTCAAGTCGATGACGATGGATGATGAGCTCGCATGTGAGGATGAGAGGTTCCAAGCGGTGGGGCTCTTCCTGGGAAGATGGAGCAACGGGCTGGAGATGGGCTGGCAGATGGGAAACGGTGGACTGCTGGCGGGGGCTACTGGGCTCACAACGACCAAAGGGGGTCGCGGTGGAGGGCACGACCGGTGGCTGATGCTGCGGAGCAAGGGAGGCGGCGACGGGCTTCTCCCTCGGTGATGGCAGTTGGCGCGACTCGCGACGATTTGGTGGTTGCTCCTCGATCGGTGGCACGGCCGACAAGGTAGGTGGAGGCGGTCAGTGGGGTGACGCACGCCTCCGTCGGCTGGCAGTGTGCGCGGTGGTAGGGATGGAGACTTGGATGCGGACGCCACCTACAGATGGGGGGGGGGGAGGGCGCCTGGCTGTCATTCCCTATTTTTTTATTTTTTCTTAATTATTTTTTGTAGATAGAAACATGGAAAAAGCTTTTTTTATTTCTTTTTTTTAAACTGTAACAGAAGAATTTTTTATAATTTTATTTATTTTATTTTTTTGTGTTTTTTTATATTTATCCTGCAAAACAGATGTTAGAAAAAAAATATTTTTTTTGTTTTTTTATTTATAAACAATTAGGATGCAAGCATGATGTCTCGATCCCAAAATCAAAACGGAAGATATGGATGAGTGTGATTCTGAGGAAAATGGTGGATGGAACTGGATCTCCGACCACCGTGCATGGTCGGAGGTGAGAGATCGTGTGAGGTATAAAAGAATGCGAATAGATCGAGAAAGTGAGATGGAAAATCAGAATCAATGGTGGATAAAAATCGTGATGGATTTTAAGATCTAGATAAAAAAAAGTGATAATGAAGAAAAAATGCGAGAAAATAAAACTATGATTAGCCCAAGATAAAAATAAGAAAAAATGTGGATCTCACCTTAAGAGCGGAAAAGATCTTGATCACCTTGACGAAGGTCGACTTGCTGTCACCGAATGACTCGGAGGCTAGGCACCCTTCTGCGACAAGAAGACTCTCGGAGATCGAGCTCCTCTCACCAATGATTGATCAAATTGAATTGATGGAGAAGGAGCCATATAAATAGAAAAGATAGGAATTGAAATTTGAATTTTTGAATTTTTTGATGAAGATAAGAGATAAGAGAGAAAAAATTGATATGAGATAAAGTAAAAAGATTAGTGTTAAAATTATTTATAAAAATTACCTTATTTTTTTGTATTTTCATCTCTTTATTATTTTGAATAAAAAAATTATTTTTTGTGGTGGTTATTTAAGAATAGCAACTATATACAGATACTATATACATATGGTACATTATATACATAGCTAAATAAGGAAATTAGTTAGTTTTTTTAATTTTTAATTTTTAATTTTTATTTTAAACAATTAGTAAAAATATTTACAAATATTTATAAAATACAATATGTACAAATAAATGGTAAAATTGCACAAACCACACCAAAAAACCAACTTTTCACCTGTAACTCCAAAATTTACGAAATCTTGGCCATTTTAAAGATAATTTAATTTAGAATACAATAGGAGTGAGTCTGGTTCAATTTGAGTTCATATAGAGCCGGGATTGATCATTCAATTATCGCTTTGTGGCTTTTTCCACGTGTGGTTGCTTTTATTTTATACATGATTTGATTGTGCAATTATTTTTATTAATTAGGAAACATTTTTATGTACAACTTTTGTTTTGAAAATTATTTTTTTGAGGTCAATTTATGTACAAATAAAATAGTTTAGTATACAAATATACACAATACACTATTTTTTTGGATTTTCTGATTAAGGACCCTATCTCCCCCTACTTTATCTGGTCGATCAGGTCAAGACTTGACCTTCTCTCGGGGTTCGGGTCAACCTGAATCTATTACATATATACGGTCTTCCTTTTTTATTTTGTTTATTTTTCCTTTATTTATTTATTTATTTAAGGTTAAAATGGTAAGAAGTGTACAATATTTACACACAGATGTAAGTTAGTAAGAATATGGAGTTACTATTATATACAAGTGTTTTATAAGGGATTATAAGCTAAAATAAATGAATAAAGATGATGAAATACAGATTCATCATCCCCCTATGCTTTACCTTTACTAGTCCCTTAGAAAAAACTTATTTGAAAGAATAAGTGAATAAAAGAAAAAAATGGAAAAAATGAAGAAATTAGGACAATGTTGAATATTAAACTTATCTTCATAAAATTATAGTATCGAACTCTGTTAGACCATTGGATTATTAGTGTGGCGGAACCTTAATGGGAAATGGATTTAAAACCAAACAGCCTCTAAGTTCCATAAGACTCCTATTCAGGTCTCCTCAACAGTCAGGTCAGAAGAAGTCTACATACACATTCTTATGACTATGAATCTTTACTTGTATAGTGTAAGTGAAATATATAGCTCCCCATCTCAAAAGTAGCAAAGAAACAACCTCCCTAAGAAAGGTAACTCTAGTTCCCCGGTCTAGCAACTCTTTCCTCGAGGAGCGTGGATATTGCCTTCTAAGTTCAAGTACAACCAGCTCAAGAAGAAGAGATGGAGAATAGAATGGATGGTAGCCAACGTAGCTACCTATCCTTGGATGCACGACCAGTGTAACCAAGTCATCCAGCTGCAAGCTTACAAATATTTGAGTTTGAAGCTCTTATTAATTTCTTTTTTTATTTTTTATCCTTTTATATACACTCCGACAACATTTTACTTTTCAATCAGGCCTGTTCACTTTTGGAGATTATGCATTTTCCTTCTTTTTTTGAAAATATATACAAGGTGCAGCATGTGTATAACGAGTTTTTCCTCTTGAGCTAGTAGACTATCCCTCTTTTGAAGCATTATTGCGACCCCGCAACATCCTGTCTTTAGACCTCAACATCGCTAGACCAGGTTGAGATGCATTTCCCTCCCTATAGAAAGACGAGAGGTTCCGCCTAGAAGTACTGCCCTCGTATGCTTCTCCAAGCCAAAAGATTCTGCCTCCTCACTACCTCGTCCATGAAGAGCTACATGTAGAGTGCTTGTCCAAGATAAGCTACGGTATGAAAGAATCATGCGTGTGTTGTTACATGTTCTACTTAGACTAATCAAGATGACATGTGAACATAGTCTTATGGACTCAAAGAATTAAGTCACTAGGACATGAAAAGTCTTAACTCCAGTTCTTATAAGGTTTCTATAGTTTTTTGGTTTTGTAGTTTTTTTTCAAAAAGGAAAAAAGGGTTAGTAATATATGTAAGTGTATACAAGACTTTTTTTGGTTTTTTTCCCTTTTTTCCCTTTTTTATTTTTTTTATTTTTTGTTATTTATATTTTTTTGTATTTGTTTTTTTGTTGACGTTTTTTTATTTTGTTTTTTTGTTGTTGTTTTTTTATTTTGTTTCGTTGTTTTTTATGTTTTTAAAGATGATTAAAGTCTATACACACACATACACACATGTAGATTTTATTTATAAACATAACCCCAAAAATAATCATTAAAGTACGAGTTATGTCTAAAGTATATATACAATATATGTGACACCCCCATACTTAGCTCGAACTATGTCCTCATAGTGATCAGAGAGCGGCAAAGGAAGACATACCTCGTGCTAAGTATATAAAAGTGAAAAGACTCCTATGCTACAATGACTCAAAGAGAAAAAGAATAGAAGTCATTGATCCCCCCATACTTAGGATCAAGTAATCATAAGTATAGAAGATTGAACAAAAGTGGAAAAATGATGCAGAGAATGTACGAACTAAAAAAAATAAAAAGACGATATGAATAACATCACTCCCCTATATTTAGGGTAGAGTATCCCTAAGTATAGGCAACAACAAGAGTGATGAACAGGACGAAGATGAACAACACAAATCATTCACCCCCCTATACTTAAGATAAAGCCATCTTAAGTATAACATATACACATACATACACAAAAAAGGGTGAATGATAAAACAGAAGAAGAAAGAGTGAAATGAAAGGATATACAAAAGGAGTGGATGTACAAAGGTCAAGAAGGTCGAAAGCGAACCATCTTGTGGGACCGCTGAGGTATGGATCTGACAAGGTGTAGGTCGATATTGGGGTCATCATTAGACATGGATTGATCATGATCGACCAAGAATGTATCCTGAGCAATCTCAGAGTGTGCATGCACGAATCCATTATTGGAAGTAGTGTGGTCATGTCCTACATGGGAAGTCTCACAAATAACAAAGTAAGAAGGCTCGAAATCATTATCGAAAAAAATAGGATCAATTTCAGCTTGGTGAGCCTCTACTGGATCATCATCTTTATCAAAAGGCCCAAATTCCTTAATAAAAGCAATCACATCAAATTTGGCCTTATCGGTCTCATCTAAATCAGGGTGAATAGGATCAGACTCATTAGTGAAAGTAGTCAAATCATGTACATCCTGTCTAGTCTCAAAGTCTGCCTTCCGCTCTAAGGTGTCTATCGTGTAAATCCCGCAGATGTCATCAATGCATCTCCACATACCAAAAGGGGGAACTCTAAGGTCTATGATTTTCGAGTCTTCCTCCTTGAAGAGGAATTCTTGAGTCTCAGTTTCATTCAGCATACAACAAGAATCTCTGATATTATCATCGAGATCAAATTCCTTGGGGTTGGCTAACACGGGGGGGGGGGGGGGGGGGCTCTCATGGGTTGCAAGTCTCTGGTTAGTAATGGGTGTAGTGATCAACACATCGCTCCTTGCGTCAGAACGGAAGAGAATCTCTCCTGATCCATAATCAATCACGGCTCTCGCAGAGGCGAGGAAAGGTCGTCCCAGGATGATAGGAGGGTGCTCCACATGGGTGGAGGTCACCATGGGCAATACGACAAAATCAGAAGTGAATTTCATGCCCTAAATAAAAATGACAGTGCTGTCTAGAATACCCTTCGGCCTCTTGACAGATCCATCAGCAAATTGAACTATCATCCTGGTTTTCTTAAGAGGCCCAAGATGAAGAGATTGTACCATAAAGAAGGGTATTATATTGATTGACGAATCACCTTTAAGGAGAGTGTTACCACAAGAATAGTCGGATATGGAGCAACTCACAAGAGGTGTGGTAGTGTTCCCTTTCTTAAAATGCGGACGGTGAGAGTCGGCGTAGGCAGTGGCCATGGTCAAGATCTGATGCTCAGATCTGCTCCTCCGCTTTATCTTTTTATGTCGAGGACTAGATAAATGGGCCATGGCCTGGTGAAGTGGGGATTTAATGATCTCATGAATGGTAGCAATCACTTCGGGTTCAGTCAACCTTTTTTTGAATTTTTGGACCTCCTCCATACAAGGGAGGAGATCAGAATAAACATGTACACGAGGATTGCTAAGAGCAGTCTGTATATTGGAATCCTCGAGGTCAAGGGTGGAACATGTGTAAATGACTATGTGGGAAAATGATTTGGCATGTGTGCCCTCTCCTCACAAAATGAATCAACAGTGTGTCTCCCAGAATCTTTTTATATTTTTAGAATTTTCTCATTTTTTGTATTTTAGGCAATTGCAAGCTCTCATGATTATCCTCAAGTGAATCCATGCCCTCAAATAGTGGAGCAACATTCTGGCTCTCATTTATGTTAAATAGATTTGTAATCCTTGAATTCATATGCTCCAGCATCTGGTTCAGGGTCTCAAGTGTGGATACCATGAAAGGTGACCAAAATCACAGGGTCGGGTGAATGGAATGAAGGTGGGTGAAAATCTTCATCCGATTCCTGAAATGATGGGTTAGATGGATATGCACAAAAATTAGGAGGAAAGTCCTCCTAGAAAAAGGAAGGTGGATTGGCTGGAGGGTACGAGGTAACCACGAAGATCAGATTAAAATAACTCTAGTCGGCCATCTTTGAAACAAAAGACGGGATCGTGAGAGCACGAGGATCAAGTCAAAAGATATGGAGAAAAAGGCGTAAATGCATAGAAGGATCGAGTATGCACACAAGCAATCAAAAACAATACAAACCCCTAGTTCACCAACTCAACTTAATGTGAAGACTGTAAGGTTCGGTCAATTATCTGGTCAATTTTTAGAGTTTGGTGAGAATACAATTTATGAGAGCAGTTAAAGCGAGCTGTTAGGAACCCAATGCTCCCAGGAGACTATCCCAATCTCACAACTAGTTTTTCCTAGCTAGTACGGGTGCAGACTGTTTACCGACCACCCGATCTGCCCACTCTGCTAAGGAAACCCCAGACCGATTACCGGCTACCCGATGAAGTCCTCAATGGAGAACAACTAATCACAAGACAGTAATATGAAGAGAGTTCATGCGTGGTTCTATCCTAATGTGCGGGTCATTCTCTCGCTCAAAAAAACCAATCAATAAGGGTGTTACTCTCCCCAAAACAATTATTTCTCCTTATGTTTATTTTAGGGTCGAGTTTTCTTTAGCACTCCCAAATTTTAAGCAATTATCACTTGGTTTGAATATTTTCAATGAATCGTCTACCAAGTGTCCAATTTCCTTTTTAACTTATGTGAGTGAAAACAAGGAAGGAGATCGGAAATACCAATGTACGATTAAACACAATGATGCATGCAGGGATTAGAGATGCGTACCTTATTGCCAGCACTCTACATGCAAAATGATCTGCGCAAAATTGAAATACAGAAAAATAAACTAACCTATATGCAAATGCAAGTGAACTATCCTAATAATAGCTTCCATTAACGGGCAAGAACAGGTTAATTTGACTAAGTCCAATTGCACTCTATTCTATAGGTACAAAAATTCTTGTTTAGGGTGTTTGGAACTAATTAATTACCTGGCTCAAGCAAATTAATTAAAGCAATCAATAGGTATCTCACGAAATCCGTAGGAAACAAAGAAAAATAAGGCGGTGACAACAAAACCGGTGAGGTCCCCCAAGTGCACCGGCACTTGACGAAACAGACCCCACAACAAATGAATGTCCGTTTACAATTGTTTAAATGCTAGAAAGAAAAAAAAAGTCTTTTTTTGGCCTCCTTAAATTCTTCTTCTCCTCCTCTCACGCTATCCTACGGCTCGATGAAGAATCAAGCCACCTCCGCTTAGCTTGGGTGCTTGGGCTCTCCTAGGATCGTCTCCTTCGCTCCGCGGGCCCTCGTAAGAAAAAGAAAAGAGTGAATGTATAAGAAACACAATTATCAAATATGAGCAAAAAATGAAATAAATTCAATGAGTGGAAGAATATGTACAACCAAGAATAGCAGGTCAAAGAGAAATCTAACTACCCTCGCCATGCCTCCCCAACAACGGCGCCATTTTGTTGAGCAGAAATATTCGAGGATCGATCGACTATTAACGATATGAAGTCGTTGTTATCCCAAAAAAAATCATGGATCAAACAAACAAATTTTTTTCTTTTTTTCTTCTCAAGCTACAAAAATAATTACAAGAATAGTGATGCAAGAGAAATTTTTGCTACTTATTTACATGTATAGCGAATAGGATTGAACTCAGGGAGGCTACAATTCTTGAGGGTTATTCAAATAATCGACGAAAAATCAATTAAGAGAAAAAACAAGAATCTCAAAGGTAAAATATCCTTGATTTTTGTGGAATTTTTCTCTTTTTATATTTTTTAATTTTTATTTTCTAATTTTCAAATTTTTAGTGATTTTAATTTTGTAATGTTTTTTAAATTTCAAATAAGGAACAATATGCACAAGAAAGTGGCAACCAGCTCAAGAGGAGGGGGTGAAGAGAAGAATGGACAGTAGCCAGTGTAGCTACCTATCCTAGGATACATGACCAGTGTAGTCAAGCCATCTAGCTGCAGGCTCACATGATATGACTTTGAAGCTCAAGCTTGTTTATTGACTTTATAAATATATACACTCCGTCATGCATTTATTTTCAATCAGGCTTGTCCACTTTTTTGGAGTTTTTTAATACTATATAAAACAACATTTACATAAGGAGTTTTTCCTCTTGATCCAGTAGACTATCCTATGCAAAGTGTCATTGCCCTCAGTTAACCCGATCACTAAATAAGAAAATAAAACCACTCGAGAAAGAACAAACAAACAATCAAAGCATGTAAGCGGTTCAATATTTTTATTTGCGTGGTACAACCACCAGGGTCGAACACAAGGAGCACGAAAAGAATATGAAGTAGTCAAATTTTCTGAAAGAAAACAATTTTTAGTGGTTTTAAATATATATATATATATTAATTTTTAATAAAACACACAAACACAAGAATAAAAGAAAACATGCACAATGATCTTTTTGGATTTTTCTAAATAATAAAAAATAGTGAGCAAATAAAAATAAAAATATTTTTTGGTTTTCTGGGTTTTGAAATGGTTTTGATATTTTTTCTGGATTTTTTCAATGTTTTTACAATTTTTTAAAAATCCAATAATGCCTAAAATTCAAAACAATGCATAGCCAGGATGAAATTGTAAATAAAAAAATAATTAAAATACCCTAAAGTCCATATTAGTAGTTTTATGATAAGATGGAAATAAAAAGTTACAAACAGAAACTCAATTTGTAATTTTTGGATTTTTCTTTGATTTTATATGATATTTATAAGATTTTGGTTATTTTGTAATTTTTAGGGTTTTATGAAAAATTTTCAAACAAAATTAATACTAGAAGTAAAACACACAAAACATCATACATAAAAATATTTATAGAATTTTTAAAGCATTGTTCAAAATTTTATATGGCAAATAGGTAATTTTTAGGGGTTTTTGATTTTTTTAAAGAAAAAGAAATCAAATGAATCCCACAAAATTACAGAAAAAACACATATAACATGAGCCAACGGTAATTTTTGTGTAATTTTTCGAAATAATTTTAAATTGATTAAGTGTAAAAAAAAGCATGTAAATAACCACAGTTCATAGGGACCTATTAGCAATTATTTTAAGTTTTTAAACCAAATCAATAACACATAATAAAAGTGTGATTCTACAAAAAGTCCAATCACTCACACGTACAACACGTGATTCTGGCTCATCGGGGCATGGATGCAATTTCTATAAACTTAACTTTCATTCATAAAAGCATCAGAGTTCAGGACAGAACACTCAAATAAACCAAAGCTCACGTGAGCCTACACGTGCTACAGATTCAAATGGACTAAAATGCAAATAACATAAACTGCGAGATTGAAACTGTAAATGTACTCAACTACAATTTCTATTTGATGGACTAAACATGAAAACACAGACAAGTAGGGGTAAAAAGGAAATATACCCAGGCAGGGGCACATGACATGCGTAGAGGCAATCGTTGGATTATGGGTCTGATCGACCTCTGCTGCAGATCTAACAACTCAGTACTTGTCTCGAATGTGTGCGTCAGATGTGTCAGATCTAACGATCCCAAAGCTGCCATTGTCTGGCGAATCAGATCCCATCTGGCAGGAGCAGGCTAATCCAACGACGGAGGAAGGATCTGTAAGAACAAGACCCTGGTGAACTTCAACCGAGCATCGGAGGGGATCCTTTGCTCCAATGAAGGGTCGAGGAGATCCGAGTGGATTGCGGAGCTACTCTACGTCAGATGGAGTGGTTAGATGGAGGTGGCGACGGCTGGATGTGCATGACGAAGGAGGGGCTCCTGGAGAAGATATGCGTGAGCAGCTGAGGGTCCTTGGTGGACTTCTTGCACGCGTATGATCCTGAAAAAGTAGAGGGGACTTGGGGCTATACTCTGGTCCTAGTTATTATAGCTAGAGATGAAAGAAGTGATAGGGGATGGGGTTTTGGGTCTCCGACGAACAAGGGGGAGGAGACCCGACCTAATCTCGACCCGATGGTCGAGCCTCATGGTGAACAGGTCATGTGGGAATATGCAGGGTGAGTCGAGGGTCTGATCAGAATGGATAGGAGTGGGTGGCGAGGCTCCGACCAGCTGGTCGTAGTAGTGGTGACGGCGGCGGTGTGAAATGGAAAGATCGAATCGAAACAGGAAATGCAAGGATTAAATGGGTACCTGAAGGTTCAGATGAGTTCCTGAGCTTCACGCGAAGGTGGATGATATGGGCCCCGCACCCTTAGTTAATTCAGGCAAATTAATGTCCAAATTAATTAATGTGATTCGTTACAGTCGGATACGAGGGGTTAATCAAAAACCACTTATCTATTAATGTGAAGTTAATTTTAAGCGGCAATTTTTTTTACTTGGTGGAGTCCAAGGTCGATCTCAGGGAGGCATCTGTCTCCTTAGGTGAATTTCAACAATTATCCAAGTGTGATTTTCGGGAAGTAATTTTTTTGTCTTTTTTTTATTTTCTATGCAGACTTATGCAGACAATGCAGGCCAATTTAATGTTCAATTTAATTATGATGTCAAATTAAGTCCAAAAACTATGAAAATTGACCAATTGATTAATGAGGATGAAAATGACCTGCACTAATTTTTTTGGAATTTTTCGACACTAAATAAATTTACTGTGAATTAAATGAACAGACAGAGTAATTTTCAGTATTTAATTTTTAATAAATATCAAACGACAATTTTTTCAAGAACTAAAATTATCCTAGGTGGCTCTAATGATAAGGGACCTAGGAAAATTAACAGAACTTAATTTCACTGTGAAATGAAATAACTAAAATTAATCTAAGAAAATCACTTAACAATTTATTTAGGCCTCGTTATGCGTGCAAATGTCATGAAATTTTCATGGTATGCTAAGAATGATGTCCTTAAGCTACTGTGAATTTTTGATGATTTTTGAAGGCACAGAGAATTAACTATAAATCAAAATGTCACTGGGCAAAATATGTCAAACATTCACCAATTAATTCATTAATAATTCAACTAAACTTACAAAAATATGACACGTGCACCAATAGACAGAGGACAAAATTCCCAACAAAATGCAATTTTTAAATTTTCAACATGATGTAAAATGCAATCTAGGGATGCGTGCAAATACAGGGGTATAAATGCAATACAGGAAATTAAAATTACAATAAACAAATATGCAGACAGGGACTAAAATGCAATTACCTATACTGTGGGGGACTCTTGTGCAAAATCTCCACAGGGCACGTGCTCCTCACGTGGGGGCTGCTTCACAGGGACCTATTTGCAAATTTGGAAAGCCCAGGGGCCTCGGTGCAATTTACCCAGGCCGCACGTGCTCCTCACGTGGGCGGCCTAGGCTCGGAAGGCTGCGGCGGCTCGGAGCGAGGTTCAGGCGCTCTGGAGGTCCGGAGCGAGGCTCGGTGTAGCCTCGGGTCGTCCGAGCCTAGGCTTGGGGCCGAGGCTCGGTCTTCGTCGACGTGGTGGGCTGCGGGCCTTTGGATCAAGATCGATCCAAAGGTTGGCGGTGAAGAAGCGTGGCGAGGTGAAGACCCGTCAGATCTGGGGAGCGATCGACGGTTGAGAACGGCCGCGGTGAGGGGACGCGGGGCGAAGTGAGGGCCGTTCGATCGGGTAATCGAACGGCAGCTGCTCGTCCGCTCCGACGATCCTCCGCCGCCTGCGGAGGAGAAGGCGGGGCTCCGGCGAATGTGCTGCAGCTCCGCCTGACCTTCCTCGTGTCGCTGACGCTCTCCGGCTTGTCGGAGATACCCCGGAGGACGCGTGGAGTGAAGGCGGAGATGATGGTGGTCTCAGGGTCGTCGGAGAGCGGCCCGGTGTCGATGTCGATGAAGCTCGATGGCGTCTCCGGCGAGCTTCCGTTCAATGAGAAGATAGGTACCTGCAGGGGGTTAGAGGAGATAGCTGAAGCGTGCGCGTGCTCGTGGAGAGATGGAGGTGGTCGGCGAGGCCTAGGGCGTGAAGGAGGGCGTCTGGAGATGAGCTCCGACCAAATGGCGGAGCTGATGACCGGAATACTGTGCGAAGCGTCGTCGGAGTGTGTAGATGGGACCGCGAGGATGGGAGCTTCGACGCGAAGCTCGTCGAGATGGATTGGAGGCGAGAAGGTGGCCGGTGGAGGCGAATAAAATCGGAGAAAATCAAGGAAAATTAAGAGGAAGATCGGAGGAAGAATGGAGGAATCTACCTGGGAAATGGAGCTCAGGTTTGAGCTCCAGGTCGTCGCTCGAAGGTCGGTAGGTAGACCGAAGCTCATGCAGCTCGCGAATGGAGGCTGCAGCACGGCGGTGGCGGCCGTGGATCTCGCCGGAGATGACACCCCTTCTTCGCTCAACGATTCAACTAATCGCTGTCACCAATTGGTAGGTCGGAGCTCAGGGAAGCTCTCTGGAATGGCGGATGGGGGTGAAGTCGGCCGGTGGTGGCGTATTTATAAGGTGAAGTTGGTGGCAGTGTTGGCGACGAGGCGAGGTTTGAGGGCGACGTGGAGCTTCTATGGTGGAGGTCGTGGGGCGTGAGGAAGCTGGCAAGGGAGAGGGATGAGTGGGGCTCATCATGGGGGTGTCAGCGGTGGGAGAGGGTGGCTGACGTGCAGCCGGAAATAGAAAGGGGGCGCCCTTCCCGCAAGGCAAGGGACGTGGGAGAGAGGGGCGCCTGGAGGTAGGAGACGAGGTCTCCACTGTTGGATCTTGTGATCCAACGGTGGGGATCAAGGGGAAGCTGGTCGGGTAGGATTAGATCTGGGTCTCGGAGATGATGGGCTGTGATGGAGCCACGTGGCGAGATGGGGACGAAGCACGAGCGTACGGCCTGGATGAGGCGATAGAGATGATCGAACGGACGAGACTCGCTGGGAAATGAGACGGCTGAGATCAGATGATCGTGGGTGCGATCGAGCGGTATTTAAAGCGCCATGTGGCATGTTCTGGGCGAGGCGTTGACGTGCGGTTAAGATGGAGCACGGGGAAGATCTGACGGCTATGAAATTAGGCACGCGTGGGCAGAGCTGGGCCGTTGGATCTGAAGCGAGATCCAACGGCTGAGGACGCAGGCGGATGAGGCGAGGGGAAGCGGGCCGCGTGGCGCAACCAGATGGTGCCACGTGGCCTGCTGTGAGTGGCTGGAAGAAGATACACGTGTAGAGAGAAGAGGGGGCCGAATTTGGAAAAACTCAAAACATGAAAGTTGTAGATCTCGATGAGATCTACAAGTTTCATGTTGACCAAAGACGGAGATGAGGTCAAATATGATATATAAATACAAGGATACATAGATATACATATGTAGTATACAAAGTGGCCCAAAAACCCAACTTTCTCATACGAGCTCCAAATTCAATGAAATTGGTCTCATTTTGAAGGTCTTTTAATATGTAGTATTCTAAGAGTAAGTAGACCCAATTCAGAGTTTGTATGAGGCCTTTATGTGTATTTTAGTGTACAAGGGGCCTAGGGCTTTATTGATTAATTTACAAGGGGGATTTTTGTCATTCTTCCCTATATTATCAACTAAGGAGTATATATTATAGAGAAGTGGTTATTTTAGGGATTGGGTATTTTACAAGGGATTTTGGCTTCTTATTCAAATGCAAATGAGCTGCTAAAATGTATGATTTATGAATGCATGCATGAGTGCTATTTATGCAATATAAAAGGAAATATGCCTCTATTTTCTCGGGAACAAGGCTCTATTTTTGACTTTTTGAAGTGATGAATCACAGATTCATCAACCCCCTATACTTAAACCTTGCTCTCCCCGAGCAACTAAATGAAATGAAAGAGTGAAATGATTTTGGGTTCCAAACCAAAGTCATGAACAAAAGTTTGAAAAATGGAGCCTGACTCGACCTTTGGATTAATTGTGTGGCGGAACCTTATTTGGACCTGAACTTAAGACCTAACAGACTTCAAGTTCCACAAGTTTTCTATTCAAGACGCCTCAATAGTCAGGTCAGAACAAATCCTCAAACGCAAATTTCTGATGACTATGAATCTTACTTGTACTGTGTAAGTGATTTGTAACTCTCTACATCAGAAATGGCTCGGAACCAGCCTCCTCTAACAAGGTAACTCAATAACCCGGTCCAGCAACTCTTTCCTCGAGAAGCGGGGTATTCCCTTCTAAGTTCAAGTGCAACCAACTCAAGAGGAGGGGGTAGAGAAAAGAATGGACGGTGGCCAGTGTAGCTACCTATCCCGGGATGCCTGACCAGTGTAGCCAAGTCATCCAGCTGCATTTTCTTTGCTAATATACATACTCCGACAGGTATTTTTTTTCTTGAACCTGTCTGATTTTTTTGGAGTTTTTGCAATTTTTTTTTCGAAAAGAGCAGCATGTACATCAGGAGTTTTTCCTCTTGAGTCAGTAGACTATCCCTCTTTTGAAGCATTATTGCAACCCACAGCATCCTGTCCTTAGATGTCAACACCACCAGACTAGGTTGAGATGCACTACCCTCCCTAGAGGAGGACGGATGTTTCCACCCGTGTGCTACTCCAAGCTAAAGGATTCTACCTCCTCACCACCTCATCAATGAAGAGCTAAGTGCATAGTGCTTGTCCAAGTTAGGTCATTATCTAAAAGAATCCTGCGTATGCACGAGATATTCTATTTAGACTAATCAAGGTGACATGTGAACATAGACATGCGGACTCAAAGAATTAAGTCACTTGACCTGAGAAATCTTAACTCCAGTTCCTATAAGGTTCCTCTGAAATTAGGTGGATTAAGGTCAAATCAAGTCCATCCTCAATATCTACTCATAACTTGGTCCAGAACCCACTAGCTTTTCACTTTGCATATGCAGATATGCAGATGAGATGAGATGTTATGCTATGAAAATGCAAGACTCTTTTTATTTTTCTTTTTATATGCAGAGATGATATGCAAGAGTAAATAAGAAGCCTATTTTTTTATTTTTTCATTTTTTTTTCGATTTTTACCCGCCCGTAATTATTGTAAGATATATACAAAAATACGCGAAAGTACGAGCTATGGGTAAAGTATATATGTAATATATACACGCCCCCCTATACTTAGCGTGTGCTATGTCCTCAGAGCACGAAGAGCGAGGAAAAAGACATAGCTCGTGCTAAGCGTAGGAGAGCCAAAAGGAACAAAAAGTATAGAAGTCGTCTCGCCCCCCTATACTTAGGCTCTGGCAGCCTAAGTGTAGAAGAAGATCAGAAATGGGGCGGACGAGGGAATGATGGGAAGTGGATGAGTATCAATGCGGGCATCGGTCCCCCCTATACTTAGGCTCAGGTCAGCCTAAGTATCGGTAGGAAATGAGTATGAGGACCAATGTGATCTGGAGAATGTACAGTGAATCGACTCGGGTGACCCCTCCCCCCTATACTTAGGATCTGGTCATCCTAAGTATAGTCCAAGATAATGGTTCGATGATGTGGGGATGGGTTACTAGAATCGTGGGGGTCAAGGATAGGATATACAGGAAGAATGATATATACAGATGAGTCGGTCTGAATCTTTTGAGATGCTGCGGATGGCTGGAGTTCATTGCTGCAAGGTTTCATACGCGGCTTGAGATGTATCTGCTGTGTCTGTCTCGAGCATGAAATACAATCTCCTCCACATGGACTAACTGTTCATTGGATTCAACGAAGTGTTTCAACAGCTGCCCATTTACTAGGAATGTCGGTGCGTCATCTGCGAGATCTGAGATCTCGACACATCCACTATCATGCACCGTACGGACGACAAATGGTCCCGTCCACTTAGACTTTAACTTGCCTTGGAAAATCTTCAGCCTAGCATTGAACAACCATACCTTCTGTCCAGGAACAAAGGTCTTTTGTCTGATATATCTATCATGCCAACGCTTCACCTTGTCCTTGTACACCAAACTGTTGTCGTATGCTCGGTTTCTGACTTCCACAAGCTCATTCAGATCCATGTCTCTATGTTTCTGACCCAAGTGAGTGTTCCAGTTGACCTTCTTTATTTCCCATTCTGATTTGTGCACTAACTCTGCGGGCAAATGGCACGGCTTTCCGAATACCATTCGGAATGGGGAGGTGCCTAACGGTGTCTTGTAAGCCGTCCTATACGCCCAGAGGACTTGATCTAAAATCTGAGACCAGTCCTTCCTGTCAGGGCGGACAAGCTTTTGCAATATGGTTTTCACCTCCCTATTCGACACCTCAGCCATACCATTGGTTTGTGGGTGGTAAGGACTCGCGACACGGTGTTCGATGTCGTAGTCCTTCAGGAGTTTCTTCACCTCCCGATTCACAAAATGGCTACCCCCATCTGATATCATCATTTTAGGGATCCCGAACCTAGAGATTATGTTCTCTTTGATGAATTTACAGACAGTCCTGCTGTCTGCGGCTCGGGTCGGGATAGCCTCCACCCATCTGGATAGATAGTCTACCGCAAGAAGGATGTATTCGAACCCGTGGCTGACAGGGAATGGGCCCATGAAATCGATGCCCCAGGCGTCAAAGACATTACAAATGATGACCGGCTGCATTGGCATCTCATCCTTGGAACCAACAGTTCCTCCCATTCTCTGGCATACTGGGCACGACTTCGCGAAGGCGGTGGCATCGCGAAACAGAGTCGGCCAGTAGAAGCCACACTGAAGTACCTTCCATGCGGTCCTCTTCCCGGAGTGGTGTCCTCCTGCCTCTAAGCTATGGCATAAAGAAAGGACACTCTGGTATTCCTCCTGAGGAATACAACGTCTCCAGACACAATCCGGTCCTTCAAAGAAAAGGATCGGATCCTCCCAATGGTAGTGTCTAGCGTCCGACTTTAGTCGGTCGATTTGGCTCTTGGGCCAATCCTCGGGAACTTTCTTGGAGACAAGATAGTTCACGATATTGGCGTACCATGGGAGTGAGTCGATAACAAAAATCGACTCGTCAGGGAAGGAGTCTCGAATTGGGGAAACCTCGGAAGTATTAAGATCTTCGAGACGAGAAAGATGATCGGCCACTACGTTCTTCTTTCCAGGTTTATCACGGATGTCCAAATCAAAATCCTGGATAAGTAAAATCCAACGAAGAAGACGCGCTCGCGTCCTTCTTCTCCATCAAATATCGTAGTGCCGTGTGATCTGTGAACACAGTTACCTTGGATCCGATTAAATGAGATCTGAATTTGTCCAAGGCAAACACTACCGCAAGCATTTCCTTTTCTGTAACCGTATAGTTACGCTGAGCAGAATCAAGCACTTTGCTTGCGTAGTGAATTGCAAACGGGACGCCATCTCTTCTTTGTCCCAACACAGCCCCAACAGCATAATCAGAGACGTCCGTCATGATCTCAAAGGGTAGAGACCAATCTGGGGCTTGTAGTATGGGTGCGTCCATGATCATTCCTTGTAACAGCTTAAAGGCTTCAAGACATTTGTGATCTACAATAAACTCCATGTCCTTGCCTAGAAGCTCAGTTAGCGGTCGGGCTATTTTTGAAAAATCCTTAATAAATCTCCGATAGAATCCAACATGCCCGAGGAACGACCGCAACTGTCTTACGTTGGTTGGTGGCTGGAGTCATCTGATCACGTCCACCTTGGCAGGATCAACCTCCATTCCTCTTTTGGAGATGACATGCCCCAACACTATGCCCTCCGTCACCATAAAGTGACTTTTCTCCCAGGAGAGCACCAGATTGACCTCACAACATCTTTTGAGGACTCGGTCCAGATTCCTAAGACAGGAATCAAAAGAATCGCCGTGGACCGAGAAGTCGTCCATGAAGACTTCCAGGAATTCGCCGACCATTTCAGCGAATGCAGCAATCATGCACCTTTGAAAAGTACCTGGAGCATTTCATAGCCCAAAAGGCATGCGCCTGAAAGCATAGGTACCAAAGGGGCATGTAAACGTGGTCTTTTCCTGGTCCTCCGGAGCTATGGCTACTTGATTGTAGCCCGAGAACCCATCAAGGAAGCAGAAGAATTCTTTCCCCGCTAATCTTTCTAGGATCTGATCAATGAACGGTAGGGGGAATTGATCCTTCTTTGTCGCGGCATTCAAGCATCTGTAATCCACACAGACGTGCCACGACGTGGGTACTCTCGTCACGATCTCCTCTCCGTCTTCGTTGGTGGTCGTCTGAATTCCCGACTTTTTCGGGACAACATGGATTGGGGCCACCCACTTAGAGTCGGAGATTGGGTAAATGAAACCCGCGTCGCACCATTTTTCTATCTCTTTCTTCACTACCTCTCGTAGATTTGGATTCAACCGGTGTTGGAATTCACGAGAGGGTTTGGCCTCATTCTCCAATTAAATATGGTGCGAACACAGAGCGGGATTTATCCCGTGGAGATCGGAAATGCTCCAGCCTATTGCCTTGCGGTTCTTCTCCAGGATCTCTAGCAAGCGAGATTCCTGCTCCTCGGTCAATTGCGAACTGATAATGACCGGAAATTTCTTGTCTTGGCCCGCAAGGAAGGCATATTTTAGGGTTGTGGGTAGAGGTTTGAGCTCAGGAATGGTGTGATCGTCTAAGAAGTCTGGCTCAATCTGCTCTGGTTCAGTGTTGCAAGTGGCTGGATCGTCTTCGGTGATAGCTGCCACCAAGCGCGGCTCTGGAGTCGGATCGTCAAAGGTTTCCATGCAATCGGCAAACGCCTCGTCCGACTCGTCATCCTCATCTTCCGATTGTCCTAAGGATGTAAGGACTGACAGGCCCAACTGGGCCTCTATGTCATCGAAGATGTAGGGCGATGCAGGCTCAGAGCTGTACTCGTTCCTGAGGATCTCGCAGACTGACTCATGCACTGGATCATCTTCAAAGGAGATGGACACATCGATGCTGGCTGGGTTCTGTCTCCATGGCCCAACTACGTCTACATGTTCACAGTCTGTCCTGGTAGAAGAGTACTCGTTGCTGGATTCGGAGTCCGGTCTCTGCCATCTTGTCTGCTTCATTTCAAGTTCCTCATCTCCGCCTGGAGTTTGGAACTGAATCTTCCCATTCTTATAATCAAATAAGGCCCCCGCTGTTCTGAGGAAGGGCCTACCTAAAATGATATGGGAATCTCTCCAATTACGAGGGGTTTCCATATCTAGGACAGTGAAGTCCACCATGTATTCTTGTCCCTCGACTTTGATCACAATGTTCCTTAACTCTCCTTGGGACCTCTTAGTAGATTTGTCAGCAAATTGCAGAATAGCTCTAGATTTCCTAAGAGGTCCGAGACTAAGCCGCTCATAGAGGGCTGTGGGCATCAAGTTGATCGAGGAACCATTGTCCAGGAGAGTGCGTGCAAACGTGATGTCATCAACATGACTCACTACATAGTGTGCACCCATGTCTCTTCGTTTCCGAGGAAACGAGTTCTTTATTGCACAAGTCGTGGCTACTGATAAAACGTGTTTCTCAACACGGCTTTTGGTCTTCCTGCTAACCCTAGTAGGTGTGCAACTCACCTTAAGTTATTTTTAGAATGCAGGGGTCATTTCCACGAACTTGTCAAAAGGGATTGTGACCTTGATGTGTTTATTGCAAAATTCAGCCATCTCAGGGTCATCTTTTTTGATTTTCTTCTTTCCACCCTTGAGAGCTCGGGGGAAAGGGATTATTGACTCCAACTCAGGTTCTGGAACTGAAATATTCTCATTAACTGCTGGAACTGAGTTCTTAACATGACTCTGACTCTGACTCTGATACAGACTCGGACTTGGACTCTGACCAAAAAGAAAATGCTGAGGCGAAACCGGTGATGCTTCTTCCGCTTCTTCAGGACGATCCTCCTCAGATGGAGGTGCGGGCTCATCGGTGTCGTCTGACTCTAGGTGGATGCGAGAATGCTGCTTCGAGGACTCAGATGTCCTCTTCTTCCGCTGGCTGTGGTGGTGGTGATGCTCCTCCTCTTCTTCCTCCGAATTCTCCTCAGGCAGATTCTCGGAGGCTCCTTCCTTCTGCGCCCGTGCCCGATCAGGTATGGTCACGGTCCTTCCGCTCCTGAGGGACATATGATTTACATTATCGTACGAAAGGATCTCATGTTCAGATAAATAATTATCTGAATAGTATACCTGATCTCGAGGTCGGTTCTGGCCTTCGTGTACGCTGTTCGGGTTGGCCTGAACCTGTGCGGGAATTGGGGTCCTTGGCGCCATTTGTTGGTCCTGGGCACGAGAGACCCGATTGATGTCGGTCCTCATATCCAGGTAGTCATTCTGCATCTGCTGGACCCTATCAGACAGGGACTGGATCGCCAAGGTGAGGGACTCCAATTCGGTGGGCTGGGCTGGCTGCTGTGTCGATGCGGTTCTGTACTGGCCCTGCTGGCCGTGCCGATACTGCTGCTGATGGGACGATGCTGGCCCCTGCTGGTAGGTGCGCTGCTGCGGCTGGTACCCCTGTTCTGGCCTGGACTGGAAGCGCGGGACGGTGACGGGCCTGGTCTCTTGGTACACTGGGGATGGGCAGTGTGGTTGATCCTTCCCCATCTCGATTTGCCGGACTAGCGGGTCACGGCTATACCAGAGCCCGTTGATCTCGTATACAAGCGGAGGCTCCTCGTATTCCGTTTCCAAATTGTGGGGGTGCATGATGGTTCTGCTAGGTGTAGGTCTGATCCCAGCTGCTCTGAGACCCCGGTACCTGTTCCTGTACAAGATGGACTCGGTGTACAGGTACAAGTGGTGCAGAAGGGGTAGGTAGCTTGATCTTAGCTACCTTTTCAGAGAGTTCCTCCACTTTCTTCGGAAGGCTCGAAAGAGACTCCATCTCCGCGACTCTCTTGTGGATCTGCTCGACCATGGTAAGCTTGTCGGCTATCATCCCCTTGCTGGGGATGAGGTCTTCAGTCAGATCTGCAACAGTCCTTCTAGTTGTCTCATTGGATAAGATTGAGGGAGACAACTGATAGGCCCCTGTGGCCTGTGACCTGCCGGTTTCTGCCATCTGTTCTAGGATCTTCCACACAACGTGCTCGTTCTTGTTTAGATAGCTTCCTCCACAGGCGGCGCTGACTAACCCCTGCATCTCTGGGGTTAGACCACAGAACAAGGTCTGGACTAAGATCGCCTTAGAAATGCCGTGGCATGGGCATTTCTGTACTAAGTCATTGAACCTGTCCCAAGCCTCATGGAAAGGTTCGCTGGGTCCTTGAGCGAAGCTGGCGATCTTCGTTCTCATCTGGTTAGTTCTACTGAGAGGGTAGAACTTCTTCAAGAAAAGGTCCTTGAACTGCATCCAGGTAGTACATACCACCCCTAAGTTTTTCAACCAATGAGCCGCCTTATCTCCTAAGGCAAATGGGGTGGCCTTCAGCCGGATATAATCTTGGCCAACATTGGGATGGCTAAGATTGTTGCACACTAGTTCGAAGTCACAGAGGAAGGTGTAAGGTTCTTCACTGAGGTTTTCGTTGAACTTCGGAAGCAGACTAAGGAAGTGGGGCTTCAGCTCGAATGCCTGGTCGGGAACTGCAGGTGCTAACCAATTTTGGATCTCGTTCTCCGCCGGGTTGTAGGTATCGACCATTGGTCGGTCGATCCCCTCAGCTACTATGATCTGTCCCATCCACGCTGTGAGGTCTGCATTTTTCTGTTCGGCTTCGGCGAGGCGTCTAAGAATTTGTCGCATCTGGTCCTCATCTGGTGGCATCCTTGGCGGCATCTCGCCCTCTAGTTCTGGGGATTGGAAAATAAGATCGGTGTTAGAGGGCGAATCAAGGAAGGGATTACCGAGGCAATGGTCTTCCTCGGTAATCTCGGAGGAGATAAAAGCGTTGGTTTGAGAGTAACCACCCTGAGCATGAGGGAACCAGGACTCAAGAGGGTCATGAGTCCTGGGTGGTTCAAGGTGCGCTCGGACCGAGAAAGATGAGTTACTTGGGGGACTCATAGAGAGATCAGTGAATAGCGTGTCGAGATCTCCCCAGTCACTCATCTTGATGAAGCGAGAAGAAGATAGGATTTGACTCCTACCTGAAGCAAGCAAAAGAACAATCCAAGACCCTGGGTTCACACTCAACACAGTGAAGGACTCAAAGTTGAGTCCAATTAATCTTGTAGTTTTTAAGTGTGTTATTCAAGCAAAAATAGCAAGGATTACGCGACCTAAAGGGAAGTCGGCTCAGAGCCGGTTGCGTCTTCCCTGTTTATCCTATCGTCTAAGATACCGCCGCTCCTTCCTTTCTTCGCTCCTATCCCAAGCCGATGGATTTAGTGACCACGCCCCTATCTACCTGCAAGCAGGCAGAGGCTGACAAGGCCGGAACTTCACCCCGGGGGGTTACTGGCAGCTTGTCGCAAAGTACCGCAATTTCGCCCCTATCTACCTGAGACAGGCGGAGGCTACTTGGTACTAGTCACAGAATCTGAAATTATTCGGCTCGTGATACTTGCTAGGATCAGTTAGAACGTGATATGGAAGACGGGGATTTGGGCTCTACCTTAAGGTGTTCACACACACTCAAGTACCCTCACTCAGCCTGAATACAAGGTCGGGGATTAATCTCCCGAAAACAATTTTCAGATTTTATTCCTTTTTTTTGGTCAATACTGTTAGCAGTCCCGATTTTAAAGTTAAGTTATCACTTTAATTAGTCCACCACAAAGCACGCCTATCGGATAGTCCCAATTTCCTGTTTAATTTAAGTGAGAAAATCGGAGGGGGAAATCGAGAAAAGCCGATGCAAGTTGAAATCGATGATGCGTATGCTGAGTAGAGAGTACATACAGTGATCCCTTCGCTTTTTTGTGCAGGATGCAAAACAGAATTGAAAACTTTTTACTCTACATGCAAATGCAAGCGATGAAAAGCCGCTCCTAGACAGGCAGTTCTATTAGCGTGAAGAACAGTTTAATTTGACTAAGTACTGCGGTCTAGGTGCATCTTTTAAGTGTATTGTGTGGTCCTATTGATTACGAGCACAAACAAGTCCTAGAGTGGCTCGAGGAGCCGCTAGTGCAAGCTAAGTTACAATTCACCCACACAGCACACGGGACACAGTTTCACTATCTTTACACGCGCGAGATCCCAAACGGGAACCGCTGGAAATGATGCGAAAGAAATAAAATAAAATGTAATTACAAAGCCTCTCTTTCACTCAAAAATTTAAATGCTAAATCCTCGAAGCGTCGCCGACTCCTCGCGGTCCTCGCATAAAAAATAATTGGAGGTCAGAGAGTTACACAAAAATAAAATAATGCAAAAATAAATGCAAGAAAATAATTACAAGAAAACCGGGGGTCATACTACCCGGGGAAGGAAAATCAAACACTCAAAAATTTGCTAAAATTTAACCTAAGCCGTGCCTCCCCGGCAACGGCGCCATTTTGATATGGGCCCCACACCCTTAGTTAATTCAGGAAAATTAACGTCCAAATTAATTAATGTGATTCGTTGCAGTCGGATATGAGGGGTTAATCAAAAACCACTTATCTATTAATGTGAAGTTAATTTTAAGCGGCAATTTTTTTTACTTGGTGGAGTCCAAGGTCGATCTCAGGGAGGCATCTGTCTCCTTAGGTGAATTTCAACAATTATCCAAGTGTGATTTTCGGGAAGTAATTTTTTTGTCTTTTTTTTTATTTTCTATGCAGACTTATGCAGACAATGCAGGCCAATTTAATGTTCAATTTAATTATGATGTCAAATGAAGTCCAAAAACTATGAAAATTGACAAGTTGATTAATGAGGATGAAAATGACCTACACTAATTTTTTTGGAATTTTTCGACACTAAATAAATTTACTGTGAATTAAATGAACAGACAGAGTAATTTTCAGTATTTAATTTTTAATAAATATCAAACCACAATTTTTTCAAGAACTAAAATTATCCTAGGTGGCTCTAATGATAAGGGACCTAGGAAAATTAACAGAACTTAATTTCACTGTGAAATGAATTAATTAAAATTAATCTAAGAAAATCACTTAACAATTTATTTAGGCCTCGTTATGCGTGCAAATGTCATGAAATTTTTATGGTATGCTAAGAATGATGTCCTTAAGCTACTATGAATTTTTGATGATTTTTGAAGGCACAGAGAATTAACTATAAATCAAAAGGTATCACTGGGCAAAATATGTCAAACATTCACCAATTAATTCATTAATAATTCAACTGAACTTACAAAAATATGACACGTGTACCAATAGACAGAGGACAAAATTCCCAACAAAATGCAATTTTTAAATTTTCAACATGATGTAAAATGCAATCTAGGGATGCGTGCAAACACAGGGGTATAAATGCAATACAGGAAATTAAAATTACAATAAACAAATATGCAGACAGGGACTAAAATGCAATTACCTATACTGTGGGGGACTCTTGTGCAAAATCTCCACAGGGCACGTGCTCCTCACGTGGGGGCTGCTTCACAGGGACCTATTTGCAAATTTGGAAAGCCCAGGGGCCTCGGTGCAATTTACCCAGGCCGCAGGTGCTCCTCACGTGGGCGGCCTAGGCTCGGAAGGCTGCGGCGGCTCGGAGCGAGGTTCGGGCGCTCTGGAGGTCCGGAGCGAGGCTCGGTGTATCCTCGGGTCGTCCGAGCCTAGGCTTGGGGCCGAGGCTCGGTCTTCGTCGACGTGGCAGGCTGCGGGCCTTTGGATCAAGATCGATCCAAAGGTTGGCGGTGAAGACGCGTGGCGAGGTGAGGACCCGTCAGATCTGGGGAGCGATCGACGGTTGAGAACGGCCGCGGTGAGGGGACGCGTGGCGAAGTGAGGGCCGTTCGATCAGGTAATCGAACGACAGCTGCTCGTCCGCTCCGACGATCCTCCGCCGCCTGCGGAGGAGAAGGCGGGGCTCCGGCTAATGTGCTGCAGCTCCGCCCGACCTTCCTCGTGTCGCTGACGCTCTCCGGCTTGTCGGAGATACCCCGGAGGACGCGTGGAGTGAAGGTGGAGATGCTGGTGGTCTCAGGGTCGTTGGAGAGCGGCCCGGTGTCGATGTCGATGAAGCTCGATGGCATCTCCGGCGAGCTTCCGTTCAATGAGAAGCTAGGTACCTGCAGGGGGTTAGAGGAGATAGCCGAAGCGTGCGCGTGCTCGTGGAGAGATGGAGGTGGTCGGCGAGGCCTAGGGCGTGAAGGAGGGCGTCTGGAGATGAGCTCCGACCAAATGGCGGAGCTGATGACCGGAATACTGTGCGAAGCATCGTCGGAGTGTGTAGATGGGACCGCGAGGATGGGAGCTTCGACGCGAAGCTCGTCGAGATGGATTGGAGGCGAGAAGGTGGCCGTTGGAGGCGAATAAAATCGGAGAAAATCAAGGAAAATTAAAAGAAAGATCGGAGGAAGAATGGAGGAATCTACCTGGGAAATGGAGCTCATGTTTGAGCTCCAGGTCGTCGCTCGAAGGTCGGTAGGTGGCCTGAGCTCACGCAGCTCGCGGATGGAGGCTGCAGCACGGCGGTGGCGGCCGTGGATCTCGCCGGAGATGACACCCCTTCTTCGCTCAACGATTCAACTAATCGCTGTCACCAATTGGTAGGTCGGAGCTCAGGGAAGCTCTCTAGAATGGCGGATGGGGGTGAAGTCGGCCGGTGGTGGCGTATTTATAAGGTGAAGTTGGTGGCAGTGTTGGCGACGAGGCGAGGTTTGAGGGCGACATGGAGCTTCTATGGTGGAGGTCGTGGGGCGTGAGGAAGCTGGCGAGGGAGAGGGATGAGTGGGGCTCATCGTGGGGGTGTCAGTGGTGGGAGAGGGTGGCTGACGTGCAACCGGAAATAGAAAGGGGGTGCCCCTCCCGCAAGGCAAGGGACGTGGGAGAGAGGGGCGCCTGGAGGTAGGAGACGAGGTCTCCACCGTTGGATCTTGTGATCCAACGGTGGGGATCAAGGGGAAGCTGGTCGGGTAGGATTACATCAGGGGCTCGGAGATGATGGGCTGTGGTGGAGCCACGTGGCGAGATGGGGACGAAGCGCGAGCGGGCGGCCTGGATGAGGCGATAGAGATGATCGAACGGACGAGACTCGCTGGGAAATGAGACGGCTGAGATCAGATGATCGTGGGTGCGATCGAGCGGTATTTAAAGCGCCACGTGGCGTGTTCTGGGAGAGGCGTTGACGTGCGGTTAAGATGGAGCACGGGGAAGATCTGACGGCTATGAAATTAGGCGCGCGTGGGCAGAGCTGGGCCGTTGGATCTGAAGCGAGATCCAACGGCTGAGGACGCAGGCGGATGAGGCGAGGGGAAGCGGGCCGCGTGGCGCAACCAGATGGCGCCACGTGGCCTGCTGTGAGTGGCTGGAAGAAGATACACGTGTAGAGAGAAGAGGGGGCCGAATTTGGAAAAACTCAAAACATGAAAGTTGTAGATCTCGATGAGATCTACAAGTTTCATGTTGACCAAAGACGGAGATGAGGTCAAATCTGATATATAAATACAAGGATATATAGATATACATATGTAGTATACAAAGTGGCCCAAAAACCCAACTTTCTCATAGGAGCTCCAAATTCAATGAAATTAGTCTCATTTTGAAGGTCTTTTAATATGTAGTATTCTAAGAGTAAGTAGACCCAATTCGGAGTTTGTATGAGGCCTTTATGTGTATTTTAGTGTACAAGGGGCCTAGGGCTTTATTGATTAATTTACAAGGGGGATTTTTGGCATTCTTCCCTATATTATCAACTAAGGAGTATATATTATAGAGAAGTGGTTATTTTAGGGATTGGGTATTTTACAAGGGATTTTGGCTTCTTATTCAAATGCAAATGCGCTGCTAAAATGTATGATTTATGAATGCATGCATGAGTGCTATTTATGCAATATAAAAGGAAATATGCCTCTATTTTCTCGGGAACAAGGCTCTATTTTTGACTTTTTGAAGTGATGAATCACAGATTCATCAGTGGACGTCGAGGTCGTGGCCTCAACCAAGCTGCGGCTGGCTGGGAGGCTACTCGCGGCGGTTCTCTGGCCATGAAGTGAGCTACGAGTCTCCGGGCACCTCCGGTGAATCCTTAGGCACTCCTCCAACGACTGTCACTATGAGGAAGGTGGCTCAGGGTCTGTGTTGGCGCGAGGAACAAGCTACCATGCACATGAGAAGGAAGTTGTATTTTATAGGCATGGCCAATGGTCTGGAAAGATCGACGAAGAGCTCGTATTCGTAGGTAGATGCAGCGACATCTAGGGATCCACGAGGATCATGGCAGTTCGAGCTTCAATCGGGCGTAGGAATGGGATCAAATGGAGCATGGAGTCGGGCGCCAAAAAGCAGAGAAAATGCTCTAGCGAAGCATGTGCGACCCGACCCGGTTGGGAAGAGGACGTTGACCGGGGTCAACAATTCCAGCTGGACCAATCAGAAAATAGGATTTACAAAATTCAAAGAAAATAGGATTAAAAATAGTAAATGAATTTAAAAGAAAGTTTAAAAAATATAAATTGTTTATTATTTTATAAACTATTTTACGTTATTTTCAAATTTTTATAAAAAAATAAAATAATGTATATACAATATATAGTATTATATACAGGTATAATATACCTAGGTATTATGTACAAGTATTTTTATTTTATTCTTTTTACATAAATACCTTTATTTTTTATTTTATTTATTTATAACATAATTTTAGGAGGATAAAATAATTTTTACTTTATTTTATAGATTATTTAAGGATATAAAATATATAATGGATGATATATGTACATGTGTATTTTATACAAAGGTTTGAAGATTTTATTTTTTTTATTTTTCTGATTTTTATTTTATTTTTATAACGTTATTAAAGCTATATACAAGGGTGTAAAAAGAATAACAGTATTTGGTTTTATAAATAAATAATATGTACAAGTATAGAGGATATGTACAATACATAGTGAGTCCTATCTCTCTCTATTTATTTTACTTTGTGATTCGGGTCACAACGACCCTTGATTATTTGCATACTTAATCAAATGAATATCAGAAAAACTTGAAAAAATTACTAAAAATATTTCAAAACCCAAAAAATACAAAAATATGTTCTCTGGATTTTTCTGAGTATTTTTGATAACATTGAAAAATAAAAAAATAGGGTGTGTGGATATTTTGTCTTGTGAGCTTATTTAAAGAAAAAACTTGAAAAATAAAAAACCACTAAAAAATTCATTTTATTTTACTTTGAAATCTGACTAACGAGTTTTTCAATCGTGCTCCTTGTGTTCGACCTTAGTCGCTATACCATGTAATTAGATAGTGAAGACCGCTTGCTTTTCATTGATTGATTTTCTTTAAGGTGGTTTATACTTATTTTCTCGTTGATTACGCTTGGTGATTCGTGTCACAATGACCCTTGATTATTTACATACTTAACCCGAGTTGCCCCCGTAAAATATCAATACTCTAGGCAACCCGAACCGTGAAATGATATTCTTCCTCAAAAATTTGCAATCAGTCTTAGCATCTGCGGTTCGGGTGGGAATGGCCTCAACCCAATGACTCACATAGTCAAGATCCAATAAAATGTACTCAAATCCCTGACTCTTGGGGAATGGACCCATGAAATCGATGCCCCATGCGTCAAAAACCTCATAGAAGTGAATGGGTTGCATCAACATCATATCACGTTGTCCACAGGTGCCCATCCTCTGATAGGCAGTACACCTATTTTTTCAGTTTTCTTTTATT
Organism: Ottelia alismoides; assembly: GCA_037367405.1. NCBI lineage: Eukaryota > Viridiplantae > Streptophyta > Magnoliopsida > Alismatales > Hydrocharitaceae > Ottelia > Ottelia alismoides. Next base: position 514,869 of record JAZKJV010006381.1, read on the forward strand.
TTTATATCTATTTATTATAATTGTTTTCTGACCATCTCTTGTTTCACTTTTTCTGCGAGAAACCGTCGTGGATTCATTAGATTCTTTGGAGGGACCAGCATATGAAGATGAGTAGACGGGTAGAAGAATTTTATTTTATTAAGAGAATTTTTGTAAATATTTGTAATAATTTAGGATAATTTTGAACATTTGTACATTCGGACACTTGGAGATTTCGGGGTTTGTTTCACCAAGTGCCGGTGCACTTGGTGGACCTCATCGCAGTTTTTCTGTTGTTTTCGTCGCCTTTATTTTTATTTGTTTTTTTGTGAGTGGAGCCCCTAGCCTTAGGTTTTATTTGGTTGAGCCAGGTAATTCTTAGGTCCAAACACCCTAAAAGAATATATGTTCCTATAGAACGTTGGACTTAGTTAAATAATTAACCGGTTCTTCCCGAGTAGAAGTTATTGTTTAGACGGTTCCCGCTTGCATTTTGCATATAATTAGTTTTATTTTCCTACGTAGATCATATTGCATGTAGAGCGCTGGAGTCAGGTACGCACCTCTATCTCTAGCATTTGCATCCATATTTTCTCGTGCATTGGCTTTTCCGTTTCCCCCACTCTCTTTTGTGGATATAGGAATACAAGAAATCAGAATTCCTATTAGACATTTCATTGAAACAATCCAAAATATAAAAAAAACAAAAATTAAAATTGGGACTGCTAATTGAAATTGACTATAAAATCAAATGTAATTGACTCACTTCATTGATTTGGGGAGAGCAACCCCCTCATTGTTTGGTTTGCTTGAGCGAGAGAGTGACCCACACATTAGGATAGAGCCATACTTGATCTCTCTTCAGACTACTGGTCCTGGAGTTAGTCATTCTCCAGTGAGGATCTTTCCGGTAGCTGGTAAAGCAGCCCATGACGTCCTTAGCAGATTGAATTGATCAGATAGCCGGTAAACAGTCTGCAATTCATACTGGCTGGGAAAGATCTAATTTTGGGATTGGGCCAGTCTCCTGGGAGCACCGGGTTCCCAATAGCTCGCTCTAATCGCTCTGATAGATTGATTTATCACCTAAACTCTAAAAATTGACAAGATAATTGACTGCATTTTCACGGTCTTTACATTGCGTGAGTAGTTGAATTTGGGGTTTGCATTGTGTTTGTTTGTGATTGGTGTGAGTTGGTTACGTTCATCTTATATAGATCATTAGCTTTCATCTTCTCTTCATTTTGTTTTCTTTACCTTCCCTCCCTCCCTTCATTATCCTATTCATTTCGCTCTCTTCATTATGGGCCATACTCTATTTCATCTGGATTTTGCGGCTTCTTCTTTCCATTCGCATCATTCTCCCCACTCTCTTGGAAGGTCGGAATTACGACCGACATCCCATCTTCTCCCTACCCATTCCTTCTTTCTACTGGGCATGATGTCCTAAGAGAAGTCACCCGAAGAGTTCAGATTGATCAGATACGAGACACAGATGATCACCTTGTTGAGATAAGAGTGCATTCCATAGGAGATCACATGGAGCAGTTACAGGTTTTAGACGACTTCTATACTAGGTTGATGGATGAGTACCAAGATCAGGAAGCACAGTCCGCTTCTACATTGAGTCCCTTCATTCTTGAAGTAGAGTTCATTAATATACTACCAAAGTTTTCATGGGGAGTGCATAAGGAGCCATATATTCATATATCTGAGTTTGAGGATATTTGTGGATCACATGCATACCTATATATCATTTCTGAGGAGCTGATGCGGATGACCTTCACTTTCTCACTTCCGACTAGAGCTAAGAGTTGGCACAGACGATTGGGAAGGAAGTTCGCTATGTGGGGAGATTTACGATCATTGTTCTTGTAGAGATTCTACCCCCAGCGTAGAGCACATATGATGCGGTCTTGTATTCGATATTTTTCAGTTGACCCCCAGGAGACATTTAGAGATTCATGGATTAGATTTGTTGACCTATTGAGGAGATTTCCAAATCATGGAATTCTCAAAGTCTGACCTTGTTCAGATCTCCATGAGGCGGATGACCGTAGAGCAGATTGCATTAGTCATTGCCTCGTGTGGTGGTTCATACCACAGTCTCGACATGGATTTATTTGAGACCATCTTGGTAACACTTTCAGACATTCCATATTCACAAAATGATTTATTCGAGACAACACACGAGGGAGATATGACACCAATTGAGTGTGTGGTATTTCATGCCAATTCAAACAACACACACCTTTCAAAGGATGTGGATTCTACTACACTTCAGATGACAGATGTGTTGACCTCCATTGTGAGTTTCCAGATGTGGACATTGGTCAAGTTCCCGTTGGTTTTACACCCAGAGTTTGAGCCAGTCCCGCATTTCACATCGAAGATTCTTGGATTCTAGATCTACTAGAATTCCAAGAAACAGATGAGGAGCCCACATCTCAACCATCCTTTCAATCCTTTCAGTATCCATGTCCACTTGATTTGGTATCCTTTCTTCAGAAGATACTCTCTGATTCAGATACACATTTGGATCCATCTCAGCATAGAGAGATTGATAAGGGACACCATTCTGATTTGACAAACCTAGATATTCCAGTCTTTGAGCTGTATGTCCTCCCATTTGATGAGGTCGATACATTTTTGGAGGACCTGATGATTGACAGCATTGCCGCAATTCGAGGATCAGATCTTGAGATGTTTACTGCTTCCGCGTTGTTGACTAGCGGCATGCCATGCCTCGAGGTTCTTCAGATGTTGTTTACAACTGATGAGTTACTTTGGTGTAGGAACTCTGTGTTTGACAACAGCTTAGATCCCCAATCACGATCTGATTCCCCATCTTTTACCGACGAGCTTGTATCACTCCTCGAGGGTTATTTGTGGGAGGATGCATTATATCCATTGTGTTTGGTTTCACCCGCCTGGACGTGATTCTGATCTGTCGGATCATGAGACCAAGCCGTCGGTTAGTTATGATTTCCATGAGTTTGAGTTTTCTCTCCTCGACGACCCTCATGAGGATGACCCGATCTTCGAGTTATTCGATGTTGATTCTGATTTCTCTACCCTATATACATCGGATATCGATTTTCCTAGTGAGTCTTCTTATCTTGATCTTCCTTATCTATTCGACACAGTGATTGACATGGAGGATTCCCAAATAGATCCTTTCTTCTTCATGTTTGATTTCTTCGGCTCCATCCAGTCACTCCACTCAGACCTTGAGCCGATAAACTATTTTGTGCTACTAGAGCCCGATTTCATTCTCCCATATCTTTACCCAGTAGCAGATACCCGCCTGGTTGTTTACTTGGGTGTCATAGTTTACACTGTTGACCTCGTCGTTGTTTCCCTACAAAGACTACGACGACAGTACGGTATTCTCATCATAGATGCCGTCCTAAACCTCGATACAACTTTATCCTAAACTTTATGCCCAGCTAGGGGCGTAAGATCTATCACTTGTTGATAGGCACCTCAACATAGTCCCATTGTCTAGATTCATTCTGTCCATATCATTCGTTCTTTCTGTCTCACACCCCATCTTCATCTTGTTATTATGCTATACATAGGGTGCACTTTACCATAAGTATAGGGGGTGTCAGACTTCTGATTATTCTTTTGATTCTTTTTACCTCTGTTTTGCTTCATATACTTAGGGATATTTTGTCCTAAGTATAGAGGAGGTAATATTTGTACATTCTAACCCTCGTTTTCCTCTTGTGTATAGTCTTCTATACTTAGGATTACTTTATCCTAAGTATAGGGGGGTCACTGACTTCTATTGATTATATTCTTTTATTCGTCCTTATAGTATAATATTCTTTTAATTTCCCAATACTTAGCACGAGTTATGTCTTCCTTTGCAGCTCTTTGATCACTATGAGGACATAGTCGAGCTAAGTATAGTGGGTGTCGTATATATGTATATATACTTTAGCCATAACTCATACTTTCATATTTTCTAATATGGCTAAAATACTGTATAAATACTTGTAAAATTCAAAAAAAAAGATGCAGATATTTCCTCAAAATTATTTTTGTATATACTGATTAATAAGTTAAGTTAAAATATTTTGAAAAATACTTATAAAGTAGTTTGAAAACCTATTTGAAAAAAAAATTTAAAAAATATTTGAAAAATGTTTGAAAAACATTTTCAACCTTTGTAAAAATATTTTTCTCTTGTATAAACTATTCTTTTCTTTGTGTGAAATAAAATTATTTTCTAAAACTATTTGCAAATGTTTTGAAAATTGTTGAAAAATTATTTTGATAAATCTATATATACTATTTGAAAAATGATTGCAAAAAATGTTTTCAAATATTTGTAAAATTTTTTGAAAATTATTTTGGACTATATTTTTCAAAATATTTGTAAAATTATTTTCAATTATGTTTGAAGAATATATGCATCACACCACAAAATTCCAATAGTATGTATATACACGTATAAATTACCCAAGTGGTAAATCTTTTCACGTAATTCTTGTAAATAATTGACTCACTCTCGTGTAAATATGTGTATCTCATCCCTATCCCTTATTTAAAAAATGTATATACTTGTATATATTACTAACAATTTTTTTAAAAAAACTATTTTTCCATGTGCATCATTTTTAAAAAATCCACAAAAAGTTCAAAATTAGAAAATTGTTTCACAAAAAACTTTGCTTTCTTTCTTTGCATTGTACATATTTCTTGCATTAGCATATGCATTTTCTGGATAATTTTGACATTTAAACTAAGTCTGGAATAAAATTGAAGAATGGAGCTTAGTTGGACCTTAATCCACTTAATTTCAGAGGAACCTTATAAGAACCGAAGTTAAGACTTTTCAGGTCCTAGTGACTTAATTCTTTGAGTCCATAAGACTATATTCACATGTCATCTTGATTAGTCTAAGTAGAATATTTAACAACACACGCATGATTCTCTCAGACCGTGGCTTACCTTGGACAAGCATTCTACACGTAACTCTTCATAGAGGAGGTAGTGAGGGGGCATAATCTTTTGGCTTGGGGTATCATACGAGGGCAGTACATCTAGGCAGAACCTCTCATCCTCCTCTAGGGAGGGAAGTGCATCTCAACCTAGTCTGGTGATGTTGACGTCTAAAGATAGGATGCTGTGGGGTTGCAATAATGCTTCAAAAGAGGGATATTCAACTGTCTCAAGAGGGAAAACTCCTTATGTACATGCTGCACCTTGTATATATATATATATTCAAAAAAATGTAGAATCTTCAAAAGTGGAAATGCCTGATTAAAAGTAAAATGCCTGCCGGAGTGTATATACAAGTGAAAAAAAGGAATAAGAGTTCAAAGTCAAATGTTTGTAAGCTTGTAGCGGATGACTTGGCTACACTAGTCATGCATCCAAGGATAGGTAGCTACACTGGTTACCGACCATTCTCTTCTCCATCCCCTCTTCTTGAGCTTGTCTTACTTTAACTTAGAAGGGGATATCCCCGCTCCTCGAGGAAAGAGTTGCTATATCAGGGGACTAGAGTTACCTTGTTGAGAGAGGTTGTTTCTTTGCTACTTTTGAGATGAGGATCTATATTTCACTTACACTGTACAAGTAAAGATTCATAGTCATAAGAATTTGTATATGTAGACTTGTTCTGACCTGACTATTGAGGAGACCTGAATAGGAATCTCATGGAACTTAGAGGCTGTTAGGTTTTAAATCCATTTCCCATTAAGGTTACGCCACACTAATAATCCAAAGGTTTGACAGAGCACCATACTACAATCATATGAAGATCATATTAAAAGTCAACATTGTTTTAATTTCTTTCCTTTTTATTTTCTTTATTTTTGTTTTCACATATTTTCTAAATAAGTGCTTGCTAAGGGACTAGCAAAGGTAAAGTATAGAGGAATGATTAATCCATGATTCGTCACCATTATTCTTTTATTTTATCTATATTTCCTTAGTCAAATACTTGTAAATACCCGCTAATTTCACGAGGTTATCATTTTTCATGAATTTGTTAAATATCCATTTTTAACACTCTTTATATTCAAAATAAAAGAATAAAGAAGAAAAGAAAAGAATAGAAAAGAAAGGATGTATTTATGTAATAAATGCAGACTGACCCAAACCCCGAGAGAAGGTCAAGACTTGACCTGATCGATTAGGAATAAAGTAGGGGAGATAGGGTCTTTTATCTAAAAATTAAAAAAAATCATTTGTAAATATTTTCCCTGTATATTTGTACAAATATTACACTATCTTATTTTATATAAATTGTCATCAAATTAAATACTTTTCTAAACAAAAGTTGAAAATAAAAATGTTTTGTAAATACTAAAAATAATTGCAAAATAAAACCATGTATAGAATAAAAGTAATCACACTCGGGAAAAGCCATAAAGCAATAATTGAAAGACCGATTATGGCTCCATACAAACTCAAATTGAATCAAACTCACTTCCATTGTACTTTAAATTAAATTATCTTTCAAATGGTTATGGTTCATAATTTTTTGAGTTACGGTTGAAAAGTCAATTTTCTGGGGTGGTTTGTACAATTTTACCACTTACTTATTGATATATTTATTCATATTTATTTTGTATACATAATGTACATAATTTTAAATGTTATATTCAATGTGAAAATTTTAAAAAAAATAAAATTAAAAAATATATTAAAAAATAATTTCCTTATTTGTACATGTGTATAATGTACTATATGTATATAATACTTGTATATAATTAATTTCCTTATATAAAAATCCTAAAAAATTTATATCTAACATTAATTATTTAAATTAATATAATATGAGAATTGGATTTAATTAATTAATTAGTTAATTTGATTTGAAAACCCGCCTTGTATATAAATATTTGATTTCATGCCTTAAATAACCACCATTAAGGTGGCTAATTAATTTTTGTAAATTAATTTTTTAATTATTTTATTTAATTCCAAATTTGTTTTTAATTAATTAATTAATTAATTTAAATAACACTAATTACATTCCTTTTTTACATACTTTCCTTTTTGAATTTTCTTCTTCTTTTGTTGAGCTTCTCCCTTTTTCACAATTTGATCAATCTTTGGTGTAGAAGGAGCCTCAATCCCGAATATCCCATCAGTCGATAGAAGAGCCCAACCCTAAGCCGTCCGGTGACAATGGATCTGTTGTCGTCGATGCCATCACGGCGCCCGCCTCCCTCAGGTTAGATCCAATTTTCTGCATATTTCATCTAAAGTAATTTTAGATTTAATATCATTGTCATTTTTTTGTTAGATAATAGATCTTGATCATAGATCATTGTTTTGTGACACCCGATCCGAATCCGATTTCCATATAATTTTCCGATCTTACATTTCACATTCTACCTCACATAATCTATCAACTCCGGTCACGTACGGTGACCAGAGATCCCAGGTCCATCTTCCATATTGCAGTAACCGCTCCCATTCAAGTATCATATTTAGTTTACAAATAAAATAAATAAATAAATACACATAGTTGTTTTTTATTTCTAACATTTTTTGCAGGAAAATTTAAAAATATAAACAACATATAAAATAAAAAACTTTTATGTTTCTATTTACAGTTTCTGTTTAAAAAATAAAGAACTTTTTTAATTTCTGTATACATATAAAAAAATAAAAAAACACCAAAAAAACAAAACAAAATAGTCGCGCGGAGCACCGCCTCCAGAGCACGGCACCACGCCAGCCCGCGTCGGCCCTCCACCTCTAGTCTCCAATCGTCGCAAGCTCCACCTCGTCTTCCTATGCTTGGAGCCGCGTCCCCCTCAATCGATCCTGCGTCAACCCATTTACGCAGAACACCCACCGTCGGCAGGCACCACCGCCGCGCCCCTTGATGACTGGGCGTGTGTCGCCCAGTCTCCGCCACATCCATCAAGCGACCATCGCACCACCATGATCCATCAACCATCGTCCAACCTTTGTCTGCAGGCTGCCTCACCGTCCCGGAGCCACACCACGTCCTCGATGCGGGGCATGTGTCACCACGTCGTACTCCGCGAGGCCTGCCACCGTCTGGAGCCGCCATCCGCATGGACGACCACCTCCGACCGTAGAATCGCCAAGAGATCCAACCATGCACGTGTGTCGTCCTTCCGCCTTCCAGATCTGTAGGAAGGGGCAATGACAGCACACCTCTTGTGCCCCAATCTACATGCCCTCTGCCTGACAACACATCATCGCCCACTGCACGACCACCGCGCATGTCACCTCCACCTCAGCTGCCGATGCCCACGTGTGGGAGAAGAGGAGTTGGGTGGCGGCCCCATTTGGCCTGCTTGCTTGAGAAGCAAAAGAAAAGATAAGAAGAAACCCTAAGGTTTTAAAATTAAAAATTTTTCGATAAATTGCATAAAATCCCCTGGAGTTGGCTAAATTTACAGAAAGGTCCCCACCTCAAGAACTGCATGTGCGTAACACGTGATTTTTGGGTAAATTTCATTTTTCTCCCTATGCTTTATTTATTTTATTTATTTAATGCATGAGAAAATATGGATGCTAATGCTAAAGATAGAGGTGCGTACCTAACTCCAGTTCTCTACATACAATATAATCCACGTAGAAAAAAACTAATTATATGCAAAATGCAAGCGGGAACTGTCCTAAACAATAATTTCTACCCAGGAAGAACCGGTTAATTATTTGACAAAGTCCAACGTCCTATAGGAACATATATTCTTTTAGGGTGTTTGGACCTAATAATTACCTAGCTCAACCAAATAAAACCCAAGTCTAGGGGCTCCACTCACAAAAAACAAATAAAAACAAAGGCGATGGAACGATAGAAAAACTGCGGTGAGGTCCCCCAAGTGCACCGGCACTTGGTGAAATAGACCCCGAAATATCCAATTGTCCGAATGTACAACTATTCTAAATTATTACAATTATTCACAAAAATTTTCTAAATAAAATAACATTCTTCTACTCCTTTGCTCCTCTTGCTGTGCTGGTCCCCTCCAAAGAGTCTAACGAATCCACGACGGTTCCTCACAGAAAAGAGGAATAAGAGATGGTCAGAAAACAATTATAATAAATAGAGATAAAAATAAAAGAAAACTGAAAAATGACTACAAAGTCATGCTCCCCTACAACGGAGTCATTTTGATGACATGCATGGCAACTCAGGTTATGTATGCAAATAATCAAGGGTCGTTGAGACCCGAATCACTAAGCGTAGTTAATGGGAAAATATGTACAAATTACTTAAGAGAAAATCAATCAATGAAAAGTGATGTAAGCGGTCTTCGCTATTTAATTTACCTGGTATAGCGACCAGGGTCGAACACGAGGAGCGCGATTGAAAAACTTAGCAGTCAAATTTCGAAGATAAATTTTTTAGTGGTTTTTTATTTTTTAATTTTTTTAATTTTCAAATAAGGCACTAGTCACAATACACACACACACACACACTTTTTGTATTTTTCAAAATAGTTAAAAATGTTCGGAAAATTGCAGAAAATATATTTTTGGATTTTATAGGTTTTAAAATATTTTTGGTAATTGTTTTATGTTTTTCTGATGTTTTTGTGATTTTATAAAAATCAAACAGTGGCAACAAAGGTAAACAGTGCACAGTCAAGAGTATTTTGCATTTAAAATTAATTTAATGCCCAAAACTCCTAGCAACATTTTTATATAAAAATATAGACAAATACCTACACCTAAAAACTGAAATTACAATTTTTCGATTTTTCCTAGAATTTTCTACAATTTTTCCAAGATTTTTAGTCTTTTGCATTTTGTGGATTTTATAAATTGTTAATGCACGAAAATTTGATAGAAAATAAAAGCCAGTAAAATACACCTAATCTATTTTTTTTGTATTTTTTAGAAAATATTCGAGTTTTTAAGATTTTCCAAAGTTCAGACAGAGAAAAGGACATTGTTTTGAATTTTTAAAATATCAAATAGCAATGAAATGCAATAAAAAATTTAAACAATGAAGATGCACACACCAAGAATATACAGTGATTTTTGCGGAATTTATTGAGCAAGAAAAATATTTATTTCAATCAAAAGAGCAAGAAAATTAAAGTCTGGAAATTACCGAGACTGAAATACAAATATTCAATGTTTCCTCATTAAAAAATAACAGAAATTGAAATACATGATGAAAATTACAATTTACTCCATATAAAGTGTGCGTTACACGTGACTGTATCTAGAGGGGGCCTTCTCGTAATTTTTGAGACTTTCAAGGGCTTGACTAATATTTCCCTGAATATTTTATTTTATTTTCTTATGGTTCATGTTCTTCTCACATCTTAACAAAAAGAAGGGAAAGGGGATAGTGCCACCACCATCCCTCCTTTCTCTATTCGCGCGCGGGCGACATACGATCTTGCGGGCGAAGATCGCGCTGGAGCGGGCGACGTCGATTGAAGGTTGGTGGAGGCGGTGAATTCACGCGCAGGCGGCATAGGAGCTCACAAGCATGGGTAATCGGGGGTGGATGCCGTGGTGGCGCGGCGGACTTGGCGATGGTTGGTGCTGCGGAGGCGAGACGGAGACAGGCCATGCACTCGCGGCGGAGGAGGCTTAGGATGAAGCCCTGGGCGGTGACGGGCGCGGGTGGCACAGTCGTACGAGGAGGTCCCCATGAGAGACACGGCTCTAGGTGGTCGTGGTGGGGCGACTCCACCCCAGACGTAGGGGGCAGTCGGTGATGGTGATGACGGAGGGTGCAGCCTCGTGCGGGGACGCACGATGAAGACGTTGGTTCTTCGATGGAGCGGCAGCGGCGGGCTGCGGTGGAAATGCTCCTCTCCAGGAGCCGGGCAATAGTGGACGACGGGAGCGCACAGGCGGCTAGACGATGCGCCGCGGTGGTGGGGGGCGGCCTCTTGGCACCGGTGAGGGCTGGCTGCCGCCACCCTCTTTTTTTATTTTTTTTTGAAAACTGTAAGTCAAAAATAAAAAAAACTTTTTCTTATATTGTTTTAGAAAATAGTAACGACAACAGTTTTTTATATTTATATTATTATTTTATTTCTTGCAAAGCAAATATTCAAGAAAAACTATAAGTTTTTATTTTGTTGTTGTATCTTTTTTTAAAAAAGTAGAGTGTGTGAACGGATGCGGATCTGACAAAGTGATAGAGATAGATCCGGATCTTCGACCACCATGCGTGGTCGGAGGTGATAGATTTTGTGGGGTAGAATGTGAAATGTAGAGATCGGAAAATGAGATAAAAAATCGGTGTCAGAAAGGAAATCAAACGTGAGGTCGGAAATGATGCCAACTACGATTAAGAATTTGACAACTAAATGACTATGAAATTAAATCTAATATTTATCTAGAAAAAACAACGGAAAATAAAATTGGATCTCACCTCGGGATCGGATACGACGTGATGGCCTCAACGAGGATCGAATCGCTGTCACCGACCGGCTAGGAGGTTGGGCACCTTTCTACGACGAGAAGCTCTCGGAGATCGGGCTCCTCTCCACCAAAGATTGATCAAAATGAGAAAGAGGGAGGAGGAGCCCAATAAAAAGAGAAGAAAAATAAAAAAGTAAAGTATGTACACAAAAGGAAGGTAATTAGTGATTATTTAAATAAATAAATAAATAAGAATTCGAAATTAAATAAAATAATTAAAATAATTACTTACAAAAATAAATTAGCCACCTTAATGGTGGTTATTTAAGGTAAAAAATCAAATCTTTTTCTTTCAAAAAAGTAAAAAATCAAATCTCATATACATGGTAAGTTTTTAAATAAAATACATGATTAAAATAAATAAATAAATCCAATTTTAGTAATTAATTTAATTTAATTAATTATGTTACATATTAATTTTATTTGGTGATTTTTATGTAAGGAAATTAGTTATATACAAGTATTATGTACATACAGTACAATATATACATATACAAATAAGGAAATTATTTTTCGATAATATTTTTTATAATTTTTTATTTTTTATTTTTAATAATGAAGAGAATATTTAAAATTATGTACATAATGTATAAAAAATATATATGAATAAATATATACAATAAGTAAGTGGTAAAATTACACAAACCACCCTAGAAAACCAACTTTTCAACTGTAACTCCAAAAATTATAAAACCACATCCATTTAAAAGATAATTTAATTTACAGTATAAAGGAATTGAGTATGATTCAATTTGAGTTTGTATGGAGCCGGAATTGGTATTTCAATTACCGCTTTAAGGCTTTTTCTTAGCGTGATTATTTGTAATCTATACATTATTTTGCTTTACAATTATTTTTATTATTTACAACACATTTTTATTTACAACTTTTGTTTAGAAAAATATTTTATTTGAGGTCAATTTATATACAAATAAAATAGTATAATTTTTGTACAAATATATATGGAAAAATTTAGAAATTATTTTTGGATTTTTGAATTAAAGACACTATCTCCCCCTATTTTATTCCTGGTCGATCAAGTCAAGTCTTAACCTTCTCTCGGAGTTCGAGTCAGTCTGCATTTTTTTCATAACTATATCTTTTATTTTTCTTTTTCTTTTCTTTTATTTTTATTTTCTTCTTTATTCTTATATTTTGAATATAAAGAGTGTTAAAAATGCATATTTAACAAATGCATGCAAAATGCTAATTTCATGAAACTAATAGGTATTTACAGGTATTTTACTAAGGAAATAAAGCTAAAATAAAAGAACGAAGGCGATGAATTGTGGATTCATCAGATTTGTACAATACATAGTGAGTCCTATCTCTCTCTATTTATTTTACTTTGTGATCAGGTCTATGCTTGACCTTCTCTTGGGTTCTGGGTCACTCTGTATTTATTCTAAATACATCACTCTTTTTCTTTTTTCTTTTATTTTTGCAAAAAATACATGTTACTTATGCATTATTAGTAAGAGCCTACAGAAAGCTAAATTATTGTATTTACATGTTTTTACAGGGTGTTTTGTCAAGAAGAAGAGCTAAAATAAAAGAATAAAGATTGAGAATCAAGGATTCATCGCCCCCTATACTTTACTTATTATAGTCCCTTAGCAAACACTTATTTGTAAAAGAAGTGAAAACAAAAGGAACATAAAAGGAAAATAATCAAGGATAATTATTAAACTTATCTTCATTGATTGGAGTATGGAGCTTTGTCAGGACTTTGGATTATTAGTTTGGCAGAACCCTATTTGGAAATATGTTTAAGCCTCAACAGCCTCTAAGTTCCACAATTCTATGATCAAGATTCTCTTATAAATCAGGTCAGAACAAGTCTACATACGCAAACTCTAATGACTATGCATCTTTCCTTGTACTGTGTAAGTGATATGTAGCTCCCCACCTTAGAAATGACAAAGAAACAACCTCCCATGACAAGGTAACTCTAATTACCCAGTCTAACAACTCTTTCCTCGAGTAGCGGGGTATTCCCTTCTAAGTTCAAGTTCAACCAGCTCAAAAAGAGGGGAAAGAAAGAATGGACCGTGACCAGTGTAGCCACGTATCCTTGGAGCAAAGCCAGTGTAGCTAAGTCTCCGGCTACAAGCTTCCATGAGATGAGAAAATGGAATACATAGGCTTTTCTTATTCACTATAGACACTCCGACAGGCATTTTATTTTCAATCAGGCATGTCCCCTTTTTTGGAGTTTTCATATTTTTGCACATTTTTTTTCCGATGTGCATATATACAACATATTTACATGGTGCATCATTACATAAGTAGTTTTTCCTCTTGAGCTAGTATGTCATCCCTTTTTAAAGCATTTTTGCAACCCACAGACTCTTGTCTTTAGACCTTAATGCTACTAGACTAGGTTATGGTGCACATCCCTCCTCAGAGGAGGACGAGAGGTTCTGCCTATAAGTACTACCCTCATATACTACCCCAAGCCAAAGAATTCTGCCTCCATACCACCTCATCCATGTTGAGCTATGTGTAAGGTGTGTGTCCAAGTCAAGCCATTGTCTCTGAGAGTCATGCATGCATTGTTAAGTGCTCTACTTTGTCTCATCACGTAGACATGTGGACATATCCTAGTGGACTCAAAGAATCAAGTAACTATGGACCTGAAAAGTCTTAACCCCAAATCCTATAAGGTTCCTCAGAAGTAAGGTGGATTAAGGTCTTAACCAAGCTCCATTTTTCAATCTAATTCCAGATTAGTTTAAATGTCAACTATGATTCAGAAGAATACACAAGCAAATATGTAGAAAAACTCATTTTGTGTAGTTTTCAAAATATGCAAAATTTTATGAAAATTTTTTAATGCAAGGAAGAAGGGAGAGTTTTAAAATATTTACAAATATTTACAAAAAAAATTTGCAAACTTTTATTTTCCAAGTATTTTTCAAAATTTTGTATTATATACATAATTTTGATATAAAAATATTTGCGAAGACTTTACAATCAAAACATTTTGACAAACATTTGTATAAAAATAGTTTTTACAAAAGCTATTTATAAACAGATATGTACATAAATTTTAAAATTTCTGTGATTTTTAGTTTTGTGAATTTTAGCTACTTTATTTTATTAAAACACCCACAGAAAGTACGAGTTATGGGTAAACTATATATACAATATATACGACATCCCACTATACTTAGCTCGAAAAATGTCCTAAGTGTGATCAAAGAGCGATGAAAGGAAGACATAACTCATGCTGAGTATTGGGAAGTGAACAGAGTGTTATACTACAACGACAAATAAAAGAATATAATGAATAGAGGTCGATGATCCCCCTATACTTAGGATCAGATAATCCTAAGTATAGAAGTCTATACACAAGGGAAAAACCGAGGGTTAGGATATATGAGGTTTACCTCCCCTATATTTAGGGTAAAATACCCCTATGTATAGGCACCAAAACAGAGGTAAAAAGAATAAAATGAATAATCACAAGTATGATACCCCCCCTATACTTACGGTAAAGCACACCCTAAGTATAGTGTAATCATAAGATAAAGATGGGATATTAGATAAAAAGAATGAATGATATGGATAACTAGATCTATACAGCTGTGGAAGAGAAGTGATAATCAGACATTCAGAAACCACACCTCATGCAAAATGAATAGGGGCAACTTCAACGATCAGCAGATCACGATCAAGATATGGCTTCAGACGCTGATCGTTAACTCGGAAGGTGGATTCAGATGACAACTCATATATATATATATATATATATATTAACGCTTCTATTGTCGTGCAGCTTTCGGACCAAGTAAGGTCCCTTCCATTTGATTTGTGGTTTTCCTGGAAATAATCTCAAACTGTATATGGTTGATATGAGAATAATGTCATATCTTCACTCTCTCCTTATATTGTAGGCTACTCGAAAAGGTTGTATCTCTCAACTCCTCCAGGGCTGCCAACTCTGCTTTCCTATGATCTCATATACTCTTGGGATCCAATAATAATTCAGTGACTGCCCATAGTGACTTGTGCTTGATCTCCACAAGTAAATGGCATGGCTTACCATAAACGAGCTGAAAGGGAGATGTACCCGATCTGCCCAATCTGCTAAGGAAGTCCCGGACTGATTATCGGCTACCTGGTGAAATCCTTACTACAAAACAACTAGCTACAAGAGCAGTAGTCTGAAAGGAGTTTGGGTATGGATCTAGCCTAGTGTGCATGTCACTCTTTCGTTGTAGATAAATCAACCAATGAGGGGGTGACTCTCCCCAAAACAATAATTTTGAAGTAAAGTCGGTTTTAAAGTAAAGTTTGCATTAGCAGTCCCAATTTTATTTGGTTAACTCTATTTTAGGTATTTTTCTGAAATAAGACAATGCCTAATGAATTTTTTGTTTTCCTTGGTTATTTTGAGTGCAATAAAACATGGGGAGGAAGTAAAAAAAGCCGATGCGTGATCAAACACGATGATGCATGCAGAGATAGAAATGCATACCTGACTCTAGCACTCTACATGCAGGTTGATCCGCGCATAAAATTAAAAACAGAAAGTAAACTACCTATATGATGCATGAAGAAATCAACCTTAGACAAGCAATTTCTATTAATCGTGAATCACAAATAGCTAACTATCGGTAAGAGAGACCGGAGTCCGATCTTCGATGCTGATCGGTGCTCACCGCAATGGGTCATGCCAACGCTGTATATGGCCTCTCTTGGCATGTGGTCTCTAATCCCAATAAGTTAACTTTTTAATTTTATTTTAGATAGGTCCAATTACGACCTATAGGAACAAATAAGCAATTAGGCATGGGGCCTTAGATAATTACGTCACAATAATCAGAAATTCTTAAGTCAAGGGGTAAAATCCTTGAGAATCAAAAAGAAATAAAATGCAATAAAACAAAACCACGAAAAGCCGTTGTGAAGTCCCCCGAGTACACAAGTACTCAACGAAATAGACTTTGAAGTCTAAGTGTCCAAGCAAGTGTCCAAGTCCTACAATTATTACAAAAATAAAAGTGTTTTACAAAAATAAACTATCTATATAGTATAATTAAATCCTCCTGCTCTTCTGCTCCTCCTCTGGTACGGGTTCCTCCACCAGAAAGCCGAAGCGTTCCTCAGGCGGTTCCTTGCATAAAAAGCAAAAAAAGGATGTCAGAAACAGTTATAACAAATAGATAAGAAAAATAAGCAAAATGAAATAAGACTACTAAGTGTGCACCTCGGCAACGATGCTATTCTAATGAGTGAGGAAATCTGGATCGACTAATGTGGGAAATATGCAAAGTGTCGTTGCCCTCAATCAACCCTATCACTCAATAAGAAAATAAACCACTTGAGAAAGATCAAACAAACAATCAAAGCATGTAAGAGGTTCGTTATTTTTATTTACCTGGTATAGGCTCTAGGGTCGAACACAAGGAGCACAAAAAGAATATGAAGTAGTCAAATTTTATGAAAGAAAATAATTTTTAGTGGTTTTTAATATATATATATATATACATATATATTAATTTTTTAATAAGACACACAAGCACAAGAATAAAAGAAAACAAGCACAATGATTTTTGGATTTTTCTAAATAACAAAAATAGTCAGAAAATCAAAGTAAAAACATTTTTGGGTTTCTGGGTTTTGAAGTGATTTTGATAATTTTCATAGATTTTTCAAATGTTTTTACAATTTTTTAAAATCCAATGAGGCTCAAAATTCAAAACAATGCACGATCAGGACAAAATTGCAAACTAAAAATTATTAAGATGTCCTAAAGTCCTTATTAGCAATTTTATGATAAAATAGGAGTAACAAGCTACAAACATAAATTGATATTGCAATTTTTGGAAATTTCATTAATTTGATATGATTTTTATAAGTTTTTTGTTGTTTTGTAATTTTTAGGTTTTCTATAATGAATTTTCAAACAAAATTAAAACAAACAAAATAGGCACACATAGGAATTTTTATAGAATTTTTCGTATTTTTATTATTTTTATAAGGCAAACAAGGATATTTTTAAGGGTTTTTGAATTTTTAGAAAAAGAAAAACAATCAAATTAATCCCACAAAATTACAGTAAAAACCAAACACTAACATGAGCCACTGGAAATTTTTGTGTAATTTTTCAAAATAATTTAATATTTATTATGTCCAAAATAAAGCATGTAATTAACCACAGTTCACAAGCACCTATTAGCAATTATTTTAAGTTTCTAAATCAAATCAATAACTCACAATAAAAGTCCATGGTTATTATACAAAATGTCTAATCACTCATACGTACAACACATGATTCAGGCTCACAGGGGCATGGATGAAATTTCTATAAACTTAATTTTCATTCATAAAAGCATCAGAGTTCAGGACAGAACACGTAAATAAACATAAGCTCACGTAAGCCTACACATGCTACAAATTCAACGGGAATAAATGCAAATAACATAAACTACGAGGTCCAAACTGTAAATATACTCATTTATAATTTTTATTTAATGGACTAAACATGAAAACATAGACAAGCAGGGGTAAAAGGAAAATATACTTAGGCAGGGGCACATGGCGCGCATGGAGGCAGTTGCTGGCGTACGAGTCTGATCGACCTCTGCTACAGGTTTGACGGCTCAGGATTTGTCTCGAACGTGTGCGTCAGAAGCGTCAGTTTTAACGATCCCAAAGCTGCCACTATTTGGCGGCTCAGATGCTATCAGGAAGGAGTGGGCTAATCCAACGACGGAGGAAAAGTCTGTAAGAACAAGACCCCTGCGAACTTCAACCGAGCATCAGAGGGAATCCGATGCTCTGATGAAGGATCGGGGAGGTCCGGGCGTGTCATGGAGCTACTCCGCGTCAGCTAGAGTGGTCGGATGGAGGTGGCGACGACTGGATGTGTGTGATGGTGGAGGGGCTCCTAGAGAGGCTCCGCCTGAGCATCTAAGGGTCCTAAGTGGCCTTCTTGCACGTGTATGATATTGCAAAGAGTAAAGGGGACTCGGGGCTATGCTAAGGTCATGATTATTGCAGCTAGAGATGAAAGAAGCAACGAGGGATGAGGTTTTGGGTCTCCGACGAACACAGGGGGAGGAGACCCGACCTAATCTCGACTCGATGGTCGACCCTCAGGGTGAACCGGTCATGTAGGAAGATGCGGGGTGAGTCGAGGGTCTGATCGGAAAGGATAGGATTAGGTGGCGAGGCTCTGATCAGCTGGTCATAGTAGTGGTGATGACGACGACGTGAAATGGAAAGATCGAATCGAAAAGGGAAAGGCAATGGATAAAATGGGTATCTGAAGGTTCAGATGAGTTCCTGATCTTCAGGCGAAGGTGGACGTCGAGGTCTTGTCCTCAACTGAGCTGCAGCTGGATGGGAAGCTAGTCGCGGCAGTTCTCTGGACACAAAGTGAGCTAAGAGTCTCTGTCTCCTCTGGTGAATCCTAAGGCACTTCTCTAATGGCTTTCACTACGATGAAGGTGGCTCGGGGGGCTGTGGTGGCACGAGGGACGAGCTACCGTATGAATGAGGAGGAAGAGGCATTTTAAAAGAATATATAAATAATATGTACAAGTATAGAGGATATGTACAATACATAGTGAGCCCTATCTCTCTCTACTTATTTTACTTTACGATCAGGTCAAGGCTTGACCTTCTCTTGGGGTCTGGTTCACTCTGTATTTATTCTAAAGACATGATTCTTTTTCTTTTTCCTTTATTCTTTTATTTTTGTAAAATACATGTTAATTATGCATTATTAGCAAAAGCATGCAGAAAGCTAAATTATTGTATTTACAAGTATTTACAGGGTGTTTTGCCAAGAAGAAGAGATAAATAAAAGAATAAAGAGTGAGAATCATGGATTCATCAAGCAACATCAACGGTCAGTGGATCATTATCAAGAAAGGGCTTTAGGTGATGACTGTTGATTCAAAAGGTGGACTCAGAAGACAACTCAGATATATCAATACTATCGTTGTTATGCACCTTTCTGAACAAGTAAGGACCTTTCCATTTGCTCTGTAATTTCCCTATAAATAATCTCAGTCTAGCATCAAATAGCCATACTTTCTTATCAGGCTCAAACTGCTTATGGCTGATGTGAGAATCATGCCATATCTTTATTCGATCCTTATATTGTAGGCTATTTAAAAAGGTTATATCTCTAAGCTCCTCCAAGGATGCCAACTCTACTCTCCTATGATCTCCTATATTCTAAGGATCCAAAAGTATCTCAGTGACTGCCCAAAGTGACTTGTGTTTAATCTCAACAGGTAAGTGGCATGGCTTGCCATAAACTAGTCGGAATGGAGATGTATGTAAAGGTGTCTTGAAGGATGTCATATAGGCCCACAAGATTGAGTCCAAAAGCTGCGACAAATCCTTTCGATCTGGGCGGATAACCTTGTGTAATATAGTCTTGATATCCCTATTTGAAACCTTATCAAGACCATTCATCTATGAATGACATGGAGTGACAAATCTATGGTCTATGCTGAGCTCGTTAAAAAGGGCCCTTACCTTGTCGTGGCATGATATTCTTCCCCAAAAATCTACAAACATCCCTCGCATCAGCGGCTCATGCAGGGATGACCTCAACCCAACGACTCACATAATCCACAACCAACAAAAGGTACTCAAATCCCTGACTCTTAGGGAATGGGCGAATAAAATCGATGCCCCATGTGTCAAAAACGTCACAGAAGTGAATGGGCTGAATCGGCATCACGTCTCTATGACCACAACTGCCCATCCTTTAACAGTCAGTACACCACTTCATGAATTCATCTGAATCCTTAAAGATTGTTGGCCACCAAAGGCCAGATTGGAGAACCTTTTGTGTTGCCCATCTCCCAGATGATGTCCTCCTGCCTCAAGCTTGTGGCAATAGGTGAAGATGCTATGGTGTTTCTTCTGAGGAATACACCGATGCCAGACACTATCCCCTCCTTCATGGTAAAGAATGGGATCCTCCCAATGGTACAACTTGGCCTTCGCTAGGAAAGTTTCAAGTTATTGCCTGGTCCAACCTTGTGGAAATTTCTTGCCAACAAGATAGTTTACAATGACAGCATACCATGGGAGAGAGGTGATGGCAAGAATCGCCTTGTTTGGGAATGTCTCAGAATCCACAAGATGCTCTAATTGGGAGAGGTGGTCTGCCACCACATTTTTAACTCCGATTTTATCCTTAATCTCAATATCAAACTCCTAGAGTAGAATGATGCTTCTAGTCAAATGTGCCTTGGCATCCTTCTTAGCCATTAAGTACCATATGGCGATGTGATCTGTATAAATAGTCACTCTAGATCCGAGAATATAAGATGGAAACTTATCCAAAGTAAAGACTATGACTAACATCACCTTCTCTATAACAATATAATTCTGTTGGGTGGCATCCAAAGTCCTGCTAACGTAGTGTATGGAAACCGGTAATCCAA
This sequence comes from Ottelia alismoides, assembly GCA_037367405.1. Classification (NCBI taxonomy): domain Eukaryota; kingdom Viridiplantae; phylum Streptophyta; class Magnoliopsida; order Alismatales; family Hydrocharitaceae; genus Ottelia; species Ottelia alismoides. The sequence continues at coordinate 535,673 of JAZKJV010006381.1, forward strand.
CCCTCCTCTGCCCTAGCATATCCACTAAGACAAAATCAGAAGCATCCATCATGATCTCGGACGGGAGAGACCAATCGGGTGACTAAAGGACAGGAGCATGTACAACTAAATTCTCGAGATTTTCGAATGATGAATGATACTTATCATCTACAAGGAACCCGATGTCTTTCGTGATCAAATCAGTGAGCGGTCGGGCAATGCGACTGAAGTCCTGAATGAACCGTCAGTAGAAAAAGACATGCCCTAGTAAAGAACGGAATTATCTCAAATTGGATGGTGGAGTGAGCTTCTTGATGATATCCACCTTGGTCAGATCAACCTCCATGCCCCTGTTGGATATGATGTGACCAAGGATCTTCCCCTGAGTCATCATTAAATGACTCTTCTCTCAAGATAATACAAGGTTGATCTCTATGCACCGCTGAAGCACTCGGTCTAGGCAAGAAAGACAAGCATCAAACCCATCGCTATAGACTGAAAAATCATCCATGAAGACCTCTAAACAATCACCCACCATGTCCGAAAAGATGAAAGCATACACCTATGGAATGTAGCTAGGACATTACATAATCCAAAGGGCATCCGTCTAAAAGCATATGTTCCAAATGAACATGTGAATGTTGTTTTATCCGGGTCTTCGGGCACAATGGCTACATGATTATACCATGAGTACCCGTGAACCAAGCAGTAATGACTCTTCCCATCTAATCTCTCAATAATCTGATCAATGGATGGTAGAGAGAAGTGATCCTTCTTGGTGCCCTTATTCAATCGTCTGTAGTCCACAAAGACCCTCCAAGAAGTGGGTACTTGAAAAGCAATCTCCTCTCCAGACTCACTCACAACTGTAGTGGTACCTGTCTTCCTGGGTACCACATGTAATGGACTAACCCACTTGGAGTTGGAGATGGATTAGATAAAATCGACGCTCCACCACTTGGATATTTCCTTCATGACCACATCTCAAAGATTTGGGTTCAGCCTATGCTGGGACTCACACGAAGGCTTAGCATCATCCTTGAGATAGATGTGGTGGGAGAACATGGTCGGACTTATCACCTGGAGATCTACTACAGACCAACCGACTGCCTTGTGGTTCCTCTCAAGAACCCCCATCAAACGAGATTCTTGGTCATCTGTCAAATCTATTGAGATCATGACTGGAAACTTCTTTGGCTCACCTGTAAGGAATCTGTACTTCATGCTTTATGGCAAGGTCTTCAATTCTGGGCATGTGTGAGCTAGCAAATCTGGTCTCTGAAAGTTCTAAGTGAAGTCTATCTGATCTAAATGGGAGAACTCTCATTGTATCACTGAATCTAACGATGATGGCCTTGCTGGTGTATCTATCCACCGACTCAATCTCCGCTCTAGTTGTGGGATGTGTAGACATCAAACACGACAAATATTCCTCAAAATCCTCTACTTGAATTCTGTGTATGAGTCTGAGGGATCTAAATCACAAGAAAGGAAATCTATTTCGCTAACCCGATCGGAATCGTTAGCCTCTAAGGTATTCTGTGCCACAAGTGTGCTCTCCAAACTCTCATCCACTAGCATCTGTGAACTTGTGGACTCCAAAGATGTGACAAGAGCTCATGAAATCGGGTCTGTCCAAACTGCTTCATCATCTGTAATCTCAAAATTACACTCATGGTGGACGTCTAGCTCTGAGTCTATCATCTGCTCTGAACTCTACTCTTAGCAAGCTGAATCTCTAGCTCTCAACTCCTCAATCGACTATATTTGTATATGAAGGAGATGGGGAGATGCTTAAGTGCATCACGGAAGCATGATGATCGCATCGTATGCGATTGGAAGCGACTAGTCGCACAACTTGCTCGAGGCAGCGGAAATTAAATTTTTTTTCATGTGTTGAAATCACATGATCCAAGAACACTTCTCGGATCATTTCATCTAAACCACAAACAAGTATTAGGGTTACCTCTTGAAGCGTGGTTGCGATCGAGTCTCTAAACTAAGAGACCTCCTGTCTCAAGTCTGATCCGATGGAGGAGACGCTTACGAGCGTGTTGATGAAACGCATGCTCCTCGCAATACATGTTGATGATCCAAGCGGCGGATCTCCTGATCTTGACACACAAGATCCGACGTCTTCTTCACGAGCGAGGCACGCCGAAGGAGACAGAGATCCTCGAGCAAATGATCGGGCAGCATAACGACGACGCTGCGGCGATGGAGACTCTCTAGGGCATCCATGGTGGACGACCATATGAGAGAGAGACAGAGGGATGACGTGTAGAGGGAAAGAGAAAGAGCATTGTGTTTTTCATTAGCATATGAAGAGCAAGGGGTGCCCTTCTATTTATAATATTTTAGGATCCATGGATCTCAATCCATGGTCAACACAAATCCAATGGCTCTCATTGAAGCATTATTGCAACCCACAGTCTCCTATCTTTAGATGTCTCTGCTACTAGACGTGTTGGGGAGCACTTCCCTCCCTAGACAAGGACAAATGTTTCCACTTGTGTGGGTCTCATACTAGTAAATTCAATCCCCTCACCACTACAACTGAGTTGAGCCAAGTGAAAGGTGCATGTGTTCAAGTTATGTCATTATCAACAAGAGTCATGCGAGCGCTCCAAAATACTCTACTTAGGCAGTCAAGAATCCATTGAACCAAGTCTCACGATTCTCAAAGAATTATGGCAACTAGACCAGAAGTACCTCAATTCCAATTCATATAGGTTCATGTGATTAGGTAGATTTAAGGTCCAACCAAGCTCCAATCTTCGGATTTTACTTAGACTTGTTCAGTGACAAACACTGTCCAAAAAACTCGAATGCTATGCAAATGCTATGTATAATGCAATGAAAAATGTTTTTGTGATGCAATGTTTAAACTTTTGAACTTTTGATGGATTTTTGTTAAAGATTTTTCAAATGTTTTTGGATTTTTGAAAACAAAAGGTTTTTAATAAAAATAGGTACAAATATTTACACGGGGATGCAACCTATAATTATAAGAGTTGGGTTTTAAAGAATTTACAAGGGATAAGTGATTTATTTTATAAATATGTATATACAGTTAATAAAGGGTTCTAGTGTGATGTATATATTCCTCAAACATATTTGATGATAAAGCGAGAAAACCACGACGTGGCCCTCAGGTGAACAATCATTCGGATAATGGACCTCGTAGGGTACAGTAGTGTCCAAGTCCATAATTATTACACTTAATAATGAATGAATTACTCTCTCACCAAAATAAAAGAAAATTCTAAACTAAAATATAGTATAATTGGTCCCCTTGCTATGCTTGCTGCCTCTCCAACTAGTCATGGGAGGAAGACCAGTCTCCACCTTGCTTGGTTGCATCCTCCTCCTAAGAGGTCGTCCTCGCATAGCGGGCCCTCACAACAAACACAACAAAAGAGGTGTATTATCGCAATTAATAATGTATCAGAATAATAAATGAAGTATATACAAGTAAAAGACATAGAAAAATTTGTATAAGGAAAGAATTGAATGAATAAATAAATAAAAGAAAATAAATATATAAAAATTAGGCTACACACGTTGCTCCCCAACAATGGTTCCATAACGAGAATTTTATTAGGGTCTAATAATTATCCTCACTAAAAAGACAAGAATGTCATTGAGGCGACCACTCACGAAATGTTGTTTCAATCAACAAGTACCCACAATCTATAAATAAGCAATGAATAGCCAAAAATGTGAGGTACAACTTATTATACTCTACAAACAAAATGTATAGCATGTAAGCATGTATAGGTCGAATTACAAGATCAAACTAGGTAGCCAATGATTATTGTTAATCAAAACGCATGATGTACATAATTGTCTTTAAGTATTTTTATATGGGTTTTTAAATTTTAATTTTTTTTAATTAGATTAATGGTGACTATATTTACATAGATAATTTAATAATAATAATATATTTATTATTATATAGGTAGGGATATAAAAGAGAAAGAGACAATTAAATACAAACAAACCTTATATAATGTATATTTTTTTTTAAAATTTTGCAAACTTATAATTTCTTTTTGATCTTTGAAAATAAAATCAGAATATATGTATATAGAAAATATTAGCACATAAAATAAGTATATAGATAATGTACGTATAAGTATACATATAGATATTATATAGTATATGTATCTATACATAATCTTAAAAATCCATGAAAAATATTTTTTGGCTTTTTATCTTTTTTAATGTTTTTGTGATTTTTCTAGATTTTTTTGCATATTTTTAGATATTTTTAAAATAAAGAACATGCCAAAATAGGGATTTAATAATGACGCCAAATTGATTTGGAGATTAAAAATAATAAACAATGCCCAAAATTCATTAAATCAATTTTAATAAGTAAATAATAGTACAAAGAAAATTTAGGGTCACAAATAATTTTTTTGGAATTTTTGGTGGTTTTTCCTATTTTTCAAGGATTTTGGAGCTTTTTAATTTTTAGTCCTTTTATTTTTTCTATTTTTTAGGGATTTTTGGTCTCAAGCTATAGGTCATAATAAACAACATACATTTTTTTGTAACTTTTAAAGTTGGTTTAATATTTTTTGCCATTTTTATAACTATACAGGGATAAAATGCTCACTATTTGAAGTTTCATAAAGAAACGCCTAAAAATGTAGAATAAAAATCATGTCATGGAAGTTCATCATGAAAGCCATTTACATACAATTTTCCAAAATTAAATACACACATGAGCTATTTTTTAAAAAATAAATAGGAAAATAAATTCCAAGGCATTGACAGGGACCTATTTGCGATTAAAATAAAGTACACATCAATTTTAGAACCATTTTACAAAATCCAAGGGCATACATGCAATTTTACGCAAATTACTTAAATTAAAAAACGCCCTAGAATAGCCTTTTGCCAATATACAAGATTTCTGGTCCTCTGTGCAATTTTTTTTACAAAAGTATACACTGAATATACAATTTCATGTATTAAAAATAAATATAAAAAATGGAGGGGTGCACACACAAAATGCCCAAATCATGCGGCGAGCCACGCAAGTTGAGCTGGCGTGGACATGGATGCAATATTAGAAAACTATAGGGGCCACAATATAAATTTCACAATTTTATTTACACTCCAGACTATATTTTAAATACTAAAAAGAAATGATAAAAGTGGGCAGGGGTTTAGTGCAAATTACCCATATTTGCTTGCCATCCGACGGATGGGGATCTTCGCTAAAGCGCATTGGACGGCTTCTAATGCGCATTGCTCATCTTCATCCAACTCTCGGGACTTAATCTAGCACTACAACTCGATCCGACGATGAAGGAAGGGTCATGAAGAACAGGGAAGAACACCAAGGTGTTCTCCCTCGTTCCTTGAAGATCAATCGATCCAAGGCTCCTCCAAGGACATTCGGATGCTCTACACCTTGCTGTTACCGGTCTGTGTCTATTGGCAACCTCAGATGAGTTCAGGACTCGTCATAGGGATCCTGGAGAGAAGAAGAAGGCCCGACCACCAAGAGAGCCTTCATCCCTCTGAAAATCGACTCATTTCGGGTCTTTTGGTGTGCTAACTTGCAGAGAAAGGAACACGGGCTCAAGGCGATGCACCTCGACCCATTTTGAAGCTGTTGCGCGGGGCAGAATGGAAGGGCGGAGATGCTCCGATGAGCAACGGAACAAGGAGCATGGGTGGACTGATATGAGCGAGATCAGGTGGAATAGAATGGTGCTGGAGATGCAGAACATGGAGTAGAATGAAAGGGTGGCAAAATGGGGTCAAAACATGGTCAGAATCAAGGTGGAACATGGTCGGAGCAATGAGGTCCAGCGATCGAATTAAGTTAAATTACGCTACTTTAATGATCTAATGACTGAATTAAGTGCAGAAATGAAACTTCAGAATGAAAATCTAAGGAAAGTAAAATGTGTAGCTCTTACCTGGACGTGATGTCAAGGAGACAGACGTCATCAGAGCGCCGCTTGGACCTCCTCTCCTCTTCCTGTGGTGCTTGAACCTCAGGGAAAGCACCTCAATCACCGGTGAACTCTCACGCACATGATTGGGAGCACTATAGAGGTTGGAGAGGGGTAAAAGGATGAAAGAACGAATTTGTTATATATACTCAAGGTTCTGAGTAATTTTTGATCGAGATTATTGAGATGCTCGATTAAGATCAGAGGAATCTAATGAGTGGGTGTGGATGCCGATCGTGATGTGGACAATTTTCACGAAGGTCTTGAGGCATTTCGTCGATCAGAGTGATATGGCAGAGGCAGAGAAGATGGGGTGCTCGAGGTTCTAACAAGATTCAGAGGTGGGGAAGGATAGTTGATCGAGATCTGCAGTCCTCGCCTCCTGATTGGTCCATGGAAGACGATACATAACAAAATAAGAGCTTTTATAAAAATTTAAATGGATTAAAAATAATAAATGGCTTTATTAAATTTTAATTTTAAAATGAAAAATATTTATTATTTTTTGTAGTATTTTAATATGATTTTTATTTAATTTTACGAGTTAATTTGTTATAAGTACTTTTTACAAGTGTATTTATTGGTATACTAACCTATGTTTTGTATATTTTATTTTTATTTTTATTATATGTTTTGATTTTATTTTATTTTCATATTTTATATATTTATAACTTGTTTTGGTGTACACAAATATGTTTTTATTGTATTTTTATGATGTTGTTGGTACAATTAAATAAATAAAGGTATATATTATATATGTATAAGTATAGCTATTTTGTCAATGTATTTTTATAGGTTGTTTTATTTTTGAGTTTTCTTTATGGTTTTATTGTATTCTATATATTTACACATAGTATAAATAATATTTCCAAAATTATAAAAATATAAAATTGTAAAAGTAATAATAATAAGTAAAATGAATATTATATTTGGGTATATTGTACAATTAGGGTCCAAAACCTAACATTCACACCTTAGCTTCAAATTGGATGAAACCACCTTCATTAAGTAGCTTATTATAAATTATACATAATATAAATGATTCATTTACATTTTAAGTTTCTATTGAGGAGATATGGGTCTGGGATTTTTGAGTTTTGACTTTTTATTCTGAACATAAAATGTATAAGTGCATATTATTTTTGTGTAAACATAATTTTGTATTTTCTATGCATTTTTATCTAAAACGTTCATGTAAAAATTTTATTTATTTGAGGTGAAAACATCAAAGAATAAAATGGGTCTCAGAAATGATATATTGATGAATGAATAAATGGAAATTTTATTGTATCTTTGGTCCTTATCTCCCCCTACTTTATTCCTTGTCGACAAACTCAATTCTTGACTTGGCCTCGGCGTTTAGGGTCATAAAATATATTTGGCATTTTATTCTTTTACTTTTGTATTCTTTATTCTTTTATTTTGACTTTAAAAATGTATTTTATAAAGTATTTATATTGTGTTTTGTACAAATAATGAAGTGCTCATTTTGATAAAATAATGATATATACATGCATTTAACTAGGATTTTAAGGCCAAAATGAAAGAATCAAGGTGATAAAAGGGAGATTCATCAGTAGTGCGAGTTGAAGGCAGAGGTAGCACGACCGTGATGGAGGTACTAACGACAGCTATAAGTGAGCGACGGTGGGCAGATGAAGGTGAGTGGCACGTGGTGGACCGATGAGGTAAAAAGTCGAGGAGAGGGGTTCCACCTGAAAGCAGAGGTCGATGGCGGTGTTATCGGAGAGGAACATATGAAGCAGTGGTGGTTGATGAGTTCGAGGGAGGTAGAAATGATGAGCAAGGCAAGGCCGAGTAAGAGCTGGAAGATGCAAGGTGGTCGTAGGAGGCGGCTCTTGGGACTCCAGGAGGCATCAAAGATGAAGGCAGTGCGTGCTTGATGCAAAGAATGGAGGTGCAGAAGAAGGTCGTTGATGGACACGTAGAGGATAACGCTCCATGACCAAAGCTGGAGCAGAGCATCTTCACAGAGCAATACTATGACGATGGTTGGACGAAAGGATCTCACCGAGAAAGAGGTGGCTTGTCGAAGGTATTGCCACCCCCTCTGGTTCGGAGCTGCTCCCTTGGCTAATGTAACGGTGGACGATTGTGGTGGTGGTCTGGCAAAGGATTAAATAGGAGACGAGAGCAATCAGAGATGGAAAGGGGAGTCCGATTTTGGTTGACGGTGGCAAGGTTGATCGTGAAAGAAAATCAGAGATGGGGGTTGATCGGGATTGGTGATTGAAGCGATGAAATTCAATTGGGAGTCACCGACGAGATATACAGAGTGATGGTGTGGCTGTTGAATCGGGAAGGGGCGGCGGTCAGCGAAAGAGGAAAGGCGGTGATCATCAGGAGGGAGAAGATGAAGGAGGACCATCCGATCGATCGAGATTGGATGGTTCAGATGATGGCACATGGTACGGAATTAAAAGAATAATAAATAAAATAAATAGAAAGAATCCGTGTCATTGATGAAATACCCCTTCATCCAACGGCTCAGAAGAAGAGAAGTGAGGGGCTTAAGTGGAGAAGGGGGCGACGACACGTGGCGGCTCCAGGAGCAGGCACTATCGCTCCCAAAAACATCTGAGAAAAAATACAAAGAAAAATCAATAAAAAAAATTAGTAAACAATGTCAAATAAAAAAGTGTCCACCATGAAAGTTGTTCGCCTCAACGGTATCTACAATTTTTGTGAAGGGGCTAAAACCAAAATACATCATCTATGCAAAGTGATATTTTCAGTGTTATTTTATGTGTATAAAATACCATAGTTTTGTTATTTGTTTTTTTTTCATTTTTAAATAATATAATAATAAAAATAAAATAATATAAAACAAATAACAAATATTTACATGCTAATCTATTTTTTTAGATTTTTAATTAAGAAAATAGAGAAATAAAATAAAGAGGACTTATTGCACATACTCGTAATGAAGACTCGGGATCAGTCAGTTTCTTTGACTTCAATCTCATTTTGGATTTGGATTTTTATGTTTTTTAATAAAAATTTTATCAACTAAAATAATTGAAAAAGAAATAAAATAAAAAGGATTAATTATGTACATAAAATAGTAGGTTAAAATCGGGTAAAAACATAATGTACAGGTCCAAAACCCAACTTTCACATATGAGCTCCAGTTTAGTTGAACTTGATTTTGTTTTGAAGGTAATTGAACGTACATTAGCTCAAAAGTGAGTTGGATGAAATCGAAAACTGTATGAAGGAGATATCAATGTTAGTCCGACAGATCTGAAATTAGGGTTTTGATTTGTGAGTCACTTATTTATGTTAGTGATTTTTTAGTATTTTTTCTTTATTCTTTTTAGTAATATGTACACAATGGAGTGGTTTCAAGTAATTTGGAGTTAGAATGAATTAGTAAAAAATCAAGAAAGTTAGTTATTTTACAGGTCAATTTTACTCTAGAATTTCGGCTCCTCTTTTAATGCCATGGTGAGTGATAAAATGTGAATGCTATTTACACATGCATGAATGTTAGTTATGAAAGATAAATAATTAAATTCATATGAATATTGGATAATTGAGTTTAATTAGTCTCTTTTAGAGTGATGAATCTCATATTCGTCAATATATATATAGGGTTGATCATGTGAGAGCATGAGAGCAGTGATTCTGGACCACTAGATTCTATCGTCTCTCTCCTGATTGATTAGAGGAGGAGAGAGACGAGCAAAATCTAGTGGTCCAGATTCACCGCTCTCATGCTCTCACAGTTTTTGGCTCTCACAGGATCAACCCTCTCTCTCTCTCTCGCGCTCTATATATATACATATATATAGCCCAACACCTACATGTTTGATTCCCCATCACCTGTAGTCCGAACAACAACTGCCACTTGGGACCTTATGACCATCATACATCTAAATCACACCACCACCTACATCCCTCCCGAAATACCCCTCCACCCACCCTCGAACTCTTCTGAACATCCGCTAGAATTCAATGTACCTTGAACCTTTGTTTTTTTTCTCATTATACTGATTATTTAATTTTATTGTAAATTTTATAAGATATTGTATTAGATGAGCGAGCAGTACCATTTGAATGAAACAACACCTGGAAAACTTTAATTCAATATAGGTCAATTCGATATATTGTCCTAATCTATTATATCCCTACCTGCTTATGTATACATCAAGAGTTACGAGGTGCAATCATGGTATTTCCAAGCTTGTAAAATCTAGGGCTCAATAATTATAAAAATAAAAATATAACACATGAAGGAGGCATCACATCCCTAGATTTTTTGCACATGTCATCCGGTGTACATGGCCATACCCTTACATTGTGTGGAGGGACAAACATGTATGAATGAGACTCTGTGTAATTTTCAAGCAATATGCTAGTATGCATTCTACATGCTGGTCCTATCTTACAAATATTCATCATGTTGCCACACATCTTCACATCTAGCATTCTCATACACAATTACAAATATAAAAACACACATACTGATATAATATAATTACTATATTTACATTAACTATATAGGAAATAATGATTAAATCATTGGATATTAAATCATATAATTTTTACATTCACATAAAATGCATTTACTTCCATTAACACATTCATTATCAACATAGTACAACATACTTATATATATAGGGGGAACTTCTAATGAGGTGGACATTTCCTGGATGCATGGAAAGCCACGTCAATTTAGATATTTTTTCTATTTATTTTACAATCTCTAACACCATAATTTAATAATAAACATTAGCATAATATGTATATCATAAAAGATTTATGAAAATAATATTATATTTGACAGCAAATTTTAGTTATAATATGGATGCTATATTTTATAAAACACCATAATCACCATTATTTTACAATGTGTAGTTTATATTTTAAAAATTGTTACACAATTTACAAATTTGGTAGTGCCTTTTTGAATTTCAAGAAAGGCTCACCGTATTGGAAGGGCCCCCTATATATATGTATATATGTATGTATGTATGTTTGTTTGTTTTTATGTATGTATGTGTGTGTGTCTATATATATATATTTATTTATTTATATTATGGGAGGGGGCTCCTAGTTGGACGTGGTCTTTCTCAAGTTCAAGAAGACATCCATTCTCGGTAAAAAACATCAGCACTTTAGTAGAATAGGTAAACATTTTTTATTATAGCTGCACATTGTAATGCACTATACATTATAACATACAAAATCACACATTTTATTTTTTACTAAAACAAACATCAAAACTATGCATTATAATACAAAATATTTACCTATTGTACAAAATTATAAGTGCTTTTTTACAATAAAAGATGACCCTCCATAACTCAAGAAGGATTATATCCCATTTGACGTATCCCCTATATAATAATAATAATAATAATAATAATAATAATAATTAAGATATATATACTTGCACACTAAAAAATTAAAAGAATATATATGCTTTATTTCTTATGAGTGAAGAGGCTAGGGTTGGAGACCTTGTGAACTGGTCTTTTTTCGAAAAATAATGGCATTCAAATTCCAAATAAAGAGCCTGAGGGCCCAAGAAGTTTACTTATAAAAATGGACCGGTATATTTTCATTTGGGAAACCATGAAAAAAAATAAAAAATTACGAAACTTGCCATATTTTATATGCTGGTCAAAAAGACTTCATCATCGCATTTGCCTCCCATGACACCACATATAGATATGAACAAGCCTTTCCTTTTTTTGCATGATGGAATCTGAGTGCATGGACACCAATTGTGTATTAAGAACCCATCTTTATTGCTAGGTTATGAATCAATGATCCGTCTCCTTTATTATTTGATTTTGTCTAAAATCCTTGGTAAAATGCAAGTAAATATTCACTAATTCTCACTAATTAACATTCTAACCTCATTTGTTAATATAATATATTTAACACTTATTTTATCTAAAATAATATAATAAAGAAGAAAAATAAAAATAAAAGAAAAAGTGATGTAGATATGTAAATATGTACAGAGTGATCCTAACCGCTAGACTAGGTCAATATTGATGTGGTCGACAAAATAAATACGTAGGAGGAGATAATGACAACAATCTATAAAAATATCAGAAATCAAGAACATTAATATACAATTACACAATTTTCATCTTGTACAAATGTTTACCGATTTTATTTATCATTTAGAAAATCTATATTTAAAATATTATCTTCATAAACGTTGTTTATAATATATATAGGAAAAAATGGGGCTGCCCCGGTCCCATTTTTTGCATTTTTTTTTGCAAATATAATAATATATACTAATATATATATATATACCTCCTATATGTCATTCGAATTTCATCATAAACATAAACTCATATGCCCTCCATCTTGAACATGCAATTTTAACAGCCTAAACATTGTTGTAATCGACATGTTCTAGATGGAGAGCATAAGAGTCTCTATTTTTGACGAAATTTGAATGACAAATAGAAGGTATAAATAGACGAATATACATGGTGATATTTTTGAAAAAATAAAAAACACCCAAAAATGGGACGGGTGCAGCCCCACTTAACCCATATATTAAAATGGATTGATTTCATATTAAAATATTGATAGTATAAAATAAACTAAATGACATAACAACCCTCATGTCACCTCTTGTTAGGATAATGGGAAAAAATATGAAGAAGAAAAAAAGAAATAGGTTAGCCAACAATCTAAGGTAGTTATTACTAATATCCCTTAATTAATTTCTAACTATTATTGCTAAAATTCCATTGATTGTACCTTTCAAATCCATGAGGCTCCAACAACTCCTCCTTACCTTGCATTCCAAAAGAGAGAGAAGGAAAGAGTGGAGAGAGAGACCTGCAATGGGTAATATTTATCGCGTCGTTTGCAAATCCGACAACAATAGCTTTCTTTGTCAACGTCGAAGTCTTGTTCTGACAAAATCGGAGGAGGAACGACGTTGTCGACAGTGGTTCGAAGGCGGGATCGAGTCGACGGATTTCTCATATAGTCGAGGTATGTGTCGAACCTCGTAGAATTGTGACATAAGATTTTAATAGTTTCCTTCAAAAGTTCAAGTCATATGTTCGTAAACTTCTTTTTTGTTTTTTTTCTACCACTATCAAAGCCTAGCAGACCTGGATGTAGATGTCATAATTAGTTTTTCGTTAAATGTGAATTACTTAACGTTATGTGGCCTTGATTTCTGTGCAAATTCTGGATCATTATCTATTTAATCCCCCATGCATGAGTCAATTATCTTGGGTGGCAATCATGTTACATGGTCTTAGTTCACAAACAAATCGGAGCATCTTCTCCAAACCATGTAATCATAGGTCCACATGGACTTATATTCAGATGTTGGCTTTGCATGAAATTCTAGTATATATACTATTATATATTTGACATTAATGTTCTATGTAGCATCCATTTCGTACCACAAGCATATTATGTTGGGAATATGCGTTTTAGGAGAGGAACGTAATTCAAATACGAATTTTATGGTTACAAAATATTATCTACTCCAGTTATCTGATATAAATTACTTAAATTACATATCTATATCATTTCATGGGAAAAAAGGCAAGCAAAATATATTCTTTAATAGTTATATTATTCGATCAAATCGATAACAATGAGAACATTAGAGTTATTCAAACCCATTAACATCATGTCTTCACTGATGTGTTAGTTTTAGAATTAATACAGACTAACAGGGAATGTAGTTCAAAGCTAATTAAATTTCTTATACTTAGAACTTTTAAGTTATGAAATCATTGTGATAATTAAACACAATTAGGCATCTTTGTTGGATAATATCAAGTTTTGGCACCGACTCGAACTAACGGTCGTAAGGGCATAATGGGACAACGGCTTTCAGGGGCATGAGGCAAAAGATAAGGCCTCAACAATTGTAGCTACACTGTCATGATATGTCATGTTTATGAACCACTTGTGCCGGCAGTAAAACATCAAAGTCGTCTAAGAATTAATAATCAAGACAACCTTAAACACTGAAAACGTCATGGACACATATGCAATTTATTTTAATGCTACATGCATAAGTGCAATTGATGTAAATGTCATGTTCGTACGTGCAATTTCTGTTAATATTATGTGCATAGATAAAATTATGTTAAAGCTATGTACATAAGTGTAATTTACATTAATGGTGTGGTCATACTGTGTAATTTATTTTAATGTTATGTGCATACGTGCAATTCATACTAATGTTATGGGCATACATGTAGATATGACAAAACTTAAGGGTATATACACAAGTATGGTATGTGTTGCTTGGATATGAAATATATATATATATATGCCTTGTATGCATAATAAATTTAATTAAGAATTCGTATGTTAAGGGCATATGTGACTTGATTTCTACGTTGGCCGGCTTGACCTCAACTCAACACATACTGAGCATTAGGCTCATAACATGTGTGGTTAATCTTTTCCACGAGAATGTGAGGATTAAATCATTTACGGCTCAAGGGAGAATTCACCATCTTTGAGAAGTAGAATCGGCATGGTTTACGATTGGCTCACTTCGGAAGTATGTCTTTACTGCTCTTTTATGTTATTTTTAATACTATGGGTAACGATCCCAAAATATCCGTTGAGTTCTTGCTTCGACATAATTCTCGTATGATAAGGTTCGTTACAAATGGTATCAGAGTAGGAGTTCCTCTAAACATAAGATATATGACCAAATCTAACTTAGGTTCATTAGTTTTAGGAAATCTGAATATTTGACCTAACATTTCACATTTCGTCGTTGTAGATGGCCCCTCGTCATGGAAATGAGGAGAACGAAGATTGTGACTCTTCATCAACCCACGATATAGCTATGTACATGCAGCGACAAATGCTAGAATTGATGACTATGATGACTCAATAGTAAAAAGCATCAAGGACATGGCTTTGGTGATTTGACCTTGAAGACTTTCATACAGCATGACCCACCTATCTTCAAGGGATAATCCGATCTAGATAAATCTGAGCATTGATTGAGGGAAATGGAACTGGCATTCGAGGTAATTGATTGTCCTGAGGAAAAGAAAGTGATCTTTGGTACCTATCATCTATGGTACATTGCAAAAGAATGGTGGACTTCTTGCAAAAGTATACACTTTGATGATGCAACTACCATTCAATCGGGGCTTTGTGGAACGTTTCACTGAACGTTACCCTTCTCAGCATGCTCAAGATGCAAAGAGACTAGAATTCATCAAGCTTCTACTAGGGAGTTTGTTGGTGGAACAATATGCTTCCAAATTCAAAGAGCTGGAGTAGTACAGAAAAGAGATATGTGCAAATGAAAGACATCGTACTTAGATATTTATAGAAGGCTTGAATGCATGTTTGTACATGAAGGTGCTCACCAGAGGTCCTCAGACTTTTTCGGATGCAGTTTCAGCAGATGTAGAGATTGACTCGGCATATAAGAGGATCCAACTATAACAATGTGATGGGAAACGTCCCCATTCTATAGGAAATAAGAAGGGCAAAATTGATAAGGATCGAGGAAAGAAGCCACGAATTGATAACACCACAAAAGATAAGCCAGTGTATCTTTTATGCCCTCTTTGTGATAGAAGGCATATCGGGGAGTGTTATAAACTTACAGGAGCTTGCCTGGATTGTGGACAAAAAGGTCACTTCATTAGATATTGTCCCAAGAAGAAGGAACAAAACTCAGGAGACCAAAATAAGCATGTCAAAGGAACGATGTTTGCTCTACCTTCGGAAGATGAGGAAGATGGTCACGCTACAGTGGAAGGTACACTTTATATTGTAGATCATTTGAGCTATGTTTTATTTGATTATGGAGCATCACATTCCTTTGCTAAGAAGATAAATTTTGAGGCTATTGAACTTCCTTATACACTTGCTGTGACTTCACCGATGGGTGAACACTCCACTTTGGGTAACTACATGGCTCATGTACCTGTCCTAGTAGAAGGACACAATCTACCTGCCAACTTAATATTACTTTTGATGAATAACTTTAATATTATTCTAGGTATGGATTGGCCTTAGGAGCACTATGCAGCTATATATTGTAGAAAAAAGAAAATGGTTTTTAACAAATCAGATATTGCAGAACTAGTTATCCCGAGAGACAAAAAAGGAGTCAGATGATCTCGACACTGAGCGTGCAATGACTGGTAGATACCGAATGCATAGCTTATTTGGATCGCATAATAAGCACAAAATCCTCTATGGTGCAACTTAATGATTTAGATTTTGTACGAGATTTTCCTGATGTTTTTCCAGATGACCATTCGGGTCTTCCGCCTAATAGAGAGATTGACTTCACTATTGATGTACTACCAGATACTGCTCCCATATCTAAAGCACCAAATAGGATGACTCATGTTGAGTTAGATGAGCTAAAAACGCAGTTGCAACAATAATTATATAAAGGGTTCTTGAGACCAAGTATTTTCCCTTGGGGTGATCCTATCTTGTTCATGAAAAAGAAGGATGGGTCCCTTAGGCTTTGCATTGATTCTAGAGAGTTGAATAGAGTTACCATAAAAAATAAGTACCAGCTACCTCACATTGATGATTTGTTTGACCAATTGCAGCAAGCAACAATCTTCTCCAACATTGATCTTCGGTTTGGTTACCATCAACTTAGGATTAGGGATGAAGACATCTCAAAGACAACGTTCAGCCCAAGATATGGGCACTATGAATTCCTAGTGATGCCTTTTAGCCTCACAAATGCTCCTGTTGCATTTATGGAGTTGATGAATAGGGTATTTCGAGAATACCTGGACAAGTTTGTGTTCGTCTTTGTCGACGATATCTAAGTTGATTCACTAGATATGGAACAACACCGAGTTACTCTCCAATTAGTTCTTGAGACATTGCGGCAACACCAGCTTTATCTTAAATTATCCAAATGTGACTTTTTTCTTCAAGAAGTTGCATTCCCTGGTCATGTTTTGTCCATGAAGTGCATTTCTATGGATCCTGCAAAGGTGGAGGATGTTCTGAATTGGAGTCAACCCAAGAATTCTCAGAAAGCCGCAGTTTTCTAGGATTGGCAAGGTATTACAAGAGGTTCATTTGGACTTTTTCTATGATCTCCCTACCTCTGAAGTCATTGTTAAGAAAGGATGTATGGTTTGAATGGTCCCAAAGGTGCGAGAAAAGCTTTCAGGAGCTAAAGCAAAGATTGACGGTCGCTCCAGTGCTCACGCTACCATAAGGTAGTGGTGGATTTATAGTTCACAAAGATGCATCAGGCTCCGGTTTGGATGTGTCCTCATGCAATATGGACAAGTCATGGCTTACGCTTCACAACAATTGAAGGAAGCTGAAAGAAATTACTCGACACATGATCTAGAGCTTGCATCGATAGTTTTTGCGCTAAAAATTTGATGTCATTATTTATATGGAGAGAAATTTGAGGCAGTTACCGATCACAAAAGCCTCAAGTATATCTTCTCTCATAAGGAACTGAATATGAGACAAAGACAATGGTTGGAGTTTTTGTCAGACTATGATCTTTTCATTGACTATCATCTAGGAAAGGCAAATGCAGTCGCCAATACACTAAGCAGGAAATATGAAGGGAAGATCGCAAGTATGAGATTGCAATGGCAGTTAATGAAAGACTTGGAGGATTGGAACCCTTTTATTGAAAGAAATACTAGAGTTCTTTTGGTTGGAATGAAGATCCACTCGTCATTGGTAGAGAAGGGGGTCTTGGCTTAGAAGAATGATAATGACCATAAAAAATTGATAATCACTTCTCAGAAAGAAGTATATGATTTCTCAATTGGGGTAGATGGAGCATTAGGATTTCATAATAGATTATAGGTTCCATATAATAGTGAATTAAGATAAGAGATTGTTGAATAGCCTCACAACTTCATGTACACCATTCATCCCGGTACAACAAAGATGTACAAAGACTTACAACAAAATTTTTGGTGGCACATGATGAAGAAGGACATTGCAAAATTTGTGTCGGTATGTATTATTTGTCAACAAGTAAAGATTGAGCACCAGAAGCCTATAGGTCTTCTGAAATCACTAGAGATTCCCGAATGGAATGGGAACATATCACTATAGATTTTGTTAGCGGGTTACCAAAGGCAAAGAAAGGGTGTTTTGACATTATTTGGGTGATTGTTTATCGTTTAACTAAGTCAACACATTTCTTACTAATGAATCCATGATTCATTACATTTTGTCTGCATTTTATCTTAAAACCCTTAATAAATACATGTAAATATCCATTAATTTTCACTTTTTAACAAAATCCCATTCATGAATAAAAATGCACTTTTATGCATTAAAATCATGTAAATAAATAAAAGAATAAAAAAAAGAAAACAAAAAATGAAGACAAATTGTAGATATGTATATATGTACAATATGACTTGTCAAAATAGGTATAGCTGAAAGGTATATTTATAACCAAATCCTTGAAACCAAATTATCATGGATTGGTCGGCAAATAAATATGGAGGGGGAGATAAGGAAGAAAACAAAAAAATAATTAATTTCACACTCCACACATTCTTTATTAAATAGCCAATGAATACTAAAACTTCAAAGATTTTTTATTAATTCATATTAATATATTTCTCACCAAACTTTCTCCTAATTATTTCTAAAAATCTATAGAAAAATAAAAAAAGTAAGTTAAAAATATTACCTTGTATATATACGAAGAAATCCAACTTGTAAATTGTCAAAATCCCAACTTCCGAACATCATAACTTTCTCATACAAACAACAATTTCACTCTACTCACCTTTAAATTCATAAAATAATATCCTGTAATTAATGAAAGTGATTTCATTAAAATCGGAGTTCATTTGCAAGTTTTGGGACCTAACCACAAGTCAGTTTCTGGGCTATTTATTTTATTTAGAACACAATTATTTTAATAATTTTATAATTTCTAATTATTTTCTTGATCTTGTATTTTAACCCTAATTTATTTTTTGGATCTTATTTATTATTTTAAATAAATCAAAAACCCTAATTTATAGGTATAAATAAATATATCTTATACTTGTATTTATTAATATACTTAAATTAATTTATTAAAATCTACAAAAATTCCCAATTATTCTATTTATAATCTTATTAATTAATAAAATATAAAAGTAGTATACTATTTATTAATTTATTAAATTAAAAATTCAATAACTATTTATTAAGTATTGTTTATACTTATTTATTAATATAATATTTATATTACGTAAAATAATTATTGATTATTAAAACTAATTATACCATAATTTAGTTAATTTAATTATTTACATTTTTCATTTTAATGCCTATTTAAAATAATACTATTTACTGTTTATTATTATTTATTAAGATATTTAATTCATCTTGGCCAGCCAGGTGTTGACACGTGTCAGCAGCAGGGAGCTTCTTCTCCAAGAACAAGAACAAATAATCTGTTCTACCGGTCAACCTTCTCCCTTTTCTACCCGCCATCTCCTAACCTCTTTCTCTTATCTAATTCATTGACTTTCTTCTCCTAAATAACTAGATCCATGTCTACTATAGATTCCTACCTAAGCCCCATCATATTCATCTATAAAAGGCCTTCAACTTCGCCATTAACAACTAACTGCTCTTAACTACCCAGTTCCAGATCAAAGTTGGCCGTCACCCAACCTTCATCGTTGTGCCTAGCCTTGCTCCAGAGGTGACAGCTCTCGTCGAGGTGCCTGCGTGGAAGAGGGAAGATCGGAGGAGGGTTCCAAGGTGCGAGCCGCCTTGCATCACAGCTTCACCCCCGTGTTCAGCTCCAGCCACCGACCATCGAGCCACTGCCAGCGAGAGCATATATCCTTCTATTCACAAATATTCATCCATACTTTATGATTTTATTTCTCATTCTTCGTGCCTTCATTAGCCGACCTAATCGCGTAGTTAGGAACCTCAATCATCCTTGGTAAACGCCATAAACTCATACCCTTCAAATCCAATCCAACTCGCTTTGAATGTTTCTTCTATTTCTTGCATTTACTTTGCATATTTATCCCATAATCTGGAAAACACATTAAAGAACTGCAAATTCTTTAACTTTGTTGGCTGATTCACTTGTGAATCAAGCATTGTCACACTCGTTTGCAGGTTGTTATTACATTTAGAGCATCAAAGAATCATCTACAGATCAAAATCCTTGAAGAAAGCTCAGACCTAGAAACCTTCTTCAACTGCCAAACCTTATCAATCAGCCATCTTTCTCGATGCGATACAATCAACTTCCGACACCTTTGAAGCTTCCCACCTGTAGGCGAGCTTCAAAGGAGGAGTCTCCCTTCTTGCACTACAGGAGGCCAAAGTGTTCAGATGTTCGTCAGAGAGAATTTGGAGAAGTCGCCGTCATCGCCAACCTCTAGAAAGGGGAGGAACGTCTCAAGAACATGTGAAGCACATGTGTGTGACATGCATCCTCAATGGATGCTCCAGATCACGTGGTGTACTCTAATCTTGACCGTAGATTGCGAATTGGTGGCGAAATTGCAACATAAGCCCAGAGGAACTCCGGAACTATCAGCAGCTCCAAGACTTTCCAAAAATTGCATTTAGGTCCCCGTGTAATGACCTAAATACAATACTTTAAATATTCTTTTTAAGTCAGTCCTGATAGGGATCAAATTGTAACAGACTTAAAAACATTTCTTTGCACTTCTGCCCCTGAGCTATAGGGGTGGTTTGGACCTCATTCTTGTTGTATTTTTCTTTGATTTTTCTAGGGTAGTTTTACAACTACCCTAGTGGCATTTCTTATATTTTTTCGTCAATTTTTGTCGAGTATTTTCATCGCTTGATTTTTGTAATTTCGGTCAATTTTTGAGTATTTCTTGAGTCTTGTTGTAAAATCAAGAAGATAGTAAGATTCTCGGGATTTCTTTCATTCATCGAAAACCATCGTACGATTATTCTACCTCCTCTAGTTCAACCTAGGCAAACTTACCTGGATAAATCTTAAAGTGTATATAAAATAGGAGATTTCTCTCTCTCTCTCTCTTGTATTTTATTGATTTTTTTGTTTGATCGATCGGAATCCGATCTCCGTGGTTCTTCCTATAATCGACAACTCTCTCTTCTTTAATTAAACCTCGTGTTGGATTTCCGTTCATCACTTACCCATCTAATTAGAGTCTAATGAGAGCCTTGTTGAATTGTATGTGAATGAGATAGTAAAATTGCATGGTGTTCCGACATCGATTGTGTCAGACAGAGACACAAGATATGCCTCCTGATTATGGAAAAGCATGCAGGATGCTCTGGGTACAAGTTTGAAGTTTAATACATCATTTCATCCTTAGACCCATGGATAGTCTGAGAGAACAATCCAGACATTAGAAGACATGTTGAGAGCTTGTGACTTGGACTTTTTTGGAAACTGAGATCGATATTTAACTTTGGTTGAATTTGTATATAATAATAACTATCATGCAAGCATTAAAATGGCTCCTTTTGAAGCCTTATATGGTCGACCTTGTAGATCCCCATTGTGTTGGAGCAATGTAGGGGAAAAATACATATTGAGACCTGAACTAGTCCAAGCATGCACGGAAGGTGTGGAGGTGATTCGGAAGAGACTTTTGGCCACACAGAGGGACAAAAATCTTATGTTTATCGTTGAAGATAAGAATTGATTTTTGAAGTAGGTGACCATGTGTTCTTAAAGATTTCTCCTACCAGTGGAGTGGTGCGGTTGAAAAAAAGGAATTGAGTCCTAGATATGTGGGACCTTTTGAGATAATAAAGAAAGTTGGAGAAGTAGCATATCAGGTTGCTCTTCCACCTCATTACTCCATGTTGCATGATGTTTTTCATGTATCAATGCTAAGGAAGTATAATCCCGACCCATCGTACGCGAACATGAAGTTCTGGATATTCAGTCGAACATGACATATGAAGAAAGATCGGTGTGTATCGTTGATCGTAGGGAACACCAGTTGCGACATCACCTAGTTCCAATGGTCAAAGTGCTTTGTCAGCATCATCAAAGGGAAGAGGCAACTTGGGAGTTGGAGGACAAAATGTGTTAGTATTATCCACATCTATTTGGTAAGCCCCTTTTTTCTACAATATACATTTCGACGACGAAATTTCTTTAAGGAGGGTAGATTGTAACAGATATATTTCATATTAAAATGTTAATAATACAAATAAAACTAAATGACACAACAACCCTCACGTCACCTTTTGGTAGGATAATAGCAGAAAATAAGAAGAAGAAGAAAAAGAAATAAGTTTGCCAAAAAGTTAACGTAGTTATTCCTAGTATCCTTTAATTAATTTCTAACTATTGTTGCTAAAAATACATTTATTGTGCCTTTAAAATCATAATGGTCCAACAATTCCTCCATATCTTGCAATCCACAGGAGAGAGAAGGAAAGAGGATAGAGAGACCTGCAACGTGCAGTCTTTGTCGCACCATTTGCAAATCCAACAACTAGAGCCTTCTCTGTCAATGTGGAAGTCTTTTTCTGGAAAATTGGAGGAGGAACAATGCTGTCGACAGCGGTTCGGAGGTGGGATCGAGTCGACAGACTTCTCATCCTGTCGAAGTATGTGTCGAACCCCATAGGATTGTGACATAAGATTTTAATAGTTGCCTTCAAAGTTCAAGTCTTATATTCGTAAACACCTTTCATGTTTCTTTTCTACCACCGTCAATGTCTGGCGGATTTGGATGTACATGTCATACATAGTTTTTGTATATACGTGGATTATTTAAACTTTAAGCGGCCTTTATTCTAAGAAAATTCAGAATCATATGTCTGATTAATCCCCAATGCATGAGTCACTTATGTTGGGTGGCAATCATGTTGCATGATCTTAGTTCAAAACAAATCCGGAGCATCATCTCCAAGACAAATAATCATACGTCCACATGGACTTATATTCAAATGTTGACTTCACATGAAATTCTAGTATGTGTGTATATATATATATTATATTTGACATTAGTGTTCTATGTAGCATCCATTTCGTACCACAAGCATATTATGTTGGCAATACACATTTTAGGAGAGGAACCTTACTCAAGTATGAAATTTATGATTACAAAATATTATCTACTCCAGTTATCTTATATAAATTACTTGAATTACATATCTATATTTCATTTTTTGGGGGAAAAGGGTCAGAAAAAGATATTCTTTAATAGTTACATTATTCAATCAGATCGACAATAATGAGAACCTTAGAGTTATTCAAACCCCATTAACATCATGTCTTCACTGACGTGTTAGTTTTAGTACGGACTTACATGGAATGTAATGCAAAGTTAATTAAATTTATTATACTTTGATATTTTAATTTATGAAATCATTGTGATAATTAAACACAATTAGGCATCTTTGCTGAATTATATTAAGTTTTGGCACCGACTCAAACTAAGGAGTCGTAAGAGCCTATAAAGCCAATGCCATCCGAGGGCGTGAGGCAAAAGATAAGTCCTCAACAGTTGTATCTATACTATGGCACCGACTCCATCTAAGGGGTCGTAAGGTCCAAAAGGGCCAACACCTTTCGGGTATGTGAGGCAAAAGATAAGTCCTCAACAGTTGTAGCTACACTGTCATGATATGTAATATTTGTGAACCGATTGTGCCAGCGGTAAAGCATCAAAGTTGCCTAAGAATTAACAATCAAGACAACCCTAACCATTGAAAATGTCATGGACGTATATGCAATTTATTTAATGCTATTAAGTGCAATTTATGTTAATGTCATGTGCATGACGGGCCGCAGACCTACCCTTTCTAGTGTTGTCGAATAGACGGTTTCGTTGCAGTCGGATAGATCCGCGTCGATAAAAAATAACCGCACGAATCGCTTAATCGTCGAATGAAATTATGCACGATTTTATGTTTATTTAGCCTGGGAAAGCCCCAGGGTCGACTCAAGGAGGCAAAGGAACAACTCGGGGTCAAGTTAGATGGATTAGATTGCGATTTTCCAAGTGGGATTTTTTTATTGTTTTGTGCAAATAAAAATGGAAATGCACTGATGCGAATGAACTAGGTTTTTAAGAAAACCAACAACTTAGCCAAATTTAATTTTGATGCGAAATTAATTCAAAACCGCCAAATTGTATTTTTCCTGTCAACCTAATCCAATAATGAATGTAAATGTATTTTTTTGTAATTTTTGGGTTTAAAATGCACAAATGAAAAATGCAAACTTTTTTGGGATTTGTATGCAATTTTTCATGCAAATGGTATGCAAAAATTATGAAAAATTTACTAGAAGTTAAAAATGATGAAATGAAGCTACACTAATATTTTTGGAATTTTCTGACACTTTTTGATTTTTTATGAATTTTTTTACTGAAAGAAGAGCGATTGTGGATATTTAATTCCTAATAACTTAGAGGCATCATTCCCAATTTTTTCGCAATTTTTGGAGCAATAAATGACTATGTGTGAATTTTAGAGTATAATTGGGAAAAATATCACTGATTTTCAATCTCTGATTTTTAATAAATAATCGGATGCTCACAAAAATGTAAATAAATAATCGCAAGATAAGAAATTAGATGCCCATCAACATGAGATTTTTTAATAAATAAAATGATGCAAAAATATTGTCCAACTTAACGCTCAAAGACAGGGATCTCTTTGCAATAAAAAATTGAAACTAACAAACTCAACTAGGCACAGGGGCACTTCTGTAAATAATTAACTATGCAGGACAACTTTGCAAAATGCATAAATACATTAAAATGAAAAATGGACCTTTTGCTTTTGCTTTCTTCCCACGTAGGAGCGGCTAGGGCATCTCGCGCAAGGAGATTGGAGTGCGCGAGGGTGGTGGCATTCTCAAACGCACGCAGCGGCGTGGCGCACGGGGCGGAGCGCGAAGAGGAGGCGGGGAAGCGGTGCTCTAGGCAGCGCGGCTGGTGCGTTAGCGGCGACAAGGGGCGGATGGCGGCGTTGAGGGGCGACGACGCATGCGAGGGAGGTTGAATGGTGGCTCGCGAGCAGGCCGGGGTGGCGCGGCTGCGGCGTCCAGGGGCTGCGGGGTGGATACCGCGTGGGGGCGGCGCGCGCGTCTAGAAGCACGTCCAACGCCGACCTCCCCCGCAGCTACGCGAGGTGGTGCTGGCGGTGGGTCCTGCGGAGGAGGTGCGCGGGCCGCGCAACGGCGGTTGTGCGCTGCGGTGACAGGTGGCTGGAGGGGACGCCTGCGGCGGAGGTTAGGCCGTGCGACGAAGCGGCAAAGGGCGTCGCCGGGCCTGCGGCTACGGCACGGTGGAGAGCACCGAGAAACGTGCTGGGCGCGCGCGTGGAGCTTGGCTGCGCTGGGGAGTGGAGCTGGTGGCGACGGCGAGTGGCATTGGCGGCGTCGAGGAGCGAAGCTGCTTGCGCCTGGTTGGGGTGTGGTCGTGCGCCGCGTGGAGGAAGGGGGTGCCCAGCCGCGTTGGAGGCAGGGAGCGAGCTGGGGCAGCCTGCGGAGGAGATAGTGGCGTGAAGTCCAGGGGCCGGCCGTGAGGGCTGGTGGCTGGGGGGACTGGAGACCACAAACGGGAGCGCGAATGGCGGTGCGAAGCCGGCGAAGCAGGACCTCCAAATTTTATTTTTTTTGTATTTCGTTTTTTATTTTTTTTGTTTCCTATGTAATAAAATGAGAATGAAGATATGGTGTAGATAATGATGGTGGTATGAATGATGAAAATGTTTGGGTGGTAAAAAATATGATGTTGTGTTTATAATGGTGATCAACACGAAAACAAAGAGATGATGTTAGATAAAAAAATGAAATGAAAAGATATGATAGAGTACTTACCTGCGGTTTTGCCAGATGTGGAGCTGCGTCGTGCGGCTTCCGGTTGTGACCTCAAGAAGGGTGGCACGGACCTTCGAAGTTGGAGCAGCTTCCTACGATGGATGCTGCGACGAAGTGGTCGAGACCACCTCGGACTCGCTGTGGTCGGAGGTCGTCGCTCGACGGTGATTATCGGTAGATGTCACCTACAGATATCCGGAGCTCTCTCTCTTTTCTATTGAAATGGCAGATGATGAAAAATGGAGGAGGAGATGATAATATAAAGAGGATGAGGGAGTTAGAGAAGACATGGAGAGATTGGAGAAAATGGTGGAGGAAGTGGAGAAGATGTGGCTTGGAGTGGAAGGAAAGTAAGGGGAGAAGAGGTAAAAGGGAGATTAAATAAACAAAGTAAAATATAATATAAGTAGGCTACTTAAAATAATTAAAATAGTAATAATAAAATAATAATAAAAAAAATCTGAAAATAATAAAATAAATCCGAAAATAAGAAAAAAATGGGGTGACATGTGGCAGCTCCAGGAGCTGCCACATGTCGCTCCTAGAAAATTCAAAAATTAAATGTAAAGAAAAATCAAAAAGAAATAAAAAAAGGATTAAATCAAAAAGTGGTCAACATGAAATTGCTCGTCTCGACGAGATCTACAACTTTCATGAAGGGCCGAAAATCAAAGGAAATCATCCGTACAAAAAATGTATTTTTGGGTGGTACCTTATAGATATAAAATACCGCATTTTATCTTTTGTAATTTTTTTGTCACTTTTCATTAAGAGAAAAATCAAATCAAAAATAGAGAAAATATGAGAAGAATAACTACAACTTAATCTAATTTTTTTGGATTTTTAATAATTAGGAAAATGAAAGGATAAAATATAGGTGTAAAACGGTCATTATGTACAATGTACAAAAGGGTTCCAAAATTCAAGTTTTGCATACGAATTCCGATTTTAATGAAATTGGTCTTATTTCGAAGGTCTTTGAATGTATATTACTTTAAAAGTGAGTAGACCTAATTTGGAGGTTGTATGGGAGAGATATGTGCATTTTAAGGTCTAAGGTCTTCAACTGGGTTTGGGATTTTTTGGGTAATTTACAAGTTAGTATTTTTTTTGATATTTTTCTTTAATTAGTGTTAGTAATATATACACAATAGAATTGGTTTTATTGGATTCAGAGTTAGTATAAAATATATACAAATAAGGTATTTTATCTAATATACAGGTGAATATTTACAAGTGAATTGGGCTTCTTATTTTATGCAAATATGAATGCTAAAATACAGATATTATGCTTGCATGCATGAATGCTAATTATGCAAGATAAGGGGAAATATGCTCCTATTTACTCGGGAACAAAGCTCTATTTTCAACTTTTAGAGTGATGAATCATAGATTCATCAACCCCCTATACTTAGATCTTGCTCGTCCCCGAGCAATTAAAATGAAATGCAAGAGTGAAATGATTTTGGGTTCCATACCAAGGTCATGAACAAAAGTTGAAAATGGAGTTTGACTCGACCTTTGGATTAACAATGTGGCAGAACCTTATTGGGATCTGAACTTAAGATCTAACAGACTTCAAGTTCCACAAGTCTTCTATTCAAGACGCCTCAACAGTCAGGTCAGAACAAATCCTCAAACGCAAATTTCTGATGACTATGATTCTTACTTGTACTGTGTAAATGTAAAATAGCTCTCCACATCAAAAATGGCTCATAAATAGCCTCCTCTAACAAGGTAACTCAAATAACCCGGTCCAGTAACTCTTTCCTCGAGGAGCGGGGTATTCCCTTCTAAGTTCAAGTGTGACCAGCTCAAGAGGAGGGGGTAGAGAGAAGAATGGGCGGTAGCCAGTGTATCTACCTATCCCGTGATGCCTGACCAGTGTAGCCAAGTCATCCAGCTGCATTTTCTTTGCTATTATACATACTCCGACAGGTATTTTATTTTCACTTGGACCTGTTTGATTTTTTGGAGTTTTTGCATTTTTTTCTTCTTTTTTTCTCTTTTTTTTTGAACTATATACAAGGTGCAGCATGTACATCAAGAGTTTTTCCTCTTGAGCCAGTAGACTATCCCTCTTTTGAAGCATTATTGCAACCCACAGCATCCCGTACTTAGATGTCAACACCACCAGACTAGGTTGAGATGCACTACCCTCCCTAGAGGAGGACAGATGTTTCCACCCGTGTGCTACTCCAAGCTAAAGGATTCTACCTCCTCACCACCTCATCAATGAAAAGCTATGTGCTTTGTGCTTGTCCAAGTTAGGTAATTATCTAAAAGAATCATGTGTGTGCACGAGATATTCTATTTAGACTAATCAAGATGACATGTGAACATAGACTTGCGGACTTAAAGAATTAACTCACTTGACCTGAGAAATCTTAACTCCAGTTCCTATAAGGTTCCTATGAAATTAGGTGGATTAAGGTCAAATCAAGTCCTTCCTCAACATCTACTCATAACTTGGTTCAAAACCCACTAGCTTTTCACCTTGCATATGCAAGATATGCGGATGAGATGCAGATGACATGCTATGTAGATGAATGAAATGCAAGACTCTCTTTTTTTTGAATGCAAAGATGATATACAAGAGTAAATAAGAATCCTAATTTTTTTGTTTTTGTTTGTTTTCTATTTTTTTTTGTTTTTTTTCAAAACTTTGGTATACCTCCTATGTTACAACAATTTACAAGAGTTTTATAAGTATTATACAGATTATACAAGTGTTATACAATATACAAGTGTACATTTTTTTTTCAATTTTTACAAAAGTTTTACAAGTATTATACAACAAGTAATAAATTTTTTTTATCAATTTTTACCCACCCGTAATTATTGCAAAATATATACAAAACTACGCGAAAATATGCGAAAGTACGAGCTATGGGTAAAGTATATATGTAATATATGCAGCCCCCCTATACTTAGCGTGTGCTATGTCCTCAGAGCATGAAAAGCGAGGAAAAAGACATAGCTCGTGCTAAGCATCGGAGAGCTAAAATAAAAAATGTATAGAAGTTGCTCCGCCCCCTATACTTAGGCTCTGGCAGCCTAAGTGTAGAAGAATATCAAAAATGGGGCGGGCGAGGTTAAGAGGGGAAATGGAGGAGTATATACACGGTGGGCATCAGTTCCCCCCTATACTTAGGCTCTGGTCAGCCTAAGTATAGGACAAGAGTGAGTGCGAGAACCGATGAGATCTAAAGAATGTACAAAGAATGATGAAGAGACTCGAGTCACTCTCTCCCTATACTTAGGATCTGATCATCCTAAGTATAGCCATAAAAAGAAATGATATGGAGCTGGGGTGAGTGATTCGAATCATTGGGGACGGAGGCAAAATATATACAAGGAGAATTGAGAATATACATGGATCAAGAAGGTTTGTGACGTACCTTCTTGCGGGATCGTGGATGTGGGTAATATACAAGTATGTCGCTGTCGGAATCGTCCTCAGATGAATAGTAGTTAGGTGAAGGGATCGTCCAACGAGGGTCGACGCACGACTTCTTACTTAGATACAGCTTAAGAACAACCGAACTGAGCCCACTCATAGAAATCACCTTGTCCGGACCCGATTAGGATTCCTCTGAAACTTCCTTCTCCAGAATATTGAAGGAATTTTTCTTAGTCGGTTTTCTAGAACCTGAATCATTGAGAGGGAGATGAGAGTGACGCGCCCTGAGAGGTTCGGGGGAACATCTCTCGACTTCCTCTCACTAGATACCCGACTAGAAGAGGGAACAACCATGCTTTTATGTGGAGTCAATTTAGTCTTGGTTGTTTCTTTTGAAGGTCCGGGTCGTGGTGTGGTGCTGACTATGGGTTCCTCATCAGACGAGTCACCATATAGATTGTAATATTCCTGAAGGGTTAGCACATGTCTCAGAAAGGTTCTAGTGGTCTCAGCTGGCTTGGCATTATTGGGCTCTTGTGTCGGATCATCAAAATGGTCAAGTCAATCAACAAAGGTCATGCCCGACTCAATGATAGATTCTGATCGTGAGTCCTCCTTAGAAGCTGTCACGGTGGTGGTGCAAGCAGTTGATGAAGTGGAGGTGTGGGGAGTCTCAGAACCACCGGTCGTCCGGGTAGTCGGTCTCTCAGGTGTAGCAAAGAGGTGGGACTCATCTTCCTCTTGATGGTCACGACTGTCAGCGGATGTGCAGGTCACCTTAGAGTAAATTTTATCAAAGAATGGATGAGGTCGAAGCGCTCTCAATGCTGTAAAATCGATTTCCCGAGTCTCGCAATCTATAGTCGCCTTAGCTAAGGCTAAGAACGGCTTCCCGAGAATAATCAGAGTCTGGGAAAACTCTCCTCGATGCTCAATGTCAATGATCGTGAAGTCCACCTGGAGTAGAGTACCTTGGAAAGTAACGATGACTGAAATATTTCCTCTCGGCCGTTTGATAGATCGATCAACCACCTAAACGATCTCTCTTGACTTTCTGATTGGTCTGAGTTTGAGCTTGTCAAACACAGAGGTCGGGAGGATATTTATCAGTGAGTCATCATCGATTCTCGCATGAGTAAAGATGGTGTCTTTGATTTCACACTCAACTCGGGGCAACCGCTTCACTCTACGGCTTTTGGTCTTTCTCCCCATCACCAAGGAGGTGGCCATAGACACTATGTGTCTTTCAGTCCTTGTCCTCTTATTACCCGACATCTTGGGCATCAATTTACTCTTTACAAATCTCTTGAGGTCGAGGAAGTGATCTATGGCCTTTATTAAGGGAAGTTTAAAAATCATATCTTCATCGAGTGCTTCCCTTAGGGTGGGATCCAATTTTTCTAAATCTTTTTCATTTTTAATTTTTACGGATTTTTCAGATTTTTCAATGTTTTTGGTCTTTTGGGGATTTTCAATTTTTTTGTGTTTTTAGTGGATGAATGATCAGACTGTGGATTGGAAGGCAAGGGGTTAGTAGAAGAGGGAGATAGAGTGGACTACAGCTGTACATGATGTGTCGGCTCCCTAATGTTTGCTCTGTTTTCAACCTCAAAACTACTCATGTCCTTTTCCACTTTTATTCCTAAGCTGCCAGAAATTGAGTTCAATATTTCCACGACATCTCTCAACTTATTACCTAATGTTTCATTTTTCTCAATAAGTCGAGAAATGTCATCCTCCAGAAAATTCTCATGACAAATCATGGGAGAGTTCTGCTCAATTGGAGGATACTGCTGAGATATTTGGGTCTCATACTCAACATATCTAGACTCTGGCATGTAATGTTAGGTCGAGTATGGACCATCCAAATGGCAAATAGTGGTCGGAGCCTCATATGATGAAACAAGGACTGATAAGTCTAGCTCATGAGTCCAATCTTGTGAATGTATATGTTCTCCGAATGAAGGATGGTTAATGGAAGCTTGATCACTAAAGTCAAACAAGTCTGGGAAATCATGATGTGCAGACTTCTCCATTCGGGTTGTTCGATCGACCATGTTATGCCCTAAGGTCAAGTCGGGATGTGTATATGTGAATTCTTGTCTGGTCCCTACTTGAGGTGAGAATGAAGTATGTGGCGGCATATAATTTTGCCAATCATCTATCTCAGCAGTGGCTTGCTCTTCATTTGATTCATTGATTCCTGCAAACTCTCGAGAATAAGGACAGTCAGCCCAAGATGGAAGTGGATCTGGAGTGTTGGAATATGGAGTAGGTGAGAAATGGGAAGAAGTGGAGAAGTCAGTCGAAGTTCTGACTTCATAATCGGATTGAGGTGGAGCCGACCATGGGTAAGGGTCTCCCGTGGGTGACGGAGGATACATAGAAGAAGGTGAAGGTGAAGATGAACGATATATGGTCGAGGAGGATTGACCAGAGGTCACAGGGTATGGGGAATAATATCCCGACATCTTGAAGAGGAAAGGAAGAAGATTGAGGTAGAAAACGTGCAATTACACAGGATAACGCACACGGACAGACACAAAGACAAACGCAAGAGCAAACCCCGAGTTCACACTCAACACGTTGAAGGACCCGAAACCAAATCCGATTAATCTAGTTGATTTTAAGTGTGAGTTTATCAGACAAGATAGCAAAGGTTACGCAGCCTATAGGGAAGTCATCTCAAAGTCGGATGCATCTTCCCTTCTTAACATGTCGCCTAAGATACCGTCGGTCCTTCCTTTCTTCGCTCCTATCCCAAGTTGATGGATTCAAAGACCTGCCCCTATCTACCAGCAAGCAGGCGGAGGCTGACAAGGCCGGAACTTCACCCCAGGGGGTTATTGAAAACTTGTCGCAAAGTACCGCAATTTTGCCCCTATCTACCTGAGACAGACGAAAGCTACTTGGTACTAGTCAGTGAACCTTAATAAATTCAACTTGTGATATTTGCTAGGATTAGTTGGAACGTGATATGGAAGGCGGGGATTTGGGTTCTACCTTAAGGTGTTCACACACACTCAAGTACCCTCACTCAGCCTGAAAACAAGGTTGGGGTTATTTTCCCACAAACAAGGGGTTATTTTCCCACAAACAAAGGTTAATTTTAATCAATTGTTTTGGTCCAATTCAATTAGCAGTCCCGATTTTGAAGATTAGTTGTCACTGATATTAATCCACAGAAGCAATCACGTCTACCGTCCAGTCCCAATTCCATTATCCTAGGTTTAGAAAACCACGAGAGAGAGTGAGAATCGGAAAAAGCCGATGCAATCGAGAAAATGATGATGAATGCTGAGTGGAGAATACTTACAGTGATCCCTTCGCTTTTTATGCAGGATGCAGAACAGAATTGAAATCTTTATACTACATGCAAATGCAGACGAGAAAAGCCGCTCCTAGACAGGCAATACTATTAACGAGTGAAGAACCGATTATATTTGTCTAAGTCATGCGGTCTAAGTGTGTCTTTTATGTGAAGTGTGTGGTCCTAAAGAATTACGAGCACAAGCAAATCCTATAGTGGCTCGAGGAGCTGCTAGTGCAAGCCTATTCTAAAGATTCAATCCACATAGCACACGGGGACACGGTTCCACTATGTTTGCACACGCGAGAACCTATACGGGAACCGCTGTAAATGCAGACACTTTTTACAAGTTAAAAATATGGAAATATTTTTGGCATCTCAACAGCCGACTTGATCCAAGAATCGTCAGCCTCCGATGCACTTCGAGATGCGGCAACTTCAAGAAAGCTGCTCCAAGTCCACCGGGACCTCACACAAAAAGATGCAAAAATGTCAGAGAGAGATATATACAGAAATGGTCAGAAAAATAACTAAAGAAGAAATGGATAATTACAAGATGGCTCGGGGGTCAGACTACCCGAGTGACTGGAAAATGTAAATCTAAATTTCTAAAATAATCCTAGGTCGTTTGCTTCCCCGGCAACGGTGCCTTTTGACGGACCGCAAAATTGGCCCTTTAATAGTGTAGTTTTAAAACTTGAAATTGTCATCGCAATCGGGCCAAATTGGGCTCATCAAAGAGACCATCTAATTTAGATATATCAATCAAATCGGATGGTCATGAATTTATTTTTATTTTACTTGGCAAGAAACCAAGGTCGAACTCAGGGGCACGAGCCTTTCTCTAATTATTCAGATTTTCATTTATTTAACTCAGTGTTGAGTGAGAGAAAATATAGGTCAAAAAGATGCATAAGACACAAAAGACAAAGCATTAAATTGAAACATGCATTTTTTTATTATAATTTTATCATGCAAATAAATGCAATGAGATGTAATGAAAATATGCCCGAAATGATAATTACTTGATCCATTAAAAATGCGAGTCAAACAGAGTCGAATAATGAAGTGCTCTTCATTTATATAGCAATTAGGCATAAGAAACATAGAAAACCGGACACTTAGTCAATTAAATAATGCACTACGATTCATAATGCCAAATCTAAAATATAAACATGCCATAAGAAAGACAACGAGAAGAGCTTCAAAATAAAAATGAAATCAACTCAATCGGACATATGAAGCTCAAGATATGCAAGAAAAAAAGCAAGGGTATAACTGAAAGGAAACATGAAAAGATAAATACAAATAAGGTCCCTGGGAAGGCCTAAAGTGAAATGAAAATAAAGCTCGAGGACTTCCCTGTAAAAGTTCCACACGCGCGGGGGCCTATCTGCAATTATGAAAACCCGCGAGGGTTTAAATGTAAATAACCCCAGGCGCGCATGGTCAGCACGTGACTTCAGGACCGATCTGCAATTTTGAAAAATCCGCGGGGCGTCTCTGTAATTTGCCCAGAACTGCACGTGACTAACACGTGCAATCCCAGGCTCGGTGGACATCTGGGCTCGGCGGAGGCTCGACTTTTGCTTCAGATCGTCTTCTGGCTCGGCAGAGGTTCGGTCATGCTCGGAAGCGGCTCAGGAGCTCCAAGCCTGGAGGGTCGAGGAAGAAGGCTCGGGGCAGCTCAGGTGTTGACGCGTGGCCAATTGTATGCCATCCGATCACGGAGATCTGATGGCTCCTGCCTGATCCTGGAATCGATGATGTGGCTTCATCAGGACCATTGGATGAACTCCGATGACGAGCATCCAACGATGCCTGCTCCTCCATCTTCCTCTGCAGCTGGCGTCGACTCTCAGATTGTTCTCCAGAAGCAATATCCACCGCCCGTCGGCGCTTTGATAACCGTTGAGTATTTGCAATTTGGATGGTCCATACTCGACCCAGCATTACATGCCAGAGTCTAGGTATGTTGAGTATGAGACCCAAATATCTCAGCAGTATCCTCCAATTGAGCAGAACTCTCCCATGATTTGTCATGAGAATTTTCTGGAGGATGACATTTCTCGACTTATTGAGAAAAATGAAACATTAGGTAATAAGTTGAGAGATGTCAAGAAAATATTGAACTCAATTTTTGCCAGCTTGGGAATGAAAGTGGAAAAGGACATGAGTAGTTTTGAGGTTGAAAACAGAGCAAACATTAGGGAACCCACACATCATGTACAGCTGGAGTCCACTCTATCTCCCTCTTCTACTAACCCATTGCCTTCCAATCCAGAGTCTGATCATTCATCCACTAAAAACACCAAAAAAATTGAAAATCCCCAAAAGACCAAAAACATTGAAAAATCAGAAAAATCCATAAAAATTAAAAATGAAAAAGATTTAGAAAAATTGGATCCCACCCAAAGGGAAGCACTCGATGAAGAATTGATTTTTAAACTTCCTTTAATAAAGGCCATAGATCACTTCCCCAACCTCAAGAGATTTGTAAAGAGTAAATTGATGCCCAAGAGGTCGGGTAATAAGAGGACACGGACTGAAAGACACATAGTGTCTATGGCCACCTCCTTGGTGATGGGGAGAAAGACAAAAAGCCACAGAGTGAAGCGGTTGCCCCGAGTTGAGTGTGAAATCAAAGACACCATCTTTACCCATGCGAGAATCGATGATGACTCACCGATAAATATCCTCCTGACCTCTGTGTTTGACAAGCTCAAACTCAAGCCAATCAGAAAGTCAAGAGAGATCGTTCAGGTGGCTGATCGATCTATCAAACGACCGAGAGGAAATATTTCAATCATCGTTACTTTCCAAGGTGCTCTACTCCAGGTGGACTTCACTATCATTGACATTGAGCATCGAGGAGAGTTTTCCCAGTCTCCGATTATTCTCGGGAAGCCGTTCTTAACCTTGGCTAAGGTGATTATAGATTGCGAGACTCGGGAAATCGATTTTATAGTATTGGGAGCGCTTCGACCTCATCCATTCTTTGATAAACTTTACTCTAAGGTGACACCTCTCTGCTACCTCTCTGCTACACCTGAGAGACCGACTACCCGGACGACCGTTGGTTCTGAGACTCCCCACACCTCCACTTCATCAACTGCTTGCACCACCACCATGACAGCTTCTAAGAAGGACTCACGATCAGAAGCTATAATTGAGTGGGACATGACCTTTGTTGATTGCCTTGACCATTTTGATGATCCGACACAAGAGCCCAATAATGCCAAGCCAGCTGAGACCACTAGAACCTTCCCGAGACATGTGTTGACCCTTCAGGAATATTACAATCTATATGGTGACTCGTCTGATGAGGAACCCATAGTCAGCACCACACCACGACCCGGACCTTCAAAGGAAACAACCAAGACTAAATTGACTCCACATAAAAATACGGTTGCTCCCACTTCTAGTCGGGTATCTAGTGAGAGGAAGTCGAGAATTGATTCCTCGAGATGTTCCCCCGAACCTCTCAGGGCGTGTCACTCTCATCTCCCTCTCAATGATTCATGTTCTAGAAAACCGACTAAGAAAATTTCCTTCAACATTTTGGAGAAGGAAGTTTTAGAGGAATCCTCATCGGGTCCAGACAAGGTGATTTATATGAGTGAGCTCAGTTCGGTTGTTCTTAAGCCGTATCTAAGCAAGCAGCCGTGTGTCGATCCTCGTTGGACGATCCCTTCACCTAACTACTATTCATCTGAGGACAATTCCGAGAGCGACACACTTGTATATTACCACCTCCACGATCTAGCAAGAAGGTACGTCACAAACCTTCTTGATCCATGTATATTCTCAATTCTCCTTGTATATATTTTCCCTCCCTCCCCAGTGATTCAAATCACTCACCCCAGCTCCATATCATTTCATTTTATGGCTATAATCAGATCCTAAGTATAGGGGGGAGAGTGACTCTAGTCTCTTCATCATTCTTTGTACATTCTCTAGATCTCATCGGTTCTCGCACTCACTCTTGTCCTATACTTAGGCTGACCAGAGCCTAAGTATGGAGGGGACTGATGCCCGTCATGTATATACTCCTCCATTTCCCCTCTTAACCTCGCCCACCCCATTTTTAATATTCTTCTACACTTAGGTTGCCAGAGCCTAAGTATAGGGGGCAGAGCAACTTCTATACATTTTTTATTTTAGCTCTCCTACGCTTAGCACGAGCCATATCTTTTTCCTTGCTTTTCGTGCTCTGAGGACATAGCACACGCTAAGTATAGGGGGGTGTGTATATATTACATATATACTTTACCCATAGCTCGTACTTTCGCATAATTTCGCGTAGTTTTGTACATATTTTGCAATAATTACGGGTATGTAAAAATTGAAAAAAAATTACTTGTTGTATAATACTTGTAAAACTTTTGTAAAAAATGAAAAAAATTTGTACACTTGTATATTGTATAACACTTGTATAATCTGTATAATACTTATAAAACTCTTGTAAACTGTTGTAACATAGGAGGTATACCAAAGTTTTGAAAAAATAAAAAAACAAAAAACAAAAAAAACAAAAAAAATAAGCTTCTTATTTACTCTTGCATATCATCTTTGCATTAAAAAAAAGAGAGTCTTGCATTTCATTCATCTACATAGCATGCCATCTGCATCTCATCTGCATATCTTGCATATGCAAGGTGAAAAGCTAGTGGGTTTTGAACCAATATATGAGTAGATGTTGAGGAAGGACTTGATTTGACCTTAATCCACCTAATTTCATAGGAACCTTATAGGAACTTGAGTTAAGATTTCTCAGGTCAAGTGACTTAATTCTTTGAGTCAACAAGTCTATATTCACATGTCATCTTGATTAGTCTAAATAGAATATCTCGTGCACACACATGATTCTTTTAGATAATGACCTAACTTAGACAAGCACAAAGCACGTAGCTCTTCATTGATGAGGTGGTGAGGAGGTAGAATCCTTTAGCTTGGAGTAGCACACGGGTGGAAACATCCGTCCTCCTCTAGGGAGGGTAGTGCATCTCAACCTAGTCTGGTGGTTTTGACATCTAAGGACGGGATGCCGTGGGTTGCAATAATGCTTCAAAAGAGGAATAGTCTACTGGCTCAAGAGGAAAAACTCCTGATGTACATGCTGCACCTTGTATATAGTTCAAAAAAAAAGAAAAAAGAAGAAGAAAAAAAATGCAAAAACTCCAAAAAAATCAGACAAGTCCAAGTGAAAATAAAATACCTGTTGGAGTATGTATATTAGCAAAGAAAATGCAGCTGGATGACTTGTCTACACTGGTCAGGCATCCTGGGATAGGTAACTACACTGCCTACCGTCCATTCTTCTCTCTACCCCCTCCTCTTGAGCTGGTTGCACTTGAACTTAGAAGGGAATACCCTGCTCCTCGAGGAAAGAGTTACTGGACCTTGTTATTTGAGTTACCTTGTTAGAGGAGGCTATTTATGAGCCATTTCTGATGTGGAGAGCTATTTTACACTTACACAATACAAGTAAGAATCATAGTCATCAGAAATTTGCGTCAGAGGATTTGTTCTGCCCTGACTGTTGAGGCGTCTTGAATAGAAGACTTGTGGAACTTGAAGTCTGTTAGGTCTTAAGTTCAGATCCCAATAAGGTTCCGCCACACAATTAATCCAAAGGTCGAGTCAAACTCCATTTTCAACTTTTGTTCATGACCTTGATATGGAACCCAAAATCATTTCACTCTTGCATTTCATTTTAATTGCTCGGGGACGAGCAAGGTTTAAGTATAGGGGGTTGATAAATATGTGATTCATCACTCTAAAAGTTGAAAATAGAGCTTTGTTCCCGAGTAAATAGGAGCATATTTCCCCTTATCTTGCATAATTAGCATTCATGCATGCAAGCATAATATCTGTATTTTAGCATTCATATTTGCATAAAATAAGAAGCCCAATATTTTTGAGGGTATAAATGGCCGAATTTGAGAAAACTCAAAACATAAAAGTTGTAGATTTCGATGAGATCTACAAGTTTTATGTTGACCAAAAGTGGAGAAGAGATCATCTGTAGACACCAAACAATTTTAAGTGTATTTTTAAGGCTAAAAATACCACGGATTTTAGTTTTGTGATTTTTTGTGGGTTGGACTCTAATAATTACAGGACATTATCTGGATTTTATTGACACAAAGCTAAGCAAAGGGGTTAATAATTGAAAATTAAGATGATGAAATTAGGTTTCATCACCCCCCTATACTTAAACTATGCTCGACCTCGAGCATCAAAGAGAATGAACAAACTGGATTAACCACCTTGTGTATGTGAGTACATGATCTAATTTGTTCAAGTCGACTCAACTTTAGAGGTCCAAAATTCTAGAGTTCAACCCAGCTTTAATCAAGAGGCACCCAATTCCTCTAAATCTCCAGACTCTCTCTGATGTACATATAATCTAAAGGATATGAAATTTAGTGTTGACTGCAATTCCGAGAGTAGAGTCAAATCGTCACCTAAAGTCTTGGGCCCAAGAAAATCTCCCAAGGACTCAATCCTCTACACTATGGAGTAAATCAAATCTTGCATCCAGTCCACCGTCTCTTTAGTTGTCAGGCTTAGAAAATGTAGATGGCAGGCCAGTAATGGAGGGTATGGGATTGTGTCATTTCTTCTCTCCCTCTCATTAGAACAAGGATTCTCTCTAGTCCTTTTATGCAACACATTTTTTTAGTGTTGATCAGTGCGTCCGTCAAGAGAAGTTGGAGCCGTCTGCACATGTTTTCTTGGGAATACACCGGGGTGTGTCTCTTTCGAGTACCTATCGTACCTTCGACACCCAGACTTGTAGCATTTACGATGCAGAGCCCTTTTTTGGTGCAAGCCCGACTCCTGGTCCTAATAGCGGTGGTCCAAGTGGACACTTTGGAAAGTTTGGGAGCGCTCGCCTTTGGTGGAATCTCTTTGATATTTGGCTTTGTGGATTGAGAGCTTTTCTTTGACATTTCATGTATCTATAGTAATTTTGGCTAGCTCCACTGCTTTTACCAAGAGTTGGCACACACTAATCAACATTTTTTATTTATTCACACCCTGGCACTTAGGTCAATATCAAGAGATTTGTATAAGAACCAAGCTCTCATACTGGCTAATATTTACTGACACTCAGGTTTCATGAAGCCTCCAAAGATTTTATCCCATCCTCGAGCATCATTAGATCAAGTCTAAACTCGACTTCCCCATCCCAATCCCCCAAGTGAAGAGTCAACTCATCTCATAAAAACCGCAGTCGTGCATGTGATGTGCTGATCATATTCTTCATGTCTGAGACTAAGCATGAAATATAGCATGCAAATCTAGAAACCTAGGGAAATGTGGATGATTAAGTCTATGACCCTGATGGCTAAGGCTGGTTAACCTAAAATCTCAAAGACCTCATAAAACTAAGTTTCCTTGATCATTTCAGATCCTGGGTGGAAGTGTAAAAGCAAAGGATTAATCCAACTCCTTCATTCAAAAACAATTTTTTTTGGACTTCAAGAGATATTAGGAGTGTCTAAACTCAATTAAGCATCTGCATTCAGCCAGTATGGATGTAAGTACATGCCGAAGCCCATTGCTTGAGGACGGGGCCTTATGCGATGTCCTCTAAACCATCCAATCTGCTAAGGGCGAACCCTCACTGAACGTGGCTACTTAATTAGGCTTAGTAGTCACTAATGGCTCCTAAAGGATTTTTAGGTTTTTTCTAATTTTTATGGATTTTAATTTAAAGGTTAAAACACATGTTAGACTCAACTTTCCTTGGAAAAAGAGATAGAAAATTTTCAAAACCATGTCACACAAATAAAAAGTTTTCTAAATATTTTCAAATTTTTTTTCAAAACAAGGAAAACTCATTTTCAAAAATATTTTTATCAAAATAGTGTAACATAGTATAGGAAAAGCCGTGAAAAACATTTGAGTCCACTTAGTCCAAAGAATTTTACTTTAGCCAAAAAGTTTTAAATTTTTCAAAATTTTCAGATTATAGCTAAAGTATACGGTATATACGGTATACCCCCTATACTTAAACTTTGCTATGTCCTCATAGCACTAGATGATACAAGTCCATAGGTCTATTTAAATATAGAGAAATATACGGGACCTAAGAGGGGATCCCCAAATACTTAGGTTAGAAATAACCTAAGTATAAAGGCAAGGAAAGGAGAGTAGAGAAAATCACGGGGGCTCGGGTCCCCCCTATACTTAGGCTGAGATTAGCTTAAGTATAAAGATGGAGTTTGATGTTGGAAGAGACCCGAGGTGAACAAAGAAGAAGGATGGATGTACAAGTGATCGGATGAATCTACGGAAATGGATGGAGTAACTAAGGCTCTAGGGAGTGTATCGAAGCAAACATGGCTCAATCAAGCAAGCAAGACCCTCAATTCCACCAACTCACACATGAAACCAACCGAGGTTGGTTTATTATCTTGTCGGTTTTATTGGTGATAAAACATTTGATGTTTACGCGGAGAAAAAAATGTTAAGTGAAAATCAATGCGTAAACGAGGGTGTTTCTCTCCCAAAACCAAAATTTTACTCCATTTTATGTTGACTTGCAATTAACAGTCCCAATTTTTCTTAACGTTGTCACTTATTAAAGATTAGCACATAAATCAAGAAATCATCGTCTATCGTTCATTCCCATTTTCCATTAACCTAGATGATCATGCTAGGAGGGGAAACTGAGAAAAGCCGTGTATTCGATAAAACCATGATCTAAGCTAAGTGAGAAATCATGCAGTGACTTGGCGAAAATACTAAAAATTTCGGGGCTATTTGAAAACCAACATAATATTTATGCAAGCCGAGAAAAGCAACACCTAACATGCTTCTATTAGCGGTGAAGAATTTCTTTTAAATTTGGCTAAGTGAGGCGATGCTACGTGCGTATTTATTTATAATGTGTCCTACCTACGAGCAAGCACGTAAAAGATGAAAAATGAAAATACGCTCAAAGAGCCACAAGCCTGGTCCTAGGTCGACACTTAAGTGGGGACGCTCCCCACACAACCACAATCGTTCGATTACAATCGCGAGCCTTCGATCGAAGAACGCTGTAAAAGACGAATTATTACAAGTTAACATGACATGCAAAAATAAAAATGCTAGACACATTTTTTTCTTTCTTTTCTATTTGCTCCACGTATGTTTCTGCGGCTCCTCGCAGCGGGAAGCGCCAGCTCCTCGCCTCCTTGAATCATCAAGGGTCCTGCCACAAAAACAATGGCTAGAGATCAATAGAGAAGAAAATTTTACAATGCAAGACAAATCGACAAATTGACCTATATAAAAGAAATACTAAATTAAAAAAAACAAAAATCCAAAAATACAAGAAATGAGTCGTGCCCCCGACAACGGTGCCATTTGATGCACCGCGGACCTATCCTTTCTAGTGTTGTCGAATAGACTGGTTCGTTGCAGTCGGATACATCCGCGTCGATCAAAAATAACCGCACGAATCGATTAATCGTCGAATGAAATTATGCATGATTTTATGTTTATTTAGCCTGGGAAAGCCCCGGGGTTGACTCAAGGAGGCAAAGGAACAACTCGGGGTCAAGTTAGCTGGATTAGATTGCGGTTTTTCAAGTGGAATTTTTTTTATTTTTTTATGCAAATAAAAATGCAGATGCACTGATGCGAATGAACTAGGTTTTTAAGAAAACCAACAACTTAGCCAAATTTCATTTTGTTGTGAAATTAATTCAAATCAGCCAAATTGTATTTTTCCTATCAACCTAATCCAATAATGAATGCAAATGTATTTTTTTGTAATTTTTGGATTTAAAATGCACAAATGAAAAATGCAAACTTTTTTGGGATTTTTATGCAATTTTTCATGAAAATGGTATGCAAAAATTATGAAAAATTTGCTGGAAGTTAAACATGATGAAATGAAGCTACACTAATATTTTTGGAACTTTCTGACACTTTTTGATTTATTTATGAATTTTTTAAAAAACAGAGCGATTGCGGGTATTTAATTCCTAATAAATCCACGAAGTTAAATTATCTAGAGATTGATTTATCTCAAATAGATATTTCAATGAAGAATATAAGAGAGTTAAAATTTCGCAAAAATATAATGCATGGATTTAATTAAAAATCAATTACAGAAACCATCCTACAATTTATTTTATGCAAATGACAACTCCGAATTAGACGAAACATGGACAGTAATTAAAGCACACTTAGAGGCATCATTTCCATTTTTTTCGCAATTTTTGGAGCAATAAATGACTGTGTGAATTTCAGAATATAATTGGGCAAAATATCACTTATTTTCAATCTCTGATTTTTAATAAATAATCAAATGCTCACAAAAATGTAAATAAATAATCAAAAGATAAGAAATTAGATGCTCATCAACATGCTATTTTTTATTAAATAAAATGATGCAAAAATATTGTCCAACTTAACGCTCAAAGCCAGGGATCTCTTTGCAATAAGAAATTGAAACTAACAAACTCAACTAGGCACAGGGGAACTTCTGTAAATAATTAACTATGCAGGACAACTTTGCAAATGCACAAATAAATTAAAAAGAAAAATGGACCTTTTCCTTTTGCTTTCTTCCCACGCAGGAGCGGCTAGGGCATCTTGCGCAAGGAGCTTGGAGTGCGCGGGGGGAGACGTCGTTCTCAACCGCGCGCGGCGGTGCGGTGCACAGGGCAGAGCGCGAAGAGGAGGTGGGGAAGCGGTGCTCTAGACAGCGCGGCTGGTGCGTCACCGACGGCGAGGGGCGGATGGCGGCGTTGAGGGGCGACGACACCTGCGAGGGAGGTTGAAGGGTGGCTCGCGAGCAGGCCGGGGTGGCGCAGCCACGGCGTCCAGGTGCTGCGGGGTGGATACCGCGCGAGGGCAGCGCGTGCGTCTGGAAGCATGTCCAACGCTGACCTCCCCCGCAGCAACGCGAGGTGCTGTTGGCGGTGGGTCCTGTGGAGGAGGTGCGCGGGCCGCGCAATGGCGGCTGTGCGCTGCGGTGACAGGTGGCTGGAGGGGACGCCTGCAGCGGAAGTCAGGCCGCGCGACGGAGCGACAAAGGGCACCGACGGGCCTGCGGCTACGGCGCGGTGGAGGGATCCGAGCGACGCGCTGGGCGCGCACGCGGAGCTCGGTCGCGTTGGGGCATGGAGCTGGTGGCAACGACGAGTGGTGTTGGCGGCGTCGAGGAGTGGAGCTGCTTGTGCCTGGCTGGGGCGTGGTCGTGCGCCGCGTGGAGGAAGGGGGTGCCCAGCCGCGTTGGAGGCGGGGAGCGAGCAGGGGGGCTTCCTGCGGAGGAGATGGTGGCGTGAAGTTCAGGGGCCGGCCGCGAGGGCTGGTGGATGGGAGGACTAGAGACCACACATGGGAGCGCGGATAGCGGTGCGAAGCCGGCGAAGCAGGACCTGCAAATTTTATTTTTTTTTTGTATTTTGATTTTTTATTTTTTTGTTTTCTATGTAATAAAATGAGAATGAGGATGTGGTGTAGATAACGATGGTAGTGTGAATGATGAAAATGGTTGGATGGGTAAAAAATATGATGTTGTGTTTATAATGGTGATCAACACGAAAACAAAGGGATGATGTTAGATAAAAAATGAAATGAAAAGATATGATAGAGTACTTACCTGCGATTTTGCTAGATGTGGAGCTGCGTCATGCGACTTCCGGTTGTGGCCTCAAGAAGGGTGGTGCGGACCTTCGAAGATGGAGCAGCTTCCTGCGAGGGATGCTGCGAGGAAGTGGTCGAGACCACCTCGGATGTCGCCGTGGTCGGAGGTCGTCGCTCGACTGTGATTATCGGTAGTTGTCACCTACAGATATCCGGAGCTCTCTCTCTTTTCTATTGAAATGGCGAATGATGAACAATGGAGGAGGAGATGAGAATATAAAGAGGATGAGGGAGTTAGAGAAGACATGGAGAGAGTGGAGAAAATGGTGGAGGAAGTGGAGAAGATGTGGCTTGGAGTGGAAGGAAAGTAAGGGGAGAAGAGGTAAAAGGGAGATTAAATAAACAAAATAAAATATAATATAAGTAGGCTATTTAAAATAATTAAAATAGTAATAATAAAATAATAATATTAAATCCGAAAATAATAAAATAAATCCGAAAATAAATAAAAAACGGGGTGACATGTGGCGGCTCCAGGAGCTGCCACATGTCGCTCCTAGAAAATTCAAAAATTAAATGTAAAGATAAATCAAAAAGAAATAAAAAAGGATTAAATCAAAAAGTTGTCAACACGAAAGTTGCTCGTCTCGACGAGATCTACAACTTTTGTGAAGGGCCAAAAATCAAAGGAAAACATCTGTACAAAAAATGTATTTTTGTGTGGTATCTTATAGATATAAAATACCGCATTTTATCTTTTGTAATTTTTTTGTCATTTTTCAATAAGATAAAATCAAAATAAAAATAGAGAAAAGATGAGAAGAATATTTACAACTTAATCTATTTTTTTGGATTTTTAATAATTAGGAAAATGAAAGGATAA
The DNA here is from genome assembly GCA_037367405.1 of Ottelia alismoides. Lineage (NCBI taxonomy): Eukaryota > Viridiplantae > Streptophyta > Magnoliopsida > Alismatales > Hydrocharitaceae > Ottelia > Ottelia alismoides. Next base: position 580,610 of record JAZKJV010006381.1, read on the forward strand.
AATATAGGGGTAAAACGGTCATTATGTACAATGTACAAAAGGGACCCAAATCCCAAGTTTTGCATACGAACTCCTATTTTAATGAAATTGGTCTTGTTTCGAAGGTCTTTGAATGTATATTACTTTAAAAGTGAGTAGACCTAATTCGGAGGTTGTATGAGAGAGATATGTGCATTTTAAGGTCTAAGGTCTTCATCTGGGTTTGGGATTTTATTAGGTAATTTTACAAGTTAGTATTTTTTTTGATATTTTTTTAATTAGTGTTAGTCATATATACACAATAGAGTTGGTTTTATAGGATTCGGAGTTAGTATAAAATATATACAAATAAGGTATTTTATCTAATATGCAAATGAATATTTACAAGTGAATTGGGCTTCTTATTTTATGCAAATATGAATGCTAAAATACAGATATTATGCTTGCATGCATGAATGCTAATTATGCAAGATAAGGGGAAATATGCTCCTATTTACTCAGGAACAAAGCTCTATTTTCAACTTTTAGAGTGATGAATCACAAATTCATCAGTACATACGTGCAATTTCTTTTATATTGTGTGCATAGGTAAAATTATGTTAGAGATATGGACATAAGTGCAATTTACATTAATGTTATGGGATACATGTAATTTATGTTAATGTTAAGTGCATACGTGCAATTCATATTAATGTTATGACATACAAGCAGATATGGCAAGACATAAGGGTATATATGCAAGTATGGTACGCGTTGCATGGATATGAAAAAAAACCTTGTACGCATAATCAAGTTAATTAAGAATTCGTATGTTAAGGACATATGTGAATTGATTTCTACGCTAGCCGGCTTGATCTTGACTCGACACATACTGAGCGTTAGGCTCATAATTTGTGTGGTAACTCTATTTCAAGAGAACGTGAGGATTAAATCATTTCCGGCTCAAGGAAGAATTCACCATCTTCAAGAAGTAGAATCTGTATGGAATTATTATTGGCTCACTTTGGAAGGATGTCTTTATGCCCACTAGAAAAAGGAAATCGTGGAGATGATTTCATCTAGTCCATTTATCTTTTGTATTATTTAAGGAACTCATTGACCTTTGTCCTAATTATTCGTATGGAAAAGTTTTTTTAGTTGTTTCTTTACTGCTCCTTTATGTTATTTTTAATGCTTTGAGTAACGATCCTGATATGTCCGTTGAGTTCTCGCTTCCGCATCATTCTCGAACGGCTGGTTCGTTACAAGTATATATATAATATTTAATGTAAAAATATATAATTACATTAAACCAAAAAAACGCAAAAGCCAATTTCAAGATTCATAACTATTTATAGAAAATTTCATATCTACCAAACTAACTTTTAACTTTCATTTTGTAACTGATACTATTTATTAAAAGTATCAAAATATTAGAATAAAATATGCGAGTCTTGGAATTTTAACCCCCTCTATATATATATGTACAATATGTATACAAAACTTCCTTATTTTTTATTTAATTATTCTTAATTCCATTTTACTCAATTCTTTTTCTGTTTTTTATAAAATCAGTAGAAAATACAAAAATATAAACTAAATTAATTATAAATAAATACCAATTAATCATAAAACCGAAAAGCCGCAATGCCGAACTTCTGAACCTCATAACTCGACCATATGAATTTCGAATTGGTATACTCACTTTTAAAGTTCATTTTATAAAATTATCTATCAAATAAAAGTAATTTAACTCAAATCGAAGTTAATATGAAAAAAGTAGCTTTTGGGAACTATTGATATACATGTACAATGTATTTTAATTTTCTTCTATTTAATTTTTGTTACTTCTTGTATTTTTATTTATGTTTTATTAATGTTATATTATTAATATAAAATAAAAATAAAATTTATTAAAAAAATAAAATAACTTAAAATAGTAATTTACATAAATTATATAGGTGTAATATACCTATATTATTTATAAAAGATGGGGAGACTACTCCATGGAGCAGCTAAGTTGGCTGCTCCACAATGCATTTTACCCCAATTTTTTATTTATATGCAAAATTCAACCATGTATATTCATCTATATATCCCTCCTTTATGTCATTCCAATTTCGTCACAAATATAGACACCTATGCCCTCCATCCAAAACATGCCGATTAAAGCACATTTAAGACCGTTAAAATTACCTGTTCTAGATGGAGGGCATATGAGTCCGTTTCTGACGAAATCGGAATGACATAAAGGAGGGATGTATAGATGAATATACATGGTAGAATTTCGCAAAAAAATTTAAAAACAATTAGGGGAAAATGCTCCGTGGAGCAGCCACTTTAGCTGCTCCATGGAGTGGCTTCCCTTTCCTATTATTTAGATATGTATATATATAACTAAATAAAATATATTATTTATATAATTAAAGTGTATTATTAAATTATTTATGAAATTATTTATAATTTTTTAATTAAATAATTAATTTTTTTTATTTTAACCTTGATTTGGCTCGTAGTCAAACCTCTTCTCTTTCCTCGTCTTCTTCCTCCTCTCTCTTCTTAATCCTCCTGCCTTCTTTCTTCTCCCCTTATTCTTCTCTCTTTTTCTCCTCCCTTCTTCCTCCTCTTCTCACTACCCAACCGTGCAATGGCTTGTTCGTTAGGCCATTCCACTTCCTCTTTGTCTTCTTCGTTCGCTTCTCCCTCTTCTATTTAAAGCTCTTCACCCCTTCATTTCCAGCATCCGCCATTTTCTCCCACCTTCCTGTGAGCTTCCGTACAGGATATCAGAGTGAAAGCGCTTCTTTGTTCGTCGTCGAAGAAAGGTTGAGGGCCAAAGAAGGATGAGATCGTCATCAGCATAGGTTTACTCTGCCACGATCAACCACCACATATGATGTCATGTCGAGGCCACAACCAAGAGCTCCGCTGAGCTCTTCCACAGGCGATCAAATCCATCCGCTTTCATTCTAGTTTAAGTCTTCCAATCTCTTCCTCCTCCTCTCTCCGATTTCTCTTTTCCTTCCTCTTCTTCTCTCTGGTTCTGATCAGATCACAAGAAAAAAACTTCAATTTCATCCATCGATCATCTCATCATTGTGATTCGATTCTATTGAGATTACTGTACATCTTTGGTTTTTTTCTTATTTTATTTTCTTTATTTACCTCTCTTGCTATTTACACAGGGTTTTTCTACTATATAAGACACCCTGGGGTCTCATGAATAAACAAGTCATTCATTTTTTCCAACATGGTATCAGAGCAACGGTCCTAGACCAGGGTTCCTGTATCCCACCCTAACCCTACACGCACCCCCACCCTCCGTGCCTCCTTCCCTCCCTGTATCACCCCCCCGCCTCCCCGTGCGCCGACCACCACTGTCGTCTCACGCATAGCCCTCCAGCGTTGTATCCCTATGCCACCACACATCTACGCACCGCACCTTCAACCGTGCACCTGTGCCTACGCAACTGTGCCCACACGCATTTGCGCACTGTGCCTTCAACTATGCCCTGTGCACCTATGCCTGTGCACCACCGCCCCGCTCGTTCATGTCAAACCGCACCCCTACACGCAAGCCTGCACCGCACATAGTGTGCACCTGTGTGCATCTATGCACCTCCACCACGAACCTGTGCACCCGCGCGACCCAGCTTTCGCGCGTACCTACGTGCATTTGTGCACCTGCTCCAATGCGCACTTGCACACCCGCGCATCGTTTCCCTTGCGTGTGTGCGGCGTGCAGTCAGGTCTTGCTCAATGTCTCATGATTTTCAACATATAGGTCATGACTTTAGACTCTAGACTATAACAACAAGGAGTGAGGATGGTTGTATGAGTCTACGCATACAACCAATCCTCCATATGTGATTGTGTAGACTCATTCAAAGAAGTATACTCCTCAGTTTTGTTTCGGATATCGGTGTTCTAGCTACCATGTCAGAAAACAAGGTTATGTTTTTTCATTGTTCGGTGACTTCAAGGGCCCGACTCCCATCGTGAAGATGGATTGGACCAACTAAGAGTAGTGGTCCATGCAATTTCACTCATTGATGTAGTTCCATAACAAGGAGCACATTCTGACGGATCCAGAGCCAGAGGACAAGATTGGGGCTAATGCTTCTTGGAAGCAAGATGATGCCTATGCTCGCAATTGGCTCTCCGGGATGCTCTCCACGGATATTGCTAATGTTATTGTGAATCAACCTATAGTAAGGTCTATGTGGGACATCTTAGCAGACTCCTATAGGCAGGTAAAGAGTGAGAGAAAAATTCTATAGTTGCGGTTTGATATTTTTTCGACCAAGCAGAATGGTCGACCTCTTCATGCGCACTTCTCACATTTTGGAGGCATGTTTGAGCATCTACATAGCTTCATGCCTATTACTACTAGCACTGAGCAACAACAAGCATATAGGAATGCTACTATGATAGGAGTATTTATATCATCTCTTGACTTTGAGTACGATGCAACACGCACTCTACTACTTACTGGAGAGACGATACCTCCAATGGAGGAGGTTTATAAGAGGTTGAGCAGAATTACTACTCCATCTACTACTATAGCTCAGAGTCCCTCTTCTATGGCAGCCTGTCGTGGCAGAAGGGGTACCTCATAGTTTCGTGGCCAAGGACCACATGATAGAGGAGGAGGACGTCAGCGAGGTCCATGTTCACATTGCCATTGCCCTGGTCATTCTGAGGAGACATGCTATTAGAAACATGGGTATCCTGCGTCTGCCCAAGTTGCTGAGCAAGCCGAGCCTACTTCTACTCTTGCTCTGGTACATGATGCATGCTTTGATGATATTGTTTCAAGACTATGAGAAATGATGATGACTACTTCGACTGCAGGGTCCTCAGATGTCGTGCACACTGCTAGAGCCTCTTCGAGCTTGTCAGGTATTGCTTATGCCCTTACTAGTAGTAAGAGTTCAGATTTTTTTGGTTAGATCATGGACTTTGTAGCATCTCATCATATGTGTGGAGATTAAGCACAGTTTGCTTCTTATAGGTCTATACATCCTGGTAGATCAGTAGTGATTGCCAATAAGGGTCCTCTACCCATTGTTGGACAGGGGGAGATTGTTCTAGCTCCCTCGATGCGTCTGTGGAATGTCTTACATGCTCCAACATTTCATATGAAATTTTGTCTATTAGCTAGATTATAAAAGATTTACATTGTCATGCCATATTTGATCCTTCTTTCTTGTGTTTCTGGACATACTCATAGGCAGGGTGATTGGATGTGGTCGTGAGTAGAGAGGGCTTTACATACTTGTCCAGCCTCTGTTGCCGGTGTTGCTACTATCCCGTATGGTTCTGTTTCTTCTTTCATGTGGCATCTCCACTTTGGACACCATCCTTTGCTGAAGTTATGTCATGTCCTCCCACATATATCCACTCGTACTTCCTTGGAGTGTGAGGCGTGTCAGCTTGGGAAGCACCATGGTTCCTAGTTTCCGAGCTGTCACAGTAGTCAGCTGTTTGAGTTGTTTCATTTTGATATCTAGGTTCCTAGTCATGTTCCCGATAATTAGGGACATCGATAATATATAGGTTGTTATAAATGATGTATCTAGATTATCTTGGGTTTTCCTGTTAAAGAATATGTATGAAGATGGTCCTATGATTAAATCTTTTCTTATTGAGATAAAGAACAATTTTTCAGCTAATGTGAAATTTATTCGCACTGACAATGCTTTGTATACAATTGTCGGACTTCCTCGGATCTATTGGTGTTGTTCATCAAACTTCGTGTCACTTCACAGTAGGGTGGTGTTGCTGAACGCAAACATCGGCATCTTTTGGATGTCACGAGGACTCTTTTGATTCAGAGTCGAGCTTCTCATTCTTTCTGGGGTGATGCGATTCTTACCGCATTTACTTGTTCAACCACATGCCATCTACTATTCTTGCAGAAAAATTTCCTTACTTAATTGCATTTCTCGAGAAGGACTTATACTCGCTTACCCCCTGAATCTTTGGATCTGTGGCTTTTTTCCACAATTTTACTCCTGGTCATGACAAGCTCTCTCCTAGAGCTATCAAATGTGTGTTCGTTGGCTATTATCATACCAAAAAGGATATAGATATTTTGATCCTATTAGGAGAAAATATTATTTAAGTGCTGATGTCACATTTTTTGAGCCTATTATTTATTTTTCTCCTACAGGTGTCAGGTTGTCTAATGCTGACTCTGGTAAGGACATATTTGTTCCACCACCTCCGTCATCTTCACCACGAACTCCTCATGTTGAGTCTCAGTAACGTACCCCTCCACCAACTCCACCTCCATCTACCCTGCCTCAGTTCCTCCCTCGATTTTACAATCTTAGGTCCTCTACTCGCCCCTCTGTTCCGGCGCCTTCCCCATCACACAGCATGCCCCAGGTATGTAGCGAACACATTATTTCTATTGATGGCACCGGTGCTATGCATAATCCACATGATACTACACAGGAGGAGCTGATAACAGAGAATAGAGAGGCTGATGACCTCGATGTACCTATTACCTTGAGGAAGCACCATTGCAACTGTTCTACGTACCCTCTAGTAATTGTGCATGTTTCCTTGGACAATCTTTCAGAGGAGTACAAGAGGTTTGTTATGGGCCTCTCAGCTATTACTATACCATGAACGTATAAGGAGGCCATGTAGGATAACAGTTGGCGACTGATGAATCTGCGATTCGTCATCTTTATTCATTTATTTTAGCTTAAAATCCCTTATAAAACACCTGCATATAATGCTAACTCCATATTCTTACTAACTTGCATTTGTGTGTAAATATTGTACATTTCTTACTAAGTTTAACCTAAAATAAATAAATAAAGAAAGAAAGGAAAAACAAAGAAAAGAAAATAAAAAAAAGAAAGACTGTATACAGGCTGACCCGAACCCCGAGAGAAGGTCAAGACTTGACCTGATCGACCAGGAATAAAGTAGTGGGAGATAGGGTCCTCAACCAGAAAATCCAAAAAAATGTGTTTCTCACTTATTTTGTGTATATCTGTATAAAACTAACACTAATTTATTTGTACATTAATTGACCCCAAATCAAATAACATTCAAAATCAAAGTTGTAAATAAAAAGGGGTCCTAACTAATAAAATTGATTGCACAATTAAATCATGTACAGAATAAAAGTAGCCACACTTGGAAAAAAGCCACTAAACACTAATTGAAAGATCAATTCCGGCTCCATATGATATTAAATTAAACCAATTTCACTTCCATTGAGTTCTAAATCAAATTATCTTCAAAATGGCTGTGATTTCATAATTTTTGGAGTTACGGTTGAAAAGTTGGTTTTTTGGGGTGGTTTGTGCAATTTTCCCTTGTATTTTGTGTATATATTTGTAAATATTTTTTACTAATTACTTAAAACAAAAATAAAAATAAAAATAAAAAAAATTAATTAATAAAATTCGTAAAACAAAAAAAAGGCCAATTTCCCCATTTATCCTTGTATATAATGTCATATATGTATATAGTACATGTATATGGTTGCTATTTTTAACTAACCTTCATAAAAAAAATAAAAAATAACATTTTTTTAATTCCAATAAATAAAGTGACGAAAATTCAAAAAAATTAGATAATTTTATAATTAGTTTTATCTCTCTTTTAGTTTCTTTTTCAAATTTCATCTCCCTCCCACCAAAAAAAATTCAAAAATTCATTTTTAATTTTCATCTCCATTATCTCTTCAAAAAAATTCAAATTTCATCTCTTCTATTTATATGGCTCCTTCTCCCTCATTCCAACTTGATCAATCTTTAGAGAGAGGAGCCCGATCTCCGAGAGAAATTTCGTCGAGAATTGTGCCTAGCCTCCGAGCCGCCCAGTGACAGCGAGTCGGCCTTGTCGAGGCGATCACGGTCCATTTTCCGCTCCTAAGGTGAGATCCAATTTTTCTTCGCATTTTTATCTTAGTTTAATCTTAGTGTAGTCTTCGCAATTTTTTTTATTATCATTTTGTTCTTCTAGATCTTAAGAAAATACACCACGATTTTTATCCGCCATCGACTCGATTTTTCATCTCATCTTCTCGATCTCTCCGCCTTCGATTTCTATCTCCCACGATCTATCAACTCCGACCACGCACAGTGGTCGGAGAATCGGATCTGACTCTTTCATTTCCTACGGATCCCCATTCATTTTCCTGTTTGTAAATAAATAAAAAAAACATTTGTTTCTTGTTGTTCTCTAACGTTTGTTTTTGCAGGGAAACATGGAAAAGATAAAAAAATAAAAAAAATTCTTTATTCCTTCTTTTCTTATTTTTTCGGATTTACAAATAAAAAAAATAAATAAAAAAAAAGTTTTTCCTTACTTTCCTGTTTACATACAAAAAAAATACAAAAAAATATATAAAAAAAAAGAAAATCGTGCTGGCGGTAGGGCCTCCAACCCCCGCCGCCTGCACTTCGCGTCTCCACCAAAGGAGGCAGCGCCATCGACGCGCCACCAGCCCTCCGGCCACCTTCCTTGCTCCAGCCACAGCCGCTGGTCGCGGCTCCATCCTCTGGCGCCGCCCGCACCTGCCATCTCCATCCAGCCGATCGGCCAGGCACGCACCTCCTCCAGCACGCCTGTAGTAGCCCTCGACGCCGGCCACCGCGCTCTTCCGCGCGATCTCGCCCTGTGGCGGAGCGCCGCCATCACCCATCCGCCGCAAAGACCGCCCGCCGCACCTTCCAGCGGCGGCGCCCGCGCCGACCCCCTCACTGTTGCCCGGTGCCGCGACCTCCCGGCCAGCACTGCCACGCGCGCGTGCGGCCACCGCACGTCCTCCGCGTCGATCACCGACGCCGCCATCCCCGCGCGCCGCCCCCGCGAAGCCGCCGCCTCCTCCGCGCGCCTTGCCATCGCCGTCGTCGACCCGCGCCGCCAAGCTCCGAGCTCTAGCCGACCACGAGCACCCTCCTCCTGAAGATCCCGCGCCATCTCCAGCGCCACCCCGACGCCGCCTCTGCTCCATCGCCGCCGCCCTTGCTTGGAGAAGAAGCAAGGGGCGGCGGCCCCTTTGGTCCCCTTTGTGCGTTGAGAAGAACGAAAGCCCTAGTGGCCTTTGAATTATTTATTGGGCTAATTACAGATACGTCCCCACTATTTTGGAAATCGAAAAAACATCCTTGCCAGAGCCTCAGATCACATGAGAAGCACATGACTATGGGTAATTTGTGAAACTCATCTCGAAGTTTATTTTTATTACAGTTCAGTTCAAATCTTTTGCTTATTTACATTTTGGTCCCTGAACTGCGGAACAATAACTTGTTTGCGATCTTTTCATTGAAATGAATGTTATTCATGATCAAGAAATTTTGAGAAAATTGTGCTATGCCCCTGATGTTCATATGCATCTAGCATAAAATTTTCGTTGCATTTTGTGATCATTTCTTATTATTAAAAAATCAAAAACAGTACCTTTTTGTTTTCTTGAAATTTGAAAATTCATAAAAATTCGAATATTGTTCCAAAAATTCCAAAAAAATTAGGGTAGTTTGATTTCATTGTCTTTTAATTTCTGACCAATTTTCACGCATTGATTTCTTATAAAAACCAAAAAAATTGAAAAATATCAAAAATCTTATAAAAATCATACAAAATTCTACAAAAATCCAAAAATTGTGATTTCAGTTCCTGTTTGTAGATAATTGCATCTAGTTTATCTTAAAAATAATAGCCAGGATTTTTGGGCATTTAAATTATTTTTAAATTGCAAATTACTCCAGGCTGTTCACATTTTCTTATTTCTTCACTCTTTGATTTTTAGAAAAATACAAAAACATCTGAAAATTCCACAAAAATTCTTAAAAACATCTCAAAACTTTTAAAACTCAAAAATATTTTCTTTGAATTTTCCTGAGCATTTTTTTGGCATAATTGAAAATTGTAAAAAGAGTCGGTGTGTGTATGTTCTTGATTTTTATCCCTATTGCTTCGCATTATTTTTGAAAATAAAAAAAATTGCAAAATCAAAATCACTAAAAATTTAAAAATCAGAAAATATAAAAAAAATTAGAAATAAAAAAAATAAAAAAACTAAAAAGATAAAAATCACAAAAACCAAGGATAGTTGTCCTTTGAGATTCCTGTTTTCTTTTAATTATTTTCTGATTAATTGAATAACCCTCGGGAATTGTAGCCTCCCTGAGTTCGACCCTGTCCGCTATACAGGTTAATAAGTAGCAAAAAAAAAAATAAATAAATTTTTGTTGACGCGGGTTTTGGGAAAAACAACGACCTAATATTTTCCATTAATTTCCAATCTCTCGAATTTCGCACTCAACAAAATGGCGCCGTTGCCGGGGAGGCACGGCGAGGGTAGCTAGGTTTCTCTTTTGACCTGCTATTCTTGGTTGTAAATGCCTGTTTATCTGTTTGCCACATTATTCCATTGTTCATATCCATTGCATTCATTTCATCATTTTCTCATATTTGAAAATTGTGTTTCTTACACATTCTCTTTTCTTTTTCTTGCGAGGGCCCGCGGAGCGAAGGAGGCGATCCTAGGAGAGCCGAAGCACCCAAGCGACGTGGAGGCGGCTTGATTCTTCACCAAGCCGCAGGATAGCGTGAGAAGAGGAGAAGAAAATTGAAAGAGCCGAAAAAAAAGAAAAAAAAGAAAAAAGAGAGAGAGAGTCTTTATTTTCTAACATTTGAACTCTTGTAAACGGACATTCATTTGTTGCGGGGTCTGTTTCGCCAAGTGCCGGTGCACTTGGGGGACCTCACCGGTTTTGTTTTCATCGCCTTTATTTTCTTTGTTTTCCGCGGATTTCGAAAGCTACCTATTGATTTCTTTAATTAATTTGCTTGAGCCAGGTAATTAATTAGGTCCAAACACCCTAAACAAGAATTTCTGTGCCTATAGAGTAGAGCGTAAATTGGACTTAGTCAAATTAACTTGTTCTTGCCCGTTAATAGAAGTTATCATCTAGGACGGTTCACTTGCATTTGCATATAGGTTAGTTTATTTTCTGTATTTAAATTCTGCGCGGATCACTTGCATGTAGAGTGCTGGCGACAAGGTACGCATCTCTAACCCCTGCATGCATCATCGTTTTTAATCGTGCATTGGCATTTCCGATCTCCTCCCTTGTTTTCACTCACATAAGTTAAAAAGGAAATTGGACACTCGGTAGGCGATTCTTTGAAAATATTTTAACCAAGTGATAACTGCCTAAAATTTGGGACTGCTAAAGAAAACTCGACCCTAAAAAAAATATAAGGAAAAATCATTGTTTTGGGGAGAGTAACCCCCTCATTGTATTCGTTTTAACTTGCTCACGTACACACTAAGGTTAGTGCCCAAATCCCATAATTCAACCTAAGTGTTTGTACAACTTTGTGATTATCACCTAACTCTAAAACATACAAGATTAAGAGACCGAACCTTCACGGTCTTCACATTGCGTTGAGTTGGTGAATTGGGGGTCTGTATTGCGTTTGATTGTTTGTGTGCATACCAGATCTTTTCTGTGCATTTGCGCCTTTTTCTCCATATCTTTTGGCTTGACCCTCGTGCTCTCCCATCTTTTGTTTCGAAGATGGCCGACTGGAGTTATTCTAATCCGATCTTCGCAGATACCTTGTACTCTCCAGACGATCCACCTTCCCTTTTCCAGGAGGATCTTCCTCCTGATGTTTGTGCATATCCGCCTAACCCATTATTTCAGGAGACGGAGGACTTTGATTTTCACCCACCCTCATTCAACCCACCCGATCCTGGAATTTTGGAGTCACCTTTCATGATTTCCACACTTAACACATTGAATCAAATGGTGGAGCATATGAATTCGAAGATTTCCAATTTTATTAACATAAATGAGAGACAGAACGCTGCTCCAATGTTTGAGGATATTGATTCACTCGAGGATAATCATGAGAGCTTGAAATCATCCAAAACACAAAAAAATGAGAAAATTTTGAAAATACAAAAAGATTCTGGGAGACATATTATTGATTCATTTTGTGAGAAAAGAACCCAAATGCCCGATCATTTACCCACACAGCCTTGTCCCAACCTAGATCCCGAGGATGCCACTGTACAGACTGCTCTTGGCAATCCTCATGTAAATGCTGATTCCGACCTCCTCCCTTGTATGGATGAGGTCCAAAAATTCAAAAAAATATTGACTAAACCCGAAGTGGTGGCCACCCTTCATGAGATCATTAAAGCCCCACTTCAACAGGCCATGACAGATTTATCTACTCCTCAACACAAGAAAAGAAAGCGAAGGAGAAGATCTGAGCGTCATATTTTGACCATGGCCACTGCCTACGCCATCTCTCACCGTCCATATTTTAAGAAAGGGAACACGGTCACACCTCTTGTGAGTTGCTCCATATCTGACTATTCTTGTGATAACACTCTCCTTGATGGCGGTTCATCAATCAACATAATACCCTTCTCTATGGTACAGTCTCTTCATCTTGGGCCTCTCAAGAAAACCAGGATGATAGTTCAATTTGCTGATGGATCTATCAAGAGGCCGAAGGGTATTTTAGAAAACGCTGTCATTCTTATTCAGGGCATGGATTTTACTTCGGATTTTGTTGTAATGCCCATGGAGACCTCCACCCCTGTGGAGCACCCTCCAATCATCCTGGGACGGCCTTTCCTTGCCTCTGCGGGAGCCGTTATTGACTATGGTTCAGGAGAGATTCGCTTCCGTTCTGATGTAGGGAGCGATGTGTTAATCACTACACCCACTACTGTCCAGAAACCCGTATCCCATGAGAGCCCGCCCGTGTTAGACAACCCCAAGGACTTTGATCATGATGATACTACCAGAGATTTTTGCTATATGATGGATGATACTGAGACCCGAGAATTCCTCTTCAAGGAGGAGGACTCGGAAAGCATAGACCTTGGAGTTCCCTCTTCTGGTACGTGGCGATGCATTGATGACATCCGCGGGATTTACACGATAGACACCCTAGAGCGGAAGGCAGATCCTGAGACTAGACAGGAAGGACATGATTCGACTACTTTCACTGATGAGTCCGTTCCTATTCACCTTGATTCAGAGGAGACCGATCAGGCCAAATTTGATTTGATTGCTTTTATAAAGGAATTTGGGCCTTTTGATAAAGATGATGATCCAGTAGAGGCTCGCCAGGCTGAAATTGATCCTACTTTTTCTGATAATGATTTCGAGCCATTCTACTTTGATGTTTGCGAGACTTCCCAAGCAGGACATGATCACACTACTTCCAATAACCGGTTTAGGCCTGCACAATCTGAAACCGCTGAGGATATAATTTTGGTCGATCCTACTCAATTTATGTCTAATGATGATCCCAATATCGACCTACATCTTGTCAAATCCATACCTCAGCGGTCCCGCAAGAAGGTTCGCTTTCGACCTTCTTAACCTTTGTACATCCACTCCTCTTGTATATCCTTTCGTTTCACTCCGTCTTCTCCCGTTTTATCATTCACCCCTTTTCCGTGTGTGTGTGTATATATGCTATACTTAGGATGTGCTTTATCCTAAGTATAGGGGGGGTGAAGGATTTGTGTTGTTCATATTCGTCCTGTTTATCACCCTTGTTGTTGTTGCCTATACTTAGGGATACTCTACCCTAAGTATAGGGGGGGTGATGTTGTTCATATCGTGTCTTTGTGAGTCTGTACATTCTCTTCATCGGTTTTCCCCTTTGTACATTCCACTATACTTAGGATTACTTGATCCTAGGTATAGGGGGGGATCACCAACTTCTCTTCATTTTTATCTTTTCTTTGAGTCGTTGTAGCATAGGAGTCTTTTCACCTTTCTTTGCTTAGCACGAGTTATGTCTTCCGTTGTCGCTCTCTGATCACTATGAGGACATAGTTCGAGCTAAGTATAGGGGGGTGTCGTATATATTGTATATATACTTTAGACATAACTCGTACTTTTAAATATATTTATTTGGAGGGTTATGTGTATATTTTATAAAATCCACAAAAAAAACAAAAAAAAACAAAAAAAAACAAAAACAACAAACAAACAAATAAAAAACAAAACAAAAAAAAAGAGAAAAAAAAACAAACAAAAAAAAAACAAAACAAAAAAAAGAGAAAACAAAAAAAACAAACAAATAAAAAAAAACAAAACAAAAAAAAGAAAGAGAGAGGAAAAAAAACACAAAAAAAAACACAAACAAAAAAATGGGAAGAGAGAGAGAGAGAAAAAAAAACAAAAACAAAAAAAAACATAAAAAAAACAAAACAAAAAAAAGTCTCTTGTATATACTTGTATATATTACTAACCCTTTCTCCTTTAAAAAAAACTACAAAACCAAAAATCATAAAAAAATTTGCATAAAAAAAAAGAAAAAAAAAACTTTCTTTCACATCTGCATTTTTCTCCAAAAATCCATAAAAAGTCAAAATTAGAAAATTGTTTAAAAAATTGGTTCTTTTCACATGTGCATCATTCTTCAAAAAAAACTCTTTGCATTGTTCATAGTCTGCATTTGCATGTGCATTTTTCTGGATAGTATCGATATTTAAACTATGTCTGGAATAAAATTGAAGAATGGAGCTTAGTTGGACCTTAATCCACCTAATTCTAAGAGGAACTTCACCGAGAAATAGGATTTTAGAAGCTTCAGGTCTTTGACTTAATTCTTTGAGTTCCACATGACAATGTGCAGCATTTGACTCTTAGTGTCTAACCTGGTCTCTTCATTCTGGGTACAACTCTGGAATAGCGAATTAATTTGTACTCCTGCACTATGCACTTAGCTCAACTCAGACGGGATGTTGGAAGACTGTATGAGTTTCTTTTCTGGTAGCGTGGAAATCTAAAGACCGGAGTAACGGGTTGAAATAAAGCTTCGGAAAAGGGATGGACGGCTGGGCACAATTTTTTCTAAGACCCCAAAAAATGTACGGAATAAAAAGATGCTATATCCGTAGGAGCAAAACAAGATCCAAGCAGAACCACCAAAACTCCAAATACAAAGAAGCTACTACCAAATAAAAATCTGACCAAAAAGGTCCAAGCTTCAAGAAAACCTACAGATCTTGGTGGAGACTCGGCTACACTGGCCAGCTTCACAAGGAGAGGTGACCACACCAAACCACCCTCCAGTTCTTTTCTCATTCTTCTAACTTCTCCCCCAATTCGATTGTGAACACAGCACGACAGACCTTAGAAGGAAATACCTGACTCCCCGAGGACGAGTTATTGGAGAGGAGATTTGCATGGTAGTCCGGCATTCTGGATGGGAAGAGCTAAAAATTTTTCACACACATGAGTCGATTATTCAATGTTCATAGGGTATGCTTTGGGAAGAGGATCGATCTAAGATGACTTCTGGGCCAAAACTGTGACAATGATATGTAGAACTTGAAGGCTGTTGGTTTTAAAATTCTAAGTCTCACAGAAGTTCCGACACACAAATAATCCAAAGGTCTGACAGAGCTCCAAACTACAATTTTATGAAGATAAGTCTAATACTCAATATTGTCCTACTTTCTTTATTTTCCCTTTCTTTTTCTTCTTCACTTATTCTTTCAAATAAGTGTTTGCTAAGGGACTAGCAAAGGTAAAGCATAGGGGGATGATGAATCTGCGATTCGTCATCTTTATTCATTTATTTTAGCTTAAAATCCCTTATAAAACACCTGCATATAATGCTAACTCCATATTCTTACTAACTTGCATTTGTGTGTAAATATTGTACATTTCTTACTAAGTTTAACCTAAAATAAATAAATAAAGAAAGAAAGGAAAAACAAAGAAAAGAAAATAAAAAAAAGAAAGACTGTATACAGGCTGACCCGAACCCCGAGAGAAGGTCAAGACTTGACCTGATCGACCAGGAATAAAGTAGTGGGAGATAGGGTCCTCAACCAGAAAATCCAAAAAAATGTGTTTCTCACTTATTTTGTGTATATCTGTATAAAACTAACACTAATTTATTTGTACATTAATTGACCCCAAATCAAATAACATTCAAAATCAAAGTTGTAAATAAAAAGGGGTCCTAACTAATAAAATTGATTGCACAATTAAATCATGTACAGAATAAAAGTAGCCACACTTGGAAAAAAGCCACTAAACACTAATTGAAAGATCAATTCCGGCTCCATATGATATTAAATTAAACCAATTTCACTTCCATTGAGTTCTAAATCAAATTATCTTCAAAATGGCTGTGATTTCATAATTTTTGGAGTTACGGTTGAAAAGTTGGTTTTTTGGGGTGGTTTGTGCAATTTTCCCTTGTATTTTGTGTATATATTTGTAAATATTTTTTACTAATTACTTAAAACAAAAATAAAAATAAAAATAAAAAAAATTAATTAATAAAATTCGTAAAACAAAAAAAAGGCCAATTTCCCCATTTATCCTTGTATATAATGTCATATATGTATATAGTACATGTATATGGTTGCTATTTTTAACTAACCTTCATAAAAAAAATAAAAAATAACATTTTTTTAATTCCAATAAATAAAGTGACGAAAATTCAAAAAAATTAGATAATTTTATAATTAGTTTTATCTCTCTTTTAGTTTCTTTTTCAAATTTCATCTCCCTCCCACCAAAAAAAAAAATTCAAAAATTCATTTTTAATTTTCATCTCCATTATCTCTTCAAAAAAATTCAAATTTCATCTCTTCTATTTATATGGCTCCTTCTCCCTCATTCCAACTTGATCAATCTTTAGAGAGAGGAGCCCGATCTCCGAGAGAAATTTCGTCGAGAATTGTGCCTAGCCTCCGAGCCGCCCAGTGACAGCGAGTCGGCCTTGTCGAGGCGATCACGGTCCATTTTCCGCTCCTAAGGTGAGATCCAATTTTTCTTCGCATTTTTATCTTAGTTTAATCTTAGTGTAGTCTTCGCAATTTTTTTTATTATCATTTTGTTCTTCTAGATCTTAAGAAAATACACCACGATTTTTATCCGCCATCGACTCGATTTTTCATCTCATCTTCTCGATCTCTCCGCCTTCGATTTCTATCTCCCACGATCTATCAACTCCGACCACGCACGGTGGTCGGAGAATCGGATCTGACTCTTTCATTTCCTACGGATCCCCATTCATTTTCCTGTTTGTAAATAAATAAAAAAAACATTTGTTTCTTGTTGTTCTCTAACGTTTGTTTTTGCAGGGAAACATGGAAAGATAAAAAAATAAAAAAATTCTTTATTCCTTCTTTTCTTATTTTTTCGGATTTACAAATAAAAAAAATAAATAAAAAAAAAGTTTTTCCTTACTTTCCTGTTTACATACAAAAAAAATACAAAAAAATATAAAAAAAAAAAGAAAATCGTGCTGGCGGCAGGGCCTCCAACCCCCGCCGCCTGCACTTCGCGTCTCCACCAAAGGAGGCAGCGCCATCGACGCGCCACCAGCCCTCCGGCCACCTTCCTTGCTCCAGCCACAGCCGCTGGTCGCGGCTCCATCCTCTGGCGCCGCCCGCACCTGCCATCTCCATCCAGCCGATCGGCCAGGCACGCACCTCCTCCAGCACGCCTGTAGTAGCCCTCGACGCCGGCCACCGCGCTCTTCCGCGCGATCTCGCCCTGTGGCGGAGCGCCGCCATCACCCATCCGCCGCAAAGACCGCCCGCCGCACCTTCCAGCGGCGGCGCCCGCGCCGACCCCCTCACTGTTGCCCGGTGCCGCGACCTCCCGGCCAGCACTGCCACGCGCGCGTGCGGCCACCGCACGTCCTCCGCGTCGATCACCGACGCCGCCATCCCCGCGCGCCGCCCCCGCGAAGCCGCCGCCTCCTCCGCGCGCCTTGCCATCGCCGTCGTCGACCCGCGCCGCCAAGCTCCGAGCTCTAGCCGACCACGAGCACCCTCCTCCTGAAGATCCCGCGCCATCTCCAGCGCCACCCCGACGCCGCCTCTGCTCCATCGCCGCCGCCCTTGCTTGGAGAAGAAGCAAGGGGCGGCGGCCCCTTTGGTCCCCTTTGTGCGTTGAGAAGAACGAAAGCCCTAGTGGCCTTTGAATTATTTATTGGGCTAATTACAGATACGTCCCCACTATTTTGGAAATCGAAAAAACATCCTTGCCAGAGCCTCAGATCACATGAGAAGCACATGACTATGGGTAATTTGTGAAACTCATCTCGAAGTTTATTTTTATTACAGTTCAGTTCAAATCTTTTGCTTATTTACATTTTGGTCCCTGAACTGCGGAACAATAACTTGTTTGCGATCTTTTCATTGAAATGAATGTTATTCATGATCAAGAAATTTTGAGAAAATTGTGCTATGCCCCTGATGTTCATATGCATCTAGCATAAAATTTTCGTTGCATTTTGTGATCATTTCTTATTATTAAAAAATCAAAAACAGTACCTTTTTGTTTTCTTGAAATTTGAAAATTCATAAAAATTCGAATATTGTTCCAAAAATTCCAAAAAAATTAGGGTAGTTTGATTTCATTGTCTTTTAATTTCTGACCAATTTTCACGCATTGATTTCTTATAAAAACCAAAAAAATTGAAAAATATCAAAAATCTTATAAAAATCATAAAAAATTCTACAAAAATCCAAAAATTGTGATTTCAGTTCCTGTTTGTAGATAATTGCATCTAGTTTATCTTAAAAATAATAGCCAGGATTTTTGGGCATTTAAATTATTTTTAAATTGCAAATTACTCCAGGCTGTTCACATTTTCTTATTTCTTCACTCTTTGATTTTTAGAAAAATACAAAAACATCTGAAAATTCCACAAAAATTCTTAAAAACATCTCAAAACTTTTAAAACTCAAAAATATTTTCTTTGAATTTTCCTGAGCATTTTTTTGGCATAATTGAAAATTGTAAAAAGAGTCGGTGTGTGTATGTTCTTGATTTTTATCCCTATTGCTTCGCATTATTTTTGAAAATAAAAAAAATTGCAAAATCAAAATCACTAAAAATTTAAAAATCAGAAAATATAAAAAAAAATTAGAAATAAAAAAAAATAAAAAAACTAAAAAGATAAAAATCACAAAAACCAAGGATAGTTGTCCTTTGAGATTCCTGTTTTCTTTTAATTATTTTCTGATTAATTGAATAACCCCTCGGGAATTGTAGCCTCCCTGAGTTCGACCCTGTCCGCTATACAGGTTAATAAGTAGCAAAAAAAAAAAAAATAAATTTTTGTTGACGCGGGTTTTGGGGGAAAATCAACGACACATATTTTTACAATTAATCACCAATCTCTAAATTTCCGGTTCAACAGCGACTTGCCATGGAAGAGGAGATGGCCGCTTTGCGGTCTCGTGGTACCTGGAGTGTTATTTCTGCCCCTCCGGGTGCATCTATTGTGGGTACAAATGGATATTTACAGTGAAACAACGAGCAGATGGTAGTGTGGATTGCAACAAGGCAAGGCGTGTAGCACGTGGATTCACCCAGACTTATGGGGTTGATTATTAGGATACCTTCTCTCTAGTGGCTAGACACTTAAAATTACACGTTCTCATATCATTTGATGTTTCACGGGATTGGTCTTTTTACCAACTTTATGTGAAGAATGCATTTCTTTATGGAGATCTACAAGAGGAGGTTTATATGTAGCAGCCACCAGGGTTTACTATTGAGCGAGAGTCTCAGAAAGTGTATAGGCTCCACAAGGAAATCTATGGCCTAAAACAGAGTCCCAGAGCTTGGTACCATAAGCTTTCAGAATTTATAGAGCATCATGGGTTTTCCCGGTCCACTGTGGATCACTCACTTTTTGTCCAAAGCACAAAGAGAGGTACTATTGCTATTCTCATCTATGTTGATGATATTATTATCACGGGAGATGATGAGCAGGGCATTCGGGTGGCCAAGGAGTTCTAGGTTAGCAGTTTGTGACCAAGGACCTTGGTAATCTTCGATACTTCCGTGGATTAGAGTTTTCCAGTAACTAGCGTGGTCTTGTGATGACCCAGAGGAATCATTTTACTGATCTTTTTCTATAGACAGGCATGATAGGGTGCAAACCTGCTACTACTCCTTTGGATCCAAGTACGATACTATATGATGATGATATTGAGGAAGTAGATCAGAGGAGATACAGAGAGCTGGTTGGGAAGCTTCTATATGCTTCCATCACCAAGTGAGATATATCCTTTGTTGTGAGCAAAGTCAGCCAGTTCATGCAACAACATAGGAAGGTTCATATGGATGTTGTCTATATGATTCTGAGATATTTTAAGTCTTCACGAGGAAGTGGTCTTATATTCAGCATAAGCACTTTCTTGGTGTAACATCATGTACAGACGTAGATTATGCATGATGCCCTAGGGACAGGAAGTCTAATTCTGTCTATGTTATATTCGTTGGTATCTCACTTATGTCATAGGAAAGTAAGAAGCAGACAATGGTTGCTAAATATAGTGCAAAATACGAATAAAGGGCTTTGGCTCAGGGAAACACAAAGATGATGTGGGTGAGGTCAGTTTTGATAGATCTTACAGTTGATGTACCTCTTCCTACACAAATTCTGTGTATCAATCATGCAACACTTTTTATTGCAAATAATCTTCCATTCCATGAACATACAAAGCATATAGAGATGGATTGCCACTATACCAGAGACATGATCCAGAAAGGTCTCATATCTACCTCTCACGTTTCTACGGGAGATCAAACTACTGACATATTCACCAAATCTCTTACTAGAGGCTCTTTCCAAAGATGTTGTTCAAAGCTGAGCATGATAGACATATATGCTCCAGCATGAGGGGAAGTGTTGAGATTCTGTACATATTTGGTGTTATTTCATATTTTATTTTCTTTTTGTATCTCTCTTACTATTTGCCCAGGGTTTTTCTCCTATATAAGAGAGCCTTGGGGTCTCATGAATAAACAAGTCATTCAATTTTCCCAATAGATTCCGCCTCTAATTCTC
This sequence comes from Ottelia alismoides, assembly GCA_037367405.1. NCBI lineage: Eukaryota > Viridiplantae > Streptophyta > Magnoliopsida > Alismatales > Hydrocharitaceae > Ottelia > Ottelia alismoides. The sequence continues at coordinate 601,424 of JAZKJV010006381.1, forward strand.
TTCCGCTTTCACATTCTATCTCTCCACGATCTATCATCGATCAGTTCTCGATCCATCACCTTTATGAGGAGCTTCTCTCCATTAATTTTCTATGTATTATCATGTCTAACCAAGCTTTGTAGGCTCGAGTCAATTGTTTCTATTTGTAGATTCCCACTGGAAAAAAACTACATCACACATAACTCATCCAATTTTGTTGGAGATCAAGAGCCTCTTATTCAAATGAATTTCATCTAGAGGCGAGACAAAGTATTAATCTCCGTCTCAAAGCACCTGTGCACGAATGCATCCTCTGGAGGATAGACAAAGCATGTAAGCTCGAAGTTGAATCAATTCGAGCGCTTGGAGATCAAATGAAGAGCTTCATCTAACCTGGAGCGCATTCATCAGCATCACAAGCATCTGAATCGACTGCTCGAAGCATCACTGCTTAGAGCTCATCTGATAGGGACTTGAGATCTATCGTACTTCCATCTTTGAACTGCCTGACTCGAGCAATAGCAAGGAGAACCACCTCATCTGGAACCGCATCAGATCATCGGTCGAGAATCATCTTCATTGGAGTCCAATGATCGGGGCTTGATAGTATTGCTTGCAAATAACATTTGGGGAAGAACACATGCACCCCATTCATTCCAGATAAAGCAGACTCGATCGAACGACCCAGATCCGCCCCACCGCGCAAGGTGCCTCACGTGCGTGACATGTGAGGTCGGCATATATTTTAGGTGAATTGCATAATAGCCCCTAAACTCCTGCATATTTCAAATAGGTCCTGCTGAACTTGACTCACGTGTACTAACACATGGTGATAGAGATTTTTGCATGTTTACACCTAGCTTTTTACATGTTTACACCTTGCATTTGTTGAAATTACAAACATGTACAAGTTGAGGAGCTTTCATGTGCGTGAGCACGTTTCTATTCATTTTGCTTGGAAATCAACGAGCATTACCATTATCACTCACCCATATATTTCTCTTTTATTACAAATATAGCCTTATATATAATATATTAAATAATAGACTATTAAATTCACATTAAATAATATACTAATAATAAAAATATAATTACAATGCATAAAAATATATAGTATTATATTATATACAATATAAAACTAGTTTTGAAAAATATATCCGTTTTCTAATTTTAATAATTCAAAATAAAATTCAAAAATACACTAAACTTTAAAAATATTTAAAAATATTAAAACACCTCTAAGATTCTTATAAAAATTCTATGTAGTATATTTTACTATCTTCTAAATAGTAAATTAAAAATAAAACAAAAATCAAATATTGAATTTTTTTAAAAATCTAAAAATACACTAAAACTTTAAAAATTCACAACTACATTAAAAATTAGAAAAATGCTTACAATACTTTTTTAGAAAGGTATTTTCACCTACTTCAAGTAAAATAAAAATATTTTCTTCTTTTTTACTATTTTAAATAAACAAACTTCTTTGTTTTTAATAAAAAACATTGTTTTCCACTTAAAAATAATCCAAAAGCCATAAAAAACTTTAAAACCACTTCAAAATACAAAATATTAAAATAACAAAATATAATCAAATTAAATAAATAAAAAATCACATACATATATTTCTTTACTTATAAGTATCTAAAATAACAATAACATTATAAAATTCATAAACCAAATAAACATTCATAAAGATAAGAAAATCAGGAAATCCCTCTACCTTGGATACTCAATTATTTACCTTAGTTTATACAGTTTGCCTCCCTGAGTTTGATACTCCTGTGCTTATCGTAATATCTTTGAGTTTAGGAGTATAAATAAAAATAATAAAATTTTCTAGTAGTTTCAACTGGTCACCACAACGACAGTTGTCTATCTTTTTAGACACCAGTTTACTTTTCAGATGGCGCCATTGTTAGGGAGGCAACACTAGGGTACATATTAGAGCCTTAGGTTTTAAGGTTCCATTTTCTCTCAAGTTTTGTCATCTTACTTTTGTTGCATTTTATATTATTTTCTTTCTTTATCTCTCGTATATGTTTCTTGTATTTTTTGGCTTTTTGTGTTTGTTTTGTGTTGCAAGACCTATGCATCAAGGTCGGTTTCTTCGGGAGTAGAGCAGCCGAGGTATGTACAGATCGATGTTTATCACGAGCCGATTGCTGAGGGACATCACAAGATGGATACGAGGAGCCATGTAGTCATTTTTGTTTACCTTTTTTGTTCTCTTAGGTGAGAGAATAATGGTTACTTCCCTGTTTTTACATTGTGTAGAAGGGATGCCATAAATGCATCCTAAGTTGTACTCATCCTTTACTCCTTTTTAGGGTCTATTCATCGAGTGCCAGTGCACTTGGGGGACGTCATCGCAGTTTTGTTTCCATCATTTTTTTCTTTGATTTTTCGTATTTTTTTGTGATTGGTTAGGTGCTTGATTAGGATTTCTTCTATTGTTTGAGCATTCATAGAATTAATTAGACTTAAAGCTGCATAACCTAGACAAATAAAAATTGGTTCTTCCCTGTGTAGAACTATTCACTCTTTCTAGGTTACGCATTTTATATTTCGCTTTTCATGCACTTAGGTTAGATTTATATTTTCTGGACGGATCACCATGTATGTAGAGTGCTAGACTCAAGTACACATCTCTATATCTGCATGCATCATTAATTGTTGTGCATTGCTTTTTTACTTTCTCCCTCAGTTTTTGAGCACTTAGGATAAAAAGGAAAAATAAAAAAATACATTAGATATTTTATTTTCTCAAATAAGAAGATCAAAAAAAGTGATACCAAAAATAAAATTGGGACTGATAATTTCACTTGACCTTAAAATCAAACGTGTTGGACATACTTCATTGATTTGGGAGAGCAATCTCCTCATTATCGCAAGTACTCTCCATACTAAGTGAGATGCGTACACATAAGGAGTAGATCCCAAAGCCATGGACTTGTGCTCTAAGCACTTGGACTTTGAGTCTTGGGTCCTGTTATTGCTGCAAGCACTTGCCTCAAATGTTAGCACAACCTTTTGTAGTCAACGGACAATTGCTAAAGTTGTATCTAGAGCATGATACATTCTTACCCATTGTAGACTCGATTTAAGTAGTATTTCAAGATGAGCTCAAATATCAAGATGGATCAGATACTTGAGCTGATAATCAAATAAAAATAATTTCCTTTTTCTTCTTTTCCTTTTCTTTTTTTCTAATTATTCTGAAAAGATCTCATCCCTTTCACCAATGCTATACTTAGGATGTACTTTTTCCTAAGTATGGGGATGAGTACCCTAAGTGTTCATTCATTGATCCCTCACATGTCTCCTCAACTCTTGATATACGGTCTATACTCATGGATATTTTACCCTAAGTATAGTGGGAGACAGGTCGAGCTGATGAATTCATACATTCCCTGCCTGACCCTCCCTGCCTTGTGTATAGGCTGGCTATACTTAGGATTATTTAGCTGGGACAGTCAACTTCTCATTCTCTGATTCTTTATTCATTATACTTAGTACGAGTTATCTCTTCCTTTTCTCTCTGTGGTCTATGAGGACATAGCTCAAGCTAATTATAGGGGGTGTATATAAGTTGTATATACTTCAGCCATAACTCATACTTTCGTATTTTCAATAATATGGCTAAATAATAAAATAGATAATAATTATTTATAAATACAAGTAATAAATTGACTTAAAATTTTTTTGCAAATATATTTAAAAAAATGGTTTAAAATGACTTAAAAAATCATTTTAAAAACAATTTAGAAAACATTTATAAAATATTTTCGAACGTTTATAAAATATTTTGTTTGTAAAAATTATCTTTTATTTATGTAAATAAAATTTTTGAAAATCTATTTGCAAATGATTTGAAAAGTGGTTTTAAAATATTTATAAAATCTATATATACTATTTGGAAAATATTTGCAAAATGACTTTCAATTTTGGTACATCTTTGTAAAGAAGTTCAGTAAAATTATTTTCAAAAAAAAAGTTTTCATTTTTTTTGCAAAAAATGATTTCAAATGTTTTGGGAACCTCGTGTCAATAATAGCTCAAATAAAAATCCTTATAAAAGTGTAAAAAAAACATTATAAAAATCTTGTAAGTAACCATTAACTTTTAACTTGTGAATTCCCAAGTCAACCCTCACTCCTGTGAATATAGATACACTTCCGTGTAAATAGATGTACATAGTCTTTTCACTAACCTTTATCCAAAAATCCTTGAAAATTTGAAAGATTCAAAATGCATAAAAAATTGCAAAATCTTTTAAAAAATATGCATAAAATTTGTAAAACTATTTTCCTAAAATCCATAAAAAAGTTCAAAGTAGAAAATGGTTTCACAAAAATATTTCACTTGCATTGTACATAGCATCTGCATTTTGCGGAATAATCAAGATAATTAAACAAGTTTGAATCAAAATATGAAGATTGGAGCTTGGTATATGCCTTAATATACTTAATTTCAGAGGAACCCATTATGGACTAGAATTGGGATAGTTCATGTCACCTTGACTTAATTCTTTAGGTTACATGAGATAATGTTCATGAGTTTATTTGTTGTGTCTACCTAGAACCCTTCATATCATCTGTAAGACTCTTGAGATAGTGGTTTGACTAGAAACCTTGCACTTAACACATAGCTCAACTCAGATTGGTTATTAAATGATCTTAGAGTCTTACTCGAGACAATGACACTTAACACTTAGCTCGACTCTCTCATTTCAAAGTAGCAAGAGTATGAGGATGGCTCTAACCTGGCTGTGAATAGAACTGGACAATAGGTTTATGGAACCTAAGGGTTGTTGTGTCATATTTCCTAACCTTAATGCGGTTCTGAACAAACCAATAATCTAAAGTTCTTAACTGAGTCCCAAACTTTAATTTCAATAGGACAAGTTTAAAAGACAAAAATTATTCCAAGTTATTTGTTTCTTCATTTTTATTTCTGCACTTATAGGCATAAGTGTTTGCTAGGGACAAGTAAAGGCAAGTCTAGTAGGGTGATTAATCTCTATTTCATCACCTTTTTTCTTTTATTTTGAACTTTAAATACTAGCTAAATGCATGTATATGACATTAAATTGTATAAAATCACATCTACTATTTACATGGTAAATATTGTAAAAAATGATATATTTAAAGCCAAAATAAAAGAATAAATAAAATAAAAGAAAAAGAATGAAATACTAAAGGTATTGAATGATCCTAAACCCCGAGACCTAGGCATCAAGATGACTGGGTCGACAAGTAATAAAGTAGGGGGGATAAGGGCCAAAAATAATAAAGAAACCCTAATTAAAGAAACCCTAATTTTTGTTCCCCAATAAATAGGTTTTGGACACATTTTATTTTTTATTACTTATACTCAAATCAATAAGCTTTGAACATGAAACTTGAGATAAAAATACAAAGAAAATACAAAAATTATTTCATCCAAAAATAATGCATGGTGTGCCCTAGACACTCGGAATAAAAATCCACAAAGAAAACTTCTCAAACCCGAGTCTTCTCAATATTAACTCAAAATTCACTGAACTCACCTTTATTTTTCATAAAATTAAATTACCTATTTAATGAAGATGGTTTCATTTAATTTGGAGTTAAGATGCAAAAGTTAGGTTTTGGGCCCTCTTTGTGCAATATACCTGAATAAAATAATTACTTTATTCATTCCTTAAATTTTTATGATTTTTAAATATTTTAAATAATATTTGAAATACATGTACATAATTAAAATAAAATAAAACAATTAAAATAAAATAAAAATAAATAAATATACTAAAATACATAGATGAATTATACTTGTATATACTTATATAATAAACACACATAATTGTTTAAATGTACAAATAACTTAAAAAATGCAATAAAAATATATTTACGTGTATTTAAATAAAGTATAAATATATAAATTATGTATATAACATAATAAAATCTAAAATAGAAAATAAAATAAAATACATGTTACATAGGTAATGATAAATATATGTGTACATACAAAAAGTAATATATAATGAATTAACTCAAAAAAATCATTATAAAATACTGCATAAAATAATAAATATTTTTTACATTTTAATCAAAAATGAAACAATCCATTTATTATTTTATTTCGATTTATTTAATCTTATTTTTTTGTTTTGTCATTTAGAGGGTGATGAATCCATGATTCACATCCTTTATTCTTTCATTTTAGGAAAATTCCCAATGCAAAATATCTGTAAATATGTATCAAATACAATAAATTAGCATCATGCATGCATTTATTAATATTGTGTAAATAACATTCTTTTTGAACAAAATAAAAGAATAAAGAAGAAAAGAAAATGAATAAAATAAGGATGAATTTATGCAATAAATGCAGACTGAACAGAACCCCGAGAGAAGGCCAAATATTGGCCTGATCGACAAGGAATAAAGTAGGGAGAGATAGGGTCCTTTTTTTGTACCTACTCATCACTATTCTTCCTGTATATATATATATATATCACCTATATTATGTAAATAAAATAATCTCAAAATAAATCAATTCAATTTCCTTAATAAAATTTATAAATAAAAGTATAAATAAAAATTATTAAAAATAAGCAGAAGAAGGTGTGCTATTGCACAATACCTACATTTGTGTATATCTATTTATTTATTTATTTATTTTGTAAATCATTTGTATATATTTTGTATTTGTAACACTTGTACATACTCCTAATATGTAAATAAAACTAAAATAAAGTTCATAAAACACATAATAAATTTAAAATAAAATCCTCTTCTCATTGTACAAAGTACCATACATGTATATTATACATAATAACTACTTATTTAATACCTATATTTAATTAATAAAAATCAAATAAAAAATCTTTTATATTTCCTAAATTATTTTGTAAATTAAAAATAAATAAAATAAAATGTATTTTTGTAAAAATATTTGTATATAATATATATTATATCAAATAAAATATATTATGTACATGTATAATATACCTATATATTATATACTTATTATTCATTACTCAAAATAATTAAAAATCACAAAAAATAGTTTACAAAATAACTAACATTTTCATGTTTATAACTTTTTGTTTTAAATCCATTTATTATTTTTAATTTAATATTCTTTGATTTTGTACATTCCTCCATTCTGATTGGTCAACCAGGGTTTGTTGACTTGGGTCAAACCTTCCTCTCAGGCAGGTCAGACCCAATTTCCCATCGTCAGAGCTATTTTCTCAACTTTTTCCAACCTGATTCTGGCCAATCCTGACCTTGGATTAAGGACCCCATTCTTCACTACAAATCCATGATTCCTGCAGATACTGAGATAGGTCTGGATCTCCCTAGGGTTTCGTGCTACTGCTCGATCTTTATAGACCCTAGTAACACCTATAAGACATCTCCTCCATCTCCTTCGCTTGGCAGCTCGTTCCTCGCATCCATTTCTCTCCACCTTCATCTCCAGGGTAGTGACAGGACTCTGGATGACCATCTTGGAGCTTGAATTGGCGCCAAGTTGAACGAAGCTTGCTTTATGGCCGGAGCTCCGCCGCGAGAAGCCTCATTCGCCTTCCGCATCGAAGTTAAGGCTATAAGCCTGCCTCCGCCTTCTCCTTACATTGTTGATCACTCCAGTAGCCTTAGGTATGCTCTATCTCCTTCGCATTTAGCTTCCATTTTGATTTCCACTTCATTGATGACGTTCACTTGCCTTGCTCCGACAATCAGTGTCGGAGCTCCACGATCACTCCCTGATGCATAGATCTGCTCTCCACATCATGCTCCACCTTCCCACATGATATGGTACCCCTACATCTCGCTCACCGAAGCGAGATGAGGATCGATTTCCTTGGATCGCATTCATTGTAGAACAAAGTCACCCAACGCTGGTTCTTTGATTATTAGTTGTAATAACCCCTGACCGGGGCGTCATCTTTGAGCAGAGATACCCCTTTCAGGTTCTAGAACACGGGAGACTTGATTCGAGCCTTAACTTGTGTGGTAGAGTACCTCTAGGTTGCGGAGCTTCACCGCACACATCCGACTATCCACCACCCCATCGGAGTATCTTAGTCGACCCGGAGCACCTCCAGGAGAGTGCAAGATATGTTAGTCATCCGATCTGAGCATTATATCGCATGCCGTCCTCGATTGAAACTCACCCAGCAGCTCTTTCTTCCTAATTCTTTCAACGTCCTTTGTTGTTGTCGGATGAAGGAGCCCACGCCCAGGTCTGATCAAGCCCATACAAAAATGCTCAAAACTTAATGGCTTGAACAGATCTCTGATAGATCTGCATCGTACGTTAGTCCCTTTTACCAGACCACCAGATCTGCTCACTGACGGTGATCTGCACCGTACGCATGCGCCACCTCTACGACCGTGAGATCTTTCTGCAGACATCATGAGAGCCATGCATTAGAAGAGCATTCCTATGTGTGCCACGTGTCCTGTTGAGGGGTATATTTCCCTTTTACCCTAGCTTTTTATGTTATTTCACTTTAGTCCAACAAATTTAATAAGTCGTTGAAATCATTTTGCTATTTGGACCCTATGCTTTTCATATTTGCATTTTAGTCCAGCCAAGTTTCAGTCACTTGTAGCTTCACGTGTTTATATAGCGTATTTGCATATTTTATCTTGAGATTTTCATTGGTTAATGAAATAGAGGATGTTTTTAATGTGAGTGTCTATCGAGTGTAGCACACATTTCTTCCTGGATTATTTGCATTAAGGCCTTTGCATTGTTATTACGTGTTACTAATCAGCCCAAGAACTAAAAATATTTACAAATAGTACCTTCCTGTCCATCTTTATTTCCAAGTTTTTTTATTAATTGTAATAAATAATAAATTTGCCCAAAAATTCCCCAAAAATTAGTATTAACTCCTGTTAGTTTCTATTTTAGGTGGTAGTTTTTGTATGCCAAAAATCTTTCTTTGTCTATTATTAAAAATTCAAAAATAGTAGAAAAAGTCCCTATTTGCCTTATTAAATTTACAAAAATTCAAAAAAAATTACAAAAATATTGTAGTGTATTTTGTCCTTTTTTAGCTATTCTATAAATTTGGCTTAAATTTTTTTTTATAAAAAACCTAAAAATTTGCAAAACACCAAAAGTCTTATAAAAGTCATATAAAATCAACCAAAAATCCAAAATTTCATTTTAAGTTTATGATCATAGATATTTCCTTATAGTTTCTAATAAAAATAACACATAGGGGTTTTAAGCATTTCTAGTATTTTAAATTACAACATTCTCCTATCTGTGTTATGTTTACTTATTTTCTCAGTTTTTTAAGAAAATTCCAAAAACATTGGTAAAATTCTCCAAAAGTCCTTATCAATAGTATAAACTAATAAAATCCAAAAATATTTTTACTTGAATTTTTTGAATAGTTTTACCATATTTGAAAAAAATACAAAAAGAGGTGTTTGTTGCATTGTATTCTTTGCTTTTATTTTCCTTTTATTTTCAAAATAAAAATTTTACAAAATTAAAAAGAACTAAAGATAGAATAAAAAAACATTTGATTTTTTGAATCGCCTACCTAGTTTATTGCATTGCTCTTTGTGTTCGTGCCAGGTCGTTATACCAGGTTAATAAAATAGCTATACCATGTACTTGATTTGCTTGATCTGTTTAGTGGTTAAATAATTTTCTCAATTGTCGCAGATTTGATTTGGATCACAATGACATTGTTAATAATCAACTAAACCCGAGTCAGATTAGTGTAAAATCAGAATGGCACCGTTGCTAGGGAGCTTGGCTAGGCAGTTAGGATTTTTGTCTGATCGTTTCATATTTTATTTGTTTCTATTTTCTATAACTGCCTTTAAATTTTTTTCTATTTCACCTTTGTTGCAAGGGCCTGGGGAGCAAAGGATGCGATCTTTGGAGAGCCGACGCACCTGAGCGAGGCGGAGGCCGGCCATTCTACACCGATTGGTAGGACATAGCATCCGAGGAGAAGCAGGAGGATGAAGAGACATTTATAGGAAATAGTTTCAATTTTAGAATTTTATTTCTGAATAATTTGTAATAACTCAAAGACTCTAGTTGGATACTCAGATATTCGGGGTCTGTTTCGTCGAATGGCAGTGCACTCGGGGGACATCACCCGATTTTTCATTGTTTTTATCTCCTTTCTTTTTGTTTGTTTCTTGTGGATTTGAGCCCTTAGATGTAGGATTCTATTTGGTTGAGCCATTAGTCCAAATCCCCTAATAGAATATATGTTCCTATAGAATTCGATTGGACTTAGTCAAATAATAAAAAGCTAATTATTTGGATTAGAGGTCGTGCGCCGAGAGAGGTCGTATACAGCGCTAGCAAGTGTTGCGGAAGGCACCAATCGACAACTAAGACCAGACTTTGGTCTCTCTTCTGAATAGTTAGATCCTTGTTCTTCCTGAATTAGAAGCTTGTGTTTTAGGGTGTTTTCTTCGTGGATCATATAGATAGTATTATTTCTGTCTTTCAATTATGCATGGATCACTTTACAAGTAGACTGCTGGAGCAAGGTAAGCCTTCTAACCATTGCATGCATCATTGATTTTATCGCGCATCGGCTTTTCCATCTTCCTCCCTCTGTTTTCTGGACTTAGGAAATAAAAGGAAATCAGGAAATTAATTAGATATGTTTTTATCCAAAAATACAAAAAAGGTGATAACCAATAAAACCAGGATTGCTAAACAAACACAACCTTAAAACTAAATTAAAGGATGAAAAATATTGTTTTGGGGAGAGTAAACCCCTCATTGTTTTTTTTTATGTGCAAAGAATTGAGAGACGAACACTAGGATAGAGCTAAGTCTGGATTCTCTTTAGACTACTGATTATATAAAAACAATTAGCTACTTTTCAGAGAGGGAATACAGGTAGCCGATCAACGGTTTGTATTTCCTTAACATAGTGGGTGGTTTAGAGGATACTACATAAGGCTCTATCCTCAAGTAACAACTAGCTATTTTTATGGTATGTACTTACACATATACTGGTTGTAAGTAGGTGTAACAAGTCATAGGAATTCGGGCTAGTCTCCAGGGAAATTCAGGTACCTAACAGCTCGTTAACTTGTTTTTAAGACTGCATTATCACCATAAACAAAATTGAAAATATTAGTGATCGAGTTCTCATGATGATCACAGAGTTGAGTTGGTGAATTGGGGTTTTGATTTCTAATCATTGTTTTCAGTGCAGATCTAATATTCCCTAATCCACACATCACGATGATGGGCAGACGGTCTTTTAGGCTACCTTTGGTGGCACCTCTTCTCAGCACCCCTTTCCATTCATCTAGGGAAGTTTCAAAAAGCCCATACCCTCTCTATGAATCCGAGTTTGATTACACCATGTTCCCCCTTGACCACCCTTCTTCCACATCACCTAAGGTACAACCAGAGCGGCCAACACAACTATATGTTCACTTGAGAGAACATGAGCTCGGTTCCTTTGCTTTTGCAGAGATCGGAGATATGGCTAGTGATGAGAGAGTTGATTACCAGCCACAGTCATCTTCCTTGGTATTAGATCAGGAAACCATCAACAACACTCTCTTAGCATCCCTAGAGACCATGTAGAAATAGATTAGATCCAAGGGATGCTCATGGCAGAGGTGAGGAGGGAAATGACTTAGATGAGAGATGAGAGAGCAGAGCCAGACAGACCAGCCGGTGGTGGAGAGATATCGAGACATGAGGACCGAGCAGATGATAGATGCCACGAGGAGGCCCATGATCCACAAAGACCCATGCGTACCATGAGAGTGTTGCACAACCCTGGTGCAACTCTAACCCACAGGTAGATTCAACTGCTAGAAATTCTTGGCGACTTCAAGCTACGGTCCTAGACGATTCGGTTGCTGCCCAAGTTCTATGGTCATGCCACCGAGGAGCTCCATATTTACTTGTAGCAGTTTGAGATGATATGCAACACCATCCACGATAGGCTGGTCAACGAGGACACAATCAAATTGATAACCTTCCCATTCTTGCTAGTTGACAGGGCAGCCTACTGGCTGAAGCATTTGGGGAGGGTTGTAACCACTTGGGAGCAGTTAAGGACCAAATACTGCAACAAGTATTATCCACTTGGTCGGATGAATGCTGCTAAAGCCATGATCAACAATTTCACCATGATCCCCAATGAGAAGTTCCATGAGGCTTGGGTTTGATTTAGAGATCTCATCGACAGGTGTCCAAATCATGACATTAACAAGCCCAACTTAGTACAGAGTTTCTTTTGTGGGCTGACACCTTAGCTGTAGGGGCTAGTCAATGCCTCTTGTGGAGGGTCCTATTTATCCAAGGACGAGGACCAGGTCTGGGCCATCTATGAGAAGATGGATGAAAACTATAGTGTGATGACACAGGCTTGTGTCTACACCCATGGACAAACCCTGCAAGCACTGTCTCACCACTGAGTAGCATGCAATGAGGTCGGTTCTTCTTCCTCTTCTACAACAGCAACACTAGCAGAGTCATCAGCTGCCAACATGGGCATCATTAGCCAAAAGTTGGACCGGATGGAAATCCTTGAGAAGAAGATGTGACAGGGCCTAGACAAGCTCAATAGGATTGATGAGCTGGCCCAGACTTTAAGTGACCTTAAGATACAGATCATGTGCCTCCAAGAAGCGCAGACGACTTCTACACCACAGTGTAGGTCACATGCAGATACGAGGAGCCGATCCTCACGGTCATCCACTTCTTACCGAGGTTTACCATATTCATGCGGAGCATGTTCAGCCACCCCCATAGTACCAATTGCCACCACCACCTGCACCAGACGTACACATGGTAGTATATCAGAGTGATCAACCATTGGCGTCCCTTCCCCAACCCCCACACGAGCAAATGGATCCATTGATGGAAGTCAACTGGATTTGGTACTCCCAGTACCAGCAACAGCTCGGGATCGATCGTGATAACCTAGGCTTCAAATGGTCCACTGGAGGTGCTCCGTCCCAACAGCAGCCTCCGGCACAGTCAGGGTAGGGTACCCAACAGCAACAATAGCCTCAGTAATCCGAGCAACAAGTTCCTCGACCCCAGTATCTGGGTAAGCAGTAGAGGCGGCAAAAGCATCCTCATTCTTAGTTTTCACAGCCTCCCCGTCACTCTTACCAACAACAGCAGTAGCATGGCCGACCTCATTTCCAGGGAGGCAACCCATCTAGGTCTCATACATGCTCGTATGAGAACCCATCACAAGACGATCTTGCCTGCATGCTTACTGGGTAGTAGGCCACTTTCAGGCGAGAGATGGATGAGTTCACGTAAGAGATGAGGGAGATCATCAAGGGCAAGACTGCCATACCTGAACAGATTGAGCCTAAATCGAACAATCTAAAGAGGAAATCTTAGCAGGTACAGTTTACAAAGACCACTACCCCTAGAGAAGTATTGGACGATATTCATTATTTATTTGATGTTGATTTTCTGACACTTAGGAGTGGTAGGAAGCTAGCCAGTGGCGACTCATCTGGGTGACACCCCGATGTGGACTCTAAAGCGCCAGATGGAGTAGAGAGCGGTGCTAATGCTGCTAATATTAACAATGACGATGGTGCTGGCTACACCAAGGATGATGATCCAGATGACGACACTGATTCCACCACATCTCTAGATGTTGCAGATGGTAGTGTTGATGCCACTGATTTCCTAGATGTTTGGCCAGAGAGTGGTACTGATGCCGCATTTCCAGATGTTGTCGATGAAACTGAGGCCACCAAGAGAGTCTAGTAGTGTTGACTTCTTTCCCTGTACCCCAGGATGACTTTCTTCAAAAATACAAAAAATGGAAAAATGTTGAAAAACAAAAATATGAATAAAGGATAGATTTCTGTATCTTCTACTGGTCCATCTGTTGTGATTAATGATACTTGTATGGATTCCAACAATTTGCATGATCAGAGACCCATTCCTACTTCTATCCCCTTCCCTCAAGCACTCTGCATAGGGAAGGACAAAAAATCAGGAAATCCCAAAAAGAGACAACAATTAGAGTTCAATGAGAAGATGATAGACTTATTTCATATCCAGCTGACTCTACAGGAGGTATTGGAGCACATCCCTCTCTTCCAAAAGAACCTTAGAGAGAAGACCACCATCCATAGAAAGAATAGGCACAACCATAGTGCAGAAATTCATGTGCTCACCCGTGCGACTTGCTTTGCTATTCAGAACCGATTGCTAGCTAAGAGACCAGAGGATGGGGCTCCGTATGTCCGTTGCCATATACATAAGAAACATTCGATCATACTCTATTAGACAATGGATCTTTGATTAAACTCCTTACGATAGCCTTACTTGACCTCTTAGAGTTTGGCCCTCTATGAAAGAGCATGATAGTACTTCAGTTTGCAGATAGATCTGTCAAGAGGTCGAAAGGGTTACAAAAGGACGTTGTCATCACCATTCAAGGCCTGAAATTCCCCATGGACTTCATCGTGTTAGACATGGAGATCCCTGAGTGTGTGACCAATACCCCCATCATTTTAGGATGATCTTTCTTGGCCACAGCCAAGCAGTGTCCGATCATAATAGTGGGAAGGTATACTTTCATGTCGAGAATGAGAGTATACTTTTGGACATGCAAGCCCACGACGAGCCATTATGCAATAAATGTTATTGTGAATATCATTCCCTGATCTGAAATGAAGAATAGATAATTTGCATAATAGGTCCCTTAGTACAATTAGGGTTATGTACCATGGCCATCTTAAACATCATACAACTGTTGATTCAAATATTAAGCCATAGAGGTTGGTGCTTGGATGAACATATAAAGAGTTAGACTAAGGACTCATCAAGCACCGTCAAATGACTATTGAGAGATGATCTCCATCCTGAGTAGGAGATGGCAATCCTTTCTCATTTAGGCTGATATCTGACTAACCTCTTGATGCAGATCCTCTGCATGGGAATAGAGATTCAGAGGTGTCAGATTAGTTAGGTTAAAGAGTTGACTTAACGAGATCGAGAGAACCAAAGTCCTATGACGTATGCTGTCACGATATAGGCACGCATCCTCTGACCAGAGACAGATGTGTTACTATATGTCTGAGTATGTACATTTGGCAGATCAATAGGTTGATGACCTAATCAAGGTCTATACACCGGCGCGCTGGTTTGCATACAAGGGCATATGAGTAATACGATCTCTCAAAGGGATCATATAGGTTCATTTACTGAACCAGAAGACATGATCTCACTCATGAGATATTAGGAAGAATCAAATTCCGTGCACAGTCATCTCTCTTTGGAAGCTTGACTGAATTTGTAGGTTTGATATATACTTTTGGAAAGTATATGATCAACAACTGGGTATGATATATGCTTTTGGAAAGCATATGATCGATACTGACTCCCAGTGATTGAATGAGAAACTTGATGATAAAACTCTGAAGTAGACAGTGTAAAATTGATCTTATACTTCATGTTTATTCTGGGTCTTCCAGTATGCATGATGTACATGTATTAGGAATACCTGAGGGTGATGTGATAAAAAACGATTGTATAACCATGTCTCTTCCATTCCTAGGGAGTGATGAAACGTGTCTGGATTTTAGTGACTCCTCTTAGTAGAGAAGTAATATGATCTTGGTCCAAATGTTGGACATTGATTTGAATGTGATTCCGATGCAATGAGAATATTAGATTTACGATCTTGATATAATCAAGCATCTATGGGAGGCTCGAGATCTGGATTTGAGATGTACTCTCAGTAACAATAGAATCGCCATGTCCTTATCTCCAAGTATCCGCGGAGAAAGCGCTTTATCCTTGAAATACTTCAGGATAATTTCATTGTTGATATATGTATCCAAGCATTGACAAAATGGATAATTAAATGTGATTTAATTATCGTGAATAATTTGAATTTGATTCATATTATAAGGAGAGTTACCTTAGATAATTAAATGTGATGTAATTATCAAAGAACTAAATAATATGAATTTGATTCACATTATTTGGGCACATGAGAATAGATATCCAAGATGATTAAAAGTGATTTAATTGTCATGGATATCAATAATGTGGATAGCACTATCCATATTAATCATATATATTATAGATGTGATTTATAGCAATTTGTAATTTTCATTTGTTAATTAAATGTTGATGTGAATTGGATTCACGTTAGATAATTAATTAAAAATGTAATTCACTTTTTATTTTGGGTTGTGAATGTGATTCACAATTTTCCAATGACAAGATTGCAATATTCACAAAATAATTATGAATTATTTTTATTGAATAATTTACAACAAGTGTTGTTGTAAATCTTGGAGATTTCCATGGAATAATGTAATCTCATGAGATATCATGAGATTACATGAGATTGCCACCAAATCCCATATTATGGAAGGAGGCAATCTTCATTCCATAATCTCCATGCTTGATTGATTTAATTTGGGATTAGATCATATTGATTCATCAATATACATTTAATCTAAATTAAATTAATTATTATTGGTTATTACCAACAAAAATCATAGCCATTAAAAGAAACACAAATCAATGAGAGCCATTAGATTTGTGTTCCCATGGATTGAGATCCATGGATCCCAAAATATTATAAATAGAAGGGCACCCCTTGCTCTTCATATGCTAATGAAAAACATAGAGCTCTCTCTCTCTCTCTCTTTCTCTCTACATGCCATCCCTCGTCTCTCTCATATGGCTGTCCACCATGGATGCCCTAGAGAGAGTCTCCATCGCCGCAGTGTCATCGTTATTCTGCCCGATCATTTTCTAGTGGATCTCCGTCTCCTTCGGTGCGCCTCGCTCGTGAAGAAGACGTCGAATCTCGTGTGTCGAGATCAGGAGATCCACCGCTTGGATCATCAACATGGATTGCGAGGAGCACGTGTTTCATCAACACGCTCGCAAGCGTCTCCTCCGTCGGATCGGACATGAGATAGGAGGTCTCTTCGTTTAGAGACTCGATCGCAACCACGCTTCAAGAGGTAACCCTAATACTTTTTTGTGGTCTAGATGAAACGATCTGAGAAGTTTTCTTGGATCACGTGGCTTCATCACATGAAAAAAAATAATTTTCGTTGCCTCGAGCAACTGGTGCGACTAGTCGCTCTTGATCGCATGCGATGCGATCCTCACGCTTCCGTGATGCACTTAAGGATCTCTACATCTCCTTCAAGTGGTATCAGAGCCTTAGGTTGGAGGTTTCAGATACGATCCATAAACCTAAGCCGACTTGGATTCGTTAGATTTTGCGAAAGTTTTATCGCATTTCATTTTCGCATCTCTGTTTTCTGATTAGTTTCGGCCCTATTTGAATTATTTAAACACAGAAATAAAAGTTGGATTTTGTTCCCCATTAAATAAAGAAACTGTATGATCTGAGTTTGCATGATTTCGAATCCGTTTTCTCAAGTTATGATCAAATTAGTGAACATGTATCCACTGTTTCGGGGACTGCAGATCTTAACGTAATTAGAGAATTATTTACTGTTTACAAAACACTTGAAATGCATGAAAATCACTTAAGTTCTGTTGTAAATCAAATTAGCAAACTTTGGAAACTTACTTTGCTTAATGTGGATTTAAATTGATTGAGATATGCTAAGTTTGGTAAGTGAGGGTCACTGCTGTAAAATACTTTCCTAATCAAGTATCTTGTGATTGTCATTTAGTTGATTAGTGAAATTAAATGGTTTAATTTCCTGGAGTAATTATGGATAAATATTTGTGAAATATTTGATGATAATTGTTTCCTTAAATGACATTGCCTTAACAAATAATTGATTAGATATGATCTAGATCACAATTGGTTACACAATCCAATTTCCAACAAACATATTACTTGAATATGATTTGGGATTTGTTTAGCAAATCTCATTATAATGTTGATAAAAATTATTTTGATTATTATTATATGGTATAACTTCGGTTGAAGAACCGATTATAATCTCAAGTACACAATGATCAATTGGCATTATCTTTTCCCGAGGTGGATATGGTGTCTAGTCGGGGAGCGTTGGGGATGCATGTTGCACCGTGTGCGGTCTGTCCCACTCCCATTGGTACTGGCCATGACAGCGGGTAGGGACTTGATAATGCAGGAGAGATAACGGTATATTTTTCTAATTATTAAAATTCAGAATAATACATATTTGAGATAATACCATAATTCAAGTAACAATTAAGAATGTTTGCTGGATATTAATTGGATCATTAATTTAATATGATTAGATTAATTGGAATCCAATTAAAAATTAAGACACCTTATTATAAATAGATGTGTTTTTTTCCCTTGGAAGAATTAATTATGTGAATATGATTCATGATAATTAATTAAATATGAATATGATATGCAGGATCACATAAGTGACATCTATGGTCTCCCATCAAGGCGAAGGGTTCCGTCGCCAGGGATTGTATGTAGGAGACGCCTGTCCGAAGTGACAGCTCCTATATGCAAGCGCATATGGATCGGGCTCTTTGCTTCTTGAAAGAGTAAGGTCGTATGCGTAGTGACCCCAATATCAGGTCCGCATATTATTGGGGCGATATTAGATTGCGCATAGCGAGTACTAATCCTGTTGACAGTTGATTCAATTAACGACGGGTCAACATCACCTTAGGGGTGGTGGGCCCGGGTGTTAAAGACCTAATTGGGAATGCATGTTGGACTTGCAAGGCAGAATACGTTGCCGCTTCTTTTTATCGGAGTTACATGTTCTCATATTATTGGGATGTAACAAAGATAAGGAAGGAGATCCCAGATCTTGCTTGGGATATATTGGTAAGTATATCTCTTACATTGAAAGTTATTAAGGGAATGAACTTTCATTGTTGATATGGCAAGACAACTTTGATATAAAAATTCCTAAATCAAAGTAAAATATGTATATATATATATAAATATATATATATATATATATATATATATATATATTTATGCAAATATCTTATTTCAGATAATCTTTCATTAAACCCACTCAATACTATACTCAAAATAATCAGTAAAATATCATGGATTGGATCCATGATGAAGATATTGTACTTGCAGTTGAACACGTAATGTACGTGGTTGCATTGTGCAAGTTTCCTCATAATTATGAGGAATGACAATTATAATAGACAATAGGACTTCAACCCTATGGTTTGTATGTCTCCATAGTCATGATCTCTCATCGAATGTACTTTGGAAGTGACATGTCGATGATGATCGTAATTGTCAAATAATCCTTATAAAATTATAAGAAGATGTTCTGGCATGCATATGTGCTCTCGACATTTAATCATCAATAACGGGGTTCTTTGCATCATGCGGAATGGTAGCTCTATAAGAGATGTATTCAAATTGTTTGAGTACCTACTTGAACCAATGTTTTATGAGTTTAGATGGATGTAGATATGATGAGTGTCATCATTCTACTATCTATACTCTACTCATTCATGAAGCTTTAGAATATTCATATTGTATGAATTGAATGAAGCATGTACACATGTTAAAATGCTCTTATATTGAAATCTTTTGAATTCAGCATAAGAGATCCTTCGTCTAAAGCAATGGTTGTTTATAGATAAAGGGAGTACAGTAGAAGCATGAGTTGAACCCAAGTAAGAAGGTAAGTTAAAGAGTTTACCGTACTTTTGAGACTTCCATATGACATCCAAATAGTTGGATGAATGTCGATACTGCAATAAGCTGATGTATAGATAGTATGACTATCAAGTCTATCTATATCCTTAGATAAGGACTCGGACATCGGAATAATATACATTTAATCATTGAAATTGACTTTCTTATTGGATAAGATAAAAGTCTAATAATTGTATCTCATTCTTCTAACGACACTTGCAATTAGTTGCATATGTATTAGAAGACTATGAAATTTGATTTTTAACGTTTAATAGTCAACCATATGTACATTGATGCAATTGTTGCAACGATCTTTATTGGATAGATGGACTTGTTATTTTCAGTGGGAGAGCCCTTAGTCTTAGAGAATGTCTCTATGACCTAGATATCAGAATACAATCATTATTTATTTCTAAATGTTGGAAATAAACATGAATTCTGTAATAGACCTATCATAAAGAGTTATGATGGAGATATTTCAGATAGTAATCTAAAATCTAGTGGACTCTACTAAATTAGAAAATTAATGAATGGTTCATTAACATTTCTAATACTGAAATTAAACCTTAAAAGATTAATAGGAGAATGAAGATCATTTGACAATGATCTGGCATCAAGCCTTGGACTTTTGTCTGTTAATGTGATCAATAGACTAATAAGAGATGAAACTGTAGATTTTCTAAAGGTTCAAATCTCACATACTTGTGAATATTGTATTCAAAAGTAAAAATGTCCAATACACCCTTCCTTGGAATGGTGTAGGATGTTAAGGTATTCAAGATCTCATGCATATCGATGTATGTGAATCATATATATCAGAATAAACATCATGGATATGTGATATCTATTGATGATTATTTGTGATGTGAGATTTTTTCTCTTCACTTAGAAACCTTTGAAATGTTTAAAGATTTCACAAGTTTTGTTTAGAACCAAGTTTGAAGAAAGATTAAATGAATTTGATCTAAACTAGGTAGGCAGTACCAATTAGATGAATTCATGGAATACCTTATAGGGATATGAATATTATTTTTATCTCACTCCTCCTAATAAACCTAAACTCAAGAGAATTGTAGGGAGATACAATTGGATCATGTATAACATGATTAGATCAATAATGATTTTTAGCATAATTACCTATTAGTTTCCAGGTATATATGAAGTAGAGACTACAAAATATATATC
Source organism: Ottelia alismoides (assembly GCA_037367405.1). Taxonomy (NCBI): domain Eukaryota; kingdom Viridiplantae; phylum Streptophyta; class Magnoliopsida; order Alismatales; family Hydrocharitaceae; genus Ottelia; species Ottelia alismoides. The sequence continues at coordinate 622,212 of JAZKJV010006381.1, forward strand.
CTTAATAAGGTTCCAAGCAAGTAAGCTAGAATTTAGCACTTGAAAGTGCTACATCATTAGGAAAATAAAGGATGGTATTGGATACCTACTTTATGACCTTGAGATTCTTAAAAGATCTCATCGTTGAGAATATGATTCTTATAGGATGACACTCTTGAGAATCAAGATGAAAATGAAGTAAAGGAACTCATTTAATCTTGAGATGATAATGAGGCTCCTGGAATCGGAAACTAAAAGGACAATTAAAGATGAAACACTAATACCTCTTCAAATAAGTTTGAAGATGGATTCCATGTGTCAGTTGAATCTGACAATGATCTAACTTCATATGATGAAGCTTCTAAAGATCATGACATGGAAAGATGGATGTTAGCAATAAAGTCTAAAGTAGACTTCATATACAAGTGTTGTATATGGACCCTCGAGGATCCACCTACATGGGTAAGACCCATTAAGGTGTAAATGGATCTTCAAGAGAAAGAGGGAACCTGATGAGAAGGTAGAGACCTTCAAAGCACGGTTCGTAGCCATGAGTTACACACCGAAGAGAAGACATTGCTTGCGATGAGACTTTCTCTCTAGTGACCTTGCTTTAACCCATCATAGTATTACTAGCTATAGCTACGCAACTTGACTATGACATCTTCATGACGTGAGTCAAGATTGCATTCCTCTATCAATACCTCTCTGATGATATTCACATGAAGTAGCCCCAGGGCTTCATGGTTGAGGAAAGAAAGGTGTGCAAGATATTTAATTCCATCTATGGACTCAAATAAGCTTCTTGTAGTTGGAACATAAGATTTGATGAAATTATAAATGTTATGATTTCAGATAGAATCTTGCTGAACCATGTGAGGTTTAGTGGGAGTGACATTGTGTTCATCTTGCTAAATGTAGATAATATCAAATCATTTGGAATGATATAAGGATGATAATAATAAGCGTTTTATAATCTGGTTGTTCCATACCTCGAGATATGATCTCAAGGATACCTCTTAGATCTTAGTTCTGAAGTTGTTCAGAAGCAAAGAGAAGAGGGTATTGGGACCATCACATTAATGGTACAACTTGGACATATTCCATCCTTGGAAAACCCCAAGAAAGGCTTCTTTCTCTTAAGATATGGTACTGACCTATCTAAAGAGATAGCACCTCAAAGAGTTGAGGAAGTGAATGCTAAAACTGGTTGCCATTGTGCATCAGTTCCGAGAAGCCGGGTGTATGCTAGATGTGTACAAAAGCCATATGTCTGCCATGCAGTGGGAGTAAACTATTACTAATCCTACTTTGGAGATAAAATACTTGATTGCAGTAATTTCAATATCTTCAAAGATGGCAAGACTTTAGAGATATCTCTAAGTCTTATCTTAAAGATCTTTAGACTTTATAGATGGTGATCTAAAATGTCTTAACTGTGAATACCTTAGGAGATAGAGATCTCCGAGAATAATGGTATTCTTATAAGGATAATGGAAATACATACTGGTTATAATAATTATTGAGGTGTAGTATAAAGGACACTATGACTGATATGATTGAGTATTGGTTGCATAAGATGCAACATTTGCATTGGATGCGAATACTGTTACTAGGGGATATGCAAGTGCCGTAAAAGGACTTGGCATAGTCTCTCGGGAACAGAGTGACCGATCAGTTTACCTAGCAATTTTTCTAAATAGCCTATGATTGTCACATGAGTGTGGGTTTAAATGATTAGCCCATTAATGGCTCTGTGGGCTAGTGGGAGATTGTTGGACATGCGAGCCCACGACGAGCCATTATGCAATAAATGTTATTGCGAATATCATTCCCTAATCTGAAATGAAGAATAGATAATTTGCATAATAGGTCCCTTAGTACAATTAGGGTTATGTACCATGGCCATCTTGATGATCATACAGTTGTTGATTCAAATATTGAATCATAGAGGCTGGTGCTTGGATGAACATATAAAGAGTTAGATTGAGGACTCATCAAGCACCGTCAAATGAGTGTTGAGAGATGATCTCCAACCTGAGTAGGAGATGGCAATCCTTTCTCACTTAGGCTAATATCTGACTGACCTCTTGATGCAGGTCCTTTGCATGGGAATAGAGATTTGGAGGTGTCAGATTAGTTAGGTCAAAGAGTTGACTTAACGAGATCGAGATAACCAAAGTCCTATGATGTATGCTGTCACAATATAGGCACGCATCCTCTGACCAGAGACAGATGTGTTACTATATGTCTGAGTATGTACATTTGGCAGACCAATAGGTTGATGACCTAATCATGGTCTATATACCGGCGCGCTGGTGTGCATACAAGGGCATATGAGTAATACGATCTCTCAAAGTGATCATACAGGTTCATTTACTGAACTGGAAGACATGAGTTCACTCATGAGATATTGGGAAGAATTAAATTCCGTACACGGTCGTCTCGCTTTGGAAGCTTGACTAAATTTGTAGGTTTGATATATACTTTTGGAAAGTATATGAACAACACCTGGGTATGATATGTGCTTTTGGAAAGCATATGATTTATACCGACTCCCAATGATCGAATGAGAAACTTGATGATAAAACTCTGAAGTAGATAGTGTAAAATTGATCTTATACTTCAGGTTTATTCTGGTTCTTCCAGTATGCAGGATGTACAGGTATTAGGAATACCTGAGGGTGATGTGATCATAAACGATTGTATAACCATGACGCTTCCATTCCTAGGGAGTGATGAAACGTGTTTGGATTTTAGTGACTCCTCTCAGTAGAGAAGTAATCTGATCTTGGTCCAAATGTTGGACATTGATCTAAATGTGATTCAGAGGCAATGAGAAGATTAGATTTGCGGTCTTGATTTAATCAAGCATCTATGGGAGGCCCGAGATCTGGATTTGAGATGTAATCTCAATATCCAAGTCACTATACATGGAACAATACAATCACCCTATCCTTATCTCCAAGTATCCACAGAGAAAGCGCATTATCCTTGAAAGACTTCAGGATAATTTCATTGTTGATATATGTATCCAAGCATTGACAAAATGGATAATTAAATGTGATTTAATTATCATGAATAATATGAATTTGATTCATATTATAAAGAGAGTTACCTTAGATAATTAAATGTGATTTATTTATCAAAGAAGTAAATAATATGAATTTGATTCATATTATTTGGGCACATGATAATAGAGATCCAAGATGATTAAATGTGATCTAATTATCATGGATATGAATAATGTGGATAACTATAAGAGAGAGCAATTTGTAATTTACATTTGTTGATTAAATATTGATCTGAATTGGATTCATATTAGATAATTAATAAAAAATGTAATTCACTTTTTATTTTGGGTTGTGAATGTGATTCACAATTTTCTAATGGCAAGATTGCACTATTCACAAAATAATTATGAATTATTTTTTATTGAATAATTTACAACAAGTGTTGTTGTAAATCTTTGAGATTTCCACGGCATAATGTAATCTCATGAGTCGATCTAGATTTCCTCGCTCATCATTGCATCTATCCATTTTGTATGCGATGTATTCTTTGACTCTCATCTTATATATCTCGTACCTGAGTTACACTTCTTTCCACCTCTCTGTATGTCCATGTTTTCTATATCATTCATTCATTCGTTCGTTTTGTTTAACACTCCATGACTCATGATATGATTTTTGCTATACTTAGGATGCACTTTATCCTAAGTAGAGGGGGGTGTTGAACTTGTGTTGTTCATATATATGTTTACTCTATTACCTCTGTTTTGCCACCTATACTCAGGGACATCCAACCCTAAGTATAGGGAGGTAATATCTGTTTTCCTTTCTTTGATTCTTCTCTCGCTTGTCCCTCAACTATTGATATTCTTTTCTATACTTAGGGATCTTTTACCATCGAGTCAATGATTTTGTACATTGTATTCCTCGGTCTTCCCCTTTTGTGCAATCTTCTATACTTAGGATTACTTGATCCTAAGCATAGGAGGGATCACCGACTTCTATTCATTTTATTTCCTTTTTCGAGTCATTGTAGTATAGGTTCTTTTCATTCTTCTATACTTAGCACGAGTTATGTCTTCCTTTGTTGCTCTCTGATTACTCTAAGGACATCGTTCGAGCTAATTATGGGGGTGTCATATATTTTGTATATATACTTTAGCCATAACTCGTACTTTGGGGGTAATAACATGATTATTATTGGTATACATATGTTTGCAAAAATGTATGTAATTTTTTTGTAAAAGTTTTGCAAAACTTTTCGTAAATATGTTTGTGAAAACCTTTGTAAAATTATTTTTGTACAACTTTTGTAAAATATTTGTAAAAATATTTTGTTTGTAAAATATTTGTAAATTATTTTGTGTATCAAAATTATGTATATGGTATAAACGTTTGTAACATGTGTGAAAGAAAAATGTTGCAAAAACCTTTTTGAAAAGATGTTTATAAAGTGATTTGTAAAATAGTTTGTAAAACTAGTTTTGAAAACATTTTGTAAAAAATTTAGAAAATTTTGTAAAATATTTTGTCACCTGCGCAATAAATTATGGGCATACCAAGTAGCTATATTCTTTGTGAATAAAACCTATATTTATTTGTAAACTTTGTATATAAGCTCTTGTGTATAAAATCCCTTTACAAAATTCTTGTAGATAAAATCCACTTGTAAACGATGTATATGAAACTTGTAAATAAAACCCTTGTAACTATGTACATATTCTTGTAAATATTTTTGTAAAAACTTAATTTCATTATTATTAAAAATGCCATACAAATTAGCAAAAATTATTTGAAAAACTTTTCAAAAAGATTATTGTCTTATCCTTTCTTTTCAAATGTTTTGTAAATATTTCTTGCATGTGCATATGTGTTTTTCATAATAGTATTGGCATTTAAACTAGTCTGGAACAAAATTGAAGAATGCAGCTTGGTTACAACCTTAATCCACTTAATTTCAGAGGAACCTTATAGGAACTAGATTTGAGACTTTTCAGGTCCTAGGGACTTAATTCTTTCACTCCACAAGACTATGTTCAGATGCCATCTTGATTGATCTAAGTAGAACACTTAAAAAAACACACATGATTCTTCTAGACAATGGCCTTAATTTGGACAAGCACTCTACACGTAGCTCTTCATGAATGAGGTGCTGAAGGGGCAGAATCCTTTGGCTTGGGGTAGCCCACGGATGTGTAACAATTAGTGGGAGCATCCGTCTTCCTCTAAGGATGGAAGTGCATCTCAACCTGGTCTAGTAGCATTGAGGTCTAATGACATGATGTAGTGAGATTGCGATAATGCTTCAAAAGAGGGATAGCCTACTGGCTCAAGAAGAAAACTCCTAATGTTCATGTTGCACCTTGTAGATATGTTATATATGTATACATATATATATGTCATAAAAGAAATGCAAAAACTCCAAAAAAGAGGACATGCATGATTGAAAATAAAATACCTGCCAGAGTTTACATAGTGAATAAGAAAAGCCTATGTGATACATTGTCTCATCTCAGGGTAGCTTGCAGCTAGAGACTTCGCTACACTGGTCAAGCTCCAAAGGATACGTGGCTACACTGGTCACGGTCCATTCTCTTCTTTCCCTTCTTCTTGAGCCGGTTGCACTTTAACTTGGAAGGGAATACCCCGCTCCTCGAGGAAGAGTTGCTAGATCGGGGGATTAGAGTTACCCTGTCAAGGGAGGTTGTTTCTTTGTCACTTCTGAGGTGGAGAGCTATCTATCACATACACAGTACAAGTAAAGATTCATAGTCATAAGAATTTGCATATGTAGACTTGTTCTGACCTGATAATTAAGGCGACCTGAATAGGAGTCTTGTGGAACTTAGATCCTGATATGTTTTAAGTCCATTTCCCAATAAGGTTCTGCCAAATTAATAATACAAAGGTCTGGCCGAGCTCCATACTCCAATTTTATGAAGATATGTTTAATGAATTTCTTGCTTTTTATTTTCTTTATTTCTTTTTCACTTTTTTTCAAATAACTTTTTGCTAGGGGACTAGCAAAGGTAAAGTATAGGGGAATGATGAATCCATGATTCGCATCCTTTATTCTTTATTTTAGCAAAATTCCCTATGCAAAATATCTGTAAATATGTGTCAAATACAATAAATTAGCATCATGCATGCAATTGTTAATATTGTGTAATTAACATTCTTTTTGACCAAAATAAAAGAATAAAGAAGAAAAGAAAAATAATAAGATAAGGATGTATTTATGAAATAAATGCTAATTGACCTAAACAAGAGAAGGCCAAATATTGGCCTTTAAGGAATAAATTAGCGAGAGATAGGGTCCTTATTTTGTACATATTCATCACTATTCTTCATGTATATATATGTATCACCTATTTTATATCTAAATAAAATATTATCAAAATAAATTAATTCAATTTCCTTAATAAAATTTGTAAATAAAAGTATAAATAAAAATTAATAAAAATAAGTAGAAGGTGTACAAATGTACAACACCTACACTTGTGTATATCTATTTATTTATTTATTTTGTAAATTATTTGTATATATTTTGTATTTTTGACACTTGTACATATTCCTAATAAGTAAATACAATTAAAATAAAATTTGTAAAACACAATATAAATTAAAAATAAAATTATCTTCTCATTGTACAAAGTACCATACATGTATATATTCTACACAACAACTATTTATTTAATGCATATATTTAATTTATAAAAATAAAAAAATCTTTTATATTCCTTAAATTATTTTGTAAAAAAATAATAAATAAAATGAAACGTGTTTTTTGTAAAAATAATAAAATAAAAATATATGTATATAATATATATGTATACTATACATGTACATAATACACTATGTTGTATATACAATAATATATTTATTACAAAAAGCAATTAAAAATCACAGAAAAATAGTTTAGAAACATCTAACATTTTTCATGTTTATAACTTTTTATTTTAAATTTATTTATTATTTTTTTAAAATATTCTTTGATTTTGTGCATTCCCTTATTCTGATTGGTCGTCCCAGGTTTGTTGACCTGGGTCAACCCTTCCTCTCATACAGGTCAGACCCGATTTCCCCTTGCCAGAGCTGTTTTCTCGACTTTTTCCAACCCGACTTCGACCACTCCTGACCTTGTATTGCAGGCCCGATTCTTCAATACAAATATGTGATTCCCAATGATCCCTAAATAGGTTCCGATCTCCCTAGGTTTTCGCGCTATTGCTCAATCTTTCTAGGCCCATGAACACCTATAAAACATCTCCTCTGCCTCCTTCAGTCGGCATCTCATTCCTCGCAGCCATTTCTCTGCATCTCCAAGGTAGTGACAAGACTCCGGACGACCATCTTAGATCTTGGATTGGCGGTTGGTTGAATGAAATTTTCTTCGTGGCCAGAGCTCCACTGCCAGAAGACTCCTTCGCTTTCCGCATTGGAGTTGAGGCTATAACCTCGCCTCCGCCTTCGCCTTACATCTTTGATCACTCCAGTAGCCTAAGGTACCCTTAATCTCCTTCACATTTAGCTTCCATTTCGATTTCCACTTCATCAACGTCGTTCACTCGCCTGGCTCCGACCATTAGTGCCAGAGCTCCACGATCACTCCCTGCCACACAGATCGACTCTCCACATCACGCTCCACCTTCCCACACGACCTTTTCCCCCCTACATCTCGCTCATCGGAGTGATATTAGGACCAATCTCCCTCCTTCACGTTCGACGGAGATCAAAGTCATCCCACTGATGCTTCTTTGATTATTAGCTATAATAACCCATGGCCGAGGCATTGTATTAGAGTTAGGATACCCCTTACAGGTTTTGGAAGAACGAGAGGCTTAATTCGAGCCTTAACTTTGGTGGCAAAGCTCCTCCAGGTTGCAGAGCTTCACCGCACACATCCGACCATCCACCACCCCATAGGAGCATCTTAGTCAATGCGGAGCACCTCCAGGAGGGTGCAGGACATGTTAGTCATCCGATCCGAGCATTATATCGCATGCCCTCCTTGATCAAAACTTGCCCAACAACTCCTTCTTCCCAATTCTTTCAGCATCCTCCGTTGCCCTCAGATGAAGGAGCCTGCGCCCAGATCTGATCAAGCCCATCCAAAAATGCCCAAAAATTAACAGCTTGATCAGAACTTTGTATGATATGCACTGTACGTCAGTTCCTTTTCCCAAATCATCAACTCTGCTCACTAACAGTGATCTGTACAGTATGCCTGCACCACCTCCATGACCGTCAGATCTTTCTATATACGTCATCAAAGACGTGCATCAGAAGAGCCATCCTACGTGTGCAATGTGTCCTGCCAAGGGGTATGTTTTTCTTTCACCCTCGCTTTTTATGATATTTCTCTTTAGTCTAATAAATGTACTAAGTAGTTGAAAAACATTTGCAATTTGGAGCCTATGCTTTTCATATTTGCATTTTAGTCCACCCAAGTTTCAGTCACCTGTAGATTTATGTGTTTATCTGCTAAATTTGCATATTCTATCCTGAGCTTTTCACTGGTTAATGAAATAGGTGATGTTTTTAATATTTGCATTTATACCCCTGTGAGTGTCTATCAAGTAGTGTGTATTTCCATTTGGATTATTTGCATAAAGACCCTTGCATTTTTATTACCAGTTACTAATCATCCCAAGAACTTAAAATATTTGCAACTAGGTCCTTGTTGCCCTACTTTATTTCCATGCTCTTTTATTAATAGCAAAAAATAGTAAATTTTCCCGAAAAATCCCCAAAAATAATTATTAACTCATGTTACTGTCTATTTTAGGTGGTAAATTTAATATGTCGAACTTCTTTCATTGTCTATTATTAAAAATTCGAAAATAGTAGAAAAAGTCCCTATTTACCTTATAAAATTCATAACAATTTGAAAACTGTTTTAAAAATTACAAAAAATACTATAGGTGTATTTTGTCCTATTTTAGCTATTATATAAGTTTGGTTTTAAAATATTTCATAAAAACCTAAATCTTTGCAAAATTCCAAAAATCTTATAAAATTTATGTAGATATTTCATTTTAGTTTCTGACTGTAGATATTTCCTTATAGTTTTTAATAAAAATAGCTCCCATGAGTTTTGAGCACTTTAATATTTTTTAAGTATAAAATACTCCCGATTGTGCTAGACCTACTTCTTTTCTTAGTTTTTGATTTTTAGAAAATTCAAAAAACATTTGTAGAAATCTCCAAAAATCCTTGTAAACATATAAAACCTATAAAACCCAAAAATATTTTTACCTTAATTTTCTAGATATTTTTACCATATTTGAAAAAAAATACAAAAAGAGATGTTTGTTGCATTATATTCTTTGGTTTTTTTCCTTATAATTTCAAAACAAAAAATTTACAAAATTAAACTACTAAAAATAAATAAAATCCTATGATTTTTTGAATAGCCTACCTAGTTTATTGTAGTGTTCCTTGTGTTCGAACATGGTCGCTATACTAGGTTAATAAAATAGCTATACTACATGCTTGATTTGCTTGATTTATTTAGTGGTTAAATATTTTTATTGATTGTCGTGAATTTATTTGGGTCACAGTGACATTGTTAATAATCAATTAAAACCGAGTTGAATTAGTGCAAAATCAGCCGATAACATGGCCCAATAAGGGGCTGGCCTTGGTTGACCCGCCAGTCAATTGGCCCCCTATGACTCTAGGATTGTTGGAAACCGTTGATCCCTCTCCTTCCCCAGATTTTCCCTGTCATTCCTTGCATCTTCTAGGCACGATTCCTTCTGCAATTTTGCTCCTCATCTTTGATTTTTCAGGTTAGTGTGCCTCCTCGATCGATGGATCATCACATCGAGTCACGACCCTAGACAAAGCTCACATGTATAAAACACCTATGTCAGCCTTCATTTGAAATTTGATCCCATTTGGCCCTTAAAATCCTCAAATTTCTTGGCTCCTAAGGTCGTTGGTGACAGCAACAATTGTGCCTGAGCTTTCGGCATGGTGGAAGAGGTGTTGGGTTAGGTGATCCGAGCTCATTGTGCTTCTCGCCGGAGCTCCTCCATGGCTCCCTCTCCTCCGAGATAGAGCTGTAGTTTCTAAGCTTTTTTTGTTCCTATTTGTAGCATTAGCATAGTTAAGCATTTTATTTCAGTCATTTCTTCATTTTATTTTGTAAAATTGATCCATCATAATTCATTGGAGCTCGTGCTACAGTCATCATTTCACCATGTTTCACCCGTGCTCAAACCCATCTGATCATCCCATCATCTTTCCCAACAATTCCTCCATAGCTCATGCACTCCCATTCATCTCAATATTCCCTTGATCGAGCTACTGGTACTCCAACTATGCCGCTCTCCGGAATAACCATTGTCGTGCCTTACCTCCATTAATTTGTGCCCCAAAAATGAGCCCAGGACATTCCTTTTTTCTTTTGTTCTTATAACCATGCAGGGTCTGGACTCAAAGGACCCCTTCTGGGTTGGATTTTTCTAAGGCATAGGCTCCTCAGCTTCTCTAACTTCCTCGACCTTCCAAGACTCCACCAATGAGTCCCTGACCCATATGAGATGCCCAACAGTCGCATGACCCTTCTAGCTTTCTTTTGAGCCATCTGCGAGCTCCTCGGGTTATCGAAGTCGATTAGGGAGACGGATCTAAGGTCACCTCAGCAGGTATTCTTCCTCGTTCTACCTCCATGCCTCTCCGTCGTCGGATCAGGTGTCCGCTCCAGAACGTCCAATTGTCATTAGATCTCCGGAGTCTTCCACCGTCAAATGTGTTGCTCGATCTGATCATAGATGCTCATCTTTGAAGCGTCATCGGGCAATGAGCGACAACCACGTGAATAAATGGAACGCTAGTAGTCGTACGATCACACACTAAGGGGTATTTTTGCATAGACCCCTTTCTGCTTTGTATTTTGTTTTAGTCCATGAAATGTAATGTATAGTTCAAAATGTTTTGTAATATTTGCACTTAAACCCTCATACTTATTTTTATATTTTGGGCATGTCCTTATCACCTCACGTGCCCATACACGTGAGGTACTTGTACATTTTGAATAGGACCCCTCGTAGGTTTTTGATATTGTTTAGTCCTAAAATTCTATTCTGGTGTTAAATTTTTGGATAAATTGCAAGTTGCCCTTATATGTTCTAGGAAATTACATTTATACCCCTGCTAGGTGTATTAAATTAAATATCTCTGGGATTTTTGCATAGAGGACCTTATACTTTCATTTGGTGTTCTAGAATGCATGTTTATTTAAGTTTAATTTCATTTAGGTCCCTTCCAACATAGGCCAGTAAGTATATTTATATAATTACAAATAATCTAAATAGGTAGAATAAAATATTTTTGGCTTTTTTATGTTTTGATCTATTTTTGTAATTTTTATTTTATTTTTTTACTATTTTTTGCATTTATAATTGGATAAAAATGTTAAAACAATGAACAAAATTACAAGGTCGAATTGTTTTAGAATTTAAAAATAGGTTAATACCTAAAACATTTCCATATTTTATGTATAATATATAATATAAATAAGATACAGAAAATAAAAATAACATTTTTTATTTTTCAATATTTTTTAATAAATTTTGTAACATTTTTAGGGTTTTTTTAGTGTTTTCCTTTTGAAATTATTAAAGATTTTTGGTATGGAGTTCAAAAATACAATAATAAAGACACTATAAATTTCTGAAGTTTTTTCAAAACATTTTTCTAATTTTATGTATTTTTCAATGTAAATAGGGAATAAATATAATATTATTGAATTTTTAAATTTAGGAAAATATTTTTATTTGCCTAACAAAAAAATATGTGATTTAATAAATATTTAGGTACTTAAAATATTATTCTTATTATTTTTAGATGTAAAATGTAATTTTGAATGATCAAAATACATGTGAGGCAACTTAGTTTCCTCTCCTTATTTTTAGATCAAGAAATCACCAAATCACCCGGACCCGACCCGAACCTTGACCAAGAAACCAAAGGGCCGGGTTTGGGTGATTTGGTGATTTCTTGATCTAAAAACAAGGTGAGGAAACTAAGTTTCCTGACATGGAACTGTTTTTATAGCTCATTGAGAACAAGGAGCATCTGGGATTTGAAAGAACTAGTCAGAAATATATCATCCATATAGATTAAGAAAAACATGAGATGTGTTGAATACTGAGAAATGTAGAGGGAGGTATATGTTTGGGAGCCAACAAATCCTAGAGGTAGAAAGCATTATGTTAGACGATGAAACCATCTCCACGATGCTTGTTTCAATCCATACAAGGCTCTTTCTAATTTGCAAACATGAGTTGGGTAGTTGGTGAACGTTGAAATTGAAGTTTCTAACGTCTGGTCTTGAAGGGCTTACAGTATCCAACAGGTCAGATACAACAATCATGTGTTGAGCGCTCTCACATCTCTCGACACCCTAACTCAAGTGTATCAACCAACATATAACCTACAACAAGGCACAAACAATAAGTACATGCGAGCTAAAATTTATTATACCGTACAAAATGGTATGTATAGTATGCAAGTGTAGGGGTCGAACCACTAAGGAACAACGGAAATAGACCACAAAAATTGACAAAAAGATAATAAATGTTTTTGTGTTTTATCAGGATTTTTTTATTTTTGTAGGTTTTAATAGTTTATATTTTTTGGATTTTTAACTTATATTTTTTTGTTTTTAATTTTATAATTTTTATTTTCTTTTTATATTTTCTAATTTTTAATTTTCTTTTCAATATATATAATACATAAGTGTATACATAAGTGTATATGGATATTATGTATACTAAAATAAATATATAAGATATAAATATATAATATATAAATATTGGAAAAATATCATAAGTACAATCCTTTTTATTTTTTAAAGGTTTTTAAAATATATAAGGTATTTTTAATGATAATAATATTATTAATAGTATAAGTAAATTTAGCTGCATATATATATAAGAGGTTAATGGCGCTGCCCACTTGGGGCAGCCAACATGGCTGCCCCGCGCCATTTGCGGCATTTTTTTTATTTTTTTTCAAAAAATATCACCATGTATATTCATTCATATATCCCTCCTATATGCCATTCGAATTTCATCAGAAACAAAGACTCCTACGGCCTCCATCTAGACGATCATGTTTTAACGGTACCAGGATTTTTCAAATCGACACCATCTCGATGGAGGCCGTAGGAGTCTCTGTTTCTGACGAAATTCGAATGGTATATAGGAGGGATATAGGGATGAATATACATGGTTTTATTTTTCAAAAAAAATAAAAAACATGCCGAAATAGGGGGCGGGGCAGCCATGTTGGGGGCAGCCCCATTAAATCCTATATATAATTTAGGCTAGCATATATATTGATATAAGTATAAATAATCTAAATAGGTAGAATTAAATGTTTTTGTATTTTTTATGTTTTGATCTATTTTTTTGCAATTTTTATTTTATTTTTTACTATTTTTTGTATTTTTAATTGGATATAAATGTCAAAACAATGAACATAATTACAAGGTCGAATTATTTTGGAATTTAAAACTAGGTAAATACCTAAACATTTTCCATATTTTATGTATAATATATAATATAAATAAGATACAGAAATGAAAAATGATATTTTTTCGATATTTTTTAATAGATTTTGTAACGTTTTTAGGGTTTTTTAATTTTTAGTGTTTTTCTTTTAAAAGTATAACGATTTTTGGTATGGAGTTCAAAAATACAATAATAAAGACATTATAATTTTTTGAAGTTTTTCAAAACATTTTTTAATTTTATGTATTTTTCAATGTAAATAAGGGATAATTAGTATATTTTTGAATTTTTAAATATAAGAAAATATTTTTATTTTCCTAATGAGAAATATATGTGATTTAATAAATATTTAGGTACCTAAAATATTTTTCTTATTATTTTTAGATGCCAATGTTATTTTTAATGATCAAAATACATGAAATAAAAATTAATATGCTGGTAGGGACCTAAATGTAATTAAACTTAAATAAAAATTCATTCTAGAACACCAAATGAAAGTATAAGATCCTTTATGCAAAAATACCTAAGATATTTAATTTAATACACCTAACAAGGGTATAAATGAAATACCCAAGAACATACAAGGGCAACTTACAATTTATCCAAAAAAATTAACACTGGAATAGAATTTTAGGACTAAACAATATCAAAAACCTGTGAGGGGTCCTTTGCCAAATGCACAAGTAGCTCATGTGTATCGGCACATGAGGTGACAAGGACATGACCAATATATAAAAATAAGTACGAGGGTCTAAGTGCAAATGTTACAAAACATTTTGAACTATACATGACATTTCATGGACTAAAATAAAATACAAAAGTAGAAAGGGGTCTATGCAAAAATACCCCTTAGTGTGCGATTGTACAACTACTAGTGTTCCACTTATTCATGTGGTTATCGCTCGTTGCCTGATGATGCTTCGAAGAAAGTATCTATGTTTAGATCGGGCAACACATCTGACGGTGGAAGACTCTGGAGATCTAACGACAACTGGACGTTCTAGAGCGGGCACTGATGAATCTCCATTTCATCACCTTTATTCTATCATTTTGGCCTTGAAAACCCTAGCTAATGCATGTAAATAGTACTAATTTGTCTATAATAGCATTCATTATTTATTGCATTTATTGTATATAAAATAAGGTTTTTAATGCCAAAATTATAGAGTAAAGAGAAGAAAAGAAAAAGGAATAAAATATTGCAAATGTTTTATGACCCTAACCCTGAGACCAAGTCCAGAATGGAATTAGTGGACAAGGAATAAAGTAGGGGGAGATAAGGGCCAAGAATACAATAAATATTTCATTTATTCATTCTTGATTTATGCATTTTTGACACCTATTTTGTATCTAATTGTTTATTCATCAAATAAAGAAATTTTATACATAAAAGTTGTAGATAATAATGTAAATAAAAATACAAAATTGAGTTTGTACAAAAATAATATACAGTGTACATTTTATACCATGAATAAAAAAAGCCAAAAACCAAACTTCACAGACTCATATCTCTCAAATAAAAACTCAAAACAAAGCAAAATCACCTCTAAATGTATATAACTTTTCATGAGCTATTTAATAGTGGCGGTTTTATATATTTTGGAGTTGATGTGCAAAAGATAGGTTTTGGGCCCCTATTGTACATAATATCGATTAAAATATTCAATTTATTCATTACTTATTATTTTTACAAATTCATATTTTTATAATTTTGTAAACATTATTTATAACATAGGTGTACATTAAAATAAGAATTAAACCTAAAACAAAAAGGATAATAAAATAAATTTATACAAAAACATAGATGAAACACCTATATGTATATAAATAAAAGGGAACTATATTCTTTAATTATTTTATTCTTTCATATTTAGAATATTGTCAATATCATGTATATTCTATTAAAAATATAAAACAAGAATAAAAAACATTAAAATACATTAAAATAAATTGAAGTATACAAAACATAGGCAAAATACCTATACATATACTATACAATTTATATACCTATTTATTTAAATATGCAAATAAAATCATAAAAATCAAATAAAAATATATTTATATTCACAAAAATAAGTTATAAATATACAAAAGAAGAAAATCAAATAATAAAATAAAATATATAAAATAAAAATAAAAATACACAAAACATAGGTAAATATACCTATAAATACACTAGAAAAAACTAATTACTAATAAATAAAGCCAAAAAATAAATAAATATCGTAATAAAACACTACATAAATTAATAAACATTTTTTATTTTATACTCGAAAAATAATAAAATCATTTACTATTTCAAAATATTTTTTTCGAAACAAAACTTCTATTTTGTCCTGTAGCGGCCGATGTGGACCAATCCCAACGCGGCCTTCGTTGACCTCTGGTCAACTGTCCCATCTGCAGCTCTGAGTCATCAGACCTGTTGAATCCCCATTTTTCTTGCATTTTTCATGGGCGTCTCGTCCATCGATAGAATTCGCTTCCTCCACAAGAATTGTTCCTGGTTCATTGTACAATTACGCCAACATCATAGATCGCTTGTACATACACCTGATCGATTTATAATCGCTGGTTAATAAGGGTGCCCTAAAATGCCTATATATAATCCAGCTCCTCCTCCTTTACAACTTTGGTTAGTTTTCATTCTTTTTCCTTCCTCGTATCTGGTCCTGGAGGCTTCCTCGTGAAAGGGGGAGGTTTTTGGCGCTTAGAATCAGTCGGAGGAGGTGGGAGCTGCACCCACGGCGGAGCTCCGACGACGCCACGCTCCCTGGTTCCCACCAGATATCAGAATACCTTTTTCTTGCTTTGTTAGATAGGTTTTAATTCCATCTTTTATTTCCAGCATTAAGTGTAGCATTTAGTTAAGTAGATCGCCTAGATTCGGTTGAGTCGTAGTTCGCTAGAGCTCCGCTCCGGCAATAACTCCCGTCCCATCTAGTTAGTCGCCGACCTCCATTTCTCTTTCATATCGTACCATGTCCCCTTCTCCATCTTCCGCACGCCTCTAATCATCTGGAACCCCGGTGGTTTCGCAAACCAAGGTTCCAACTCCGCCGCTCAGTGGAACCTCACCGCCCACCTTCATTTTTGCGCAAAAACTTCAAACCCCTGGTCGAGGAGCTTCGCCTCAAGCCTCTTGTTCTTCCTGTGCAGATTTGAACTCAAACGGAGCCCTTTTGGGCTTGATTGATTCCAGGAAGAGGTTCCTGAAGGTCCTCCCCTTCCTCGAGCTCGCCTGATCGATTGGGACCTCTAGGAGCCAAGCGGAGACCATCAGCAAATGCGGGGACCTTCCAGGCACGTGTAGAGACCATCGGAGGCGACGGAGAAGGTCATAGGTGCCAGCTATTCACAATTGAAGCTCGCCGCGCGCGAGCTTCATCCCTGTTCTTCCTCGTCGCTCCATAGCCGTCCGATCAAGGTGGAGATCCCAGGAGTAGCAGCAGTCGTAGGATGCGAAGCCTCGTGACCGTCAGATCTCGCCAAGAGATCTAATCACGAGCGTCTGATCACGAAGCGTCATCGACCGTTGGATGGGTGCCACATGTTCAAGTGAATGAAGATCCGTCGTCCATCAGCCCCTAATAAGAGGTAATTTACACCTTCAGCCCCTACCTTTTTGTATTTATTGTTTAATCCACTAAATATTGTGTAGCATTTAAAATAAAGTGGATACTTTGTACAAAGACCCCTAGATTTCTTGTATTTACATTAAGGTCCAATCCACATCAGATCATGCGCGGTCCCACGTGCTTTTGGAAAAATTTCACCTAAGCCCTTGTATTTATTTGTATTTCATAAAGGTACATTAAATAAAAATTACAGTGTTATATTTTTGTGGAATTTGCATGCGGACCCCTGTACTTCTTGAAATTGCGTTTAGGTCCCTATGTGCGTAAGTCACGTGTAGTCCCACGTGATTGGTAAAATTGTAAGGGCTCCCTAGCAGGTTTTGAAATATGTATTTGGACCTGAAACTTCATGTGAACGTTCAAAAATTTTGGTATATTTGCACCAACCTCCCCGGACTTTATTTTATTTGTAAAAATACCCCTACTAGTGTTGGAATTTCTTTTTGCTTTCACTATTTATTGCATGCATCTATAAAATTCCAAAAATTTCCAAAAAAAATACATAGGTTTCTGTTGCATTGTATTATCACGTGATATTTATATTTTGCATTTTTATTTTATTTTCATATTTATAAAAAATTCAAAAACATGCATTTTCTCTATTGTTTGCATTATAAAATCCTAAAAAAATATAAAAACTACTTGAAAAAAATCCCAAAAAATATATATTTGGTGACTTTTAGTGTGTTTGATTTTCTATCCAAAATCACTAAAAAATATAAACAAAACTCCTAAAAATTAGAAAATCCCAAAAACCTTCAAAAAATATTAAAAATCCCTGAAAGATCATAAAAATGTAATGTTTGTTTCTGAATTTTCTCCATCTTATTATTTTATTTTAAAATTAATTTGAGGAATTTTTGACATTATTTGATATTTTTCATTCTTATTTTAATTTCAGCCTGCAATTTGTTTCACTATTCACTAGTATTTTTGACGTTAAAAATACCAAAAAATTAGGAAAAATCTAGAAAAATCACAAAAACATTAAAAAAATTATAAAAATCGCAAAAATGTTTTATTTACAGTATTTTGAGTATTTTTCCCTATTTTCATCTCTACCTTAACTCTCTTTTATTATATATTCTATATGGCTTTATATCTTATTTCAAAAAGAAAATATAAAAACATAAAATATAAAACAAAAAAATTAAAAATTAAAAATACCAAATAAAAATTATAAAACCCAAAACTAAATAAAAAAATATAAAATTAAAAATCCATAAAAAGACTTTTGTGCATACATGACTAGCTTGTATATAAATAATTGTAGGCTACCAGTTTTTGCTCTCTGTGGTTCGACCTCTACATACTTTCGCACCATGCATCACTATGGTAGTGTTAATAAATTTTAATTCACATTTTTGGGACTTAATTGCTTTATTTTGATTGTGGGTTAATTTCTGATTAATTGGGGTTTCGTGAGCGGTCGTCACAACGACTTCGTCTCTGCTTTGTGTGGAACGTATTTTGGCCCTCGCTAAACCTGTGTTATCAGATGGCGTCGTTGCCGGGGAGCAATGAGCGTAGCTTAGTTTAGTTTGTCATTTTGTAAATATTTGCATGATCTTTTGTTAATATTCATGAATTGCTTGTAAATATTTACTGCCTTTGTTTATATTCTATGATTATTTATGCTAATCCCTTTTTATTGAAACTTTGATGTGAGGGTCCGCCATGCGAGGACAGTCTTCTAGGAGGCCTGTGCAGCCATGCATGAAGGAGGGTCACGACTGTTTGACCAGCTGGAGCAAGCACCAAGGAGGCAAGAAGAAGGCTTAGCTAGTTTCTTTTTTTTTTAAAAAAAAGAGAAAAATGTAATTTTATGAGAGAGAGAGAGAGAATTTTTGCATGTAATAATTTGGACTCTACTCTTCACAACGAGGTCCAGTGCCTGGGTGTCTGTTCACTTGGGGGCCTCATCGCGGCTTTTTCGTGTTTTCCCGCTTTCTTTTCTTTGTTTCCTGTGGTTTTGAGCTTTCCGCCTTTTCTTTATTTTATTTTGTGTGCATGGAGCCCCTAGACTTAGGTTGCTTGACTCGGTAGCTAGGTCCACACATTTATAAGAATGCTTGTTCCTATAGTCTCTTACGTATGGAGTTAGTCAAATTTAATTGGTTCTTCATGATTAATAGCAGCTAATGTTTAGGGTGATTTTGTCACTTGCACACCATCATGTAGTTAGGTTTAAAAATTCTATTTTGCATATCGCATGGAGAGAGCTGGGATGCATGGTAAGTCCTCTAACTCAGCATGCATCACTCGGTTCAATGGTGAGACTTCCATCATGGAACCAACTTTCACGGCTTTTCCGCTATCTCCCTCTGATTTTGAGCGCCTAGGATATAAATGAGAATCTACAAAAACGTTAGGCGTTGGTATGAAAACAGACTCAAAAAAAGTGAAAACTCAAAAAACTAAAACTAGGGGACTGCTAAATAAACTTTGACCTTAAATTAAACTTGTAATGGACTATCATTGTACCCAGTTCATAAAGCCCTCATTGTTTTCAGATACCTTCGGAAGGGGACCAAAACCCTACTCCCATGAGCGAGGCACATCCCATAAGGAATAGAGCCAAAATCCCAGTCTGCAAATGTCTTGTGTATCGCCTGGATTTTCGAGTAATGGTGCTTCTATCGTACGTGATCGAGTAGGGCCTTGTCAGCGATGGTGTTCCCGCCTTGTGTGGAACATCGACATGGTCTGAAGTACTGAGCATAGGCCACACCTTCACGGGGGTGTCTGTCTCGTCGGTTTGCGTCCGAGTAGGTTCTTGCACGCTCACGGGTGATTCCGTACCGAGTGAGAACCGAAGTATTGGTTTTGCCTATCTGCTTCCTCTCTCTATTTCTTTCGCTGAGTAGGGATCCAGGAAGGGTTACAAGGACCTCAAAAAGTACAGAGTACATGTTACAAAGGAGGATGACAAGTACGGGATTCTTTTCTGGCAGTACTCTCTCTCGTATAGGGTTAGCGTGCTAAGGACTTGTTAAAAGATATGCCTGAAATAACAACTCTAAAACTGAAAAGATAATAAGTAGCCGAACCTTCACGGCTTCACATGGCGTGAGTTGGTGAACCTAATTTTGTATTGTGTTTGTATGGATCTAGATTAAGGTTCAAAGATAAAGTCCCGCACCTTTGCGCAAATTTTGTTGTATCATTCTCCTTTGATCCCCGCTCAGTCGAGCCTTTCTACTGTTTTACACTCCGTTTTATTCCTCGTTGACCATCGTATCCTTCTTCTAACATACAATCCTCCTCTTTCTTCGCGAAGTCAATCCATGGATGGTTTCTATCGGGAACCCGCCGACACCCACATCGATTCCATAGACTCTACTTCGCCAATAAATTCGACGCGATTTCCGAGAACCCGACCCGGACTTTGCGGATCGATCTCCAGACTCCTCGTCTTCTACCATTCTTTTGACCACCCAATAAACCAGGATCACTTTTGTCCCACTCTCGCCGTTGTGAATGGAAGTCGATCACAGTCCATATCTTTTTCCGTTCACAACATGCTGGGATTGACCTTAATTCCAGATTCATCATGACAACTGAATAATATTGCAAGTGGTCTGATTAGGATTCTCTCATTATATAGACTGAAGACAGACCAAGCCCTGGATTCTAATCCGGAATTCATTTCGTCAGATTCAGACTCTAACATGGCTCCTCAAGGAAAGGGCAAGGGTCAGTAGCCACCCCAACTAGAAGGACAGATGCCTGATCAGAATCAGGTTAATGCACAACTGTTGACATCTATCCAAGCTATCCAACAGCAGCTGACAGAGTAGGCCCTAGCACAGACTGCTTTCCAGGAGATGCTGAATGGCGTAATGAATAGACCTGATGGAGGAGGGGGACGACGAGGAGGTGGTAATCCTTCTGATGACGAGGAAGAGCCGGAAAATGGGAGACCCAAACCTACACTGAAGGAGACCTATAATCCTGGAGACAGCCAGATGACCGAGTGGATCCTCATTCCACCGGTGCATGCTCACTTCGAGCTGAAGCCCCAATTCCTCGCTCTTCATCCATCTTTTCATGGAAACACCAGTGAAGAGTCGTACATCCACCTGCAGCAGTTCTTGTGCATCTGTCGTACTATTCACTACCTCAATGTTCCTCTAGACATTGTCAAAATGATGGCATTTCCCTTCATCCTGCAAGACAAGGCCCTCTACTGGGTCAACCATTTGGGGAAGGTTGTAACCACCTGGGAGGAACTGAAGTTGGCTTTCCTGCACAAGTTTTACCCTCTCGGTCATCTCAACTAGATGCAAGCACGAATCAACAACTTCTCCTAGGGAGCCCATGAATCTATCCATGAAGCGTGGGAGAGGTTTACAGATCTGCAGGAGAAATGCCCTCATCACGAGATTCCGAAGACCAGCCTGGTCCAACATTTCTTTGAGGGCCTAAACATCGAAAGCCAAAGGCTCGTAGACGCAGCATGTGGGGGTTCACACTTCAACAAAGATGAAGTAGTCTGGCAGATATTCGAAGAAATGGCCGAAGGAGAGGCCACCCTCTCTTCATCTAAGGCATACCAAAAGCAGCCCCAGATCCTCCAAAAACAAGTACACATGGCAGCATCTCACGAGGCAGAGAGAGATGAGAGCTCCAACCTCTGCATCATCAGGGGCCATCTCTCGAAGATTGATATCATTGAGAAACGATCACAGGACTTAGAAAAACTTGTTGTGATCGAGAAGAGGACTCAAAACCTTGGCAAGCTAGATCAGATCACCAAACAGCTAGAACTGCTGGTGGGCACCATCAGCTCTATCCAGTTGGCAGCACCATCAGAAGCTCCAGCTGAGAAGAAGGACGATCTACCACCGCCACATCAGCCTTAGGCGAGCCAGCAGCCACTGGCAGTCCAACATGTATACTACGTGCATGCACCCGACCAGGGCCAGTCGCAGCAGCAAGTGGTTGTGTACCAACCAGAGTTTGTATCAGGATCCAATCCAGTATTCCCACCACTACCCCTGATTCAAGAAGTCAGCAGGGTTTCGAGCAATGAAGCATAGCCGACTCATCCCATGGGACAGCCTCAGGGTCAGCTACCAGCCAACCGGCAATACCACCAACCTCAGGGTGGTCGATTTGGGCAGTCCTCATAGCCGCCGCCACAGTTTCAACAGCCTCCCTCGTATGCAAATCAATGGAGGCAGAATCAACATTATCAGCAGCTGCAGTACCGCCAGCCACAGCCTTTTCATCAGTATGCGGCCGCTCCACCTCAGCAGTACCAACAGTATCCCCCGTCCTTTTATCAATAGCTTCAGCTTCGTGCACCACCCCAACACCACCAACAACAGCCTCCGCACCAACACATGCAGCAACAACGTGGTCTGAACGTTGAACCTACTGAGGCAAATCCTGTGAACCTGACCTTGGATTGCTTGGCCCAACTCATCAAAGGGCTAGTAGATATGGCCAAAAGACTTGACGTTCTGACTGTCACCAAGACCACTATCCCAACTCAGGTTGAGGCCAACCCCAATAGCTTTAAAAAGAAAGAGCAGGAGCGGTAGTGCCTTGCCTCCGCCTGCTATCAAGAATGGGGAGAATAACGAACCAGGTGAATCGTCATCTTCTGCATCAGTCGTGCCAGCTACAGGGACAGGTGAGGAGGAGGAAGAAGAAGGAGAAGCCATTCCAGCAGTCATGCAGCACCAGCATCCTCAGCAAAAACTACAGAAAAATTAGCAAAACCAAAAAGAACAAAAAGAATTTTGCAGCCAAAGCAAAGTCGTGCCAGCCTCGGAGGAGCAGCCAGTTGCAGTCGATCCTTTGCCAGCCGACGGAGCAGACGCCCTACTTTTTGCTTGCCCCTTAGCACCAGTACCTCATGATCCAGCTTGTACTCATTTTTGTAGTCCGGATGTACAACAATATGTGGGTGATACTTCTAATGTAAATAAGAACTCTATTTTGCCTTCCAGTGATGTAAATATTCCTTTTTCCTAATGCAATCAAAAAATCCAAACAAAATGGAAAAAGAAAAAGTGCATTGTCTGATCCTGGAGTTGTGGAAATAAAAGATAATTTAACTGTTGAGATTCCCTTACTGAAAGCCATGGAATATATGCCAGCTGTGAAGAAAGGTTTGAAAGAAGCATGTACTAGCATGCATCGACCAGCACGCAAGAATAAACACAATCAGTTCGAGAGGCACGTGCTTTCCATGGACAATGTCGCAGCTATCAGCAATCTCCTGCAGAAGAAATAAGACAAAGGAGCGCCTCTTATCAGCTGTGAGATATTTGATCAGGTCTTCGAGCATACTCTCCTTGACAGTGGATCTTCTATCAACCTTTTGCCCTCGTCCCTAATGCAAGAATTTGGGCTAGGTTCGCTCAAGCCAACACAGATGATCCTTCAGTTTGCTGACTGATCCACCAAGCGACCTAAAGGTCTGATGGAAGACGTTGTGGTGAAGGTGCAGGAGATGCAATTCCCGATTGATTTCGTGGTCCTCGATATGGACTCATCCGCACCCTTACTACAGACCCCTATCATCCTTGGCCGACCATTCTTGCGTACCTCACGTGCCGTGGTTGACTACGGGTCTGGCAAGATAACTTTCCGCTCGGACAACAAGCATATCACTATAGACATGATCAGAGAGCCGAACGCCACGACTAATGAGAGCCATGCAGTATCAGAAGCACACTATGACTTTATTGCAGAGATCAGGGACTCATCACTTTCATTGAATGATTCATGGACCCGAGAAATCCTCACTCTCGTGGAGGACATGGAAAGCACAGTTGACCTATGCTCCGATGATTTTTGGGAGACAGACTCTTAGATGCTGGCGCAACTATGTGATTTCAAGAATTCACTCCAGCCCAAACACAATGAGCCTAGTATAGAATCATTTGGCACATCATTAGGATCTCAACAGAATACTGAGGATGGTAGCTCCATCAATGAAGTACATCCCACCACTAGTAGTGTCTGAAGTGACCAACAAATTGGACAGATCAGGACCAGAACTCAAGCCACTTCCTGCAAGTCTGAAGTATGTCTTCCTTGCGGGTAAAGAACACATGTATCCAGTCACCATCAGCAACAGGCTGACCTGGATCAGGAATCTCAACTTCTCGAGGTTCTAGAAAAGAACCGCAAGGCACTTGGTTGGTGCGTATCAGATCTCCGTGGGATAAATCCAGCTTTGTGTTCACATCACATTTATTTGGAAGAAGATGCCAAGCTGTCCCACGAATTCCAAAGAAGTCTGAATCCAAACCTCCGGGACGTCGTCATGAAAGAGATCATGAAATGGTGTGATGCAGGCTTCATCTATCCCATCTCCGATTCAAAATGGGTAAGCCCACTTCATGTAGTTCCAAAGAAGTCAGGGCTTTACGTGGTTACCAATGACAAAGGTGAGGAAATATCCACTTGGGTACCAACATCCCGGTAGATGTGTGTTGACTACCGCCGTCTTAATGCAGCAACTAAGAAGGACCACTTCCCCTTGCCATTCATTAATCAAGTTTTGTAAAGACTAGCAGGCAAGGAGTTCTTCTACTTTTTGGATGGGTATTTCGGGTACAACCAGGTGGCAATCGCTCCCGAGGATCAAGAGAAGACTACCTTCAATTGCCCGTTCGGCACCTACGCCTTCAGGAGAATGCCCTTTGGATTATGCAATGCACCTGCGACATTCAAGAGATGCATTCTAGCACTTTTCGCCGAGATGGTAGGTAGTTTTCTCGAGGTGTTCATGGACGACTTCTCAATCTATGGTGACAGTTTTGATTCTTGCCTTGGGCACCTAGACAGAGTGCTTCAGAAATGTCGTGAAGTCAATTTAGTGCTTTCATGGGAAAAGAGCCACTTCATGGTCACCGAAGGGATTGTGCTGGGTCATGTTGTTTCCAAACGTGGCATGGAAGTCGACCCGATAAAGGTGGATGTTATTGCCAATCTAGAGCCACCTCAGTCAGTCAAATGTAAGGTCATTCCTGGGGCATGTGGGATTTTATAGACGATTTGTCAAAGATTTTAGACGCATCGCCCAACCTTTAACAGAGCTTTTATGCAAGGAAACTGAGTTCAATGTCAATCACCAGGTTCTCCTTGCTTTCAATCAACTGAAGGAGCTTATCACTCAAGCTCCAGTCCTACAGCTGCCGGATTGGTCTCTCCCTTTTGAGATCATGACTGATGCGTCAGACTTTGCAGTCGAGGCTGTTCTAGGATAGAGAAAAGAAAAAAACACCCTATGCCATTCACTACGCCAATGAAAAACATTAGATGAAGCGCAACGAAATTACACTGTGACAGAAAAAGAGTTGCTAGCTGTGGTTTTCGCCCTGGAGAAGTTCAGATCCTATTTGCTTGGATCAAAAGTTACCATTTTTACAGACCACTCTGCTATCCGGTACCTACATCAGAAGAAGGATGCCAAGCCAAGACTAATCAGATGGATCCTTCTCCTCTAGGAATTTGATTTGGAAATCAAGGACAAGCCTAGAGTTCAGAATGTGGTAGCAGACCATCTCTCCAGAATTGAGAAGTAAGAGCCTCCACTAAACAACGCACCTATCACAGAAACCTTTCCAGATGAGTCAATTCTAGTAGTGGATTCCCTCCCTTGTTATGCTGATATAGTCAATTACCTTGCCTCGGGGATAATACCATCGGATTGGACGAAAAATCAGAAGAATAAATTCATGTCAACCATCTGTTTTTATCAATGGGAAGATCCTCTCTTATCCAGGGAAGGAGCGGATTGCATTTGGCACAGGTGCATACCTCAGGAGGAGCATTATAGTGTCATCGAGCACTGTCACTCGCTCGAATCTGGTGGACATCACTCTAGAGACCGTACGGCGGCTAAAGTACTTCAGTATGGCTTCTGGTGGCCCACGCTATTCAAGGATGCAGCAATATTGACTGTCAGAGATTGAAGGGTACACTCACTGCAAAAGATTTGATGCCTCTGAAGATCATTCAGATAGCAGATGTTTTTGATGCATGGGGCATTGATTTCATGGGGCCTTTCCCTAACAGTCAGGGTTTTGAGCACATCCTTCTTGTCATAGATTACGTATGTCGTTGGGTTAAAGCTATTCCCGCTCGAGTCGCTGACAACCGGACAGTGTGCCAATTCTTGAGAGATAACATCATTGCGCGGTTTGGGATTCCGAAGATTCTCATATCAGATAGGGGTAGCCATTTCATTAACAAAGAGGTCAAGAAATTAATAGTTGGACAGAAGGTGTGGTTATTTGATGCAAAGTTACAGATCTTCCCGGGCAAATTAAAGAGTAGGTGGACAGGGCCATTCCGAGTTCGTGAAGTGCATGACAATGGAAGTATTGCCATATCAGAATTATCTCCTGACGCACAACCATTCGTCGTCAATGGTCAACTCCTGAAGCCTTACCTCGAGCCTGATACGTTCTTGGCCATTGTTGACTCCATCGAGCTTCTACGCTTTGATGAGATATCCACCACATTGTCAGCATCAGAAGATTCACACGCCGCACCTCAAAAACTATTCATATGATTTCTTCTTTATTCTTTTCTTCTTTTCTTCTTTTCATTTTCTATCTTCTTTTTCTATCAAAAAAAGGGGGCGTTGCCCCTTGTTGACAGTCTTCTATACTTAGGACGCACTTTGTCCTAAGTATAGGGGGTGTGCACCCCGAGTTTCTCTATTCTTTAATCATCTCCATTGTCTCCTTTTCTTGTCTATACTTAGGAATATCTTACCCTAAGTATAGGGGAAGACAATCTGAGTACGATCTGTTTGTTCCCATCCTTGACCCTCCCTGCTTTGTGTACAGTCTGCTATACTTAGGATATTTGATCCTAAGTATAGGGGGCGGTCAACTTCTCATTCATTATTTCTTTCTTATATTTATTTATTCATTCGTTAGACTTGTCTATACTCATTACGAGTTATGTCTTCTCTTTCCTCTTCGATCTAGGAGGACATAGCTCAAGCTAAGTATAGGGGGGTCATATATACTATGTATATACTATAAGCCAAAACTCATACTATAAATAAAAATACTACCTGGAGCTAAAAGTAATATTAAAAGTATTTTTAGTATGATAATAAAAGATGATTGTGAGCTCCTCAGACTCTTTTTGTCCATACTGATTAATAAATCAGGAAAAACGCTTTGTGCAAAATGTTCTCCTTGTGAAAACAAATCTTTTGAAAATTGTTTGAAAAGTATTTTGTAAAAAAGTGTTCAACCTTTGTAAATAGTTTTGTTTGCAAAATTTCTTTTCTTTGAGTGAAATAAAAATGTTTGAAAAGCGGTTTGCATATGGCTGGAAAAAATGGTTGTAAAATTATTTTGAAAAATCTATCTATATTGTTCGAAAAACCATTGCAAAAATGATTTTCAAATGCGTGTACATGTTTGTAAAAATATTTTGGACTATAGTCTTCAAAACCTTTTGAAAATGATTCTCAAATAAGTCTGAGGAGTATACACAAAAATTTCTCATGCAAAAACAAGCAATAATTCCAAATAAAACTTATAAGAGCTTAAACCATTTTGTACATAAATTGTAGTTTTTCCTTGTATATAGTGATTAATAATCAGGTTAAATATCTTTGCAAAATGATTCGAAAAATGGTGTGAACTGTGTGGAAAACTTTCTGCAACCAGTGTAAAATCGCTTTGTTTGTAAAAATTTTCTTCTTTGTGTGAAATAAAGGATTTGAAAACCTTTGTGCAAATGGTTTGAAAAATGTTTGTAAAAACTATTGTGGAAAATGTATATACATAGTGTGACAATTCTTTGCAAAATGGCTTTCAAATGTTTTTATATGCTTGCAAAAAAATTATTGTGTATTATAGTTTTGAAAAAAGTTTTCAAATAAAAAAATAATAAAAATTAAACAATAATAAAAAAATAAATAAAAATAAAAATATACATGGACATATCTGTAAAGCCGTTAAATAAAATGTATTTATCAATTATATACATATATGTACCTAGAATAAACAGGTTAACACTTGTAAATCTTTAAAATTCTTAAATCTTGTAAATAAAGCGGCACACCCGTGTAAATAGTTGTACATACTTTTTGAATGCCAAGATTTTTATTTGCAAAAAATCTTTGTGTAAAAAGATTCTTTGATTTTTAAATTCTTTGTGAAAAATTGCATCATTCATTGTGCATAGCATGTGCATATCATTCATATTCTTTTTGTGTGAGCTTGATGATTGAACCAATCCAATAAAGTCTAAAATTGGAGCTTGGTTGGACCTTACTGCACCTAACTGCACTGGAACCTTATGGGAACTAGGTTTAAGGTACTTCAGGTCTATTCAGACTTAATTCTTTGAGAAATCATGGTTGGGTTCAAGTCACCTCAATTGACTAAATAGAACTTTTCGAAGACACATTCATGATTCTTGTCGACCGTGACCTAACTTGGACATTTGCACCTTTCACTTGGCTCAACTCAGTTGGAGTGGTGAGGGGGTTGGATTTGCCAGTCTGAGACGCACACGGGTGGAAACATTCGTCCTCTTCTAGGGTGGGAAGTGCACCCCAACCTGGTCCAGTTTCAATGAAGTCGAATGACAGGAGAGTGTGGGTTGCAATAAAGCTTCAAAAGAGGGACGGTCTTCTGGCTCAAGAGGAAAAAGTCCTTATGTAAACGCTGCCGTGAAAAGTATTTCAAGTATAAAAAACTCCAAAAAAATTGGACAGGCTTGAAAATAAAAATAAAGTGCCTGCCGGAGTATGTATATGTGTTGTTTAGAAAATAAGCAAGCTTGAGCATCAAAGTTATACCATGTAAGCCTGCAGCTGGATGACTTGACTACACTGGTCTTGCATCCCAGGATAGGTAGCTACACTGGATACCAACCATTCTCTTCTTCCCCTCCACCTCTTGAGTCGGATGCCACTTGAACTTAGAAGGAAATATCCCGCTCCTCGATGACAAAGGGTTGGATTGGGGAATCATTGGGTTGCCATTATGGAGAAGTTAGTTATTTTGTCATTTCGGTTGGGGAGAGCCACTATCACTTACACTGTACAAGTCAGCTTCATAGTCTTACGGGTTTGCGTATGATGTAGGCCAGTTCTGACCAGGCTATTGAGGTGGGTTGAACCCAGTTCTGTGACTCTCGAAGGCTGTTGTGTTTTAAAGTAAATTCCTGACCAGGTTCTGCACACATTCACACTCAAGGTCTAACAGAAGCTCCAAATTCTGATTGTGTAAGGACAGATATTGCACTGAAAGAATCCTATTCACTCTATCTTTTTCAATCTTCTTTTTCTTTTCTTCTTATTCTTTGTTCTTTTTTATACTTATTGCATAAGTATTTGCTAGGGACTAGTAAAAGCAAGTATACGGGGGTGATGAATCTCCATTTCATCACCTTTATTCTATCATTTTGGCCTTGAAAAACCTAGCTAATGCATGTAAATAGCATTAATTTGTCTATAATAGCATTCATTATTTATTGCATTATTGTATATAAAATAAGGTTTTTAATGCCAAAATTATAGAATAAAGAGAAGAAAAGAAAAAAGAATAAAATATTGCAAATAATTTATGACCCTAACCCCAAGACCAAGTCCAGAATGGAATTGGTCGACAAGAAATAAAGTAGGGGAGATAAGGGCCAACAATACAATAAATATTTCATTTATTCATTCTTGATTTATGCATTTTTGACACCTATTTTGTATATAATTATTTATTCATCAAATAAAGAAATTTCACACATAAAAGTTGTAGATAATAATGTAAATAAAAATACAAAATTGATTTTGTACAAAAATAATATACAGTGTACATTTTATACCCTGAATAAAAAAAGCCTAAAACCAAACTTCACATACTCATATCTCTCAAATAAAAACTCAAAACATAGCAAAATCAACTCTAATTGTATATACCTTTTCATAAGCTATTTAATGGTTGTGTTTTATATTTTTTTGGAGTTGTTTTGCAAAAGATAGGTTTTGGGCCCCTATTGTACATAATACTGATTAAAATATTCAATTTATTCATTACTTATTAATTTTACAAATTCATATTTTTATAATTTTGTAAACATTATTTATAACAAAGATGTACATTAAAATTAGAATTAAACCTAAAAGAAAAAGGAGAATAAAATAAAGTTATACAAAAACATAGATGTAACACCTATATGTATATAAATAAAAGGGAACTATATTCTTTAATTATTTTATTCTTTCACATTTTTAGAATATTGTCAATATCATATATATTCTATTAAAAATACAAAACAAGAATAAAAAACATTAAAAAACATTAAAATAAAAAGAAGTATACAAAACATAGGCAAGATACCTATACCTATACAATTTATATACCTATTTATTTAAATATACAAATAAACTCATAAAAATCAAATAAAAATATATTTATATTCACAAAAATAAGTTATAAATATATAAAATAAGAAAATAAAATAATAAAATAAAATATACAGAATAAAAATAAAAATACACAAAACATAGGTAAATATACCTATAAATACACTAATAAAAATTAATTACTAATAATCAAAGCCAAAAAATAAATAAAAATCGTAATAAAATACTACATAAAATAATAAACATTTTTTATTTTATACTTGAAAAATAATAAAATCATTTACTATTTTAAATTAATTTTTTTCTAATAAAAACTTCTATTTTTTCCTGTAGCGGCCGACGTGGACCAATCCAAGCGCGGCCTTCGTTGACCTCTAGTCAACTGTCCCATCTGCAGCTCTGAGTCGTCAGACCTGTTGAATCCTCGTTTTTCTTGCATTTTTCGTGGGCGTCTCATCCATCGATCGAATTCGCTTCCTCCACAAGAATTGTTCCTGGCTCATTTAACAATCACGCCAACATCGTAGATCGCTTGTACATAGACATGATCGATTGGTAGTCACCGGTTAATAAAGGTGCCCTGAAATGCCTATAAATAATCCAACTCCTCCTCCTTTGCAAATTTGGTCAGTTTTCATTCTTTTCCCTTCCTCGTATTCGGTCCTGGAGGCTTCCTCGTGACAGGGGGACGTTTTTGGCGCCTTGAATCGTCGGAGGAGGTGGGAGCTGCACCCACGGCGGAGCTCCGGCGACGCCACGCTCCCTGGTTCCCACCAGGTATCAGAGCACCTTTTTTCTTGCTTTGTTAGATAGGATTTAATTTTAGCTTTTATTTCCAGCATTTAGTGTAGCATTTAGTTAAGTATATTGCCTAGATTCGGTTGAGTCGTAGTTCGCCGGAGCTCCGCTCCAACGACGACTCCTGTCCCATCAAGTTAGTCGCCGACCTCCATTTCGCTTTCATATCGTACCTTGTCCCCTTCTCCATCTTCCACGTGCCTCTAATCATCCGGAACACCAGTGGTTTCTTGAATCAAGGTTCCAACTCCGCCGCTCGTCGGAACCTCGCCGCCCACCTTCATTTTTACGCAAAAGCTTCAAACCCCAGGTCGAGGAGCTTCGCCTCGAGCCTCTTGTTCTTCCTGTGCAAGTTTAAACTCAAATGGAGCCCTTTTGGGCTTGATTGATTCCAGGAAGAGGTTTCTGGAGGTCCTCCCCTTCCTCGAGCTCGCCTGATTGATTGGGACCTCCAGGAGCCAAGCGAAGACCATCAGCAGATGCGAGGACCTTCCAGGCACGTGTAGAGACCATCGGAGGCGACGGAGAAGGCCGGAGGCACCGACTATTCACGATCGAAGCTCTCCGCACACGAGCTTCGTCCTTGTTCTTCCACGCCGCTCCAAAGCCATCTGATCAAGGTGGAGATCCCAAGAGTAGCAGTAGCCGTAGGATGCGAAGCCTCGTGACCCTCAGATCTCGCCAGGAGATCTAATCCCGAGCGTCCGATCACGAAGTATCATCGACCGTTGGATGGGCACCACGTGTTCAAGTAAATGAAGATCCATCGTCCATCAGTGCTTAATAAGGGGTAATTTACACCTTTAGCCCATGCCTTTTTGTATTTATTGTTTAGTCCAGTAAATATTATGTAGCATTTAAAATAAAGTGGACATTTTTGTACAAAGACCCCTAGATTTCTTGTATTTACATTGAGGTCCAATCCACGTCAGATCATGTGCGGTCCCACGTGCTTTTGGAAAAATTTCACTTAAGCCCTTGTATAGATTTATATTTCAAAAAGGTCCATTAAATAAAAATTACAGTTTTATATTTTGTGGAATTTGCACATGGACCCGTGTACTTCCTGAAATTGCGTTTAGGTCCCTGTGCGTGTGAGTCACGTGTAGTCCCACATAATTGGTAAAATTACAAGGGACCCTGGCGGGTTTTGAAATATGTATTTGGACCTAAAACTTCACGTGAACATTCAAAAATTTTGGTATATTTGCACCGACCCCCGGACTTTATTTTATTTGCAAAAATACCACTGCTAGTGTTGGAATTTCTTTTTGCTTTCCCTATTTATTGCATGCATATATAAAATACCAAAAATTCCCAAAAAAATACCATAGGTTCCTGTTGTATTTTATTATCACGCTATATTTTTATTTTGCATTTTTATTGCATTTTCATATTTATAAAAATTTAAAAACATGCATTTTTGTTACTATTTGCATTATAAAATCCAAAAAAAATATAAAAACTACTTGCAAAATTCCCAAAAAAATATAATTGGTGCCTTTTAGTGTGTTTGATTTTCCAATCACTAAAAAATATAAAAGAAAACTCCTAAAAATTAGAAAATCCCAAAAACCTTCAAAAAATATTAAAATCCCAAAAAAATCATAAAAATGCGATGTCTGTTTATGAATTTTTGCATCTTATTATCTTTATTTTAAAATTAATTTGAGGAATTTTTGACACTATTTGATATTTTTCATCCTCATTTTCATTCCTGCCAGCAATTTGTTTCACTATTCACTAGTATTTTTGACGTTAAAAATACCAAAATATTAGGAAAAATATAGAAAAATCACAAAAACATTAAAAAATTATAAAAATCATAAAAATATTTTTTTTACTGTATTTTGAGTATTTTTCCCTATTTTCATCTCTATCTTATCTCTCTTTTATTATATATTCTATATGGCTTTATATCTTATTTCAAAAAGAAAATATAAAAACATATAATATAAAACAAAAAATTGAAAATTAAAAAATTAAATAAAAATTATAAAACCCAAAATTAAATAAAAAATTATAAAATAAAAAACCCACAAAAAGACTTTTGTGCAAACATGACTAGCTTGTATATAAATAATTGTAGGCTACCAGTTTTTACTCTCTATGGTTCGACCTCTACATACTTTCGCACTATGCATCATTATGGTAGAGTTAATAAATTTTAACTCACATTTTTGGGACTTAATTGCTTTATTTTGATTGTGGGTTAATTTTTGATTAATAGGGGTTTCGTGAGCGGTCGCCACAGCGACTTCGTCTCCACCTTGTGTAGGACGTATTTTGGACCTTGCTAAACCCGTGTTATCAGGCACCTGATCCGACGACGGAGAGGCATGGAGGTAGAACGAGGAAGAATGCCTGCAGAGGTGAACTTTGATCCGTATCCCTAACCAATTTCGACCACCCGAGGAGCTCGCAGATGGCTCAAAAGAAAGCTAGAAGGGTCCTGCGACTGCTGGGCATCTCATATGGGTCAGGGACTCATTGGTTGAGTCCTGGAAGGTTGAGGAAGATAGAGCAGCTGGGGAGCCTATGCCTTAGAAAAATCCAACCCAGAAGGCGTCCTTTGAGTCCAGACCCTGCATGGTTATATGCACAAAAGAAAAAAAAGAAGGTCCTGACCTTGTTTTGGGGCATAAATTAATGGAGGTGAGGCATGTCAGAGGTTATTGCGGAGAGAAGCATAGTTGGATTACCAGTAGCTCGACCAAGGGAATATTGAGATGAATGGGAGTGCATGAGCTATGGAGGAAGTGTTGGGAAAGATGATGGGATGATCAGATGGGTTTGAGTACGGGTGAAACATGGTAAAATGATGACTGTCGCACGAGCTCCGACAAATTACGATGGATCGATTTTTCGAAATAAAATGAAGAAATGACTGTAATAAAATGCTTAACTATTCTAATGCTACAGATAGGAACAAAAAAACTTAGAAACTACGGCTCTACCTCAGAGGAGAGGGAGCCAAGGAGGAGCTCATGTGAGAAGCTTAGCGACCTCAGATCACCAAATCCAACACCTCTTCCTCCATGTCGAAAGCTCAGGCACAATTGTTGAGCCAAGAAATTTGAGGATTTTAAGGGCCAAATGGGATCAAATTTCAAATGAAGGCCGACATAGGTGTTTTATACAGTGGGCTTTGACTAGATTCGTGACTCAATGTGATGATCCATCGATCGAGGAGGCACACTGGCATGAAAAATCAAAATGAGGAGCAAAACTGTAGAAGGAATCATGCCTAGAAGATGCAAGGAATGACATGGAAAATCTGAGGAAGGAGCGGGATCAACGGTTTCCAACAACCCTAGAGTCATAGGGGGCCAGTTGATCAGCGGGTCCACCAAGGCCAACCCCCTATTGGGCCATGTTATCGGCTGATTTTGCACTAATTCCACTCGGTTTTAGTTGATTATTAAAAATGTCGTTGTGACCCAAATAAATTCATGACAATTGAGAAAATTATTTAACCACTAAACAGATCAAGCACATCAAGCACGTAGTATAGCCATTTTTTTAACCTAGTATAGCGATCAGGGTCGAACACTAGAAACAATGCAATAAACTAGGTAGGCAATTCAAAAAATCAAAGGATCTTATTTTTAGTGGTTTTGATTTTGTAAATTTTTAATTTTGAAAATATAAGGAAAATAAAATCAAAGAATACAATACAACAAACACCTCTTTTTGTATTTTTTCAAATATGGTAAAAATATCCAGAAAATTCAAGTAAAAATATTTTTGGGTTTTATAGGTTTTATACGTTTATAAGGATTTTTGGAGATTTTTACAAATGTTTTTGGAATTTTCAAAAAATCAAAAACTAAGAAAAGAAGTAAGTATATCACAACCAAGAGAATTTTATACTTTAAAAATATTAAAAGTGCTCAAAACTCATGGGAGCTACTTTTAGTATAAACTGTAAGAAAATATATACAATTATAAACCTAAAATGAAATTTTTAGGTTTTTGTTTGATTTTAAATAAATTTTATAAATTTTTGGAATTTTACAAATTTAGGCTTTATAAAATATTTTAAAACCAAACTCATACAATAGCTAAAATAGGACAAAATACACCTATAGTATTTTTTGTAATTTTTAAAATATTTTTCGAATTGTTTGAATATTATAAGGTAAATGGGGACTTTTCTCTGTTTTTGAATTTTTAATAATAGACAATGAAAGAAGTTTGACATATTAAAATTGCCACCAAAAATAGACACTAACATGAGTTAATACTGATTTTTGGGAATATTTTGGGAAAGTTTACTATTTATTGCTATTATTAAAAGAGCATGGAAATAAAGTAGGGCAACAAGGACCTAGATGCAAATATTTTAAGTTCTTATAATGATTAGTAACTAGGAAATAAAAATGCAAGGGGCTTAATGTAAATAATCCTGGCGGAAATACACGCTACGTGATAGACACTCATAGGGGTATAAATGCAAATATTGAAAACATCATCTATTTCATTAACCAGTGAAAAGCTCAAGATAGAATATGCAAATTCACCAGATAAACACATAAATCTACACGTGACTGAAACTTGGCTGGACTAAAATGAAAATATAAAAAGCATAGGCTCCAAACTGTAAAATGTTTTCAACTACTTAGTACATTTATTGGACTAAAGAGAAATATCATAAAAGCGAGGGTGAAATGGAAATATATCCCTTGGCAAGACATGTTACGCACATAGGATGGCTCTTCTGATGCACGAATCTGATGACGTATACAGAAAGATCTGACGGTCGTAGAGGTGGTGCAGGCGTACGGTACAGATCACTGTTAGTGAGCATATTTGATGATTTGGGAAAAGGAACTGATGTACAGTGCAGATCTGACTAAGGTCTGATCAAGCTGTTAATTTTTGGGCATTTTTGGATGGGCTTGATCAGATCTAGGTGCGAGCTCCTTCATCTGATGGCAACGGAGGATGCTGAATTAATTGGGAAGGAGTTGTTGGGCGAGTTTCGATCAAGGAGGGCATGCGATATAATGCTCGGATCGGATGACTAACAGGTCCTTCACCCTCATGGAGGTACTCTGCATTTACTAAGATGCTCCGATGGGGTGGTGGACGGTCGGATGTGTGTGGTGAATCTCTACAACCTGGAGGAGCTTTGCTACCAAAGTTAAGGCTCGAATAAAGCCTCTCATGCTTCCAGAACCTGTAAGGGGTATCCTGATTCAAAGACGACACCTCAGACAGGGGTTATTACAACAATTAATCAAAGAAGAAGTGGTGGGGTGACTTTGATCTCCGACGAATGCGAAAGAGGGAGATTGGTCCTAATCTCGCTCCGATGAGCAAGACCGATAACACGGGAAAATCAAGGGTCGTATTGATCCACAAGGCGGATCAATAGTCGATGTGGTGACCGCTCAATAAATCCCAATATTAATCAGCAATTAACCCACAATCAAAATAAAGAAATTATGTCCCAAAAACATGAATTAAAATTTATTAACTCTACCATAATGATGCATAGGGCGTAAGTATGTAGAGGTCGAACCACAGAGAGATAAAACAGGTAGCCTACAATTATTCATATACAAGCTAGTCATGTGTGCACTCAAGTCTTTTTGTGGGGTTTTTTATATTTTTTTATTGATTTTTGGTTTTATAATTTTTATTTGATTTTTAATTTTAATTTTTTATCATATATATATATTGTTTTTATATTTTATTTTTGAAATAAGAGATAAAGCCATATAGAATATATAAGAAAAGAGAGATAAGAGAGAGATGAAAATAGGGAAAATACTCAAAATATAGTAAATAAAATATTTTTGTGATTTTTATATTTTTTAATGTTTTTATTATTTTTCTAGATTTTTCCTATTTTTTTGGTATTTTTAAAGTCAAAAATACAAGTAAACAGTGAAACAAATTGCTGGCCGAAATTAAAATGAGGATGAAAAATATAAAATAGTGTCAAAAATTCCTCAAATTAATTTTAAAACAAAGATAATAAAATACAGAAAATTCAGAAACAGACATTGCATTTTTATGATTTTTCTAGGTTTTTTTAGTATTTTTATGAAAGTTTTTGAGGTTTTCTAATTTTTAAGAGTTTTGTTTTATACATTTTAGTGATTTTTTGACAGACGACCAAACACACTAAAAGACACAAATTATATTTTTTGGGAATTTTTCAAGAATATTTTATATTTTTTTAG
Source organism: Ottelia alismoides (assembly GCA_037367405.1). Classification (NCBI taxonomy): domain Eukaryota; kingdom Viridiplantae; phylum Streptophyta; class Magnoliopsida; order Alismatales; family Hydrocharitaceae; genus Ottelia; species Ottelia alismoides. The sequence continues at coordinate 659,721 of JAZKJV010006381.1, forward strand.
GATTTTATAATGCAAACGGTAGCAAAAATGCATGTTTTTGAATTTTTATAAATATGAAAATGCAATAAAAATGCAAAATAAAAATAATGTGTGATAATACAATGCAACAAAAACCTATGGTAATTTTTTTTGGTGATTTTTGGAATTTTATAGATGCATGCAATAAATAGGGAAAGCAACAAGAAAATTCCAACACTAGCAGGGGTATTTTTGCAAATAAAATAAATGCTAGGGGGTTCTATGCAAATATACCAAAACTTTTGAATGATATCATGACGTTTCATGACCCAATACAAATTTCAAAACCCACCAGGGGACCTTTACAAAATATATCATGACGTTTCATGACCAATCACGTGGGACTACACGTGATTCACACGCACAGGGACCAAAATGTAATTTCATAAAGTACAGGGGTCCACGTGCATATTCCACAAAAATATAACACTGTAAATTTTATTTAATGAACCTTTACAAAATACAAATAAATACAGGGGCTTCAGTGAAATTTTTCCAAACGCATGTGGGACCGTAAGTGATCTGACGTGGATTGGACCTCAATGTAAATACAAGAACCCTAGGGGTCTTTTTACAAAATATGCACTTTATTTTAAACGTCACACAATATTTACGGGACTAAACAATAAATACAAAAAGGCAGGGACTAAAGGTGTAAATTACCCCTCTCAGGCGCTGATGGACGGCTGATGGCTTCTTACTTATACACGTGGCCTCCATGTGACGGTCCATGACATTTCGAGGTCGGACGCACGAGATTAGATCTCCTGCTGAGATCTGACGGCTCTGGTGCTTGGCATCCGACGGCTGCTGCTACGCTTGCGGCCTCCATCTTGATCATACGGTGATGGAGCAAGGTGGAGGAATAGGGACGAAGCTCGCGTGCGGCGAGCTTAGATCGTGAATGGTTGGCGCCTCCAGCCTCCTCTGATGCCTCCGGTGGTCTCTACACGTGCCTGGAAGGTCCCCGCATCTACTGATGGTCTCCGCTTGGCTCCTGGAGTTCCCAATCGATTAGGCGAGCTCGAGGAAGGGGAGGACCTCCATGAACCACTTCTCAGGTTCAATCAACCCCAAAAGGGCTCCGTTTGAGTTCAGACCTGCACAGGAAGAACAAGAGGATCGAGGGCTTCACCCTCAACCTGGGGTTTGAAGCTTTTGCTCTAAAAATGAAGGTGAGCAGCGAGGTTCGGCGAGCGGCGGAGGCGAACCTCGATTCGCGGAACCACGACGGCTCCGGTTGATCAGGGGCATGCGAATGATGGAGAAAGTGATAGGGAACGATATGGGGGCGGCACGAGAGTCGGAGGATTGCTGGAACGTTCGGGAGTCGTCGCTATAGCGGAGCTCTGGCGAACTACGACTCAACCGATTTACTTAGCTAAAGACTAAACTAAATGCGGGAAATAAATGATGGAATAAAAATCTACCAAATAAAGCAAGAAAGAGGTGCTCTAATACTTGGTGGGAACCAGGGAGCGTGGCGTCATCAGAGCTCCGCTGTGGGTGCAGCTCCCACCTCCTCCGACTGATTCAAGGCGCCAAAAACCTCCCCCTGTCACGAGGAAGCCTCCAGGGGGTTGAATAAGAGGAAGGGAAAAGAACAAAAACTGACCAAATTTGCGAAGGAGGGGGAGCTGGTTTATTTATAAGCATTTCTGGGCACCCTTATTAACCGGCGATTATCAATCGATCAGGTGTATAAACAAGGTGCCAGGAACAATTCTTGTGGAGGAAGCGAGTTCGATCGATGGACGAGACGCCCACGAAAAATGCAAGAAAAATGGGGATTCAACAGGTCTGACGACTCAGAACAGCAGATGGGATAGTTGACCATAGGTCAACGAGGGCTGCTCGCGGATTGGTCCACGTCGGCCGCTACAGGACAAAATAGAAGTTTTTATTCGAAAATAATTAATTTAAAATAGTAAATGATTTTATTATTATTCGAGTATAAAATATAAAATGTTTATTTTTTATGTAGTATTTTAATATGATTTTATTTATTTTTTTGGCTTGATTTATTAGTTGTTAATTTTTATGAGTGTATTTATAGGTATATTTACCTATGTTTTCTGTATTTTTATTTTTATTTTGTATATTCTATTTTATTATTCTATTTTCTTATTTTATATATTTATAACTTATTTTTGTGAGTCTAAATATATTTCTATTTGATTTTTATGAGTTTATTTGCACATTGAAATAAATAGGTATATGGATTGTATAGGTATATGTATCTTGCCTATGTTTTGTATACTCCTTTTTATTTTAATGCATTTTAATGAGTTTTTGTTTTTTTTTGTATTTTTAATAGAATATGTGTGATATTGACAATATTCTAAAAATATGAAAGAATAAAATAATCAAAGAATGTAATTCTTTTTTATTTATATACACAGGTATTTCATCTATGGTTTGGCATAGTTTTATTTTATTCTCCTTTTTCCTTTAGGTTTAATTCTTATTTTATTGTACACTTATGTAATAAATAATATTTACAACATTATAAAAATATGAATTTGTAAAAATAATAAGTAATGAATAAATTGAATATTTTAATCGGTATTATGTATAATAGAGGCCCAAAACCTATCTTTTGCACAGTAACTCCAAAAAATATAAAACCACCACCATTAAATAGCGCATGAAAAGTTATATACAATTAAAGGTGATTTTTCTATGTTTCGAGTTTTTATTTGGATGATATGGGTCTGTGAAGTTTGGTTTCTAGCTTTTTATTCTGGGTGTAAAATGTATACTCTATATTATTTTTGTAAAAACTCAATTTTGTATTTTTATTTACATAATTATCTACAACTTTTATGTACAAAATTTCTTTATCTGATGAATAAATAATTATATAAAAATATGTGTCAAAAATGCATAAATCAAGAATGAGTAAATTAAATATTTATTGTATTCTTGGCCCTTATATCCCCCTACTTTATTCCTTGTCGACCAATTCAATTCTGGACTTGGTCTCAAGGTCAGGGTCATAAAATATTTGAAATATTTTTTTCCTTTTTCTTTTCTTCTCTTTATTCTATAATTTTGGCATTAAAAACCTTATTTTATGTGCAAGAAATACAATAAATAACGAATGCTATTATAGATAAATTAATATTATTTACATGCATTAGCTAGGGTTTTTAAGGCCAAAATAATAGAATAAAAGTGATGAAATGGAGATTCATCTGAGAGGTAGGGGGGAAAGGATGTGTGGGAAGGTGGAGAGTGATGTGGAGTCGATCTGTGCGGTAGGGAGTGATCGTGGCGCTCCGACACTAATGATCGGAGCCAGGCGAGTGAACGACATTGATGAAGTGGAAATCGAAATGGAAGCGCGGAAGGTGAATGAGTCTTCTCGTGGCGGAGCTCCGGCCATGAAGCAAACTTCATTCAACCCGACGCCAATCCAAGCTCTAAGATGATCGTCCAGAGTCCTGTCACTACCCTGGAGATGCAAGTGGAGAGAAATGGTTACGAGGAATGAGCTGCCGACTGATGGAGGCAAAGGAGATGTTTTATAGGCATTCTAGGGATCAACATGAATCACATATTTGTATTGAAGAATCGGGTCTGCAATCCAAGGTCAAGAGTGGTCGAAGTCGGGATGGAAAAAGTCGAGAAAACAACTCCGGCGAGGGGAAATCAGGTCTGACCTATCTGAGAGGAAGGGTTGACCCGTGTAAACTAACCTGGGTCGACCAATCAAAATGAGGGAATGTACAAAATAAAAGAATATTAGATTAAAAATAATAAATCAATTAAAATAAAAAGTTATAAACATGAAAAATGATAGTTGTTTGTAAACTATTTTTCTTGATTTTAATTATTTTTAGTAATAAATATATTATTATATATACGACATAGTGTATTATGTGCATGTATAGTATACATATATATTAGAGAATAGGGAGTATGTACCCAGGTGCATGTAATTCTACATGCACCCAGGCCTATAACTCCCATATTATTTTACTATTCTGAAAAATACCGCCATGTATATTCATCTATATATCCCTCCTATATGTCATTCCAATTTCATCAGAAACAGAGACCCCTACGTCCTCCATCTTGAACACATTATTTTAACGGTCTTAGAACTGGTGTAAAACCCCTGTTTTGGATGGAGGACGTAGGGATCTCTGTTTCTAATGAAATTGGATAGACATATAGGAGGGATATATAGATGAATATACATGGCGGTATTTTTTGAAAAAGTAAAAAAATGTGGGAGTTATAGGCCCGGGTGCATGTAGAATTACATGCACCTGGGTGCATACTCCCTATCCTCTATATATTATATACATATATTTTTATTTTATTATTTTTACAAAATACATTTTGTTTTATTTATTATCTTTTTACAAAATAATTTAAGGAATATAAAAGATTTTTTTTTATAAATTAAATATATGCATTAAATAAATAATTGTTATGTAGAATATATACATGTATGGTACTTTGTACAATGAGACAATCATTTTATTTTTAGTTTATTTTGTCTTTTATGAATTTTATTTTAATTGTATTTATTTATTAGGAGTATGTACTAGTGTCAAAAATACAAAATATATACACATAATAAACAAAAGAAATAAATAAATAGACATACACAAGTGTAGGTGTTGTGCATTTGTACACCTTCTGCTTATTTTTATTAATTTTTATTTATACTTTTATTCACAAATTTTATTACGGAAATTGAATTATTTTATTTTGAGATTATTTTATTTAGAGATAAAATAGGTGATACATAGATATATATATACACACAGGAAGAATAGTGATGAATACGTACAAAATAAGGACCCTAACTCTCGCTAATTTATTCCTTGTCGATGAGGCCAATATTTGGCCTTCTCTTGAGATTCAGGTCAATCAGCATATATTACATAAATACATCCTTATTTTATTCTTTTTTCTTCTTTGTTCTTTTATTTTGGTCAAAAAGAATGTTAATTACACAATATTAACAATTGCATGCATGATGCTAATTTATTGTATTTGACACATATTTACAGTTATATTGCATAGGGAATTTTGTTAAAATAAAAGAATAAAGGATGTGAAGCATGGATTCATCATTCTCCTATACTTTACCTTTGCTAGTCCCCTAGCAAACAGTTATTTTAAAAAAAAGTGAAAAAGAAATAAAGAAAATAAAAAGCAAGAAATTTAGAACAATATTGATTATTAAACTTATCTTCATAAAATTGGAGTATGGAGCTCGGTAAGACCTTTATATTATTAGTTTGGCAGAACCTTATGGAAATGGACTTAACATAACATGCTCTAAGTTCCACAAGACTCTTATTCGAGTTGCCTTAATTGTCAGGTCAGAACAAGTCTACATATGCAAATTCTTATGACTATGAATCTTTACTTGTATTGTGTAAATGATAGATAGCTCTCCACCTCAGAAATGACAAAGAAGCAACCTCCCTTGACAAGGTAACTCAAAGTCCCCCGATATAGAAACTCTTTCCTCGAGGAGTGGGGTATTCCCTTCCAAGTTAAAGTGCAACCAGCTCAAGAGGGGAAAGAAGAGAATGGGTCGTGGCCAGTGTAGCCACATATAGTTTGGAACTTGACCAGTGTAGCGAAGTATCCAGCTGCAAGCTTCCCTGAGATGAGATAATGTATCACTTAGGCTTTACTTATTCACTATATACACTCTGGTAGGTATTTTATTTTCAATCAAGCATGTCCTCTTTTTTGGAGTTTTTGCATTTCTTTTATGGCATATATATAGCATATCTACAAGGTGCAACATGTACATAAGGAGTTTTCTTCTTGAGCCAGTAGGCTATCCCTCTTTTAAAGAATTATCGCAATCTCACTGCATCCTGACATTAGACCTCAATGCTACTAGACCAGGTTGAGATGTACTTCCATCCCAAAAGGAAGACGGATGCTCCCACTAGTTGTTACACACCCGTGGGCTACCCCAAGCAAAAGGATTCTGCCCCTTGAGTAACTCATCCTTGAAGAGAAACGTGTAGAGTGCTTTTCCAAATTAAGGCCATTGTCTAGAAGAATCATGTGTGTGTTGTTAGGTGTTCTCCTTAGACCAATCAAGATGTAATCTGAACATAGTCTTGTGGAATCAAAGAATTAAGTCACTAAGACCTGAAAAAGACTCAATTCCAGTTCCTATAAGGTTCGTCTGAAATTAAGTGGATTAAGGTCTTAACCAAGTTGTATTCTTCAATTTTATTCCAAACTAGTTTAAATGCCAAAACTATTATGAAAAACACATACGCACATGCAAGAAATATTTACAAAACATTTGAAAAAAAAGGATAAGACAATAATCTTTTTGAAAAGTTTTTCAAAGAATTTTTGCAAATTTGTATGGCATTTTTAATAAGAAAGAGAGTAAGTTTTTCAAAAAAATATACAAGAATATGTACATAGTTAAAAGGGTTTTATTTACAAGTTTCATATACAATGTTTACAAGTGCATTTTATCTACAAGGATTTTGTAAAGGGATTTTATATACAAGAGTTTATATACAAAGTTTACAAATAAATATAGGTTTTATTCACAAATAATATAGCTACTTAGTATACCTAGAATTTATTGCCCATGTGACAAATATTTTACAAAAGTTTCCATTTTTTTACAAAATTTTTTCAAAACTTTTTTCAAAACTAATTTTACAAACTATTTTACATATCACTTTACAAACATCTTTTAAAAATGGTTTTTGCAAATATTTTTCTTTCACACATGTTACAAACGTTTATACCATATACATAATTTTGATACAAAATCATTTACAAATATTTTACAAACAAAATATTTTTACAAATATTTTACAAAATTTGTAAAAAAAATTTACAAAGGTTTTTACAAACATTTTTACAAAAAGTTTTGCAAAACTTTTACAAAAAAATTTACGTACAATTTTGCAAACATTTGTATACCAATTATAATCATGTTATTAACCCCAAAGTACGAGTTATGGCTAAAGTATATATACAACATATATGACACCCCCCTATAATTAGCTCAAACGATGTCCTCAAAGTGATCAGAGATCAACAAAGGAAGACATAACTCGTGCTAAGTATAGAAGAATGAAAAGTATCCTATACTACAATGACTTGAAAAAGGAAATAAAATGAATAGAAGTCGGTGATCCCTCCTATGCTTAGGATCAAGTAATCCTAAGTATAGAAGACTGTACAAAAGGGGAAGACCGAGGAATAGAATGTACGTAATCATCGACTTTACTTGTCACCCCTATACTTAGGGTAAAAGATCCATAAGTATAGAGAAGAATATCTATAGTTGAGGGACAAGCGAGAGAAGAATCAAAGAAAGGAAAAATAGATATTACCTCCCCTATACTTAGGGTTGGATGTCCCTAAGTATAGGTAGCAAAACAAAGGTAATAGAGTAAACAGATATATGAACAACACAAGTTCAACACCCCCTATACATAGGATAAAGTGCATCCTAAGTATAGCAAAAATCATATCATGAGGCATGGAGTGTTAAACAAAACGAACGAACAAACGAATGAATGATATAGACAACATGGACATACAAAGAGGTGGAAAGAAGTGTAACTCAGGTACGAGATATATAAGATGAGAGTCAAAGAACACATCTCATACAAAATGAATAGGGGCAATGATGAGTGAGGAAATCTAGATCGACTAAGTCGGGAAATATGCTAAGTGTCGTTGCCTAAATCAACCCGATCACTAAATAAGAAAATAAAACCACTCGAGAAAGATCAAACAAACAATCAAAGCGTGTAAGCGGTTCGCTATTTTTATTTTCCTAGGAAAACCACCAGGGTCGAACACAAGGAGCACGAAAAGAATACGAAGTAGTCAAATTTTCTGAAAGAAAACAATTTTTTAGAGGTTTTTAATTTATATATATATTTTAATTTTTAATAAAAAACATAAAAATAAGAACAAAAGAAAACAAGCACAATGATCTTTTTAGATTTTTCTAAATAAACAAAAAATAGTCAAAAAATCAGAATATAAATAATTTTGGGTTTTCTGGGTTATGAAATGTTTTTGACAATTTTTCTGGATTTTTCAAATTTTTTTACAATTTTATAAAAATCAAATAAGGCCAAAAATTCAAAACAGTGCATAATCAGGACGAATTTGCAAATTAAAAATAATTAAAATGCCCTAAAGTCCTGATTAGCCATTTTATGATAAGACAGAAATAACAAGCTACAAATATAAACTGAAATTGTATTTTTTGGATTTTTCTTTGATTTTATTTGATATTTATAAGTTTTTGGTTGTTTTGTAATTTTTAGTGTTTTTATGATGACTTTTCAAATAAAATTAATACTAGAAGTAAAACACACAAAATGGCATACACAAGAATTTTTGTAGAATTTTTAAAGCATGGTTCAAAATTTTATAAGGCAAATGGGGACATTTTAAGGGTTTTTTATTTTTATTTTAAAAAGCAATCAAATGAATACCACAAAATTACAGAAAAAACCACACATAACAGGAGCCAACGGTAATTTTTGTATAATTTTTTCGAAATAAATTAATATTGAATAACTACAAAATAAAGCATGTAATCAACCACAGTTCACAAGGACCAATTACCAATTATTTTATGTTTTTGAACCAAATAAATAACACACAATAAAAGTCCAAGGGTGATTCTACAAAAAGTCCAATCACTCACACGCACAACACGTGATTCAGACTCATAGGAGCATGGATGCAATTTCTATAAACTTAACTTTCGTTCATAAAATCATCCGAGTTCAGTATAGAACACACAAATAAACCAAAGCTCACGTGAGCCTACACGTGCTACAGATTCAAAGGGACTAAAATGCAAATAACATAAATGGTAAGATCCAAACTATAAATGTACTCAACTACAATTTCTATCTAATGGACTAAACATGAAAGCATAGACAAGCAGGGGTAAATGGAAATATACCCAGACAGGGGCACATGGCACGTGTAGAGGTAATCTCTGGCGTATGGGTCTGATCGGCCTCTACTACAGATCTGACGGCTCAGTATTTGTCTCGAATGTGTGCATCGGATGAGTCAGATGCGTCACATTTAAAGGTCCCAAAGCAACCACTGTCTGGCGACTCAGATGCTATCTGGCAGGAGCGTGCTAATCAACCAGCGAAGGAAGGGTATGTAAGAACAAGACCTCGACGAACTTCAACTGAGCATTGGAGGGGATCCTACGCTCCAATGAAGGATTGGGGAGGTCTGGGTGCGTTGTGGAGCTACTCCGCGTCAGATGGAGTGGTCAGATGGAGGCAGCGACAGCTGGATATGTGTGACGGTGGAGGGGCTCCTGGAGCAGCTCTGCCTAAGTAGCTGAGGGTCCTAAGTGGCCTTCTTGCATGCGTATCATCCTGCAAAGGTAGAGGGGACTTGGGGCTATGCTCCGGTCCTCGTTATTGCAGCTAGAGATGAAAGAAGCGACGTGGGATGGGGTTTTGGGTCTCCAACAAACAAGGGGGAGGAGACGCGGCCTAATCTCGATCTGATGGTCGAGCCTCATGGTGAACAGGTCACATGGGAATATATAGGGTGAGTCGAGGGTCTTATTGAAATGGATAGGAGTGGGTGGCGAGGCTCCGACCAGTTGGTCGGAGCAGTTGTGATGGCGGTGGCGTGAAATGGAAAGATCGAATCGAAATGGGAAAGGCAAGGGATAAAATGGGTACCTGAAGGTTTAGATGAGTTCCTGAGCTTCAGGAGAAGGTGGACGTCGAGGTCTTAGCCTCAACCGAGCTGCAACTGGCTGGGAGGCTGCTCGCGGCAGTTCTCCGGCCATGAAGTGATTTACGAGTCTCAGGGCACCTCCACTGAATCCTAAGGCACTCCTCCAACGGCTGTCACTACAAGGAAGGTGGATTAGGGTCTGTGGTGGCGCGAGGGACAAGCTACCGTGTGTAGGAGAAGGAAGATGCATTTTATAAGCATGGCTAAGGGTCTGGAAAGATCAACGAAGGGCTTGGAACCTTAGGCAAATGCGGCCGTGCCTAGGGAACCATGAGGATCATGGGAGTTCGAGCTTCAATCAGGAGCAGGAATGGGATCAAATGGAGCATGGAGTCGGGTGCCAAAAAGCAGAGAAAATGCTCCGGCAAAGCACGTGCGACCCGACCTGGATTCGAAGAGGACGTTGACCAGGGTCAACAATCCCAGTTGCACCAATCAGAAAATAGGATTTACAAAATTCAAAGAAAATAGGATAAAAATAGAAAATGAATTTTAAATTTAAAAGTGTAAAAATATAAATAGTTTATTATTTTATAAACTATTTTATGTGATTTTTATTTATTTTTATTAAAAAATAAAATAATGTATATACAGTATATAGTATAATATACATGTATAATATACCTAGGTATTATATACAAGTATTTTTATTTTATTGTTTTTACATAAATACCTTTATTTTATATTTTATTTATTTACAACATATTTTTAAAAGGATAAAACCATTTTTTATTTTATTTTATAGATTATTAGTGGATGGGATATATACATGTGTATTTTATACAAAGATTTGATGATTTTATTTTTATTTTTATTTTTCTGATTTTTTTTATTTTTATAACATTATTAAAGCTATATACAAGAGTGTAAAAGAATAAAATAATTTGGTTTTATAAATAAATAATATGTACAAGTATAGAGGATATGTACAAAACATAATGAATCATATCCCTCTCTATTTATTTTACTTCGTGATCCGGGTCACAACTATCCTTGATTATTTGCATACTTAATCAAATGAATATAAGAAAAACTTGAAAAAATTACCAAAAACATTTTAAAACCCATAAAACACAAAAAATTGTTCCTTGGATTTTTCTGAGCACTTTTTATAGCATTAAAAAATATAAAAAGAAGGTGTATGCATATTTTGTCTTGTGAGCTTATTTAAAGGAAAAAAATGAAAAATAAAAAAACCACTAAAAAATCATTTTCATTTTACTTTGAAATTTGACCGTCGAGTTTTTCAATCGTACTCATTGTGTTCGACCCTGCTCGCTATACCAAGTGATTTAAATAGCGAAGACCTTTTGCTTTTCGTTGATTGATTTTCTTTAAAGTGGTTTATACTTATTTTTCTCGTTGATTACGCTTGGTGATTCGGGTCACAATGACCCTTGATTATTTGCATACTTAACCCGAGTTGCCAGGCGTTTCATTAGAATGGTGCCGTTGACGGGGAGCACAACTTTGTAGTCATTTTTCAATTTTCTTTTATTTTTATCTCTATTTATTATAATTGTTTTCTGGCCATCTTTTGTTTCACTTTTTCTGCGAGGAACCACCGTGGATTCATTGGATTCTTTGGAGGGACCAACATAGGAAGAGGAGCAGAGGAGTAGCAGACTTTTATTTTATTTAGAGAATTTTTGTAAATATTTGTAATAATTTAGGATAATTCTGAATATTTGTAGATTCAGACACTTGGATATTTTAGAGTCTGTTTCACCAAGTATCGGTGCAGCTGGGGGACCTCACCGTTATTTTTACGTCATTTTCATCGCCTTTATTTTTATTTGTTTTTTGAGAGTGGAGCCCCTAGACTTGGATTTTATTTGGTTGAGCCCGGTAATTATTAGGTCCAAACACCCTAAAAGAATATCTATTCCTATAGAACGGTGGACTTAGTCAAATAATTAACCTGTTCTTCCCGAGTAGAAGTTATTGTTTAGGACGGTTACCGCTTGCATTTTGCATATAGTTAGTTTTATTTTTCTGTGCAGATCATATTGCATATAGAGCACTGGAGTCAGATACACATCTCTATCTCTAGCATTTGCATCCATATTTTCTCATGCATTGGCTTTTCCATTTTCCCCCTCTGTTTTGTGGATATATGAATAAAGGAAATCAGAATTCCCATTAGATGTTTCATAGAAAAATTCCAAAAAATAAAAAAAACAAAAATTAAAATTGGGACTCGTAATTGAAATTTCCCATAAAATCAAACGTAATTGACTCATTTCATTGATTTGGGGAGAGCAACGCCCTCATTGTTTGGTTTGCTTGAGCGAGAGAGTGACCCGCACACTAGGATAGAGCCATACTTGATCTCTCTTTAGACTACTGGTCTTGGAGTTATTCATTCTCTAGTGAGTATCTCTCTGGTAGCCGGTAAAGTGGCTCACGGTGTCCTTAACAGATTGAATTGATCGGGTAGCTGGTAAATGGTCTGCAATTAATACTGGCTAGGAAAGATCTAACTTTGGGATTGGACCAGTTTCCTGGGAGCATCGGGTTCCCTATAGCTCGCTCTAATCGCTCTAATAGATTGATTTATAACCTAAACTCTAATAATTGACAAGATAATTGACTGCATCTTCACGGTCTTTACATTACATTTAGTAGGTTAATTGGGGGTTTGCATTGTGTTTGTTTGTGATTGGTGTGAGTTGGTTACGTTCATCTTATATGGATCATTAGCAGTCGCCTTCTCTTTAAATCTGGCTTCTTCTTTTCATTCCCATAATTCTCGCCCACTCTCTTGGAAGGCCAGAATTCCGACCGACATCCCATCTTCTCCCTACTCATTCCTTCTTTCTACTGATCATGCTGTCCTAAGAGAAGACACTCGAAGAGTTCATATTGACCAGATACAAGACATGGGTGATCACCTTGCTGAGATAAGAGTGCATTCCATAGGGGATCACATGGAGCAGTTACTAGTTTTAGACGACTTCTATCCTGGGATGATGGACGAGTACCCAGATCAGGAAGCGGAGTCCGCTTCTACATTGAGTCCCTTCATTCTGGATGTAGAGTTCATTAATCTATTGCCAAAGTTTTCAGGGGGAGTGCATGAGGAGCCATATATTCATATATCTGAGTTTGAGGATTTTTGTGGATCACAAGCATACCTAGATATCACTTCTGAGGAGCTGATGCTGATGATCTTCCCTTTCTCACATCAGACTAGAGCTAAGAGTTGGCACAGACGATTAGGAAGGAAGTTCATTGTGTGGGGAGATTTACGATCATTGTTCTTGCAGAGATTCTACCCCCAACGTAGAGCATATATGATGCCGTCTTGTTTTCGAGATTTTTCAGTTGACCCCCAGGAGCCATTGAGAGATTCATGGATTAGATTTGTTGACCTATTGAGGAGATTTCCAGATCACAGAATCTCGAAGTTTGACCTTGTTCAGATCTCCATGAGGGGGATGACTGCAGAGTATATTGCATTAGTCATTGCCTCATGGTTCACACCACAACCCCGACATGGATTTATTTGAGACCATCTTGGGAACATTTTCAGATATTCCATATTAACGAGATGATTTATTCGAGACAACACATGAGGGAGATATGACACCAGTCGAGTGTGTGGTATTTCATATCAATTCAGATAACACACACCTTTCAGAGGACGTGGATTATACTACATTTCATATGACAAACGTGTTGACATCCACTATGAGTTTCCAGAGCTTAACATTGGTCGAGTTTGTGTTGGTTTTACACCCAGAGTTTGAGCCAGTCCCACATTTTCACATCGAAGATTCTGGGATTCTAGATTTGCTAGAATCCCAAGAAATAGATGAGGAGCCCACATCTCAACTGTCCTTTCAATCCTTTTAGTATCCATGCCCACCTGATTCAGTATCCATTCTTCAGAAGATCCTCTCTGATTCAGATACACATTTGGATCAATCTCAACATAGAGAGCTTGATAAGGGACACCATTTTGATTTGACAAACCTAGATAGTCCCGTCTTTGAGCCATGTGTCCTCCCATTTGATGAGGTCGACATATTTTTAGAGGACCTGATGATTGAAAGCATTGTCGCAGTTCGAGGATTGGATCTTGAGATGCTTACTGCTTCCGCGTTGTGGACTAGTGGCATACCATGCCTCGAGGTTGTTCAGATGTCGTTTACAACTGATGAGTTACTTTGGTGTAGGAACTTGGTGTTTGACAACAACATAGATCCCCAATTACGATCTGATTCCCCATCTTCTACCGACGAGCCTACATTACTCCTCGAGGGTTATCTGCAGGAGGATGCATTATGTCACTTGTACTCGGTTTCGCTAGCTGGACGTGATTCCGATCTCTCGGATCACGAGACTGAGTCGTCGGTTAGTTCTGATTTCTCTTAGTCTGAGTTTTCTCTCCTCGACAACCCTCGTGAGGATGACCCGATCTTCGAGTTATTCAATATTGATTCTGATTTCTCTACCCTATATAAATCGGATATCGATTTTCCTAGTGAGTCTCCTGATCTTGATCTTCCTTATCTATTCGAGACAGTGATAGACGTGGAGGATTCCCTGACAGATCCTTTCTTCTCCACGTTTGATTTCTTCAGCTCCATCTAGTCACTCCACTTAGACCTTGAGCCGACAAATTCTTTTGTGCTACCGGAGCCCGATTTCATTCTCTCATATCTTTACCTGGTAGTAGACACCCCCTAATTGTTTACTTGGGTATCATAGTTTACACTGTTGACCTCATCATTGTTCCCCTACATAGACTATCACGGTAGTACGGTATTCACATCACAGATGTCATCCTGAACCTCGATACAACCTTATCCTAGCCTTTGCGCCCAACTAGGGGCGTAAACTCTAACACTTGTTGAGAGACACCTCAACATTGTCCCATTGTCTAGATCCATTTTATCCATGTCATTCATTCTTTCTGTCTCACACCCCATCTTCATCTTGTGATTATGCTATACTTAGGGTGCACTTTACCCTAAGTATAGGGGGGTGTCAGACTTCTATTTATTCTTTTGATTCTTTTTACCTCTGTTTTGTTGCCTATACTTAGGGATATTTTACCCTAAGTATAGGGGAGGTAATATTTGTACATTCTAACCCTCGTTTTCCCTCTTGTGTTTAGTCTTCTATACTTAGGACTACTTAATTCTAAGTATAGGGGGATTACTGACTTCTGTTGATTATATTCTTTTAATCATCATTGTAGTATAGTATCCTTTTAACTTCCCAATACTTATCACGAGTTATGTCTTCCTTTGCAGTTCTTTGATCACTATGAGGACATAGTCGAGCTAAGTATAGGGGGTGTCGTATATATTTTATATATACTTTAGCCATAACTTTTGTATTTTTAATATGGATAAAATACTGTATAAATATTTGTAAAATTAAAAAAAAGATGCAGATATTTCCTCAAAATTCTTTTTATATATACTGATTTATAAGTCAAGTTAAAATATTTTGAAGAATATTTTGAAAGTAGTTTGAAAACCATATTGAATTTTTTTTAAAACTATTTGAAAATGTTTGAAAAATATTTTCAACCTTTGTAAAAATATTTTGTCCTGTAAAAATTTTTCTTTTGTTTGTGTGAAATAAAATTATTTTGTAAAACTATTTGCAAATGTTTTGAAAATGATTGAAAATTTATTTTGAAAATCTATATACTGTTTGAAAAATGTTCGCAAAAATCGTTTTCAAATGTTTGTATAATTGTTTGAAAAATTTTTTGGCCTATAGTTTTCAAAATTATTTGTAAAATTAGTTTCAAATAAGTTTGAGGAATATATGCATAACACCAAAAAAAGATTCCAACAGTATGTATATACCTATATAAATTGCCCAAGTTGTAAATATTTTCATGTGATTCATGTAAATAATTGACTCATTCCCATGTAAATATGTGTATCTCATCCTTATCCCTTATTTTAAAAAAAATGTATATACTTGTATATATTACTAACCATTTGTTTATAAAAAAACTATTTTTGCATGTGCATCATTTTTCAAAAATCCATAAAAAGTTCAAAATTAGAGAATTGTTTCACAAAAAGATTTTGCTTTCTTTTCTTTGCGTTGTACATATTTCTCGCATTAGCATGTGCATTTTTCTGCAAAATTTTGACATTTAAACTAAGAATATAATAAAATTGAAGAATGGAGCTTAGTTGGACCTTAATCCACTTAATTTCAGAGGAACCTTATAAGAACTGGAGTTAAGACTTTTCAGGTCTTAGTGACTTAATTCTTTGAGTCCATAAGACTATATTCACATGTCATCTTGATTAGTCTAAGTAGAATATTTAACAACACACGCATGATTCTTTCAGACTGTGGCTTACCTTGGATAAGCACTCTACACGTAGCTCTTCATGGAGGAGGTAGTGAGGGGGAAGAATCTTGAGGAGGTAGCGATGTTGAGGTCTAAAAACAGGTATCTCTTCATGTAGGAGGTAGCAATGTTGAGATCTAGAGACACATAGCTTTCATGGAGGAGGTAGCGATGTTGAGGTCTAAAGACACGTAGCTCTTCATGGAGGAGGTAGCGATGTTGAGGTCTAAAGTAAGGATGATGTGGGGTTGCAATAATGCTTCAAAAGAGGGATAGTCTACTGGCTCAAGAGGAAAATTTCCTTATGTACATGTTGCACCTTGTATATATTTTCAAAAAAAAGAAAAAAATGCAGAATCTCCAAAAGTGAACATGCATGATTGAAAAGTAAAATGCATGACGGAGTGTATATACAAGTGAAAAAAAGGAATAAGAGCTTCAAAGTCAAATGTTTGTAAGCTTGTAGCGGATGACTTGGCTACACTGGTCATGCATTCAAGGATAGGCAGCTACACTGGTTACCGTCCACTCTCTTCTCCATCCCCTCTTCTTGAGTTGGTTGTACTTGAACTTAGAAGGGAATATCCCCGCTCATTGAGGAAAGAGTTGCTAGACCAGAGGACTAGAGTTACCTCGTTGAGAGAAGTTATTTCTTTTCTACTTTTGAGATGAGGAGTTATATTTCACTTATACCGTACAAGTAAAGATTCATAGTCATAAGAATTTGTGTATATAAACTTGTTCTTACCTGACTGTTGAGGAGATCTGAATAGGAATCTTGTGAAACTTAGAGGTTGTTAAGTTTTAAATTCATTTCCCATTAAGATTCCGCCACACTAATAATCAAAAGGTTCGACAGAGATCCATTAGGGTGGAGCATTGGGCTCGACCCTGCCCAATCGGGAAAATCCTGGCCCGAGCCCGCTGATTTTTCTCGGGCCATGGGCCTGGTCGAGGCATGAGTTTTTTAGTAAACCGATGACCCGAGACCAGCCCAAAGCCTGCGGGAGCGGGTCCACGTTCAGGCCGGGTTTGGCCCACTCCCAAATTGTTATCCATTACACATTCATGGCTAAGGGATCTCTTTTCAAAACATTGTAGCGTGGATTTCAAAGGTGACAAGTTTGTAACATTTGGAGTCGAAATTCAATCTTAAAATTTGGGATCCTTGCTTTCACGTATGTTTAAGAGAAATTCAAATGAACCTAATCTTGCGTTATATGCTTTTTTATAAAAACAATTTTATATCCACGGAGTTCCCATTTTCCTTTTAAATTTCAACTCATACAGATGAACTAGCCCATGTTACAATCAACAATTATTTGTTCAAATCAAGTTTACATGTACTAGCGAATCCGAATCAAACAACTAGATATAAAAATAATTTTGCTCCTGCAATTTGCATGTACTTAGATTCTGAAACTAGTTAAACCAATGGAATCAAACTCTATAATCCAAACCCAACGCATACTTTTCAATCCAAATACCATATACAAAAAAGGATCAATTGCACAAAATCTAATTGGCCAAAAATTCTTAAGATCACATGTCTAATAATTTGATGGAATGTGTAGCATCAGAGATTAACATTTTCAATCAAGAGACATGAGATTGGAGGAAGCGGGCCGGGTCGGGTCCACGCGGGTTGCCATGGGTTCGGGCTAGGCCTGGTCCGAATAAGAAATTTGAGGAAAATTAGGACCCGGGCCTGGCCCATATATACATCGGGTCCGGGCCGGACCCGGGCTTTAGCGGGTCCGGTCAAGGTCAGGTCCGGGCCGACTCAACCCAATGCTCCACCCTAGTTGTAGGGGGTAACATGAACTGAGAGAGTCAATTAACAGAGAAAGCAGTATGCACTCTTGTTAAGGTCGCATATTGAAGACTTCCTAGAATTGTTCTGAAAATTTTAGGCTCGACAACTTGTGGTGATGAATTTCCTAATAGAACAATATCTTGAAGTGGTCAGTTAGAGCTTGATGGGCTTAGGTCCATCGAACTCATTTATAATGAGGATGCCATCCATGTATTTTTTTTGCATAAATGGATAGGGTGGAGCATTGTGTCGGGTCAGCCCGGACCTGACCCTGACCGACCTAAGGATATGGGATAATCCTCAAGCACATCACAGAAGCATGAGCATCGTATCGAATACGACGAAGAAAGACTAGTCGCACTAGTTGTCCTATGCAGCAGAATTTAAAAATTTTTGTGTGATGAAACCACATGATCCAAGAATAATTCACGGGATCATTTCATCCTAAACCACATCAAGTATAAAACAATACCTCTTTGTAGCGTGATTGATCGAGTCTCTACGAAAAGAGACCTCCTGTCTCAAGTTCGATTGTCGGAGAAGATGCTTGTGAGCGCGGGGATGAGTCGCATGATCCTCGCAATCCTAGAAGTCAATCCAAGCACGGTGAACTCCTGATCTCGTTGCACGAGATTAAAACACCTTCTTCGTGAGCGAAGCACTCCAAAGATGATGGAGAACCGAGGAACATCGAGGCGACGACGCAATGGCAAAGCGACTGAATGCTCTCCTCTAGGGTTTGGTGGACGACCACCAAGAGGAGGAGAGAAGAGGGTTGACGTGTGGAAGAGGGAGAGAGAGAGATGTCTCTATTGCATAACCCTAGAGAGCATGGTATGCCTCTCTATTTATAGGGTTTTGGGATCCATGGATCACAATCCATGGGACACATAAAATCAATGGATGAGATTGATTTATGTTTAATCCAATGATCAAGATTGTTGTTGGTAAAAGCCAAAAACTAATAATTTAAATTAGATCAAATATATTTGATAAATCAAATACAATTCAATCCTAAATTAAATCAAACAAATAAGGAGATATTTATTATGTAGATAACATCTCCCCACGAAATAGGTTGGACGACCACCAATTCCATATAGGACTTGGCAGTCGTCGACTTATTTCCATGATGGAGGCAATCTCATGAAATCTCATGAGATTGCATATCTCCATGAAAATCTCCATAATTTTTCAACAACTTTTGTTGTGATTTATTCTTCAAAAATAATTCATAATTAATTTTGAGAATATTGTAATCTTGCCATTGGAAATTTGTGAATCACATTCAATACCCAAAATAAAATATAATTTACATTTTCAATTAATTACACAATGTGTATCTAATACACATCATTAATTAATTAACAAATATAAATTATAATTAGCTCTCTCGAATACATTATAAATCATATTTATAATATATTATGAATAATTGGATACTGCTATCCACATTATTCTTATCCACAATAATTAAATCACATTTAATTATATTGGATAATTTCCACATGCATCAAGATAATTAAATCACATTTAATTATCATTCTCTTAATGCTCAAATATAATTCAACTATGGAATTATTCTTGAACCCCTTCAAGAATAATGTGATTTCTCCGCAGATACTTGGAGATAAGGACCGGGCGATTGTATTGTTCCACATATAGTGACTTGGATATTGAGATCACATCTCAAATCCAGATCTCATGGACCTCTCATAGATGCTTGATTAAATCAAGGCCGTAAACCTAATCTTCTCATTGCATCTGAATCTCATTCAGATCAATGTCCAATACATGGACTAAGATTAGATCACTTCTCTATTCAGAGGAGTCACTAAAATCCAAACATGTTTCATCACTCCCTCAGAATGGAAGCGTCATGGTTATACAATCGTTTACGATCACATCACCCTCAGGTATTCCCAACACCTGTACATCATGCATACTGGAAGACCTATGATCATCCTAAAGCTATAGACCACTTTTTCACTATCATCTTCAGGGTTTGATCACTAAGTTTCTCAATCTTGGTCATCGAGAATTGGTATTGATTATATGCTTTCCCAAAGCATATATCATACCTTCAAATTCTTGTCATGCTTCCAAAACATGACGACCATGCATGGAATTTGATCGGTCCCAATACCTCATGAGTGAGCTCATGTCTTCCGGTTCACAAGTGAACCTGTATGATCCCTTTGAGAGATCGTATTACTCATATATCCTTATATGCACACCAGCTCGCCGGTGTATAGACCTTGATTAGGTCATCAACCTATTGATCTGCCAAATGTAGATACTCAGACATATAGTAACAAATCTATCTCCGGTCAGAGGATGCATGCCTATATCATGAGAGCATACGGCATAGGACTTTGGTTATCTCGATCTCGTTAAGTCAACTCTTTGACCTAACTAATATGACACCTCCGAATCTCTATTCATATGCAGAGGGTCTGCATCAAGAGGTCGATCAGATATCAACCTATGTGAGAAAGGATTGCCATCTCCTTCTCAGGCTGGAGATTATCTCTTAATAATCATTTGACGGTGCTTGATGAGTCATCAATCTAACTATTTAGATGTTCATCCAAGCACCAGCCTCTATGATTCAATATTTGAATCAACAGCTGTATGATCATCAAGATGGCCATGGTACATAACCCTAATTATATTAAGGGACCTATTATGCAAATTAGTTATTCTTCATTTCAGATCAGGGAATGATATTTGCAATAACATTTATTGCATAGTGGCTCGTCGTGGGCTCGCATGTCCAACAATCTCCCACTAGCCCAAAGAGCTATTAACGGGCTAATCATTTAAACGCGCACTCATGTGACAATCATATGCTATTTAGAAAAATATCTAAGTAAGTTGATCAGTCACTCTATGCCAAGTCCTTTTACGGCACTCGCATATCCCTAGTAACAATGTTCGCATCCAATGTGAATGTTGCATATTATGCAACCAATACTCAATCTTATCAGTTATAGTGTCCTTGACAATACATCTCAATAATTATTATAACCACTATTACCATAATCCTTGTTAGAATATCCTTATTCCTGGAGTTCTCTATCTCCTAAGGTATTCGTAGTTAAGAACTTTTAGATCTCCATTTATAAAGTCTTAATTTCTTGAAGATAAGACTTAGAGATCTCTATCTCACAAGTTTTGTGCTCTATGAAGATATAGTTATTACCGCAATCAAGTGTTTTATCACCATAGTAGGATTATTAACAGTTTACTACTCCCACTGCATGGTAGACATCTGGCTTTTTTACATATAGCATACACCCGACTTCTCAGAATTGATGCACAAGGGCTAGCAGTTTTAGCATTCACATCCTCAACTCTTTGAGGTGCTATCCCTTTAGATAGGTCAGTACCATATCTTAGGGGAAGGAAACCTTTCTTGGAATTTTCCAGAAAATGGAATATGTCCAAGGTGTACCATTAATGCGACGGTCCTAATACCCTCTTTCTTTGTTTCTAAACAACTTCAGAACTAAGATCTAAGAAGTATCATTGAGATCATATCTCAACATATGGAACAACCAGTTATAAAAGACTTATTACTATCCATATATCATTTAAATGATTAGGATATTATCTACATTTAGCATGATGAACACAATGACACTCCCACTAAGCTTCACATGGTTCATCAAGATTCTATCTGAAATCATAACATTTATAATTTCATTAAATCTTATGTTCCAACTATAAGAAGCTTATATGAGTCTATCGATGGAATTCCTCATCTTGCACACCTTGCTTTCCTCATCCATGAATCCATTGGGCTACTTCACGTGAATATCCTCAAAGAGGTATTCATAAAGGAATACAATCTTGACTAACATCTTGAAAATGCTATAGTCAAGTTGTGTAGCTAGGGTTAGCTATATTCTGATGGATTTAAGCATGGTCATTGAAGAGCAAGTCTCATCGCAAGCGATGTCTTCTCTTCGGTGTGTAGCTCATGGTTGAAGGTCTCTACCTTTTCATTATGTTCCATCTTTCTCCTGAAGATCCATTTTCACCTTAATGGGCCTTACCCATATAGGTGGATCCTCGAGGGTCCATATACAACACTTGCATATGAAGTCTACATTAGACTTTTATTGCTAACATCCATCTTTCCATGTCATGATCCTCAGGAGCTTCATCACATGAAGTCCGATCATTTTCAGACTTAACTGACACATAGAATACATCCTCAAACTTATTTGAAGAAGTATTAGTGTTTCATCTTCAATTATTCTTTTAGTTTCCGATTTCAGGAGCCTCATTATCTTTGCAAGATTAAATGGGTTCCTTTACTTCATTTTCATCTTGATTCTCAAGAGAGTCATCCTCTAAGAATCACATTCTCAGAGATGAGATCTTTTAAGAATCTCAAGGACATAAAGTAGATATCCAATACCATCCTTTATTTTCCTAACAAGTACTACTCTCCAGTGCCAGATTTCAGATTACTTGCATGGAACCTTATTAAGGATATATATTGTAGTCTCTACTACATATATACCTTTGAAACTAATAGATAATTATGCTAATATTCATCATTGATCATATCATGTCACATATGATCCAATTGTATCTCCCTACAACTCCTATTGAGTTTGATTTATAAGGAGGAGTGAGATAGAAATGATATTCATATCTCTATAAGGTATTCTATGAATTCATCTAATAGGTACTGACTACCTAGATTAAATCAAATTTTAATCTTCCTTTAAACATTGGTTCTAAACCAAAATTGTGAAATCTATGAACATTTCAAAGGTTTCTAAGTGAAGAGAAGAAATCTCATATCACAAATAATCATCAATAGATATCACATATCCACAATGTTTATTCTGATATAGATGATTCACATACATCAATATGTATGAGATCTTGAATACCTTAACATCTTACACCATTCCAAGGAAGAGTGTATTGGACAATTTTTACTTTTGAATACAATATTCACAAGTATGTAATATTTGAACCTTTAGACAATCTAAAGTTTCATCTTTTATTAGTCCATTGATCACATTAACAGACAAATGTCCAAGGCTTGATGTTAGATCATTGTCAAATGATATTCATTCTCCTATTGATTTTTAAGGTTTAATTTCAGTATTAGAAATGTTAATGAACCATTCATTAATTTTCTAATTTAGTAGAGTCCACTAGATTTTAGATTACTATCTAAAATATCTCCATCATAACTCTTTATGATAGATCTATTACATAATTCATGTTTATTTCCAACATTTAAAAATAAACAATGATTGTATTATGATGTCTAGGTCATAGAGACATTCTCTAAGACTAAGGGCTCTCCCACTGAAAATAACAAGTCCATCTGTCCAATAGAGATTGTTGCAACAGTTGCACCAATATCCATGTGGATAACTATTAAACCTTAAAATCAAATTTTATAGTCTTCTAATACATATGCAACTAATTGCAAGTGTCATTAGAAGAATGAGATACAATTATTAGACTTTTATCTTATCAAATAAGAAAGTCAATTTCAATGATTAAATGTAGATTATTCCGATGCACTATCTGAGTCCTTCTCTAAGGATCTAGATAGACTTGATAGTCGTACTATCTATACATCAGCTTATTGCAGTATAGACATTCATCCAACTATTTGGATGTTATATGGAAGTCACAAAAGTACAGTCAACTCTTTGACTTTCCTTCTTATTTGGGTCCAAGCCATGCTTCCACTGTGCTGCCTTTATCTATAAACAACCATTGCTTTAGATGAAGGATCTCTTATGCTGAATTCAAAGGATTTCAATATAAGAGCATTTCAACATTTGTACATACTTCATTCAATTCATACAACATGAATATTCTGAAGCTTCATGAATTACTAGAGTATAGATAGTAGAATGATGACACTCATCGTATCTACATCCATCTGAACTCTTAAAAAAATATTGGTTCAGGTAGGTACTCAAATAATTTTGAATACATCATCTCTTATAGAGCTAGCATTCTGCATGATGCAGAGAACCATATCATTCATGATTAAATGTCGAGAGCACATATGTATGCCAGAACAACTTCTTAGAATTTTATAAAAATTATTTGATAATTACGATCATCATTGACATGTCACTTCTAAAGTACATTCGATGAGATATCATGACTATAGAGACATACAAACCCTAGGGTTGTAGTCCTATTATTTATTTAATTGTCACTCATCGTTATTATGAAGAAACTTGCACATCGCAACCACATACAATATGTATCCAACTGCAAGTACAATATCTTAATCATGGATCCAATGCATGGTATTTTACTGGTTATTATGAGTATAATATTGAGTGGGTTTAATGAAGAATTATCTGAAATAAGAAATTTGCATAAGTGTATATATATTTATATATATATATACATATTTTACTTCGATTTAGGAATTTTATATCAAAGTTGTCTTGCCTTGTCAACAATGAAAGTTCATTCCCTTAATCACTTTCAATGTAAGATATATACTTACCAATATATCTCAAGCAAGATCTGGGATCTCCTTCCTTATCTTTGTCACATCCCAATAATATGAGAACCTGTAACTCGGATAAAAAGAAGCGGGAACACATTCCACCTTGGAAGTCCAACTTGCATCTCCCAATTCGATCTTTAATACCCGGGCCCACCACCCCTAAGGTGATGTTGACCCATCATTAATTGAACCAACCGTCAACAGGAATACAACTCACTATGTGTAATCCAATATCACCTCAATAAAATGAGGATCCAATATTGGGGTCACTACGCATACGTCCTTACTCTTTCGAGAAGCGACGAGCCCAATCCAAATGGATCATATGCAGGAGCTGTCACTTCGGACAGGCGTCTCCTACATACAATATCTGGTGACGGAACCCTTTGCCTTGACGGGAGACCATAGATATCACTTATGTGATCCTCTACCTCGTATTCAAATTTTAATTAATTATCATGAATCATATTCATATAATTAATTCTTCCAAGGGAAATATACATCTATTCATAATAGAGTGTTTTTAATTGGATATAATTAACTTAATCACATTAAATTAATTTTCAATCTAATTCAATCAACAAACTTGATTGTTTTTATTCGAATACATATATGGTATTATCTCAAAGTATATGTTAATTCGAATTTTAATAATTAGAAAAATACATCTTAATTTCTCCGGCATTATCGAGTCCCCACCCGCTGTCATGGCCAGTCCCGACAAAAGTGGGACGGACAGCAATCGGTGCGACCCGCTACCCCAATGCTTCCCGACTAGACACCATATCCACCTCAGGAAAGGATAAAGCCAAATAGATCAATTTGTACTTGAGATGATCATCGGTTCTTCAACCGAAATTATACAATATAGTAATAATCAAAGCATTTTTTGATTATAAGGAAATTTGCTAGACAAATTCCCAATCCTATTCAAGCAAGGAGTTTGATGATTGTGTTTCCAATTATGATCTAGATCAAATCTAATCAATTTATTGGTTGAGGCCATGTCAATTAAGGAAATAATCATCATTAAATATCTCTCAAATATTTTCTATAATTATATCACGGAATTAACAATTAATTTCACTAATTGATAATCACATGGTTTATGATTAGAAATGTAATTTCAGCAGTGGTCCCTACTTACTAAAATTAACATATCTCAATCAATTTAAATCCAAATTAGACAAAATCAATTTTCAAAGATTGCTAATTTGATTTAGGATAGAACTTAAGTGATATTTCATGTATTTCGAAGTCGATCAAAACAGTAATTAACTCATTAATCATGTTAAGATTCACAGTTCCCGTAATAGTGAATACATGTTCATTAAAACAACCGTATCTCGAGTAATCGGAATCCAAATTACATAAACTCAGATCCTATGGTTTCCTTATTTAATGGGGAACAAAATACAAGTGATTAATTTGTGTTTAAACATTTTAAACAGGTCCGAATTTATTCACTAAACAGATGTGCGAAAATCAAATGCGACAAAAAACTTTCGCAACCTTAACGAACCCAAGTCGTCCTAGGTTTATAGATCGTATCCAAAACCTTCGATCTAAGGCTCTGATACCACTTGAAGGATATGAGATAATCCTCAAGCGCATCACGGAAGCGTGAACATAGTATCGAATACGACGAAGAACGACTAGTCGTACTAGTTGTTCTATGCATCGGAATTTAAAAATTTTCATGTGATGAATCCACATGATCTAAGAACGATTATCAGATTGTTTCATCTAAAACCACATAAATTATAAAAGAATACCTCTTGTATCATGATTGATCGAGTCTCTACGAAAAGAGACCTTCTATCTCAAGTCCGATCTTCGGAGAAGATGCTTGCGAGCGCGTGGATGAGTTGCGTGATCCTCGCAATCCAAGAAGTCGATCCAAGCACGGTGAACTCCTGATCTCATCGCAAGAGATAAAGCACCTTCTTCGTGAGCGAAGCACTCCAAAGAAGGTGGAGAACCAAGGAACGTTGAGGCGGTGACTGATGAATCTCGGATTCACCACTCTAAGTCTCATTAGTTAAGCTCAGATCCCTCAAAATCAACTGCATTTCTGCATTTATTTCGTATAATTAGCATTTAGGCATGATTTCATAAGAATTGCATTTTAGCATTAATTTCTGCATATAATAAGAAGCCAAAAATCCAAGCCAAAAATAACCTGTAAATAGCCTAACTTCCCCTATTTTAACTCCTCCATGCTAACTCTGAATGCCACAAACCCACCTCCACTATGTACATATCACTAATAAGAATAAAAAAAATACAAAAAATCACTAACCCTGGTAAGTGGACCAAAAACCCAAACCCTAGTTTCAGGATTTTCGGACTAAAAGCCATATATCTTCCCCATCCAGTGTCCGATCTGATCCTACTCACTTTTGAACTAATATACATTCAATTATCTTCAAAACAAGACCAAGGTCAAGTGAATCAGAGCTCGTATGTGAAAGTTGGGTTTTTGGGCCTCTTTTGTACATTGTGTATTTTCGCGGCTTTTCTGACCTATATTTTATGTAAATATTTTCTTTATGATTAAAAATCCAAAAAAATTAGATTAAGGTGTCTTT
This sequence comes from Ottelia alismoides, assembly GCA_037367405.1. Lineage (NCBI taxonomy): Eukaryota > Viridiplantae > Streptophyta > Magnoliopsida > Alismatales > Hydrocharitaceae > Ottelia > Ottelia alismoides. The sequence continues at coordinate 686,762 of JAZKJV010006381.1, forward strand.
TATTTATCTTTAATTTTTCCATATTTTTCCGGATTTTTAACTTGTTTAAAAATGACAAAAAAATTAGAAAACCAAAAATCAAGGTATTCTATGTACATGGGATACCCCAAAAATTCACTTTTTACATTTGACCGATTTTGGGTTTGATGTCTTCATGAAAGATGTAGATCTCGTCGAGACGAGCATTTTTCATGAAGGAAATTTTTCGATCTGAGGTCATTTGCTATTTCTTTTTGATTTTGCAAAAGATTTTCTTCGATTTTTCTGGTGCTGACACGTGGCAGCCCCAGAGGACGCAACGTGTCAGTGTTTTTTAGAATTTATTATTATCGTTTTTAATAAAAAAATTAATTAAAAAAATAATAAAATAATAAAAATAATAATAAAAACCACGCACGTGCAGTGCACGTGCCACCCCCGCACGCGCACTGCACGTGCACCCGCTCCCTCTCTCCTTTGTCCTCTTCGTGCCACGTGTCTCATTTGGGGCCGTCCGATCTCGGCCGATCAGACGGCCCTTGATCTCCTTCTCCAGTCGCAACCGACATCCGAATCCTTCGCCGCTGACCTCGTCGCCAACCACCGCCGTAACCTCCGCGCCACCGCCTCGCAACCGTCGCGCCTCTAACGGCCACCGCAACTGTCGCCTCGCCAACAAACTCCGATCATCTCGCACCTCCCAGCACCGGCTGCCCAACCTCTCCAACCTATTAAAGAGCCATCGACCTCCCCCTTCGACGCTATCCGTCGGTCAGCACTTCAGAGCCATTCGCGGCGGTGACAGCGCCCCGACCACTCTCCTCCGGCGAGATCCGAGGGCCGATCAACCCTCGTCGCAGCGCCGTCTTTGGCCTTCTGCCCCAGCTCCGCGCTCCGTGCCCGTCGAGCCAGCGACCTACGTCAACTACACCGCCCCCAGCAGTTCCTATCTTCATCTGCTCCACCATGCCGACAACGTCCTTCGTCTCCGACCACATCTCCATCTCCAACGCTTCAAGCCCCGACGTCGTCTTCTCTGACACCCCCCAGGAGCTGCTCCAGCCGATCGGCATCGACACGCCTTCGCCGACTTCGACAGCCATCGCCGGCCCGCCTTCGCCTCCACCGCAGGACCGGCATCCTCCTCGCCAGGCCGTGACACCTGGCCCTCCTTTCTCTCACCGGAGGTCCGCCCCATGCCATCGCCTTCTCCTCCAGCGCCTGAGGCTCGCCTCCGTCTCCGGCAGCAGCTCCCCCGCATCAGCCACAGGAGCACGACAAGAGTCCGCCACCGCCAGCACCGGGCGCGACGCCGAGGCCCCAGCACGCGCGAGTCGCGTGCGTGGGGAACGTCAGGCTGACGTCAGCCCAGGTCACGTGATGCGCACGTGACCGTGGGCAAATTGCTGAGACACCCCCTGGACTTCCTCCTAATTACGCGCCAGCCCTCCATTCCAGAGGGCACGTGCCTCGCACGTGCCCATCTGGACTTTTTGCAGAAATACCCCCACGGGTATAAGTAATTAATTTTAGGTCCCCCCTTTGCATTGTCTTTATTTATTTATTTATTGCATTCATACCCCTGTACTCCCACTACATTTTAGACCTCTCGTTTATATTATTTAATTTATTTAAAAATAGCACTGTGTTCCTCATATAATTCTCTACATTTTGACATGCTGTGGACATTCATGTGATCAACGATTAATTAATAATTATTTGTTCTGTGGAAATTTGCATATTTTGTCCAATTTGCTCTCTAAAATTCATACTTGATTACTCGTTAGTCTAAAAATTCCTCAAAAATCACATATTGTAGAGATTATTTCGATTAACATTGTGCCCAAAAATCTTTGCATTTGCATGCATGAATTGCTCTGTAAAAATCATTTAGCATATTTCAGTATTTAATTTTTAATAGGTATTCAACCCCACATTTTTGAGGTCTAGGATTTTTCTGAGATCCATAACCTAGTGATAGATCTTATATGATTTTGTCTCTTGAAAATAAGTAGGTTTAATATTTATTATAATTAAATATTGAAAATCATTTTGTTTGCATTTAAAAATTCATAAAAAATTCATATTGCATCCAAAAATTCCAAAAAAATTGCAGTGCATTCATTTCATCATCATTTACATAGTGATCAAGTTTCGTATTTTTGGACACTGTTTGATCAAATTTTACATTTTAGTCACTAAAATAGGCCGAAATTGCATTTTACATCCCTTTATTGCATTGAAAATTCCAAAAAAAGACCGCCTTGAAAACCGAACACGAAATTGAATAGACATATTTCTAGGTTGTTCCTTTGCCTCCTTGTGATCGATCTTGGGACTTGCCCAAGTAAAATAAACATAAAACCACGAGATTGAAATTAAATAAAATTTGTGGTTATTTCTTGACTGTTTCCGATCGCCGCCTACAACGAACGACATTTATTATTTTCACACTCGAACATAAAAACAACCTTTTACACACGCAATTTCCGGAATCGTCAGTGACGCGATGGCAAAGCGACGACGAAGGCTCTCCTCTAGGGTTTGGTGGACGGCCACCAAGAGGAGGAGAGAAGATGGTTGACGTGTGGAAGAGGGGGAGAGAGAGAGAGATGTCTCTATTGCATAACCCTAGAGAGCATGGTATGCCTCTCTATTTATAGGGTTTTGGGATCCATGGATCGCAATCCATGGGACATATAAAATCAATGGATGAGATTGATTTATGTTTAATCCAATGGTCAAGATTGTTATTGGTAAAAGCCAACAACTAATAATTTAATTTAGATCAAATATATTTGATAAATCAAACACAATTCAATCCTAAATTAAATCAAACAAATAAAAAGATATTTATCATGGAGATAACATCTCCCCATGAAATAGGGTGGACGACCACCAATTCCATATAGGACTTGGTAGCCGTCCACTTATTTCCATGATGGAGGCAATCTCATGAAATCTCATGAGATTGCATATCTCCATGAAAAACTCCATTATTTTTTCAACAACTTTTGTTGTGATTTATTCTTCAGAAATAATTCATAATTAATTTTGAGAATTTTGCTTGCCATTGGAAATTTGTGAATCACATTCACAAACCAAAACAAAATATAATTTACATTTTCAATTAATTACACAATGTGTATCCAATACACATCATTAATTAATTAACAAATATAAATTATAATTATCTCTCTCGAATACATTATAAATCACATTTATAATATATTATGAATAATTGGATATTGCTATCCACATTATTCTTATCCACAATAATTAAATCACATTTAATTATATTGGATAATTTCCACATACATCAAGATAATTAAATCATATTTAATTATCATTCTCTTAATGCTCAGATATAATTCAACTATGGAATTATTCTTGAACCCCTTCAAGAATAATGTAATTTCTCCGCAGATACTTGGAGATAAGGACAGCGCGATTGTATTGTTCCGTGTACAGTGACTTGGATATTGAGATCACATCTCAAATCCAGATCTCATGGACGTCTCATAGATGCTTGATTAAATCAAGGCCGTAAACCTAATATTCTCATTGCATCTGAATCTCATTCAGATCAATGTCCAATACATGGACTAAGATTAGATCACTTCTCTATTGAGAGGAGTCACTAAAATCTAAACCTGTTTCATCACTCCCTCGGAATGGAAGCGTCATGGTTATACAATCATTTATGATCACATCACCCTCAGGTATTCCCAACACCTGTACATCCTGCATACTGGAAGACCTATGATCATCTTGAAGATATAGATAACTTTTACACTGTCATCTTCAGGGTTTGATCATTAAGTTTCTCAATCTTGGTCATCGGGAATTGGTATTGATCATATGCTTTCCCAAAGCATATATCATACCTTCAAATTCTTGTCATACTTCTAAAACATGACGACCATGCATGGAATTTGATCGGTCCCAATACCTCATGAGTGAGCTCATGTCTTCAGGTTCACAAGTGAACCTGTATGATCCCTTTGAGAGGTCGTATTACTCATATGTCCTTATATGCACACCAGCTCATCAGTGTATAGACTTTGATTAGGTCATCAACATATTGGTCTGCCAAATGTACATACTCAGACATATAGTAACACATTTGTCTCCGATCAGAGGATGCGCACCTATATCATGATAGCATACGACATAGGACTTTGGTTATCTCGATCTCGTTATGTCAACTCTTTGACCTAACTAATCTGACACCTCTGAATCTCTATCCCTATGCAGAGGATGTGCATCAAGAGGTCGGTCAGATATAAACCTATGCGAGAAAGGATTGTCATCTCCTTCTCAGGCTGGAGATCATCTTTTAATAATCATTTGACGGTGCATGATGAGTCCTCAATCTAACTCTTTAGATGTTCATCCAAGCACCAACCTCTACGATTAAATATTTGAATCAATAGCCGTATGATCATCAAGATGGCCATGGTACATAACCCTAATTGTACTAAGGGACCTATTATGCAAATTAGTTATTCTTCATTTCAGATCAGGGAATGATATTTGCAATAACATTTATTGCATAATGGCTCGCCGTGGGCTCGCATGTCCAACACGACCCGCTAAAGCCCGGGTCCGGCCCGGCACAGACCCGATGTATATATGGGTCGGGCCCGGGTCCTAATTTTCCTCAAATTTCTTATTCGGGCTGGGCCTCGGCCGAACCCGTGGCAACCCGGGTGGACCTGACCCGGCCTGCTTCGTCTGATCGCATGTCTCTTGATCGACAATGTTGATCTCTGTTGCTACACGTTCCATCAAATTATTAGACATGTGATCTTAAGAATTTTTGGCCAATTAGACTTTGTGCGAGTGATCCTTTTCTACATATGGTATTTGGTTCAAAAGTATACGTTGGGTTTGGATTATAGAGTTTGATTCCATTGGTTTAACTAGTTTCAAAATCTAAGTACATGAAATTTGCAGGAGCGAAATTGTTTTTATATGAAGTTATTTGATTCCGATTCACAAGTACATGTAAACTTGATTTGAACAAATAATTGTTGATTGTAACATGGGCTAGTTCATCTGTACCTTTTTAAATTTAAAAGGAAAATGGGAACTACGTGAACATAAACTTGTTTTTATAAACAAGCATATAATGTAAGATTAGGTTCATTTGAACTTCTCTTAAACACACGTGAAAGCGAGGATCCCCAATTTTATTATTGAATTTCGACTTCAAATGTTACAAACTTGTCACTTTAGAAATCCACGCTGCAATGTTTTGAAAAGAGATCCCTTAACCATGAATATGTAATGGATAACAACTTGGGAGTGGGCCAAACCCGGCCCGAACCCGGACCCGCTTCCGCGGGCTTTGGGCTGGGCCCGAGTCATCGGTTTACTAAAAAAGCCGAGCCTCAACCCGGCCCACGGCTCGAGAAAAATTAGCGGGCTCGGATCGGACTTTTCTCGGTTGGACCTGGTCGAGCCCTATGCTCCACCCTGCATACAACAGCTCATTTTGAGTCTTTATTTTCATGCTCCATCCTGCATCAAAGGGACTCAGCGATTGATCTTCATTTTCATGCCAAGAACTCCTTTGAGATTCATTCATTTTCTAATGATGATTAGGCATTATGTCATCCAGATCGTCGTTCCACTACCGACTTCATCATTTGCCTAGGCAGCAATCCTATACCGTGGGTGTTCAAGAAACATCACACTGTTGCGATGTCCTCCACAGAGGCTGCATACAAAGCTCTTTGCGATGTTACAACTGAAGTTATTTGTCTCCTCCATGTTCTCCTATCTGAAATGGGTTTTCCTGGAAAGTCTTCCGAAATTCTGTTCTGCGAGAATGTGGGAGCTACTACTTGACCTGGAAGCCCATTTTTCATTCTCGTATGAAACATGTTGAAATAAACAATCATTTTGTTCGAGAACAGGTCCTCAAAAAGAATATCAAGGTCTCCTTTATCATCTCTAAATAATAGCTTGCTGATGTGTTCACCAAGGCCTTCCCGCTTCAACACTATCTCTCGTTAATAATGAATTGCAGTTGTTAACACGTCCTTCACCTTGAGAGGGGTTCTTAGGTTCTCTCAGTAATTAACTTCACAATGTGGCCTTACCTTAGTGGCTGCACTATAACGAAATGTATCGAATTATACCTCTCGTCTCTATATAAAGGCCCTCCCGCTCATATTTCAGTGATATATAAATATACACATTTTAAGCAATAGTTGTCCACCTTCATCTAACAGTGTTGTTAATGAGAAATTTGGTAATTGGTTTGAAATGGTGTTTCTACCTGATGCAAGGTCTAGTTTTTTTTCCACCCCCTCAATGCCGTACAAATTTTCTCACTACATGGCATGGTATGCAATATCTTGTCTACTGAGGTATCTCAACTACTTCTCTAATTTGATGTCCTGCCTATATTAGTTTTATCATTTCTTTGATTTCATACGTTAGTTGCCCCTTCATCTCCATCTCATTAATTTGATCTCTCCCTTCATATATGAATAAAATCTAAATGCCTTCTTCGACGGTTCTTTATATGATTAATCGAAATTGAGCTTTCATTAGCCATTCTCATCTCCTATGGCGGATCCATTTGATGCACGATTTTTGCGATTTATCTACTCCTAAATCAATGTATTCGGATACATTGCATTGTAACACTCATACCCTCAAACATAGTCCCACATCTAAAAGTCACAAAGTGTGAGAGTGGATTATAAGTGGTGGGGATTACTACTTGAGAACTTGGGCTTAAGCATTTTGGGTAGTTGTCAACGGGTCTGTTTGGACCCGAACTTAACAAGTTGTCAGGGACAGTATTCCTCGATAACTGACCGGGGACTTAAACCCGGGACATTACATCGAATATAATACATATACAATTATAGATATTATCATATCCTTATCCTTTTAAGAATCTGAATACGAATTCGAATACCACACAAATGTGTAAAATGTGGAATCATATCCTCAAAATACGAATATGAATGCAAAACAGATATGACGATTCAGAATGAATATTTGACAAATGAATATGAATTAATTTACAAATATTGCATATGTCCACATTTACTTAAAAGTTATAGTATTTTAAATCCATAACAATTTCCAATATATAATAAGTATATTAAATATTTTAATAATGATCATATGTACACAGAAAATAAGTAAATAATAAAAGAAAACTTAAAGAAATAACTAAATGGGGTTGGTGAGTATGCATCAAGGTGCATGTAAATGTCTATATTTTTTGATTTCTTTGAAATGAATCCTTAGGGAATTCAGATCACAATATATTACCATGACACCAATCAAATTTCAACTTATTTCGAGACTTCTAAAATATCCATAAAGACAGTCAAATTTTAATAGTGTCAGAATTGTTGAAATCGACTCCTTCAGATGTACATGTTAGGAATGCCAGTTTACATGAAATTTGCAGCACATAATCCACTTAATATTCTAAGTAAATCCTCCAAGGCATTTCAAAAAAATAAAAAAATTGGATGTTTATGGCATGTGTGCATGTAGACTTATATATATCTTTGTGCATGCTGCCGAATAATAAAAGAAAGCTTACCATACTTATTTGTATGTGCATCATATTAGTATTGGTATCATCCAGAATTTGAACATTCGTATTCATAATCATATTCATATTTGTATCCATATATGCATGTTCTTTGTGTCCCTAAGTTGTTATGTTTCAAATTTCATAACTTCCTTTCCAATGCCCCTCAACAGTCAAAAGTCATCGTTGGCAACAGTCATATGTGCGATATAATGTATATTGGTATGCTAAATATAACTCATTCTTGCTTATAAGTGTGGCACGAACTAGCAGTGATAGTGAACCCAAAGATGTTGTTGTGACCCTACTGAACCTTGTTGCGGGTGTGGGAAACCCTATTTCTAAACATGTGGTTGACTATTGTTGATGATGACGATTGGGGGGTGGCGCTTTAGCCTAAAACAGACATTGCTAAGCTATCAGACTGAAGGGGTCAATTTCAACAATTCAAACATCGTAAAAATTTGATAATCTTGATGGAGGAGATAGGAGTATTTAATGGAATAGAAATTTAAATAACAATATGTTGTCATCGATTGGATGGTCAAAATATCCCTCTGTGTTTTAAAAAACAACACAAAAATAGAAACAAAGAGTTGGGGGTGGGGGGCAAAGTTAGCTTCATCAAGGGGTAGGACCATTTTATACATACACACATGATAAAATGTATATGCTACAAAGGGGTAGCTATTTGGCTACTTCCACCCCTTTTTAGAAAAAGTTCCTGTATTTCTTGAAAGCACCTTAGGGAATTTACAATACTATTTAATAAATGCAAAAATGCAGAGGGAGATATGTGCATTTTTACCTACTTGATTGGTTTGATCCAACCGATCTTTTGGTGCTATGTGAATGATCCAATGCTCAAGCTTTCGTACCACTTCAAACAGAATGAATGACACAGATTAAATTCGGGTCATGTTCTTGATCTGATGGTTGGCAAGGGCTCACGAAGAAATCTCAAGGAATTCAGCTTGGGTTACTTCGTTTGGGCCGTTCTCCGTCCTTACGTAGTGGATCTTCGCTCTGACAGGTCCAACATCTTGCTGGTTGCGCTCCGCACGTGCAGGTTGTCTTCGATGAGGCCCCGTAGGTTCATATGAAGATCTAGGGTTGATGTTTTCTCCAGGTGACCTAGAGCCTGTCGTCGTTGATCCTTGGCTCCAGATAGGTCTCTAAGCGACAAGAACTACACAAAAAGTTTCCTTGGCTCGAGGGCTACTGCCCCGGATGTTGATGAAAATGAAAGCAACGAGGGCGGTGAAATGGCAAAGCTCCGATGGCTTGCAACGGAATGAAGCTTTGATTCACCAGAACTATGAAAGATCTGGGTATGGAAGGAGGGCACAAGAAGGAGAGCTGTGACGAGGATCAGAATGCGTGTGGAAGGTGAAGCGGGTCAACGGTCGGAGATGGGTAATTAGGCCTGGAGCTCAAGATCCATGTCAAATTAGGGGTTTTTTTATTATTCCTAATCTAAGAGCCTAAAAACAAAAATAAATGCAAGGAATTACAGTTGGGACCTAGGATTACGTAATAAAATGGGAAAGGGGGCCTCGATTCGACCAGAATCGAAGAGGTTGAATCTACCAGCGATGGTTTGGATCACCTCCAACAACGCTCATCCTTGCTGCAAGACACCACGCACGAGCTCCTATCATCAACTGCGGGCTTTAGTGGCATCTTGAGGGGATAAGAACACTCTAGAAAGGATAAGGGGCAAAAAAATGAAGAAGGTGGTGGTTTTAAAGGAAGGTGAATGGCGAGTCTTGAGGTGAGATGGCGTGCAATGTCTAGGGGTAGGTGGTGATTCGGTATGGGAGAAGGTGAGGAAGGATAAGGCTACACGAAGGTGGTCTAATCAATGGAGAAGGAGTAGTGGATGTGGAGTAGAAAGGGGGAGAAGTAGCCCGCCCGTGAGTCTGACAAGGCGACCCATGTCAGACAGGACAGTTGACCTTAGTCAACAAATGAAGAGCCATGATTGGTCCATGTGGACCAACCAGGAAAAAGATAATCAAAAATTATTTATAAAATCACTTAAAATCAAGAAATAAATTAATTAATTTTTTATTAAAAAATAAAAGTGATTATAACTTTATGCAGTATTTAATGCATATTTTTATTTTTTTTCACGACTATTTATAACATGTTAATTTTTACATGTATATAGGTAAATATACATGTACTATATGTATTTTAAATTTATTTTATATTTTTAAATTTTATTATCATATACATGTATTTTATATAATTATAACTTATTTAATTACATAAAAAAAGTACTAAGCCTTCTCCCACTATAAGTAGGGCCAGCTACATGGATTCTTGCTCAAATCCATGTTGAAAGATTCGACTATTTTAGGTATTTTTATTACATTTTCCTGAATTTATTTGTACACCTAATTAATTACGTATTCTTTATAGGTATATAAAGGTATATTTCATCTATACATTGAAGTACTTTAAATATTTCTTTAGTTTTTTTGATGGTTTTACTTTATTTTAAATATTAACATGTATTTTAAATAATATTTACAATTTATAAAAATATAAGAAATTGAAAATATAAAGAATAAAGAGATATTTACCCTACGAACCCTATAAACTTTGTAAATTACCTTCTCAACCTTTGAAACAACATTATTCTCCCTTGACCCCATAAACTTGCTAACTCTTACCCCATGAACCATACGGTTAGTCTGTTTAAATCTTGTAGGGGGCTCTTGGGGTAATTTACAGGGCCGATGGGGTAATTTCATTGTGCAAAAGGCCGCAGAGGAAATATAACAAGTTTCTAAGGTTTGTTGGGTAAAAATACCACGAATAAATATGTTGACTATGATATATAAGTGTGCTGACGATGAGGACCTGATACCTAACTTTTGCATCTTATCTCCAAATCGAATGAAACGACCTTCATTAAATAGCTTATTTCATTTTATGAACAATAAAGAAGTTCGGTCAATTTTGCTAAAGTATGGAGAAGATACGGGTCTACAAAGTTTTCCTTGCGGCTTTTTATTTTGTGTGCCATGGGCACACTGTGCATTATTTTTCAGTGAAATCAATTTTGTATTTTTCTTTGTATTTCTATGTACAATAGTCATGTTGAGGATTTCATTATTTGAGCTGTAAAAATAATAAAATAAAAGAGATTCCAAAATGCAATTTCTGGCAGAATAAATTAGGATTTTATTTATATCTTCTATATAGTTCTTCTGTCCCATCTTCTCTGACTTTATTCCTTGTCGACTAAGTCATCATAATGACTAGGTCTCGAGGTCTAGGGACACTAAGTGTCTTTGACACTTCATTCTTTTCCTTTTCTTTCCTTTATTCTTTTATTTTGGAATTAAATATAGTATTTATACAATATTTTATAGAGTATTTTGTATGATTTATAGAGTATTTATTTTGGCAAATAATGATATATACATGCATTTAGCTAGGGATTTAAGGCCAAAATGAAAGAATAAAGGTTATGAAGTGATGATTCATCAATCCCTATACTTGCCTTTGCTAGTCCCTAGCAAACACTTATGCCTATAAGTGAAAAAAATAAAGGAAAGAAAAAGAAATAACTTAGAATAATTTTAGACTTTTAAACTTGTCTTGATAGTGTCAAAGTTTAGAGCTCAGAGAAGACCTTTGGATTATTTTTGTGTTTGGAACAACATTAATGTTAAGAATTTTGATAGAACATCCCTTAGGTTCCATAATCCTATCATTCAGTTCTCTTCACAGTCTCGTCAGAACCATCCTCTCAGTCGCATACTCTTCTTATCTTGAAGTGATAGAACCATGTGTGTGAATTTTTAAGCTCTTCCCAGACAAATCATTGAACTATCAAGGAGTTTGCTGCTCTCGCAACTCATCCTCGTGGAGACAGATGTTCTCTTCTAAGGTCAGGTGTTACCGGTCTTTAAAACCGAATAGGGGTGGGAGGAGCTAGATGAATGAGAAAAGAAGTGGGGATGGATCAGTGTAGTCTTCATTCCCTTGTGAAGCTCGGGCAGTGTAACCGCGTCTCCACCTAGAAGCAAACTTTGAAGCTCAAATTTTTGGTGTCGGCTTCTTTTAGGATATTTTCTTTGACTTTTCTTGGCTCTGCATTCTTGCTTTTGGCCGACAGATATTGCATCTTTTGATCTGCCCATTTTTTGGGATCTTGATAAAAGTTGCGCCACCAAACCATTCCTCATCTGAGTCATTATTTCAATCCAGTCTCCGGTCTTTAGATATCATTGTTATCAAATGGAAGCTCATACATGTTCAGCAGTACCACCCATAAATACTCAACCGGTATGAAAGTTCTTAACTAATTGGGTTAGAGTGCTAGTTTCGTCATTCCCCAAAAATGATTCATGAGCTACCCTTGATGAAGTAGCCTAGCATCATCCCGACTTAGACTCCAAGATTTTTTAATAATCCATGTTAGTTAAGCTAAGTGTTAGGTGTGAGGTTTCCAATCAAGTCATTATCTTAAGAGTCTTTCGGATGATATAAAGGATTCTATTTAAACACATTGAACTCATGAACATAGTCTCATGAAACCTAAAGAATTAAGTTAAGGTGTCCTGATGTATCCCCAATTCCAGTCCTCAATGGGTTCCTATAAAATTAAATGTATTAAGGTCTATACCAAGCTCCAATCTTCAGACTTTATTTTGACTTGTTAAATTGTCTTGATAATTCTGAAAAATGCATATGCTATGTATAGTGCAAGAGAATATTTTTGTGAGGAATTTTCTATTTTGAACAATTTATGGAATTTCGAAAAGGTTTTGCAAAATTCTATGCAATTTTTGAAAATATTTTGCAAATTTTTATATTTTTTTGGTTTTTTAAATTTGTAAGGATTTTTTATTAAAATAATAGAGTTAGTGAAACAATTAGGTGCAAATACTTACACGAGAGTGCTTCTATTGTTTAAAAGAATTTGGTTTAAGAATTTACACAAGGTATTTACGGGTATTAAGTTAGTGGTTCTTTATACATTTTTATCTATAGGGTTTGTAAAGAAAACTTTATTTGCTTGAATTATGTATACGGATCTCAAAATAATTTGAAAATATATTGACAGACATTTTGAAAACTTTATTTTGTAAATAGTTTAGCAAATATTTTTTGCAAAATTTTAAAAATCTTTGAAAATAAATTTGCAAAGATTTTCAAATAGTATGTATAGATTTTTCAAAGTATTTTTACAACCATTTCCAAACCATTTGCAAACTGGTTTTTAAAAACATTTTATTCAAACAAATAAACAAAATTTTTACAACCAAAACATTTTCTTGAAGGTTTGCAAACATTTTACAAAATATTTGTCAAATAGTTTTACAAAAAATTTTCCAAAGAAATTTCAAGCCATTTTTCAACCATTTTACAAAACATTTTTAACTGGTTTAATAACCGTAATTATAATGTATGATTAGCCTTATTATTTAAAAATACAAAAGTATGAGTTATGGATAAACTGTATACAACGTATATGCGACTCCCTTATACTTAGCTTGAGTTATGTCCTCATAGGTTAGAGAGAAAAAGGAAGACATAACTCGTGCTAAATATAGAAAAATCTATACTACAATGACTAAAGAATGAGCAAATGAGAAGTACACCATTCCCCTGTAATTCGGATCTATTAATCATAAGTATAACAGGATGCATTCAATATGCAGGGTGAGCCGGGGGTAGAAATTAATGAAATCACCAGCCCGCCATGTCTTCCCCTATGCTTAGGGTAAAATATCCCTAAGTATAAACAAAATATAAAGAGTTTAGGGGACAAGAGAGGGAAAAAAGAATGACCACATATATACACTCACTCCCCTATACTTGAGATGAAGCATATCTTAAGTAAAGCAATGATGAATGGGATGAATGAAACTTTCAGAAGAATGAAAGAATGAATTTCAAAAAGAAGAAAAGAACAACTAACTAAAAATATTTTTGTCTTTCTCGCCTGATGCTAATGATGCGCTTGAAGTTCTTCTTGGTAGACCACTTGTATTGAATCAACAACGGACAATAATGTATCATGCTCGATATATGGCTTTAGTAGTTATCCGTTGATTACAAATGGTTGTGAGTCAGCTAACGGTCTAGATATCACAATACTTCCATTGTCACACACATATTTCTCTACAAACAACTTGACTCACATGCTTTTCAACTTCACTGTGAAAAGTTTCAACTTTGTATCAAACAACCAAATCTTCTGACTAGGCTCAAAAGTCTTTCTACATATATTCTTGTCGTGCCACTTCTTGACTTTCTCCTTGTACATCATGCTATTGTCATATGCATAGTCTCAGAATTTAAGGAACTGTTTATATCAAGCTTTCTGTTCTTTCAGGCCTTCTTGGGATCTAAATTACAGAGATTTCTTGCTCATAAATGATTGTGAATTAATTCCATGGGTAAATGGCATGGCTTGTCGTATACAAGACAATAGGGAGACATTCCCAAATGTGACTTGTACACGATCCGATAAGCCCAAAGAATCGAGTCGAACAACTGAGACCATTTTTTCATGTCGGGTCACACAAACTTCCAAAGAATTATCATAATCTCCCTATTTGAACATTCTATTGGGCCATTAGACCATGGGTGGTATGGAGAAGTGACATGATGTTCGATGAAATATTCCTGAGTCAGCTTCTTTACTTCTTTTTTGATAAAATGGCTACCACCATCGGATATCAGAATTTTGGAAATCCCGAACCTTGAAATGATGTGTTCTTTTAGAAACTAGCAGATGGTGCGATCGGTGGCTCAAGTTTGGATAGCCTCCACCCAACAACTGACATAGTCGACAATGAGTAGAATATACTCAAATCCCTGGCTTTTGGAAAACAAGCCTATGATGTCAATGCCACACGCATCAAATACATCTGAAATCTGAATGTACTTCAAGGGCATTGTATCTCTCATTCTAATAGTTCCACCCATTTTCTGACAGTCACTGCAATGTTTCACGAAGTCTTCTACTTAATTGAAAAGAGTCGGCTGCCAAAGGCCACATTGGAGCACTCTCATTGCCATTCTTTTCCCATGGTGTCCTCCTGATTCTCTATTGTGGCAATGCTTGAGGACACTGTGAACTTCCTCCTAAGGAATGCTCCTTCTCCAGATGCACTCTCCCCCCTCTTGAAATAAATAAGGATTCTCCCACGGTAGAAATGAATATCTGATAAGAATTTGTCAACTTTCAGCTTCAGTCAATCTTGTAGAGTTCTCTTGGAAACAAGGTATTTCACAATATCAGTGAACCTGGGGAGCGAGGTGACTGATGACATGGATTTTGCAAGGGTCTAAAATGGTATTCTCAAGGAAGCAAAGATATCTAATCGCTGAGAAGACCTCTCACAAAAGTCGCGATCAATTAACAATTAACCCACACATATAATCAAACAATTAAGAGCAATAGTTAGAATTTATTATACCCTACTAAAGATGTATAGTGACATGTAAGTAGGGTTCGAACACATGAAGCAATGGTGTAGAGCAATGTAAGATAATATCAAAGCACAATCTCTCTCTCAAATATTTAACCAAATTATGATTTTTGTGGGTTTTGAACAATTTTTATATTTTTATTTTTAATTTCTTATTTTTTATTTGTTTTTAATTTTATATTTTATATTTTTATATTTTTCTAATTTTTTAATTCCTTTTTCTTTTTAAATTTATAAACCAGAATATATATAAGAATGAATAAACAATATATGATAATATATGCAACTAAAAAATATAAATTACAGAATAAAATATTTTTTGGTTTTAAATGATTTTTTTACTATTTTGTGATTTTTTTCATTGATTTTGCTAATTTTTAAGGATTTTTAAAGTAAAAAATATCCCAAATTAGGGATTAAATAAATAGATCAAACTAAAAGGAAATTAAAAATATTAATTAATGTCCAAATTTTACAAATCAATTTTAAAATATAAAAAAAATAAACAAAAACATAAAATGATTTTTTTGGAATTTTTGAGAATTTTATGAGAGATTTTGGGCTTTTTAATTTTAAGAGTTTTCTTATATTTTTAGTGATTTTTGGTCTGAAGGCTTAAAATACTTAAGTAAATAAAATATATTTTTTTGGGAATTTTTGAAAGTGATTTTATATTTTTTAAATGGTTTTAACCTAAATAAGAACTTTTTGTTCTCTTTTTTATTTTTAGTAAATACTACAAAGTCATAAATTGCAAATCTAAAAATATGGAATGAAAGTAAATTTCAACAGGAGCTAAACCCTATTTTTTAGTGATTTTTGGAAAATAACAACTTTATTTAATAAATAGAAGAAACACATAAAAAATATTAAACTTGCAGGGGCATAAGTGTAAATAAAATTAAAGTTAATGGCATTTCTACAAATTTTCCAAAAATATTAAACAAGAATTAAAAATTTACACGCTAAAACTAAATACAAAAAGTAGCAGGGGCTCACGTGCAAAATGCCTACTCATGTGGGACCACACGTGAGGTGAGATGGCATGGACTCAAATGCAAATAAGAAAAGCTTGGGCATTTTTGCAAATTACACAAAAATATAAGAACAGACCATGAAATTTTATGTACTAAATATTAAATTACAAAAACTGTTGGGTAAAAGTATGCAAAATACCCAACTTAGGTGGGAACGTACGTCACTGATTGTGTCAATAAGCCACATGTCGGTCAAAGGACGGCGGACACCGCTTTGTACTTGGACATTGCAGTTTAGATGAAAGCCTTTGATCCAAGGGATAATATGGTGGCGCATTCGTAGTGGGGCTTTCATCTTGCACATTGTTCTTCATCAAATGACTCGGAGATGCTCGTGAAGAAAAGCCGAAAAACTCCATTTTAGCAAGGTTCAACTCACTCTCCTTCTCTCGATCATCCTCCCCAGGAGGTCGAAAGAGGTTCAAAATGTTCCTGGAGTTCCTCCACAATGGTAGATGTCGTCAAAATGGTTCAAGTCCTCCTGAAGTGACCTGACAAAGGCGATCGACCTGGGTCCTGCTCTCCTAGTTCGATGAGACTCGAGAAGCCTCCGTTCTTGTTATTTTCCTACATAAGATTAATTGAGGCAAAAATGCAAAGCTCTAGGAGGCTTCGAGAGTCGGAATGGATGTGGGATGCAGCGATGTGAAGATCTCTGGTGAGCAGCAGAGAGAGGAGATCTGATCTCCAGATCTGTGTAAGATCTGAGGGGCAGGGGTGGATGAAGGTGCGTGTAATGATGAGCATGTGAAGGGGAAGGCTGTGGAGGTGAGAGGCGAGGCGGAGGAATACGGGAGTGGTCAGAAATGGGCGGTGGAGCTGGATATCCGTCATCCGAAGGATTTTATTTTATTACACTAGATGGAATTGATTCAGACAAAATAAAGGGGCCATTAACTACTGCTAGACCAATGATTTGAAAAGACATGGAAAATGAGAAGAACACCAGTCCAAGGCCACCTGAAGCGGAGCTACGAGTGAAGTAACTTTGGATCACCTCGATTCGCCACTGAATCGAGCCCCTAAAATGCTGAATTGGTTCCTGCTGTCAAAAGGAAGGGAATTCGAAACATAGATCTAGGGTGTAATGGTGGAAGAGGGATCAAGCTTCAAAATTGGGCAGAGGCGAGACTTAATATTGGTGGAGTTTGGATCAAAGAGAATAAGCGGTACGAAGGTCCATTGACTGAGGGGAACAGATAGCGTGAAAGAATAGAGATCGAGGGTCAACCCTCATGAAGAAATCAAGGTTTCTCAATCGATGTATCAATTAGCGAAAATCGAAGAAGATGAGGGTATCACAGGTTCTAACATAGTTGTAAGGCTAGGTCAGTCAGTTGATCGAGGTTAACTGACAGAGCAATCCTGGTTGGTCCACGTGGATTAACCAGGAAAACCCAACACGAAAAATAATGGTAAAATCAATATTATATAATAAATGATTTTATTAAAATAAAGTTATAAAATAAACAAATTTTATTATTTTATGTAGTATTTATTATTTTTTATTTTTTTGAATCTATTTATTACAAGTTAGTTTTCAGGATGTATTTATTAGGTATGTTCATCTTAATTTTTGGGTATTTTATTTTAATTTTTAATTTTTGATTTTATTATTTTTTTCTTATTTTATAAATGATAACTTATTTTTATGTACATAGATATATTTTTATTGTATTTTTCTGATATAATATGTATACTTAATAAATATGTATACTTATTATATGGGTATAGGTATAGGCATTTTACCTATATAGTTTTATTCACTTAATTATTTTATTATTTTCTTTTCAGTTATATTATATTTTAATATGTACATATATTGTCAGTAATATTTACAACATTATAAAAATATAAAATTATAAAAATAATAAAGAATAAATAAAATGAATATTTTATATATGTAAACTATACAATAGGGTTACAAAACCTAACTTTCACACCTTAACTCTAAAAAATATGAAACTATCTTCATTAAATAACTTAATGAAAGTTATATAAAATTACGTTGATTTGATATATTTTGAGTTTTTATTGAGGAGATATGGTCTGGGGAGTTGGGATTTTGGCTTTTTATTTAGAGTATAAAATGTACATTATATATTTTTTACTTATAAATTTAATTTTGTATTTTTCTATGTATTATTATCTACAACTTTTATGTACATAGTTTCTTTATTTGAGGTATAAAAAATAGAAAATGAAATAGGTCCCAAAAATGAATTATTGAAGAATAAAAGAATAGGATAGTTAATCTATTTCTGGCCCTTATCTCCCCCTACTTTATTCCTTGTCGACAAAATCAATTCTTGACTTGGTCTTGGGGTTTAAGGTCATAAAATACCTTTGGTGTTTTCTTCTTTTTCTTTTCTTTTCTTTATTCTATAATTTTGGCATTAAAAATTGTGTTTTATATACAATAAAGGAAATTAAGCATGAATGTTAATTTGAACACATAAGTGCAATTTACATACATTATAAAGGGGTTTTAAGGACAAAATTGATAGAATAAAGATGATGAAATGGAGATTCATTACCCTCCTATACTTGCCTTTGCTAGTCCCTAGCAAACACTTATGCAATAAATGCAAAAAAGAAAAAGAAAGAAAAGAAAAAGAAAGAAACTGGATTGATTTAAATTCTCAAACTTGTCTTCACAAAATCAAAGTTTGGAGCTTATGTCAGACCTTTAAAGTTTAGGTGCGGCCGAAACCTTATTGGGAAATGGATTTGAAACACAACAGCTTTCGAGAATACCAAAACTCTGCTCAAGTCTCCTCAACAGCCATGTCAGAATACTTCAACTCATATGCAAACTCATATGACTATGAATCTCACTTGTACAATATGTGTGATAGTGTCTCTTCCCAACTAAAATGACAAAGAGACTGACTTATCTAGTATGACAACCCAATTATTCCCTAATCTAGCAACTCTTTTCTCAAGGAGCAGGGTATTCCCTTCAAAGTTCATGTGACAACCAGCTCAAGAAGAGGATGCAGAGAGAAGAATGAATGGTAGCCAGTGTATCTACCTATCATAGGATGCTTGACCAGTGTAGCCATGTCACCCAACTGCAGGCTCACATACATATGACATTGAAGCTCAAGCTTGCTTATTGACTATACAAATACGTACACTCGGCATGCATTTTATTTTTAATCTGGTGATGAATCCACATTTCATCATCTTTATCTATCATTTTGGCCTCAAAAACCCTAGCAAATGCGTGTAAATACCCTCAATTCTCACATCATAGCATTCTTGCATGTGCATGTAAATAATGTATAAAATACTGTATTTAAAGCCAAAATTATAGAATAAATAAAAGAAAATAAAAAGAATAAAATATTGTAAATATTTTATAACCCAAAACCCCGAGACCTAGGCATCTTGATGACTAGGTCGACAAGGAATAAAGTAGGGGGAGATAAGGGCCAAAATACCAATAAAATACCTTTGTTTTCATTTCATCCGTTATTCATTTTGGGACCTATTTTTGGTTCCACTTTTTATACCTCAAATAAAGAAACTTTGTACATGAAAGTTGTAGATAATTAAATAAATAAAAATACAAAATTTATTTCACTTAAAAATAATGTATAGATAAAAAGTTATGATCTGAATAAGATTCCAAAATCCCAACTTCCCAGACCTGTATCTCCCTAATAAAAACTCAAAATGCACCAAACTCACTTTTAATTGTATATTATTTAAAATAAGCTATTTAATGGCAGTGGTTTCGCATTTGGCGGAGTTACGGTTTGAAAGTTGAGTTCTGGACCCCTTTTGTATACTTGTACAGATTAAAATATTAATTTTATTATTTATTCATTATTTTTATAATTTTATATTTTTATAATTTTTAAATATTAATTATAATATATTTGTACATTAAAGTCAGAATAAAAACCTAAATAAACTACATAATAAAATACTTGTATTATAATACATAGGTATAATACCTATACATTTACCTGTATATTTAACACTCATATTTTATTAAGTATATAAATTACTTCAGAAAAATTAAATAAAAATAGTTTCAAGTGTATAAAAATATTTTATAAATGTATAAAATAATAAACAAAATAAATAAATTAAAATACACAAAATAAAAATAAAATATTAAAATATATAGACATATATACCTATATAGACTAAAAGGGTAACTTGTAAAATTATACCTCATAAAAATAATTAAAAATCATGATAAAATACTTTATAAAATAATAAGCATTTTTTATTTAATAATCAAAAATTAATTAATTTATTTTCTATTTTAAATCTAATTTACAAAGTATTTTCCAGGGATTTTTCCTGGTTGGTCCACGTGGACCAACCAGGCGCCAGCCCTAGTTGACCTCGGTCAACTGGTCGTCTCAGAGCCTCGCTTGACCTCGATTTCAAGGATTTTTCGAGGCTTGTCCTTTCTTCATTTCATGAAATTTCCTTCTGCATTGTTTCGCCCCATACATCTGTGAATCACGCCCAAGGCTTTCCTAGGACTGAGGAGCTGCGATTCGTGCCATTTTTCTCGATCTTTGGAGCATCAAAGCCATATCGTCAAACCCTACATATTGAACCTTCGACTTTCGAGCCCATTTTTGAACCCCTCTTCCATAGGTTTAGCTCCTGTTCTTGCGCCCAATCGCTCGAGGAAGGTGACAACTTCCTCTAGAGCACGTCACGATGGTCGAGCAACACCTGAGGCGGCTCCACCACCTCCGTCTTTCGTCGGCGTTGAGGTACCCCATCCCTCTGGCTCAGGCCATCAAGGCATCAATGTTCCCCTTTTATTTTCTTTGCATTTCCTTCGCCTTATCCGTAGGAGTAAAACCCCCAAAGAAATTTAAAGTTTCACCTATCAAATTATCCAATCGATCACCTCGCCGGAGTGCATCTCCGGCCGAGTCCCTTCACGCCGCTCCACGCCGCCATTTCGCATCCGCGGGTTCCAAGCATTTTGCCCTGGACCCTCTCACTTTTTTGCAGGTACTTGGATGTCAACGAGCGCCTGGGAGGTCAATTTGACCTTCACCGGAAACCCCCGAAGCTTTACCAGCTCCGCCCTCGTCTCTAGCGAACCTCGGCCATCGCCGAGGTATTTTGGACCTTCCAGCACCTAGAGGAAGCTCTCAGGCGCTTGCAGCCCCATTTTGAGCCTTCCAGATCACCGGAGCACGGAGATCAAGCTCGGGGAAGTTCGCCTCGCCGGCATTCTTCCCCGTTCTTCCTCCGTGCCTCTCCACCGTCAGATCGGGCCGCACCTCCAGTTCGCATGTAGAACGTTGGATCTTCCACCGCAGCCACCGTCAGATCAACCCGTAGGATCTAATTGCCGCCGTCCATCCGTGAAGCGTCATCGACCGTCCGATCTTCAACACGTGGCAAGTGGACGACCACAAGCCGTTGGATCGTGCACGAGGCTTTAGGCATGGGTATTTTGCATCTCAACCCTCGCCCATTTTTGTATTTATTTTTAGTCCATAAACTTTTATCTTTAGTGTAAAAACTTTTGTAATATTTTCATCTAAGCTCCTGAACTTTGGTTATTTACATTTAAGTCCAGTCCACATCACCTCACGTAATCTGTGCACGTGGGGTGGTGGTAGTTTTGCACTGGACCCCTCGCAGGTTTAGTTATTTATCTTTAGTCTAGGAACTTTTATATCACGTGTAATTTTTGGGTAAATTGCATCTAAGCCCTTGTGTGTTTCTGATATTGCATTTAGGTCCTTCCAGGCGCGTGCCAGTCACGCGTAGGGTTGGGAAATTTGCATTCGTGCCCTAGCGGCTTTGATTATTTGTATTAATTCTTAGAAATAGATTTATTAGTTATAAATTTTTGTGAAAATTGCATTGTGGCCCTTGAGTATTTGCTTATTTACATTTGTGCCCCTGCTAGTGTTGTATTTTTGCTTGAATGTTTCCATTTATTTTGTGCATCATTTTAACTCAAAAAATCACCAAAAAATATCATAGGCTCTTGTTTTCTTGCTCATTCACGCCATATTTTTGTATTGCATTTTCATTGCAGTTTCATAATTATTAAAATGAAATATATGCATTTTCAACACTGTTTGCTTTAGAAAATCCATAAAAATTAGTAAAACTTTTTGAAAAATTTCAAAAAAAATTGATTTTGTGAGTTTCAGTGTCTTTTAGCTTCAGACCAAAAATCATTAAAAAATTCAAAGTAATACTCCTAAAAATTAGAAAACCCCTAAAAACTTCATAAAAATCTAAAAAATCTAGAAAAATCCTAAAATACAAACTCAGTTTCTGTAATTTCCTTATTTTACTGATTGTTATTTTAACCATCATTTTAATTTCGGCCAGTAGCTAAGTTCATTGTTTACTAGTATTTTGATTTCTAAAAATACCAAAAACATTCAGAAAAATCTCTAAAAAATCACAAAAACATCATAAAATATAAAAAGACCAAAAACATTTTAATTTCTGATTTGTGAGCATTTTTCTTTATTTTTATAAATACCTTATCTCCTCTTTTCTCATATTATATATATTCTATTATTGAAAAAAAGAAAATATAAAAAATATATATATAATATAAAAATAAAATATAAAATCAGTAAATTAAAAAGAAAATACAAAAATTAAAAATTAAAAAAATATAAAATTAAAAACCCACAAACAGTTGCATACTTGTAGACACTTGACCACACATCATATTTTGCACAATTTGCTTGATTTATCCTGCTTGCTCCCTGAGTTCGACACTCTACACATACTTGCACTATAAACATTTCTGTAGAGTTAATAATAAATTTTAACTCCACATATTGTGGGTTAATTGTTGATTGTACTCTGGATTTCTGAGTGGTCGGTTCAGCGACTAAGTTCCCGCCTTGTGTGGAACTTAAGACCACCTGATTTTTGGGTACATTATCTGGCCTATCCACTTTTTGGAGTTTTTTATTTTTAATTTTGTTTGAAATGCTATATACAATAACATTTACATATGGACTTTTTCCTCTTAAGCCAGTAGACTATCCCTCTTTTGAAGGATTATTGCAACCAACACTCTCTTGTCTTTAGACATCTCTGCTAATGTACGAGTTGGAGTGCACTTCCCTCCCTAGATGAGGACAATGGTTTCCACTTGTATGCGTATCATACCGACAAATCCAATCCCCTAACCACTCCGCTGAGTTGAGCAAAGTGAAAGGTGCATGCGTCCAAGTTAGGTCATTATCAACAAGAGTCATGCATTTGCTCCAAAAAACTCTACTTAGGTAGTCAAGATGACATTGAACCAAGTCTCATGATTCTCAAAGCATTAAGTTAACTAGACTTGAAGTACCTCAATTCCAGTTCCTATAAGGTTCCTGTGATTAGGTTGATTTAAGGTCCAACCAAGCTCCAATCTTCGAATTTTACTTAGACTTGTTCAATTATCAAACTCATTCCAAAAAATGCAAATGCTATGCACAATGCAGAAAATATTTTGTGATGCAATTTTCAAACTTTTGAACTTTTTTATGAATTTTTCAAAAAGATTTTGCAAATTTTTATGCAATTTTTCAAAAAGATTTTTGCAAATGTTTTTTGTTCTTTTAAAACAAAATATTTTTTGAAGAAAAGACAGGTACAAATATTTACACAGGGATGCATCAATTATTTACAAGACTTGGTTTTTCAAGAATAACAAGGGATATGTGATTATTTTTATCGATATGCGTATACAGTTAATAAGTAATTTTGGAGTGATGCATATATACTCCACAAACATTTGAAAATGATTTTTCAAACAATTTTGAACACTATAGTCCAAAATAATTTCTGCAAATACTTTCTGCAAACATTTGATATCATTTTGCAAAGGTTTTTCAAACAGTGTATGTAGATTTTTCAAAAAAATTTCAACCATTTTCAAAACATTTGCAAATAGTTCTTCAAAATGTTTTATTTCACACACAGAAAAGAAATTTTTACAAATAAAATATTTTTACAAAAGGATGAAATCATTTTACTAATTATTTTCAAACAATTTTCAAATTTATTCAAATAGATTTTCAAACTATTATCCAAACATTCTACAAAAAATTTTTATCTGATTTATTAATCAATTAATATAGAAAGAATTTTAGGAATAATAAGCATCTTTTATTAATTGATTTAATGAATTGGATGTGTATATATTTAGTATTTTAGTCATACTTATTGAAAATATGAAAGTACGAGTTATGGCTAAAGTATATACACAGTATATACGACCCCCATATACTTAGTTTGAGCGATGTCCTCATAGATTATAGAGAAAAAGATAAGACATAACTCGTACTGAGTGTAGAAAATCTAACACATAAATAATAAATGAATGGAGGACTTAAAAGATTAAGAAGTTGACCGTCCCCCTGATGAATCTCATATTCATCTTGCTAAAAGCCACTAATTAAACCCCCTACTTAATCAATCCAATAAAAATAACCTTCAATTCTTTGTTTTTATCATGTATTATATTGTGTATAACTTACCATTAAATTATTGTATTTAATTTCCTTTATTTTTCTTATAATTATTTTATCCTAAAAAACCCCTGAAAATAAGGTAGAATAATTGTCTATAAATCACTGACCATTAAAAATACTAAAAAATACAAAAACATCTCAAAACCACAAAATCGGTATTTTATTCCCCTAAAAATACCCCCAAAAATACGTTTTGTACAGTTGACCACTTTTGGCTTTTTGACCAACATGAAAGTTGTAGATCTCGTCGAGACGAGCAACTTTCATGTTTTGACTTTTTCCTAATTCGGCCTCTAATTATTTCTTTTTTATTTATCTTTGTATTTTTATTTGAATTTTTCTGTTGGGCCACGTGGCGCTCTCTAGAGCCGCCACGTGGCCCGCTTCTTCTCACGTCACCCGGCGCCTCTCCTGCTCCGTTGGATCACTCCATCTCTGCCCCAATCTCCACCGTCCAATCTCGCCACGCTCACAGCCATCAGATCTGACACTCAAATCTGATCTTGACCACACACATCCGCCTTAACATCAGCCGTCCGATAACCTCTTCATCCAACGATCCTCCTTGCGACACGACTACCCTTCATCTCAGCCCTCTGATCCCATTCCTATCCAACGGCTGACATTGATCCACGTTCCCCCTTTTCTCTAGACCGTCGGATCCCCTCCTGATCTGATCCTATCTGTCAATTAGCGCCTCGATCACATCCACTACATCAGATCTAAGATCTGATCCCATCCATCCGCTAACACCCTCCTCCTAGCCGTTGGACCTCATGATCCAACGACCAAAAGGTGGTCTCCTTCCTCCGAAGTCCCCGTCCCCTACCGTTACGCGTCACCAACCCAGCGCCCCCTTCCCTTTTTGCCGCCACCTCCGGCCATCCCTCTCTCTCCTAACGGCCGCCCCATATCACCCTTCCCCCCGCCATCCTCGCGCTACCTCCATTACTCACTGCCATTACCCCCTCACCATTAAACCTCCAGTGAAAAATGCCTCGCCATCAACATAACCCCTGAGCGCCTCCGCCTATTTAACCCCTCCCCCGCCACCAGAGACCTTGTACACCATTTTGGGCTTAAGCTCAGTCTCCCCCACCCCTCCGGTGACAGCGGAGGAGGTGGGGCGTCGAGGCGATGACGTCTTAAGTCCTGGTGTCGATCCTCGACGTTCCTCCGCCGAGTAGCGGACGCCATTAGGCTCCGCCGAGCCCCGAGGCCCGGCTGACCTCGTCGGGCGACGACCCGAGGCTCCTTGAGCCTCAACCCAAGCTATTTCCCCCGACAACACCTCGCTCCGACGAGGTGATTTTTGTTCTTGTTTTTCTCGTCTTTTTCCCTCCACCGATCGCCACCATCACCCTAATCTAACCTCTTCATCAGCTTCGCAACGCCACCCTCCTTCACGCGGACCCCCTCTCCCTTCTTCAGATCTTCCCCCGCTCGGATCCCCTTCTTCTCCCGCTCCGGCGACGAAGAAGCCACCGGCCACCGCTCTCGACGCCTCCACGACCCTCGCTCACCCACCTCTCACTCACACTGCACTCGTACGAGCACGCTTCAGCTATCTAACGCATGCAGGAACTTCATTGGCCGGAGTACACAACGGAGCTCCTTCGAGCTTTTCTCCTCCGATGAGGCTTCACCGACCTTCACCTCCGACCAGCCCCAAAGCCTCGCCACGACTCCAAGATCTCCGCCAGCAGTCCATAGAGCTCCCCGGATCTTCTTCTCGACAGGAGGGACGCGGCGGAGCAATTGGCAGGTCGCCGGAGCCCCGCCTTCTCCGGTGACTTGCGGCGGATGCAGAAGAGAAGATGCCGTCTGATCGTTTCGATCGGACAGCCCTGATGACGCCACGTAGAGGCCCAAGCCTTGAACCAAACCAATAGGCTCGGGTGACCCGAGCCAAACTCCGAGCCTCCACATGCTGACGCGTGCCCCGAGCCTGAGTCCTCCTCCCGAGCCTGGGCCCTCACGTGCAACATACGTGAGGGCTTGGGTAATTTACACGAAAGACCCTGGAAAATATAATATCTGCATTTTGGTCCCCAGGCACGTGCGTCACGTGCGTGCTTGGGTATTTTACAGGGAGGCCCTCCAAGTTTTGAAGATTTGCATAAAGGTCCCTGCGTGCATTGGATAATTTACAAGAGGGTCCAGACAGTTTTTGATAATTGCATTTAGGTCCCTCAGGGACCTAAATGCAATATTTATCCCTTTATTTTCTTGTATTTTTATTACAATTATGCCCCTACATTGTTTTTAGCGTAACTTGAGCATCGTAGGTCTAAATTGCATGATTTTAGTGTCGTTTTGATCCTTGTTTTGTCCTCTACATTTTAACATGTTTAATTATCTCATTTGCCACTGTTTTAATTGAAGTGACTTTTTATGTGAAAATTGGGACCCTGCTCTCCTTGACTTGCTTTGATCTGATGATCATTTTTTAATGTGATGATAATACGACACTGGTTTCATTTCTATTTGGTTGCTCACATTTTAGGGTATAATTGTAACCTTGTATTTAGCTTACATGTAACCTTGCACAACTTTAAATTGCATACAAATTTAACTAAAAAATTGCATGCATCCTGGCTTTGCTTTGTAAATAGCATAATTCTTCATATGGACCTGAAATTAACTTACATTGTGCTTCATGAATCGAAATTCGATAGACATATTAGGTAACTGTGTCCCTGTGTTCAAACTTGGTAGACTAGCCAAGTAAAAATATTCCACAGCATTCAAAGGACTGTGGTTTTTGCTGAACCAAATTCGCCTCCTATACTGCGACTAATTTCACATTCTTAAAGAAGCGAATTTCACGCTCATCAAATGGCGCCGTTGCCGGGGACGCGGCTTTGCTTAATTATTGAATTTTGATTTTTTGTTGATTAATTTCATTTTTTTAGGTCCTCATTTCATGCATCCATTTTTGCATCATATCTGCTGATTTAATTTCTCATGTGTCTAACTTTTTTCTTTTGTGGCAGGGCCCATGATTATCGAGGACGCTTGATCCTCATGGAGGCGTGAAGTCGGGAGCTTCCGCTGAAGAGGCCGCAAAAGTCATTTGGAAGAAATTTGAGGATTTTTATCAGTCCGATTGCATTGCATATTGTAAAAAAAACTTGCATCTGCATATTTATTTCCAGTTTTGCATGTTGTACAAACAAAAGAAAAAAAAGAGTTAATCACTTGATGATTTACCCCCCCCCCCCACACACACACATGCACACTTGCACATACACACTCACCTCACCCCATATTCCTTCCCCCTGTATATTTCTCTTTCTCTCTCTCTCTCTATATGTATATTTCATGAACCCCCTCACCCTTGTATCATAGGACACTCTCCTCCCCATTAATTCAGACCTTACTTAGGCTATTTATAGTCTAAGTATAGGGGAGACCTGCCTGCTCATCCCTCCCTCGTTCTGTCTTCTTGCACTTACACCGATCTTGGCCTAAGTATAGGGGGACCCTCCTCCTCAGTTCTGCTATATCACCCTATACTTGAACCGAGCCTTGGCTTCATCGCACTTGTGCTATGAGGACATAGCAAGATTTAAGTATAGGGGGTATACCGTATATTATTGTATATTTACTTTAGCCTTAGCTCGTGTTTTTAAAGCTTCTTAAAATTTATTTTCGAGCTGGGTTTTGGTAAACTAGTGAACTGAGTACAAACCTTGTAAAAAAATTGTTTATTAAAATCGAGGGATTTATTTTTGTAAATATTCCTGCATAAAAAAATTGAAAAATTAAAAATCTTTCTTGGAATTTGACTCTGACTACTAGGCTTAGTAGACATTTTCAGTGAGGGAACCTCGGTCTCCCTTAGCAGAGTGGGTGGTTTAGAGGACATTGCATCTGGCCCCGTCCTCAAGTAACACGGGTCTCGGCCCGTACTTACGCCCATACTGGCTGAGAGTGGATACTTTTATTTGAGCCTGGGCCAGTCATTGTCTCTCCGAGGAATTAAAAAAAATACTAAAACCCATAAAAATCTGCAAAAGCCAAAAATCACACAAAATTCACTAACCTAAGGAGTTGGTGTATTCCTGACACATTCACACTCACTCAAGGCTTGAGGATTTTGAGGACACTAGATTTCTGGGATCTTGAGAGTCTGAGTTAACATGCCTTAGTCATTAGGATTTTAAAGACTTAAATATCCACACTTCCCTGGTTTGAAAGATTTGAGTGCTATATTGCACTCTTCATCTCTACCTTCAAGAAAATATGATCAGCACAGTCACTTCCACAACTGCATGATTGATGAGTTGAGTTGAGATATCACTTGAGGAACTAAGAACAGAGATTTGAGTTTAGACCTGATCAAATGATATTCGAGGATGGGATAAAGTTAATGAAGGCTTCAGAAAACCTGAGTGTCAGCAAAACCCTAGCCAGTATGTGAACAAGATTCATATGCTATCTCTTTGATATTTACCTATGTGCCAGGGTGTGATGAAACTTAAAGGAATTTGTTGATCAGTGTACGCCAACTTTTGGTAAAAGCAGTGGAGCTAGCCAACAAAAGAAATGAAATGTCAAAGGAAAAGCTCTGAATACCAAAGTCAAAATACAAATGAGCTTCCACCAATGGCGGGCGCTCCCAAACATTTTCAAAGTGTCCACTTGGACCAAGAGCTAATTAGGACCAAGGAGTCGGGCTGACACCACAAAAAGGGCCCTGCATCGTAAGCGATACAAGTCTGGGTGTTGAAGGTATCTTAAATACTCAAAAAAGACACACCCTAGTGTACTCCCAGAAAAACAAGTGCAGACGACTCCAATTCTTTTGACGGACACATTGATCAACAAAAATTAAAATTTTACAAGTGTTGAGTAAAAATGCACTCGAGAGGCCCCTTGTTCCAATGTGAGGGTGAGAAAAATAGACACAATCCCACTACCTCCATCATCTGACCGTCCATCAACATTTCAAGTCTGACAAACTAATGAGACAGTTGACTGAAGCAAGAATAGACTTATTCCCTAGTATTGAGGATTAGGTCTAGAGGAGAGTCTTTGGGACTGGAACTTTGAGTGATGCATCGACTCAACTCTCATGAAATGCAGTACACTAAATGTCATATCCTCATACTATATGTACAAAAAGAGAGTCTGATAATTAGAGAAGTTGGATTCCTTCTGACTAAGGCTTGAATGAGCTAAGAATTTTAGGATCACTTAGGTCAAGGGTCTTCGAAAGATCAAGCCTTGAAAATTTCACGCGTACTGTCAGGAATTAATCCGACTCCTAAATTCTTTAGATGCTCAAGGACGAGCATGGTTTAAGTATAGGGGTATGATGAATCTCGTATTCATCTTGCTAAAAGCTGCTAATTAAACCCCCTGCTTAATCAATCCAATAAAAATACCCTTCAATTCTTTGTTTTTATCTTGTATTATATTGTGTATAATTTACCATTAAATTATTGTATTTAATTTCCTTTATTTTTCTTATAATTATTTTATCCTAAAAAACCCTAAAAATTAGGTAGAATAAATGTCTATAAATCAATGACCATTAAAAATACTAAAAAATACAAAAACATCTCAAAACCACAAAATCGATATTTTATTCCCCTAAAAATACCCCCAAAAATACGTTTTGTACAGTTGACCTCTTTTGACTTTTTGACCAACATGAAAGTTGTAGATCTCGTCGAGACGAGCAACTTTCATGTTTTGACTTTTTCCTAATTTAGCCTCTATTTATTTCTTTTCTATTTATCTTTGTATTTTTTTTTGAATTTTTCTGATTGGGCCACGTGGCGCTCTCTGGAGCCGCCACATGGCCCGCTTCTTCTCACGCCACACGGCACCTCTCCTGGGCCGTTAGATCACTCCATCTCTGCCCCCATCTCCACCATCCAATCTCGCCTCGCTCACAGCTGTCAGATCTGACTCTCAGATCTGATCTTGACCACACATATCTGCCTTAACATCAGCCGTCCGATTACCTCTTCATCCAACGATCCTCCTCGCGCCACGACTACCCTTCATCTCAGCCCTCTAATCCCATTCCTATCCAACGGCTGATATTGATCCACGTTCCCCCTTTTCTCCAGACCGTTTGATCCCCTCATAATCTGATCCTATCTGTCCACTAGTGCCTCGATCACATCCATTGGATCAGATCTAAGATCTGATCCCATCCATCCGCTAACACCCTCCTCCTAGCCGTTGGATCTCACGATCCAATGGCCAAAAGGTCGTCTCCTTCCTCTGAAGTCCCCGTCCCCTACCGTTACGCATCACCAACCCAGCGCCCCGTTCCCTTTTTGGCCGCGACCTCCGGCCATCCCTCTCTCTCCTAACGGCCGCCCCACGTCACCCTTCCCCCCGCCATCCTCGCGCTACCTCCATTACTCACTACCATTACCCCCTCACCATTAAACCTCCAGTGAAAAATGCCTCGCCATCAACATAACCCCCGAGTGCATTCGCTTATTTAACCCCCTCCCCCGCCACCAGAGACCTTGTCCACCATTTTGGGCTTAAGCCCAGTCTCCCCCGCCCCTCCGGTGACAACGGAGGAGGCGGGGCGTCGAGGCGATCATGGCTTAAAACCTGGTGTCAACCCTCGGCGTTCCTCCGCCGAGTAGCGGACGCCATTAGGCTCCGCCAAGCCCCGAGGCTCGGCTGACCTCGCCGGGCGACGACCCGAGGCTCCTTGAGCCTCAGCCCAAGCTATTTCCCCCGCCAACACCTCGCTCCGGTGAGGTGATTTTTGTTCTTGTTTTTCTCGTATTTTTCCCTCCGCTGATCGCCACCATCACCCTAATCTAACCTCTTCGTCATCTTCTCAACGCCACCCTCCTTCACGCGGACCCCCTCTCCCTTCTTCAGATCTTCCCCCGCTCCGATCCCCTTCTTCTCCCGCTCCGGCGGCGAAGAAGCCACCGGCCACCGCTCTCGACGCCTCCATGGCCCTCGCTCACCCACCTCTCACTCGCACTACACTCGCACGAGCACGCTTCGGCTATCTAACACATGCAGTAACTTCATTGGCTGGAGTACACGACGGAGCTCCTTCGAGCTTTTCTCCTCCAGCGAGGCTTCACCGACCTTCACCTCCGACCAGCCCCGAAGCCTCGCCACGACTCCAAGATCTCCGCCAGCAGTCCATAGAGCTCCCCAGATCTTCTTCTCGACAGGAGGGACGCGGCGGAGCAATTGGCAGGTCGCCGGAGCCCCGCCTTCTCCAGTGACCTGCAGCGGATGCAGAAGAGCAAATGCCGTCTGATCGTTTCGATCGGACGACCGTGATGAAGCCACGTGGAGGCCCAAGCCTTGAATCAAACCAACAGGCTCGGGTGACCCGAGCCAAACTCAGAGCCTCCACATGCTGACGTGTGCCCCGAGCCTGGGCCCTCACGTGCACCACACGTGAGTGTTTGGGTAATTGACGTAAAAGACCCTGGAAAATATAATATTTGCATTTTGGTCCCCAGGCACGTGCGTCACGTGCGTGCCTGGGTATTTTACTGGGAGGCCCTCCAAGTTTTGAAGATTTGCATAAAGATCCCTGCGTGCATTGGATAATTTACAAGAGGGCCATTGAGGTTTTTGTTAATTGCATTTAGTTCCCTCTAGGACCTAAATGCAATATCTATCCCTTTATTTTCTTGCATTTTTATTACAATTATGCCCCTGCATTGTTTTTAGCGTAACTTAAGCATCGTAGGTCTAAATTGCATGATTTTAGTGTTGTTTTGATCCTTGTTTTGTCCTCTACATTTTAGCATGATTAGTTGTCTCATTTGCCACTATTTTTATTGAAGTAACTTTTTATGTGAAAATTGGGACCCTGCTCTCCTTGACTTGCTTTGATCTGATGACCGCTTTTTAATGTGATGATTAATACGACATTGATTTCATTTCTATTTTGTTGCTCACATTTTAGGGTATAATTGTAACCTTGTGTTTAGCTTACATGTAACCTTGCACAACTTTAAATTACATACAAAATTAACTAAAAAAATTGCATGCATCCTGGCTTTGCTTTGTAAATAGCATAATTCTTCATATAGACCTGAAATTAACTTACATTGTGCTTCATGAATCGAAATTCGATAGACATATTAGGTAGTCGTGTCCCTGTGTTCGACCTTGGTAGACTTGCTAAGTAAAAATATTCCACAACATTCAAACGACTGCGGTTTTTGCTGAACCAAATTCGCCTCCTATACTAGGACTAATTCCACATTCTTAAAGAAGCGAATTTCATGCTCATCATCCCCCTATACTTAGGATGAAATAATCCTAGGTATAGCAGAATGTACACAAGGAAGGGAGGGTCAAGGGTGGGAATGTACGAAATCATCGGCTCAACCTATCCCTCCCATACTTAGGGTGAAATATCCCTAAGTATAAGTAGAGTATCAAAAGTTGAGGGGACATGTGAGGGATCAGAGAATTGAACAACTCAGGGTGAACACCCCCTATACGTAGGACAAGGTACGTCCTAAGTACATCGGTAATGAAATGTGTGCCACCTTTTCAGGGAAAAAAAAGGAACGAAAAGAAGAAAAGAAGAAAAAGAAAAATCATTGAAAAATATTTTGATTTGCTTCAACTGACACTGCGATAGTGGTTCCCTTCAACTCTTCTTCATACACGACTTGAATAGAGTCAACAACAGACATAAATGTATTATGCTCTATGTAAGGCTTCAGAAGTTGTCCATTGACTACAACAAGCTGTGTGCCAGCTGACAATCCAGATATCATCACATCACTATTGTCACGCACATGTGTCACTGTTAACGACCCAGTCCATTTACTCTTCAATTTGCCTGGAAAGATCTTTAATTTCATATTAAACAACCACACCTTTTGACCCAGCTTAAAGGATTTGCGACAGATATGCTTGTCGTGCCACTTTTTGACCTTTTCCTTGTACATCAGGTTATTATCATATGCATAATCTCTGAATTCAACAATATGTTCAGATCCACTTTTTGGTTCTTCCCAGCATTCTTAAAGTTCAAATTGCAAATGTTGATGGCCCATAAAGATTTATGAGTAAGTTCAACGAGCAAATGGCATGGCTTACCATAAACAAGGCGGTAGGGGGACATCCCTAATGGTGGCTTGTACGCGGTCCTGTTAGCCCAAAGAACTGAATCAAGCAACTGAGACTAAAACTTGCGATCCGGATGCACAAGCTTCTGCAGAATTGTCTTCATCTCCATGTTGGAACATTCAGCCAGGCCATTGGACTGCGGGTTGTAAGGTGAATTGACATGATGTTCAATAAAGAATTCTTGCATTAACTTCTTCACCTCTCAGTTTATAAAATGGCTACCCCCATATGATATGAGAATTTTGGGAATCTTGAACCATGCAATGATGTGATCCCTTAGGAATCGATAGACAGTTCGACTGTCGGCGGTTCGGACGGGCATAGCCTCCACCCAATGACTCACATAGTTTACAGCAAGCATAATGTATTCATAATCCTGACTGCTTAGAAATGGGACCATAAAATCAATTCCCCACGCATCAAATACATCTGAAATCTGGATAAACTTCAGGGGCATTGTGTCTTGTAGTGCAATGTTCTCACCCATCTTCTGGAAATCAGTGCAATGCTTCACATATTCGTTTGCATCTTTGAACAAGGTTGCCCCCCATAGATCGCTTTGGAGTACCTTTGTTGCCGTTCTTGCCTGAATGGTGTCCTCCTGACTCTTTGTCATGATAATTTGCAAGGACACTCGGAACCTCCTCCTAAGGAATACACCTCCTCTAGATGCAATCTTCCCCCATCACGGAGTAGATATGGATCCCCCACTGGTAGAAATGAATATCAGACAAAAAATTATCCACTTTCAACTTGGGCCAATCTTGTGGAGTTCTCTTGGACACAATATAGTTCACAACATCAGCATACCAGGGAAAGAGGAAACATACAAGATTGCCTCATCTAGAAAGGTCTTTGTAATTGGCCTCAAGTTCGTCTCAGGAGATTCAGGTTCAATAAGTCTGGATAAGTGGTCGGCCATCACATTCTTAACCCCCCAAACTCCTGGAGGAGAAGGATCCACCGAATGAGATGTGGTTTGGCATCCTTTTTTCTGTTGTAAATATCGGATGGCCAAGTGTTCTATATAAATGATAATCTTGGATCCAAGGAGATGGGAACTAAACTTTTCCAAGGTAAAAACTACCGCTAGCATCTCCTTCTCAGTGACAGTGCAGTTTCTTTGAGCTTCATCAAGCGTCCGGCTAGCATAGTGAATAGCAAATGGAATATTGTCTTTCCTCTGTCCTAGTACAGCACTGATGGCATAATCTGATGCATCTGTCATTATATTGAATGGCTGGGTCCAAATCAGTGGTTGCAAGGCAGGGGCCTGAGTAATGAGTTCCTTCAATTGATTAAAGGCAAGGAGCACACGGTCATCGACAATTAAATCATTCTCCTATCCTAGTAGTTTTGTCGACGGTCAGGCCAACTTACTAAAATGTTTGATAAATCATTAGTAGAAACCGACATGACCCAAGAATGACAAGACATGTTTGAGAGTTGTAGGTGGCTCAAGTTTGTAAATCACTTCAAGCTTGGATGGGTCAACCTCCATGCCACATTTAGAAACAACGTGACCCAGTACGATTCCTTCATTTACTATGAAGTTGCTCTTCTCCCACGAGATCACTAGGCAAACTTCACATCACCTCCGCAAACTCTATCTAGGTAGCCAAGGCATTGATCAAAAGAATCCCCATAGATCAAAAGTCATCCATGAAAACCTCTAGAAAATTACCCACCATGTCGGCGAATACTGCAAGCATACACCTCTGAAATGTGGTTGGGGCATTGCATATACTGAACGACATCGGTATGAAGGTGTATGTTCCAAATGGATAGGTGAGCATGGTCTTTTCTTGGTCTTCATGATCTATAACAACTTGATTGTATCTTAAGTACCCATCCAAAAAGCAAAAATATTACTTCGGGTTAGTCTCTCAAGAATCCGGTTGATGAAGAGCATATGAAAATGGTCCTTCTTGGTGGTGAGATTGTGCCTTGTGTAATCTATGCACACTCGCCAAGAAGTGGGTACCTTGGTCAGAATCTCCTCTCCTTTGTCATTCTTTACTATGGTTATCAAAGAAGTGGGTAACCACAAGGAAGGTGTACTTCATATTGGAGGGCTGATGAATCTCAGATTCATCACTCTAAATCTCAGTAATTAAGCTCAAATCTCTCAAAATCATTGGCATTTCATCATTTATTCTGCATAATTAGCATTCATGCCTGTTTTCATAAGAATTACATTTTATCACTCATTTCTACACAAAATAAGAAGCCAAAAATCCCAAATAAAATTTGATGTGTAAATAGCCTAACTTCCCTGATTTTTAAGTAATTTATGCTAACTCTGAATAATCCAAAACTACCTTCACTTTGTACATATCACTAACAAGAATAAATAAAAAAAATACAAAAAAATCACTAACCCAAATAAGTGGACCAAAAACCCTAGTTTCAGGATTTCCAGACTAAAACCCCCATATCTTCGCCATCCAGTGTCTGTTTTGATCCTACTCACTTTTGAACTAATGTACATTCAATTACCTTCAAAACAAGACCAAGTTCAAGTGAATCGGAGCTCGTATGTGAAAGTTTGGTTTTGGGCCTCTTTTGTACATTTTGTATTTTAGCTGATTTTGACCTATTATTTTATGTACATAATTAACTTATTTTAGTTTATTTCTTTTTCATTTGCTTCTTTTATAAAGATTTTATTAAAATGCACAAAAATTCAAATCCAAATTGAGCTTGAAATCAAAGAAACTAACCGGGTCCAAGTCTTCACTAACTGTCTGTACAAAATCGGTCTTTTTTATGTTTTATTTTATTTCTTCTATTTCTTAATAATAAAAATAAAAAAAAGATTAATATGCAAATATTTATCTTTGATTTTATCATATTTTTTTCTCTATTTTTATCTGGTTTAAAAATGACAAAAAAATTATAAAATCCAAAAATCTAGGTATTCTATGTACATGGGATACCCCAAAAATATAACTTTGTGCAATTGATCGATTTTGGTTTTGATTCAAGAAAGTTGTAGATATCATCCAGACAAGCAATTTTCGTGAAGAAACTTTTTCGATTCGAGGTTGTTTGCTATTTATTTTGGATTTTTCAAAGTTTGTATTTTCGGATTTTTATGGTGCTGACACGTGACTGCTCTTGGAGCCACCACATGTCAGCCATTTTTGAGTTTTTATTTATCATTTTTATAAAAAATATAAAAAAAATAAAAAAAATATGAAATCGCAACATATGCGGGGCACATGCCTCCTGCGCACGTGCCGCGCACGTGCACCACCTGCCTCCTCTCACCCGACCATGCTGCCGCGTGTTGCATTCTCGGTCGCCCGATCTCGGCCGATCAGACGGCCGAGGAGCCTTGTCTTCCTCCTCCGATTTCTCCTCCCGTCATCGCCCCCGCGTATCTCGCCTGATCCTTCGCCGGATGCCGCCCTCTTGTCAATTCTCGTCAACTCCACCTGCTTCAATCTTTGTCAATCTCTGATTCGCCGTCTCGTCAGACCCCACCTTCCTTCTATCACACAACCCCCTTCCCTACTTAAGCACCATCACCGCGACCCTCAAGATCATCCGCCGATAAGCCACCAAGTGAGGAGTGGCGGTGACAGTGCCTCCCCCTTGTCATCTCCCTCTGGCGAGGTCCGAGGTCTCCCCTCATTGCAGAAAGCCACCACCAGGCCCTGCTCTGCTCCGGTGGTAACTCCGTCGAGCCAACGATCCAGCAATGCCTCCATCTTCTCCGACAACTTCATCGACAAGTCTGCCTTCAACATTGCTACGACGACCACATCGTCCAACGACTTCAGCTTCATCTTCGATTCCAGCATCCCTGCCACGCCTGGTTTCTCCTCCGAACACCATCAGGAGCATCGCTGCTCCGCCGAAGCACACTCAACGCAACGCTTCCTTGACTTCGGTTTCACTCCACCAGCACCGCCCCTCCTATCGTAAGCCACTGCCAGAAGCACTTCACCGATGATCGCCGCAGGGGGGTAGTGACCCTCCTCCGCCTCTCCACAATCGCCAGCGGCCGGGCGCCAACCTCAAGGCCCCCACGCATGTGCACGTCATGTGCATCGGGGGAGCGACATCAGCAACCCCGGGTCACGTGCTTTGCACGTGCCCGTAGAAAATTTGCAAAGAAGCCCCCTGTGGTCCTTCTATTTATTGTTCAACCCCGCTGACCAGGTCACGTGCTTGGCACCTGACCTGTTGGCAAAATTGCAGTTGTCCTCTCAGAGCTTTTTGGTAAATTCACATTACCCCTTTCTTTATTCTATCCTATTTTAAAATATTGCATTTGTACCCCCGTGTTCCCCCCATTATTTTGAACAGCTGCATTGCATTTTTTTTCCAAAAATAACATTTTGTTCCGCATTTAATTCTCTACATCTTGATATATTGTGGAGATTTTTGTGATCAATGATTAATTAATAATTATTTATTTTGTGGAAAATTGCATACTTTGCCCACTTTATGCTCTGATTTTTATCATTGATTAGCGGTTGCTCTAAAAATTCCTGAAAAATCGCGGATTATAGAATTATTTGTGGTTAAAATTGTGCCAAAAAAGAATTGCATTTGCATGCATAGTTTGCCTTGTAAAAATCATTTTGCATATTTCAATGTTTGGTTTTTATAGATATTAAATCTCCTATTTTTGAGGTTTAGAAATTTTCTGAGATCGATCACCTAGTAATAGATCTTGGATAATTTTAGTCCTTGGAAATAATTACGTTTAATATTTATTATAATTAAATATTGAAATTTACTCTGTTTGTATTTAAAAATTCATAAAAATTTCATCTTGCATCTAAAAATTCCAAAAAAAATACACTGCATTCATTTCATCATAATTATCATCTTGGCCAAGTTGTATATTTTTAGGACATCGTTTGATCGATATTTACATCTTAGTCCCTAAAATAGGTAAAAATTGCATTGTGCATCCCTAATTGTATAAAAATACAAAAAAAAAGATCACCTCGAAAACTATGCACGAGTTTTGATAGGAATAATTCTAGGTTGTTCCTTTGCCTCCTTGTGTTCGACCTTGGGACTTGCCCAGTAAAATAAACATAAAACCACTTGATTAAAACTTGACTAAATTTTATTATGGTTATTTCTCGACGAATTCCGATTGCCCACCTACAACGAAACGACACATAATTTAAAGTGAACGATAATTCACGACATATTTTTAACTAGTACAGTTCAGGAACTGTCAGATGACGCCGTTGTCGGGGAGGCAAATAGCTTAGTTTTTTATCTAAAATTTTTTTGTTCGATATTCTACATTCAGGTAGTCTGACCCCTGGAATTTTCACTATAAATTCCTTTTTTCCCTACATTTATTTTATTTTATTTTCAGCATTTATTTTTCTTATTTTATTTTGATTTATTTTTTGAGTTACTCTCTTACATTCTCTCTCTTATTTTTCTTGCGAGGTACCTGGCATACGTGGAGCAGTTTTTCAAGAACTGACGCATCTTCACCGACTTCCGAAAAGCCACAATTAATTTAAGATTGAGTCGAGTCGTGAGAGAGCGTATAGTCTAGGATTTTATTTCTATAAATTTTAAACTTCTGTAATTAATTGCTCATTTATAGAGGTGTCTGTTTGGACTCTCGCGTTTGTAAAAAGACCTTGAACTTTTTCTATGGTGTATCGTGACATGTTTCACTCTCCGGTGAGGGTGGGGCCCGACTTAAGTGGCGCTTAGGATAGACCTGCACATACGGCTCTTGGAGCATTTAAATTTTTGATTGTGCTCTTAGGACCTAAGGCCACACTTCACTTTTATTGAGACGCACATTAGATCGTTCTATTTAGCCAAATTCAATACAATTCTTTCCCGCTTATAGAACTTTCTGCTAGGTACGGTTTTTCATTGACTTGCATTCTTTTATAGTAATCTTTCAATTTTTGTATTGCATCCCACATGGATATTGCGAGGATTCATTGTAAGTCTTCTAACTGAGCATACGTCATAGTTTTTCACGTGCATCGGCTTTTCCTGAATTTCTCCCTCATGTTTTATCACATAATTTTATAGGAAATTTGGACTGGATGGTAGATGTGTATTTCTGCTCACTTAATTCTTCAGTGATCACCTAATTAAAATTGGAAGTGCTAAATATAGATGACTTTAATAACCCATAAAATCAAGAATTTTTGCAGGAGAGCAACCCCGGCCTTGGATGCATTTATTTTTCTAAGTGAGCGAGAGACGACAATTAAGGCCAGAACCCAGACCCGGATTTTCATATTGACTACTGATTCTACCAAAAATGATTAGCTACTTCTCAGTGAGGATCTAACAGGTAGTCGGTAAACGGTCCAGATTTCCTTAGTAGAGTGGGTGGTTTAGAGGACACTGCATAAGGCTCCGTCCTCAAGTAACGTGTAGCCGTTCTACGGTTCGTACTTACTCCCATACTGGCTAAAAGTAGGTGCAACTACTCGTAAGAATTCAGGCCAGTCATTAGAAATTTCTGGCACCTAACAGCTCGCTAAATTCTTTCTAAGATTGTCTTATCACCAATTAAAATTGAAAAGATAATAGCCGAACTCTTACGGCTTCATTGTGTGAGATGGTGAACTTGGGGTTTGATTTGTAATTGCATTGGTGTGCGTGAACCGATTTTGAAAATCAAAAGCCACACAATTGTATCATCAATCTCCTTGATAAAAATTTCTTTTGAAATATCCCGTGCACTTGCACAGAGATCGACCATTACTATTCATCATCAAACTCCTTTGATAAAAACTGGACAATGGTCCGAGAACCCATCTGATCTATATTATGAAAATGAATTTATCTCAGTTTGACCCAAATCGACTGAACACTCTTCTTCCCATAATCCTCCACCATTTACGGGAGACTTTCACCCGTGGATGAATCTGATTCCCTCATTGACTTCCAAGCCATTCTACCCGAATCATCCGACCGCATATGACCACCTACTATCTTGGACTGAACCGTCTTATTCTCTATTTCTCGCTAATGAAACATTCAAGATCAAATCACTTTTGAGGCTCATGATTGGCCGAGAGACCAAACCCATATGGAGAGAGCCGCACTTAACAATCATCAGTGTTGGATTGACCGTGACGATCAAATCCCTATTGACCAACCTGAATACCACTCCTTCGACCAACCTACAGAGAACCAAATGGTTGATATCGACACATATGAACCCTGTATGACTCCATTATTTGAGGATATAATCAATCATGACCATGGAAGTCGATTCTACTCAAACCAGCACTACAAGCCTGAGTCACAACATGTTGAGTATGGGACCTATAAATTCCCGCAAAATCTTTCCACTGAGCAGCCTCCTTCCATAATTTTTGAGGAGAAATTTTCAGAAAATAATGATCATATAGCAGATATTCCAAGAAACTCTCCTCTCAGCAAATATAGGAAAATGGAAGATAAAATTATTGAATCTAAAAAACACACACCAACTGCTCCCATGATTGATCATGAACAAAATTTTGAGGATGATATTTCAAAGATAAATAAGAGATTCAATTTAATGGAGGATAGATTTCGAAAATTTACCGACCGATTAATTTCACTCTCAGGGAGCTTGAATATACAAGTGGATGAGGAAAAGATTGGATCTCATGTTGACAATTTTGAGGATATATAGAAACCTAGGGACGATTCTAACAGTGACACTTCTGCATATTTCTCCCCTAGAAATGATTATGCATCTGACTCTTACTCGGAACATCAAAGCCCATTCTCATCTACGGAAGACACCACATCACCACACACACATAAAATACCAAAAAAATAGAATATTCAAAAACACCCCAAAAAATTGAAAATCCAGAAAAATTCATAGAAATTGAAACTGAAGAAGATCTGAAGAATTTGGATCCTGCTTTACGGGGAGCACTAGAGAAAAGATTGATTTTTGAACTTCCCTTTATACAGGCCATTGAACACTTCCCTGACCTTAAAGGATTGGTAATGGATAAATTAATGATTAAAAAGTCAGACAGGATAAGGACAACGACTGAAAGACATATCTTGTCAATGGCCTCCTCCTTGGTGTTGAGGAGAAAAACCAAGAGCCGCATAGTGAAGCGGTTGCCGAGATTTGGTTGTGGAATCAAAGACATAATTTTCACCCATGTTCGAATTGATGACAATTCACCGATCAATATCCTCCCGACCTCTGTATTTCACGAACTCAAACTCGGACCAATCAGGAAGATACGAGAGATTGTTCAATTGGCTGGCCAATCGATAAAGCGGTCGAGAGGAATCATTTCTATCATCATGACATTCCAAGGAGCTCCTCTCAAAGTGGACTTCACGATCATTGATATTGAGCATCAGGGAGAATTCACCTAGTCTCCAATTATTCTCGGAAAGCCATTCTTAGCATTGGCTAAGGCAATTATTGAATGTGAGACTCGGGAAATCAATTTTACAACATTGGAAGCACTTCGATCTCACCCAGTCTTTGAGGAACCACGATTTTCTGAGGCAACCCATGAAGTCCTCGACAACCGTGACCATGAATCGGTAGAAGAGCCCTACCCCATTGCTACATCTGAGATAGCAGTTGTTGATGAGACTATTGGTTTAGAGACTCTCCCCCCTGCTGCATTCCCAGCTGCTCTCACCATGGAGAATCAAGTATATGAATCATATGATCCGGAGAATTATGCATGGTCTTACCCTGGGTCAACCTATTCTGACTATCTTGATCACATCAACACGATACAGGAATGCTCCAACATCAAATTAATTAAGAATGAACATGCAGAGACTCTCCCCAGTATTTCAATTCCTGCGAATCTCACAACTGAAGAATGTTTCTTATATGATCCTGAGACATATGCATGGTCGCACCCTGGAGCAACCTACTCTGAATACATTGACTAAAACTTCCCAAATCAAGAGTGCACCAGCA
Source organism: Ottelia alismoides (assembly GCA_037367405.1). Taxonomy (NCBI): domain Eukaryota; kingdom Viridiplantae; phylum Streptophyta; class Magnoliopsida; order Alismatales; family Hydrocharitaceae; genus Ottelia; species Ottelia alismoides. The sequence continues at coordinate 729,337 of JAZKJV010006381.1, forward strand.
TTAAGAAGACTAAGAACAAACACGTAGGACGAACATTGATCAAGGAGAAGAAATCCAATGGTTATTCATCTGGAGACTCAAGTGGACTGACAACTTCACGAAACAAAATGACTACTCCTTCATCGAAAAAGAAAGTCACCTTTGACCCTTCCGGGAGAGGAATCATCTGATGATCCATCCTCAGGTCCGGAAAAGGTAATCTGCATGAGTGAAGTCTATTCGGTAGTTCTAAAACCATATCTTCTCAAGGATCCAAAATTCGACTCCTGTTGGACGACTCCCATTCCTCACTATTATTCATCAAAAGCTGATGCTCCTGTTCTCATCAAATACACTGGAATTATCTCTTATGAGCTGACTGCGACCGGTGCTTTAGAGTATTCATCTGAGGACAAACCGCTTGATCCCAAGAAGGAACGAATTCTGAGAAAACAATTGAAGAAACAAAAAGACAATAATATGTGGAGTGTGTCCACTTTCAAATACTATTCCCGTGAGGATAATTCCAATGAGGTTATCTTTCATCTGACTCATATGCTTCATCTACTATACATCATGATTTTTCTGAGGATAACACTGATAGTAGCCGGGAATCATATGCTTCATCTCCTTCTCGTCATTACGATCTCCCACTACATGCTCACAAAAAGATCAGTCGAAAATGGCCTTAATCATCAGCTACCTACCCTCCATCCCGACTACATCGGTCCCCTTGTATAGCTTCTTCCTCTACTTAGGCCAAGGCCTAAGTATGCCATCTGTACCTACCACTCTTGCCAACTCACGATCATTTCATTTCCACCCTTCTTCTATACTTAGGCTGACCATAGCCTAAGTATAGGGGAACCAATGCTCATCTATATATACTCTCCTCATTCACATATCCCGACTGCCTCATTTTTTTTTCGCTCTTCTTCTATACTTAGACTGTTTACAGTCTAAGTATAGGGGGGCGAACCAGTCTGTCTTTTTCTTTTTCTTTTTCACTCGCTTATGCTTAGCCTGAGCTATGTCTTCTTTAAGCTTCTTCTGTTCTGAGGACACAACACTCTCTAAGTATAAGGGGGTCTGTATATATACTGTGTATATATTTTACCCATATCTCTTACTTTTGTGTAAGTCTATATATATTTACGGGGAGGGTAATTAATTTGAAAAAAAATAACAAAAAGAAAAACAAAAAGAAAAAGAGTTTTGCTACTAACACTGACTGTGTCCAATCAAATTTTTTCGAAAAAATAGCTTCTTATTCATTTTTACATTAAAAAATCCCTTGCATAAAAATTCAAAAAAATCACAAAAAGAAAAAAATGTGTCTGTATTTCACACACCTGCACTTCATCCAGCATTTCATTTGCATTTGTGAAAAGTCTTTGGGTTCTGAACCGAGTTATGACCAGAAACCGAGAGTGATCTGGACTTGACCTTAATCGACCTAATTTTCAGAGGAACTTCACCGATAAATAGGATTTTAGAAACTTCATGGCTTTGACTTAATTCTTTGAGTTCCACATGACAATGAGCAGCATTTGACTCTTAGTTTCTAACCAGGTCTCTTCATTCTGGGTACAACTCTGGAATAGGGAATTAATTTGTACTCTCGTACTATGCACTTAGCTCAACTCAGACAGGATGTTGGAAGACTGTGTGAGTTTCTTTTCTGGTAGCGTGGAAATCTAAATACCTGAGTACAGGTTGAAATAAAGCTTCAAAAAAGGGATGGACGACTGGAAACAATTTCTTCTAAGACCCCAAAAAATGTACGGAAACAAAAAGATTCTATATCCGTAGGGGCACAACAAGATCCAAGATTAACCACCGCAAATTCAAAATACAAAGAAGCCACTACCAAATAAATATCTGACCAAAAAAGGTCCAAGATTCAAAGAAAACCTACAGATCTTCTAGAGACTCGGCTACACTGGCCAGCTTCACAAGGAGAGATGACTACACTGGCCACCCTCCAGTTCTTTTCTCCTTCTTCTAACTTCTCCCCCAATTCGATTGTGAACACAGCGCGACAGATCTTAGAAGGAAGTACCTGACTCCTCGAGAATGAGTTACTGGAGAGGAAGTTTGCATGGTAGTCCAGCATTCTGGATGGGAAGAGCTAAGACCTTTCACACACATGAGTCGATTGTTCAATGTTCATAGGGTATGCTTTGGGAAGAGGATTGATCTAAGATGACTTCTGAGCCGAAACTGTGACAATGATGTGTAGAACTTGAATGTTGTTGATTTTAAAGTTCTAAGTCTCATAGAAGTTACGCCAAACTAATAATTCAAAGGTCAAGTCTAGTTTCATTTTCACCTTCAGCTCATGGCCTTGGTATGGAACCCAATCTCATTTCACCTTATGGCATTTTTTTGATGCTCAGGGACGAGCATGGTTTAAGTATAGGGGGATGATGAATCTCAAATTCATCACTCTAAACTCATTTATTAAGCTCAAATCCCTCAAAATTATTGGCATTTATTCATTTATTCTGAATAATTAGCATTCATACATGTTTTCATAAGAAATGCATTTTATTACTCATTTCTGCACAAAATAAGAAGCCAAAAATCGTAGATAAAATTGACCTGTAAATAGTCTAAATTCCCTGATTTTTAACTAATTCATGCTAACTCTGAATGATCCAAAACTACCTCCACTGTGTACATATCACTAACAAGAATAAATGAAAAATACAAAAAAATCACTAACCCAAATAAGTGGACCAAAAATCCAAACCCTAGTTTCAAAATTTCTGGACTAAAACCCTCATATCTTCCCCATCTAGTGTCCATTTTGATACTACTCACTTTTGAACTAATGTACATTCAATTACCTTCAAACAAGACCAAGTTCAAGTGAATCGGAGCTCGTATTTGAATGTTGGGTTTTTGGCCTCTTTTGTACATTTTGTATTTTAGCTGATTTTGACCTATTATTTTATGTACAAATTAACCTATTTTAGTTTATTTCTTTTTCATTTGTCTTCTTTGATAAAAGTTTTATTAAAATGCGTAAAAATCCGAATCCAACTTGAGCTTGAAATCAAAGAAACTAACCGAGTCCAAGTCTTCACTAACTATGTACAAAATCGGTCTTTTTTATGTTTTATTTTATTTCATCTGTTTCTTAATTAAAAAAATCCAAAAAAACTAGATTAATGTGTAAATATTTATCTTTGATTTTACCATATTTTTTTCCAGATTTTTATCTGCTTTAAAAATGACAAAAAAATTATAAAACCCAAAAATCTGGGTATTCTTTGTACATGGGATACTCCAAAAATAATGTTTTGTGAAATTAATCGATTTTAGTTTTTATTTCATGAATTGTAGATCTCATTGAGACGAGAAATTTCCGTGAAGAAACTTTTTCGATCCGAGGTTGTTTGCTATTTATTTTGGATTTTTCAAAGTTTTTATTTTCGGATTTTTGTGCTGCTGACACGTGGCAACTGTTGGAGCCGCCACGTGTCAGCCATTTTTGAGTTTTTATTTATTTGTTTTTATAAAAAAAATATAAAATATAAAATCGCCGCACGTGTTGGGCACATGCCTCCCGCGCATGTGCCACACACGTGCATCGCCTACCTCCTCTCACCCTACCCTGCTGCCACGTGTTGCATCCTCGGCCGTCTGATCTCGACCGATCGGACGGCCGAGGAGCATCGTCTTCCTCCTATGATTTCTCCGCCCATCACCGCCCCTGCGTATCTCGCCCGATCCTTCGCCGGTCGCCGCCCTCTTGTCAAATCTCATCAACTCCACCAGCTTCAATCTCCGCCAATCTCTGATTCGCCCTCTCATCAGACCCCACCTTCCTTCTATCGCACAACACCCTTCCCTACTTAAGCACCACGGCCGCCACCCTCAAGATCATCCGCCGATAAGCTACTAAGTGAGGAGTGGCGGTGACAGCGTCACCCCCTTGTCATCTCCCTCCGACGAGGTCTGAGGTCTCCCCTCGTTGCAGAAAGACACCACCAGGCCCTGCTCTGCTCCGGTGGTAACTCCACCTTCAGCATCTCTACGACAACCAGGCAGTCCAACGACTTCGGCTTCATCTCCGATTCCAACATCCCCGCCATGCCTGGTTCCTCCGTCGGACACCATCAAGAGTGTCGTTGCTCTGCCAAGGCACACTCAATGTCAACGCTTCCTCGACTTCGGTTTCACTCCACCAGCACCGCCCCTCCTGCCGTAAGCCACCGCTAGAAGCACTTCACCGATGACCACCGTAGGGGGGCGGTGACCCTCCTCTACCTCTCCACGACCACCAGCGGTCGGGCACCACCCTGAGGCCCCCACGTATGTGCACGACACGTGTGTCAGGGGAACGGCGTCATCAACCCCGAGTCACGTGCTTTGCATGTGCCCGTGGAAAATTTGCAAAGAAGCCCCTGGTGGTCCTTCTATTTGCTGTTCAGCCCCACTGACCAGGTCACGTGCTTGGCACGTGATCTGTTGGCAAAATTGCAGTTGTCCCCTAGAGCTTTTTGGTAAATTCACATTACCCCTTTCTTTATTCTATCTTATTTTAAAATATTGCTTTTGTACCCCTATGTTCCCCCATTATTTTGAATAGCTACATTGCATTTTGTTTTTATCCAAAAATAACATTTTGTTCCGCATTTAATTCTCTACATCTTGATATATTGGGGACATTTTTGTGATCAATAGTTAATTAATATTTATTTATTTTGTGGCAAATTACATACTTTGCCCACTTTGTGCTCTGATTTTTATTATTGATTAAGCGTTGCTCTAAAAATTCTCGAAAAATCACAGAGTGTAGAATTAATCGTGGTTAACTTTGTGCCAAAAAAGAATTACATTTGCATGTATAGTCTGCCTTGTGAAAATCATTTTTCATATTTCAATGTTTAATTTGTAATAGGTATTAAATCTCCTATTTTCGAGGTCTAGAATTTTTTTGAGTTAATTTTATCCCTTGGAAATAATTAGGTTTAATATTTATTATAATTAAATATTGAAATTCACTCTGTTTGCATTTAAAAATTCATAAAAAATTCATCTTGCATCCAAAAATTCCAAAAAAATACATTGCATTCATTTCATCATAATTATCATTTTGGCCAAGTTTCATATTTTTAGGACATCATTTGATCGATATTTACATTTTAGTCCCTAAAATAGGCCAAAATTGCATTGTGCATCCCTAATTGCATAAAATACAAAAAAAGACCGCCTTGAAAACCGTGCACGAACTTTGATAGACATAATCCTAGGTTGTTCCTTTGCCTCCTTGAGTTCGATCTTGGGACTTGCCCAAGTAAAATAAACATAAAACCACTTGATTAAAACTTGACTAAATTTTATTGTTGTTATTTCTCGACGAATTCCGATTGCCCACCTACAATGAAACAACACATAGTTTTAAGCGAACGATAATTCATGACATATTTTTAACTAGTGAAATTCAAGAACCGTCAAGGGCAATGGTTACAGCTTAGGCGAAGTGGGAGCTACTTCGATGGTGACTTCTACTATCATAGCAGGTGGTGGTTCTTTCATCTGTTCGGTGCCTACCTTTATCTGTTCAACTTCGTCATCCATAAATTCACAAAAAAATTTAATGATATTCGCTTCATTGCAAAAATCTTCAATAATTTGCTCTTGCTCTTGAAGGCTAATTATCTCCACAGAAACCTCATCAAGTATTTTAGCGAGAATCTCATTGTCATTGATAAGGGGAAATTTGACTGCACTCCTTATTCCTTCCTATGGGCATAGGAATTCCTAGATCTCATTATCATCCATAAATAGGTTGGTATATTGAATTTGAGCTAAAAAGTCACAGTCTTCATAATGGTTTATTACCCGCACACCTACTGCAAATGTTCCCTCTATTGGCTTAGAATCAGACACGGTCTCTATCTTGACTTTGCTTTCGCTAGAGCTGAATGTGATCTCTCCAATGTTGTAGTTCACCACTACATTGTTGTTCACAAGAAAGGCCAACCAAGGAAGATAGGGGTAAAGAGAAGAGGTGTGGAGACATCCATGTCCAGCACAACAAAATCAATAGGGAACTACATCCTTTGAGCAGTGACGATCACGTCTTCCAACATGCCCCTAGGCTGCTTGACGGATTTGTCCGCGAATAGCAGAATCATCATTGTAGGCTTGATAGGTCCTATCCAAAATTCAGTGAGTAGTGAAGCTGTCATTAAATTTATAGAAGAGCCGCTGTTGAGTAATATGCGTTCAAACTCTTGGTTAAACATCTGACAACGAACAAGTGGTACGCATTTTTCTTTCTTATTTGGGAGATTGTTGATGGTGTTCACGGTGGCCATGGTAAGGATGTGCTTTTCATGCATGCCACCTTGACTGCTAGGATTGTGAGGATGAGGCATGCGCCTTGTTGTACATGCATCTTTGAGTCCTTTCTTTACAGTAAGCATGTACTTGAGAGCTTTCATCAATGACATATTCAAGACCAAACTTTGTATACTTTCGATAATGGTAGGATCAGACAAAGACTTTTTCAAAATTTTCATTTTTTTATGTTTTTTCATTGCTTATGAAAAAGAATTTTTTATAAAATCTAAAACTGTGTCATTCAGAATTTCATCCATATTATTGTTTACAGGTAGATGGAAAAAATGTGAAAAATAATCTACAAGATGTGGACCAAAAAGTGCAGGCTTGGCTTTGTGGGCTGGCTCTGGATCCGCTGCATGTTTAGGATTCTCCAAGAGTAGTGCTAGGTCTACGACACGTGCATGCATATCCAATGATGACTAGTCTCCACTAGGTTTGCTATTGTCTTTTTGTATTTTTGTATTTTATTCATTTTTTGTGATTTTTTTTTCAAATGGTGCTCTTCCAAAAATGTTGTTAGGCCCTTATGCTGCTTGGGTTGATGACTCCTCGTCAGATGCAAGATGATTTCTCTTTGCGGTTGCTGATGGATGCAGTGTTCAATCGCTCCTGAGAGTTACAACATTAGATATAAAGAAATCATTTCTGCATGAATCAGGCAGACCACTGTATACTACTCGCTCTTTTCGTAGGAAGTTATTCAGATTCGCCTAATCCTGGACTGGTATGACTATCTTTGTAGCTGTCAGGTCATCATTATTTTGGGTCATCTTAGCCATGTTCTTCACTAATAGCTCCAACCAGGCAAGGGTTGGGCTCGCTGACATGGCCTCAGAAGAGTCACCCTTGTGGGGCCTCTAACTATGATAGTGAGGGGGAGGCTGCTGCTAGTAACCCTGAGAGAAATGGTGAGGAGGAGGTCGAGAAGAGTACGGTGAATACTGCTGAGCGAGATAAGAATTCTGATATTGTGTAGCCGGCTGATGCTGAGGTAAGCCCTGATGAAAGTAATCGGACTACTGGTACTGTTGATATCCATGCTTCCGTGTGTTCCCATACCGTGGAGGCTACTAGTTCTAGGTTAATAGGGTTGGGAATTCCTCCCTCCCTACTGTTGGTGGTGGTGTGGCCGACTGGTCGAGTTCTGACCCTGAGAATGTCCCTGAGGGTGGGTCAGTTGTTGTGCATGGTCCAACAAACCATTTATCTCTTGAATCTGCAATGGGGGTGGAGAGAATTACTTAGAGTAAGTTGGGTGCGACTCTAGTTGATAAACAACCATATGTGTCTGAGACTGTGGAGGCTGCTCTGGGACATGCACATAGTATACGTGTTGGACAGGTTGGGGCTACGGGAGACTCAACTGAGAAGGTTGTATCAATGCTGGCTCTTTCGTCAAAGCGGATGTCTCGGCGGTGGCATATACAGAATTGCATGCATTAGCATTCAGTGCTCGAACGAGATGCTCCAGCTGCTGAGAAATCAAGTCTAGCTTTTCCAAACCCTGGGTCCTCTTCTCAATGACTGGAAGTTTTTCATGGTCTTGCAACCTCTTCTCAATAATGTCTACCTTAGACGAGTGGTTCCCAATGATGCTAAGGTTGGAGATATCATCCTTGTCTTCAGCAATACTGGTCATGTTAACAGGCTTGCGGATGGTGGTGGGCATCTTCATATATGCACGTGATGAAGATTGAGCGGCCACTCCTTCGGCCATCTCCTTAAAAATACCCCAAATGACATCCTCGTACTTGTTAAAATGTGAGCCACCACAAGCGGCATCGACTAGCTTATGGATTTAAATTGTCAACCCACCAAAGAAATACTGCAGGAGACTGGTATTTGGGATATCGTGGTGGGGACACTTCTCCTGTAGATCCTTGAATTTCTCCCACACCTCATGATTTGTCTCGTGGGGTTGCTGATGAAACTAGAGATGCTGGCATGCATGTGGTTCAAGCGACCGAGAGGGTAAAACTTGTGGAGAAATGCAAATTTCAACTCCTCCCAAGTCGTTACTACCTTTCCTAAATGATCGACAAAATACAAGGCCTTGTCTTGAAGGCTGAAAGGAAAGGCAATCATCTTAATCACCCCTAGAAGGATATTGGGGTGGTGTGCTATGGCATAGATGCGACCAAATTTTTGCAGGAGGATGTATGGTTCCTCTGTAGTATTCCCATGGAAAGTAGAGAGGAGAGATAGAAACTGCGGCTTTAGCTCGAAGTGGGCATGAATTTATGGAATTTGGTTCCACTCAGTGACATAGACAGCCCCAGGGTTGTAGGTTTGCTTCAGTATAGACTTCGATTATGGTGGTCTCACTTCCCTTATTTCATCACGAGGTCCACCTACTGACATATCATCTTCTGCATCTCCCCTATGAAAATCATCATCTTTATTCATATCGTCCTCTCTTTTGGCATCTCTCTCATCAGATCTCCTCCTAAAATTGTTCAACATTTCTTAAAAGGAGACCTGGGCCAATCTCTGATTCATCACTTGCTGTTGAATGGCTTGGATAGATGCAAGTAGTTGGTTGTTGACATCATTCTGCGTGGTGTGTTTCCCATCCCCTAGATCTGGCTGCTTGGCCTATTGGGTCTATGGTCCCTTTCCTCTTCTTGTAGGAGCCATCTCTGAATTAGCCTAAAGTTCTGGCTCTTGATTGGGCTGATGATCTGCATGATGGAATAAACACTGATCAGTCCTTATCTGAGCACCAACTACTGAGATGAATCTAGAATTAAGGCCAATCCCATACAGTTGTGAATGGAGCATAGGATATCAATTGAAATCGATCAGCATCGATAAGGGGTTGGTTTGAGGACAAGAGTAGTCCTGGTTTATTTGGGAAGGAAGAGCTAGCTTGGGTTGTGAGTCCATCCTAAATAGTGGATTTATTGGAGAAAGGCAAGTATTGAAAGAAGAGAAGATTAGAGAGTCCACGGAGAAGTTCGCAAGGTCCGAACCGGCTTCATGGAGATCACTTGTATTATTGGAGATGTCGGCGACACGGAATCGATGTGTGCATCAACGGAGTCCTGGCTAAACCATCCGTGTGATGACATCTTGAGAGGGTCAAAATAGATAGATGGTGGATGAAGAGTATCGAGATGAATTAAGAAATCAACAGAGTGTAAAACAGTAGAATGCTCATAATGAGCAAGTGTCAAAGAGGAAGAGAGAAGAATTCAGAATGGCGCAAATGCGTGATATTTTTTATCTCAACCTTAATAGAAATAATCAAACAAACACAAAGAAATGGATTCATCAACTCGACCTGTGAAGCCGTGAAGGTTTGGTAATTATCTTTGTAGGTTTTAGATTTGATTTTCAAGCAATTACCTATGAATAAGCCCATAGAGCACTAATCCCATAGAAGAGAGAGTACTGCCGGAAAAGTATCTTATACTTGTCCTCCTTTATACAGTAGTATGCACCTTTTAAGGTCCTTGTATCCCTTCCCAGATCCCTACTCGGCCAAAGAAATAGAGGGAGGAAGATGATAGGTGAAACCACTACTTAGGACCTCGCTCGCAACGGATTCACTCATGAGTATGCAAGGACCTACTCGGACGCAAGATGATGAGACAGACACCCCTGTGAAGGTGTGGCCTAAGCTCAATACTTCGGACAAGGTCGACGTTCTACACAATAGAGAACATCATTGTTGACCAAGACCTACTTCTCCACGTAAGATAGAAGCACCAATACTTTAGAAATCCAAGTGATACACAAGGTAGCCACAAATTGGGTTTTGGACTCTAATCCTTATGATAACGCTCTCTCATTGGGAAGGAGACCTTCCAATGCTACCTAAAAACAAATGAGGGCTTTTCTTCCAATGTAATGAACTTAATTAATCAATTTTATTTAGGTCAAGTAATTTTAGTAGTCTCTTTTTTATTTTTTTTTGTGTTATCACTTGTTTTGAATAGATTCAATACAAGCACCTAACGTTTTTGTATTTCCTTGAATTCATATGTGATCCAAAAATAGAAGGAAATATCGACAAAGCAATGCAAGGTGACAATAATATGGAAATCTCACTGTAGTGCCTAAATGTGAATGCTCAGTTAGAAGACTTATAACGTTTCCCAGCTCTCTCCATGCAGGATGCAAAACAAGAATTTGTAAACCTATACCATATGCTGATATGCACACGGAAATCATCCTTAACAGGCAATTGCTACACATGAAGAACCAAATGTTGAATATTCAGAATGAAACCTAAGTTTGGTCTTCGATGCCATTCAGTGTCCGCCACAGCGTGTCTTGCAAGCGATGTATGCGACCTCTCTCAGCATGTGGTTTCAAGATTAAGTATTCAACAATTAACTAAACCAAGTCCAAATGCAAAGACTATAGGTGCATGCAAAATAGTTAGGTGTTTGGCCTTAGATTACACGATCAAGCAACCCTAAAAACAAAGGGCTCATTCCACAAAACAAATAGAAAAAAGGCAGAAAGCTTAAAACTTGGGAAAAAATCAAATAAGCGATGAAATTCCGTCAAAATCTGGTGAACCTCCAAGTGAACAATCACTTGCAAATTGGGTTCGAGTGTCCAAAGTCCAATGTACATGTATTATTACAAATTAATAGTTCAATTAAATGACTCTCTATCTCTCTTACAAAAAGACAATAGAAAATAAGCTACTGCTACTGTCCTCTCTCTCTCTCTCTCAAGAGTCTCCAGCTCTTTCCTGCCAACTAGGTCAGAATAGCCGGCTCCTCGTCCCAAGGCTACGTAGAATCACCTAGATTATCCTCCTCTGTTCGCGGTTCCTCGCAAGAAGACATACACAATAGGTGTCACACAGTTCAAAAATAATAATCAAATGAAAGGAATTAAATGCACAAATGGCAAAGTAATGTGAAAGACAAAATCTAGTCTACAAATTTATGCTCACTGGCAATGGTGCCATTTGATGACACAGATTTGGAAGGGTCTAAAATGGTATCCCCACGGAAGCGAAGATATCTAATCGCTGAGGAGGCCTCTCACAAAACCCATGGTCAATAAACAATTAAACCACACAGATAATCAAGCAATTAAGAGAAAGAGTTAAAATTTATTATACCCTACTAAAGATGTATAGTGACAAGTAAGGGTCGAACACAGGAAGCAATGGTGTAGACCAATGTAAGATAAAATCAAAGCACAATCTATCTCTCAAACACTTAGCCAAATTATGATTTTTGTGGGTTTTAATATTTTTATATTTTTTATTTTTGTTTTTTATAATTTTTTATTTGTTTTTAATTTTATATTTTTTTGCTTTTATATTTTCTAATTTTTAGTTTCTTTTTATTTTTTAATATATAAAATAGAATATAAATATATATAAGGCTACATATACAATATAGGATAAAATAGATATAAATACAACTAAAAAAATATTGAATTAATTTTTTGGGGGGTTTAAATGTTTTTTGCTGTTTTTGTGATTTTTTTTCATTGATTTTGATATTTTTTATGGAATTTTAAAGTCAAAAATACCATAAATCATGGATTAATTAAATTGGCTGAATTGAAATGGAAATTAAAAATAGCAATTAATGTCCAAAATTTTCTAAATTAATTTTAAAAGATAAATAATAATATGGAGAAATTAAAAAAAAAAGAAAATGATATTTTTGGAATTTGTGATATTTTCTTTGATTTTTATGAAGTATTTTGGGATTTTTTAATCTTTAAGAGTTTACTTTTTTGATTTTTAGTGATTTTTAATCTGAAGGCTTAAACTACTTGAGTAAATAAAATATATTTTTTGGGAATTTTTCAAAATGATTTTATTTTTTAGGGTGTTTTTAAGCTAATCACGAACTTTTGTGCTTTTTATTTTTTTAATAAATACTAAAAAGTCCTAAATTCCAAATCTAAAAATATGATGTAAAAATCTATTGCAACACGAGCTTAACCCTATTTTTTGGTGATTTTTATAGCACAATACCTATATTTAATAAAGAGAAGAAACACACAAAAATTAAGGAACTAGCACGGGAAGAAGTATAAATAAAGTTAAATTTAAGGGATTTCTGCAAATTTCCAAAAATATTAAACTAGAATTAAAAATTCTTGTGCCAAACCAAAATACAAAAAGCTTGGGGGCCTTTTTGCAAATTACACAAGATTATCCCATGAAAGTTTATGTATTAAATATTAAATTACAAAACATGTTGGGTAAAAGTATGCAAAATACCCAACGTAGGTGGGAACGGACGGCGCTGATTGAGTCAGTGAGCCATGTGTCGGCCATAGGATTGCTGATACCGCTTCACGCTTGGACGTTGCAAATTAGATGAAGGCCTTTGATCCAAGGGTTGACATGAGTGTGCATCCGACAGTGGGGTTTTCATCTGGAACGTTGTTCTTCATCAAACATCTTAAAGATGCCTGTGAAGAAGAGCGGAAGAACTCCACCTTGGCTAGGTTCAGCTCACTCTCCTTCTCTCGAGAGTCATCCCCAGGAGCTCAAAAGAGGTTCAAAATGTTCCCGGGGTTTCTCTGCAGTGGTATATGTCGTCAAAATGGTTCAAGTCCTCCAGGAGTGGCCTGGTGAAGGCGGTCGAGCTAGGACCCGCTCTCCTTGTTCGATGAAGCTCGAAAACCTTTGTTCTCATTCTTTTCTTGTAGCGGATTAGTCGAGGCAAAAATGTAAAGCTCCAGGAGGCTTCGAGGGTTGGAAAGGATGCAGGATGTGGTGGTACGAAGATCTCCGGTGAGCGATGGAGATAGGAGATCGATCTCCAAATCTGTGCAAGATGGGGCGGGGTGGGGGGAGGGGGGGATGAAGGCATGTAGGATGATGAGCATGAGAACGGGAAGGTTGTAGAGGTGAGAGGAGAGGAACACGAGAGTGATCAGAAATGGGCAGCGGAGGTGGGGCTTTGTCCTCCGAAGGATTTAGTTTTTTACATTAGATGGAATGGATTTAGATGAAATAAAAGGGAGTTTAACTCTAAGCTCACGAGTCCAAGGACACATGAAGCGAAGCTCCAAGCAGAGAGGGCGCAGTAACTTCAGATCACCTCGATTCGACACCGAATCGGTCCCCTGAAATGCTGAAGCAGTTCCTGCTATCACCAGGAAGGGAGTTCAAAATAAGTGTAACGGTGGAAGAGGGATCAAGTTTCGAAACTGGGCAGAGGTGAGACTTAATACTGGTGAAGTTTGGATAAAAGAGAATAATCAATACGAGGGTCCATCAATCGAGGGGAACTGATATTGTGAAAGAACAGAGATCGAGGGTCACCCCTCATGATGAAATCAATGTCTCTCGATCGATGTATCAAGCTACGAAAATTGAAGAAGATGAGGGTATCGTGGGTTCTGACATAGTTGTAGGGCTAGATCAGTCAGTTGATCGAGGTCAACTTACAGAGCAACCTGGTCGGTTCACGTGGAATAACCAGAAAAACCCAACCTTAAAAATATTGGTAAAATCAATAACAAATAATAGATTATTTTATTAAAATAATGTTAAAAAATAAAAAATGTTATTATTTCCTGTAATATTTTATTATTATTTATTTATTTATTGAACTTATTTATTACAAGTTTGTTCTTAGGGTGTATTTATTAGGTGTATTCATCTATATTTTTGGATGTTTTATTTTTATTTATATTTTTGATTTTATTATTTTGTTTTCTTTTTTAAAATTACAACTTATTTTTATGTACATAAATATATTTTTATTGTATTGTTCTGATATAATATGTATACTAAAATAAATATGTATACTTATATAGGTATAAGTATAGGTATTTTACATATATATTTTTATTCACTTAATTACTTTATTATTTTATTTATGATTTTATTATAGTTTAAATATGTACATATATTATAAGTATACAAAGTTATAAAAATATAAAATTATAAAAAAAATAAAGAATAAATAAAAAGAATATTTTATATAGGTAAATTATATAATAGGGGTCCAAAACCTAACTTTCACCCCTTAAATCCAAACAAAATGAAACCACCTCCATTAAATAGCTTATTAAAGTTATATAAAATTAAAGGTTATTTTGATACATTTTGAGTTTTATTGAGGAGATATGGGTTTGGGAAGTTGGGAAGTTGGCTTTATTTAGAGTATAAAATGTACATTGTATATTATTTTCATGTAAACTTAATTTTATATTTTTCTATATTATCTACATTGATGTACATAGTTTCTTTATTTAAGATACAAAAAGTGGAAAATAAATAGGTCCCAAAAATGAATAATTGAAGAATAAAAGAATATGATTTTTAATCTATTTGTAGCTCTTATGTCCCCCTACTTTATTGCTTGTCGTTCAAATCAATTCTTGACTTGGTCTTGAGGTTTAGGGTCATTAAATACCTTAGATATTTTATTCATTTTCTTTTCTTTTCTTTATTCTATAATTTTGGCATTAAAAATTTTATTTTATAGATAATAAACGGAATAAAGCATGAATGTTAATTTGTATAAATAAATGCTACTTACATGCATTAGTTAGGATTTTTAGGCCAAAATGATTAAATAAAGGTGATGAAATAGAGATTCATCAGTGATTGACAGAATCGCCTCATCCTGGAAGGTTTTTGTAACCTGTAACAAAATTTGTTCAGGATTGTTTGGCTCTGGTAGTCTTGAAAGGTGATCTGCTACTACATTTTTATTCCAGGATTGTCTCTAATTTCGCGATCAAACTCTTGGAGTAGAAGGATCCATCTGATGAGTCTTGGCTTTGGTATCCTTCTTGCTTTGCAATTATTTGATGGTAGAATGGTGAGTTTAAATTATGGCTTTGGATCCAAGCAGATGAGATATGAACTTCTCCAAGGAAAAAACAACTGCTAGCAACTTTTTCAGTGACTGTGTAATTCTTTTGAGCTTCATCAAGTGTTCTGCTAGCATAGTGAATATTGAAAGGGAAATTATGTCATCTCTATCCCAGAATTGCTCTAATGGCATAATCAGAAGCATCTATCATTATCTCAAATGGTAGAGACCAATCTGGCGGTTGCAGGACATGGGACTAAGTGATCGGTTCTTTCAATTGATTAAAGGCTTGGAGGACTCTGGCATCTACAATGAAATCTGCCTCCTTGCCTAGAAGCTCAGTCAACAGTCGGGCAATTTTGTTGAAGTCTTTGATGAATCTTCTGTAGAATCCTACATTCCCAAGGAATAACCAGACTTGCTTCAGAATTTTAGGTGGCTCGTGTTTGGAAATGGCGTCCACCTTTGTAGGGTCAACCTTCATGCCACATTTAGATATTACATGGCCTACCACGATCCCTTCAGTCACCACGAAGTGTTTCTTCTCCCATAAGAGCACCATGTTCACTTCGCAACATCTTTTCAGCACTCGGCCTAGATAAGTTAGGCACTGGTCAAAACTATCTCCGTAGACCAATGAGTCATCCATGAAAACCTCAAGAAAATTACCAACCATATCTTCAAATAATGCCAATATACATCGTTGGAATGTCGTTGGAGTGTTGCACAAATCGAACAACATTTAGTGGAAGGAATATGTCCCAAATGGATAAGTGAAGGTAGTTTTCTCTTGATCTTAAGGAGTAATTACGATTTGATTATAACCGAAGTATCTATCCAAGAAATAGAAGTGTTCCTTAATGACCAGTCTTTCAAATATCTAGTCGATGAAGAGTAGCGGAAAATGACTCTTTTTGGTCGCTAGATTCAGGAATCTGTAATCCACACAGACGTGTCAAGATGTTGGAACTCTGGTTGGGATATCTTCTCTTTTGTCATTATTCACAATGTTGATCCCTGACTTCATTGGCATTACATGCAGGGGACTCGCCCATTTTGAGATGGAGATGGGATATATGAATTCTGTATCACACCATTTGGTAATTTCATTCATAACAACCTCCCGGAGATTGGGGTTCAATCTGTGCTAAAATTCTCGGGATGGCTTTCTATCTTATTCGAGTTAGATGTGATGGGAACATAGTGAAGAATTGATCCCATTAAGATCTAAAATTTTCTATCCCATGACCTTGCGATTTCTTTCTAGAACCTCGAGCAGACAAGATTCTTGTTCCTTGGTCAAGTAGGAATTGATGACAATCGGGAACATGTTCTGTGTACCTGTAAGGAAGGCATATTTCTTGTTTGCTGGAAGTGTTTTGAGCTCAGGTGGTGTCTAAATCATGTCGGTGGCAACTTTAGCAACTGTAGGGTGGTGGTGTCAGATCATTCAACTATACAGTGTCCACCATAAGCAATTCAAGCTCTGAATTCAATGATGCACAAAAATCTTCAATGATAGAATCTTGTTCACAAAAATATCCAATAATTTCCTCCTCCTTTGTCAAGGACAGGTAACCAACAATCAATTCTTCAGGTAGATCAGCAAAAATCTCATCTTCAAAGACATCCGGGAACTAGATCGTGATGTCCACAACTTCTTCCATTTAAAGGATTTTGTGGATCCCAATGTCAACCATGAACAGATTGGTATCTCGGATTTTTGCTAGAAAGTCATAGTCTTATGTTCACTACTATGTAGGCTTACTCTCATCTGATGCAGATTCTGATGGTTTGGGCACTTGGATCGTCTGAATTGACACCTTGTCCCTACTCGAATGGATGGTGATTTGTCCGGTGCCATAGTCCACCACTTCTTTAGTTGTTCGAAGGAACGACCATCCAACGATAATCGGGGTATGCAATAAAGGAGCCGAGGTGTCCATGTCCAAGATGACGAAGTCCACAGGAATTTGCATCCCTTGAATGGTGATAATGACATCCTCCAGAATGCCCCATGGCCGCTTGATTGATGTATCTTCAAACAGTCATTCTCGTAGACTTGAATGATTTATGAATCTCCATTTCATCACCTTTATTCTATTATTTTGGCCAAAAACCCGAGCTAAAGCATGTAAATAGCATTATTTGTACAAATTAACATTCACTATTTATTCCATTTATAATGTATAAAATGCAGTTTTTAATGCCAAAATTATAGAATAAAGAAAAGAAAAGAAACGAAAAAGAATAAAATGCCAAAGGTATTTTATGACCATAAACCTGAAGACTTAGGCATCTTGATGACTGGGTCGACAAGGAATAAAGTAGGGGGAGATAAGGGCCAATAAATCACTAAAAATCTCATTGTTTTATTCATCAATAAGTCTTTTTTTGGACCTATTTTATTTTCTATTATTTAAATCCAAATAAATAAACTTTGTACAAGAAATTGTAAATAAAATACAAATAAAAATAAAAAATTAATTTCATACAAAAATAATACATGGTGTTCATTTTATACTCTAAATAAAAAGCCAAAATCCCATCTTCTCAGACCCATTTCTCCTAAATAAAAACTCAAAATGTATCAAAAAGACCTTTAATTGTATATAACATTTAACAAGCTATTTAATGACGGTGGTTTCATTTAATTTGGAGTTAAGATGTGAAAGTTAGGTTTTGGACTCCTATTGTATAGTTTATCTATATAAAATATTCATTTTATTTATTCTTTATTATTTTTATAATTTTATATTTTTTAAATTTGTATATATTATTTATAATATATGTACATATTTGGAATACAATAAAACCATGAATAAAACACTAAATAAAATACTATATAAAAATACATAGATGAAATACCTATACTTATACCTATATAATATATACTTATATTTATTCGTGTACATAACATATCAAAAAATATAATAAAATAAATTTATGAATACAAAAATAATTTATAAATTTATAAAATATTAAAAATCAAAATATAAAATGAAATACCCAAACATAGATAAATATACCTATAAATAAACCCTAAAAAGTAACTTGTAATAATTAACTTCTAAAAAATAAAATTCATAATAAAATACTACAAAAAGTAACAAACAACTTTTATTTTTTAACTTTAATTTAATAAAATCATTTTCTATTTATTAATGAATTTATAAATAATTTAGGGTTGGTTTTTCCTTGTTGGACCATGTGGACCAATCGGATTTCATCGAGTGTTGACTCAGGTCAATTATCTGACATGAGCCCTGGCCCTTTCAGAACCGAGTACATGCCTCTCTTCTCGATTTTCTACACAACAATATTTCGCTAGAGGACGGCAGGTCCCTTCATGTATCTTGACCATTGTTCACCCATTATTCACATCGAGCAGTCCTTCCTCGCCATATCTTCTTCCTTTTGCCCATTATCTCTCCTCGAAGACCTCCCCTGCGTTCGCCTATACATAAGACCCTTTTCCTTCATTTTTTTATTTTGGTTTTTCTTCTACCCAATCCAGTCCCCTCAGAGCGCCCTAAGGCTGAGCCTTCATGACAGGGGGTGCTCCATGTGCACCAGGAACCAGGAGGAGAGGCATAGGATGTATACCCAGCGCCATCACCAGAGCTCTACTCCCGACGGTCAATCTCGCAGCCCACGATCACTCAAGGTAATTTTTACTCGCTTTTTAGGTTAGGTGTAGCTTTAGGTTCAATTCCACATTTTATTTCTTATCGTAATTACTGTCATTATTTAAGTCTTAGAATTAGTCCTCGCTAGAGCAATAGAGCTACAACCACCCTCTGTTTCATAGTACCCACCATTTCTGATCGTGACTTGACTCGCCGACCATCACACCAGCTTCCCCTTCTGCTTCTCCACCTATCGAACTCATATGAACTCCATGTTTGCCTCGAATCAGCGATCTGAGGTCCTCTTCGCCACCTATCACCAGAACCTCACTGCCCACTCCATCCCACCACTTAACCTCCTCTGATCTCGTCGTTTCTTTGCATTTATGCTAACCATGTAGGTCCCAGGAGCTGAAGGCCTTGAGAAGAGGTGATTTTGTCCCAGGTTATACACCCAGGTCACCCGTTTTGGCTCGAGACTCCATGACCCCATTGCTGGGTCTTGGACAATTTTGAGGGTTCATATAGATGTAAAGGGGCCTCTCCTTTACACCACCTACGAGGCCCCCAGGTGGCTGGATTTGCTCGGGGAGGACGATCGAAGGAGGCCTAGGCACAAGTTCTTACATGTTCTTTTGGTGGCCTTCATCACCATCCGATGTCGCCCGTGGCCCAAATGTGATCAGCGTCGTTGGATCAGCCCCACTCCGCAACCATTAGATTTGTTGGGTGATTTGATTTAAGTCATCGTAGTGCAAAGCGGTATCCACTATAGAGCGTGCGACGCGTGGATAAGTGAAGCTCATCGAACCATCTGCCAGCGTGCAAAAGTTGGGTATTTTGCATACTTGACCCGACATTTTTTTGTATTATAATTTTTATATTAAACCTTTCATGTGTTGCATTATAGTTTCTATAATATTTGCATTGTGAACCCCACATTTAGTATTTATTGCACTTTGACCCGTGCTAGTGAGGCTCACGTGCTTGTGCACATGGGCTTGGCTATTTTGCAGTCGGGCCCCTCTTGGTTTTATTTATGTTTGGGCCATGAAATCAAATATATAGTGTAATATTTTATATTAAAACTATAACTTTTTCCACTGATATTTATAGAAATTGCAATTATACCCCTACCATGCATTGGTTATTTGAATATCTCTAGGTATTTTTTTATCTAAGTCCATGGGCTTTGTTTGAGGGTTTGAAAATCACGGGCAATTTTTATTTAATTGCAAATCAACCCATTCCATGTAGTAGCCTATTTTTGTGGTTGTTTTCTATTTATTAAAAATAGCATTTTGTGCTCCAAAAATCCTAAAAAATAGGGTTAAGCTCCTAGTTGCTTTACATTTACGCCATATTTTTAGTTTTGAATTTTAGGACTTTTTTTAGTTCATAAAAATAAAAAGAGCACAAAAAGTCCATGTTTGACTTATAAAAGACCAAAAATATAAAAACATTTTTTAAAAGATCCAAAAAAAATATATTTTCTATTTATTTATTTTACACTTCAAAAATCAAAAACCTGAAAAATAAAAAAAAGAAAATACATAAAAATTAAAAAGCTCCAAAATCCTTTATTTAATTCTAAAAAATTATAAAAACTCAAAAATTATCCATTTCTATTTTATAATTTTCTTTATATTATTGTTTTACTACTAAAATTTATTTGGAAAATTTGGACATTATATGCTATTTTTAATTTCCAAATTACTCCTATCTACTTATTTAATCCCTAATTTGGGATATTTTTTACTTTTAAAATATAAAAAATTAGCAAAATTTTCTAACAAATCACAAACATAGTAAAAAAATTATTTAAAACTCAAAAACATTGTGTTTTCTGTATTTTGTTTATTTTTATTAGTATTTATATATATATCCCTATACTGTATATATTGCCTTATATTATATTATATATTTAAAAAGTAAAAAGAAATAAAAAATATAAAATTAAAAACAATTTAAAATATATAAAAATTAAAACCAAAAAAAATACAAAATAAAAAACCCACACAAAAAGACAAGAAGAACACACATTTTTAGAATTAATTTTCCCCGATCTACCTTTTGCTCCTTGTGTTCGACACTCTACACATACTTGCACCTATACACATTCATTGTAGAGGTATAATAAATTTTAACTCCATATATTTTGCTTTTCATTGTATTATACATATTGTTCATTAATTGTTGGTTGAATTAAGGATTCGTGAGCAATCATTACATCCAATACGGTTTCACCTTGTGAGACCGTATGACCCTCGCCGAGATCTTGTTCGTCAGCAGTCTGAAAGGGCCACCTGAAACAGACGGGAGAGTAATATACTCTACACAAGGCAGGAGTGAAGTTGCTGACCTGACCTCTCACAAAGCCCAAGTGATTATCTCAACAATCAACCCACACCAAATATCTATCAATGAATAAGCAGGTGTGAATCAAAATTTATTATAAACAATACTAATAAATGTGTATAGTGACAAGCAGAGTAGGGCGTCAAACATAGAAAGCAAAACAATGTAGCACTTAATAATTTTTATAAATAAATAATGAATAAATAATATAGGTGTGTATGTGTGTGTGTATATATGTGCGCTTATTTCTCAAAATATGAGGGTTTTATTTAAATAAAATAAATAATTGATTATGTATATGTTTTTTATTGTGTGTATATATATATCTATTTATATTATTTTTTAATTTCTTTTTCTTTTTATGAAAAATATATAAAGTTTATAAGTAATAAGTAAAAAAATATATATATATATACAATCTACCAATATAGAGTAATATAGATATAAATACAACTAAAAATAAAAAAAAATTAGAAAATAAATTATTTCTGGTTTCTAATAATTTTTACTTTTTTCTTGGGTTTTAAGTGTTTTTGCTCATTTTTATGTATTTTTAAAGTAAAAAATATTCCAAATCAGGGATTAATTAAATAGGCCGAACTAATTTATAAATAAAAATAGCAAATAATGGCCAAAATTTTCCATAACAATGTTATTATGTAAATAATATCAAGAAAATTATAAAATACAAAATGGTATTTTGGAATTTTTAGGAGTTTTTAGATTTTTATAATGGATTTTAGACCATTTTAATTTTTAGGAGTTTTCTTTTTCTATTTTTAGTGATTTTTTGATTTGAAGTTCAAAATACTTAAATAAACAAAATATTTTTTTAAAAAATTTTCAATTTTTTATTTTTTGTTATTTTATACCGTAAAGAAGGGATATTTTTGCTCTTTTTATTTTTATAAAGCATGAAAAAAATCCAAAAATGCAAATATAACAATATGGCGTGAAAGTATGTGTAATCATGACTTAATCATATTTTTTGATGATTTTTGGAGCATAGACACTATATTTAATAAAAAGAACAAACTCTCAAAAATCAATTAACTGGATAGAGCATGAACTTAATTAAAAATAAGGGTTTTTATCACAGTTGTTATCCTCTGAGATATTGCAATATCAGTTATGCCCCTTCCATTTTTGAAATATCAGTTGTGCCCCTACCTTCTTGCAAAATTCACAGTTCTGCCCTTTTGTAATATCAATTATGCCCCTACTTTACCTTAACAGAAGGGAAGAACTATGAATTTTGCAACAAGGTAGGGGTATAACAGATATTCCAAAAAAGGGAGGGGCATAATTGAAATTGCAATATCTCAGAGGGTCACAAGTAATAAAAACCCTAAAAATAAATTCCAGGGGATTTCTGCAAAATGTCCAAAATATTATAATTTCTAGGAATGTTTATGGACTAAAACGAATTGCACAAACTTGTAAGGGCCAGATGGCAAAATGTCACCTCACATGGGATGACACGTGAGGTGACCAGGCATAGACCAAAACATAATTAGCAATAAATACATGGTCTAACTCGCAATTTTTGCCAATGTTTTTAAATTAATTAATTAATAGGATTGAATATTAAATGCCAAAAAGGGGGTTGAGATATGTAATTTTACCCCCACTAAGCGTGATCGTATGGTTCAGCTCCACCCACTTGCCATGCGTCAGGCTTCTGGCATGAGATGATGGTTCGAGGATGCGCATCTGGGATTAGATCTCCTGCGAGAGATCGACGGCAGAGGCTCGATATCTTCAGACAGCAGCTGTAGCGCACGAAGAATAAGGGTCAATGGGACGGTTGTGAATAGGTCTGGAAGAACAAGCTAGAACACATGTCTCCTCGAGGTTTAATCTGACGTAGCGGGTGCCTCTAACCTCCTGTTGCTCCGCTAAGAGGCTCAGAAGCCTCATCTTATTCCCTCGCAGGTGTAGACCTCCACAAAAGGGCGGGGACCTTGCTAGGAGCTCGTGCGAAGCCTCAGACCTGGAGGTTATTCTCTCTCCTCAAGGACCCTTGCAAATGGGTCTTTTCATGCTATTTCCTGTAGGTGACTAGTTAGCACAAAAATGTGTAGCTCGGGTGAGCTCCAAATGGTGGAATGAGTTGGAAATGCGGTGGTTGACGTCCCTCCAGTGTACGACAGATAAGGAGGGAGTGATTGCTTGATCCTTGCAGGATCAAGGTGAGAAAAGGTGTTCAGGTGTAGAGAAAGTGATAAGGAGTAAGGATGAGGGGTATCGGTGGTCGGAAACAAGGCGAGGAACAATGGAGTGTTTGTCGGAGCGGTGCTCCCACAAACTATGAAGCGGGCTAATTAAGATAATACGAGTGATTAAAGTCTAAACTAAATGCATAGAAAGAAAACTAGGAACTAGGGCAACCTAAGAAAGCAGGAAATTGAGGCTCAACAAGGCTGGAGGCTCAGGAGCAAAACCTTGACGGCAGCTTGACGGAGGTGGCTGGACCTCCAATTCCTCCACTCCTCCTCACCACAGAAGGCGGCTCAACCTTGTTGTCACCAAGATCAAGCTCCAGGGCACACTCTAATGGGTTGAAAGTGGACGAAATCAGATCAAAAAGAAAAAGGTGGCTATGGGCGTTTATTTATAGAAGGATTTTTGATGCTTTTTGAGGGGAGATGGCGTGTAACGGCGAGCGATTTGGTGGAGATTCGAGCATGGTCGAAGATCAGGGATGAGTGGGTGGGATACACGATGGTGGAGGTCTCGAGGTTAGAGGGCGAAGGTGGAGGCATGGAGAAATCAGTGAAGACAGGGTGACATGTGATTCTGACACAGGTCAGAGGGACTAGGGTATAGTTGACCTAGGCCAACGAACAGCGCCTCATGGTTGGTCCATGTTGACCAACCAGGAAATTCCAATCAGAAATGCCTTAGAAAATATGAAAGAAATAATAAATGAATTTATTATTTTTAGATTATAAAATAAAAAATATTTTTAATTTTGTGTAGAATTTAGTGCCTATTTTTATTTATTTTTATAAGGTGTTTTATTACATGTTACTTTTTACAAGTACAAATATAGGTATATTCATATATATATTTTATGTATTTCATTTTTATTATGTGTTTTATATATTATTATTTTATACACATATATTATATATTTAAAAATAATTTAAATATACTTGAATATATTTTTATTGTATTTTTCAAATATAATATGTACACTTAAATAAATATAGGTATATAATCCGCAGGTATAAGTGTAGGTATTTCATCTATGTATTGTGTATACTTATTTTATTTTTGTGTTTTCTTAATGGTTTTAATTTATTTTAAATATGTAGAAGTGTTATAAATAGTTTTTGCAAAATTATAAAAATATAAAATTATAGAAATAATAAAGAATAAATAAAATGAATATTTTATTGTGTATATGGTACAATAGGGGTCCAAAACCTAACTTCACACCTTTAACTCCAAAAAATATGAAACCACCTTCATTAAATAACTTATTAAAATTATATACAATTAAAGGTGATTTTTATATATTTTTAGTTTTTATTTTGGAGATATGGATCTAGGAAGTTGGGATTTTGGCTTTTTATTTTGAGTATAAAAAGTACACTATATATTATTTTTATATGAAACCACTTTTGTATTTTTATCTGTACTACAACTTTCATGTAAAAAGTTTATTGATTTGATGAATAAATAATAAAGAATAAAATATGTCTCAAAATATAATTAATGGCCTATTTTTGTGGGGTTCTCCGACTGTGTTTTCTGCACAATTCACCATCCTATCTCCCCCTACTTTATTTTTTTTATCGACCAAGCCATCATGATGACTGATCTTGGAGGCTAGGATAACTCAACACCTACAGTATGTCATTTCTTTTTTCTTTTCTTTATTCTTGTATTTTGGCAATAAATGCAATATTTGCATAGTATTTTATACAACTTATAGAGTATCTATTTTGTCAAATTAACGATATATACATGCATTTAGCTAGGGTTTTCAAGGCCAAAATCAAAGAATAAAGGTGATGATATGAGGATTCATCACCCCCTTATACTTGCCTTTGCTAGTCCCTGGAAAACACTTATGCATATAAGTGCAGGAAAGAAAATAAAGGACAGAAAAAGAAACAACTTGGAATAAATTTCGACTTTTTAACTTGTCTTGGTAAAGTCAAAGTTTGGATCTTAGAGAGGGCCTTTGGATTAATGGTGTGTTTGAAACCTCAAAGAAGTTCGGAAGTCTGATATAACAACCCTTAGGTTCCATACTCCTATTATTCAGTCTAATTCACAACCAAGTCAAAACCATCCTCTCAGTCGAATACTCTTGCTACTTTGAAATGATAGAACCATGTGTGTGAAATTATTTAGCTCTCCCAAGACAAAACCATTGAATAACCAAGGCGTCTGCTCTTCTGATAACTTGTCCTTGTGGAGACAGATATTCCCTTCTAAGGTCAGGTGCTCCCTATCTTTACAACTGAATAGGGGAAGAGGTTAGAAGAGTTGGATGGCAAGTGGGAATGGATCAGTGTAGTCTTCATTCCCTTGTAAAGTCGATCAGTGTAATCGGGTCTTCTCCAAGAATCAGGATTTTTCTAAATCTCTTATTTGTGGAATTTTCGGTTGTAGGCTTCTTTGGATATTTTCCTTGACCCTGCATAGCTTCTGCATTCTTGTTTGTGCTCTGGTGGATATAGCATCTTTTGTCCAACCTAATTTTTTTAGGGTCTTGGAAAAAGTTGCGCCGGTAGACCATCCCTCATCTAAAGCATTATTTCAATCAATCTCCAGTCTTTAGATATCATTGTTATCAAAAGATGTGGGTTAGATTACCGGTGTCGGCGATCCCCAAGAATGGTTCCTGATCCACCCTTGATGAAGCGGCCTTGCATTTCCCGACTGACTTCAAGATTTTTCAACAGTCCATCTGAGTTGAGCTAAGTGCTAGGTGCGAGGTTTCCAGTCAAGTCACTGTCTCAAGAGTCTTACGGATGATATGAAGGGTTCTATTTAGGCATATTGAATTGACACATGAACATAGTCTTATGGAATCTAAAAAATTAAGTCAAGGTGACTTGAAATGTCTCCACTTACAGTCCTTAATGGGTTCCTCTGAAATTAGGTGTATTAAGGTTTATTCCAAGCTCCAATCTTTAAACTCTAATTGTACTTGTTCAATCATCTAGATTACTCCAAAAAATGCGAATGCTAATGCAAGAAAATATTTTTATGATGAAATTTTCAAATTTTGCACTTTTTATGGATTTTGGAAAAGAGTTTACACAGTTTTATGCAGTTTTTGAAAATATTTTTGCAAATATTTTTGAGATTTTTTTGGTTTTTCAAAACAAAAGATTTTATAAAATGAAAGATAGGTACAAATATTCACACGGGGTCGCATCTTAGATTTACAAGAGTTGGGTTTTTAAGAATTTACAAGGGATACGTTATTATTTATACAGATAAACATATACAGTTGGTGAAAAGTGTTTATGAGAGAGATGTACAAATTCCTCGAACTTATTTGAAAATGATTTTACAAACAATTTTGAAAATTATAGTCCAAAATAATTTTTGCAAATAATATTCTACAAACATTTGAAAACTATTTTGCAAAGGTTTTTCAAACTGTATATATAGATTTTTCAAATATTTTTGCAACCATTTTCCAAACCATTTGCAAATCGATTTTAAAAATATATTATTTCAAATAAAGGAAAGAAAATTTTACAAACAAAATATTTTTACAAAGGTTGAAAACATTTTACAAAATATTTTTCAAATATTTTTTCAAAAGATTTTTCAATTAGATTGTCCAACGATTTTTCAAATACTTTTGCAAAACATTTTTACCTATCTTATTAGTCAATATATACAAAAGGAATTTGAGGAATAAGATACATCTTTCTATTAGGTGATTTTAATGAATTTTATGATACATATAAAAAATGTTCTAGCCATATTTATTGAAAATACGAAAGTACGTGTTATGGCTAAAATATATACAAATTATATATTCTCCCCCCCGTACTTAGCTTGAGTGATGTCCTCATATATCGAAGAGAAACAGAAGACATACTCGTACTAAATATAGAGAAAACTATACCAATAAAGAATAAGAAGTCAACCGTCCCCCCTATATTTAGGATCAAGTAATCCTAAGTATAGCAGATTGTATTCTATATGCATGGAGGGTCGAGGGTGGCAACAAATAAACAAATCAACGGCTCAACCTGTCTCCCCCTATACTTAGGGTGAAATATCCCTAAGTATGGAAAGATTATCAAGAGTTGAGGAGATAGGTGAGGGATCAAAAGAATAAGTAACCCGAGGGCTTCCCCCCCATACTTACGATGGAGCATATCCTATGTATAAAATAGATGAATGGGGTGAGAGCAGCACGGAAGAAAGAATTTGAAGAATGAAAACGAAAAGAAGAATAGAAGAAAAAGATTAACTAATTAAAAATGTTTTTGATAGCCTCGTTTGATTGTGTTGATGTTGTGGCTGTGAATTCTTCATCATAGACCACTTGAATAGTATCTACCATAGATATAAACGTATGATGTTCAAGATAAGGATTAAGTAACTGTCTGTTGATCACAATTGGTTGTGTGTCAGCTGACAAATCAGATATAACAATGCTTCCATTTTCACACACATGCTTCACTATGAAAGGCCCGGTCTACTTGATTTTCGAATTCCCTGGGAATAATTTGAGCTTTGCGTCAAATAGTCAAACCTTCTAACCTTGTTCGAATGTCTTACGGTAGAAGTTCTTGTCGTTCCACTTTTTGACCTTCTCTTTGTACATTGGGTTGTTGTCGTGTGCATACTCACAAAATTCGAGAAGTCGATTCATATCCAGCTTTCTATTCTTTCCGGCCTTCTTGGAATCCAAATTACAGATTGATTTCCCATAAAGATTAGTGAATGAGTTCTATGGACAAATGGCATGGTTTGCCATAAACCAGGCGGTAGGGAGACATTCCTAATGGTGACTTGTATGTGGTCCAATAGGCCCAGAGTACTGAGTCAAGCAATTGTGACCAATTCTTCCTATTAGGACATACAAGCTTCTACAACATTGTCTTTATCTCCCTACGCAAACATTCAGCCAGACCATTGGACTGTGGGTGATATAGAGAGGCGACATGATGCTCAATGCAGAATTCTTATGTTAGCTTCTTCACCTCTCTATTGATGAAATGGTTACCCCCATATGATATGAGAATTTTGGGGATCCTAGACCATGTTTTGATATTTTCCCTTAGGAATTAGCAGACGATGCGATAGTCGGCAGCTCGGATTGGGATAGCCTCCACCCAATGGCTTGCGTAGTCGACAACAAGAAGAATGTACTCAAAACCTTGACTGGTTGGGAACATGCCCATGAAGTCAATGCCCCATGCGTCAAATATGTCTAAGATATGAATGTACTTCAAAGGCATTGTATCTCTCCTTCCAATAGTACCGCCCAATCTCTGACAGTCAGTGCAATGGTTGACAAAGTCTTCTGCATCTTTGAATAGGGTAGTCCGGCAAAGGCCACATTGTTGAACTTTTGTTATCTTTCTTCTCCCAGAGTGGTGTCCTCATGATTCTCTGGCATGACAGTGTTCGAGGACACTCTGGACATCCTCATGAGGAATGCACCTCCTCCAGATGCAATCTGCCCCCTCATGAAAGAGATAATGATCCTTTCACTTATAGAAATGAATATTCAACATGAATTTGTCAACATTCATCTTCGACCAATCTTGTGGAGTTTTCTTGGATACAAGATAGTTCACAATATCAGCGAACCAAGGGAGCGAGGTGACTAACAGAATGGCCTCATCTGGAAAAGTTTTTGTGATCGGCAATAGGCTCTGTGCATGAGCGACTAGCTCTGGTAATCTTGACAAATGATTGGGCACCACATTTTTGACTCCAGGCTTATCACGAATTTCAAGGTCAAATTCCCGGAGTAGAAGGATCCATTAGATTAGCCGTGGTTTGGCATCATTATTGGCTTGCAAGTATTTGATGGTCGTGTGGTATGTATAAATTATCACCTTGGATCCAAACAGATGAGATATGAATTTCTCTAGGGAAAATACTACTGCCAGCAACTCCTTTTCAGTGATAGTGTTGTTTCTTTGAGCTTCATCGAGAGTTTTGTTGGCATAGTGAATAGCAAATGGAATATGATCTCTCCACTGTCCTAAAATTGCTCCAATGGCATAATCAGAAGCGTCTATCATGATCTCAAATGGTAGAGACTAGTCTGAGCTGAAGGACAAGGGTATGAGTGATTATTACTTTTAACTACGTAAAGGCCTAGAGGACTCTGTCAGGAACAATAAAATTTGCCTCCTTGCAAAGAAGCTCAGTCAGCGGTCGGGCAATTTTGCTGAAGTCTTTGATGAATCGTCAGTAGGAACCTATGTGCCCTAGGAATGATCTGACTTGCTTCAAATTTGTAGGTGGCTCTAGCTTTGAAATCACTTCCTTCGCAGGATCAACCACCCTGCCACGTTTTGAGATGACATGATCTAGCACAATACCTTCGATCACCAAAAATGGCTCTTCTCAAATGAGAGCATAAGGTTCACTTCATAACATTGCTTTAGGACTCGGTGTAAATAAGATAAACACTGATCAAAGATGTACTCATAGATCAAGAAACCATCCATAAAGACCTTGAGAAAACTGCCAACCATATCTGCGGAAACTACCAACTTGCACCTCTAAAAGGTCACAGGAGATTTGCATAGTCTGAACGGCATCCTACGGAAGGCATACACCCCAAATGGACATGTGAAGGTCATTTTCTCTTGATCTTCTGGAGCTGATGCAACCTGATTATAACCAAAGTATCCATCCAAGAAATATAAGTATTTCCTTCATGGCTAGTCTTTCGACTATTTGGTCGATGAAGGGGAGCGGTAAATGGGTCCTTCTTGGTCACTAAATTCAGTCGTCTATAATCCACACAGACGTGCCAATATGTTGGAACCCTGGTTGCGATCTCCTCTCCTTTGTCATTCTTGATCATGGTGATCCCTGACTTCTTTGGGGAGATGGGATATATGAATCCTGCATCACACCATTTCGTGATCTTGTACATCACAACCTCTCGAAGGTTTGGATTCAATCTTTGCTGGAACTCATGGAAAGGCTTGCTATATTCTTCAAGGTATATATGATGCGAGCACAGCGAGGGGCTTATCCCATGGAGATCTGAAATTTTCCAGTCTATGGCCTTGCAGTTTCTCTCTAAAACCTCGAGTAGAGGATATTCTTGTTCCTTGGTTAATTGTGAATTGATGATCATAGTGAACATGTTATGTGCACCCATAAGGAAGGCGTACTTTATGTTCGCTAGAAGTGGCTTGAGCTTGGGTGGTGTATGGTTCAGCATAGTGGTAACTTTAGACACTATCAGGGAGAAGGTATCGGATCTTTCATCTGTGATGTGTCCACCATCAACATTGTAGGCTTTGAGTGCGGAGCTGCACATAATTCTTCAATGATCGAATCTTGTTCACAAAAATCTGTAATGATGTCCTCTTGCCCGACCATAGACAGGTGGCCATAATTGTATTGATCAAGAAACTCAATGATGATCTCATCAACAAGGATATCTGGTAACTCGACTGTGTTGTCCAAGACTTCTTTGTGGAGAGAAATGCTTGGGTCTCAATATCATCCATAAATAGATTTGCATCGGGATTTCAGCCAAAAGTCATAGTCTTTTGTACGTTGTTCTGCTGGCTCACTCCCGTCTGATGCAGTTTCTAACTGTTTAGGTACTTGAATCGTTTCAATCGGTACCTTGTCGTTGTTCAAGTGGAAGGTGAACTACTCGGTGCCATAGTTCACTACTGCTTCGGCTGTTCGAAGGAATGACCATCCAATGATTATCTAGGTGTGCAGAAGAGGAATTGAAGTGTCCATATTCATAACTATGATGATGACATCTTCCAAAATCCCTCGGGGTCGCTTGATAGATGTATCTGCGAACTACAGAATCATTCTAGTAGACTTGAGTGGTCCCAACCCAAACTCTTTGAGCAGTGAAGTGGGCACTAGGTTGATTGATGATCCACTATCAAGTAGAGTTCGATCGAACTCCTGACCAAACATCTGGCATCTAACTAGAAGAGCTCCCATATCCTTCTTCTTGGTCAGGAGATTGCTGATTGCATTTATTGTAGCCACGGTTAGAATATGTTTCACATTTCTTTCCCTGGCTTTGTGTGGCTGTCTTTTCAAAGTGCATGCCTCTTTAAGACCTATATTAACATTAGGAATGTACTTGATGGCTTTGAGAAATGTTATTTAGAGCATAAGATTCTAAATAATCTCAACAACATCAGGATCAGACAAGGTTGATTTCAAATTTTTAATTTTTTTGGATTTTCGTAATGTGTCCGGAAAAGGAATATTTACATAATCAAAAGCAATAATAGGAATAGAGTTCTTAATTACATAAAAATTTGTGCCCATATCAGGGTATACAATTGGATGACTAAAATGAGCAGGGTTATCCAAGAAAGGTGGGCCACCAAAATCTACAGGAGAGTCTGCATCTGCTTGCATTGGATCAACTACTGGTGTTATTTCTTCCAAGGCTAGCTAGCTGGTGCTCTTGTTGTCACTGTTGCTGGTGCTGTATTTTTTGCTTTCTTTATTTTCTGATTTTTTTGGCTTTTTGTTGATGGTGCTTCTCCTTCCTCTTCTTCCTCACCCAGCCCAGATGATGGATCGACTGATGCAAAAAATGACGATTCGCCTGGTGAAGCTTTGTTCTTCCCCTTGCATGTGGCTGATGACTGCAAGGTCCTACTGCTCTTGAGAGTGACAACATTAGATAAAAACAAATCAAGCATTTATGTCTCTGTTAGACAGGTTGGAACATCACAAACTACCTGTTGTTTCTTCTTAAAATTATCAGGGTTAGCCTCCACCTGTGCTGGAATGGAGGTCTTCGTGGAGATAAGGTCATCTAGTTTCTACTCATCTCTATTAGTCTTTTCACTAGTTGAGCCAAACAATCTAAGGTGGGATTTATCGGAGGGGCAACCATGGATGAGTCAGCGTGCTGGCTACGTTGATGTTGGAACTGGTGTATAGGTTGCTGGTGCGAATGTTGAGGATGGTACTGAGGAGAGGGGTTGTACTAATGGTGCTACTGAGGAGGTTGGTTATGATATGGAACAACTAAATATTGTTGGTTCTGCTGGTATGACATGTACTATGGCTGTTGATACTGATTTTGTCTCCAATTTCCATTATATGATTGAGATTGTTGGTGGCACTGAGGTTGATTCTGAACAAATCTCCCTCCTTGTTGCTGAGGGAACCGGAGATTGTCTGATTGCTGGTCCTGATGAGGTCTGTTTGGATGGCCCGATTGTGCATCATTGGCCCATACGTTATTCACCCCTTAAATGAGAGGTGGTGGAGGAAAACATGGATCTAGAATGGACTGGGGCTCAGGTTGGTAGACAACCAGCTACTGTTGTGACTGCTGCTGAGATGATGGTTCTGGGGCTTGCACGTAGTTTACGTGTTGTACCACTGGCTGGGTCTGACTCTGCTGAGGAGGTTGCGGCGATGCTTGCTCCTTTGTCTTAGCTGGAGTTGGGGCCGATGCAGACATGGAACTACATGAGATGATTGTGCTAACCAATAGCTCCATCTGCTTGGTAATATGGTCTAATTTGTCTAGGTGTTGTGTCCTCTGTTCAATCACAGAAATTTTCTATAGGTCTTGTGATCGTTTCTCGATGATGTCCACCTTGGACAGGTGTCTCCCTATGATGCTTAGATTTGAGGTCTCATCCTTGTTCGGCTCGTGGGAGGATGCCATATGACTGGCCTCTAAAGAGCATGGGGATGGCGTTGATAGGCACAGGACGACGATAAGGCAGCCTCTCCTTCGTCCATTTCCTTGAAGATCTGCCATATGACTTCCTCATCTTTGTTAAAATGTGAGCAACCACATGCGACATCCACGAGATTCTGGCTTTCAATTGTCAGTCCTCAAAGAAATGTTGTATCAAACTAGTGCTAGGAATGTCATGATGGGGCATTTCTCTTGCGATCTAGTAAACCTCTCCCAAGCCTCATGGATGGATTCATAAGTGGCTTTGGTGAAGTTCGCTATGTGATCACACATCTGATTAAGTTTCCCTAGAGGATAATATTTATGCAGGAAGGTAGACTTAAGTTCTTCCCATGTAGTGACGACCTTCCCCAAGTGGTTGCTCTAATGAAGGGCCATTGTCTTGTAAACTGAATGGGAATGTTGTCATCTTGACTACTCCTAACAGTATGTTAGGGTAGTGCGTTGCACCACAAATATACCCGAACTGTTGCAGGTGGATATACGACTCTTCATTTGCATTTCCATGGAAGCTGGTCAGAAGTGCAAAGAGTTGAGGCTTACACTTGAAATGTGCATGGATCGCTGGAATTTGGATCCACTCTGTGACTTGACTGTCTCCAGGGTTGTACGTCTCCTTGAGAGTAGGCTTGTGCCACTCTCCTCTGGGCTCATTTGTTGGGCCTCCATGACATCCACATGCTCCTTTTTCTTCTCCTCCTTCACCTCATCCTTGGGGATTTTCTCTTTCTCACCTCATGTCATTAAGCATATCTTGAAAGGCGACCTGGGCCAATGCTCGATCGGTGAGCTATTGCTATATCGCTTGGATGGAGACAAGGATTTGAGCATTCACGATGTTTTGGACTGGCTTGCCATGTTCTGGCTATGGTTGCGATGGGTGTTGTGGTCCCTTCCCTTTTCCTCTAGGAGCCATCTCTGTGTCTATTTCTGATTCTGAACCCGAGAGAAGTTCTGGCTCCAGATTGCACTTGTGATCCGTACATGGAATGATGCCCCGATCAGTCTGAATTGAAGCATCGATTGTAATGAATCGGTCTCTATTATGGTCAACACAAACTTCATTAAGGATGGTGAAGTGCAAGGAGTGAAATCAATTGACATCCAAAATGGGAAGATTTCGAGAGGAGAGTGATCTCGATTTATTAGAGAAGACGGGAAGTATGGAGATCGATTCACGGAGTCTGAACCGGATTGTCAAGAATCACCTTGTCGGCGGGGTCCTGACTAAGCCACCCATGTATCACCATCTCGTAGGTCAAGAGGAGATCGAGAATGGAAGAATGATATGGAGGTCAAACAAGGAATAAAGGGAGTGTAAAATAGTAGAAGGCTCCAAATGAACAGGAGGTCAAATGAGGAACAATAGATGGAGATGAACAAGGAACAAAATGTGTGAAACTTTATCTTTGATCCTTGAACTAATTCAAATAAATAAAAAACAAGGATAGATTCACCCACTCAACATATGTGAAGCCGTAAGAGTTTGACTATTTTTATCTTTTCAATTTTATTGTTACTTTTAGGCAATCTTATAGCAAGTCCTTAAGTACATTAACCCTATAGAAGTGTGTGTACTGCCAGGCTAGCGCCATGTACTTCCTCCACCTCCTTGTAACATGTGATCTGCACAATAAAAGGTCCTTGATCTCAAGACTAGGCAACTAATCAGCCAAAGAAATAGGTGAAGCCAATAGGCGATACCAATACTT
Source organism: Ottelia alismoides (assembly GCA_037367405.1). NCBI lineage: Eukaryota > Viridiplantae > Streptophyta > Magnoliopsida > Alismatales > Hydrocharitaceae > Ottelia > Ottelia alismoides. Next base: position 764,039 of record JAZKJV010006381.1, read on the forward strand.
CAGACCTCACTCGTAATGTATTCACCTGTGAGCATGAAAGGACCTACTTGGACGTAAACTGATGATACAGACACAACTCATGAGGGCGTGGCCTAAGCTCAGTACTTCAAACCATGTCGGATGCTCCATACAAGGCGAGAACACCGTGCTCGATGAGGCCTTACTCAGTCACGTACAATAGAAGCGACAATACTTCACTAACCCAGGTGATAATCAAGACGCCACAGATCAGGATTTAGGATCTTATCCTTAACAGGTCGTGCCTCACTCTGTCTGGAATGTACCTAAAAATAATGTGGGATTTATGAACCCTAAATAATGAATAGTTCATTACAAATTTTAATTAAGGTCAAGTTTATTTAGCAGTCCTTTTTTTTTAATTTTTGGGTTTTCAATTATTTGAGTTTTTTTCAGAGCAAGCCGCCTAATGATTTTTTTGTATCTTTCCTATATTTCCAATGTGATATAAGCAAAGGGCGAAGAGGATGGAAAATGCATTCAAGTCGTCACTAAGATGGAAATCTCTCCTTAGTGACTAATGATGCAAGCAAAGATAGAATTACTTACAGTGCTTCCCAGCTCTCTCCATGCGGGATGTACGACAGAATTGAAATAATTACACTATATGGCGATATGCAAAAGCGAGAAAACATCTTAAACAATAGCTGCTATTATCAGAAAGAACCAAATGCGAATTATACAGATGTGAGATTTAAAAGTTCAGTCTCTGAAGTGCATCAGTGTCTGCCACTGCGGATCCTGCAAGCGTTGTACAATACTTCTCTCGGCGCTCGATCTCAAGTCCAAATAACTAACAATTAATTTGACTAAGTCCAAGCACATATCACTATGGGTGCATGGAGAATAATTAGGCCTTTGGACCTAGCTACCGAGTCAAGCAACCTAATGTCTAAGGGCTCACTTATAGAAAACAAATATAAAAAAGGATGGAAAGCTCAAAACACGTGTAACAAAATTAAAGAAAGGCTATAAAACATGAAAAACCGCAGCAGGGCCCCCAGGTGAATAGACACCTGAGTACTGGACCTCGCTAAGTGTGGCAGTGTCCAAAGTAATTACAAATTAATTACTAGAAAAAAATAAATTCTCTCTCTCTCGCAAAAAATTAAAAATAAGTCCAAGCTGCTCTCCTCCTCCTTCCATGCTCTTCTCTCTTGCTCTTTCCTAGTCGGCTCACACGAAGAAGGTCAACCTCTGCCCGTCTTGGGTGCACCCACCTCCTATGAGATAGCCATCGCCAAGCGGTCCCTAGTAAGAAAGATCAACAAGAAATATTGGATTAGAATAGTCAAAAAATTATCAAAACAAAATAAGTAGAGAATAAAGACACAATAATATGCAACTATGTATACACAAAAATATGCTACAATCCGTTGCTCGCCAGCAACAACACCATTTGAAAGGACCACTAGAAACAGAGGGGAGAGTCATAAGCTCCACACAAGGTGGGAGCGAAGTCGCTGAACTGACCTCTCACAAGCCCAAGTGATCATCACAACAATCAACCCATACTAAATATCTATCAACGAATAAGCATGTGTAAATAAAAATTTATTGTAAACCTACTAATAAATGTGTACAGTGATAAGCAGAGTAGGGTGTCGAACACAAGAATCAAAACAATGTAGCACTTAATATTATTTATAAATAAATAAAAGATAAATAATATAGATGTATATATATATATACACGAGTGCACACTTATTTATCAAAATATGTGGGTTTTAATTAAATAAATAATTGAATATTTCTATGTTTTAATTGTATATATATATATATCTAGTTATATTTTTTAAATTTTTTTCCTTTTTTATGAAAATATATAAGGTTTATAAGTAATAAATATGGTTTTATATACACTCGAAGGGAATATATATATAAGTACACCTAAAAATAAAGAAAATTCATAAAATAAATTATTTTTGGGTTTTTAATATTTTTATTATTTTTAAAGTATTTTTGGAAATTTTCATGTATTTTTAAAGTCAAATATCCCAAATCAGATATTAATTAAATAGGCTAAATTAATTTCAAAATTAAAAATAGTAAAAATATCCAAAATTTTCCAAATTATATTTAATATGTAAATTATACAATAGAAAATGATGCTTTTGGAATTTTTAGGACTGTTTTAGATTTTTATAATGGATTTTGGAGCTTTTTAATTTTTAATAGTTTGCTTTTTCTAATTTTAGTGATTTTTGGTATGAAGGTTCAAAATACATAAATAAACAATATATATTTTTTTGGAGTTTTTCAAAATGTTTTTTTATTTTTTAGTATTTTATACTGTAAATTGGGAATTTTTATGCTATTTTTATTTTTATAAAATAGGAAAAACTTAAAATTCAAATCTAAAAATATGTCATGAAAGTTTGTGCATTTAGGTGCTTAACCTTATTTTCTGGTGATTTTTGGAGCACGCGTACTATATTTAATAAATGGAACAAACACACAAAAATCAATAAACTAGCTAGGGCATAAATGTAATTAAAATAAAGTCCAAGGGCTTTCTGCAAAAAATCCAAAATATTATAACTACCTAGTAATGTTTATGGACTAAAACGATATATACAAACTTGAAAGGGTCGGATTGCAAAATGTCAACTCACGTGGGACGACATGTGAGGTGACCGGACATAGACAAAAACATAATTAGCAACAAATACAGGGTCTAACTTACAATTTTCACCAAGGGTTTCAAACTAATTAATTAATTTACAGGAGTGAATATTAAATGTAAAAAATGTGGGGTTAAGATATGCAATTTTACCCCCCGCTAAGCGCTATTGAAGGGTTCAGCTCTACCCATTTGCCACATGTCGCGCTTCTAGCGTGAGATGACGGTTCGAGGATGAGCATCTGGGATTAGATCTCCTGTAGGAGATCAATGGTGGAGGCTTGATGAGATCAGACGATAGTTGTAGCACAAGAAGAACAAGGGTCGATCGAACGGTTGGAAGAACAGGCTAGAACACATGTCTCCTCAAGGTTTAATCTGATGTAACAGGTGCCTACATCCTCCTGTTCTTCTGCTAAGAGGCTCAGAAGCCTCGTCTTCCCCCCCAGATGTAGACCTCCACAAAAGGGCGAGGACCTCGCTAGGAGCTCGTGCGAAGCCTCAGACTTGGAGGTTGTTCTCAATCCTCAAGGGCCCCTACAAATGGGTCCTTTCTTGCTATTTCCTACATGGGGCTAGTTAGCACGAAAATGCAGAGCTCGGGGGAGCTCCAAATGATGGAATGAGGTGGGAATGCATTGGGTAACGTCCCCTCCAGTGTACGTCGGAGAAGGAGGGAGTGAATGAGTGATACTTACAGGATCAAGGTGAGATAAGGTGCATAGGGTGTAGAGAAAGTGATAAGGAGTGAGGATGAGGGGGATTGGCGGTCAGAAACAAGGCAAGGAGTGATGGAGTGTTCGCCGGAGCGGAGCTCCAACGAACTACGAAGTGGACTGATTATGCTAATATGAACGATTAAAGTCTAAACTAAATGCATATAAACAAAGCTACGAACTAGGGCTACCTAAGAAAGTAGGAAGCTGAGGCTCAATCGGGCTGGCAGCTTAGGTGGTTGGACCTCCAATTCCTCCACTCCTCATCACCACAGAAGGAGGCTCAGCCTTACTGTGACCGAGATCGAGCTCCAGGGCACACATTGAGGGGTTGAAAGTAGACTAAATGGGATAAAAAAGCAAAAGGTGGCTATGGGGGTCTATTTATAGAAGGATTTTCGATGCTTTTCGAGGGGAGAAAGCATGTAACGACAAGTGAGTTGGTGGAGATTCGAGCATGGTCGAAGATCAAGGATGAGTGGGCTACACGATGGTGGAGGTCTCGAAATTAGATGGTGAAGATGGAGGTGTGGAGAAACTGGTGAAGGCAGGGTCGACATGTGATTCTGACATAGGTCAGAGGGACTGGGGGTACAGTTGACTGAGGCCAGAACAACACCTCCCGGTTGGTCCATGTGGACCAACCAGGAAATTCCAATAAAAGATTCCTTGGTAAATATGGAAGAAATAATAAATGAATTTATTACTTTTAGATTATAAAATAAAAAATATTTCTAATTTTGTGTAGAATTTAATGCCTATGTTTATTTATTTTTATGAGGTGTTTTATTACATGTTACTTTTTATAAGTACAAATATAGGTATATTCATCTATATTTTATGTATTTTATTTTTATTATGTGCTTTATATTTTATTATTTTATTCACATATTTTATTTTTAAACTTATTTAAGTATACTTGAATATATTTTTATTGTATTTTTATGATATAATATGTATACTTAAATAAATATAGGTATATAATCCGCATGTATAAGTGTAGGTATTTCTTCTATGTATTGTGTAGACTTATTTTATTTTTGTGTTTTATTTATGGTTTTAATTTATTTCAAATGTGTAAAATGTTATAAATAGTATTTACAAAATTATAAAATTATAAAATTATGGAAATGATAAAGAATAAATAAAATGAATATTTTATTCAGATATATTGTATAATAGGGGTTCAAAACCGAACTTTCACACCTTAACTCCAAAAAAAATGAATTCGCCTTAATTTAAATAGCTTATTGAATGGTATATACAATTAAAGGTGATTTTGATATATTTTGATTTTTTGGAGATATGCATATGGTAAGTTGGGATTTTGGTTTTTTATTTTGAGTATAAAATGTACTTTGTATATTATTTTTGTATGAAATCACTATTTGTATTTTTATTTGTATTTTTATCTATAACTTTCATGTTAAAAATTTGTTGATTTAATGAATAAATTATAATGAATAAAATAGGTCCTGAAAGGTAATTAATGGCCTATTTTTGTAGGGTTCTCCGACTGTGTTCTTTGTACAATTCGCCACCCTATCTCCCTCTACTTTATTTTTTTGTCGACTAAGTCAACATGATGATTGAGTCTCAAGGGATAGGATCATTCAACACCTATGGTGCCTCATTTCTTTTTCTTTTCTTTTCTTTATTCTATTGTTTTGGCAATAAATGCATTATTTATACAATATTTTGAACAATATTTTATACAACTTATATAGTATTTAATTTGGCAAATTAATGCTATATACATGCATTTAGCTGGGTTTTAAAGGACAAAAATAAAGAATAAAGGTGATGAAATGATGATTTATCACGGTCCCAACCCAAATTTTTTGAGTAGTTAAGTAGGCATCAGATTGATTGACGATCTGCTATCAAGAAGTATTCGATCGAACTCTTGGTTGAACATCTGCAATCTGATAAGAGGAGCTCCCATGACTTTCTTTTTTCTTGGGAGATTACTGATTGCATTCACAGTAGCCATGGTCAGAATGTGCTTCACATTTCTTTCTTTGGCTTATCGCAATTGTCCCTTTGAAGTACATGCCTCCTGGAGTCCTTTCTTGATGTTAGGTATGTAATTAATGTACTTCAATAGAGGTAGTTCAAGAACAAGATTTTGAGTAATTTCGACCACATCAGGATTAGACAAGATTGTTTTTAAATTTCTATTTTTTTTATTTTTGCATAGCTACTGGAAATGGAATATTTATAGAATCAAAAGCATTGTTGTTATTTACATTAACACCAATGCTAACATCTAATTGTAAAAATGGATGACTAAAAGGAACATGATCATCTAAAAGAGGTGGACATCCCAAAAACACAGTTTGGGATCCATCGACCGGTTCTAGATCAGATGTTGGTGTGGTCCTCTCTATTGCGGGCGCGACGTCACTTCGCATGCTGCTATCTTTTTTGTATTTTTGATTTTTCTAATTTTTTAAATTTTTTCCGATGCTTCTCCTCCATTTTCTTCTTCCTCACCAGCTCGACTGTTGGATCGACTGATGCAGAATATGATGAAGATTCGTTAGTGGAAGCTTTATTTATCCCCTTCATAGTGTCAGGCAACTATAAAGTCCTACAGCTTCTGATAGTGAAAACATTAGATAAAAACATATCAAATACATTTAACTATGTTAGATTGGTTGGAACATCACAAACTACCTACTCTCTCTTTATAAAATTATCAGGGTTGCCCTTCATATAGCACTTTAATTCCAGTCAACAGTTTAAAATACCAAAAAATATAAAATCGTAGTGCAAAAATCCAAAAAATACCTTTTTATCTTTATTTACTTATTTTGCAACTTCAGAAATTGAAAACCCTAAAATAGAAAAAGAAAACTCATAAAAATTATAAAAGACCCAAAAACCATCATAAATCTCTAAAAAATCATTAAAACCCCAAAAAATGGTATTTTCTATCTCTGAATTTTTTATATATTATTATTATATTAAAACTGATTTGAGGGATTCTTGATATCATTAGATATTTTTAATCTTCATTTCAATTCTGGATATATAATTTATCCTTGATTTAGTGTATTTTTTGCTTTAAAAATATATAAATATTAGCAAAATTATCTAGAAAATCACAAAAATAGTAAAAATAGTTAAAACCAAAAATATTTTATTTTCTTAATTTTGAGCATTTTTTGTTATATTTATATCTATATTAGCTTGCATCGTATATATATCCTATATATAGTTATATTACTTATTTATAAGAAAAAAATACAAAATATAAGAACATAAAAAGAAAATATAAAAATATAAAATGAAAAACAAAACAAAAAAATAAAAAATATAAATATAAATTGAAAAATTAAAAAATTGAAAATCCATAAAAAGAAATATAGACAAATAATCACAATCACATTTTTACATTCATTGCACAATCTATCTAGTTTGCTCCCTATGTTCGACACTCTACACATAGTTGCACTGTACACATCTATTATAGAGTTATAATAAATTTTAAGTCCATGCTTGTATTTTCATTTCTTGATTATTATTGTGGGTTATTTGTTGATTAACATGGGTTTTGTGAGTGGTCGCTTCAGCGACACTGTAGTTCTCGCCTTGTGTAGACTACCTTAGACCCTCACAAAATCAGATTTATCAAATGGCGCCATTGCCAGGGAGCAACGCCACATAGATTGGTTTTTTACTTGATTGTGATGTATTTTGTCTATATTTTTATTTTATTTATTTTCTCTTTTATTTGATATTATTATGACTTGTCTAATCACCCTCTCCTTGTTGTCTTTGCTATGAGGTACCGCGGATCGAGGGAGGTGCTTTACTCAGAGCGCCTGCGCAACCACTTGAAGCCAAGCCGACTTTTTTCACCTAGTGTTAGAAGGGAGCACCAATGGAGACGTGGGAGGATTCTTGAAGACATCTCCACTTAACATTTTTTGTCATTTATTTTGGCTATTTAGTTTTGTAATTCAAATGAGAGAGAGATACAATTATTGTAATAATACATGACTCTCTGGTCTCTACGACATATCACAAGGTCTAGTGCACAAGGGATTGTTCCCTTGGGGGCCTCGTCGGCTTTTCGCTATTTTCATCTCATTTTTTCCTTTGCTTTCCGATTTTGATTTTCTGTCTTTTGTGTGATTAGGCCCTAGTATTAGGAGTTGCATGACGTTAATATTAGGTCCAAACACTTAATTAATCATTGCATATGCCTATAGTCTACGTCTGGATCTAGTCAAATATTAAATTATCAATTCCCTAAACTTAAGATCGAGCACCGAGAGAAGTGATATACAACTCTGGCAGGATCTGCTATGGCGGACACCGATGCGCTTCAGAGATCGGACTTCTGGATCTCATTTCTGAGTAGTTGACATTTTGTGCTTCACAATAATAGCAATTTCTGTAGCTAGAGCAATTTCATCGGTTGTATTTGCATATAGATAGATTTCAATTATGCTTAGCATCCTTGCATGAAGAGAGCTGGAGGCAAGGTGAGCATTTCTCTTTAGCATACATCATTGTTTCTCGCTTGCATTGCTTTTCCATCTCTTCATCTGATTTTGACCACTTTGGTGCTAAAAAGAATCAACTCCTCGTTAGATTTATGCATTCTTATTTTAAAAAATCGAAAAAAGTGATAATCAATAAAATTGAGACTGCTAAAATTATTCGACCCTAAAATCAATCAAAAAGAATATCATTGTCTTGGGGCGAGTAACCCCCTCATTGTATTCATTTTACATTGCTCTCGTACACACTAAGGATAGTGCCCAAATCCCATAAGCCAACCTAAGTGTTTGTACAATTTTGTGATTTTCACCTAACTCTAAAACATACAAGATAAAAAGATCGAACTTTCACGGTCTTCACCGCGTTGAGTAGGTGAATTGAGGGGTTGTGTTTATTTTGTTTGTGTTTGTTTGTGATTGCTTGTATGAATAATCGATCTCTCTGTGCATTTGTGCCTTTTTCTTCACTTCTCTTGATTTGACCATCGTGCTCTCCCGAACATTTTCCTTTTATTTCGAGATGGTCGATTGGAGTGTTTTTTATCCGAACTTTGTGGATCCTTCGTACATTCCAGTCGGTCCACCTCACATTTTCCAGTAGGACTTCGCTCCTGATTTTTGTATAGATCTACCTCAACCACAGTATCAGATCTCAAATTTTTACCCACCATCACATCCACCTGAGATTGATCTTTTGGAGTCATCTTTCATGATTTTTTATACGATTGAGACACATATGATGGAGCATATGAATTCGCAGATTAACAATCTATTTTGCATAAATAAGAACCAGAATGTCGCTCCACTATTTGAGGATATGGATTCGCTTAAGGATTTTCATGAGATCTTGCAATTGCCCAAAATATAAAAATGAGAAAAAATTGAAAATCCAAAAAGAATTCAGGAGAAACTTGGTTGATTCAGATTATAAGGAGAGGGCCCACATACCATACCCTTCGACCACACACACATTCTCACCTTGTCCCACCGTTGACCCTGAGGACGATGCTGTATAGACTGCTCTTAGTCATCCTTGTGTAGATACTAATTCCGATCTCCTCCCTAGTATGGAGGAAATCAAAAAATTCAAAAAAATATTGAATAAACCCAAAGTGGCAGCCACCATTCATGAGATCATTCAAGACCAACTTCACCAGGCCATGACCGAATTATCTGCTCCTCAACCCAAGAAGAGAAAGCAGAGGAACATGTATGAGCATCATATTCTAACCATGTCCACTGCCCATGCCATCACCCATCGTTTTCCCTCTAGGAAAGGGAACATTGCTACTCCAATAATTAGATGCACTATCTCTGACCACACTTGTGAGCACACTCTCCTTGATGGCGGTGCTTCGATTAGCATCATACCCTTCTCGCTGGTACAGTCTCTTTATTTAGGGCCTCTAAAGGAAATCAGGATAATCGTTCAGTTTGCTGATGGATCTATCAAGAGGCCAAAGGGTATTCTAGAGAACACTGTCATTTGGAATCAGGGCATGAGCTATACCATCAATTTTGTCGTATTTCCCATGGAGACCTCCACTGGGGAGTACTCTCCATCATCCTAGGATGACCCTTTCTCTCTTCTGTGAGAGTCATCATTGATTACAGATCAAGAGAGAATCACTTTCATCCTGTTTACGAGAGCGATGTGATCATCATAGCACCCACTATCGATAAGAGACCTACATCTGATGCGACTACACCTATCTTAGCTGACCCCGAGGACTATGACCTTGATGAGACTATCAGAGATTTTTGTTGTATGTTGGATTCCACTGAGACCCGAGAATTCCTCCCCATGAGGGAAGACCCGAAAAGCATAGACCTTGGAGTTCCCTCTTCTGGTACTTGGCGATGTGTTGATGACATTCACAGAATTTATACGATTGACACCTTAGAGTAGAAGGCGGACATTGATGAGACCGGTAAGGCCGAATTTGATCTTGTTGCATTCATCCATGAATTCGAGTCTTTTGATGAGATTGATGATTCGGTTGAGACAATAGAGGATGAACATGACTGGACTGCTTCCACAGATGAGTTCGTTCCTTTTGGTTTTGACATAGGAGAGACCTCGTAGGACGACCTTGACCTTACTTCTTCTAATGATGAGTCCGTCCCTTTTCACTTTGACATCTGCGAGACACCAAAGGTCAGACCTAGCCACACTTCTTCGACTGACCCGTCTGTGCCTTCACACCCTAGGACCACTAAGGATCTTCACCAGGTCGATCCTGATCGGCACTTGTCTACTTAGGACCCCGATATCGACCTACATATTGTCAGATCGATTCCTCAGTGGTGCCGCAAGAAGGTTTGCTTTCGACCTTCTTGACCTTTGTATATCCATCCCCTAGTATATTCGCTTTCGTTTACCTCCTTCCATCTACAGTATTGCTCATCCACCCCATTCTTGTGTGTGCCTTGCTTAGTACGTACTTTGTTCTAAGTATAGGGGGTGGAGAAGCCGAGTGTTCTTTCTTTATTTATTTTCATCACTCTTGTTGTTCCCTATATTTAGGGATCTTTTACCCTAAGTGTAGGGGGAGTGATGTGTACATTCTCTACGATCCTTTCTTCTATCTTCACCTGACTTTTCTTCTTTTCATTTTCATTTTTCTTTTTCTACCGAAAAGATGACGCCCCTCTTTATCAGTCTTCTATACTTAGGACGTACTTTGTCCTAAGTATAGGGGGATGTGCATCCCGAGTTGTTCTATTCCTTGGTCCTCTATATTGTCTCCTCTTCTTGCCTATACTTAGGGATATCTTACCCTAAGTATAGGGGAGTCAGTCCGAGTATGATCTGTTCATTCCCACCCTTGACCCTCCCTGCCTTGTGTACAATCTATTATACGTAGGATTATTTGATCATAAGTATAGAGGGGATGATCGACTTATCATTCATTCATCCATTCGTTTATTCTTTAAACTTTTCTATATTCAATACAAGTTGTCTTCTCTTTTTCTCTTTGATTTATGAGAACATAGCTCAAGCTAAGTATAGGGGGTCGTATATACTCTGTATATACTTTAGTCATAACTCGTCCTTTCGTAATAAATATGGCTAAAATATTGTAAAAATATAATATAAAATTCATTAAAATCACCTAATAAAATTTTTTATTATTCCTCAAATTCTTTTTTCATTTACTAATAAATAAATCAGGTTAAAATATTTTTTGCAAAATGTTTGAAAAATAGTTTGAAAATCTTTCTGAAAAATCTTTCGAAAACTTTTTGGAAAATGTTTGTTAAATATTTTCAACCTTTGTAAAAATATTTTGTTACAAAAATTTCTTCTCTTTGTGTGAAATAAAAATGTTTCTAAAATGATTTGCAAATGGTTTTGAAAGTTGTTGCAAAAATATTTTAAAAAAAATCTATATATACTGTTGAAAAACCTTTACAAAAATAATTTTTAAATGTGTGTAAATGTTTTAAAATTATTTTTAAAAATTATTTTAGACTATAGTATTCAAAATTATTTGTAAAATAATTTTCAAATAAGTTTGAGGAATGTATACATCACACAAAAATTCTTTATATACATATCTATAAAAATAATCACTTATCCCTTGTAAATTCTTAAAAACCCAACTCTTGTAAATATAAGATGCATCCTCGTGTCAATATTTGTACCTATTTTTAACAAAAATCTTTTGTTTTCAAAAAGAAAAAATACATTTGCAAAACCAAAAATACCAAAATACTTACAAAATCTTTTTGAAAAATACAAAAAAATGCATTTGCATAATCCTTTTCAAAAATCCATAAAACGTTCAAAACTTTAAAAATTGCATCACAAAAATATTTTCTGCATAGCATTCACATTTTTTCGGATTGAGTTTGATAATTGAACTAATCTAAGTAAAATCCAAAGATTGGAGCTTGGTTGGACCTAAAATCTACCTAATTACAGGAACCTTATATGAACTGGAATTGAGGTACTTCTGGTCTAGTTGACTTAATTCTTTGAAAATCACGAGACTTGGTTCAATAGATTCTTGACTGCCTAAGTAGAGTATTTCAGAGCACACGCATGACTATTGTTGATAATGACCTAAATTTGACAACTACACCTTTCACTTGGCTCAACTCAGTTAGAGTGGTGAGGGGATTGGATTTGCCGGTATGAGACGCACATAAGCCGAAACATTTGTCCTCGTCTAGCGAGGGAAGTGCACCCCAACCCATCTAGTAACAGAGACGTCTAAAGACAGGAGAGTGTTGGTTGTAATAATGATTCAAAAGAGGGATAGTCTACTGGCTCAAGAGGAAAAACTCCTTATGTAATTTTTATCATATATAGTATTTAAAAAAAAGAGCAAAAGCCATAATCTCCAAAAAAGTGGACAAGCCTGATTGAAAATAAAATGCCTGCCGGAGTGTATATATTTGTATAGTCAATAAGCAAGCTTGAGCTTCAAAGTCAAAACATGTGAGCCTGCAGCTGGATGACTTGACTACACTGGTCATGCATCCTAAGATAGGTAGCTACACTGGCTACCAACCAATCTTTTCTTCACCCCCTCCTCTTGAGCCGGTTGCCACTTGAACTTAGAAGGGAATACATCGCTCCTCGAGGAAAGACCTGTTGGATTGGGGAATCATTGGGTTGTCAGGCTGGAGAAGTCACTCTCTTTGTCATTTCAGTTGAGGGGAGCCACTATCACTTACATTGTACAAGTCAGATTTATAATCATACGGGTTTGCGTATGAGTTGAAGTAAAATAAAAATTGATTTCATAAAAAAATAATACAGTGTAAAAGTTATGTTCTAAATAAAATTCTAAAATCCTAAATTCCCAGACCCATTTCTCTCAAATAAAAATTCAAAATATATCAAAATAATATTTAATTATATATAACTTTTAATAAGCCATTTAATGAAGGTAGTTTCATATTTGTTGGAGTTAATATGTGAAAGTTAGGTTTTCGCTCCTATTGTTTAATATATTAAAATATTCATTTTATTTATTATTCATAATTTTTATAATTTTATATTTTTATAATTTTTATATATTATTTATAATATATGTAAATATTAAACTAAAATAAAAACATAAAGAAAACATTAAAATAAAATATGCATATAAAATATATATGTAAAATACATATACTTATACCTATATATTTAATATACATATTTAATTAAGTATAAATAATGCATTGGAAAAATATAATAAAAATATATTTATGTATTTAAAAATATTTTATAATATTAAAAAATAATAAAACAAAATAATAATTAAATTTTAAAATAAAAATAAAATACTTAAAACATAGATAAATATACCTATAATTAAGCCCTAAAAAGTAACTTCTAATTAAATACCTCTAAAAATAAATAAAAATCATAATAAAATAATATAGAAAAAAATAAGCATGTTTTATTTTATAATTTAAAATTAATAAAATCATTTTATAATTAATAAGGAAGTTCCAATTCATTTCGAGCTAAGTTTTTTCTGGTTGGTCCACGTGGACCAACTAGAGCCCCTAGAATGTTGACAGCAGGTCAATTGTCTGACCTACTACCCTAGCCTTTGACACATCTTTTTTGACCATCCTTCTCGATTTTTTCACGCTTGATGTGTTGCTCGAGGAGGATGGGACCCTTCATGAAATCTGCTCTCTGTACCACCATGATCCACGTTGAGCATCCCTCGCCCCCTAGATATCCTTCTTGTGCATGCAATCTTCTCTCAATCCTCGCTCCTTCCCATCTTGTACATAAGCTCCCCGTCACCTACTTCTCTTTTTTGAACCTCCTTTGAACAAGCTTGGCCTTCCTCTTTTTCTCTGGATCGACTCATGTGACAAGGGAGCCTCCAACAACTTTGTGCGAGGTCCGACGATGTTTTGGGTGGCTTCCACCACCACCTCTTGCGAGCTCTCCATCGAGGTCCACTTCCTGGTATAGGTCAGAGAGGTACACCTTTTGTTTCATTTTTTCGCATACCCGTAGCCTTAGGATTCATCTAGTTCTTTTAATTTTGTGTTTTAGTAGCTTAGTCCCCCCTTTTGAAGTTCACCGGAGATGCGCTCGGTGAACTCTCCACCATGCTACTCCCACCGTTTCCGACTATCCCTCGACCCACTGACCATCTCCACACTCAGCCCGTCACCTTCTTCATCTTCCCACACCACTAGATCAATCAGAACCCTTGCGATTCTACGATTCGAGGTTCTCCTCCTCCGTACTTCGGACCTCATCCACCCTCACCCATTTCCCCTCGATTGATCACCAAGCCAAAGCCCATGACCCTCGTTTCGTGTATGCTAATGATTTTTGCATGTCCTGGAGGCTTTAGACCCCGCAATGGGTCTATTTTTGTGCTATTGCAGGTGCTTGGAGCGTTAGTTATTCCCCGTACCCAATCAACATCAACGGAGCCCCAGGACCTCGATTGAAGGAATCATTCAACGCGGGGAGTCTTAGACAACGTTTTGCGCCTCCCGGAGCAGCTCAGGTGGCCGGAAGCATGCAGACGACTCGATAAGTTCTTCCCTGTTCTTCGAGGACTCGCCCTAGCCGTCTGATCTTCTCTTGGCTCCAGAGTCGTCAGCCATTGTTCAACTTTGTGGAGTTGCACCGTCCGATTCAGATCCCAACTGTCGCTCGCAAACCGTCATCAGGCTACCAGGGAACGACATGTGGCTTAAGTGATTGATCCAAATCGTCCGCTCCTGCCATAGGTGTGGGCATTTTAAAATTTTAGCCATGTGATATTTTGTATTTAATTATTTAATTTCATTTGTTGCTTTAAATATTTTGTAAAAATTGCAATTAGGCCCCTACACTTGTATTTATATCCAGATCTACACCACGTCCCCTCATGTAACCTCCCACGTGAGGTGGCAAATTTGCAAGAGTACCACTGGAATTTTGTGAATTTCGATTTGGCCTAGAAACATTTCAATTCATTTATATATTTTTGGTAAAATTTTATCCAGGCTCTCGGTGTTTATTGTATTTACAAAAATGCCCCTACTAGTATTGTAGATTTTTTTGTTTTCTCTATTTATTTAAAATAGTTATTGTGCTCCATAAATTCCCAAAAAATACATATAGGTTCATGATTGCCTCTAGATTGATACCCTAATTTTATTTTCATTTTTGGACCACTTTTTATTTATTAAAAATCAAATATAGCACTTTTAATTCGGTCTACAATTTAAAATACCAAAAAATATAAAATCATTGCAAAAAATTCTAGAAAATACTTGTGTCTTTATTTATTTATTTTGCAACTCTAGAAATTGAATAACCTAAAAATAGAAAAAGAAAACTCTTAAAAAATTAAAAAGACCCAAAAACCTTCATAAAAATCTAAAAATACATTACCAATTCCAAGAATATTATTTTCTATTATTGAATTTTCTATATATTATTATTATTACTATATTAAAATTGATTTGAGAATTTTTTGACATCATTTGATATTTTTAATCTTCATTTCAATTCCAGATATTTAATTAATCCCTGGTTTAAGGTATTATTTACTTTAAAAATACATAAAAATTAGTAAAATTATCATAAAAATCACAAAATTGTAAAAAAATAGTTAAAAACCAAAACAATGTTTATTTTCTTAATTTTGAGCTTTTTTGTTATATTTATATCTATATTAGCTTACAATTTATATATATCCTATGTATAGTTCCATAACTCATTTAAAGGAAAAAGAAAATACAAAACATAAGAACTTAAAAAGAAAATAAAAAATAAAAAATAAAAAACAAAAAACAAAACATAAAAAAATAAAAAAATTAAAAATTAAAAAAAAACCCACAAAAAGAAATATAAACAAATAATCACAATCACATTTTTGCAGTCACTGCATAATCTATCTAGTTTGCTCCCTGTGTTCGACACTCTACACATACTTGCACTGTACACATCTATTGTAGAGTTATAATAAATTTTAACTTCACGTTTGTATTTTCATTTCTTGATTATTATTGTGGGTTAATTGTTGATTAACCCGATTTTTGTGAGCAGTCGCTTCAGCGACATTGTAGTTCTCTCCTTGTGTAGACTACTTTAGACCCTCACAAAATCAGAGTTATCAATAAGGCTCATCAATTGACTTTGAAGGAGTCTAGATATCATGTGAAGGAGCCATTGCAATTGATCCACTCAGATGTAATTCGACCAGCCAAGCAACCTTCTACAAGAGAAATGAGGTATATGTTAACTTTCATAAATGATTTTGCAAGATATGTTGGGGTATTTTTCTTAAAGGAAAAATCATAGGTTCTCTCCAAGTTTTAAGAATTTTGACAGAAGATTGAGAGTGAAGTCAGAAGGGAAATCTAATGCCTACGAACATGTAATGGTGGAGAGTATGCATCTATAGATTTCTCCAATTATTTTAGAGAAGCTGAAATTTGGAGGCAACTGGCATGCCCAAGTAAACCACAACGAAATTAAGTAGTTGAAAGGAAGAATCAACATCTTGTAGAGATTTGTTGAAGTTTGCTACATGCAAAACATGTGCAACCAAGATTTTGGGCAGAATGCATGAAGACAGTAGTAGATATAGTACCGTTCAGCTCAACCCAAATTGAGATTTGTGTCTCCTTTCCAAAAACTAAGGAAGATAAAACAAACTGTAAGTCATTTCTGAACTTTTGGATCGGTTTTCTATTTTTCATACCTGACCACCTGATAACCGAGATTTGGCGAGGGTCTAAAGTAGTCTACACAAGGAGAGAACTATAGTGTCATTGAAGCAATCGCTCATGAAATCCTAATTAATCAACAATTAACCCACGGCATATATCAAGCAATGAATAGCACAAATTGTGTGTCAAAATTAATTATTCTCTACAACTAAATGTATAGCAAGTAAGCATGTAGAGGTCGAACCACGGAGAGCAAAACCAATAGCCTATGATTGTTATTAATCAAAGAGTATTATGTACAATCAAGACCTTCATTCTATATTTTTGGGGGTTTTAAATTTGTATTTTTTTGGATTTTTCTTTTATAAAATGTCTTGTTTCTAGTTTATATTTTTGTATTTTCTTTTTATATTATATATATAATTCTTTTTCTTTTTAATAGATAACAGAATATCTAAGGATATATACGCCATAATAGATAATATAGATAGAAATATAACTAAAAAAAACTAAAAAATACATAATTAAATATTTTTAGGTTTTAAATATTTTTTACTATTTTTATGATTTTCTGGTATTTTTTTCTAAATTTTAATGGATTTTTAAAATAAAAATACCCTAAAACAAGGATAAAATAAAAGGCTGGAATTGAAATGAAGATGAAAAATAGCAAAATAAAACCAAAATTCTTCAAATCAATTTTAATAGGTAGATAGTAATATCCATAAAATTAAAAATAGAAAAAACATATTTTTAAAATTTTGGACGATTTTAATATTTTTTGTTGGATTTTGGATCTTTTTTATTTTTGGTCTTTTCTTTTTTATTATTTTTAGGGATTTTTGGTCTGCAATTAATAAAAACTAAAATAGAAAACATATGTTTTTTGGGGAATTTTTCAAAATGTTTTTCTATTTTTTTGGTATTTTATAAGCTAGATAGGGATAAAAAGGTGCTCATTTCATTTTTAATAAATAGTAAAAAGGTCCAAAACTGCAAATATGGAGTGAAACTACAAGCAATCATGAGCCTACATCTATTTGTTTATGATTTTTGGAGTACAATAACTATTTTAATAAATACAACAAGCACACAAAAGTATATGGCATGACAGGGGTATAGATGTAAATAAAATAAAGTACGAGGGCCTCTGTGCAATTTTTCCAAAAAAATATACAATGTATATTACATTTTATTAGACCAGAAGTAAATACAAAAAGGTACAAGGGCATCCTTGCAATTTGTCCACCTCACACGGGACGACACGTGAGGTAACCTAGCATGTACCTAAATGCAATATTAAAGGAATATAGGGTCTACATATAATTTTACCATTTTATTTACACGGAATATTTAGTTTACAAGATCGATTAATAAATACAAAAAGAAGCGGGCTAAGTGTGTAATTTACGCCAAATAGGCACGCCATCAGATGGTTCTGGTCGATCACTTATCCACGTGTCATCATCTGGACAGGCGATACTACTTCGATGGTGAACGTCTGTGATTAGATCGCGGGAAGCGATCTGACGGTAGAGGCGCTGGATGATCTGATGTATGTTGCTGCTCTGGAAGAACTGTCCCAGATTGAACAGCTCTGGATGTATCAGGAAGAACATGGAAGAGGGCTTCCATAGAGCTCCTTTGATCGAGCCTAGCAGCCTCCTCCAACATCCTCTCAGCATGCTGAGATGGTCTCCATGTTGGCCACGTCGTTCAGCGTTGAGAGGATGGCTCGAAAGTGTATAGGGCTTGTGGATCAAGCCCTGGAGGTCCAGTGTTCCTGGAGATGCTTCAGAAATCTCAAAACTACCCCAAATGGGGCCATTCACATGTAGTTCTTGCATCAACAAACTCATAGGTTGGGGGCAAAGTGCCTCGACCCGGTTAGGCACGGAATACGTCATAAATGGGATGATTGGCAGTGTGGCGGAGAGGCCTCAGGCGACAACAGAGATGGCCTCTGATCTCCATATCCGTGAAGGATATGGGTGAGCGGAGGGGTTCGGGATGAAGGAGAAGTGATAGGGAGCGAAGTGGGAGTGATAGGCGCGGTGGAAACTGGTAAAACACACGTGGAGGGGTTCGCCGCAGCTCAGCTCCGGCGAACTAAGAAGGAGGCTTTTTACACTAATTCAATCAAAAAAACCTAAACTAATAACATCAAATGAAACCTACAACTAATGAATACTTAAAAAGCGAAGAAAATAACTCTTATACCTACCGACGAAGCAGGGAGTAGGGTGGCCAACGACGACTACAGTGGGTGCACCTCCTCCTCCGCGAGCTGCTCCCGATCTCAGGGGATTTCCCTCTGTCACAGTTATGCTCTCTAGACCAAAGTGTAAGGACTCTAAGGCTCGGAATAATGACTAAATTTGAAGGAGGGGGGAGGTATTATTTATACACATGGGACACACCCTTATTGGAAGGTGAATTGGGAAGAATTGACACTATGTATAAACGATCTGAGGATACGGTGTGAATCATGGAAGATCAAGGATTAGATCTTTTGAAGGGCTCGAGGGCAATGGAGAAGCAGGGCGGTAGGGAATTTGCAGAGAAAGTGGGCCGCTCGAGACTTCTGACAAAAGTCTGAAGAAGGACAACGAGTTGACCTGGGGTCAACGATCCTTGGAATCCTTGGTCCACGTAAACCACTATGTGACAAAATAGGTCCTTCTATTTGAAAATAATTAATTAAAGTATTAAATAATTTTATTAATTTTTTATTATAAAATAAAAAATGTTTACTATTTTATGTAGTATTTTATTATGATTTTTATTTATTTTTTGATGTTATATATTATTAGTTAATTTTTAGGGGTATATTTATAAATATATTCATCTATGTTTTGGATATTTTATTTTATTTTGTATTTTTAAATTTAATATTTTATTCATTTATTTTATATATTTATAACTTATTTTTAGGTGTATAAAATATTTTTATTATTTTTTATGACATATTATGTATACTTAAATAAATAGGTATATTAATATATAGGTATAAGTATATGTATTTTATCTATGTATTATATTTAGGTATTTTATTTTAGTGTCTTCTTTATGGCTTTATTTTAGTTTTAATATGTACATCTACTATAAATAATATTTACAAAATTATACTAATATAAAATTATGAAAATAATAAAGAATAACTAAAAAGAATATTTTATTCGGGTATACTCTACAATAGGGATCCAAAACCTAACTTTCACACCTTAACACCAAAAAATATGAAACCACGTTCATTAAATAACTCATTATTTGGTATATACATTTAAAGATGATTTTGATACATTTTGAGTTTTTATTTGAGAGATATGGGTCTGAGAAATTGGGATTTTGGAACCTTATTCAAAGTATAAAAAGTATACTATGTATTATTTTTGTTTAAACTAATTTTTGTATTTTTCTATATATTGTTGTCTACAACTTTAATGTAAAAAAGTTTCTTTATTTAATGAATAAATAATAAAGAATAAAATAGGTCCCAAAAATGCTTTATTGAATGAATAAAAGAATTCGGTTTTTACTGTATTCTAGACCCTTATTTCCCCCTACTTTATTCCTTGTCGACCAATTCAATTCTTGACTTGATCTTGGAGTTAAGGATCATAAAATACTTTTGATATTTTATTATTTTTCTTTTCTTTTTTATTCTATAATTTTGGTCTTAAAATAATATTATTTACACAATAAATGCGATAAATAATGAATGTTATTTTGTACAAATTAATGCTATTTGCATGCATTACCTAAGGTGTTAAGGCCAAAATGATAGAATAAAGGTGATGAAATGGAGATTCATCACCTCCTATACTTGCCTTTGCTAGTCCCTAGCAAACACTTATGCAATAAGTGCAAAAAAAATAAAATCAAAGAAAAGAAAAAGAAAGAAAACGGATTAAGTTTAATTCTCAAGCTTGTCTTCACAAAAGCAAAGTTTGGAGCTTGAGTCGGACCTTTACAATTTTAGTGCGGTCAGAACCTTATTGGGAATCAGATTTGAAACACAACAACCTTCGAGAATCCCAAAACCCTACTCAAGTATCCTCAATAGTCAGGTCAGAATACTTCAACTCATACGCAAACCCTTACAACTATGAGTCTTACTTGTACAGTGTAAGTGATGGTGGTTGTCCCCAACTGAAATGACAAAGAGTCTTTCTTCTACAGCATGACAATCCAATGATTCCCCAATCCATCAACTCTTTCCTCGAGAAGCGGGGTATTCCCTTCTATCAGAGAAATCAAGATGATCCTTCAGAAACTTGTAAGGCCGGACAGAAAGAACTGGTCTCAACTATTGGACTCAGTCCTCTGGGCTTACAGAACCACCTACAAGTCTCCCTTGGGCATGTCGCCCTACCGTTTTATATGGGAAGTCGTGCCATCTGCCCGTCAAATTAATTCACAAGTCTTTATGAACAATTAACATGTGCAATTTCGACTCCCAGAAAAGTGGTCAGAGTAGAAAAGATGATCTGAACAGACTCTTGGAGTTCCAAGACTATGTATCCCCACTCGAGCTGCAGATAAACGTACAGTGTGTCGCTTTCTGAAAGAAAACATCATCTCATGGTTCAAGATTCCAAAGATACTGATATCAGACGGGGATAATCACTTCATTAGCAGATAAGTCAAGAAACTAATGAAGGAGTATGGCATCGAGCACCGAGGCGCATCTCCTTACCATCCTCAGACCAATGCTATGGCGGAACTATCCAACATGGAAATCAAGACGATACTCCAGAAGCATGTCAAGCAGATAGGAAAAATTGGTCCCATCTTTTGGACTCGGTCCTTTGGGCATATAGAACCGTTACAAGTCTCCGTTGGGCATGTCGCCCTATTGTCTTGTATATGGGAAGTCATGCCATCTACCGGTAGAGTTAATTCATAAATCTTTGTAGGCATTTAACATTTGCAATTTAGACTTACAACAAGGTGGTTTGAAAAAGAAAGAGGATCTGAACATGCTCCTGGAATTTAGAGACTTTGCATATGATAATACCTTGATGTATAAGGAGAAGTTCAATTGCTGGCTTGACCGTCACATCAGACGAAAGACTTTAGAAAATGGATAGAAAGTGTGGTTATTTGATGCAAAGTTGAAGATCTTCCCGGGCAAATTAAAGAGCAAATGGACAGGGCCATTCAGAGTTCAAGAAGTGCATGAGAATGGAATACCTTGAACATGACACTTTCCTGGCCGTTGTTGACTCTATCCAAGTACTTTGCACTGAAACAGCATCCACAACAGTAGCCGCATCACAGGATTCAGATAATTCCACTCAAAAACTCTTCCTTTAGCTTTCATTTTTTCTTCTTTTCTTCTTCTTATTTTCAATTTTTGTTATACAAAAAATGGTGTATCACCCCTTTCTGTCAGTCTTCTACACTTAGGACTTATTTTGTCCTAAGTATAAGGGGGTGTACAACCCAAGTTATGTCATTCTTTGATCCTCTCCCCTATCTCTTCTTCTTGTCTATACTTAGGGATATCTTACCCTAAGTATAGGAGGAGACAGTCTGAGTATGATATGTTCATTCCCACCCTTGACCCTCCCCGCCTTGTGTACAACCTGCTATACTTAGGACTATTTGATCCTTAGGGTTTTTACTATTTTTTCGTATCTCAAGCAAAAGGAGGGTGCGCCGCCCCACCTTGCCTTCTCTGTTCTCGTGTGCCAGCGAAGGTAGACGACGCAACCACTCACGTGCGGGCGGCGGGTTGGCTGGATGCGGTCGACGGCCCACGCGGAGGGCTTCGAGTCGACGGCGACGGGCGACGGGCTCGTATGCGAGGATGAGAGGTTCCAAGCGGTGGGGCTCTTCCTGGGAAGATGGAGCAGTGGGCTGGAGATGGGCTGGCACATGGGCAAAGGTTGGCTGCTGGCGGGGGATCCTGGGCTCACAACGACCAAAGGGGGCCGCAGTGGAGGGCACGACCGGTGGCTGATGCTGCGGAGCAAGGGAGGCAGCAACATGCTGCTCCCCTGATGATGGTGGTTGGCGCAACTCGCGACGATCAGGTGGCTGCTCTTCGGTCGGTGGCACGACCAGTAAGGCAAGTGGAGGCGGCTGGCGGGGCGACACATGCCTCCGTCGGCCGGCGGTGTGCGCGGTGGTAGAGTTGGAGACCTGGACGCGGACGTTGCCTGTGGATGGGGAGGGGTGGTGCCTGACTACCGTTCCCCTTTTTTATTTATTTTTTCTTAATTATTTTTTGTAAACAGAAACAGGGAAAAAGCTTTTTTATTTCTTTTTTTGAAACTGTAACAGAAGAATTTTTATAATTTTATTTATTTTTTTATATTTTTTATATTTATCCTACAAAAAAATGTTAGAAAGAATATATATATATATTATTTTTTATTTATAAACAATTAGGATGTAAGCATGATGACTCGATCCCAAAATCAAAACGGAAGATGTGGATGAGTGTGGTTCTGAGGAAAATGGTGGATGCAACCGGTACTCTGACCACCGTGTGTGGTTGGAGGTGAGAGATCGTGCAAGGAAGAAAAGAATGCGAATAGATCGAGAAAGTGAGATAAAAAAATCAGAATCGAAGATGGATAAAAATCGTGATGGATTTTAAGATCTAGATAAAAAATGACAATGAAGAAAAAATGCGAGAAATAAAACTACAATTAACCTAGGATAAAAATAAGAAAAAATGTGGATCTCACCTTAGGAGCGGAAAAGACCTTGATCACCTCGACGAAGGCCGACTCGCTGTCACCGGACGGCTCGGAGGCTAGGCATCCTTCTGTGACAAGAAGACTCTCGGAGATCGGGCTCCTCTCATCAAAGATTGATCAAATTGAATTGATGGAGAAGGAGCCATATAAATAGAAAAGATGGAAATTGAAGTTTGATTTTTTAAATTTTTGGATGAAGATAAGAGATAAGAGAGAAAAAATGAAATGAGATAAAGTAAGAAGATTAGTGTAAAAAGTATTTACAAAAATTAACTTTTTTTTATTTTCATCACTTTATTAATTTGAATAAAAGAAGTTATTTTTTTATTTTTTGTGACGGTTATTTAAGAATAGCAACTATATACAGATACTATATACATATCGTACATTATATACATAGTTAAATAAAAAAATTAGTTAGTTTTTTTACATTTTTATTTTTTGTTTTTATTTTAAACAATTAGTAAAAATATTTACAAATATTTACAAAATACAATATGTACAAATAAATGGTAAAATTGCACAAACTACCACAGAAAACCAACTTTTCCACCGTAACTCAAAAAATTATGAAATCACAGCCATTTTAAAGATAATTTAATTTAGAATACAATGCAAGTAAGTTTGGTTCAATTTAAGTTCATATGGAGCCGAAATTGATCATTCAATTATTGCTTAGTGGCTTTTTCCAAGTGTGGTTGCTTTTATTCTGTACATGATTTGATTGTGCAATTATTTTTATTAATTAGGAAACATTTTTATTTACAACTTTTGTTTTAAAAACTATTTTGTTTGAGGTCAATTTATGTACAAATAAAATAGTGTAGTATACAAATATACACAACACATTTTTTTGGATTTTGTGATTAAGGACCCTATCTCTCCCTACGTTATCTGGTCGATCAGGTCAAGACTTGACCTTCTCTCGGGGTTCGGGTCAGTCTGTATCTATTACATAGATACATTCTTCCTTTTTTATTTTATTTTTGTTATTTTTCCTTTCTTTCTTTATTTATTTTAAGTTAAAATGGTAAGAAGTGTACAATATTTACACACAGATGCAAGTTTGTAAGAATATGGAGTTAATATTTTATACATGTGTTTTATAAGGGATTTTAAGCTAAAATAAATGAATAAAGATGATGAAATGCAGATTCATAAGAAAGACACATAGATTCAAACACCACATATCACTAGCCAATCCACTGACTATTCCACTGACTCTACCAAAAATACCATAAACTAGAAAATTAGAAAAATCAAAAAAATGAACCAACACTGAAATGGAAGTGTTTTGTAGAAGACTAATTGTGGAGCTTCCATTAATCAAGTTTATAAAGTATGTTCCCGATCTTCAAAGATTTATGAAAAGCTGATTATATCCTAAGAAGATGGGTAAGAAACGATCAAGAATTGAATTTCATTTAATTACTATGTCCAGTTCATTGGTGATGACTAAGAAGATCAAAAGAGACAGAGTTAAGCAGTTGATAGGGGTTAATTGTGAAACTAAGGATACTCAATTTACTCATGTTCGCATAGATGATGACTCTACTCTAAACATCCTCCCAAAGTATGTGTTTGACCAAATCAAACTCAAACTGCTCAAGAAGATTAGAATGATTGCTTAACTACTTCATCGATTCATTAAAATTCAAGAGGAATTGTTTATATTGTCATAAACTTTCAAGGTGTCAAATATAAAGTGGAGTTATTATCCTGGACATTGAGCATTGAGGAAAGTGGACTGATTCTTTGGCCGTTTTGAGGAAACCACTCTTAGACTCTACTATAGCAACTATCAGTTGTGAGACTCAAGATAAAATTTTTGAACCTGGACCAAAGTGATCAAACTCTTGAGGACACATTCCACCCTAAGACAATAGAACAATCCATCGATAGTCATTACCAAGAGGAGACAATAGAAGCAAACCCTTCCACTTCACACGATCAGAGCTCTCCTAAGGAACCATCGACTCAACATGATTGTAGGAGAGATACCTAAGAAGACGATTATCGAGAAGACCAAAACTGACATCATGAAGAAACCTTCATAGTCAAAAGGGTAATACATGATTAAAGATCAAAATTTTCCATATCCCCTTATGGAGATCTCATATGTCACCAAAGAGACCAATGTGACTCCACCCGTAGCTTGCCCCTCCACCCCTCATGCTGCCACCAAGGTGAAAGATCTTGACTTATGCAAATCCATTTTGCCAAACTTCGACGAAATAATATCATACTTTCATGATCATTATAATGATTCGACACTTGAGTCGTCACCACAAAAGCTAACTGACCAAACTAGTGTACCACCCTCAGGACTAGAATCTCAAGAAGAAGTCACATCCTATAGACGGATTACTAGTGGAGGGGAGAAGCACTCTGACCTCCCTCCTTGCTTTAGGTTCTAGTAATCTAGATAAGTATACAACTATAGAGATAGATCATTTTGAGGATTTCACTCCAGGTTTTGGTAGAGTGACTAGAGTAATTAGATATGACCAGTGGTAGACCTCTTCACCATAGTACTCATCATCCAAGGAAGAATCAGATAACCATGCGAGTGAGAACAATTTGAGTGAGCAACTGAAGACTAAAACTTGTTGTAGAACCTCTGTTGAACACTGCTATTCTTTTAAGGATGACTCCAACGATGGCTGGGAATCTTCTTCACATTGTTCAGATCCATATTTCCTCCCATCTCACTCCCGCAAGAAGGTTTGCCGAAAACCTCCTTGATCCTATGTACATTCTCCCTGATCCCATTAGTTCCCTTGTACTTCGTCTATACTTAGGCAAAGGCCTAAGTATAGAGGGGATCAATGCCTGCCCTACATATACTTATCATATCTCTTCTTGCCCTCGACCGTCGTATTTTTGCTCTATTTTATACATAGGCTGATGAGAGCCTAAATATGGGTTGGGGGGGCACTTCTAACCCACTAATTTCTTCTGTTGCACCCCTTTATACTTAGAATACACTAAATATAGGGAAGGTGAGCTCATTTGCATACATGCTTTATATTGCATTGTACTATATCATATCGTGCTTTATGTATATAATACTTACTTAATACATGATGTGAGTAATTCTTGTAAAATTTGTAAAATATGTACAATATGTAAAATACTTGTAGATATGTATAATCCTTATAATATACATACATACATATATATATATATGTATAATGTGTAAGCTCTTTAAAAAATAATAAAAAACACAAAAAAAAACAAAAAAAACAAAAAAAAATGAAAATTTCATTTGAAAAATAAACTTGCATCTCATGCATTTACACTTCATTTAGCATACCTTGCATCTGCTATGGTGAAAAGTCATTAGATCTTAAACTGAGCTGTGAGCAAAAACTGAGAATAGACTTGACTTGACCTTAATCCACTTAATTCTTATAGGAACTTTACTGAGAAGTAGGATTTAAAAGCTTCAGGCCCTAGACTTAAATTTACAAGTTCCGCATGACATTGTTCTGACTTTGACTCCTGTGTCTAAGCTGACTGCCTCATTCGGTGTACAACTTTTGAATGGAGAACTAATCTGGACACTAGCACTTCGTACTTAACTCGACTCAAACATGGTGTCGTAAGACTTTGTAGCTTCTTCTCTAGTAGTGTGGACATTTAAAGACTGAAGTTAAAGTTGAAATAAAGCTTCAGATGAGGAATAGTCTTCTAGTACTTAGCCGTTCAGTAGAGTAGGGGGCCAATACAACCACCTCATATGGTTGTTCACTCTTGTACCCAAAAATGCAAAAAAAAAGATATCCCTTCAATAAATGGGCAGGAAAAAGCCCCATAATAAATACAGAGCAAAAAAATTCAAATCCTAATTTCTTGACCACATTGGTCCATTGCTGCAAAGAGAAAACTTGGTTACACTGGCCCAGCTTGAATTAGGAGACTTAGCCACATTGTCTAGGCTTCAATTTTCTTCCCTCTTTTTCCTTTTTGATACTAGCAATACTTTAACTTATAAGGAAATACCGAATTTTTTGAGGACGAGTTACTAGATGAGGAGATTGCATGATAGTTCAACACTTCAAATGGGAAGAGCAAATATCCTTCACATATAAGAGACAATTGTTCAATATTCATGGAGTATGCTTTGGGAGGGGTGGATCTAAGATGACTTTTGAGATGAATCTGTACAGGGACATGTCGAACATAGAGACTTTTGATTTTAAAGTCCTAATTCTCACAAGAGTTCCGCCAAATTATTGATCCAAAGGTCTAGTCGAGCTCTGTTTTCACCTTTTGTTCATGATCTTGGTATGGGAATCCATGTCATTTCATTGCCTTATTCTTTACTTGATCAGGGGTGAGCACGGTTTAAGTATAAGGCATTGGTGAATATGTGACTCATCACTCAAGTAGCTGAAAATATAGCTTCGTTTCGAGTAATTAAATGCATTTAGATGTTTATAACTCATAATTAGCATACTTGCACTTGTAAATAAGTTACATAAATTAGCATTTCATATTGCATACATATTCACTTATATATATATATATATATATATAAAAACCTAAATTCACTCATTCTTAATTAATTCATACTAACTTCAAATTTATTGAAACTAGCTCCATTTTGTACATATCATTCTCCTAAAAATTACTAACATGTATATATGTGAAATAAATCCAAATCCTATCTAGAGACCAAAAGGTCATAAATGATGATATCTCTCACATATAATGTATAATTTCACTTTACTTTCTTTTGAATTAATGTACACTCAATTATCTATAAATCAAGATCAAAATAAAAAGAATCAGAGTCCATTTGTGAAACTTGGATTTTGGGACCGAATTATATATTGTACATAATCACTGGTTTTTGACTTATTATTGTATGTACATATTTAACTCATTTTTGATTTTTTTTCTTTTTCTTTCTTTATTTCATCTCATTTCTAACTAATCACATTAAAACAAATTCTTAAAAATACCAGAAAAGCTGTAAAAAAAGAAGTTCTAACTTATTTATATTGACTAAATCATTTGTAAATAACTAACTTCACTAATTATTTTTTACTTTTCTTATCTCATAATAATCCCAAAATATCAATAAAAATATACAAGTAAAAAATGATATCTTGTATTAATATAATATCAATTGAAAATTTCATAACTTGCACACATGATTTCATATGCATTTGAGTCATTCATGAGTATTGTAGATCTCTTTAATCATTTTTGCATTTGGGACCATTTTATATTCATTACTCATTTTATTGCATTTTCATGCACTGGCCAAAGGTTAACTCTACACGTGACACCTCCTCATTCACCCACCTCAATTGCCAGGTCAACCCCCCTTCTCTTCAGTCAACCATTCTTGTCCTCTTGCACCACCCATCCTGACCTTTGGATCAAACTTGATCCAATGGTCTCCATCATTTCCTCTCTTGTTCTAGCACCCTTGATCACGACCGTTGGATCTGGGAAGGTCCAACTGCCATCTTCTCATCTTCAACCTTTGGCTCCTCTCCAATCCCTCCAACTAAGCCACAACAAATCTCTCCTCTCTCCGATCCACATCACTAACCATTGGGAACCCAATCTCCACTCTCCAACATTCGAGCCTCATAATCCAGTCTCTCTCTCAACCCCATCTCCATGGTTGAAACCCAACCACCTATGGATGAAGAACTAAACCAAATCTATCCCCTTCATCCTCGATTCAATCCTCTTCCCGGTCCTCAACCCAACACCTAGTCATTACCCTCTTCCTAATCATATCTCTTTTCCCCCATAACCACCTTTATCCCCTACGACAACATTAAACCACCCAAATGCTTGAAACCTCTTTCTTCATGCTTTCCACCTCAAAAACCAATCCTAATCCCCTTCTCTTCACGTCCCTAACCATTTGCAATCAACATCTTAAACAACTCGCCCTCATCCTCATCTCATCCTTAACCCATCTGCCTATGACTCTAACTTCCTCCTTCTTCGACCAAAAATAAATCATCTTACCAGACCATCCCTTATCTTATTTCTGATAATTGAACCAGACCCCTCTCCCTATTTAAGACCATTATCAATCATCAACCAAAATTAGCAGTCGTGCTCCATCTAAATCTAGAGAAAGGGAGAGAACTAGAGGTGGTGGTAGGTGACAACAACCATCCCCTCCAGTGAAGACCCCCTTCAAGCGTGATCCGAAGTCACCCAACATATGTTGTTGTTTCTTCAGGAGATCAACCAAGCTCAATCCCTCCCACCAAATAACTCGAGCAATGACCATGAGTTGAGTTATGATCCTTCTTCTTCGACGAACTTCCCAGGTAAACTATTTTATCATTCTCTTCTCTTTCTTCTTCATCTTTTTCTCCCTTGTTTACTCCATCCATGCTACCACCTTTCCAATACATCTTCCACCTCATGAACCACCTCCAACTTTGAAGACCCCATCACATTCCCTCTCTTCTATCCACCATCTTCATCTACATCGAAATGAGAGAGAGAGAGAGACAACGATCGCGATCGGTGACAATGACCCATGAATCTCCAGTAATGGCCTCTTGTTGAGAATGATCAGCATAGCCTAGCTTTGTGATGTGGTGCTTCCAGACGTTGCTCAGTCTCGTCTGTCTCACCCACAACTGACGGGGAAGAATGGAAGCGCCATCATCCTCCAACTTGTAGGCGAACATGTCCAGGTAATCCTCTTGTTCTTCTTATTCTTCTTCTTTTCATCTTCTTCTTTCTTTGTCCCCTTCATATTGTGACTCCATTCCTTTATCCTCTATCTCCCTCTACTATTCTCAATCCTTTTATTCGTTCGAAACCCCACATTCCAACATCTATCACCACCATTTTCTCACCTCCTCACCTCCAGTTTTGTCTTGCACCTCTTTTACCTCCAGCCAATACGTTCCTGGAGAGATTGGGACCCTAATTCCCCACCCACACTACAAGGGACCCATCACGACCGTCGTCTCTTTTCTTTAACGTAGAGATAAGAACTGGTGTCTCAAGCCTTCCTCTCCTCTTGTAGGTCTCTACAACAGAAGCATCACCACTCATCAGAGCCATCAAGGAAGGAGGAGCCTCATCGAGCTTCATTAGATACAAAGGGAGGAACCCCTCCAGGAATAGCAACACCTCTCGGAAGATCGAAGAAGATTGGGGGGGGGGGGGGGTCGGGGTGCTATAGGCACTGTTGATTGTCATCCCTCTCCTCTAAGCTAATAGTTGAAAGAGGCCCCAGACCTTAGACCAGAGCCTTGAGCCTTTGTGAACCCGCATTAATCAGATGCAACCATGTGGAGGCTTGGACCCGAGCCGCCTCCATCGCCTGAGCCTAGCTGAGTCACATGTTTCACGCACGTAATCTTGGTTATTTTGAAGCCTTATGCTTCTCGAACTTCCAGAAATTACCTAGAAGCCCTAGCTACACCTGAGCTTAAGCGTATGACTTGGGAGAAATTGCATCCACACTCTCATACTTCTAGGAAATCATGCAAAAATCCTCCATCGTTGACCAAATTATGAGGAGTACTCCACCACCTTACACAAATTGCAAACAAGTCCCTCTAAGACCCTGTTTGGTAACTAGGTTGGGTTGGGTTGGAGTGACCTCCTATGAATAGTAGTCATTTGGATGGTTAGGAGGATTGGAATGAGGAATGCGATGTGATGTCGCATTGGTTTGTGATGAAATTCCAACCCAAGGGTGTAGGAAGTAAACCGGGTTACCCTGGGATAACATGGTAATCAAAAGAGTCCTGAATGTCATTTTCGAAATAAAGTTTATTTTATTTTAATTACAATTGTACCCTTGCACTATTTTATCAGTAAATTGAGTATTCGTTATCCAAATTTAGCGTTCTTGGTGTTGTTTTAAAGGTCTTTTCATCCTCTATCATTTGATACTTTAGATACTTTTGTACATAATTAAAATTTAAAAAGTTATTCATTCATCTTTGAGCCATATGTTCTCTAAAACTGATTTTATTTGTCATAAACTCGTGTAAAAATTGGAGGTATCTCTTGGGATTTAATTTGAGATTTTTTGATCATTTATTTTCTGAAAGTAATTAATCCATGAAGCTTAGGGATTGAATTAGGGTGCAAACTATTATCCTACTTATTTACTTGCATTTTTTATTTTCTCATAGCATTCATCATCATCATTCTAAAAATTCTAAAAAAATTACATTATTTTTTTATTTTTTCATTGCATTTATTTTTTCATAAAAATTATAAAAATTCATTCATCATATTTCTTCAATTCATTGCATCTTTTATTTTAAAATCCACAAAAAATTGCAAAAATCATGAAAATTGTAAAAAAAATCATATTTGAAAATCTAACACTAAGTTGTTTGAAAATTTGTTCTGGACCGTCATATTACCTCTCTGAGTTCAACATTGGGACTTACCCAAGTATACTAAACAATCGACCACATTAGCTTAATTTCATATTATTTTATGTGCGGTCATTTTTTATTGACTCATTCTTTATCACCTGCTACAAACGACACTAATTTCATCTAATTAAGAGTGGTAGAGAGCACGGTCTTCAAATGACATCGTTGCAGGGGAGGTACATGGTTCATGATTTATTTTGGGATATTTACACGCATAACCCTGAGTAGTTTCATAATTACTTCAGGAACCCTCGATAATAACGAATTATACCTAGGACCTTGAATAAGTGCTCCATTTTACACCCATAACTCTGTTAGTTTAATTCATTAACTCAAATAGATGACTGGGTTAATCTAACTAATTCACGATCTAACAACTGAAGTTAACAAAAAGTGCCTACCCTCCTCCTCTTTCTCCTCCAACACCCCCCTATGCTGCCCTTCCTCCTCCAACATGCCCCTCGTCTGCCATCAAACCTCCTCCTCCCCTTCATTCTCCAGCACACCGCCGACCTCCTCTGCCCCCTTCCTTCTCCAGCACCCCACTACGCTTCCTGCCCACTGCCTTTCCTCCCCCAGCATCCCCTTGCATCACCCTTCCTCCTCCAATGTACCCTCCCCCGCCGAACCTCCTCCTCCAACCACCCCCTCCCCCGCCGAACCTCCTCCTCCCCTTCCTCCTTCGGCACACCCCCTCCCTCAGACAACCTTCTTCTCCCCTTCCTCCTCCAACACGTCCCCGACCACCTCTTCCTCACATTCCTCCTCCAGCACCCCCCATGCATTGCCCACCCACTACCCTTCCTCCTTTAGTGTAACCCCTCCCCCTCCCCCTCCCCCCACAAATCCTCCTCCATACCCCTTCTTCCACCACCCATACACCCTCTGGCACCCTCCTCCATCCTCCTTCTAGCCCCTTCATCCACCCCCTCCAACCCCATCCATATCGGGCCTCGACGACCACTTTCTCTCCTACTGCCTCCCTCCTTTGTCTCCCTAATGCCTCTTTCTCTCCTCCCTCCATCTCAGATCCATATCTCCCATGGCCTTGCACACCCTTCCCTTCCCCTTCTCCTCCTCCTCCTCCTACTCTGTCCCTTCCTCTCGGTCGCCTCGAATCTGTGCTCTTCCACGCCACTCCCCATGTGGGCTCCTCCCACGACCTAGTCATGGTGTTGTACGAGTATCGCAGATGTGCCATCATCCTCAACTAACTCTCCTTCTCTGCCTGCTCCTTCGACAAGCTCCAGGGTGCTTCCCATACCCTTGGTGGGCTACCCCCTCTAACTAGTGGGCACTGCCTGATGCGATCGCGGATCTCAACCAACCAACGGTCACCTAGAGTGAGAATGGGGAAGAGAAGGAGAAGATATAATTCACAAATAAGATTGAGCATTAGGGATATTTTTATCTATTTTTTAATGTAAATAGACAAATATAACAGACAAAAAACAGAACATAAGACATGGTCATGTATGTAAGAGTTAAGCATTATTCAACATTTCTCATGTAATTATGAATTGTCAATGGTTCCTAAGGTAATTAGGAAACTACTCAGGATTATGGGTGTAAATATCCCATTGATTTTTAGACAACTTAGAGCAGAGGTTTTCTACCCGGGTAGTCTAACCCTCAATTTTTCTTGTACTCATTTTCTCTATTTGTTTTTCTAAGAAGTTTTATTATATATTTTTGTGTATCTCGCTAATATAAATATCTTTTCCTATGTGATGGACCCATGGACTTGGAGAGGCTTTCTCAAAGGCCGATGCAACTCGAGGAGACCGGAGGCAGCCGATTCTATGGACTGAGCCTTTTGAGGAGACACGAAGAAAATTTTTTATTTTTGTAGAGGAAGCTTAGATTAGGATTTATTTTATTTTTGGAACATTCATTTTTGTAACTAATTTACAATAACTGTCAATTTTCAGTGGTCTTCATTTGAAACTCGCACGTGTACTCAGATATTGAAGACTTGGTCTATTGGGTCCATTTTATTTGTAGTGCTTAACGTAGATCTTAGACTGCACCGCGACTATTACAGCTACTAGGATTTATTTATCACGTCCGTAGTCTAGGAGCACACTTCACTCTTAATATACGCACTAGAGCTGGAAATTAACTTGTTCATTACTTTCTAATAGAACTATCTGTCTAGGAGTAGTTTTCTATTGCATCATATAGTGTAAAATTCAATTCTATTTAGCACTATGTAGACCTGATTTTAATAGTTGTGATCACTTGCTTAAATTTAGATATCAAAACACGCCTATTATTCCGTCTAGATTTCCTTTATCCTACGTGATAAAACACTAAGAGAGAGAGAGAGAGGAGATGAGAAATCTGATGCAAACTAGAAAACAATGATGCATGCTCAAGTAAGAAGACCTACATTGATCCTCATTATCTCCATGCAGGACACATTGCAAAATTGAAAATTTTTTAACTAAATGAACATGCAAATTAGAAAAACCGCACCTATCATAAAGTTCTATTAGCGAGAAAGAATTTATTTCAATTTGACTAAGTAGAATGATCTAAGGTGTGTATTATTTAGAAGTGTGGTGTGGACCTATGGGTTACGAGCGCAAGCAAGTAAAGGACCTAAGTAAAAATCTCTATGAGCCGCTATGTACAGGTCCTAAGTCTACGTCAATCAAAAATCACAACCATGAGGGCCCCGACCACACGGGGTGGAAACAGACCCGGTGTCTAATCTTGATAAAAACGTGAGATTTTAATCGAAATCTGCTAGAAATGAGCAATTACATTATAAATTAATATAAAAATGAATAATGCGAGTCCAAAAATAAGAGTTGTATTCTTGGTGCTTTAGCAATCGGCTTACTCCACAGATAGCTGACCTCTGATACACTAGAGTTGTTCGAACATCAAAGTAGTCACTCTAGTCCACCAGGCCCTCGCATAAAAAGAGAAAGTTTATGTCATAGAGATAATCACGATGTATACAAAAATAACGAATAAAATAAATAAAGAAAAATATGCACAAAAATGAAGAGAATTAATTACAAGAAGGTCTTAGGGATCAAACTACCTGAGACATTGGAAAATCTAACACTAAGTTTTCTAAACTGATCCTAAGCCGTTTGCTTGCGTCAACGGCACCATTTGATGACTCTAGATCTACCCTTAGTTAAGATGTCAATGTTGTAGTCGAGAAATTAGAGATTAATCAAAATAAATCATATGAATGATATTAAAAAAAACAAAGTATGGTTTTATATATTTTTGACCTGGGTAAACGCCAAGGTTGATTCACCGAAGCAAAGTAATGAGGCTTGAGTTCGATTTATCAAACTTGCTGCATGGTTTTCAAAAGAGGATTATTTTTGGTTTTTTTTAATGCAAAAGAAATATGAGTGCAATGCTAAACGCAAAGTAATCTGGGTTTTAAGGAGAATCAATACAACTTAGCTAAATAATATTTAATACAAAAATTATCCAAATGAGCAAGTTATATTTTTCCTGTAAACTTAGTTCAACGAAGAATGCAAAACATAATTTTTGTATTTTTATGGAATGATAAGCATGCATGAAAAATCAATGATATATTTGGGGTTTTCTACCATTTGATGCAAAAAGAATGCAAAATTAATGAAATTTGAACTGTAATGAAAATAATAGAAAACACGCTTACTTTAATTTTTTAACATTTTTTGAGGTTATTTGATTTTATGAATTTTGAAGCAAACAGAGTGATTTCTAATAATTAATTTCTAATTAATTCATAAAATCAATTCAAGCCATAATAAAATTAATCCAAACAGATAGTTAAATTATCAATCTAGAAAACTTGAAATCTGGGCAAATATGGATTGGTGGACCGAATTAAAAAAACATTAATTAGTCTACAATTATTCAAAATTGATCAGTGCACACAATAGAACATGGTTGAGCACATAAAATCTGATTTTGGGTATTTTTTCGAGTAAATAGTGATTCAATATCAATATCAGACTCTAATTGGGTAATAGCACTGATCTTCAATAAAGTAATCCAGGAAATTACGATAAAGATCAGCAAAATCTAAATAAAAGCTTATCTTGTAGAGAAAAAGTTGATAACCATCATGCTGCTATTAGAATTTGCAAATAGAGAGAAATGAATGTCGTAATCTGTGCTCTAACATGAGGTTCTTTCTGCAAATAGCTGGAAAAAAACGAATAAAATTCGAAACACTCTTCAGAGGGGTATAGTTTTTGAATTACCACATCATATAGGGATGCTCCTAGAATTTGGTCAATGCATGTGCTGGCACTGAAGAGATGGTGGAGATCATCTTGATTGCAATTTCCTGGATGCTTGTGGGTATAGTCGAAATGTACTCAACCACGTGAGATGTATCACGTGAGACTCGAGATGGCAGAGCAAGCAGACCTCCAGCTTTCCTCTGGATCGAGTATTCTGTAACTGATGGCTCGCCAATCAGAGCACGGCTTTGGGCGGCTGACGCTTCAAGGATAAAGTCTGCGTTGCGGTGGAGGTCAGTCGATGATAGTGCTGTTGTTGCCGAAGATTGATCCCATTGTGCTTCCTTTATTTGTTTGTTCTCCCCTTGGTGAAGAAGAACGAAATATGGGGTGCAGGTGATGTTCTTATGTTCCTCGGTGATGATGGCTCCCCCTTGACTCCGCGTGGATCAAGCTTCGGTGGGGATGGAAGGTTGGTCGCTGCTCCGTGCGCCGTGATGGAGGTGCGGCGTAGGCAAGAGGATACGAGCTCCTCGCGCACAGGTGACCGGCGGGACTCGAGTGTTTGGCCGAAGATATCGAGTTGAATGCGAAGGCTGTGGTGATGTGCTGCGTTGGTCGAACTTCTTCTGTTGAGGTCCAGCGTAACCAATGTCGGAGATGTCCAGCAGTGGATGTTCTGGTGTAATCGATGCTGCTGTAGCTTCATGTTCCTTAAACTTTTGAGAGCGGAATGGAAGGGGGGATTCTAATGGGTTCTGGATGTTGATGTGATACCTATTCCTCACTAAGGAATGAGTCCATGCAAAATCCATGCAATTTGAATCCATGCAGTTAGAGCCGTCCATGCAGTTAGAGTCGACCATACTATATTTAGTATTATACTTATTTTAGCATAGTTTGTTGCAGCCTAATGTGGCTTTGGAATAGTATATATATATATAGAGGGTGCACTTGAATTGAGGTGGCACCTTTCCTTGACTATGGAAAGGTGCCATCTTAAGCCGTCGGATGATGCGTGTGCGAATGAGATTGAAACCACTAGGTGGTTTTCGTGCCAACTAGCATTCCTATTATGGTGCTGGATTAAATTATTGCTAATTTGGTAAATTACACGTCATTGATCATTCTATATTTAAGTATATATCGAGAGACGTACAGAATTTTCCAGAAATAACGGATGAAATAAATGTCCATATTTTGAAATAACCGTTAACAATTTACAAATGCTTAAGATATTTTACAATTCTGTGTTATAAATTACAAACGCGTAACCACTAATATTCGCAAAAATGTCCAAATCTGACAAAGATTTGTATTTTTTGAGTAGATGTGTTTCCTAAAATATAAGGTGCTTTTATTATGTGCTTTTGTAATTATATTTTTTGTAAATTTCGTAATCTTTTTTCTAAACCGCATTATTTATTTTGAAACTTTTTGTAGTCTTATTTGAGAACATTCTGTTAGAGCAATGTTTGTAAACTGTGATACTTTTTTTGTAAAATCTGTTTCTGTTTTGTAAAATTCATGTGATGTTCGTAAAATAGATTGCTTATTATTAATGTATAAATTATTTTATATGTCCATCCAATATGTTTCCCAACGTCGTGGGTCCATCAAAATTCGTCAGCCATTGTAAACTTTGTGCATATTTTGTAAAATCCACGCTCACATTGTAAAATTTTTATGCTGATCTGCAAAATATAAAGTGAATCAGTAATATTCAATTAGACGCATGGAAGTAACTGTAAGAAAATATCAGACAATTGTGTAATAACTGAGTTAAATGTAAAACATACTTTACAATTGTAAAATATGTTAATGAAATGATGTAGCTATGTACCACGAGTCTTCACTTTGAGCGAGTGTTGGTCATGCGTTTGAGTGAACGTAAAACTTTATAAACAGAATGTAAAATAAAGTATATGAAAGTGAAATATGTACTATTTATTTAACATGGATAGCACATAAATATAAAACTTTGTGAAAAAATGTAACATGGATATTCAGATTGGTCCAAAAAATGTATATATCAGGAACAAGTATACCATAAATGAAAGAATTAAAGTAGCACAAACGAAACTAAAAATAACATATTTTTTAAATGCAATACATAAAGTAACCGAGAAATCGTCCTCATCATTTAAAACTTGACATTAAAAGGTATCAAAATATATAAAGATTGTAATGGAAAAAATAAAGATTTCCAGTAGCGAGACGATTCTTCCTCTCTTCTTTTTCCTCTTCTACACCCACTCTCTCTCTCCTCGATTCATCTTCTTCCGATCACAGAATCACCAAACAAATCACACTTTCACGGATAAATCACAAGTTGCGAACGCAACGGTGATTTTTCTTGAATTTTTTGGCGAACTTTCATCAACCGATTAATCACTTATTCACGCACCCTAAACAAATGCATGCAAAACAGGGGATTTTGTGAAATCCCCTGTTCTGCCCTCCCCCACATCTCCCTCTGCCTCGACGACTTGGTCGTGTGTCGGCCTACCTCTCGCCGTCGCCACGCCACCTCCTTGCCTTCAGTCGCACACCACCAAGTCGCAGCCACCAGCTTGGCCGCACCGACCTCCACCTCATCTCCTTGCGGCTGCACCATAGCCTGCGCGTGGGGCTCTCGATCGTGAGCGCCACTATTTTTAGTATGGTGGTTTTAGTAATTAATTGAATACGCTATTATATAGCATGAAATCCGGGATTCAAATTGAAAGAGAGAGACATGTTACTAAATTTGGCATATAGACTCCGATTAGATAAGTGGTTTTGGGAGAGAATTAGTGGTTTTGATGAGGGACGTTGATCATTATCGGACGGCTAAACAGAGGTGTCGCACCATCTTTGTAGAAAGGTGCCACCTCAATTCAAGTTTTCCCTATATATATATATATATATATATATATATATATATATATATATATAGGCATCTTCCCATCAATGAAAGCATCAAGTTTGAAGTTCTTCCGTTATCTCTCTACGTGTGTGATATTCTTCCCCCCTACGTCGTGTGTTGTTCATATTCCCATCTCCCAAATTTCTTCATCTTCCAACATCCGTATCAGAGCCACTTCCATAGCAATCGTCACCAGAGAATCATCATGGGCATAACAATTGAGTCGTACAATCCAGTACCCTCAGTTGACGAACACGAACTACACCAGTTGGGTGATCCGTGTTCAAGCCATTATGGAGGATCAAGCCGTCTGGGAGGCGGTCGAGCTGACAGAGGGAGCCCAAGTCGACGTTCGACTTGACAAGAAGGCGAAGATGCATCTCTTCCAAGCGCTTCCGGAGGACCTCCTCATGTTGGTGGCGAAGAAGACGACGACGAAGGAAGTTTGAGATTGCCTCAAGACGAGGTTCGTCGGTGTGGAACGAGTACGGGACGCACGATTACAGACGTTGAAGCGGGAGTTCGATGTCATGCGGATGAGCGATGGAGAATTCCTCGACCAATACATTGGTCGTATAACTGCCATTTCTGTTAGGTACGCAAGCCTTGGTGAGACAATGATGGATCTTATGCTCATAAAAAAGTTGTTCGACACGATGCCAGAATGGTTTATCAATGTGATAGCCCACATCGAGCAATTTTGCAGTCTCAAAACCTTGGTTTTTGA
Organism: Ottelia alismoides; assembly: GCA_037367405.1. Lineage (NCBI taxonomy): Eukaryota > Viridiplantae > Streptophyta > Magnoliopsida > Alismatales > Hydrocharitaceae > Ottelia > Ottelia alismoides. The sequence continues at coordinate 803,508 of JAZKJV010006381.1, forward strand.
GGAGGCCGTCGACCGACTTAAAGCCTTTGAGGAGCGCACATGGAGGAAGAACACTAACGCAGGTGGAAGCACAGACGGGCAACTACTTCTCACTCAGACCGAGTGGGAGGCACAATCTAAGAAGACCGGAGGAGATTTGTCGAAGAACAAGGCTCCCGCAGATGGCGGGAACCGCGGTCGTAGAGGTCGTGGACGTGGCAGAGGAGGCTACAAAGGTGGTCGTGGAGGACCGCATAAAGATGAGTCAAGTGGCTCTAATGGTGGTGGTCGTGACAAGAGTCACATTCGGTGCTATAACTGCAACGACATGGGACATTACTCGACGAATTGTCGAGCCCCGAGGAAGAAGGAGGAAGCAAACTTTGCACATACTGAGGACGTTGAACCAACACTTCTTTTAGCGGTCTCTGATGAGACTTTACTGGTTGAAGAAGAACGGCAGGAGGTCATGATGTTGAATGAGGAGAAGGTGTGGCCGGAGTTGCATGCTACCGAGCATGTTGAGAGACCAACAGATGTATGGTACCTCGACAACGGCGCTAGCAACCACATGACCGGTGATGAAGCTAACTTCCACGAGTTGGATAAAGCAATCACCGGAAGCATCAGATTTGGCGACGGCTCAACAGTGCAGATCAAGGGGAAGGGTCAATTCTCTTAACATGCAAGAATGGTGATCAGTGGCTTTTTCAAGAGGTACTTTTTATCCCTAGACTTCATAGTAATCTAATAATACTTGGTCAACTCACTGAGTTTGGGCACCAAGTGCTTATGGATGAGGATACGCTTAAAGTATCGGTCACGAACACCTCTCGCTTGATCATAAAAGTGAAGCAAACACAAAACTGTCTCTACCGCATCGAGCTACAACTGGCGAGGCCAATTTCATTATTAGCAATCCTTGATGATCCTGCATGGTTGTGTCATGCTCGCCTTGGCCACATCAATTTTCAAGCATTGAAGATGCTTTCCAGCAAAGGATTGGTGGCAGGTGTGTCGCTGATTACACATCCTGACCAGGTGTGTCGGACGTGTCTGGCAACAAAGCAGACAAGATTGGCATTCCCCATAGTAGCCAAGTACCAAGCGCAGAAGCCACTTGGACTTCTACACATTGATTTGTGTGGACCGATAACGCCATCAACTCTAGGTGGTAATCACTATTTCATGTTAATTGTTGATGACTACTATCGGTAGATGTGGTTGCATGTGCTCAAAACAAAGGAGTAAGCATGTTCAGCATTCATGAAGACCAAGTTGCTAGCAGAGAACACGAGTGATTGTCGTGTTAAGGCTATCTGATCTGACCGCGGAGGCGAGTTCTTATCAAGCGAGTTCGCAAAGGTGTGTGAGCAGGCAGGAATCGAGCGTCACTTCACCGCACCATATGCACCGCAGCAAAATGGTGTGGTGGAGCGACGTAATCGTACGGTGATGGACATGGCGCGCTCACTTCTCAAAAGCATGAGCATGCCAGGCAGATTTTGGGGGGAGGCAGTGCGGCATGCCGTCTATCTCCTCAATCATCTCCCAACCAAAGTGATGGGTGATCGCACTCCGTTCGAGGTGTGGACGGGAAAGAAGCTGCATCTGGCACATGTTTGTGTGTTCGGCTGCATGGCACATGCTAAGGTGACCATGCCAAACCTCAAGAAGCTCGATGATCGCAGTCAACCGATGGTGTACTTGGGTGTCGAAGAAGGTTGCAAGGCCCACCGCCTACTGGACCCACATCGAGGAAAAATCCATGTAAGTAGTGATGTTATATTTGAAGAAAATGTGGAGTGGAAATGGTTTGTTGATGTGGAAAGTAGTCGATCACCCAATTTTGTGATTGAGGAGGACGTCAACCCCGAGCAGTTTGAAGTCTGCTCAGCTCCATTGTTGGTTACTTCGGCAAATGAGCCAACACCAATACTCGAACCATATACACCGACCTCTCCAATAGGTGTTGCATCAAGCTCATCGTCAACACCCACTAGCATCAGGAATACTCCACAGGTCATGCCATCCACGACAGAAGATGTTGACCAGGGTAGGCACTCACCTACACTTTGGTCAGGAGGACAAGTCGACAGCAACAACGCACCTATCCGTTATAGATCCATGAATGACATCATGCGCGATGCTCCGCACATGGATCTAACAGAAGAGGAAGCAATGCTCACGGAGACGGAGGAACCTTCATGCTTCCAGGAGGATGTTGGTCATCCAGCATGGGATGAAGCCATGGCCCAAGAGATTGAAGCCATCGAAAAAAATGCGATGCGGTCACTCACCATGTTACCGGCGGGACATAAAGCCATAGGGCTTAAATGGGTGTGCAAACTCAAAAAGAACTCAGATGGCGAAGTTATCAAATACAAGGCCCGCCTTGTTGCAAAAGGGTATGTTCAACAACAAGTCATTGACTTCGAAGAAGTCTTTGCTCCGGTTGCTTGCCTTGATACAGTACGTGTCATTTTAGCCATCGCAGCCAACCGAGGTTGGCAAGTTCATCACCTTGACGTCAAATCAGCATTCTTGAATGGTGAACTCGAAGAAGAAGTTTATGTAACCCAGCCTGAGGGGTTCATAGTGAAAGGAAAAGAGCATATGGTGCTCAAGACAAGCAAAGCACTCTATGGGCTACGACAGGCACCACGCGAATGCCACATGCGCCGTGATAAAAGCTTACAGCAGCTCGGATTCACAAGATGTACTCAAGAGAAAGCCGTATACAGAAGGGGTGAGGCCACGATAGGCATCATCGTCGGAATTTATGTCGATGACTTGATTGTCACAGGAGAGGATCCGGAGGCAATTGCAAACTTCGAGAAGCAGATGATGAGAGAGTTTGAGATGGGCGATCTCGGCTTACTCACATACTACCTCGGACTTGAGGTGGAACAAGGAGACGGTAGCATCTCACTCAAGCAAACATCCTATTCTAAGAAGATATTAAATGAATTTAACATGTCTGATTGTAATCCTTGTAAGATTCCCATAGAGCCAAGATCCCATCTGCACAAGGATCCAGAAGGACAACCTATTGATGCCACCTACTACCGTCGTGTCATCAGGTGTTTGCGTTATCTTCTTCACACCAGGCCAGATCTCTCCTACATTGTTGGTGTGGCGAGTCGATTCATGGAGAAGCCTACAATGATGCATCACAAGGTTGTGAAGCAAATTCTCAGGTATCTTAAAGGCACCATCGATTTCGGACTTGTCTACAAGAAAGGAGGCGAGGAAGAAGTAATCATAGGCTATACATATAGTGATCTGGCTGGTGATATGGATGATCGAAAGAGCACAGGTGGCATGGCATTCTACATCAACCACTGTCTTGTTTCATGGAACTCACAGAAACAAAAGACAGTAGCTCTTTCATCATGCGAGTCTGAGTTCATGGTGGCAATTGCGGCAGCATGCCAAGCGCTCTGGCTTAGAGCATTATTGGTTGAACTGGTCGGAACAGAATCAAGGATGGTGAAGATTTTCGTTGACAACAAGTCTGTGATAGCTCTTATGAAAAATCCGGTCTTTCATGGACGAAGTAAACACATCGACACAAAATGTGACTTCATTCATGACTGTGTCGAAAGAAGGTTGATTAGCGTCGAGTTCATTTGCACCGAAGACCAACGGGCCGATGCGTTGACAAAGGCACTACCGATAGCAAGATTGGCGACTATGCGTCATTTGCTTGGTGTTCGCGATCTTGGGATATGCCAGGACTAAGGGGGAGAATGTGATACCTATTCCTGGCTAAGGAAGAGTCCATGCAAAATCCATGCAATTTGAATCCATGCAGTTAGAGCCGTCCATACAGTTAGAGTCTTCCAGGCTATCTTTGGTATTATACTTATTTTAGCATAGTTTGTTGCAGCCATATGTGTCTTTGGAATAGTATATATATAGGCATCTTCCCATCAATGAAAGCATCAAGTTCGAAGTTCTTCCATTATCTCTCTACGTGTGTGATATTCTTCCCCTCTACGTCGTGTGTTGTTTATATTCCCATCTCCCAAATTTCTTCATTCCAACAGTTGACTCCCTCCCCGACTTCTTGTTGCCGGTTGTTTAGTAGGAGAGAACATGATGGAGCTCCGGTACAGGAGATGTATGTTCTCTTTGTGTCCATTTGAGTTATATCCTGTTGTAATGGCGCGACTATGATGAAATCGAATGGAGGAGCGCGGGGGAAGAGCTCTCGAGAAAGAACTACTACAGTTTCTGATTGAGGGTTAGGATAGGCATAACTGCTTGTCCTCTTCATTGCTCTGCGAGGAATGGCGGAGCTCAAGCAAAGCTCGGTTGGTCATTAGTGATGGAACAGTGAACAGAGCTCCTGATCAGAGATGGAGTGTTGGCTTTGAAGGGTGAATGGATGCGCAAAGATAGAAGAAGAAATGGAGAGGGAGGAAGGTGAAGGTGAGATCTTCGTGTCGGATTTGGAGTTTCAAGAACGAATGAAGAAAGGAAGATTTTGGTTAAGAACATGGAATGTAGGAGAGAAATAAGGCCAAAAATAAAGCTAACAGACAGAAAAAAGAAGTTAGAAAGAAGGAATTTTACCTGGGAGTTTCTCCCAATGGGGAGTTGTGCTTGGAGGAATGCAGTGATCTCGCCTCGAGGTCTCGGCGAAATGGACAAGCTCAGCAACAGAGGAAGGTTCCAACCATAATAAGGAGTAGTGAGACTCCTTGGATCTCGTCTTGAGCAAGAGGAGGTCGTCGTTGCTCGACCTTGAAGTTCCTCAGCAGTCACAAGAGAAACGGGGGATGGGCTTATTTTTCTCTCACTAAGGGCGGATAATTTGGAAGTTGGGTATTCGTGGTTTTGTTTGGGTTTGTAGAGGTGGAAGGAGTGGAAGGCAGTTGGTTTGAGTCGTGGTTGTTGATGGTTGGTGAAGAGGGCGAGTGGGTTGGAAGGGAGAAGATTTGGAGGGTGTGGTTGTGTTTAGAGAGAACATGGGGAGAGAACAGTGTGTTGACCTCGGCTCACATCTGAGGGAATGTGATTGGCCTACAAGTATGAAAGGCGTAGAAGGTTGAGGTGGATAATTTGGGTGGAGTCCTAGAGAATGCTGACCACTCTGAAAAAACGGAGAAGAAATTAGAAAAGAAAAATAAGTAAAACTCAAAATAAAATGTGGCTAACATAAAAGTTGTAAATCTAAATAAGATCTACAATTTCAATTAAGGACTCGGAATGAAAAGAAGAAATATGTACACGACGCAAATTTTGAAGGCAAGACCAATTTTTGAATGTTTTATTTTCTTTGAAATTTGATAAAAAAACTATTTACAAAAGAAAATACATCAAAATAATAAAAATAATTTATATACAAAATTTTTAGTAATAAAGAAAAGATGATATAAAAATCAAGAAAGAAAACATATACATTATATACAAAGTCACCATGCATCAATTTCTTTGATTTTAATCTTTTTTGAATGTTTATTTCAATATATTTTATTAAAACATCAAAGAAAGAAAAGAAATGAAAAATAACTAAGCTAAAAAGTATTAATTATTTACAAGAAATGATAAATCAAAGTACTTAATATTTGCAACGTATAATTAGGTCCCAAAATCGATATTTTACAAATGAGCTCTGATTTTAATGAAAATACTTACATTGGATAGATAATTTTATAATTTGAATTTTGAAAGTGAGTTGGTGAATTTAAAGTTCATATAAAACAATATATTCAATTGAGAAATTGAACTTTACGGTTTTTTGTTCAAGATCTATGAGTATTTATCCAAGGAATTATTTTGTATTTTTGTATTTTTATACATATTTTTATACATGTTAGAAAATGGATTAAATAAAAAAAGAGTCCGTAATATTTATTAATAACCAATGAAGTTTGAAGTGTTTACATGTAAATATATACAACAAATTTAACTCTTTATTTTTTATGGTTTTTATTTTAAATTACTTCATTGATTTATTTACAAGATTAACATACATTATTAGTACATTTTAATTTCAATTACTATTTATTAATTTATTGAATTTAGATGTATTTATTTCGTATTTTATTTAGGAATTCAAGCTAAAATTAAGACACTAAGATGATGAATCACATGCTCATCACCCGCATAAGCAACTTGGGTTAGTGGAAGACCCCAACGGGTCAGGTTGAAAGCATGAGTCGGGAGACTCTGGTTATAGTTTTTACCCAGGAGGAATTCCAAGTTAAATACATATGAACTATGGATTGATTGATTATCTTGTGACTATAAGTGCTAGATATCGATGTGGTTTATTGAGTTTATTATTTGCAGTGATATAGGTAACAAAGTCCAATCCACCCACACCCATGAGCCGGTGTTCGGGAAAACAAACACCTTAATGGTTGGAAAGCATGTATGCTCGATTTTACAACTAGGGTTGCTCTACTAAACTGGAGTCTAACCCCTTTAGACTTCCATCTTCTTTCAACACTGAAATTACCTAAATCTATCATTAACAAAATTGATAAAATTAGGTGTGACTTCTTATGAAATGCCAACAAGAAGGGCAATCACAAACACCTTGTTGCCTGGTAGAAAATTTTTCGACCAAAAGTAAACGACAGGTGGGCCAATTTAGACTCTCTCAATAACGATATGTTACCAAATAAGTTCCTAAATATTATGGAAGGAAAAAACCTAACAAAAAGTCTTTTGCAATCTATTTATTTTAGGAGAGACTCAATTGTCTGGCGAGCCATTAAATTGGGCTCCAAATGTCGAAGGAAGGCCCCTTACAAACACATAAACTCTGGAAACAACTTCCTATTTTGGCTTGACTCATTCGATGGTGGTCCAGTACTTAAAGATAGATTTTCAGAATTATGACAATATTTTAGAAATAAAAAGATATCTGGATATCATCGATAAATAAGCTTCCATCATCAAAAAAACTTGTTATCCAGCCTACAGTCTAGAGTAACTCTAAGACTTTGGATTAAAATTAACCAACTTAGAGATGATTCTACAAAATCAACTAATCAATGAGGATGATGATATAATTTTTCTGACAAAAAAATTAGGGACCTAATACAAACAAACAATTGTATAACCTCTTTAACCATGGATGTGTAATCTAATCCTTTAACTCCCTACTCTTCCTTTTTCCTTTGGCTAATTTTTCTTGACAAACATGAGATCCAAGATTGGTTACACAAATGTTATTTGTCTTGGGTCAATAGATATCATTTTTGCAAAAAGTACGAAGAAAGCATGATTCTTATCCTTCATAATTGCCCAGTTTCAAAATTGATTTTTGTAAGGATGGGATTGCCATCAAATTTCTATAATTACAAGAGATTCTTTGATAAAAATTTATCCAAGATTGAATGCGCTCAAACTATGATCCTAGTCAAAAATGTAATTTCTTAACTTGATGAAATTTAGGATATATGCATTTATTGGCCAAATTCATCTCAAAACCAAAAGAGATCATCACATGATGAAATTTGAAATACCATTGTCTTGAAGCATGTTTGAGTCCATAGATGGATTTCTCGAGTTTGCAAATCATATTCTTTGGGTCTCCCAAAATAAAGTTTTCTGGTTGCACCATATATATTATTTCCTCAATGTCGCCATTGAGAAATATTGTCTTTGCATCCATCTGATGTAATTCTAAATTAAAGAATGCAATTAATGCCATTATAATCCTGAAAGAATCTTTCGAAGAAACTGGAGAGAAAGTCTCTTTATAATCAATGCCTTCTTTTTGTGTAAATCCTTTTGCAACAAGACGAGCTTTGTATCTTTCCACATCACCTTTTGAATCCCTATTGATTTTAAATATCCATTTGCAACCAATGGATTTCACACCTTCAGGTAATGGAACAAGTTCCCACACAATGTTATCATTTATGGATTTAATTTCCCCATTCATGGCATATATCCATTTTAGAGAGTTAACATTTTACATGGCTTGATGAAAGGTAATTGGATCATCTTCCATCACTCCAATGTCTACATCTTGTTCTTAGAGAAATACAATATACTCACATGATATTGCACTTCTTCTCTCTTTAGAAGATCTTCTTAATGGCAAAGATTCATAAGGTGTTGATGTTTGTTCCTCTATAATTTAATTTTGGGTTGATTCGGTAACATTATTTTGAATATTTGTGTCATCAGAAATGATAGGAATGCCATCCTTATCAATTCTAACTACACCTAAGAGAATGTCAACATATCCCTCTTCAAAGACAAAGTCTTTACCTTTTTCTCCCCTCGCAAACTCAACATCCTCAAAAAATCTAGCATTACCAGACTCAAAAATAGACTTAATTGTGGGATCATAAAATTTGTACCCCCTTGATCTTTTAGAGTATCCAATAAAGTAACAACCAATTGTTCTTGCATCCAGTTTCCTTTTATTAGGCTTGTAAGGCCTTGCCTCAGCTGGACATCCCCAAATATGAAAATGATTTAGACCAGGCTTCCTACTCGTCCAAAGTTCATATGGTGTTTTATTAGTTGTCTTAGTTGGACCTCTATTTAATATATATGTTGCAGTCTTGAGTGCTACTCCTCAAAGAGACTCTGGCAAGGTAGAATGACAAATCATGCTCCTCACCATGTCTTTAAGTGTTCTATTTCATCTTTCAGCTACACCATTCATGGTCGGTGACCCTGGCATGGTATACATGGAATGATACCGCATTCTTCGATGTATCTTACAAAAGGTCCTAGACGTTGTTCACCTGAACCGTCATATCTACCGTAGTATTCACTACCACGGTCAGATCTAACAGTTTTAATCTTTTTACCGAGTTGATTTCAACTTTGGCCTTAAAATTTTTGAACACATCCAAGGATTGAGATTTTTCATGAATGAGATATATGTAGCCATATCTAGAAAAATCGGTCTATGAACGTTATAAAATATTATTGTCCATTCCAAGCAACTGTAGGGAATGGACCACAAATATCTGTATGTATAAGTTATAACACGTCTAATGACTTATTGGCTTCAAATCTCATTCTGTTGATTTGTTTTCATTTTATACAGTTCACACACACATCAAAATCTATGAAATCTAAGGAACATAGAATTTCAGTTGACACAAGCCTTTCTATCCTTGACTTGGATATGTGCCCTAATTGTTTGTGCCATAATGATACTGAACTCATATCTATAATTTTTCTTTTCGTACCTCATGTAGTAGAAAGAAAGGATTCACTATAAGAGGCAACATTATTGAAGCAATAAAAACGATCAAATTCAGATAAGAAACCAGAACCAATAAGGATAGAATTATGAAATAAACTAAGTTTTCCATTACCAAAAGAAATAGAGTAATCAGACTTGTCCAAAAGGTAAACTGAAATTAAATTTCTACAAAAAGAAGGAGCAACAAAAGTTCTATCTAGATCAAGATAAAAGCCACTCTTCATCAACAATCTGAATTTTCCTATTGCTTCGACATCTATTGATTCGCTATTCCCCACGTAGAGGTACTTTTCAGCTTGATTGGGTTTTCGGTAGCTCAGGCAGTCTTGCATGGAGACACTAACATGGGTAGTAGCTCCAAAATCCAGCCATCAAGTGTGCTATGGTACCGAAGTCAAATTAATTTCCGAACAAATAAAACTATGAAGCGTACCTTTCTTAGCACGTCAAGCATGATAATTTGTGCACGGCTTCTTTATGTATCCTTCAGCTCCACAAAATAAACAACCCGTAGCGGATGGTTCCTTATTTTGTTGTTCCTTATGAGGTACTGTGACTGTAGTTTCCTTTTCCTTCTTCCTTTTCTTGCCCTTTCTCTTAGAGGTGGAGGCAAGATGAGCACTTTCTGTCTTATCTTGCTTCAGTCGTTCCTCTTCCTGAACACAGTATGAGATGAGCTCATTCAGAGACCAAGTCTCTTTCTGATAGTTATAGCTCACCTTAAACTGATTGAATGAAGGAGGAAGAGATATCAGAATCAAAATGCACCAATAAGTCCTCAGAGAGTTCAAGTTTGTGTGCTGCTAACTTAGAAGAAAGATGAGACATCTCCATAATGTACTCCCTGATGTTACCTTTTCCCTTATATCCCATTGAAATCAGATTATCCAAGAGTGTACCAATTTCACACTTTTCATTCTTGGTAAATCATTTTTCATTATCAGCAAGGAATTCTTTAACAGTATTTATTTTCTCATACATAGTGCCCCTTAATGCTTTCGGAATAGCTCTTTTCATTATCATCATGCACATGCGATTTGATTTCTCCTACTTTTCTTTATCCCTCTTTTCATTAGAGGTACTCTTATGCGTAAGTGGTGGAGGAGAGTCAGTCCTTATCGCAAGGTCGAGATCCATGACCCCGAGAACTGTCAACAAGCTCTCCTGCCATGACTTAAAGTTGAAACCATTTAACATTGGAATCGAGTTGATGATAGCAATTATGTTGGTGGAATTCCTATCTGAAAATAACAAAATGCTCACATAGCTGCAATAAAGTCAAAATATTAAATATAGGTGAAATCCCATCTGAAGATACCTACCACTCAATTACAGCTTTATCTTTGGATAAAATATAACTTGTGAGTGATATCTTGACGTAGTAATAAACATTGATGATAATAATGTGCCAAATAGAAATTTAACTTTGTGTGGATTTAATATTTGCACAATAACCAAACAATCATCACATATTTAAAACTACAACTGTATACATAATTTTGATGGATAATAATTTTCCATTGGGTAAATATTTATCCATATGAATTAATGATACATAACTATTCATATTTCGTCACACATTAATTTTAACAACATCAACCACTTTAGTGACATATTGTTTAGATAAATCTATATCGAAATATGTAAAAATCCATCCCTATATTCAAAACCATTGTTAAATTTTAACAACGAAAATGTCCTAATGAGAAACTGTGGGCCCATAACCTATTGTAATGTCTTAACTTGATGGGTATTACCAGAGGCTAACATCACAATAGTAATATGACATATAAAGATGCGCCAAACATGGACATATATTCTAATTTAATCAACGAAATTTGAAATGATTCCAAATGAAATAACAGAATCCGTATATATGAAAGAAATCCATACCTGATAGTGATGCAACCATCGAGGGAAACAATGAGATGGACTTCCAAAGAAAAAACCCCCTTTCCAAAAGACTGTCTTCTCTAATACCTTCTCACAAAGAGCAAAAAGGAATCAAGAGAGATGAGCATCTATAACTTCCCCTTTTGACCATTTCAAAATAGTGAGAAGATAGTAGGTTATCTTTAGGGACCATGACCATTTCTATAATTACCTTGAGAATTTTCGAATCTACCCATCATAGATTTGGAAATTCTCTCTTGGTCTCTACAAAATTAATCCACATGTAATTAAAATATACACTTATGCCCAAAGTAAATTCCTAACTTTATTTGATCACTTTCTTTATTAGATCATGAATAAATTGACAGTAACTGATTACAAATATATATACACATATAAGTCCATCGTTGGATGTTAATTCCAACAATAAATGCTATTATCCGGTGATTCATATGGAAGGAAAGATGTAGCCGTGCATACGAGGGAAATAAAATCTCGATCGAGACGCTTCTAGATGGCTTAGAATAAACATCTTTGGTTACATGTCTCTAATGCATAAGATTTTTTATCCGAGAGACTTTTGTTGCTTCTTGCAGACTTCAAATCTCCACCACAAGTGTTGCCTGATGAGAATTCTAATCTCCTGCTAAAAACTATAGCTCAATGTGATTTGGATCACTGAAGCTATACTTTTGTTATGGATTAACTAAAAAAATTGTTGTTAGTCTTGGTTTTTGCTGGTTGGTCAATGCGGTCCTCGAAAAATAGAGGCCTATGCTTGGATACCCTTTTGTGAATGTAACTCTTAATTTTGTCTTCTTAGACCCCTCAAAAACGGTATGTCCCTTTTCTTGGTTTGCACTCTATGCGATGTAGACACATTCCTGTGTCATTTTGGTTTTATCTTAGATGAATCGAATGATGATCTTTTCTAAAAAAAGTGCAAAAACAGATATCACACCTCCCACTTTTTATTTATGTTTTACATGAATGGGCTTGTCTGAAATTAAATGCCCCCTTTTAAGTAAAAAAGCTCTCGTTCTGATATCTTTAGAAAAAGCTTTGCTCCCTCACCAGGGATGCAAAAGGATGGATATGGATATACCATATCGTTATCTTTTTTAAAATCTTAATAAAGATATGAAAATGGATATCTTGCATATATTGACAATCACAAACAATATTCTTAAATATGGATACAAATAATTGTTGTTCGGATATAAATATTTTACAAACTGATACAGATTATCCTACAAATAATAAATATTTTCTAACACTTAAATTCAATATAAATATTTTTTAAAAGTTGTAATTGATAGTTAATTAAATCAAAATTATATAAATGATAAATAATAAAAAATAAAAAGAAAATAAAGTAATATGTTAAACTGAATAACTATACGAAATAATTAAACAATATAAGATATAACTTTGGGTAAATTACTAAATAAGAGCCCCAACTATGCCTAAATTCTCAATTAGAGGCCTCATTTTCGAAATGTTATAAAGAGGCTACTAAACATTCAACTTAATCCTTCAACATCGACATAGAAGGGTCACGAAAGCTTACATAAACCTTTAATTGAGACAAATAAAGATCGAACATCTGTTACATGTAAAAGAGATGCCCTAATTGGAATCGAGGTATAGTTGGGGACCTTTTTGTAAGTTACCATATACATTTTTCCTCTCACATTTGAATACGACTCTAAAAATTTTATAAGTTTATAATATATTTAAATATTTATTTATACACACGTCAAATATTTATCTATGATATATATATTTAGTAACACATATGTCTGTATTCGTATCCGCCGAAAAAAATATGTAACCATATCTATATCCATATCCTCCAAAAAAATATATCTATCCATAAAAAATAAAAATTCATATCCTATCTGTATCCATATGCATAAAGATAGAAAATACATATTCATATTTGCTTAAAAAATGGATACAACGGTAGTTGGATAAATATATATTTATATCTAATTGCATCCCCTCCCCCAACCTTTCCTTTTTTGAAATATAAAATAAAGGATTTTTATCAGTTGCACCCCTCTGAGATATTACGATTCCAGTTATGACCCTCCCTTTTTGGGAATATAAGTTGTTCCCCCAACTTCTTCCACAATGATTGCTTGTGCCCCTCTGGTTACTTGTTGCCCATCCTCAACATAAACGGACATTAACATTAGGGATACGAAATAAATTAAATTAAGAAAATGGTTAAAAAGTCAATCCACAACTCCTCCCCCTCCAAACCCTCCTCTTCCTCTATCCCTAGCTCCCCCCTCGATCCATCCCCATGCTTCCCCACATCCCTCCATCTCTGGCCCCTCCGCCTCCTCCATCCCCAGCCCGAGCTCCCCCCTGTTGCCCCTTGCATTCCAACCTCTGCCCCACCTCTGGCCCCTCCTCCTCCACCCCAACCTGGCATTCCCCTACCGCCCCTTGCTTGCCCACCTCCAACCCCTCCTCCTCCTCCATCCCTAGACTGACCTCCTGATTAGCCGTCCAAAACCCTAGGGATTGTCTTGTGTCCCACATAAGGCGGGATCACTAAGTTGTTGTGATGACAACTCAAGGAGCCCAGGTGACTAAGCAACAATTAACCCACACAATAATGGAATACATCAATACAAGCAAGTGGGTGAATCAAAATTTATTATAACCCTAGAAATAAATATGTATAATGACAAGCAGAGTAGGGTGTCGAACACAGGGACACAAGTCAGTGTAGCAGGTATATTACTTATAAATAAATTGTGAATAAATAATATTGTGTGTTTTGTACAACACTTATTCAATTAATAAATTTGTTGGTTTTTAAATTTGATAAAATAATTCTCTTTTTTTTAAATTTTAAATTTATATATTTATATATTTTTATTTTTTTATTTTATATTTTATATTTTATATTTTCTTTTTGTAATTTTCTTATTTTTAGTTTCTTTTTGTTTTACTATATATTAATTGTATAAATATAAATGCGTATAGATATATATAATATAGGGTAAAATAATTATAATTAAAATAAAAAATAACCAAAACTCGTAGAATAAAAAATATTTTTGTGTTTTATATTTTTCTAATGTTTTATCATTTTTCAAGGATATTTACCCATTTTTGGTATTTTTAAAATCCTAAATACACAAAATCAGGGACTTTTTAATAGGTCAAATTATTTTGGAATTCAAAACTACTAAATTAAGTCAAAATTTTTCAAGCTATTTTTAACATATAGTATATAATAAAAAATCCGAGTTAGAAATAAATGTTTTTGGATTTTTAAAAGATTTTGTATATTTTTTATGAGGATTTTGGAGCTTTTTAATTTTTTTGATTTTTTCTATTTTCAGGGATTTTTGGTCTGGGGGCACAATCTATAATAATAAACATATTATTTTTTGTTTTAAAATATGTTTAATAGTTTTTTGATATTTTTCTATTTAGACAGTAAAACATAGCTATTGTTTGATTTTTAATAAATAATAAAATGCTTCAAATGCAAAATAAAAATGTGGCGTGAGAGTGTAGCATTGTAGGTATCTACATTACATTTTATAAAATAAAAATCAAACTGGAGCTATTTTAATAAAAAGAAACATAAAAATAAAATACACAATCTAGCAGGGACCATTATGCAAATAAAAATAAGTTTCCATGCTTTTAATAACAAAAATAAAAAAATCCAAGAGCACGGAGGCAAAGATTTCAACAACTATATAAATTACACGTGCCTTGCAGGGGCATTTTTGCAATTTAAACAACATTGAGGTCCATACATGCAATTTTCCACATTTGTTCGCACTGAATAAACAATTTATTGGACTAAATATAAAAAGCTAGAGGGGCATCTATGCAAAAATCACCTACCTCACGTGGGTGTCCAAGTGAGGTGAGCTGGTATGGACCCATAAGCAACTATTGAAAAGTTCAGGGGCCCTAACGTAATTATTCCACAACTTTTTAAACTACATAACAACATTTTAAAGACTAAATATTAAATGTTTAAGAAGGTGGGGGCTTCTTAGAATTTTACCCCCACGTACGCGCGGATGAAAGGTCAAGAGTGTGCCACGTGGGCACACTTAAGTGAATCGAACGACATTCCAAAATTCCAAAAAAGAAAAAATGAGGTGAGGTACCGCTTCATCCGCAATCAACGGCCTAGAGTAGATTCAGGTCGCGCGTGTCAACTAACGGCTCTGAGGGCAGGAGCAAGAACAAGGAAGAACACTTCCCTTCCTCACTTCGATCACAAAATCCTCCCCCCGTCCCAGCCACCCGAGGGCTTCGCTGATGGGCTCCTGAGCTTCTTGGAAGTTGCCTGCGATGGTTGGTATCGGCAAGAGGGTCCGAACCTCGCTGAGAAGTGGCCTAGAGCTTGATGAAGAAATGGGCACCTGGGATCCTTCTCCTGCTCCAGATTCGACCCTCCTAGATTCTTTGGCATTGCATACTTGCAGGAGAAGACTCAGGGGCACGAGGTGGATCGCCTCAACTCAGATTGAAGTTGCTGCACACAAAAATGAGAGTGAATAGAGGAGCTCCGTTGAAGGGCAGAGGTCAAGCTCCGATTTGCTAATCCTGGAAGGACCGGGTTGGATCGAGAAGTGGCTTCCATGCAAAAGATGATGAGGAACGAGATGAGTGTGTAATGGGTGGTCGGGATAGTCAAAATCACAGTGGAACAGGGCCAAAGCAGGGAGTTCCGGCGATCGAAGATCTTGTAAATTAGGCTAAACTAAGATGCTATTAAAAAACATAACCTATGATTATACCAAGAAATGAAAAAGCAACATAAAATGCAGAAAATAATCAACTCACACATGGGAATCCAGAAAGCAGGGACCCTCACGGGAGCTGCGAAGCTCAGCGATGGTAGACCGCCTCTCCTTCTCCTTTCTCCCTGCTGACACCTCAGGGGGACTCCTGCTGTCACCAGGAAGCACTCACACACTTAGGATTGGGGTTATAGGGCTCGAATAGGGATCAAATTGGGCAAGGAGGTCGGAGGTGCTTATTTATAGACATGATGGGGAGGCTTATTGATCAAGAGATTGCAACTGAATTGAGGACATTAGATAGGATCTTTGGCCATGAAGTGATATAGGGGAGTTCAATCTCCAGATATTAGGTGACATGCCATCGCAGAGGATCATGAAATCGACGGGAAAATTGAGCAAAATTCGGGCCTGACATATCTGCAATCGAGGAAGAGAGGGGGGGTGTTGACCAGAGTCAACTTGGGGAAGCTCCTGGTTGGTCCACGTGAACCGACCAGAAAAAAGATAATCAGAAAGTTTTCATAAATCTGATAATAATTAATAAATGAATTAAGTAAATTTTGGGTATAAATAAGTTTTTTTGTTATTTTATGTAGTATTTTATTCTTATTTTTATTTATTTTTATGGGGTTATTTATTAATAATTAATATTTATAAGTAAATCCAAGTATATTTACCTATATATTATATAATTTATTTTTATTTTGTATGTTATTATTTTATTCACATAAATTATATATTTACATATTATTTGAACATACATAAATATATTTTATTGTATTTTCTAAGTTTATTTCTATACTTTAATAAATGTATGGATTGATTACATATATATAGGTAATTAATCTATCTATTTTATACACTTATTTTGATTTATTTTTGATGGTTTTACTTTATTCTAATTATGTACATATACTATAAATAATATTTATAAAATTATAAAAATATAAAATAATAAAAAATATAAAGATAAATAAAATGAATATTTTATTCAAGTACATTGTATAATAGGGTCCAAGACTTAACTTTTACATCTTAGCTCCAAATTTGATGAAATCACCTTCATTAAATAACTAATAAAAAGTTTAATTAGATGTGATTTTGATGCATTTTGAGTTCATATGGAAAGATACGGTTATGAGAAGTTTGAGTTTTGGAATTTTATTTGAATGTAGAATGTACATTGTATATTATTTTAATGTGAATTAAATTTTGTATTTTTCTATGTATTTGTATATACAACTCTCATGTACAAAGTTTCTTTATGTGAAGTATAAATAATAAAGACTAAAATAGGTCCAAAAACGGATTATTTGAATAATAAAAGGAGGATTTTTATTGTGTTTATCGGCCCTTATCTCCCCCTACTTTATTCCTTGTCGACTCGAACATCATGATGCCTGGGTCTTGGGGTTTAGGGTCACCAAATACCTTTGGCATTTTATTTCTTTTTCTTTTCTTCCTTTATTATTTTATTTTGACATTTATTATAGTATTTTATACGATATTTACACAATAAATAATAGATGTTAATTTATGTAAAATAATGATATATATACATGCATTTAGCTAGGGTTTAAAGGCCAATATGAAATAATAAAGGTGATTAAATGGAGATTCATCACCTCCTATACTTGCCTTTGCTAGTCCCTAGAAAACACTTATGTCTATAAGTGTAGAAAAGAAACTAAAGTAAGGAAAAAGAAATAAAGTGGATTAACATTAACTCTTAAACTTATCTTCACAAAACCAAAGTTCGAAGCTTAATCGGACCTTTGGATTGTTAGTTTAGCCAAAACCTTATTGAAAACTGAACTTGAAACACAACGGTCTTTGAGAGCACAAAACTCTGCGCAAGTCCCCTCAAAAGTCAGGTTAAAACACTTCGATATCATATGCAGTCCCTTATGACTATGAGTCTATCTTGTACAGTATGTGTGATATGTAGCTATCCTTAGCTGAAGCAGTAAAGTCAGTCTTCTCCAACATGGACATCCTAATTCCCCGATCCAACAACTCTTTCCTCAAGAAGCGGGGTATTCCCTTCTAAGTTCAAGTACAACCAGCTCAAGAAGAGGAGGTGGAGAGAAGAATGGATGGTAGCCAATGTATCTACCTATCCTAGGATGCTTGACCAGTGTAGCCAAGTCATCCGGTTGCAAGCTCACATACATTTGACTTTGAAGCTCAAGCTTTCTTATTGACTATACAAATATATACATACTCCGACAAGAAATGATTTTTCTTGATTTTTGCCTGTCTTTTCTTTTTTGAGTTTTTTATTTTACATTTTTTGAATACTATATACAACAACATTTACATAAGGACTTTTTTCTCTAGAGCCAGTAGACTATCTCTCTTTTGAAGCTTTAATGCAACCCACATTATTCTGTCATTAGACCCCATAGCTACTAGATCGGGTTGGGGTACAATGGCCACAGATATGTAACTTTCGATGTTTCCACTGGCTTGTGTCTCATGCCGGCAAATCCAGCCTTCTACCACTTCAATTGAGGTTAGCAAGTGTAAGGTGTAGGCGTGCATGCTAGGTCACTGTCGACAATAGTCATGTGTGTGTTCTGAAATATTCTACTTAGGCAGTCAAGACGACATTGATCTAAGTCTCGTGGTCTCAAAGAATTATGTCTAGCAGACATGAGGTGCTTCAATTGCAGTTCCTATAAGGTTCATGCGATTAAGTGGATTAAGATCCAACCAAGCTCCAAACTTCGAATTTTATTTAGACTAGTTCAATTATCATTATCATACGAAAAATGTAAATGCTATGTACAATGAAGAAAATATTTTTGTGATGTAATTTTCTGATTTTAAATTGTTTATGCAAATTTGAAAAAGATTTTGCAAATGATTTTGGGATTTTAAATTTTGTAAATTTTTAAATATTTTCAAAATAAAAAGTTTTTAAGAAAAGAAATATGTGCATATACTTACATGGGAGTACTTCTTGGAATTTACAAGAATTAGATGGAGAATTTACACTATGTATTTACAAGGATTCAATTATTATTTACAGGTTGATGTGCTAAGTTTGTAAAAGATTTTTATTTGTGTGGATTATGTATGGAATTTTCAAAATAATTTGAAAACTTTTTTGCAAACATTCTGAAAACTTATTTGAAAAATATTTTGACAAATAATTTTTACAAATATTTACAAAGTTGTAAATCATTTTGCAAAGATTTTTCAAATAGTATGTATAGATTTTTCAACTATTTTTGCAATCATTTTCCAAACCATTTGCAAATAGATTTTCAAAATATTTTATTCACACAAAGAAAAGAAATTTTTACAAAAACATATTTTTACAAAAGGTTGAAAATATTTTACAACATATTTTTCAAATAGTTTTCAAAAGATTTTCCAACCATTATCAAATATTTTGCAAAATATTTTTAGCTGATTTATTAATCAGTATATACAAAGAATTTTAATGCTTGTTTTTATTAATTATCCATATTACTTAAAATACAAAAGTACGAGTTATGGCTAAAGTATATACAACGTATATACGACCCCCCTATACTTAGCTTGAGCTCTGTCCTCATAGATCGAAGAGAAAAGAGAAGGCATAACTCGTACTAAGTGTAAAAGAGCCTACGCTACGACTCAAGAATAAGAATGAATCAGTGAGAAGTTGATTGTCCCCCTATATTTAGGAATCCTAAGTATAGCAGATTGTATTCTTCATGTAGGGAGGGTCGAGGGTGGGAATGAATAGATCAATGTCTCGTCCTGTCTCCCCCTAAGTATAGACAGGAGTATCAACAAAAAAGGAGACAAGTGAGGGTGATGAATACGTGATTCATCATACTAAAAGCTGAAAATAGAGCTTCGTTCCCAAGAAAGTAGCTGCATTTCATCATTTATTCATTCTTATCTCTCATGCATGTAAAATTAATATTTGCATTTTAACACTCATAATTGCATTCATAAGCATCTTCACATTTGCACCCAACTTCATACATTTTTTAACTAATTCATGCTAACTCCAATTGACCTCAAACTACCTCCATTATGTACATATTACTAATAAGATTAAATGAAAAATAAAAAAAATTACTAACTCAAATAATTGGCTCGTGAGATAAAATCCTAATTCTATAATAAACAGACTAAAATGCTCATATCTTCCTCATATAGTATCTGATTTTAGGTCTACTCACTTTTAAAGTAATACATATTCAAAGACCTTCAAAACAAGATCAAATTTCATAAAAATCGGAGCTCGTATGTGAAAGTTGGGTTTTGGGCCTCTTTTACGCATTTTGTCTTTTAAACAGATTTTGACCTAATATTTTATGTACAATAATTAACTCTTTTTTTCTTATCTTTTCCTTTATATTAATTGATGAAAGTTTTAATAAATCCACAAAAATACAAATTCAAAATTAGACTGAAATCAAAAGAAAACTGATTGAGTCAGTGTGTTCCCTGAGAGTCTATATAAATATCCTCCATTTTCTTCTTTATTTTATTTTTCCTATTTTCTTATTTACTAAAAATAAAAAATAGATTATTGTGTAAATATTTATCTTTGATTTTATAGTTATTTTTATCGATTTTTTCTCTTAATAAAAATCACCAAAAAATACAAAACCCAAAATCAATGTATTCTATGTACACAGAGTACTCCAAAATATCATTTTGCACAGATTCCCTCTTTTGCTCTTAGTCTCTTAGAAAGTTGTAGATCTCATCGAGACAAGCAATTTTTGTGTTGAGCACTTTTCATTTTGAGGTCGTATGCTATTTCTTATGGTTTTTTCCTTTTATTTTTATTTCTTGATTTTTTCTGGAGTTGACACGTGGCGGCTCCTAGAGCCTCCACGTGTCATTCATTTTAGTTTTTTATTCCTTTATTTGCTGTTAAAAAAAAACTCGCACGTGTTGCACACGTGCCCAGCATGTGAGGCCTTCCTTCTTCTCCCTCTTCGGTCAAACTCTTCTTCAATGTCACCCATGCCCTATGTTTCCCTACTAGAGCCGCAACTGTCGGCTTCCCCACTCCCCTTATCTCATCGCCACCCATTGCGCAACAGCTTACCGGCCGTCAATTCCTTAGTCTCCTATATAAGACCACCTCCAACCATCGTTCAGATCATCCACCATATCCCTTCCACAGAGAGGATGCTCAGGGAGGAGCCGGTGATAGGGGATCCTCCGCGCAGTGATACCCTCCTCCAGCGAGATCAGCAACAACTACTTGAGGTCTCCGCCAGCCTCGATCGAAGTGACGGACCAGGAGTGGCATCCCTGCCCTCCGACTCTAAGCGAAATCTACCCCCTTTTTCTTTTCTTATTCCTCTACTTTTCCCATCTTTCCTCTATTTTTTTTATTTCCCCTGTTCCATAATCGCCACCCTATTACACCCCTCTTCCTTCCATCTCCATCGTCTTCCTCCCATCCAACTTGGTCGCACTGCCATCCCCGTGCGCCTCCGATGCGTACCACCTAGAGCGCAACCCATTCTCCACCAGCAGGTTGCTTCATCAATAGTATCCACCGGTGACGCCCGCTCCTCAGTTATCCACAACAGGGCCCCCGACACCGCTTCAGCCTCCGCGCACAGCTTCCACCAAATACCCGCGGTTGTGTAAAACCAACACCGCCTCCAATAGATAGGTGTTGTTGTGCATGTTGTCACTATCTGCCATCGACATGCAGCCACTCCAGCCGCTTATGCACAGCAGCTTCCTCGTCGTTGTCGCCCAAGTGCATCCTCCTTCTCCACTGGGACTCGTGCACCCGTGCAGGAGACCGTCGCCCACGGCTTCACCCATGTATGGCCACCACATCCACCTCGCAGCAACCACCCGACTATGCCTCCACCCAAGGCCACCTGCGGCATTGCCATCGCAAGGACCCCCTCTCCACCGCCGTGTGAAGGGGAGCAGGAGGCTCTTCGCGCCGCTACTCTGCCTGCCTTTCCTGGACTTCGCTCCAGCCGCCAATGACGGCTCAACCGCCACTTCGCATGCCCTCCGTGGCGGCCTTCGCAAAGAAGAGGACCCCTACACATGTGCTCTTCGCGTGCGTAGGGAACATTTGCAGATGCATCCCCTTGCCCGTTACCAGCTGATAAGCGTCCCGCACCCTTAGTTAATTCGAGCAAATTAATGTCCAAATTAATGTTAATAGTTCGTTGTAGTCGGATACGAGAGGCTAGTCAAAAACCACTTAAATAAGATTTGAGCCAATTTCAAGCGGTGATTTTTTTACTTGGTGGAAGTCCAAGGTCGAACTCAGGAGGCATCTGTCTCCTTAGGTGAATTTTAGCACAGATCAAGTGTGTGATTATCGAGGAATAATTTTTTTTGTTCTTTTTAATTTTCAATGCAGACTCGTGCAAAAAATGCAGGCCAATATAAAGTTCAATTCAATTAGGATATCAAATGAAGTCCAAAATTCTAAAATTTGGCCAGATGATTAATAATGATGAAAATGGTCTACACTAATTTTTTTGGATTTTTTAGACACTAAATGGATTTACTGGGAATTAAATATGCAGACAGGGTAATTTTCACTATTTAATTTTTAATAAATAACAAATCACAATTTCTTCAAGAGATAAAACTATCCTAGATAGCACTACTGATAAGGGATCCAGAAAATTGACAGATCTTAATTTCAATGTGAAATGAATTTATTAAAATTAATTATGAAAATCACTCAACAATTTATTTAGGCCTCGAAATGTATGAAAATGACATGAAATTTTTATGGCATGTTAAGAATACCGTCCTTAAGTTACTGTGAATTTTTGAGGATTTTTGGAACTACAGAGAATTGACTAGAAATTAAAAGGTGTCACTTGGCAAAATATCTCAAAAATATACCAATTAATTCATTAATAATTCCACTGTAATTACAAAAATGTGACACGTGGCTCAATAGATAGAGGACAAGTTTCTCAACAAAATGCAATTTTTATATTTGAAAAAATGATGTAAAATGCAACCTAGGGATACGTGCAAACACAGGGGTGTAAATGCAATACAGGAAAATAAAAATACATAAAACAAATATGCTGACAGGGACTAAAATGCAATTACCTATAATGCTGGGACTCGAGTGCAATTTTTCCAACAAGCGCGTGCTCCTCACGTGGGCTCAGCTTCACAGGGACTGATTTGCAATATCTGAAAGTTCCCAGGGCTTCTGTGCAATTTGCCCCAGGCGCACGTGCTTCTCACGTGGAGCGCCTAGGGTCGGATGACGAAGGCGGCTCGGATCGAGGCTCGGGCTCCTTGGAGGTATGGAGTGAGGTTCGGAGAAGCTTCGGACTGTCCGAGCCTAGGGTCGGGGAAGAGGCTCGGACCCTTTCTGCGTGGCTCGATAAGGACCGTTGGATCAAGCTTGATCCAACGGCGATCTGAGTGTCGATGAAGATGGCGACGTGCTCGCTGCGAGCCGTTGGATCACTAATCGATCCAACGGTGGAGTGAATGATCGGGGCACGGCTACGTGGATGTCGTGGGACCGTTCGATCAAGATGATCGAACGGTGGCTGGACCTCCGTCCTCCACGGTCCTCCGCCTCCTGCGGAGGAGTTGGCGGGGCTCCAGCGAAGGGGTCGTCCCTCCACCTGTTCCTCTAGCGTCGATGAAGCTCTCCGATCGCTCGGAGCTATCCCAGAAGGTGCTCGAAGGTGCGGCGAAGGTGATGGTGGCCTCAGGAGCGACGAGGGTGTTTCTGAAGGTCGATGGCGATGAAGCTCCGAGTCAGATCCGGCAAACTTCCGTTCAATGAGCAGAGGTGCACCTGCAGGTGTTAGAGATAGAGCCGGAGCTCGTGCGTGCGCTCGTGGAGAAAGTGATGGTGATCAGAGAGGCCTAAGGGATACGGAGGGCGTCTGGCGAAGGAGCTCCGGCCAAATGGCGGAGCTGGAGATCGGGGTGTTGTGAGTGCGTCGTTGGAGGTCGTGAAAAGGGTACTGCGAAGATGGGAGCTTCGACGCGAAGCTCAGGCGGAAGGGAATGGAGGCATGGGAGTGACTGGAGGCGGAGAATAAAAAGCTAGAAATTCAAAGAAGAAATGAAGAGGAGATCGAAGAAGAATGGACGAGTCACCTGGGGTTTGGAACTCCTCCTGGGTTCCAGGTCTTCGCTCGAAGGGCAGGTGGTTCCCTGAGCTCGTGCAGCGTCGAGGAGAGCGGCTAGGGCACGGCGGAGATGCCGTGGATCTCGCCGGAGAAGGCGGCATGTCTTCGCTTGAAGAGACGGCCAATTGTTGTCACCAATCGATAGCTCTGAGCTCGGGGTTTCTCCTGTAATGGCGGCAGGTGCGACGATGGCTGGAGAGGGGGGATTTATAGGTTGAAGGTCTCGGCCATTCTGTCGATGAAGCGAGGTTGACGGAGTTCGTGGAGTGAGCTGGAGGTCGACGTGGGTTATGGAGTAGCTGGCGAGGATAAGGGATGAGTGGGCTCATTCGTGGAGGTGGTGGTGATCGTCTGCGGTGGTCGAGGCGCTACCAAAGAATAGGAAGGGGGCGCCCCTCCCGCAAGGCAGAGAAGGGTGGGAGAGAGGGGCACCCGAGGTAGGAGACGAAGTCTCCACCGTTGGATTCTTGTGATCCAACGGTGGTGATCGAAGCGGAATGGAGCGGCTGGATGGGCATCTGGCGCGATGATCTGAGCGTTAGGAAGCGCCCACGTGGCGGAATGTAGGCGAAGCGGCCAGTGGACGGCTGTGAAGAGCATCGGGTGTTTAATCGGGTGGTTTAGATGCCTGTGGAGCTGACGGTTCAGATGGAAGGCTGAGGCGTGATCTGAGGGTCGTGGAAGCGCCACGTGTCTTGAGGGGAGAGAGCGTTGACGAGCGGGCCAGATGAAGCGGGGGTCTTGATCGACGGTGGGAATAAAGAGAAAGATCGAGCAGTTTGGATGAAGGGATCGAGGGCGTGATCAAGCGGTGTACACGTCGCCACGTGGCGAGCTCTGGTGAGGGCGCTAACGTGCGGCGTAGATTAAGGGCAAGAGATGATCGAACGGCAGGGGATTGAGGTGCACGTGGAAGCAGCTAAGCGGTTGGATCTAGAGGGCAATCCAGCGGCTGTGGCTGCGGGCGGATGAGGCAAGGGCAGCGGGCCACGTGCGCAACCACAGGGCGCCACGTGGCCTGCTGTGAATGGCTGGAAGAAAAATGTATGTGTAGAGAGAAGAGGGGGCCCGAATTTGGAAAAACGCAAAACATGAAAGTTGTAAGATTCTCGATGAGATCTACAAGTTTCAATGTTGACCAAAGATGGAGAGAGGTTCAAATATGATACATAAATACAAAGATACAAATATACATATATGTAGTATACAAAGTGGCCCAAAAACCCAACTTTCTCATACGAGCTCCAATTGTGAAGAAATTAGTCTCATTTTAAAGGTCTTTTAATGGTTGTAGTATCTAAGAGTAAGTAGACCTAGTTCGAGTTTGTATGAGGGATTTTATATGCATTTTAGTGTACAGGGGTCTAGGGCTTTATTGACTAATTTACAAGGGGATTTGTTGGGCCTTCTTCCATATATTATTAACTAAGGAGTACATATTATAAGGAAGAGGTTATTTTAGTGAATGGGTATTTTACAAAGGAATTTTTAGCTTCTTATTTGAAATGCAAATGGACTGCTAAAATGAATGTAATTATGTATGTATGCATGAGTGCTATTTATGCATTATAAAGGAATATGCCTCTATTTACTCGGGAACAAGGCTCTATTTTTAACTTTTGAGTGATGAATCACAGATTCATCACCCCCTATTCTTAAACCTTGCTCGTCCCCGAGCAACTAAATGAAATGCAGAGTGAAATGATTTCGGGTTCCATACCAAGGTCATGAACAAAAGTTAAAAATGGAGCTTGACCGACCTTTGGATTAGTTGCGTGGCGGAACCTTATTTGGACCTGAACTTAAGACCTAACAGACTTCAAGTTCCACAAGTCTTCTATTCAAGACTCCTCAAATCGTCAAGTCAGGACAAACCCTCAAACGCAAATTCTGATGACTATGATTCTTACTTGCACTGTGTAAGTGATATGTAACTCTCCAACTTCAAAAATGGCTCGGAACCAAGCCTCCTCTAACAAGGTAACTCAATAACCCGGTCCAGTAACTCTTTCCTCGAGGAGCGGGGCTTCCCTTCTAAGTTCAAGTGCGACCAACTCAAGAGGAGGGGGTAGAGAAAAGAATGGACGGTAGCCAGTGTAGCTACCTATCCCGGGATGCCTGACCAGTGTAGCCAGTCATCCAGCTGCAGACTTCTTGCTAATATACATACTCCGACAGGCAAATAATATATATTTTTTTTGTTTTGGCCTGTCTATTTTTTGGAGTTCTTGCATTTTTTTCTTTTCTTTTTTTTTGGAACTATATACATGGTGCAACATATACATCAGGAGTTTTTCTCTTGAGCCAGTAGACTATCCCTCTTTTGAAGCATTATTGCAACCCACAGCATCCAGCCCTTAGATGTCAACACCACCAGACTAGGTTGAGATGCACTACCCTCCCTAGAGGAGGACGGATGTTTCCACCCGTGTGCTACTCCAAGCTAAAGGATTCTACCTCCTCACCCTCATCAATGAAGAGCTACGTGCATTGTGCTTGTCCAAGTTAGATCACTGTCTATAAGAATTATGCGTGTGCACGAGATATTCTACTTAGACTATCAAGAGACATGTGAACATAGACTTGCGGACTCAAAGAATTAAGTCACTTGACCTGAGAAATCTTAACTCCAGATCCTATGAGGTTCCTCTGAAATTAGGATGGATTAAGGTCTAATTAAGTCCATCCTCAATATCTACTCATAACTTGGTTCAGAACCCACTAGCTTTTCACTCTGCATATGCAAAGGATGCATAAGAGATGAGATGTCATGCTGTGAAGACGAATGAAGATGCAAGACTCATTTTCTTTTCTTGGATGCGGAGATGATATGCATGAGTAAATAAGACAGCCTCTTTCATTTTCATTTTTTTTGGTATATTTGGTATATCTCCTATTTTACAAAAAAAGTACAAGAGTTGTGTAAGTATTATACAAGTGTTATAAAATATACGAGTATACAAAATTTTCAATTTTTACCCACACCCGTAATTATTGTAAAATATATACATAAATACGCGAAAATACGAGCTATGGGTAAAGTATATATGTAATATATACACGCCCCCTATACTTAGCGTGTGCTATGTCCTCAGAGCACGAAAGCGACTAAAAAGACATAGCTCGGGCTAAGCGTAGGAGAGCTAAAATTACAAAAAGTATAGAAGTCATCCCGCCCCCCTATACTTAGGCTCTGGCAACCTAAATGTAGAAGAAGATCGAAATGGGGCGGATGAGGTTTAAGAGGGGAAATGGATGAGTATATACATGGCGGGCATCGGTACCCCCTATACTTAGGCTCTGCTCAGCCTAAGTATAGACATGAGTGAGTAATAGAACCGATGTTGATATGGAAGGAATGTACATGTACAATGAACAATGAAGAGCTCGGGGTCACTCTCCCCCTATACTTAGGATCTGATCATCCTAAGTATAGCATAAAATGAAATGATATGGAGCCGGGGCGAGTGATTCGAATCACTGGAGAGGGAGAAAATATATATATATATATATATATACATACAAGGAGAATTGAGAATATACAGGGGTCCAAGAAGGTTTGTGACGAACCTTCTTGCGGGATCGAGGAGGTGGATAATATACATATGTGTCGCTGTCGGAATTCGTCCTCAGATGAATAGTAGTTAGGTGAAGGGATGGTCCAAACGAGGGTCGACACACGGCTGCTTGCTTAGATACGGCTTAAGAACAGCCGAACTGAGCTCACTCATATAAATCACCTTATCCGGACCAGATGAGGATTCCTCTGAAGCTTCCTTCTCCGGAGTGGTGAAGGAGACTTTCTTAGTCGATTTTCTAAAACCTGAATCATTGAGAGGGAGATGAGAGCGACACGCCTTGAGAGGTTCGGGGGAACACCTCGAGGAATCAATTCTCAACTTCCTCTCACTAGATAACCGACTAGAAGAGGGAGCAACCGTGTTTTTATGTGGAGTAAATTTTATATGGGTTGTTTCCTTAGAAGGCCTGGGTCGTGGTGTGGTGCTGACTATGGGTTCCTCATCAGATGAGTCACCATAAAGATTGTAATATTCCTGAAGGGTCAGCACATGTCTTGGGAAGTATCTAGTGGTCTCAGTCGGCTTGGCATTATTGGGCTCTTGTGTCGGATCATCAAAATGGTCAAGGCAATCAACAAAGGTCGTGTCCGACTCAATGATAGCTTCTAACCGTGAGTCCTCCTTAGAAGCTGTCATGGTGGTGGTGCAAGCAGTTGATGAAGTGGAGGTGTAGGGAGTCTCTGATCCAACGGTCGTCCGGACAGTCGGTTTCTCAGGTGTAGCAGAGAGGTGGGACTCATCTACCTCTCGATAGTCACGACTGCCAGCGGATGTGCGGGTCACCTGAGAGTAAAGTGTGTCAAAGATCGGGTGAGGTCGGAGTGATCCCAATACTGAAAAATTGATTTCTCGAGTCTCGCAATTTATAGTCGCCTTAGCCAAGGTTAAGAACGGCTTCCCGAGAATAATCGGAGACTGGGAAAACTCTCCTCGGTGCTCGATGTCAATGATCGTGAAGTCCACCTGGAGTAGAGCACCTTGGAAAGTAACGATGACTGAAATGTTTCCTCTCAACCGTTTGATGGATCGATCAACCAGCTGAACGATCTCTCTTGACTTTCTAAGTGGCCTGAGTTTGAGCTTGTCAAACACAGAGGTCGGGAGGATATTTATCGGTGAGTCATCCTCGATTCTTGCATGGGTAAAGATGGTGTATTTGATTTCACATTCAACTCAGGGCAACCGCTTCACTCTGCGGCTTTTGGTCTTTCTCCCCATCACCAAGGAGGTGGCCATAGACACTATATGTCTTTCAGTCCTTGTCCTCTTATTGCCTGACCTCTTGGGCATCAATTTACTTCTCACAAATCGTTTGAGGTCAGGAAAGTGATCTATGGCCTTTATTAAGGGAAGTTTGAAAATCAATTCTTCATCGAGTGCTTCCCTTAGGGCAGGATCCAATTTTTTAGGTCTTTTTCATTTTCAATTTTTATGTGATTTTTTGGTTTTTCAATTTTTTTGGTATTTTTGGTGGATGAATGATCGGATTCTGGATTGGAGGGTAAGTGGTTAGTAGAAGAGGGAGATAGAATGGACTCCAGCTGTACAGACGGTGTGAGTTCGCTGATGCTTGCTCGGTTTTCAACATCGGATCTACTTACTTCCTTCTCCACTTTCATACCTAGGCTGGCAGATATTGAGTTCAATATTTCCATGACATCTCTCAACTCGTTACCAAATGATTCATTTTTCTTAATAAGTCTAGAGATGTCATCCTCCAAAAAATTCTCATGACAAATCATGGGAGAGTTCTGCTCAATT
Source organism: Ottelia alismoides (assembly GCA_037367405.1). NCBI lineage: Eukaryota > Viridiplantae > Streptophyta > Magnoliopsida > Alismatales > Hydrocharitaceae > Ottelia > Ottelia alismoides. Next base: position 832,837 of record JAZKJV010006381.1, read on the forward strand.
GGAGGATACTGCTGAGATATTGGGTCTCATACTCAACATACCTAGACTCTGGCATGTAATGTTGGGTCGAGTATGGACCATCTAGATGGCAAATATTGGTCAGAGCCTCATACGATGAAACGGGGACTGATAAATCTAGCTCATGAGTCCAATCTTGTGAACGTATAGGCTCTCCGAAAGAAGGCTGGTTAATGGAGGCTTGATCACTAAAGTCAATCAAGTCTGGAAAATCATGATGTGCAGGCCTCTCCATTCGGGTTGTTCGATCGACCATGTTATGCCCTAAGGTCAAGTCAGGATGTATATATGTGAATCCTTGTCTGGTCCCTACTTGAGGTGAGAATGAAGTATGCGGGGGCATATAATCTTGCCAATCATCTATCTCAGCAGTGGCTTGCTCTTCATTTGATTCTTTGATTCTTGCAAGCTCTCGAGAATAAGGACAGTCAGCCCAAGATGGAAGTGGATCCGGAATGTCAGAATATGGAGTAGGTGAGAAATGCGAAGAAGTGGAGAAGTCAGTCGGAGTTCTGACTTCATGATCGGGTTGAGGAGGAGCCGACCACGGGTAAGGGTCTCCCGTGGATGGCGGAGGAGAAAGCGAAGATGAACGGTATATGGTCGAGGAGGAGTGACCAGAGGTCACGGGGTATGGGGACCAATATCCCGACATCTTGAGGAGGGAATGATGAATGCAAGAAGACTGAGGTAGAAAATGTGCAATTACATAGGATAACACACACGACAAACACAAAGACAAACGCAAGAGCAAACCCCGAGTTCACACTCAACACGGTGAAGGACCCGAAACCGAGTCCAATTAATCTTGTAAATTTTAAGTGTGATTTTCAAGCAAGATAGCAAGGATTACGCGGCCTAAAGGGAAGTCGGCTCAGAGCGTCTTCACTGTTTAACCTGTCGCCTAAGATACCGCCGGTCCTTCCTTTCTTCGCTCTTATCCCAAGTCGATGGATTCAAAGACCACGCCCCTATCTACCTGCAAGCAGGCAGAGGCTGACAAGGCCGAAACTTCACCCCGGAGGGTTACTGGCAGCTTGTCGCAAAGTACCGTAATTTCGCCCCTATCTACCTGAGACAGGCGGAGGCTACTTGGCACTAATCAGTGAATCTGAAATTATTCGACTTGTGATATTTGCTAGGATTAGTCGAAACGTGATATGGAAGGCGGGGATTTGGGCTCTGCCTTAAGGTGTTCACACACACTCAAGTACCCTCACTCAGCCTGAAAACAAGGTCGGGGTTACTCTCCCGCAAACAAGGATTAATTTTAGTTAGTTTTTTTGGGTCCAATTCAATTAGCAGTCTCGATTTTAGAGATTAGTTATCACTGATATTAATCCACACAAGCAATCGCGTCTACCGTCCAGTCCCAATTCCTTTATCCTAGGTTAGAAAACCGAGAGAGAGAATCGGAAAAAGCCGATGCGATCGAGAAAACGATGATGAATGCTTGAGTAAGAAGACTTACAATGCCTCCAGCTCTCTACAATGCAGGATGCAATACTGAATTGAAATTTTACACTATATGCAAATGCAAACGAGAAAAGCCACTCCTAGACAGGCAGTTCTATTATCGAGTGAAGAACAGATTATTTTTGGCTAAGTTCTGCGGTCTAAGTGTGTTTTTTTAGGTGTAATGTGTGGTCCTAATAATTTACAAGCACAAGCAAATCCTAGAGTGGCTCGAGGAGCCGCTAGTGCAATCTAAATTACATTCACCCACACAGCACACGGGACACAGTTCCACTATACTTACACGCGCGAGATCCCAAACGGGAACCGCTGGAAATGATGCAAAAAAAAAAGAAAATAAATAAAAAATTACAACGCCTCTCTAATCACTCAATTCAAATGCTCGATTGTCGAAGCGTCCAAGACTCCTCGCGTTCCTCGCACAGAAAAAGAGGGAGGTCAGAGAGTGACTCAAAAAATAAAATGGTGCAAAGAAATAAAAGAGATAATAATTACAAGAAAACCGGGGGTCAGACTACCCGGGGAAAAAAATCAAACACTCAAAATATCACTAAAAATTAACCTAAGCCGTGCCTCCCCGGCAACGGCGCCATTTTGATAAGCGTCCCGCACCCTTAGTTAATTCGAGCAAATTAATGTCCAAATTAATGTTAATAGTTCGTTGCAGTCGGATACGAGAGGCTAGTCAAAAACCACTTAAATAAGGTTTGAGCCAATTTCAAGCGGTGATTTTTTTACTTGGTGGAAGTCCAAGGTCGAACTCAGGGAGGCATCTGTCTCCTTAGGTGAATTTTAGCACAGATCAAGTGTGTGATTATCGAGGAATAATTTTTTTTGTTCTTTTTAATTTCAATGCAGACTCATGCAAAAATGCAGGCCAGTATAAAGTTCAATTCAATTAGGATATAAAATGAAGTCCAAAAATTCTAAAATTTGGCCAGATGATTAATTATGATGAAAATGATCTACACTAATTTTTTTGGATTTTTTAGACACTAAATGGATTTATTGAGAATTAAATATGCAGACAGGGTAATTTTCACTATTTAATTGTTAATAAATAACAAATCACAATTTCTTCAAGAGATAAAATTATCCTAGATAGCACTACTGATAAGGGATCCAGGAAAATTGACAGATCATAATTTCAATGTGAAATGAATTTATTAAAATTAAATTATGAAAATCACTCAACAATTCATTAAGGCCTCGAAATGTATGAAAATGACATGAAATTTTTATGGCATGTTAAGAATACTGTCCTTAAGTTACTGTGAATTTTTGAGGATTTTTTGAACTACAGAGAATTGACTAGAAATTAAAAGGTGTCACTGGGCAAAATATCTCAAAAATATACCAATTAATTCATTAATAATTCCACTGTAATTACAAAAATGTGACACGTGGCTCAATAGACAGAGGACAAGTTTCTCAACAAAATGCAATTTTTATATTTGAAAAATGATGTAAAATGCAACCTAGGGATACGTGCAAACACAGGGGTGTAAATGCAATACAGGAAAATAAAAATACATAAAACAAATATGCTGACAGGGACTAAAATGCAATTACCTATAATGCTGGGGACTCGAGTGCAATTTTTCCAACAAGCACGTGCTCCTCACGTGGGCTCAGCTTTAGAGGGACTGATTTGCAATATCTGAAAGTTCCTGGGGCTTCTGTGCAATTTGCCCCAGGCGCACGTGCTTCTCACGTGGAGCGCCTAGGGTCGGATGACGAAGGCGGCTCGGATCTAGGCTCGTCCTCCTTGGAGGTCTGGAGTGAGGTTCGGAGAAGCTTCGGACTGTCCGAGCCTAGGGTCGGGGAAGAGGCTCGGACCCTTTCTGCGTGGCTCGATAAGGACCGTTGGATCAAGCTTGATCCAACGGCGATCTGGGCGTCGATGAAGATGGCGACGTGGCTCGCTGCGAGCCGTTGGATCACTGATCGATCCAACGGTGGAGTGATGATCGGGGCGCGGCTACGGGGATGTCGTGGGACCGTTCGATTAAGATGATCGAACGGTGGCTGGACCTCCGTCCTCCACGGTCCTCCGCCTCCTGCGGAGTAGTTGGCGGGGCTCCGGCGAAGGGGCCGTCCCTCCGCATGTTCCTCCTAGCGTCGATGAAGCTCTCCGATCGCTCGGAGCTATCCCAGAAGGTGCTCGAAGGTGAGACGGAGGTGATGGTGGTCTCAGGAGCGACGGAGGGTGGTCTGAAGTCGATGGAGATGAAGCTCCGAGTCAGCTCCGGCGAACTTCCGTTCAATGAGAAGAGGTGCACCTGCAAGTGTTAGAGATAGAGCCGGAGCTCGTGCATGCGCTCGTGGAGAAGTGATGGTGATCGGAGAGGCCTAAGGGATACGGAGGGCGTCTGGCGAAGGAGCTCCGGCCAAATGGCGGAGCTGGAGATCAGGGTGTTGTGAGGTGCGTCGTTGGAGGTCGTGAAAGGTACCGCGAAGATGGGAGCTTCGACGTGAAGCTCGGCAGAAGGGAATGGAGGCGTGGGAGTGACTGGAGGCGGAGAATAAAAAGCTAGAAATTCAAAGAAGAAATGAAGAGGAGATCGGAGAAGAATGGACGAGTCACCTGGGGTTTGGAACTCCTTCTTGGGTTCCAGGTCTTCGCTCGAAGGGCCGGTGGTTCCTTGAGCTCGTGCAGCGTCGAGGAGAGCGGCTGCGACACGGCGGAGATGCCGTGGATCTCGCCGGAGAAGACGCCTGTCTTCGCTCGAAGAGACGGCCAATTGCTGTCACCAATCGATAGCTCTGAGCTTGGGGGTTTCTCCTGTAATGGCGGACAGGTGCGACGATGGCCGGAGAGGGGGGATTTATAGGTTGAAGGTCTCGGCCATTCTGTCGATGGAGCGAGGTTGGCGGAGTTCGTGGGAGCGAGCTGGAGGTCGACGTGGGTTATGGAGTAGCTGGCGAGGATAAGGGATGAGTGGGGCTCATCGTGGAGGTGGTGGTGATTGTCTGCGGTGGTCGAGGCGCTGCCAAGAATAGGAAGGGGGCGCCCCTCCCGCAAGGCAGAGAACGTGGGAGAGAGGGGCACCCGAGGTAGGAGACGAAGTCTCCACCGTTGGATCTTGTGATCCAACGGTGGTGATCGAAGCGGAATGGAGCGGCTGGATGGGCATCTGGCGCGATGATCTGAGCGTTAGGAAGCGCCCACGTGGCGGAATGTAGGCGAAGCGCCAGTGGACGGCTGTGATGAGCATCGGGTGTTTAATTGGGTGGTTTAGATGCATGTGGAGCTGACGGTTCAGATGGAAGGGCTGAGGCGTGATCTGAGGGTCGTGGAAGCGCCATGTGTCTTGTGGGGGAGAGAGCGTTGACGAGCGGGCCAGATGAAGCAGGGGTCTTGATCCGACGGTGGGAATAAAGAGAAGATCGAGCGGTTTGGATGAAGGGATCGAGGGCGTGATCAAGCGGTGTACACGCCGCCACGTGGCGACCTCTGGTGAGGGCGCTAACGTGCGGCGTAGATTAAGGGCAAGAGATGATCGAACGGCAGGGGATTGAGGTGCACATGGAAGCAGCTAAGCCATTGGATCTAGAGGGCAATCCAACGGCTGTGGCTGCGGGCGGATGAGGCAAGGGCAGCGGGCCACGTGGCGCAACCACAGGGCGCCACGTGGCCTGCTGTGAATGGCTGGAAGAAAATATATGTGTAGAGAGAAGAGGGGGCCGAATTTGGAAAAACTCAAAACATGAAAGTTGTAGATCTCGATGAGATCTACAAGTTTCGTGTTGACCAAAGATGGAGATGAGGTCAAATATGATACATAAGTACAAAGATACAAATATACATATATGTAGTATACAAAGTGGCCCAAAAACCCAACTTTCTCATACGAGCTCCAAATTGGATGAAATTAGTCTCATGTTAAAGGTCTTTTAATGTGTAGTATTCTAAGAGTAAGTAGACCTAGTTCGGAGTTTGTATGAGGGATTTATGTGCATTTTAGTGTACAGGGGTTCTAGAGCTTTATTGACTAATTTACAAGGGGGATTTTTGGCCTTCTTCCCTATATTATTAACTAAGGAGTACATATTATAAGGAAGAGGTTATTTTAGTGAATGGGTATTTTACAAGGGATTTTGGCTTCTTATTTGAATGCAAATGGACTGCTAAAATGAATGTATTATGTATGTATACATGAGTGCTATTTATGCATTATAAAGGGAAATATGCCTCTATTTACTCGGGAACAAGGCTCTATTTTTTACTTTTGAAGTGATGAATCACAGATTCATCACCAGCACGTGTTAGGGGGAAATTTACAAGAAGAGCCACTGAAGAACCTCGTTATCATTTCTAGATCTAGCCATCAAAAAGCATGTATGCGGCTCGTGACTATTGTGAAAATTACATTTAGGTCCTCTCGAGGATGGGTAATGACATCCGTGCTCCTGTGCATGAACTTTTCTGTTTATTTTGTTATTGTATTTAGAATTCTATGTTCTACATTTATTTTGACCTCATTTTAGCATCATTTTATTTATTTAAAATATCCATTTTGTTCTTCAAATAATTCTTCACATTGTGGCATGGAATATATTTATTCTATGTGGTTAATTAATTATTAATATTCTTGTGAGAATTAGCATACTTTGCTCATTTTGAGCTTAGAAATTTATAGATCATTAACCATAGCTCTAAAAATTGCCAAAAATTCATTGGTAGTAGAGTTAATTGTTAGTAACATTGTGCCTAAAAAGAATTGCATTTGTATGCATAGTTTTCTCTCTAAAAATCATTATGTGCATTTCACTAGTTAATTTTTAATAGGTATTAAATCCAACATTTTTAGGGTTTAGGATTTTTTGAATAGATCACTTAATGACATATCTTAAATAATTTATTTCTTGAAAATAACTATATTTAATATTTATTATAATTAATTTTTGAAAATCTCATTGTTTCACAGATGATTCATCTTACATCCAAAAATTCCAAAAAAAACTATAGTAGTCTAATTTAATCATATCTCACATTCTAGCTAAGTTTGAGAATTTTTTGACTTAATTTGATCAGAATTTGCATTTTAGTCCCCGAACTTCGTCAAAATTACATATCACACATTTATTGGATTTAAAAATACCAAAAAATCCCCTTTAAAAAAACCTAAATTCAGATCGACTTTTAACAAACCTAAGGAGATCGTTGCTTACCTGAGTTCGACCTTGTACTTACCCAAGTAAAAAAAGAAATATAGTCACTCGCTTTTAATTGGACTAATAATTAAATTTACGATTTTGATTTATATGGATTTATCCAACTACAACGCATTTAATTTGACATAACTAAAGGGTGAATTCCAGGTACTTCAATTGCCGTTGTTGCTGGGGAGTCACAACTTAGGTTGTTTCTCAGAAAATGAAGTTTGTAGCTTTTCCATCCCCGGGTAGTCTGGCCCCCGGTCTTCTTGTATTTATTTCCTCTTTTTTCAGTATTTTTTCTTTTATTTTTGTATATTTTTCTGTGAACCTCTCTCTAATATTCGATCTTCTATTTTTCGTGCGAGGCACACAGTGAAATCGGAGCAATTTTCTTAGAGATCAACGCAACTCAGAGCGACTAGATAAACGCTATCTTTTTAGTTTTTGAAGAGAGAGAGAGAGAGAGAGTTTTCTTTAATTTCTAATTAAATGTTCATTTTTAGCGATTCCCGATTGGGTTTTCGAGTGTGTAAAAAAGACTGAATATTTTTCTGTGGTATGTCGACATGTTTCACCCTCCAGTGATGATGGGGTCCGACTCGAGTGGCGAAATTAGGATAGGCACACGGGAGTGTAAATTCAAATTTCTTTGTGCCCTTCGTAATTTAGGACCACACTTACTCTATAATTATATGCACCTTAGATCGTTTTCACTTAGTCAAATTCAACTCACTTCTTCCCGCTAAGTAGAACTATCTATTAGGTGTGGTTTCATCGCTTGCACTTCATATAGTGTAAAAATTTCAATTTTGTCTACCATATTGCATGGAGATTGTGAGGAGGCACTATAATTATTTCTAATTCAGCATTCATCATCGTGTTTTCACTGCATGACTTTTCGATTTTCCCTTGATTTTTATTCACATATGAATAAAGGAAGTTGGAATCCCCGTGTAGACGTGCATTGTTCCCTACTCAAATTCAAGTGATAACGGAATTAAAACTAGGATACTGTTAACATTATTGATTAACTAAAATTAGATAAAATTTAAAATCATTTTTTCAAGAAAGCAACTCTATCATCGTTTGATTTTTATTGCAAGTGAGAGAGAGAGAGACGACACTAGGATAGAGCCAAGTCTGATTTTTTTACAGACTACTAGTTCTTTCTTTTTAGGCAATTAGCTACTTTTTAGTGAGGATCTACGAGCAGCCGGTAAACGATCTTGATTTTCTTAACAGAGTGGGAGGTTTAGAGGACACTAAGTAAGGCTCCGTCCTCAAGTAATGTTGAACCGTACTCATATAGTCTGTACTTACTCCCATACTGGCTGAAAGTAGGTCCAACAAGTCGTAAGAAGAAGGCTAGTCTACAGGAAAATATAGGAACCTAACAACTTGTTAACTCTTTCCAACTTTTGTATTTATCACCAACTAAAAGAGACAAGATAATTTGGTCGAACCTTTACGGCCTTCACTAAGTTGAGTTGGTAAATTTAGGGTTTGAATTTGTGTATTGAATTGTGTGACAGTGCACTTGCACACAAATATCGTGATTTTACGAATCAATATTTTCCATTCCATTCAAAGATGACAGAATATTGCCATTCATTCACTGACTCCATGGATCGCACTCACATGACAAATTCCCAATCTTCGTATCCACCTTCTTTTCAGAGGAACCCTCTCTTTGAGGTAATTTCTCCCCAGCCACCATTCTCTTCACCCACCCCCCAACCCTTGGTTGAAACTTCAAAATACGAACCGCTCATAGAATCGATCATGTTCTATGAAGACACAATGTAACGAGTAGACTCAAGGATGAATATAGGTGTGACCAACTTTGATAGAGGAACACGGTTACTGGTTACATATGAAAATACATTGTTTGAACCATCCTATACTCGAGATAATCCACAACCAAAGTATGATCACTTTCCTTTGACCACATAGATGACACCCAAAGTCAAGTAAATAGGACTCATGAACAAACCCTAATCACATAGACCGACTATATCTTAGTTCAGGAGAAAATGCCAATGTCGCAGCATATCGAGCATAGTCACTCATCTTCGAGTCATGAGACGATAATGGATGACATAACTTGGATCAATAAGAGGATCGAGGTTTTGACTTAATAATTTGATAATGTCATCTAAATAGTCAAAGATATGATAATCAACCAAGAGGAGTCAAGAAAATCACAGAGCAAACCCGAAAATCATCATGTGCCTAATGTCTACTCACAAACACCACAGAATACTGACCCTCCTACTGATTTTAGTGAAAATTCTAAAAAATCAAAAAATTCAAATAAATTGGTCAATCATTTAACTTTACGGACCTTGTTTGTTTGGATTAGCACCATTGAACTGGCCATAGTGATTAAATGAAATTATGTTCGAGATCTTTTCTTTCCTGTCTTCTTAGATGATAACCCGATCGATCCACAAAAAGACCGAGAGGAATCATTTCAGTCACCATTAATTTCCAAGGTGTCGTACATAGAGTGGAATTCATTGTCCTGTGTAGGATCTCCTTGAGTCCACACACACGAAGCTAACAGAGAGTAAATACACAGGACGTGTGCTGACCTTACAAGAATATTACAATTTATATGGAGACTCATCTGAAAGGGAACCCATGATTAGAACCTCACAAAGAATACTTCCTGAATCGACTAAAAATCTCACTTTCAACATTTCAGAAAAAAGTATCTCTTGAAGATTACTCATCAAGTTCGGAGGATAAGAGCAGTATGAGAGAGCTCAGTTCGGAGAATCTACAGCCTGATCGGAACCAGAAGTCATATGTCGACCTACGTCAGACTTTCCTTGTTCCTCTCCATTATTCTTCTAAGGCCGACTCCCTTGGTCCCATACAATACACTGGAACGATTCGTTATGACCAGACTGACACTTGTTCATCAGAATATTCAGACGAAGAAAAGATTGACCCGAAAACTGAGCAAGCTTTGAGAAAAAGGCTAAAAAAATAAGAATAGTTGGAGTGGTGTAACCTTTGATTATTATTCTGATGACAACTCCGATGGTGGTTGGGATTCTTCTCATTTATTTTTTTCCAATCAATATTCTCTTCCACCACATTTCTTAAAAAGGATCAATCGTAAACCTCCTTGATCATCGGCCACCCTTTCCCTCGCCTCCCATCGTTTTCCTTGTATATTTTCCTCCTATACTTAGGCCAAGGCCTAAGTATAGGGGGGACGGATGCCATCTGTATTTATTCATCATTCTACTCCTCATTCGATCTGTATATTCTCCAGATCCTATCGGTTCTCATACTAAATCCCGTCCTATATTAGGCTGACTAGAGCCTAAGTATAGGGGGACCGATGCCTGCCTTGTATATATTCACCCATTTCTCCTCTTGACCTCGATCGCCCCACTTTTTTATCTTCTTCTATAGGCTGACCAAAGCCTAAGTATAGGGGGTGGTTGACTTCTATACTCTTATTATTATTTTTCTCTCTATGCTTAGCACGAGTTGTGTCGTCTTGTCGCTTCTTGTGCTTTGAGGACATAGCGCACACTAAGTATAGAGGGGCTTGTATATATTAAATATATACTTTACCCATAGCTCGTACTTTCACGTATTTTTGTATATATATATGCAATAATTACGGGATGGGTAAACGTAAAAAAACACAAAAAATAAAAAAACAAAACAAAACAAAATTAAAAATAAAAAAAATCTCTCTTGCATATCTTCTTTACATACAAAAAACATCCAATTTTTCTTTTCTCTTGCATATTGTTCTTGCACTTATATCAAAAAGAAAGAAAAAAACACAAAATCATCTTGAACCTCATATGCATCTGCATATTATGCAAAGTGAAAAGTTATTGGGTTCTGAACTGAGTTATGAGTAGAAGAGGAGTGTGGTCTTGACTTGGCCTTAATCTACCTAATTTCCAAAGGAACTTCACCGAGAAAGAGGGTTTAGAATCTTCAGGTATTTTGACTTAATTCTTTGAGTTCTGCATGATAATGTGCAGCCTTTGACTCTTAGTGTCTAACCTGGTCGCCTAATTCTGGTTATAGCTTATGAGTAGGGAATTAGTCTGTTCTCTCACATTATGCACTTAGCTGAACTCAGACGGAGTATTGGAAGACTGTGTGGGTCTCTTTTCTGGTAGCGTGGACATCTAAAGACCGGAGTATAGGTTGAAATAAAGCTCCGGAAAAGGGATGTACAACTAGGAACAATGTTTTTCCTGAGAACCCAAAACATGTACTGAAAAAAAGATTCCATATCCGTAGGGGCATAAAAAGATCCATGTAGAGTTACCAAAAAGACATATCAAAAAGAAGCCAAATTAACAAATAAAAATCTGACCAAAAAGGTCCAAGCTTCAAGAAAACCTGCAAATCTTAGCGGAGACTTGGCTAAACTTGTCGGCTTCGCAAGGAGAGGTGACTACACTAGTCAGCCTCTAGTTGTTTTTCTCCTTCTTCTAATCCCCCCCCCCTTCGATTGTGAACACAGCGCGACAAATCTTAGAAGGAAATACCTGACTCCTTGAGGACGAGTTAGTGGGAGGGAGGTTTGCACGGTAGTCCGACACTCTTGATGGGGAGAGTTAAAACCTTTCACACAGATGAGATAGGTTTTCAATGTTCATGGGATATGCTTTGGGAGAAGGATTGATCTAAGATGACTTCTGAGCCAAATCTGTTACAATGATATGTAAAACTTGAGGGTTGTTGATTTTAAAACCCTTAGTCTCACAGAAGTTCCGCCATAATATTTATCCAAAGGTCGAGTCTAGCTCCATTTTCACCTTTGGCTCATGACTTTGGTATGGAGCCCAAAATCATTTCACTTCTGCATTTCATTTTAGTTACTCAGGGATGAGCAGGTTTTAAGCATAGGGGACTGATGAATATGTGATTCTTTATACTAAAAGATGAAAATAGAGCTTCGTTTCTGAGAAATTAGCTACATGTCATCATTTATTCTGCATTCTTATCATTCATGCATGTAAAATTAATATTTGCAGTTTAACACTCATAATTGCATTCATAATCATCTTCACATTTGCACCCAACTTCATGCATTTTTAACTGATTCATACTAACTCCAATTGATCTCAAACCACCTCCATTGTGTACATATTACTAATAAGATTAAATATTACCAACTCAAATAAATGGCCCGTGAGACAAAACCCCAATTCTAGAATTGACATACTAAAATGCTCATATCTTCCTCATACATTGTCCGATTTAGGTCTACTCACTTTTAAAGTAATACATATTCAAACTGTCAAAACAAAACAAGACTAATTTCATAAAAATAGGAGCTCGTATGTGAAAGTTGGGTTTTGGGTCTCTTTTACGCATTTTGTCTTTTAGCAGTTTTTGACCTAATATTTTATGTACATAATTAACTCTTTTTCGCTTATTTCTTTTTCCTCTATAATCTTTGATGGAAGTTTTAATAAAATCCACAAAAATCTAAATTCAAAATAAGACCGAAATCAAAGAAACTGACCGAGTCCGAGTGTTGCCTGAGAGTCTATACAAATATCCTCCATTTTCTTCTTTATTTTATTTTCCAATTTTCTTATTTATTAAAAATCCAAAAATAGATTATTATGTAAATATTTATCTTTATTTCTATCGTTATTTTCCTCGATTTCTCTTAATTAAAAATCACTAAAAAAATTACATAACCCAAAATCAAGGTATTTTATGTACATATAGTACCCCGAAAATATCATTTTGCACAAATGACCTCTTTTGCTCTTGGTCTCTTCATGAAAATTGTAGATCTAACGAGACAAGAATTTTTTGTTGAGCACTTTTCGATCCGAGTCGTTTGCTATTTCTTCTGGTTTTTTCTTTTATTTTTATTTCTTGATTTTTTTGGAGTTGACACGTGGCAGCTCCTAGAGCCACCACCTGTCACTCATTTTTAGCCTTTTTATTCCTATATTTTCGTTTTTAAAAAAACATGCATTTGATGCGCACGTGCCTCCCTTCGCATGTGCCCAGCACGTGAGGCCTCTTCTCCCTCTTCAGGCAAACTCTCCTTCAACGTCAACCCCCTGCCCTTCGTTTTCTCCGCTAGAGCTGCAACCATCGGCATTCCCCACTCCTCTTATCTCGTCGTTGTCCGTTGCGCAAGGGCCTATTGACCGTCGACTCCTTCCTCTCATATATAAGACCATCTCCAGCCGTCATTCAGAGCATCCGCCATATCCCTTCCATAGAGTGGAATCTCAGGGAGGAGCCAGTGACAGGGGCTCCTCCGCCGCAGTGATACACTCCTCCGGCGAGATCAGCAGCAGCTTCTTGAGATCTCCACTGGCCTTGATCGAAGCGAGGACCAGGAGCGGTGTCCCAGCCCTCCGACTCCAGGCGAAATCTACCCCTTTTCTTTTTTCTTCCTCTTCTTTCCTCATATTTCATCTATCTTTCTTAATTTTCCTTATTCCATAATCGCCACCCTCATTTCACCCCTCTTCCTTCCATCTTCACTGTCTTCCTCCCTTCCAACTTGGTCGCACTGCCATTCCCGTGCGCCTCCATCGTGAACCCCCTGGAGCGCACCCCATTCTCCACCAGCTGGTTGCTTCATCAACAGTAGCCACCGGCATCGCCCACTCCTTAGATATCCACAATAGGACCCCACCACCGCTTCAGCCTCCTTGCACAGCTTCCACCAAGCACCAATGGTTGCGCAAAACCAGCACTGCCTCCAACAGACCGACGCTGCTGCGCGTGTTGTCTCTCTCCAACGTCGATGTGCAGCCACTCCAGCCGCCTATGCATAGCAGCTTCCTCGTCGTTGTCGCCCCATTCACCAGCGACTACAGGCGCATCCTCCCTCTCTACTGGGACTCGTGCACCCATGCAGGAGACCGTCTCCCACGGCTTCACCCTTGTGTGGCCACCACATCCGCCTGGCAGCGATCGCCCTCGACATCTGCCTTGCAGCAACCGCGCTCAACATCCGCCTCCACCCAAGGCCACCTGTGGCACCGCCATCGCAGGGATCCCCTCTCCACCGCCATGCAGGAGACCACCGCCCACGGCTTCACCCGTGCGTGGCCACCACATCTGCCTTGCAGCAAATACCCTCGGCATACGCCTCCACCCAAGGCCATCTGCGGCACTGCTAACATAGGGTTCCACTCTCCACCACCGTACGAAGGGGAGCAGGAGGCTCTCCATGCCGCTACTCCGCCCGCCTCTCCTGGGCTTCACTCCAGCCACCGATGATGCGCTCAACCGCCATTTCACCCACCCTCTATCGAGCGTCCTTCGTGAAGAAGAAGATCCATGCACATGTGCTCTTCGTGTGCATAGGGGACATTTGCAGAAGCATACCCTTGCATGCGACCAACATGAGTTGGGGGGAAATTTGCAAGAAGAGCCCCTGAAGAACCTTGTTATCATTTCCAGATCCAGCCATCAAGAAGCACGTGTGCGGCTCGTGACTATTGTAAAAATTACATTTATGTCCTCTCGAGTATAGGTAATGACATCAGTGCCCCTATGCATGAACTTTTCTGTTTATTTTGTTATTGCATTTAGAACCATGTGTTCTCCATTTATTTTGAACCTCATTTTGTTATCATTTTATTTATTAAAAACATGCATTTTATTCTTAAATTAATTCTCCACATTCATGCTTGGAATATTTTTATTCTTTGTGGTTAATTAATTATTAATATTCTTGTCATAATTAGCATATTTTGCCCATTCTGAGCTTAAAAATTTATAGATCATTAACCATATCTCTAAAAATTACTAAAACTTCACCAATAGTAGAGTTAATTGTTAGTAACATTGTATCCAAAAAGAATTACATTTACATGCATAGTTTTCTTCTAAAAATCATTTCGTGCATTTCACTAACATTTTTTGGGTTTAGTATTTTTCTGAGATAGATCACTTAGTGTCATATCTTAGATAATTTTATTTCCTGAAAATAACTAGATTTAATATTTATTATAATTAATTATTAAAAATATCATTGTTTGCATTATTTTATTCACAGAAAATTCATCTTGCATCTAAATAAAAATTCCAAAAAAAGTGTAGTAGTCTAATTTCCCATATTTCACATTCTGGCCAAGCTTGAGAATTTTTGGACTTAATTTGATCAGAATTTGTATTTTAGTCCCCAAACTTCGTCAAAAGTGCATATCGTGCATTTATTGCATCTAAAAATACCAAAAAAATCCTCTTTGAAAACCTAAATTCAAGATCGACATTTTACCAACCTAAGGAGACAGTTTCCTCCTTGAGTTCGACCTTGGACTTACCTAAGTAAAAAAAGAAATATAACCGCTCACTTTTAATTGGAGTAATAATTAAATTTGTGGTTTTTGATTGATCTGGATTTATCCAACTACAAGGCATTTAATTCAATATAACAAAAAGGATAAATTTCAGGTTCTTCAAATGGCGTCGTTGTCGAGGAGGTACGGCTTCAGTTGTTTCTAAGAAAATCAAGTTTGTAGGTTTTCCATCCTTGGGTAGTCTGACCCCTGGTCTTCTTGTATTTATTTTCTCATTATTTTCAGTATTTTTTTCTTTTATTTTTGTATATTTTCCTGTGAACCTCTCTCTAATATTCGATCTTCTATTTTTCGTGCGAGGTACCCGGCGAACTCGGAGTGATTTTCTTGGAGATCAACGTAACTCGGAGCGACCGGATACATGCAATCTTTTTAATTTTTGGAGAGAACGAGATAGAGAGAGAGAGTTTTCTTTGTTTTCTAATTAAATGCTCATTTTTAGCGGTTCCTGATTGGGTTCTCGCGTGTGTAAAGAATACTGAATATTTTTCTGTGGTGTGTCGACCTGTTTCACCCTCCGGTGAGGGTGGGGTCCGACTTGAGTGGTGAAATTAGGATATGCACATGGTAGTGTAAATTCAAATTTTTTAATGCCCTTCGTAATTTAGGACCACACTTACACTATAATTATACGACCTTAAATCATTTTCACTTAGTCAAATTCAACTCACTTCTTCCCGCTAAGTAGAACTATCTATTAGGTGTGGTTTCATCGCTTGCACTTCCTATACTGTAAAAATTTCAATTCTGTCTAGCATATTGCATGAAGATTGCGAGGAGGCACTGCACGTATTTCTAACTCAGCATTTGTCATAGTGTTTTCTGTTGCATGGCTTTTTGATTCTCCCTTGGTTTTCATTCTCATAGGAATAAAGGAAATTGAAATCCCCGTGTAGACGTGCATTGTTTCCTACTCAAATTCATGTGATAACCAAATTAAAACTAGGGGACTGCTAACATTATTGATTAACTAAAATTGGATAAAATTAAAAGTCATTGTTTTCAGGATAGCAGCCCCGTCATTGTTTGATTTTTATTGTAAGTGAGAGAGAGAGAGAGAGACAACACTAGGATAGAGCCAAGCCAGATTTTTTTACAGACTATTGGTTCTTTCTTTTTAGGCGATTAGCTACTTTTCAGTGAGGATCTACGAGTAGCCGGTAAACGATCTGGATTTTCATAATAGAGTGGGAGGTTTAGAGGACACTGCATAAGTCTCCGTCATCAAGTAACGTTGAACCGTACTCATACGGTCCGTACTTACTCCCATACTGGCCGAAAGTAGGTCCAACTAGTCGTAAGAACCGGGCTAGTCTGTAGGAAAATGCATGCACCTAACAGCTCGTTAACTCTTTCCAACTTTTGTATTTATCACCAACTAAAAGAGACAAGATAATTTGGTCGAACCTATGCGACCTTCACTGAGTTGAGTTGGTGAATTTGGGGTTTAAATTTGTGTATTGAGTTGTGTGACCGTGCACTTGCACATAAAGATCATGATTTCGCGAATCAATATTTTCCATTCCATTCGAAGATGATGGAATATTGGCATTCATACCCAAACTCCATGGGTCGCACTCACATGACAAATTCCCAAACTTCATATCCACCTTCTTTTCAGAGGAACCCTCTCTTTGAGTAAGTTTCTCCTCATCCACCATTATCTTCACCCGCCCACTCACCCTTGGTTGAAACTTCAAGATACGAACCACTCACAGAATTGATCATGTTCTATGAAGACACAATGGAGCGAGCTGACTCGAGGATGAATATAGGCTTAACCAACTTTGATAGAGGAACACGGTTCCCGGTTACTTATGAAAATTCATTGTTTGAACCATCCTATACTCGGGTGATCCACAACTCAAGTATGATCACTTTTCTTTTGACCACATAGATGACACCAAAGTCAAGGAAATCGGATTCATGACCAAACCCTAATCACAGAGACTGACTATATCTCGGTTTAGGAGAAAATGCCAATGTTGTGGCATACCGAGCATAGTCACTCATCTCCGAGACATGAGATGATAATGGATGACATAGCTCGGATAAATAAGAGAACTGAGGTTTTGACTGAACAATTTGATAATGTCATCCAAATAGTCAAAGATATGATAATCAACCAAGAGGAGTCAAGAAAATCATAGAGCAAGCCCGAAAATCATCATGTGCCTGACACCTACACACAAACACCACAGAATACTGACCCTCCTACTGACTTTAGTGAAAATTCTAAAAAAAATAAAAATTCAAAAAATTCAAAAAAAGTTGGACAACATCAATATGGAAGCGTTTTGCAAAAGTCTGATCTTAGAGCTTCCATTAATCAAGTCCATAGAGTATGTTTCGATCTTCAGAGATTTCTGAAGAGTTAATTATCATCTAAGAATATGGGAAAGAAAAGATCTCGAACAGAATATCATTTAATCACTATGACCAGTTCAATGGTGCTGACCCAAACAAACAAGGTCCGGAAAGTTAAACAATTGACCAAGGAAACCTACGAAATTGAGAATACAAAATTTAATTATGTTCGGATTGACGATGATTCCATATTGAATATCCTCTCAAAATCCGTGTTTGACAGACTCGAACTCGGACCGCATAGAAAGCTTCGAGTAATCGTTTAATTCCTCGATCAATCCACAAAAAGACCTAGAGCAATCATTTCAGTCGCCATTAATTTCAAAGGTGTCGTACATAGAGTGGACTTCATTGTTCTAGACATTAAACACCGAGGAGATATATCTGAGTCCCCCATTATTTTGGGAAAGTCGTTTCTATCCTCTGCTAGAGCGACTGTTAACTGTGAGACCTAAGACATTATTTTCCTGAACACAAACAAAATTGATCAAATTCTCGAGGACACACCAAACTCTGACACAATCGAACCAAAAACCATCAATCGTAACATAAAAGAATCTTCATAAGTTCAGACCTCTCCACTTATCACAGACTCAAATGAAGGAGAGACATCTTATGAGACGGCTGATGAACATACGAAGGTGCATGAAATCAACTGAGACACACCTGATTCACCACACCCGGACAAGGCTATGTCAGATCTCCCTGAGTCCACACACGCAAAGCCAACAGAGAGTAAATACATAGGACGTGTGCTGACCTTACAAGAATGTTACTATTTATATGGAGACTCGCCTGATAGGGAACCCATGGACATCACCTCACAAAGAATACCTCCTGAACTGACTAAAAATGTCACTTTCAACATTTCAGAAAAAAGTATCTCTTGAAGATTACTCATCAAGTTCAGAGGATAAGAGCAGTATTAGAGAGCTTAGTTCGGAGAATCTGTCGCCTAATCAGAACAAGAAGTCATATGTCGACCCAAGTCGGACTTTCCTTGTTCCTCTCTATTATTCTTCTAAGTCGACTCCCTTTGTCCCATAAAATACACTGGAACGATTCTTTATGACTAGACTGACACTTGTTCATCTGAATATTAAGAGGAAGAAAAGATTGACCCGAAAACTGAGCGAGCTCTGAGAAAAAAGCTAAAAAATAAGAATACTTGGAGTGACGTGAACTTTGATTATTATTTTGATGACAGCTCCGAAGGTAGCTGGGATTCTTCTTATTCATCTTCTTCCAATCAATATTCTCTTCTACTACATTTCTGAAAAAAGATCGATCATAAATTGCCTTGATCATCGGTCACCCTTTCCCTCGCCTCCCATCGGTTTCCTTGTATATTTTCCTCCTAGACTTAGGCCAAGGCCTAAGAATTGAGGGGGACCTATGCCATTTGTATTTATTCATCATTCTACTCCTCATTCAATCTGTATATTCTCCAGATCCCATCAGTTCTCATACTCACTCCTGTCCTATACTTAGGCTGACCAGAGCCTAAGTATAGGGGGATCGATGCCCGCCCTGTATATATTCACCCATTTCTCCGCTTGACCTCGACTGCCCCACTTTTTGATATTCTTCTATACTTAGGCTGACCAAATTCTAAGTATTTGGGATGGTTGACTTCTATAATCTTTTTATTATTTTTCTCTCTACGCTTAGCACGAGCTATGTCGTCTTGTCGATTCTTGTGCTTTGAGGACATAGCACACACTAAGTATTGGGGGATTGTAAATATTACATATATACTTTACCCATAGCTCTTACTTTTACGTATTTTCGTATATATATGCAATACTTTCGGGATGGGTAAAAGTAAAAAACACAAAAAAAAATAAAAAAACAAAACAAAAATAAAGACAAAAAAATCTCTCTTGCATATCTTCTTTGCATACAAAAAAACATCCAATTTTTTTTATTTTCTCTTACATATTGTTCTTGCACTCATATAAAAAAAGAAAAAATAGAAAATCACCTTGCACCTCATATGCATCTGCATATTATGAAAAGTGAAAAGTTATTGGGTTCTGAACTGAGTTATGAGTAGAAGAGGAGAGTGGTCTTGACATGGCCTTAATCTACATGTTTTCCAGAGGAACTTCATCGAGAAAGAGGATTTTTAAAGAATCAGGTCTTTTAACTTAATTCTTTGAGTTCTGCATGACAACGTGCAGCCTTTGATTCTTAGTGTCTAACATGATCATCTGATTCTGGATATATCTTTTGAGTAGGGAATTAATTTGTTCTCTCGAACTATGCACTTAGCTCAACTCAGACAGAGTGTTGGAAGACTATGTGGGTCTCTTTTCTGGTAGCGTGGACCTCTAAAGACTGGAGTATGGGTTGAAATAAAGCTTTAGAAAAGGGATGGACGGCTGGGCACAATTTTTTTCTAAGACCTCAAAACATCCATGCAGAGTTACCTCAAAACATCCATTAAGGAAAAAAGGATTCCATATCTGTAGGGGCACAAAAAGATCCATGCAGAGTTACCAAAAAGCCATACCAAAAATAAGCCAAATTACCAAATAAAAATCTGACCAAAAGGTCGAAACTTCAAGAAAACCTGTAGATCTTAGCGGAGACTTGGCTAAACTAGCCGGCTTAGCAAGGAGAGGTGACTACACTGGTCACCCTCTAGTTCTTTTCCCCCTTCTTCTAATCCCCCCTCCCTCCCCTTTTGATTGTAAACACAGCGCGACAGACCTTAGAAGGAAATACCTGACTCCCCGAGGACAAGTTACTAGGATGGAGGTTTGCATGGTAGTCCAGCACTCTTGATGGGGAGAGCTAAAACCTTTCACACACATGAGACAGTTGTTCAATGTTGATGGGATATGCTTTGGGAGAAGAATTGATCTAAGATGACTTCTGAGCCGAATATGTTACAATGATATGTAGAACTTGAGGGCTGTTGATTTTAAAACCCTTAATCTCACAGAAGTTCCACCACACTATTAATCCAAAGGTCGAGTCTAGCTCCATTTTCACCTTTTGTTTATGACTTTGGTATGAAACCCAAAATCATTTCACTTTAGCATTTCATTTTAGTTGCTTGAGGACGTGAAAGGTTTAAGCATAGGGGGTTGATGAATATGAGATTCATCATACTAAATAATGAAAATAGAGCTTCGTTCCTGAGAAATTAGCTGCATTTCATCATTTACTCTGCATTCTTATCATTCATGCATGTAAAATTATTTGCATTTTAACACTCATAATTGCATCCATAATCATCTTCACATTTACACACAACTTCATGCATTTCTAACTAATTCATGCTAACTCCAATTGACCACAAACCACTCCATTGTGTACATATTACTAACAAGATTAAATGAAAAATACAAAAATGTCTACCTCAAATAATTGACCCGTGAGACAAAATCCCAATTCTAGATAGACAGACTAAAAAGCTTATATCTTCCTCATACAGTGTCCGATTTAGGTCTACCCACTTTTAAAGTAATATATATTCAAAGTGTTGGACATGCGAGCCCACGGCGAGCCATTATGCAATAAATGTTATTGCAATTCACTCCTTAATCTGAAATAAAGAGTACATAATTTGCATAATAGGTCCCTTAGTACAATTAGGGTTATGTACCATGGCCATCTTAATGATCATACAGCTGTTGATTCATTTATTGAATCATAGAGGCTGGTGCTTAGATGAATATCTAATGAGTTAGATTGAGGACTCATCGAGCACCATCAAATGATTATTAAGAGATGATCTCCAGCCTGAGTAGGATATGGCAATCCTATCTCATTTAGGTTGATATCTTACCGACCTCTTGATGCAGGTCCTCTGCATAGGAATAGAGATTCAGAGGTGTCGGATGAGTTAGGTCAAAGAGTTGACTTAACGATATCGAGATAACCTAAGTCCTATATCATAAGCTGTCATGATATAGGCACACATTCTCTGACCGGAGACAGATGTGTTACTATATGTCTGAGTATGTACATTTGGCAGACCAATAGGTTGATGACCTAATCAAGGTCTATACACCGGCGCGCTGGTGTGCATATAAGGGCTTATGAGTAATAGAATCTCTCAAAGGGATCATACAGGTTCAATTACTGAACTGGAAGACATGAGCTCACTCATGAGATATTGGGAAGAATCAAATTACATACGCATGGTCGTCTCGCTTTGGAAGCTTGACTGAATTTGTAGGTTTGATATATACTTTTGGAAAGTATATGATCAAGACCTAGGTATGATATATGCTTTTGGAAAGTATATGATCGATACCGACTCCCAATGATCGAATGAGAAACTTACTGATAAAACAACGAAGTAGATAGTGTAAAGTTGATCTAATACTTCGGGTGTAATCTGAGTCTTCTAGTATGCAGGATGTACAGGTATTAGGAATACCTGAAGGTGATGTGATCATAAACGATTGTATAACCATGACGCTTCCATTCCTAGGGAGTGATGAAACGGGTTTGGATTTTAGTGACTCCTCTCATTAGAGAAGTAATCTGATCTTAGTCCAAATGTTGGACATTGATCTGAATGTGATTCAGATTCAATGAGAAGATTAGATTTACGGTCTTGATTTAATCAAGCATCTATGGGAGGCCCGAGATCTGGATTTGAGATATGATCTCAATATTCATGTCACTATACGTGGAACAATACAATCGCCTTATCCTTATCTCCAAGTATTCGCGGAGAAAGCGCATTATCCTTGAAAGAGTTCATGGATAATTCTATTGTTGATATATGTATCCGAGCATTGAGAAAATGGATAATTAAATGTGATTTAATTATCATGAATAATATGAATTTGATTCGTATTATAAGGAGAGTTATCTTAGATAATTAAATGTGATTTGATTACCAAAGATCTAAATAATGTGAATGTGATTCATATTATTTGGGCACATGAAAATAAGTTATCCAATATAATTAAATGTGATTTAATCATTATGGATAAGAATAATGTGGATAGTAATATCCAATTATTCATAATATATTATAAATGTGATTTATAATGTATTAGAGAGAGCTAATTATAATTTATATGTGTTGATTAATTATTATGTGTATTGGATACACATTGTGTAATTAATTGACAATGTAAATTATATGTTGTTTTGGGTTGTGAACATGATTCACAATTTTTCAATGGCAAGATTGCAATATTCTCAAATATAGTTGTGAATTATTTTTGAAGAATAAAACCCAACAAAAGTTGTTGGAAATAAATAAAGAGATTTCCATGGAGATATGCAATCTCATGACATGTCATGAGATTGCTCTCCTCATGGAAAGCTTGGGCGGCACCCAATTCCAAATAGGAATGGGTGGCCGTCCATATGGAATGTACATGGAGATGAAATCTCCATGTATATTCTCTCCTTATTTATTTGGTGTAATTTTGGATTAATTTGTATTTGATTTTATCAAATATATTTTGATCTAAATTTGTTGGTTTTACCAACAACAATCTTAGCCATTGGATTGAATAAATCAATCTCATCCATTGATTTTATTGTCACATGGATTGAGATCCATGGATCCCAAAACCCTATAAATAGAGAGGCATACCATGCTCTCTATTTTACACACAATGCTTGAGAAGCATCTCTCTCTCTTTTCTCTCTACTCGACAGCCCTCTCTCTCCCTCTCGTGTGGTCGTCCACCATGGATGACCTAGAGAGGTTCTCCATCGCCGCGGCATCGTCGTTATGCTGCCCGTTCGTCTGCTCGTGGATCTCCGTCTCCTTCGGTGCGCCTCGCTTGTGAAGAAGACGTCAGATCTCGTGTGTCGAGATCAGGAGATCCGCCGCTTGGATCATCAACATGGATTGCGAGAAGCACGCGGTTCATCCCCGCGCTCGCAAGCGTCTCCCCCGTCGGATCGGACTTGAGACAGGAGGTCTCTTCTTTTAGAGACTCGATCGCAACCACGCTTCAAGAGGAAATCCTATTACTTGTTTGTGGTTTAGACGAAACGATCCGAGAAGTGTTCTTGGATCATGTGGTTTCGTCGTGAGAAAATTTTTTAAATTCCGCTGCATCGAGCAACTAGTGCGACTAGTCGCTCCTCGTCGTATTCGATACGACGCTCACGCTTTTGTGATGCGCTTAAGGATCTAACCATATCCTTCAAGTGATATCAGAGCCTTAGGTCGACGGTTTCGAATATGATTCGCTAACCGAGGACAACTTGGGTTCGTTATAGTCGCGAAAGTTTTTATCGTATTTGATTTCGCAGATCTATTTAGAGTATTTTTTCGGCCCTGTTTAAATTGTTTAAACACGAATTTAATACTTGAATTTTTTTCCCATTAAATAAGGAAACCATAAGATCTGATTTTGCGTAAATCGGATTTCGTTTGCTCTAGATATGGTTGTTTTAATGAACATGTATTCACTGTTACGGGAACTGCGAATCTTAACGTAATTAAGGAGTTAATTACTGTTTAGAGATGCCTCGAAATGCGTGCAAATCACATAGGTTCTGTTGTAAATCAAGTTAGCAAACTATGGAAACTTACGTTGCTTAATTTGGATTTAAATTGATTGAGATATGCTAATTTTAGTAAGTAGGGGTCACTGCTGAAATTACTTTCCTAATCAAAAACCATGTGATTGTCAATTAATGAAATTAATTGTTAATTTCGAGAAATAATTATGAAAAATATTTGAGAAATATTGGAAGATTATTATTTCCTTAATTGACTTTGCCTCAACCAATTAATTGATTAGATTTGATCTAGATCATAATTGGAAACACGATCAACAAACTCCTCGTTTGAATAGGATTGGGAATTTGTCTAGCAAATTTCCTTATAATCAAAATTGTTTTGATTACTATATGGTATAATTTCGGTTGAAGAACCGATGATCATATCAAGTACAAATTAATCAATTTGGCATTATCCTTTTCCAAGGCGGATATGATGTCTAGTCGGGATCGTTGGGGTAGCGGGTTGCAACGTATGCGGTCCGTCCCACTCCCGCCGATACTGGCCATGATAGCGGGTAGGGCCAGGATAATGTCCGAGGGATTAAGATGTACTTTTCTAATTATTAAAATATGAATTAATACGTACTTTGAAAATAATACCATATATATTCAAGCATAACAATCAAGTTTGATTGATTGAATTGGATTGATAATTAATTTAATATGATTGAATTGATTATGTCCAATTATACTCTAATATGATTAGAGTTAATAATTCCCTTGGAAGAATTAATTATATGAATGTGATTCATAGTAATTAATTAAATTTGAATAAGAGGTGGAGGATCACATAAGTGACATCCATGGTCTCCCATCAAGGCGAAGGGTTTCCGTCGCCAGGGATTGTATATAGGAGACGCATGTACGAAGTGACAGCTCCTATATACAAGCGCATCTGGATCGGACTCTTTGCTTCTCGAAAGAGTAAGGCCGTATGCGTAGTGACCCCAATATCGGATCCTCATATTATTGGGGCGATATTGGATTGCGCATAGCGAGTTCTATTCCTGTTGACGGTTGGTTCAATTGATGACGGGTCAACATCACCTTAGGGGTGGTGGGCCCGGGCATTAAAGACCGAATTGGGAAATGCAAGTTGGACTTGCAAGGCGGAATGTGTTCCCGCTTCTCTTCATTGGAGTTGCAGTTTCTCATATTATTGGGATGTAATAAAGATAAAGAGGAGATCCCAGATCTTGCTGAGATATAATGGTAAGTATATCTCTTACATTGAAAGTGATTAAGGGAATGAACTTTCAGTGTCTTTGACAAGGCAAGGCAACTTTGATATAAAAATTCCTAAATCAAAGTATAATATGTATATATATAAATATATACACTCATGCAAATTTCTTATTTCAGGTAATCCTTCATTAAACCTGCTCAATTCTATACTCAATAATAACCAGTAAAATATCATAGATTGGACCCTTGATCCAGATATTATGCTTGCAATTGGACACATAATGTATGTGGTTGCAATGTGCAAGTTTCCTCATAATAATGAGGAATGATAATTAAATAGACAATGGGACTAAAACCCTAGGGTTTGTATGTCTCTATAAGTCTTGATCTCATCGAATGTACTTTGGAAGTGACATGTCGATGATGATCGCAATTGTCAAATTAATCCTTATAAAATCAATAATGATATTCTGGCATACATATGTGCTCTTGACATTTAATCATGAATGACATGGTTCTCTACATTATGTAGAATGGTAGCTCTATAAGAGATGATGTATTCAAATTATTTGAGTACCTACCTGAACCTATGTTTTAAGAGTTTAGATGGATGTAGATGATGAGTGTCATCATTCTACTGTCTATACTCTAGTCATTCATGAAGCTTCATAATATTCATATTGTATGAATTGGGTGAAGCATGTATAAATGTTGAAATACTCTTATATTAAATTCTTTTGAATTTAACATAAGAGGTCCTTAATCTTAAGCAATGGTTGTTTATAGATAAAGGGAGCGCAGTGGAAGCATGGGTTGGACCCAAGCAAGAAGTATAATCAAAGAGTTGAATGTACTTCTGTGACTTCCATATGACATCCAGAGAGTTGGATGAATGCCAATACTGCAATATGTTGATGTGTTGATAGTATGACTATCAAATCTATCTAGAATCCTTAGAGAAGGAATTTGATAATACATCAGAATAACCTACATATAATCATTGAAATTGACTTACTTATTTGATGAGGTAAAGTCTAATAATTGTATCTCAATCTTCTAATAACACTTGCAATTGGTTGCATATGTATTAGATTATTAGAAATTTGATCTTAAGGTTTATTGGTCATCCATGTTGAAAGTGATGCAAGTGTTGCAACAATTTCCATTGGATCAATAGACTTCATATTTCCAGTGGGAGCCCTTAGTCTTAGAGAATGTCTCTATGACCTAGATATTAGAATACGCTCTTTGTTTATTTCTAATTGTTAGATATAAACATGAATTCTGAAATTTATCCATCATAAAGAGTTATGATGGATATATATTTCAGATAGTAATCTAACATCTAGCGGACTCCACAAAATTAGAAATTAATGAATGGTTCATTAAGATTTCTAGTATTGAAAATTAAACCTTTAAAGATCAATAGGAGGATAAAGATCATTTGACAATGATCTGTCATCAAGTTTTGGACATATGTCTGTTGATGAAATCAATGGACTAGTAAACTTTAGATTGTCTAAAGATTCAAATCTTACATACTTGTGAATATTGTATTCAAAGTAAAATGTCCAATACACACTTCCTTGGGAAAGGTGTAAGATGTCAAGGTAATCAGGATCTCATACATATTGATGTATGTGAATCATATATATCATAGTAAACATTATGGATATGTGATATCTATTGATGATGATATGAGATTTCTTCTCTTCACTTAGAAACCTTTGAAATGTTCAAAGATTTCACAATTTTGGTTTAGAACCAAAGTTTGAAGGAAGATTAAATGAATTTGATCTAATCCAGGTAGTCAATACCTATTAGATGAATTCGTAGAGTACCTTATAGAGATATGAATATCATTTCTATCTCACCCCTCCTAATGAACCTTAACTCAATAGAGTTGTAGGGAGATGCAATTGATCATGTGTGACATGATTTGATCAATGATTAATCTTAGCATAATTATCTCTTAGTTTCCAGGTATATGTATATGAGGTAGAGACTACATTATATACTTAATAAGGTTCCAAGCTAGTAAGCTGGAATCTAGCACCAGAGAGTGTTACTTCATTAGGAAAATAAAGGATGGTATTGGATACCTACTTTATGATCTTGAGATTCTTAAAAGATCTCATCTTTGAGAATATGATTCTTATAGGATGACTCTCTTGAGAATCAAGATGAAAATGAAGAAAAGGAACTCATTTAATCTTAAGAAGATAATGAGGCTCCTGAAATCGAAAACTAAATAGACAATTAAATATGAAACATCAATACCTCTTTAAATAAGTTTGAGGATGGATTCCATGTGTCAGTTAAATCTGACAATGATCAGACTTCATGTGATGAAGCTCCAGAGGATCATGACATGGAAAGATGGATGTTAGCAATAAAAGTCTAATGTAGACTTCATATACAAGTGTTGTGTATGGACCCTCGAGGATTCACCTATATGGGTAAGATCCATTAAGGTGTAAATAGATCTTCAAGAGAAAGAGGGAACCTGATGAGAAGGTAGAGACCTTCGAAGCACGGTTTGTATCCATGAGCTACACACCGAAGAGAAGACATCGCTTGCGATGAGACTTGCTCTCTAGTGACCTTGCTTTAACCCATTAGAATATTGCTAACTATAGCTACACAACTTGACTATGACATCTTCATGATGTAAGTCAAGATTGCATTCCTCTATGAATACCTCTCTAAGGATATTCATATGAAGTAGCCCCAGGGCTTCATGGTTGAGGAAAGTAAGGTGTGCAAGCTAAAGAACTCCATCTTTGGACTCAAATAAGATTCATGTAGTTGGAACATAAGATTTGATGAAATTATAAATGTTATAATTTCAGATAAAATCTTGATAAACCATACGAAGCTTAGTAGGAGTGCCTTTGTGTTCATCGTGCTAAATGTAGATAATATCCTAATAATTTGGAATGATATAAGGATAATAATAAGTGTTTTATAATTTGGTTGTTCCACACCTTGAGATATGATCTCAAGGATACCTCTTAGATCTTGATTCTGAAGTCGTTCAGAAACAAAGAGAAGAGGATATTGGGACCGTCACATTAGTAGTACACCTTGGACTTATTCCATTTTCTGGAAAAATTCCAAGAAAGGCTTCCTTCCCTTAAGATGTGGTAGTGACCTGTCTAAAGGGATAGCACCTCAAAGAGTTGAGGAAGTGAATGCTAAAACTGCTTGCACTTGTGCATCAGTTATGAGAAGCTGGGTATATGCTAGATGTGTACAAGAGCCAGATGTCTGCCATGCAGTGGGAGTAGTAAACTGTTACTAATCCTGCTATGGAGATAAAACACTTGATTGCATTAATAAAAATATCTTCAAAGATGATAAAACTTAGAGATAGTGATCTCAAAGTCTTATCTTCAAAAGTTTAAGATCTTGTAGATAGTGATCTATAAGGGTCTTGATTGTAGATACCTTATGAGATAGAGATCTCCAGGAATGAAGATATTCTAAAAGGATTATGGGAATACTGATTATGATAAATAATAAGATGTAGTGTTAATGACACTATAACCGACAAAATTGAGTATTGGTTGCATAGGATGCAACATTCGCATTGGATGCGAGCACTGTTACTAGGAGATATGCAAGTGCTGTAAAAGGACTTGGTGTAGTCTCTTGGGAACAGAGTGACTGATCAGCTTACCTAGCTATTTTCTAAATAGCCTATGATTGTCACATGAGTGTGGGTTTAAATAATTAGCCCATTAATGGCTATTTGGGCTAGTGGGAGATTGTTGGACATGCGAGCCCACGGCGAGCCATTATGCAATAAATGTTATTGCAATTCACTCCTTAATCTGAAATAAAGAGTACATAATTTGCATAATAGGTCCCTTAGTACAATTAGGGTTATGTACCATGCCATCTTAATGATCATACAGCTGTTGATTCAATTATTGAATCATAGAGGCTGGTGCTTAGATGAATATCTAATGAGTTAGATTGAGGACTCATCGAGCACCATCAAATGATTATTAAGATATGATCTCCAGCCTGAGTAGGATATGGCAATCCTATCTCATTTAGGTTGATATCTGACCGACCTCTTGATGCAGGTCCACTGCATAGGAATAGAGATTCGGAGGTGTCGGATGAGTTAGGTCAAAGAGTTGACTTAACGAGATCGAGATAACCTAAGTCCTATATCATAAGCTATCATGATATAGGCACACATCTTCTGACCGGAGACAGATGTGTTACTATATGTCTGAGTATGTACATTTGGCAGACCAATAGGTTGATGACCTAATCAAGGTCTATACATCGGCGCGCTGGTGTGCATATAAGGGCATATGAGTAATAGGATCTCTCAAAGGGATCATACAGGTTCAGTTACTGAACCGGAAGACATGAGCTCACTCATGAGATATTGGGAAGAATCAAATTCCATGCGCATGGTCGTCTCGCTTTGGAAGCTTGACTGAATTTGTACGTTTGATATATACTTTTGGAAAGTATATGATCAAGACCTAGGTATGATATATGCTTTTGGAAAGTATATGATCGATACCGACTCCCAATGATTGAATGAGAAACTTACTGAAAAAACCACGAAGTAGACAGTGTAAAGTTGATCTAATACTTCGGGTTTAATCTGAGTCTTCCAGTATGCAGGATGTACAGGTATTAGGAATACGTGAGGGTGATGTGATCATAAACGATTGTATAACCATGACGCTTCCATTCCTAAGGAGTGATGAAACGGGTTTGGATTTTAGTGACTCCTCTCAGTAGAGAAGTAATCTGATCTTAGTCCAAATATTGGACATTGATCTGAATGTGATTCAGATTCAATGAGAAGATTAGATATACGGTCTTGATTTAATCAAGCATCTATGGGAGGCCCGAGATCTGGATTTGAGATATGATCTCAATATCCATGTCACTATACGTGGAACAATACAATCGCCTTGTCCTTATCTCCAAGTATTCGCGGAGAAAGCGCATTATCCTTGAAAGAGTTCATGGATAATTCTATTGTTGATATATGTATCCGAGCATTGAGAAAATGGATAATTAAATGTGATTTAATTATCATGAATAATTTGAATTTGATTCGTATTATAAGGAGAGTTATCTTAGATAATTAAATGTGATTTGATTATCAAAGATGTAAATAATGTGAATGTGATTCATATTATTTGGGCACATGAGAATAAGTTATCCAATATAATTAAATGTGATTTAATCATTATGGATAAGAATAATGTGGAGAGTAATATCCAATTATTCATAATATATTATAAATGTGATTTATAATGTATTAGAGAGAGCTAATTATAATTTATATGTGTTGATTAATTATTATGTGTATTGGATACACATTGTGTAATTAATTGACAATGTAAATAATGTTGTTTTGGGTTGTGAACATGATTCACAATTTTTCAATGGCAAGATTGCAATATTCTCAAATATAATTGTGAATTATTTTTGAAGAATAAAACCCAACAAAAGTTGTTGGAAATAAATAAAGAGATTTCCATGGAGATATGCAATCTCATGACATGTCATGAGATTGCTCTCCTCATGGAAAGCTTGGGTGGTACCCAATTCCAAATAGGAATGGGTGGTCGTCCATATGGAATGTTCATGGAGATGAAATCTCCATGTATATTCTCTCCTTATTTATTTGGTGTAATTTTGGATTAATTTGTATTTGATTTTATCAAATATATTTTGATCTAAATTTGTTGGTTTTACCAACAACAATCTTAGCCATTGGATTGACATAAATCAATCTCATCCATTGATTTTATATGTCACATGGATTGAGATCCATGGATCCCAAAACCCTATAAATAGAGAGGCATACCATGCTCTCTATTTTACACAAAATGCTTGAGAAGCATCTCTCTTTTCTCTCTACTCGACAGCCCTCTCTCTCCCTCTCATGTGGCCGTCCACCATGGATGACCTAGAGAGGTTCTCCATCGCCGCGGCATCATCGTTATGCTGCCCATGCGTCTGCTCGTGGATTACGTCTCCTCCGGTGCGCCTCGCTCATGAAGAAGATGTCAGATCTCATGTGTCGAGATCAGGAGATCCGCCGCTTGGATTATCAACATGGATTGCGAGAAGCACGTGGTTCATCCCCGCGCTCGCAAGCGTCTCCTCTGTCGGATCGGACTTGAGACAGGAGGTCTCTTCTTTTAAAGACTCGATCGCAACCACGCTTCAAGAGGTAATCCTATTACTTGTTTGTGGTTTAGACGAAACGATCCGAGAAGTGTTCTTGGATCATGTGGTTTCGTCGTGAGAAAATTTTTTAAATTCCGTTGCATCGAGCAACTAGTGCGACTAGTCGCTCCTCGTCGTATTCGATACGACGCTCACGCTTCCGGGATGCACTTGAGGATCTAACCATATCCTTCACAAAGACCTTCAAAACAAGATCAATTTCATAAAAATCGGAGCTCGTATGTGAGAGTTGGGTTTTGGGCCTCTTTTGTGTAGTTTGTCTTTTAGCAGTTTTTGACCTAATATTTTATGTATATAATTAACTCTTTTTCATTTATTTCTTTTCCTCTATATTCTTTGATGAAAGTTTTAATAAAATCTACAAAAATCCAAATTCAAAATGAGACTGAAATCAAAGAAACTGACCAAGCCTGAGTGTTCCCTTAGAGTCTGTACAAATATCCTCCATTTTCTTCTTTATTTTATTTTTCTATTTTGTTATTTACTAAAAATCCAAAAAAATAGATTATTATTTGAATATTTATCTTTAATTTATCATTATTTTTCTCTATTTTTCTCTTACTTAAAAATTACCAAAAAATTACAAAACCCAAAACCAAGGTATTCTATGTATAGAGAATACCCCAAAAATATCGTTTTGCACAAATGACCTCTTTTGCTGTTGATCTCTTTATGAAATTTGTAGATATCATCAAGACGAGCAATTTTCATGTTGTGCACTTTTTGATCCGAGATTGTTTGCTATTTGTTCTGGGGTTTTTTCTTTTATTTTTATTTCTTGATTTTTTGGAGTTGACACATGGCCGCTCCTAGAGCTGCCATGTGTCACGCATTTTTAGCCTTTTTATTCTTTTTTTCATTTAAAAAAAATCGCACGTGAGGTGCACGTGCCTACCTTCACACGTGCCCAGCACGTGAGGCCTCTTCTTCTTCCTCTTCGGTCAAACTCTCCTTAAACGTCAAGCCCCTGCCCTCTATTTTCTCTGCCAGAGCCGCAACCGTCGGTGTTCCCCACTCCCCTTATCACATCATCGTCCATTGCGTAATGGCCTACTGACCGTCGACTCCTTCCTCTTTTATATAAGACCACCTCCAGTCATCGTTTAGAGAATCCGCCATATCCCTTCCACAGAGAGGAAGCTTAGGGAGGAGCCGGTGACAGGGGCTCCTCCACTGCAGCAATACCCTCCTCCGGCGAGATCAACAGCAGCTTCCTCGTCGTTGTCGCGCCGTTCACCAGTAACCTGCAGGCGCATCCTCCTTCTCCACTGAGACTCGCGCACCCGTGCAGGGGACCGCCGCTCACGGCGGATTCACCCGTACGTGGCCACCACATCCGCCTCGCAGTGACTGCCCACCACATCCGCCTCGCAGCGACCGCCCTCGACATCCGCCTCACAGCAACCGCCCTCGACATCCATCTCCACCAAGTCCACCTACGACACTGCCATCGCAGTGATCCCCTCTTCACCACCATGCGAAGGGGAGCAAGAGGCTCTATGTGTCGCTACTCCACCCGCCTCTCCTGGACTTCGCTCCAGTCGCCAGTGATTCGCTCAACTGCCACTTCACCCGCCCTCCGTCGCGTAGCCTTCATGAAGAAAAGGACCCTGCACATGTGCTCTTCGTTTGCGTAGGGGACATTTGCAGAAGCATCCCCTTGCACGTGACAAGCACATGTTAGGGGGAAATTTGCAAGAAGAGTCCCTGAAGAACCTCGTTATCATTTCTAGATCCAGCCATCAAGAAGCACGTGCGCGGCTCATGACTATTGTGAAAATTACATTCAGGTCCTCTCAAGTATAAGTAATGACATCCGTGCCCCTGTGCATGAAACTTTCTGTTTATTTTGTTATTGCATTTAGAACTCTATGTTCTCCATTTATTTTGAACCTTATTTTGGCATCATTTTATTTATTAAAAAAAAGGTATTTTGTTCTTCAATTAATTCTTGACATTGTGGCATGCTTGGAATATTTCTATTCTCTATGGTTAATTAATTATTAATATTCTTGTGAGAATTAGCATATTTTGCCCATTCTGAGCTTAGAAATGCAGATCATTTACCATGGCTCTAAAAATTACCAAAAAATTTACCGATAGCAGATTAATTGTTAGTAACATTGTGCCCAAAAAGAATTGCATTTGCATTCGTAGTTTTCTCTCTAAAAATCATTTCATGTATTTCATTAATTAATTTTTAATAGGTATTAAATCCAACATTTTTTGGGATTAGGATTTTTATGAGATAGATCGCTTAGTGAGCGATATGTTATATAATTTTATTTCCTAAAAATAATAAGATTTAGTATTTATTATAATTAATTATTGAAAATCTCATTGTTTGTATTATTTTATTCACAGAAAATTCATCTTGCATCCGAAAATTCCAAAAACATTAAAGTAGTCCAATTTCATCATATTTTACAATCTAGCCAAGTTTGAGAATTTTTGGACTTAATCTAGTTGGAATTTGCATTTTAGTCCCCAAACTTCGTCAAAACTACATATCGCGCATTTATTGCATTTAAAATACCAAAAAATCCTCTTTGAAAACCTAAATTTGAGATCGACTTTTAGACAACCTAAGGAGACAATTGCCTCCCTGAGTTCTACATTGGACTTACCCAAGTAAAAAAAGAAATATAACCGCTTGCTTTTAATTGGACTAATAATTAAATTTGCGGTTTTTGATTGATCTGGATGTATCCAACAACAACGCATTTAATTCGACATAATTAAAGGATAAATTCTCAGTTCTTCAGAGGGGTCAAAGAATGAACGATTGGACCCACTCATCCCCACTATACTTAAGATGAAGCATATCCTAAGTACAACAATGATGACTGAGATGGATTGAAAGAAAGGAAGAAGAAAAATGAAAAGAAGAAGATAACAAAAGAAAGGAAGAAAAGACAAAACTAAAGAAAGAGTTTTAAAGGAGCATTATCTGAATCTTCTGACGTTGCCATGGTTGTGGAGGAGTTTCCATTGCTGATCACTTGAGCTGCATCAACAACGGCCAAAACATATCATGCTCGAGGTATGGCTTCAGTAGCTGATGGTTGATAACAAAAGGTTGTGCATCAAGCGATAAGTCTTATATTAAGATGCTTTTATTGTCACACACTTCTTTTACTGTGAATGGCCCTGTCCATTTACTCTTTAATTTACCCGAGAATATCTTCAACTATATGTCGAATAACCACACTTTTTGCCCAATATCGAAGGTCTTTCGTCTGATGTGTCAGTCGTGACAGCATTTAACCTTCTCCTTGTACACCAAAATGTTATCATACACATAATCTCGAAATTCTAGGAGCTTGTTTAGATCCACTTTTTGTTAATGACCACTTTTCTGTGAGTCCAGCTTGCAAATGTTCATTACCCGTACTGATTTATGATTAGTTCTATGGACAAATAGCAAGGCTTTTCATACATAAGATGATAGGACGATGATGAATCTGTGATTCATCACTCTAAAGGTTGAAAATAGAGCTTTGTTCTCGATTAATTATCTGCATATCTCCACTTATATTGCATAATTAGCATTCATGCATGTGTAAATAATATGTGCATTTTTAGCATTCATATATGCATTAAATAAGGAGCCAAAAATCACTTGTACATATTCACTTGTATATTAGCTAAATTCACCTACTTGTATCTATTTTATAGTAACTATAAATCCAATTTAATTAACTCTATAGTGTATATATTACTAACACTAACAAAGGAAAAATATCAAAAAAATACTAACTTGTAAAAATATCCAATAAAACCCAAATCCAAGTTTGAGACTATGAACCTTAAAATACACATATCTCTCTCATACAATGTCCATTTAGGTCTACTCACTTTTAAAGTAATATAAATTCAAAGAACTTCAAAACAAGATCGATTTCATAAAAATAGGAGTTCATATGTGAAACATGGATTTTGGGCCCCTATTGTATATTGTACAAATTGACTAAAATACCCTTCATTTATCTTTTAATTTTCTTAATTATTAAAAATCCAAAAAATAGATTAAGTTGTAGATATTTATTTCATATTTTCTCTACTTTTATTTTTATTTTACTCTTATTTAAAAATGACAAAAAAAATTGCAAAAGATAAAAATTAGGTATTTTATACCTATAATATACCACCCAAGAATACACTTTGTACATATAGCTTATTTTGATTTTCGATCCTTCACAAAGTTGTAGATCCCATAGAGACAAGAAATTTTCATGTTGACCACTTTTTGATTTAACCCTTTTGTTATTTCTTTTTAATTTTTATTTATATTTAATTTGTGATTTTTCTGGGAGTGACAGGTGGCGTCTCCTAAAGCCGCCATGTGTCACCCCATTTTTTTATTTTTTTATTATTTTCCTTATTTATTTTTAGTATTTATTTATTTATTTTATATATAATTAATTTATTAATTCTTTTTAATTTATATTTCTCTCCCTCTCCTCCATTTTTTTTCTTTTTCTCTTCTTTATTTTTAAGGATTTTTACCCGACAGACCATATAAACTTTGCTAATTCTTCCACGACATTTGAAACAACATAATTCTCCCCTCGACCCCGTAAAATTGCCAACTCCTACCCTATGAACCTTGTGGTTACTCTGTTTGAAGCTCGCGAGGGTTCTTGGGTTAATTTATAGGGTCGATAGGGTAATTACGTTATGCAAGAGGTTGTGGAGGTGATTGGCAAAGTTTATAAGGTCTGCTGGGTAAAAATCCCTTTTTATTTATGTTTTAATAGCTACTTATTTTATTTATTTTTTAGTTTTCTCCTTTTACTTCTTCTCCCTTTACTTGTTCCCCACTCCAAGTCACCAACTCCCCATTCTTCCCACTTTCTCCACCTCTTTTCTAACTACTCTATCCTCCTTTTTATTCACTTCTCCTCTTCATTTCTCATTATATGCCAATTTCGTAAGAAGAAATCCAGCTCTAGAAGGTCGAGGTGACAGCGACAACCGTATTATGTAGAGCGATGATGCGTTCCATCCATCTTCGGCTATTGGCAAGATCCGTGAGCCTTGTTCGCGTAGCTTCCCTCCACAAGGGGATTGCCCAGCTTCTCAGCTTTTCGCCAAGCTGATTGAGGCCACGACGAAGGCCTCACACCGCAGCCCCACCCTTTGGAAGAATTACAGGTAAGTATCTCTTTATCTTCACTTCTTCATTTTTTATCTATCATTTTTTTGTTGTTATTTTACACCATATCACTATAAATCGTCGCAATCATTTTCATTACTGTCACAAACCACCACCATCATCACCATCTCCATTCACCACCTCATCCGCTTCACATTTTTGTTTCATGTTTAAGAAAACCACAAAAAAAATAAAATCAAATAAAAAAGAATTATAGAAAAATTATAGGCTATTGTGCATCATCGCCCCACGGCCATCCCGTGCATCAGCCTCCTCCGCCTGCGAGGAGTTGCGTTCGTGCATCTGGAAGCCCGCAGTCGCCACAGCCGTCCACCTCCTGGTCGCGGGCCACCTCGCACGGCGGCCTCCTCTGAAGCTCCTCACCAGTAGCAGCCACCTCCAGCCTCCCGCTGACGCTCTCCTGCGCGCGAGGGGAAGCACCCACCGCCGCTCCTCCTGTGTGTGCATGTCCAGACCCTTGTGTGGTTGCGTACCTCCTCGTGCAGGTCGGTGCGCACCTACGACCGTCAGATCATGCCTCAGCGCTGCCTCGCCACAACTGCAGCCGTTGGTGGCTTCACCCTTGACCT
Source organism: Ottelia alismoides (assembly GCA_037367405.1). NCBI lineage: Eukaryota > Viridiplantae > Streptophyta > Magnoliopsida > Alismatales > Hydrocharitaceae > Ottelia > Ottelia alismoides. The sequence goes on from JAZKJV010006381.1 coordinate 869,871, forward strand.
GCGGCCACCAGCCAGAACCACCCCGCCAATGCAGGACCGCTCCAGCCGCAGTGCCGCCCCTCTGCTGCACGCCACGATCGCCCACCATGCTCAGCGGAGCCGCCTCTGCGTGTACGTGGCCCTTGCCACGGTCTTGCCGCCTCAGGCTTCTAGTCGCGCACAGCCGCTACACCCTCCAGGCCACACATGTGTGCCTTCCCCGCCAGCCCCAGCACCGCCCCTTTTTGCCCTACTGAATGACCTTCACGCCACGCCGCCTCCTACTGAACCGCATGACCGTTGCCGACGTGCCTTCTCCCTCATGCGACGGCCGCCGCCCGCACACCTCATGCCATCACGTGTGCCTTAACTTGGGTTCCAAGTCCCCACATTCAAAGGTTTATTTTTTATTTATTTGTTTTTGTGAAAATGGCAATTCTTTTCCCGTGAGTTTTTAAAATTATAAAAGTGCCCCTGTGCACGTTGTTATTAAATTTTAATTTCTGTATTATGAAGACAACACTACATTTACGCATTATATGGGCATCAGTAGTTTGATATCATTTCTTTGATTCAAAAATAGTGTTTTGTTGAGGCATTTATTCTTTATCTTCTGACAATTTATTTGAATTTTTGTGAGCATTGGGTAAATAATTCAAATAGTTTTTTTGCGAAAAATTACATATTTTACACGATTGATGGTATAAAATTCATATTTAATTAAATATTGCTCCAAAATATGTAAAAAAAGTATATATGATGTGTATGATTGTGTTTTATTTACTAACCAAATTTCATAGAAAATGGAGATGTCTTGCATATACAATAAATTTCTGAGTGATTTCAGTAAATGATTTTTATTTAAATTCACAAATATTATTTTTACAAAATTTCAAGTCTTCTGGATTTGTTATATAAACATCTTTTTGAGATAAATTTATTTATGTATAAATTGATTTCGTGGATTTATTAAGCATTAAATACTCGCAGTCACTCTGCTTTCATTAAAAAATCACTAAAATCATATTTTATCAAAAAATCCAAAATCTTTTATGTACCTTCATTTCATCATATTTCACTTCAAGTAAAAATTTCATAGTTTTTACACTCTCTTTGCACGAAAAATTGCATAAAAATCCCTAAAAAGTTTGCATTTTTCATTATTGCATCTTAACCCTAAAAATTCCAAAAAAATACATTTTGCATTAATCATTGGATTTGGTTTTCAAAAAAATATAACTTCGATAATCTGGATTAATTTTACATTAAAATCAATTTGGCTAAGTTGCTTATTTCCTTAATAACTTATTTCAATCGCATTTGTGCATTGGCATTTTTTTGCATTAAAAATACAAAAAAATCCTGCTTGGAAAACCGTGAGCTAATTCATCTAAATTGATCTGACGTTGTTCCTTTGCCTCCTTAAGTCGACCCTAGAGCTTGCTCAGGTTAAAAATACATAAAACCACACTTTAATTAATTCACGGATTCATCGATTCGTGTGGTTAATTTTTGATCGATCCTGATGGCCCGATTACAACAATTGCGACACTATAAAATAGGGAGATTCAGTAGTCCATCTAGTGGCATCATTCTCGGGGAGTCAAATGGCTTAGGATCATTTTAGAAAAATTAGATTAACGTTTTCCATTCAATCGGGTAGTCTGATCCCCGAACCACCTTGTAATTATTTCATTTTTTCAATTATTTTTCTATTTATTTTGTCTATTTTTTTGTATCTCTCTCTCTCTCTCTGATATATTTTTTATCTTTTTGTGCGAGGGCCCGGTGGACTTGGAGCGGCTTTCTTGAAGTCGACGCATCTCGAAGATCATCGGAGGTTGATGATTCGTGGAGTAAGTCGGTTGTTGAGGCATCAAGAAGAAAATATTGGAGAAGAGAGATTTTAATTTTTGAAAAAAAACTTGTAATAATTGCATATTTACAGCGGATTCCGTTTGGAATCTCGCATGTATATCAGGATCCTGGACATTGGACCCTTTGTGGTTGTGTGGTTTGCTTGACGTAGACTAGGACCTGCACTTGTGGCTCTCAGAGCAAATTTTTTAATTGTGCTCGTAGTTTATAGGAAAACACATGCCACTTAACGAGATGCACTTAGACCACAGAGCTATTAGTCAAAATTAAACTGTTCATCACTCGCTAATAGAACTGCCTGTCTAGGAACGGTTTTCTCGTTTGCATTTCACATAGTGTAAAATTTCAATTCAATATTGCATCCCGCATTATAGAGAGCTGGAGGCACTGTAAGTCTTCTTACTCAATTATTCATCATCTTTTTCTTGATCGCATCAACTTTTTCTGATTCCGTCTCTCAGTTTTTTCTAACTTAGGATAAAGGAATTGGGACTGGACGGTAGACGTGATTGCTTGTGTGGATTAACTAAAGTGACAACTAATCTCTAAAATTGGGACTACTAATTGAATTGGATAAAAAAATGGACTAAAATAATCCTTATTTGCAGGAGACCAACCCCATCATTGTCTGAATTTACTTGCAAGTGAGAGAGAGACGACACTAATATAGAGCCAAGTCAGGATTTTCTTACAGGCTACTTGTTCTTTTTAGGTGATTAGCTACTTCTCAGTGAGGATCTACGAGTAGCAGGTAAACAGTCCGGATTTCCTTAATAGAGTGGGAGGTTTAGAGGACACCTAATAAGCCTTTATTATCAAGGAACGGGTAACCGTATTTATACGGTCCGTACTTACTTCCATACTGGCTGAAAGTAGGTCCAACTAGTCGTAAGAACCAGGCCAGTCTGTATGGAAGTACAGCCACCTAATAGCTCGCTAACTCTTTCAAGACTTGCATGTATCACCAACTAAAACTGACAAGATAATTCTGTCGAACCTTTACAATCCTCACGTGTTGAGTTGGTGAACTTGGGGTTTGCTCTTGCATTTCTTTTGTGTATGTCTGTGTGTATTATCCAGTATATTTGCATGTTTTCTACCCCGATCCGCTTACAATCATCCTTTCCTATTTAAGATGTCGAGATATTGGTCATCATATCAAGGTCACTATTCTTCAACCATAATCCGGTCATCTTCACCTTCTTATTACTCCTCATACCCCCATCCAAATTATAAAGCAAGACCTTCGACTGACTTCTCCACTTCTTTGCATTTCTTACCAACCCCACCTTCTTACACTCCGGATCCACTTCCACCATGGGTTGGTTCATCTTATAGTCGAATGCTTACTGGAATCAAGGAATCATTTGAAGAGCAAGCTACTGCTGAGACAGAAAAATGGAAGAATTATGTGCCCCCACACACCTCATTCTCAGCTCAAGTTGGGATCGGACATCAATTCACATATACACATCCCGACTTGACCTTAGGGCATGACATGGTTGATAGAACATACCGAATGGAGAGGCATGCACCTTATGATCTTCCTAACTTGATTGACCCTAGTAATCAAGCCCACATTGGCCTTCATATCACACATTCGGAGAGCCTACACATTCACAGGATTGGACTCATGAGCTAGACTTACTAGCCTCTTGTTCATTGACTCCATGATATGTGGCTCTGACCAATATCTTCCATACAAATGGTCCATACTAGACCCAGAATTACATGCCAGAGTATAGGTATGTTGAGTATGAGACCCCAAGTTATCAGCAGTATCCTCCAACTGAACAGACTTCTCCCGTGATTTGTCATGAGAACTTTATGGATGATGACATTTCGAGACTTTTTGAGAAAAATGAATCATTTGGTAACAAGTTGAGAGATGTCACTCAAATATTGCACTCAATTTCTGCCATCCTGGGTATTAAAGTGGGGAACACCGTGAGTAGATTTGATGTTGAAAATTGAGCGAACATTGGGGAATCCACACACTTTGTACTGCTGGAGTCTATTCTACCTTCCTCTTATATTAACCACTTACCCTTCAATCCATAGTCTGATCATTCGTCCATCAAAAACATCAAAAAATTGAAAGCTCAAAAAGACTAAAAAAATTGAAAAATCAGAAAATCTAATAAAAATAAAAAATGAAAAAGATCTAAAAAGTTGGATCATGTCCTAAGGGAAGCACTCGATAAAGATTTGATTTTTAATCTTTCCTTAATAAAGACCATATATCACTTCCCTAACCTCAAATGATTTGTGAGAAGTAAATTGATGCCTAAGAGGTCGGGCAATAAGAGGACAAGGACTAAGAGACACAAAGTGTCTATGGCCACCTCCTTGGTGATGGAGAGAAAGACCAAGAGCCACAGAGTGAAGCGGTTGCCTAGGGTTAAATATGAAATCAAAGATACTACCTTTACCCATGCAAGAATTGATTATGACTCTCCGATAAATATCCTCCTGACCTTTGTGTTTGACAAACTCAAACTCAGGCTAATCAGAAAATCGAGAGAGATTGTTCAGCTAGTTGATCGATCTACCAAGAGGAACTATTTTAGTCATCATTACTTTCCAAGGTGCTCAACTCTAGGAAGACTTCACGGTCATTGACATTGTGCATCGAGGAGAGTTTATCCAGTCTCCCATTATTCTCGGGAAGCCGTTCTTAGCCTTGGTTAGACGACTATAGATTGCGAGACTCAGGAAATCAATTTTACAGCATTGGGAGCACTTCGACCTCACCCATTCTTTGACATACTCTACTCTAAGGTGACTCATAAAGCTGTTGACAGCCGTGACCATAGAGAGGTAGATGAGTCCCACCTCTCTGTTATACCTGAGATACTGACTATCGAGCCTACTGTTGGTTTAGAGACTCCCCTCACATTCATGACTCTCGTTTCTTGCATCACCACCACTATGTCAACTTTAATAAAAGACTCACAACCCGAAGCTATCATTGAATCGGACATGATTTTTGTTGATTGTCTTGATCATTTCGATGATCCGACATCTGTAACTAATATGCCAAGCCAACTGAGATCACTAGCACCTTCCCGAGATGTGCGCTAACCCTTCGGAAATATTATAATCTATATGGTGACTAGTTTGATGAGGAACCCATGGTCAGCACCGCACCACATCTCGGACCTTCAAAGAAGACAATCAGAACTGAATTGACCCCACCCAAAAACATAGTTGATCCCTCCTCTAGTCGGTTATCTAGTGAGAGGAAGTTGAGAATTGATTCATCAAGGTGTTCGCTCGAACCCCTCAAGGCGTGTCACTCTCCACTCCCTCTCAATGATACAAGTTCTAGAAAATCGACTAAGAAAGTTTCCTTCAACATTCTGAAGAAGGAATTTTCGAGGAATCCTCATCGAGTCCAGATAAAGTGGTTTATATAAGTGAGCTCAGTTCGGTTGTTCTTAAGTCATATCTGAGAAAGCAGTCGTGTATCGACCCTCGTTGGACGATCCCTACAACTCACTATTATTCATCTGAGGATGATTCTAACAGCGACACATATGTATATTATCCACCTCCCCGCTCCCGCAAGAAGGTTCGTCACAAACCTTTTTGATCATGGTATATTCTCACTCCTCTTTGTATATATTTTCTTTCCCTCCCTTCCCAATGATTCGAATCACACGCCCCAGTTCCTTCATTTTATGGCTATACTTAGGATGACCATATCCTAAGTATAGGGGGGAGAGTGACCCGAGTCTCTTCATCATTCTCTGTACATTTTCTAGATCTCATTGGATCTCACACTCACTCATGTCCTAGACATAGGCTGACCGGAGCCTAAGTATAGGGGGGACCGATGCCCATTATGTATATATACTCATCCATTTCCCCTCTTAACCTCGCCTACCCCATTTTTTGATCTTCTTCTACACTTAGGTGGACAAAGCGTAAGTATAGAGGGGCGGAGTGACTTCTATACTTTTTGTTATTTTATCTCTCCTATGCTTAGCATGAGTTATGTCATTTTCTTCGCTTCTCGTGCTTTGAGGACATAGCATAAGTTAAGTATAGGGGGCGTGTATATATTACATATATACTTTACCCATAGCTCGTACTTTCGTGTGTTTTTGTATATATTATGCAATAAATACGGGGTGGGTAAAAATTGAAAACAAATTGTAAAATACTTGTATACTTGTATTGCATATTGTATAATACTTGTAAAACTCTTGTAAAATTTGTTGTATTTTTTTGTAAAATACATGTATACTTGTATAGTATATTATATAATACTTTTAAAAATCTTGTAATTTTTTTTGTAAAATAGGAGGTATACTAAAAAGCAAAAAAAACAAAAAAAACAAAAAAATAGGCTTCTTATTTACTCTTGCATATCATCCTTGCATTAAAAAAAGTATCTTGCACTTCATTCATCTATATAGCATGTCATCTGCATCTCATCTTCATATTTAGCATATGCTAAGTGAAAAGTTAGTGGGTTCTGAACCTAGTTATGAATAGATATCAAGGATGGATTTAATTTAACCTTAATCTACCTAATTTCAGAGGAACCTTATAGGAACTGGAGTTAAGATTTTTCAGATCAAGTGATCCGCATGTCTATGTTCACATGTCATCTTGATTAGTCTAAGTAGAATATTTCGTACACACGCATGATTCTTTTGGACAGTGACCTAACTTGGACAAGCACCATGCACGTAGCTCTTCACTGATGAGGTGTTGAGGAGGTAGAATCCTTTGTCTTGGATTAGCACACGGGTGGAAACATCTGTCCTCTTCTGGGGAGGGTAGTGTATCTCAACCTAGTCTAGTGGCATTGACGTCTAACGACGGGATGATGTGGGTTGCAATAATACTTCAAAAGAGGGATAGTCTACTGGCTCAAGAAGAAAAACTCCTTATGTACATGTTGCACCTTGTATATATGTCAAAAAAAGAGAGGGAAAAAAGAAGAAAAAATGCAGAATCTCCAAAAGTGGACATGCCTGATTGAAAAGTAAAATGCAAGTCGAAGTATATATACAAGTACAGAAAAAAAGAAGAGATTCAAAGTTTTTTAAAGCTTGCAGCTGGAGACTTGGCTACACTGGTCAAGCTCCACGAATATGCAACTACACTGGTCGCAGTCCATTCTTCTCTACCGCCCTCTTCTTGAGAGGTCGCACTTGAATTTAGAAGGGAATACCCCGCTCCTCGAGGAAAGAGTTGCTAGACCGGAGAATTAGAGTTACCTTATTAAAGGAGGCTGGTTCTTTGCCATTTTCGATGTGGAGAGCTATAATCCACTTACACAATACAAGTAAGAATCATAGTCATCAGAATTTACTTATGAGGATTTGTTCTGACCTAATTGTTGAGGCGACTTGAATAGAAGACTTGTGGAACTCAAAGACTGTTAGGTTTTAAAATCAATTTCCAATAAGGTTCCGCCACACTGTTAATCCAAAAGGTCGATTCAAGCTCCATTTTCACCTTTTGTTCATGACCTTGGTATGTAACCCAAAATAATTTCGCTTTTGCATTTCATTTTAGTTTCTTGGGGATGAGCAAGGTTTAAGTATAGGGGGTTGATGAATCTGTGATTCATCACTCTAAAAGTTGAAAATAGAGCTTTGTTCCCAATTGATTAGCTGCATATATCCACTTATATTGCATAATTAACATTCATTCATGTCTAAATAATATGTGCATTTTTAGCATTCATATGTGCATTAAATAAGGAGCCAAAAATCACTTGTACATATCCACCTGTATATTAGCTAAATTCACATATTTGTATCTATTTTATACGTAATACAAATCCAATAAAATCAACTCTATAGTGTATATATTACTAACACTAATAAGGAAAAATATCAAAAAAATACTAACTTGTAAAATTGTCCAATAAAGCCCAAATCCAAGTTTGAGACTATGAACATTAATATGCATATCTCTCTCATAATGTTCGATTTAGGTCTACTCACTTTTGAAAAAAAATAAATTCAAATACCTTCAAAACAAGACCAATTTCATAAAAATCAGAGTTCATATGTGTGGGTTTTGGGCCCCTATTGTATATTGTACATATTGACTAAAATACCCTTCATTTTATCTTTTTTATTTTCTTAACTATTTAAAATCCAAAAACATCAGATTAAGATGTAAATATTTCTTTCATATTTTCTCTACTTTTATTTTTATTTTTATCTTATTTAAAAATGACAAAAAATTGCAAAAGATAAAAAATCGGTATTTAAACCTACAAAATACCACCCAAAAATACATTTTGTACATATGACTTATTTTGATTTTAGATCCTTCACAAAAGTTGTAGATCTCATCGAGACGAGCAACTTTCATGTTGACCACTTTTTGATTTGACCCATTTTATTATTTCTTTTTTATTTATATTTATATTTAATTTGTGATTTTTTTAGGAGCGACACGTGACGTATCCTAGAGCCGCCATGTGTCACCCCATTTTTTCTTATTTTCATTATTGATTCTATTATTTATTTATTTATTATGTATATAATTAGTTAATTTAATTTCTTTTAAATTTATATTTTTTCTCTCTCTTCCATTTTATTTACTTTTCTCTTCTTTATTTTTACTAGCCTACTTACTTTATTTTTTTATTGTTCCCCCTTTTACTTCTTCTCCCTTTACTTGTTCCCCACTCCAAGTCACCAACTCCCCATTCTTCTCACTTTCTCCACCTCTTTTCTAACTTCTCTCTCCTTTTTATTCACTTTTCCTCTTCATTTATCATCATCTGCCAATTTTGTAAGAAGAAATCAAGCTCCAGATAGGTCGATGTGACATCGATAACCGTATTATGTAGAGCGACGATGAGTTCCAGCCATCATCGGCTATTGACGAAATCTGCGAGCCTCGTTTGTGTAGCATTCCTCCACAAGGGGATTGCGCAGCTTCTCAGCTTTTCGCCAAGCTGATTGAGGCCATGACGGAGGCCGCACACCGCATCCCCACCCTTCAGCGGAATTACATGTAAGTATCTCTCTATCTTCACTTTGTCATTTTTTATCTAACATTTGTTTGTTGTTATTTTACACCATATAACTATAAATCGTCACAGTCATTTTCATTACCATTGCAAACCACCACCATCGTCACCATGCCTATTCACCACCTCATCCTCTTCACATTTCTGCTTCCTTTTTAAGAAAACCACAAAAAAATCAAATCAAAAAAAGAAAAACAAAAAATTATAGGCCACTATGTGTTGCCGCCCCACGACCACCTCGTGCGGCAGCCTCCTCTTCCCGCAACGAGCCACGCTCGCGCATCTGGCAGCCCTCAGCTGCCACGACCGTCCACCTCCTACCGCGGGCCACCTCGCGCGACAGCCTCCTCCGCTGCTCCTAACCAACAGCAGCCACCTCCAACCTCCCATCGACGCTCTCCTGCATGCGAGGGGAAGCACCCACCGCTGATCCTCGTGTGTGTGCACGTCCAGACCCGCGTGTGGCCACGTGTAGGCCCACGTGTACCTACGGCCATCGCATCGCGCCTTAGCACTGCCTCGTCACCAATGCAGCCGCCAGTGGCCTTCACCCTCGACATGTGGCCACCATCCAGAACCGCCCCTAGCAGCAACGTCGCCCCTCTCCTGTACGCCACGACCGCCCACCATGCGTGTGTAACCCTGGCCACGACCTCGCCACCCCGTGTTCCAAGTCGCGCCAGCCGCGTACCGCCGTTGCGCCCTCCAGGCCGCACCTATGCGCCTTCCCCACCAGCCCCAACGTCGCTCCTTTTTGCTCTGCCGCACAACCTTCACGTCGCGTCACCTCCTGCTGAACCGCACAACTGTCGCCGACGCGCCTTCTTCCTCACGCGGTGGATGTCGCCCTCATGCCTCCTGCTATCGTGTGTGCCCTAACTTGGTTTCTAAGTCCCCACATTCAAAGGTTTATTTTTTTATTTATTTTTTTGTGAAAATTACAATTCACATCTCATAAGTTTTAAAACTGCAAAAGTGCCCATGTGCACATTTTTTGATAAATTTTAATTTTTGTATTGCGAAGACAACCCTGTGTTTACGCATTATTATGGATCTCGGTTTGATATCATTTCTTTGATTCAAAAATAGCATTTTGTTGAGACATTCAAAAAATAGCACAATTTGATATCATTTTGATTCAAAAATATCATATTTAAATTTTTGTAAGCATTGGGTAATTAATTAAAATTGTTTTTGCGAAAAATTACATATTTTACCCAATTGATATTCTGAAATTCGTAGTTAATTAATTATTACTCTAAAAATTGTAAAAAAAATCACATATGATGCGTATGAATGTGTTTTATTTACTGTCCAGATTTCATCGAAAATGGATATGTATTGTGCAGAAAATAAATTTCTGAGTGATTTCAGTAATTGATTTTAGTTAAATTAATAATATTATTTCTACAAAATTTCAGGTATCCTGGATTTCTTATATAAACATCTTTTTGAGATAAATTGATTTCTATATAAATTGATTTAATGGATTTATTAGGAATTAAATACTCACAGTCACGTTGTTTTCATTAAAAAAATCCTAAAAACTCAAATTTTATCAGAAAAGTCAAAATAAATAATGCAGTTTCATTTCATCATAATTCATTTCCAGCAAAAAATTCATAATTTTTGCACTCTATTTATACTAAAAATTGCATAAAAACCCCTAAAATTTTGCATTTTTCATTATTACACCTTAATCCCAAAAAATCCAAAAACAATACATTTTGCATTCATCATTGGATTAAGTTTTCATGAAAAATTTAACTTGGCTAATTTGGATTAATTTCACATTAAAATCAATTTGGTTAAGCTTCTTATTTCCTTAATAACATATTTCAATTGCATTTGTGCATTGGCATTTTTTCTTGCATTAAAAAAACACAAAAACCCTACGTGGAAAACCGTGAGCTAATTCATCTAAGTTGATCCAACATTGTTCCTTTGCCTCCTTGAGTCGACCCTAGAGCTTGCCTAGGTTAAAAATATAAAACCGCACTTTAATTCACTGTTTCATCGATTTGTGTGGTTAATTTTTTATCGATCCTGATTGCCTGACTACAACAATTACGATGCATTAACATAGGGCATTTTCGGATCCATCAGATGACATGCCCAAGGAAAACTTGTAAGCGATTATGTATGCCCATAGAACATAGTCTAAGAGTTGGGACCAGCTCCTTCTGTCCAGCTTTACAAGCTTCTATAAAATAGTCTTGATTTCTAGGTTTGGTAGCTCGACCAAGCCGTTGGTCTGAGAATATAAGGAGATGCGACTCGATGCTTAATGACATACTCATTCGTTAATTTCTTGACCTCTTTATAAATAAAGTGACTTCCCCCGTCTGATATCAGAATCTTCGGCATCCCGAACCACGCGATGATGTTCTCTTTCAAAAATTGACAAACTGTATAACTATCAACAACTCGAGCGGGAATAGATTCTACCCAGTGACTCACATAATCAAACAAAAATGCTCTAAGCTTCCTAAAGAAGTCAGATCCATACGCCCTGAGGTCCCCTGCAACGAATATATAGTCGTGAGGCCGGATAAAGAACCCGGCTCTTTTTTCCTCGCTTTCGACCTCAGTCTCACCTTATTCGGGCAGGCTGATCACACGTACTTCCCACCACACCTAGGTAGGTCAGGTCAGTAGCAGTACACACTTTCAAGTCTGTTCTCGTCCCTGCTCGCTTAGCTCGCTCCAGACCTCTTCAAGCTTTTCCGGGACCTTTGAGACCTAGTTTACTCTCCCGCGCATCCATGGCTGATTGGTTAAAGCACCCAATCTCCCGACAAGAAGGATATACTCAAATCCCTAATTGTTAGGAAAGAGTCCCATGAAATCAATGCCCCGTGCATCAAAGAAATATGAAATTGAATGAACTTCAGGGGCATAGAATTTTTAGCAGTGAGGGTTCCTCCCGTTTTCTGACAGTTAGTGCAGCCTTTGACATATGTTGCGGCATACTTAAATAATGTGGGCCGCTAGAGGCCACACTACAACACTTTTGTTGTCGTTCAATCTCTAGAGTGGTGTCCACCAGATTCAAGCAAGTGACAATGCTCGAAGACACTATTGTGCTCCTCATGAGGGATACACTGATGCCAAATAAATATGCTCCTTCCCTGAATAAATATGGATCTTCCCATTGGTAGAAGTGAATGGTGGACAAGAACTTATCCTTCTTGATCTTCGTCCAATCTTGTGGGACTACACCCAAGACGAGGTAGTTCGCAATATCGACATACCAAGGGAGTGCTACCACAGTGAGAATCAATTCGTCAGGAAAGGTTCCGTGATGGGTGTACTATTCAGTAGAGGCTCTTAACATTCAATTCTGGAGAGGTGGTCTGCTACATATTCGGAATTCTAGGATTATCCTTGATTTCTAACTCGAACTCCTAGAGGAGAAGGATCCATCTGATCAATCGGGGCTTCGCATCCTTCTTCTGTTGTAGATAACAAATAATAGAGTGGTCAGTATGAATTATGACTTTAGACCCAAGAAGATAGGATCTAAACTTCTCAAGGGTGAAAACCACAACTAGCAACTCTTTCTCTGTAACAATATAATTTGAGATTCGTCTAGTGTTTTGCTAGGGTAGTGAATGCCTTAGGGCATCTTATCTCTTCTTTGTCCCAAGACAACCCCAATTGTGGATTCTGATGTGTCCATCATGATCTCAAAGAGGAGAGACCAATCGGGTGGTTGTAGGATGGGGGCCTTAGTGGCAAGCTCCTTTAACTGCTTGAATGACTGGAGAACCTATTGATCAACATTAAACTCGATCTCCTTTAAGAGTAGCTCAGTGAGAGGTCGGGAAATGCGGTTGAAGTCCTTAATGAATTGTCTGTAGAAGCCAACATGCCCCGGGAATGACCTCACTCCCTTGATATTCTGAGGTGGCTGAAGATTAGCAATAACACCCACCTTTGACGGGTTGATTTCCATGGCACGCATGGAAACGACGTGACCCAGCACAATTCCTTCGGTGATTATGAAGTGGATCTTTTCCCATGATAGCATAAGATTTACTTCACGGCATTTCTGAAGCGCACTTTCCAAGTTCTTAAGACAATAATCGAAGCTGTCACTATAGATCAAGAATTCGTCCATAAACACCTCGAGAAAACTACCAACCATATCAGTGGATCTTTTCCCATGATAGCATAAGATTTACTTCACGGCATTTCTGAAGCGCACTTTCCAAGTTCTTAAGACAATAATCGAAGCTATCACTATAGATCAAGAATTTGTCCATAAACACCTCGAGAAAACTGCCAACCATATCAGTGAAAATGGCAAGCATGCACCTCTAGAATGTTGCAGGTGCATTGCACAGACCAAAGGGTATTTTCCTAAAAGCATAAGTGTCAAGCGGGCAAGTGAAGGTAGTCTTCTCTTGGTCTTCTAGGTTAATTGTCACTTGGTTGTATCTAGAGTACCCATCAAGAAAATAGAAGAACTCCTTGCCAGCCAATCTTTCTAACACTTGATCAATAAATGGCAAGGGGAAGTGGTCCTTCTTTGTTGTGGCATTTAGGCGATGATAATCCACACACATACGCCATGATGTTGGTACCAGAGTAGAAATCTCCTCTCCTATTTCATTGGTGACCACGGTGATCCATGATTTATTCGGAACTACATGCAAGGGACTCACCCATTTGGAGTCGGAGATGGGATAAATGAAGCTTGCACACCATTTCGTGATTTCTTTCATGATGACGTCCCATAAATTAGGGTTCGATCTTCTTTCAAATTCTCGGGACAACTAGGTGGCATCTTCTAAAAATGTGGTGTGAATACAGGGCAGGATTGATCCCATGGAGGTCTGATACACACCAACCCGGTGCCTTGTAATTTTTCTCTAGAACCTCGAGCAATCAATATTCTTGATTTGGGATCAGCCTGTTATTGTCGATGACCAGATACTTCTTCTCTGTGTCCGCAAGGAAAGAATACTTGAGGCCTTTCGGAAGATAGTTTAATTCAGGTTCTGATCGAGCTTGCTTCTTGGATACTTCAGAAACAACACTGATAGGTACTTGTTCTACCAAGATTTCATTGATCAAAGGTGCTCATTTGTCTAGCTTTTCTGAGGGAGGTTGCTGGTGGCATTGACTGTAGCCGTGGTCAAGACGTGCTTCTCTACTCTGTTGCATCGATTCTTGTGGAGTTGACGCTTTGTTGTACCCACCTCTTTTAATCCTTTCTTGACTCCAAGGATATATTTCATGGCTTTCATTAAGGGCACTTCCAATACCATATTCTGAATAATGTCCACAATTGATGGATCGGACAATGCACTTCTCAATTTTTTTATTGTTGGTATTTTTTAATAGCATCATGAAAAGGAACATTCATAGAATTAAATGCATTGTTCTTATGTACATCAGAATCAACGTTTATAAATGATTGTCTAGAAGAAGGTAAGCCATCATCCAAAAAAGTAGTGATGAAGGAAGAAAAGCTGGAAATTTGGCTTCGTCAATCGGCATGGGATCGACTGCTGATGCTAGTGTCTCCTTGGCTGCCTCGACTCTACCTTGTCTATTATTCTGTTTTTTATATTTGTTTTCCTTTTGCTGATTTTTTGGTCTTTTTGCTGGTAATGGTGAATGGTGGTAGCTAGTGCGGCTCCTCCGCCTTCTTCTTCCTCACTCGATCCTACGATTGGCACGACTGATGCAGAAGAGGATGGCCAAATGATTCTTTATTCCTTCCCCTGATGGTGGTAGACGGTGGCAATGTCCTACTACTCCTGAGAGTAACAACATTAGATAAAATAAAATTATGGTTATTTGTCTCTGTAGGGTTAGCTTTGACTGCACCGGGATAGGAGTTTTTGTGGCGGTCAGATCAACCAGTTTCTAGCTCATCTCTGTAAGGCTCTTCACTAGTTGAGCCAAACAATCGAGGGCGGAGATCACGAGAACTGCCTCGGTCGGTTCAACGTGTTGGCCACGCTGAGACTGATGATTACGTGGAGGTTGTTGGTTGTTGCTATGATGATGCTGAGGCGGAGGAAGCTAGTATTGCTGATGTGAAGGAGGAAAGTACTGGTGATGAGGAGCAGCCGCGTAAGATTTGTACTATTGGAGGAACTGTGACTGCTGATAAGGTTGATGATGTCTCCAATTACTCGGATATTATGGAGACTGGTGGGGCTGGACAAATCTATCACCCTGAGGTTGGTGGTACGATCGAATGGTAGAAGACTGACCTTGTGGTTGTCCACCAGAATAAGCCAGTTGTGCATCTTTATTCCAGACGTCGTTCACTTCTTGGATTAGTGGTGGTGGAGGAGAGAATGGATCTTATGAAGGCTGGATGTCTGGTTGGTATACCACCAACTACTTCTATGGCAGGGTCTGTTCGGGGGTTTGCACGTAATACACGTGTTGGACCATCGGCTGTTGTGGACTGGGCTAAGGTTGATGTTGCGTGGGCTTATCTTCTTTCTACACAGCCGGAGTCTCAGAAGATGTGGTAGTCGACTTGCAAGCATTGATGGTACTCACCAGCCGCTCCAACTACTTGGCGATCTGATTTAACTTGTCCAGATGCTGAGTTCATTGTTCGATCACTGCAAGTTTCTCAAGATACCGTGATCGTTTTTCAATGATGTCCACTTTGGACAGATGACCCCCAATGATGTTAAGGTTGGAGCTTTCATCTTTGTCCCCTTCCTGTGACATTTCCATATGGATAGGCTTGTGGAGGATCTGGGGTTGTTTCTGATATGCTCGGTATGAAGAGAGGGAGGCCTCTCCTTCATCCATGTCCTCGAATATCTGCCAGAAAACATCTTCATCCTTGTTAAAACAGGATCCAACAAAGGCAGCGTCAACTAGCCTCTGACTCTCAGTAGTCAGGCCCTCAAAGAAATGTTGTACCAAGTTGGTCTTCGGTATATCATGGTGGGGACATTTTTCCTGTAGATCTTTAAGTTTCTCCCATACTTCATGAATATATTCATGTATAGCCCGGGAGAAGTTGCTAATCCGAGCTCGCATCTAGTTGAGCCGACCGAAAGGGTAAAACTTGTGGAGGAATGTGGACTTAAGGTCCTCCTAGGTCATCACGCCCTTCCTTATATGGTTGACCCAGTACAGGGCCTTATATTGGATGCTGAAGGGAAATGTGATTATCTTGACTACACCTAACAGGATGTTAGGGTAGTGTGTGGTTCCACAGATGCAGACAAACTGTTGCAGGTGGATGTAGGGTTCCTCATTAGTGTTTCCATGAAAGGTGGGAAGAAGAGAAAGGAGATGAGACTTGAGCTAGAAGTGGGCATGCACCGGTGGAATGCGAATCCACTCGGTCATCTGGTTATCTCCAAGGTTGTAAGTCTATTTCAGCGTAGGCTTTGGAGCTTCAGCTATTTACTCCTCATCCTCTTGGTCATCGCGGGTATTTCAACCTCTCCTCCTCCTCCTGGTCTATTCCTCAAATCATTCAACATCTCTTGAAATGTAATTTGGTGTAATGCTTACTCAGTTAGCTGATGTTGTATGCCTTGGATGGATGCGAGCAATTGAGCATTCACTTGATTCCGATTGGGTGCCTGGCCGTGCTTAGTTTGGGGAGGTTGCCGCCCTTTTCCTTTTCTGCCTTGAGAAGCCATCTTAGGGTCTGAGTCAGAAAACACAAATTCCAGATTGGGATCCAGGTTCTAACTTCATCTACACTATGAAAGGTATCCCAATCAGACCAACTGTGAAAGAAAGCATCGGCTGACTAGATGGATCTAAGATTAGAGTCAATCCCAGGTAGCTGTGAATGGAGCACTTGATGTAGATTGTAATCGACCTCTATTCACAACGAGCGGCAATGGGACAAGAGTGATCCTGGCTTATTTAAGGAAGTAGAAAGTAAAGAAGACAAGGAGTCTGAAGATCGGTTCGCAAGATCCGAACCAGGTTCTCAGGAATCGCCTCGATTTTTTGAAGATGCCAGATTCATGGAATCTATGTGGATGTCGGCTGAGTCCCGACTGAACCATCCATGAGTCGACATCTTAAAGTAACAAGAGGAATATTGATGCAAGAAGAAAGATACGATGGTCAACAAGAAATAAAAGGGAGTGTAAAACAGTAGAAGGCTTTAAGTGAGTAGGGAGTTAAAATGCAAAGAGAAGAAAACACGAACAAAATTTTGCACAAGTGTGCGGGACATGATCCTTGAACCTTAATCTATATTCATACAAAAATAATGCAAAATTGGGTTCACTAACGCAATACAATGTGAAGTCGTAAGAAATCAGCTATTTTTATCTTTTCAATTTTATTGTTGTTTCAGGCAAATATGATAGCGAGTCCTTATCGGCTAACCCTATAGGAATGTGTGTACTGCCAAAAAAGTATCATGTACCTCTTTCACATCCTTTGTAACATGTGTTCTATGTGCTTATAGGTCCTTGATCTCGTGCATGTGGGGCTACTCAACCAAAGAATAAGAGAGGGGAAGCTGATAGTGCAGAATCCAATACTTCGGACCAAGCTCGCAATGGAATCACCCGTGAGCGTGCAAGGCCCTACTCGGACGAGAGACGATGAGACAGACACCCCCGTGAGTGTATGGCCTAAGCTCAATACTTCGAACAAGGTTGGTGTTCCACGCAAGGCAGGGATATCATCATTGACCAAGTCCTACTCATCCATGCACGATAGAAGCACTGGCATTTCACCACACCCATGTGATAATCAAGACATCACATAATGAGTTTTTGTCTCTAATCCTTAAGGGTCGTACCTCGCTCTGTCTAGAAGGTACCTGAAAACAATGAGGGCTTTATGAACCCAAAACAATGAAGTCCATTACAGATTTTAACTAAGGTCAATCTTTTATTTAGAAGTCCCCTAGTTTTAGAATTTTTTGGCTTTCACTTTTTTGGAATTTTTTCAAATCAATATGCCTATCGATTTTTTTGTATTTCATTTTGAGTCCTCAATTATATAAACACAGGTGGAGAAGGCGTAAAAGCAATGCAAGTTGTCACTAAGATGGAAATCTTACCTTAGTAACTAATTATGCATGCAAAGTAAGAAGACTTACAGTGATTCCCAGCGCTCTCCATACCGGATGCAAGGCAAAATTGAAATATTTACGCTACATGGCGATATGCAAGCGATGAAACCGTCCTAAACAATACTTTCTATTATCGGGAAGAACAAAAATGCAAACTTCTCAAAAGTGGATCCTAAGTGTCCGGATTAAAGAAAGGAGGGTGATTTGAGGGCGGGTTTCTCTGGAAAAAAAGTATTGACTTCAGCTACATTCACAGGAATGGTATATCCCTCCAAGGTAGAAAATCGAACCATGGGAAGTGGCTTTTCCGAAGATCAGTCTCTTGGGAGTCACCTCTTAGAAGATCGGACTTCTCCGGAAACTAGATATAGGAAACAAGGAAAGAGGAATCTAGGAGCAGGAAACATAGGGACTCGGTGCATGCCACAACGAGTCCTGCAAGCGTTGTATGGAGTCCCTCACGGCGCATTGTTCTAAGTTCAAGAATTTTCTAATTAATTTATTTGAGTAAGTCCAAACGTATATCACTATAGGTACATGCTTCTATTAGATGTTTAGACCTAGCTACTGATGCAAGCAAACCTAGATCTAGGGTTTGCAATCACATAAAACAAATGCAAATAAGAACGGGAAGCTCAAGACACGAGAAATGAAATAATATAAAGGCGAAAAACACGAAAAAAATGCGGCGAGCCCCCCATGTAAATAATCACCCGGGCAATGGACCTCATAGGTAGAGTAGTGTCCAAGTCCAAATTATTACAAATTGTTTACAAAAATAAATAAATGGCACTCTCCTCACAAAATAGAATAAAAAACTAAGTGTGAACTATTTTGCTTCTCTCCTCCTTGCTCCTCCTCTTGCTCTCTCCTGGTTGGCTCACAAGTAGAAGAGCTCGCCTCCTCGCAGCTCGGGTGCCTCCTCCTCCTAAGAGATGGCCCTTGCCATGTGGTCCTAAGACAATCAAAGAAGAGTGGTCATAACAACTCAAATAATAATAAATAATCAATTAATCAAGAATAAATAGTAGTTCAAGAATAACTATCAAAATAAATAATCAAGAAACTAAAAGAAGATTAATGTACAAAAAGAATGCTACACACTGTTTCTCCCCAGCAACGACACCATTTGATTAGCCACCCAAAACCCTAGCGACTATCTTGTGGTACACACAAGGCAGGATCACTGAGTTGCAGTGATGACAACCCAAGGAGATCATATGACTAAACAATCATTAACCCACACAATAATAGAATACATCAATACAAGCAAGTGTGTGAATCAAAATTTATTATAATCCTACAAATAAATGTGTATAGTGACAAGCAGAGTAGGGTGTCGAACACAGGAAGATAAGTCGATTAGCAGGTATAATACTTATAAAAAAGTTATGAATAAATAACATTATGTATTTTTGTACAATATTTACTCAATTGATTATTAATAAATTTATGGGGTTTTAAATTAGATAAAATAATTCTCCTTTTTCTAATTGTATATTTATATATTTTTAAATGTTCTAATTTTACAATTTTATAATGTTTATTTTCTTTTTATAATTTTTTCTTTTTAGCTTCTTTTTATTTTTACTATATATTAAAGGTATAAATATAAACATATATAGATAAATCTATAATATGTGGTAAATAATTATAGTTACAACTAAAAATAACCAAAACCTTACCGAATAAAATATTTTTGTAGTTTTTATATTTTCTAATATTTTTGTGATTTTTCAGGGATTTTTTCCTAATTTTTAGGTATTTTTAAAGTCCTAAATACACAAAAGCAAGGACTTTTTAAATAGGTTGAATTATTTTGGAATTTAAAAATACTAAATGAAGTCAAAATTTTTCAAGACTATTTTTAACATATAGTATATAATAAAAAGAAAATTCAGAGATAGAAATAAATATTTTTATCTTTTTAAAAGACTTTTTATAATTTTAATAAGATTTTGGAGGTTTTCATTTTATGATTTTCTTTTTCTATTTTTAGGCATTTTTGTTCTAGGGGCACAATATATAATATAAACATATACTATTTTTTTTTGCAATTTTGAAATATGTTTTAATATTTTTTGGTATTTTTCTATTTAGACAGTAAATAAATAGCTATTGTTTGATTTGTAATAAATAATGAAATCACTCGAAATGTAAAATAACAAATGTTGCGTGAGAGTGTATCATTGCAGGCATCTACATTATTTTTTGCAAAACAAAAATCAAACAAGAGTTATTTTTAATAAAAAGAAACATAAAAATAAAATACATAATCTGGTAGGGACCGTTGTGTAATTTAAAAATAAGTTTCAATGCTTTTAATAATAAAAATAAAAAAATCTAGGGGTACGGGTGCAAATTTCCCAAAATTATATAAATTACTCGTGCCTAGCAAGGGCATTTTTGTAATTTAAACAACATTGAGGTCCATACATGCAATTTTTCCATAAATATTTACACTGAATATACAATTTATTGGACTAAGTATAAGTACAAAACGCTGGAGCAGCATCTATGCAAAAATCACTCGCCTCACGTGGGGGTCCACGTGAGGTGAGCTAGCACAGACCCATAAGAAAATATAACAAAGTTCAGGGGCCCTTAGGCAATTATTCTACAACCTTTTAAACTACAGGACAAAATTTAAAGACTAAATATTAAATGTACAAAAAGCAAGGGCTTCTTAGAAGTTTACCCTCATGTATGCACGGATGGAAGGCCAGGAGTGTGCCACATTGGCACACTTAAGTGAATCAGACACCTGAGGCGAGGTATCGCTTCGTCTGCAATCAAAGGGCTAGATTAGATCTGGGTCGCGCGTGTCATCCAATGGTTCTAAGAGCAGGAGTAAAAAAGGAAGAACACTTCTCTGTCCTTGCTTCGATCATGAAATCCTCCTCATCCTAGCCAGCTGGGCCTTCGATGATTGGCTATTAAGCTTCCTGAAAGCTGTCTATGATGACTGGTACCGGCAAGAGGATCCAGGCCTCGCCGGGAAGAGTCTCGGAGTTCGATGAAGAACTGGGCAGCAGGGAGCCTTCTCCTACACCAAATTCGACCCTCATGGGTTCTTTGGTGTCGCATACCTGTAGGAGAAGTATAAGGGGCACAAGGCGGATCGCCTCGACCCAGATTGAAGCTGTTGTACACAAAAATGAAAGTTAACAGAGGAGCTCCAACGAAGGGCGGAGGATGAGCTCTGATTCACTGATCGTGGAGGGATCAGGTTGGATCGAGGGGTGGTTTTGATGCAGAAGATGCTGGGGAATGAGATAAGCATGTAATGGAGGTAGGGACGGTCAGAATCACAACGGAACATGGCCGGAGCAGGGTGCTTCGGTGATCGAATATCTTGTAATTAGGATAAACTAAGATGCGATTAAAGAAACCTAACCTATGCTTATAATAAGGAATGAAAAAGCAACATAAAATGTAGAAAATAATCAGATCGCACCTGGGAATCCAGGGAGCAGGGACCCTCACCGGAACTGCGAGGCTCAGTGATGGTGGACAGTCTCTCCTCTTTCTTTCTCCTTGTCGACATCTCGGGGGCACTCCTATTGTTACTGGGAAGCACT
The DNA here is from genome assembly GCA_037367405.1 of Ottelia alismoides. Lineage (NCBI taxonomy): Eukaryota > Viridiplantae > Streptophyta > Magnoliopsida > Alismatales > Hydrocharitaceae > Ottelia > Ottelia alismoides. The sequence continues at coordinate 891,364 of JAZKJV010006381.1, forward strand.
CACACACTTAGGATTGGGGTTACAGGGATCGAAGAGGGATCAAATTGGGTAAGGAGGTCGGAGGTGCTTATTTATAGACATGATGATGAGGCTTTTTGATCAAGAGATTGCAGTTGAATCGAGGACATTAGATTAGATCTTTGGCCATGGCGTGATTTAGGGGAGTTCAATCTCCATAAATTAGGCGGCACGCCATGGCAGAGAATCATGAAATCGACAAGAAAAAAGGAGCAAAATCTGGGTCTAACATATCTGCAACCGAGGAAGAGAGGAGGAAGTGATGGCTGGGGTAAACACGGGGAAGACAGGAAAAAGATAATCAGAAATTCCTCATAAATTTGATAATAATTAATAAATGAAATAAGTAAATTTTGGGTATAAAATAAAAAATGTTTGTTATTTTATGTAATATTTAATTCTTATTTTTATTTATTTTTATGGGGTTATTTATTATGAGTTAATATTTACAAGTAAATCACAGGTATATATACATATATACTATATATATTATTTTTATTTTGTAGTTTGTATTGCTTATTTTATTCACATAATTTATATATTTATTTCTTATTTGAATATACATAAATATATTTTTATTGTATGTTTCTGAGTTTATTTGTACACTTAAATAAATGTATGGATTGATTATATAGGTGTATATATAGGTAATTCATCTATCTATTCTATGCACTTATTTATTTTGATTTATTTTTGATGGTTTTATTTTATTCTAATCATGTACATATACTATAAATAATATTTGCATAATTATAAAAATATAAAATAATTAAAATATAAAGACTAAATAAAATGAATATTTTATTCAAGTACATTGTACAATAGGGGTCCAGAATCCAACTTTTGCATCTAAGCTCCAAATTAAATGAAATCACCTTCATTATAATAAAAAGTCATATACAATTAAAGATGATTTTGATGTATTTTGAGTTCATATGGAGAAGATATGGGTATGAGAAGTTTGTGTTTTGGAATTTTATTTTGAATGTAGAATGTATATTTTAATGTGAACTAAATTTTACATTTTTCTTATTTTATCTATAACTTTCATGTACAAAGTTCCTTAATTTGAGGTACCTCTGTGCTACTGCTTCATTGATTTCTTCAACAATAGGGATGCCAGAAGAGCCCTCATGTGCTCGACTAGCATGAATCTCATCTGTGGATGGGTTGATTAGGAGGCAATTGAGGCAGAGGATAAGAGGAGGAGGAGGATACTGGGGTTGAACCATAGAGCAGACTGAATTTGTTTATTTAAGATAAAGTTTTGTTTAATAACTTCATGAAAACTCACTAAAAAATTCAATAAAATTCACCAATTGATCCGCAATGCATGATATATCCATGAAAATGCAAAAGTATTGGCAATTTGATGGATGGATGGAGGTGTAGTTAATAGATATAAATTATGAAGAGAAAGGAAGAAGAAGAACAAATGAAGGAAGAAGACGATGAAAAAGTTTGGATAGGTATGCCCCTCATAACTGCACCATGGTTTGTAAAAAGCGTGGTTAAGTTCAACTTATTGACGGCTAAAGTAACGATGGGTACAAGTGATAGAATGACAAGAAGTCAGGGGCATAAATGATATTCCTAAAAAGGGAGGGGCATAACTGAAATTGCAATATCTCATAGGGGCATAACTGATAAAACCCTAAAATAGGTCTTCTAAAAAAAGAAGATCACGGGACTACTATGGCTGAAAACATGAGATGTCGACTACGACAAGTTGATCTAGTGATGATCAGTAATGGGTTGAGCTTTAGACTATTTATCAATATGAGGGGTCGTCGGGCAGGTGATTGATGACTAAGGCAATTTGTGGTTTGACGCTCTGATACTAGTTGGAACTCGAGTTACGTTGCTACTTGCTTGAGATACAGAGAGAGGATGAGAGAGGAGGGATAAATGTGTATGTATGTAGAGGGCTCCTGACTGCGAGATTCTTCGTGAGATATGCTTCCCCTCCCTACATGAGGTGAATATATAGGGATGGTTATGCCTTGCATCGTCCGCCCTTATTTTCCATGACTCTGATTGTTTCGTTCATGTGCAACAGCCACCTCACAAAACCACCAACACTGATTTTTGACCACAAGGTCATGCGCGAGAGCCGTTCAAGCGACACGCATGTTAGGCATCGCCTTAGATTTTATTCAAACCTTGAGACAATCACAAAACCAATTTGCAATAACACACCTCATAAAGGTACTACAAATTATTTCCAAATTTATATCTATGACCAATGAGTGTTTAATACATCTACACGATCTACTCACTAGAACGCAACTGAGAAGTATTAGTAATATTTTTTTTGAACAGTTTTGGACTTAGACTGTGTTAAGGATGATTATATTATCGGGTAAACGATTTTGATGGGGGGTCATTTACCCATTTTTATTTATATTATACCCATCCTCCGTTATTTGATAAGGATGGTATAGTGAAGAGAATCTTGTAAGTACTTTTCTTCCTCATGATACTGTTGATAATACTACGGATGATTTGCTTGATGATTGTTCCAACTGGAGTGAGGAAGTCTACTAGAATGAGTAGATCGTCCACTCATTTTCTGATTGACAACTTTGTTTTTTACACGAGGGCGAGCCAAGCTTCAAATGCTTTATTACCTCATTGGATTCTCATGGCATTTCTAGAAATAATAGTGATGTTCAAAATGACCTACAATGGGCTCGTTAAGAATGATAGGTTGTTGTTGATACTTCATGGGGTACTCATCTTGTTGGCTCTGAATGGGTATATATGGTCAAGTATACTGCAGAAGGAAAATTTGACATATTCAAGTCTTGACTAATGGCTAGCGGATACTGTCAGAAATATGATAGTGACTTCCTCGAGACTTTTGCTCTAGTGGCCAAGATTAGCACGATTAGAATCATCATTTGTTTAATGATTCAATTATCATCGAAAATGTATCAACTTAATGTGAAAAATGCCTTCCTGAATGATGATCTCGAGGAGGAGGCGTATACAAGATGTCCCTTGGGTATGAGAAAAAAGGATAAGTATTGCAAATTAAAAAAGGATTTGTATGGGTTAAAGCAATTTCCTCAAGCCTATTTGAACGACTTCAAATTTTTATGATAAAAAATGATTTCACTCATATAAGTCGAGTATCATACGTTATTCATAAAAAGGAATGGTGAAAAAGGCTATTCTTTTGATATATGTTGATGACATGATTCTCACATGTGATGATAATGAAGAGCTAAATAACATTAAAGAGGATTCTTACTATTGATTTTGAACTGAAATATCTAGGGAAACTGAAGTACTTTCTTGGAACTGAAATGGGTTGTTCTCCAGAAGATATGTGTTTGAATCAATGCAAATACACTATGGAATTGTTAAATAACATATATATGTTATGGGTTCAAATTGATTTCTACCCAACGAAGGTGAATAGAAAATTAAGCAAGCAAGGCAACATACTTCTTGATGATGAAAGAAAAGGAAGATACCAAAAATTACTTGACAAAGTAATCTATCTTACTCTCATTAGACATGACATCACATATGTTGTGAATATTATTAGTCAGTTCATACATGTTTTTACCACCTCACGTATGAATGTTGTTAACAAGATATTGTGTTATATTAAAAAAAATCCTAGAAAGGGCCTCATGTTAAAGAAAACATAATATGACAATTGAGGGTCATACTGAAATGGATTGCGCAGGTTATATTGCTAATAGAAGATCTACCTCAAATTATGCAGTAATCTATGTGGGAACTTGGTTATCTGGAGAAGCAAGAAACAACATGTGTTGTCTAGATCAAATGCTGAAGCTGAATATCTTGCCCTTACAAATGGTGTCATTATAATCTTGTGGTTGAAAATTTTGTTGAAAGTGTGGGTACTAATGCTTGTACACCTATGAAGATGTTAAGTGACAACAAATCAATAAATCTTGCCAATAATCCCATTATGTATGATCAGACAACATGTGGAGATTGATAGGAATTTCATTCATGAGAAGATCGATGCAAGAGTATTATACGTTCCGTACATGAAATCTGTTGATCATTTTGTCGATCTCTTCATAAAGGTGTTGGCTATGGTGCAATTTGAGTTGAGTTGAATTAATGTAAGCAAGTCGGACATGTTTAATATGTATGTTCTACTTGAGGGAGAGTGTTAATGATGAGTTACATTATTGGATAACAGATCTTTAATGGGGGATCGTCTACCCATTCCTATTTATATTGTACTTACTCTCCCTTTTTTTATTAGGGATGATATAGCGAAGAGAGTATCTAATGAGGAAGATTAGAGTTTTGTGTGCTTCCCGTGGTTTTTCCCTCTCGGTAGGGAATGCATGTAATTCCATTCTTCTCTGTGATCTTTTTTTGTTGTTTTTCTACATACTGTAGTATAAAAATGCACCAGTGTTCTGTAGTTTGATCCTAATACACTTTCTATACGTTGCTGGTCAACGTGGCAGTTGTTCTTCTGCTATTCATATTTGTTTTTCTAGGGATCAAGGTGCACTCATACATTAGATTTAATAAAGATGCATCTCTAATAGTTTGAATAATTCGTCTTGTAAACAAAGAGAATATCAGCATGTATTTGTCTTAGATTATCACATCCTCAGGGTAAAGCAAAAAAATGACATATTCTAGACATTCTTAACATATAAAGAGAAGCTTCATGATTTGGCAATTAAGCTGATTTGAGACTGCCTCTTAGCATATAAAGAGATCTTGAGGAACCCCCTTAAGATACAATTCACCTCATTCGTTTGAAAACTATACAATAAGATTATTCTGCCCGAGAATCTTCATGTGCTCAATTTTCATATGATTGTACAAGTTCTAAATCCTCCACTGTACAATCTCTTTTTTGTTTACATTTTTTTAATATCATGGTAAAAGATGTTTGCTTTATATCATATGTTAATATACATCATAAATAGCTTTGGATAGTGAGTTTGTAAATGCAGGATATAGACTATTAAGGTGAACTAACATAAATCAATGTGCATCTATGATTAATTGCATCTTTATATTACTTTGTGAATTAACTAAAAGTATAATGGAAATTTGAGGATTGAATATTATGAATAGATGAATTTACAAATTTTCATTTAATTTTTGGTGATATTTTGACATTGTTAGACTCAAGTTGGACACATGTTTTTTTTTTGTTTTTTTTAGATTTAAAAGATATCGAAAGGCCACTGTGTTATAAATATTTTCAGAAGTCTGAATGAATTATATGAGATTTTTTTGCTACTTTTATGATTAGATGAAGTTACGTGGCCAAAGTATGGTTTTTTGAAATTCTAGATGCCTCATTGTAATTAATTTTAAAACTTATGGCTACTAGTAATCACAAATATTGCTCAGACGTGCAATCATAGTTTAGTGATTATTTTTATGATTTTTATTTTATTACTTTAGTAAAATACAAAAAAACTAACTTAAATTATCAATAATTATTCAATCCCTACAGTACCTGATTGCATATAGGGATGTGAGCTGGTTGTGTTTGTTGTAGGTATCAATATTCCTAAATCAGTACTCATTTATAAAGCCACTGCTCAAACCCCACCAATTATTAAACATGTAATTCCTACCGGATACCGATATACCCAATGGATACCCATGCATAAATGGGCATGAACGTAGCCATCATAGTAAAATCATAAGTTGTTTAAGTGTACATAATATTTTCATTCGTGGATTACAAATGGGGACAACATGTAATATGATGATGCACACAGATGTGCAATGTGTAAGGAACATGAATTCAAATGGATAGATATGGATACTAATGTAGGCGTTACAATATTGTTATCCATTTCAAATTTGGATATAGAAACGAATAACTTATGGATATTGAACATCACAAATTACATCCTTAAATATAGATATGGATATGAAACGAGTAATCATAATTTGGATATGAATATCTAACAAATGGAATAACTATCTTACAAGTAATAAATGTCTCCATAAATTCATAAGAAACATTTTTGTAAAGTTAAAATAATAGATGATTAAACCAAAACTAAATAAAATATAAATATAATAAGATAAAAAAAGGAACTACAATATTATGTTAATTAGGTAATGTGTATAACAAATAATTAAATAGCACATGAACATATACATTCTTAAAATTAAAAATGACTCCATAATGCAATATATTTTGTGTAATTATGTAATATATTTAGATATATGTTTATACACACTGATATATGTCTATACGATACACATACAAAGATTTAAAAATACATATATCGACATCCACATTTACCAGAAAAATATGTAACCATACTCCTGTCATATCCTAAAAAAGAATTTAATATTATATTGAAATCGGTATCTACAAAAAAATAAAAAATCACATCCTTCTTCATATCTATATTTGCCAAAATAAAAAAATATACATCCATATCGCTTAAAAATGGATGCAGCCGTTGATGGTACACATATATCCATATTTCATTGCATCCCTAGTATGGAGTATTAAATATTTATTATATATATTAGGTGTTTAATTTTTTAGTGTGTAATTTTTGTTTATCAGATATACGAAAAGTTTCAATAGATGGAGATGGACTTGAGCTTGATATGTATGAATGCACGTGCACAGACAGACACACACATATATATACACATACTTACGGGGCCATCCTTGAGGGTAGTTTGTGAGTCCAATGACCTAGGGCCTGTCAACATCAGGGGCTCATTTTTACATGTATTCAACCTTTAGGTTATAAAAAAACAGTATATGTCCTAATGAGGCCTTGTAGAATCAAATTTCAATAAAACAACTCACTGAAAATTGGACTTTTATGGAATCAAACTTTTCTATGAAACAACTCGCTGAAAAATGTGCCCTTATGGAATCATTTTTTTTGATGAAATAGCTCGTTGATAATGGACCCTTATAGAATCGAACTTGCAGTGAACAACTCAATACTAAATCCCACAGTTTAATGGAATTATATAAGGGTACATTATTCACCGGAATTATTTATAAAGGCCCTTTTTTTCCTTTGTCTAGGGCCCACGAAATATCAGGAACGGTACTGCACAGGTACCATACATACATGTACATATATGTATAGATATATGTGTGTGTATGTGTGTATATGTGTGTGCATTGTGGGCGTTGGCTGTGCGTGTGCGCACATGCATTTGTGCTCGTGTGTTTGTGTGAGGTGGGATCTTTCCCGAGTTTAGAAAGCCACCCCCAATTAGTAGATCCCTATAAAGTTTTTGTAAAATGTAACATTATATTGTAAAAAATGTTACACTGAATGTTTTGTACAAAATAGCACCTACATGTAATTAATGTTTTCATCCATTATACTAGTATTATGTTTAAATCAATGCACATGTGATGTTGATGTCTATTATTAAATCTATGACATTAAAAATGTAAAATATAGAGGGGAAATGTCTAAATAAAGGTCAGTTTTCCATACTCAAAAAAGACCCATTGAAGCTTCACAGACACCCCCATGCCCATGCACGTATATGCGCACACACACCCACGCACGCAGGTGCACACATGCACACCCATACGTACGCATATACACACAAACCCACCCACGCAGGCACACCAACAAGCAAGCACACACACACACGCAGACTCACAGTGCCACCTTTTCGTGGATATGGAAAGCCATCCATCTCAGACTTTGGATTAAGGATGTGCGCATGAGATTAAAATTGCATTGCCAAAAGAAGGTGGTTAAATCAAATTGTATTTCCTAATATATGTGATAAAGTTAATTAATATGTAATTAAGTGTGATCCACGTCATAACATATACTATACTTTGAGGAGCTGACTAATCTTCTAAAATCACCTTGCCATTTAAGGGCAGTGTATTTTGTACTTTCTAGAATAATTTGATGGAATACGAGATAATAGGATGATATAGCTATTATGTGTTTACAAATAGGTGATTTTCTTTTACAAATTTGAAGTATAAAATACAAAAGCATAACTAATGATTTGCATGGAAAAAGGAACGTCTGTCAAGAAAATTTACAGTACAATTGTGTTTCCTAAAGGATGATTAAATTATGGACTAACTAAATATGGTACACCAGGTAAGTATACTAGTTTTGTAGGAAGGGTTATTAACTATGATGGTCAATATAACTTCCATATTTGGTGCTTCGAAAATAAGATACGTTCATAATGCGCATGTTATTATTTTGTGCATGAGCTTCGCAAAATGAGAGACGTGATTATTTAGGCGGCCATAAGGCTCCCTTATATAGAGAGGAGAAATACGAGAGGAAAATTAAATAAGAAAGATATAAGAAAAATACAAAATAACTCGCAATACCTCCCTCCCCCCCCCCCACCCTTCCTCAAGGTGGAGCATTGGTGAAAACAGTTGTTGTTCTCCAGAATTGATGTGGGAAGTAGAGAAAAAGTCTTGCATCATATATCGTATGTCATGGTAATCTACCTTAATGTGTTCGGTCCTCTCATGAGAAGTTGAATTGTTGATAATGAAAAGAGCAGCTTGGTTGTCGCAAAGCAATTACAAGGGAAGAGGCATGTCAATAGCTAGGTATGTCAGAATGGATATGACCAAGGTCATCTCAGTGCTCTCCTGTGTCATACTATGTATTTGGACTCAATACTAGATCTAGCAACCATAGTATACATCTTGTTTTTCCATGAGACCAATGAACTTCCAATGAAGACTACAAAACTAGAGGTAGACTTCTTGTCTTTAGGGCCTTGCGCATAGTCAGCATCTATACATGTGATGACGGCAAGAGATGTCCCTTTGTTAAATAGCAAGCATGTATATAGAGAAGGCTTCAAATACCTTAGATCATGTAAACTGCATCCATGTGAGTTTGTTGTGATTGCTCCATAAAGTGGTTGGCTTTTTGCTCACTGTAAAGGAGATATCTGGCCTGGTAATAATCACGTAGAGGAGCTTGGCGGCAAGCTCCATGTGTCTCCTCTTGTATGCCTCATTTGTATCATCATCACGAAACTTCATGCTAGGATCCATGGGAGTAGTGATAGGTCTACAGGCTGTCATTCTTGTCTCTAGAAGGATATCTATGACAAATTTCCTCTGTGTTATTACAAGACCTCTCACGTTTCTGGCAAAATCAAGCCCAAGGAAGTATTGTAGTTTGCCAAGGTCATTGGTGACAAAATATCATCCAAGGAGATCCTTCGCTCTGCTTATGCCTTGTAAGTCATCTCCTGTAACAATGATGTCATCAACATAAATTAGAATGACAATATACCTCTCTATGTCTTGTCACATACAAAGAACAAATGATATGTAGTTGATCCCGTGAAGCCTTGCTGCTCTATCAAATCCAAGAGGTTCTGGAACTATGCTATCAGACTCTTCTTAAGGTCATAAATAGCCTTATAAAGTCTACATATCTCCTGATGCTCCCACTCAATAGCAAACCTAGGTGGAGTATGGGAAAGCATTTTTGACATCAAATTGGGAAGTGACCAGTCTCGTACCACTACAATAGAAAGGAGGGTCTGAAGGGTAGAATGATGTGTCGTGAGGGAAAATGTGTCCCAGTAGTCGATTACATATGTTGAGGTGAACCCACATACTACAAGCATAGTCTTGTAGCTATCAACACTGTCATCTAACTCACTTCTTTATTGTAAAGATCCGTTTGCAGCCAATCACAGATGCTCCAGTTGGAGCAGTAACTAAGCTCCATGTGCCATGGGACTGGAGTGCAACCATTTCCTCGTTCATAGCAAGACATCACGTAGGCTCCTGATATGTACATGGGATCACAATAGCAGTTAGTCCCACCACAAACTTTTTGAACTCCTTTGAAAGACACCCAAATGAAACATGGGTTGGAAGAGGATACATAGCACAAGTATACCTCCTCTTTCAAAGAGTAATGAGCTAGTCAAGATCTTCAGGACGATCTATCTCCTATATAGTACTCTCCTAAGGTGCTACTTGCTCAACCTACAAATTCTTATGATGTATAGATAAATAACAATGTCATCAGTAGAGAGAAAATGCTCGAAATTTACCTGAGGTGTGATGGACGATTGGAAAGGCACATGAGCAGGGGGTAAAGTAGTCAGCCTACGAATGTAGCAAAAGGCAAAGTTCGAGCCACAGAAGGAGGAGGAGGAGGTTGTGTGGTGGGAGGTGGAGGCAAAGGAGGAGGTGGGATATACCTCCTCACTAAACTCAGAGGAAGTCATCATGTCACATGTGTAAGAAAAATACATAGCATACTCAAAGAAGGTGACAGCAACGCTGACATAATACTTTCATTGGACATAATCAAAGCACAGATACCTTTTCTGGGTCTCGAAGTAGACAACAAAGATGCACTTCATAGCTCTGGGTAAGGCTTGTCACGTCTAGGAGTCACGTGATGAACAAAAGTCACAGAACCAACGACATGAAGTGTTAAAGAGAAAAGGTCCTTATTGGGAAACATGATCCAAAAAGGAGGTCTGATGTATGATGTCAAGGGACCAGAAGAAATGAGAGAGATAAATGGTACACAACTCCAAGGCATTGTCAGAGTGGACATATTTAACAGTAGCGAAAAAACATTTCTTTATTTCAATAACGGAAGTTTGATAACATAACAACCTCATACATGTTTTTCAAAATGAAAACCAAAAAGAGTCTAGAATCATCTAGGTTCCACTTCAAATATCAAAATGAACTAACTCAAATAAATAACTATTGCTGCAACTTTGACGATCGAGAAACTAAAATGGTGATGCTTCACAAGTTGGCAAACCCCGTACTGAAAAGTAGATTGAGCAAGTATCTGCGAGAGGACTATTCACAACTTCTGTAGGGGAAGATGACCGTAAAGAAGATGCAGTGTGTGCAAAGAGACTGATCCATTGGAAATGGAAGTATGCATAAGGAAACTGGACCAGTCTGTAGAGACATCCCTACTCAGTGACACATCCAACCATGTCCATGAGTATATCCTGAAACACAAAAGAAGAGGGATCAAATACGGTACGATGATGCATATCCTTGGTATTCTGACTAATATATAACAACTTCGTAGAAAAGTCAGGTGTATAAGCACATTTTGCAGGTGCATAGATGGTGTCAATCGAATCACCCCATGTCTTTTAACAGGGGAATGGGTGCAATATGCAATGACTACATATCTTCCCATATGTACTGATCTGTATGAAGTGAACGGTGCTCTGTCTCCACTGAGATGAATGCGATGTTCTAGAGTCCATAATCCACTCTGAAATGTACGCCCTATGGAAACTAGCAAGTGCATAAGTTATAATTGAGGTACTGGCAAAGGTAGAGGTTGCAACGTTAGATGGGCTCAAGTACCATTGGTCGGGATTGTAGAACGATTTCACCATTTCTCTAGATGGGAGACAAGGTCATCGAACTTCTGATCAGCAGAAGTGATATTAGACTCAACATGCTCGGCAACATAGACAAATGTATGGTGGCCATGTTTCTGGTAGTAAGTGTCCTCATAGTGGAGGAAGCGGTGGTTGTGTGTGCATTGTTATCTTGAGCATCCACTTCCTTTGATATAGACATCGCATCCTCTGAATTGTGTTGAACCTCCTTTTTTGTGAGATGTGTCCATCAGAGAGGTATGAGTATCGGCGACTGGAGGCACTGTGATCCTGCAGAGTCGGATGTAGGCCTCTTCCATGGGAGCTATAGACATGCCTGTGAGAAGTTGGTTGTGTGCGGTGTCATACTACAAGCATTAAGCTTCTCAAACATGCCCCTGAGCCATGAGTAGAAAGCATGAAGAGGGCACCCATCCTTCTTATCTGTGAAAATATCATATTGATGATGTAGAATCTTCGTCTCATTCCGCATCTGAGAATATGTGGTGGCTAAAATGCCCCGCATTGCCTTGGTAGTGGCTTCATGGAGAATGTCATCGACTATCTCTACGAAAAGTGTACCAGATAGCCAAACACGTGCATAAGTGTTATGTTTCTTCCAAGAAACATTCACCCCAATCTTGTCATGCAGCTTAGGCTGGGTACTCCTTGTTGTTGCACTCCATAATGCTTATGAACCGCATGGATCATTCATAATTTGCCCCATCCATCTTGATGATGGGTGTCGAGCCTTTGAAGGCCCCTGAGGAGGATAAATAAGCCTTTCTCTTTGACATGATAAACAAAGGAGTCCGAGAAGGACACGACTAGAGTGGCAGAACTATATGAAATTGTCTACCAGATCATATGGGGAATCAGTTGTGTGTGCAGACTCAAAATACAATTGTTCCAACAACTTCAGAGACACTCCCAGGCAAGAGGATGTGTCTAGAGGCCTAAAATCAACACAAAAGATCCAAAAATCAGCCCGCTCAGAGATCTCCAGTGCCTGGCAGCACACGAGTGCCTCTATGGCGGCAGGAGGTCCTCGAGGATGAGGCTGAGGTGGCAAGGGCCCGTGAGTAGCCCTAGGTCATGACGTGAGGCCATAAAATGCAGCTAGGTGGCAACGAATTGCTGAAGGAAGGGGTGATCGACCGCAAGAGGCTGAGAAAAGCCCTATGCGATGGTTGGCCTAGGTGATGATGGGCCTAGGCGGATAGGGGAGGAGCCACAACCGAAGGGAGGGACATCGGCAACAATGGGTTGGATGCTGGGGGCAGGGTCAGTGCGGCTTGGAGTTCCGGGTCTAGGACAGTCGCTTTGATATCATGTGGAAGGAAATAGAGACGTGATTATTCAGGGGACCATGAGGCTCTCTTATATAAAGAGGAGAAACCTTAGATGACAAATTCCATGAGAAAGACATGAGAGAGAGGAAAATACAAAATAACTTTCAACAGAACCCTTAAACTTAGGTCCTTAGACAATAATTAAATATCTTAAGATGTAAAGGTAATATGAGACCTAATTAAAAGGGAATGATACTTTTTGGTGATGTGTTATGCCTCGTTAAGCATGTGAATGGATATGAAACTTTTAAAAATGAATATGCCATATTTTACCTCATGAAAAACTTTTAAATGCCGTACTTGATATAACATACTTGTATGATTGTGATAGTTGTTAAACATATAGCTGACAAATGTATAATGAATAGAAATGGCAACAATTTAATTGTAGAGCCAGAATACTATGTTCACATGGTTTGATCAAAAATAATAAACATGTGTCATGAATATGATGGGCTTTGGGTACATTAAGCGGTGTATTAACTTGAACATACAAGGGAGATGGGTGTGAACATAACTCACACCATGGAAATCTAACATTATACATAGACCACATCTGTGTAACCTTTCTAGTGGCAATAGTTTGTAACCTTTCTTATGGCAATAGTTTCTCAATACATACTTAATCATACTCGTTAAGTCATGCAACAACTAAATTTATACACAAACCAATGCTAGTTTCATGTATGATAGTGAGTCCAATCTATCCATTCTACCACGCATATTATCAAGAAAAGAGAATGCCCTTGGGTACTTGTTGCGGAAATAGTAGTGTTCTTTTTCTTCTACTTAATGACAAAATGTAACAGTTAGTTTTCTTTGTAATTAGTAGGAGTACGTGTAACAAACTTGTATCAACTGCCTTACTTTAATATTGTCACACTTGAGGACTTTGTTGATATATATATAATATATATGCTTAGGTAATACTTTACTTAAGTGTCATAATTTCTTGATTAATTAAACATATGTCTATTTAATTGTAGGATTTTTATTAGTTGTGCCCGTTTGAGATATTGTGATAAAAATTATGCCTTTCCTTTTTTTTAATATCAGTTGTGCCCCTACCTTCTTGCAAAATTCACAGTTCTGTCATTTAGTAATATCAATTATGCCTTAAAATTACCTTAACATAAGGGCAGAATTGTGAATTAATTTGCAAGAAGGTAGAGGCACAACTGATATTCTAAAAAATAAGGAGCATAATTGTTATTGCAATATTTCAAACATGTACAGCTAATAAAAACCCTTACTTGTAACTGCAATTTGATTAAAAGCATGTCTACTTAGCATTGACAAGCTAATTTAATTGTTAATTAAATCTCATAACTAGCATCTTTGATGTAACACTTTCCTTACACAATCATCTTTACAAGGCATGTTCTACTATTTTTTAGACTAGATATAGCTCACTCTTTATTTTGTGATCGAAATAAGCAAATTGTCCAGGAGGAGGCTCTCAAAGACTATTTTCAGTACTAGTCCATACTAGCCTGAGGTGATTTCATGTCTTTCAAATTCATATCTAGCTTATCTTTGTTATACATTGTATCCAAGGTTCAAAATCTCGATTTCGATTTCGTTTCGGTCACCCCTCAAACCAAAATTTTGCTGAAATTTCGGGAAATTTCGACGATTTCAGTGGAAATCTCGGAAATGGCTCAAAAAACCATTTTCAACTATTTTTTCGCAAATTAAGATCTTCCAAGTTATTACAACAATAAATAACTTACAAATACACACTTATATCACACATATTGCTCATATATGTCCCTTATATCGTGCATATCGGTCACATTGGCCAGACCGATGTTAATGTTGATTCTTGACTGATACATACTGGAAAATGATATCATCCAATCCAAGAATTTATAACAACAATAGCTTACAAATGCACACTTATATCACAAACATCTATCATCCGTACGCCTTATATCACACCATATCGGTCAAATTAGACATATTGTTGAGTTGACTGATAGATACTGGAAATGACAAAATAACTAAGTTAACAACACTTAGAAGACATCTTTTGTTCAGAAAAATAAACAAACATTTTTTATTCTAAAATATAGATAGTGATTAATTAAACAATGTCATGTTCATAGAAATATTGTCACAGACAAAGTTCGAATGAATTACAGACTTACAATACATATGCATCTATTTACGAAGATAAATGACAAACGAATGAAACGAATAAGCTATATCAGATATATGGAAGCTATGGAGTTGTTTCATCTCCATTGCTTAAACCAAAAGGGGAGGAAGCTCCCGAAGTTGAATAATCGATGTATGTACCCTCTTGTCAGACCATACCCTACCAAACGGGGGTCTCGTTGAAGCCCATGAATGGGTCGAAATGGGTCGATATGTCGAAATATTACCGAAATTTCAGTCGAAATCCAGGAAATTTTGTACTGAAATCCACAAATTTCAACCGAGGGTCGAAATGGGTCGATATGTCGAAATATCACTGAAATTTCGGCCGAAATTCGGGAAATCGACTATATATGAGCTTCGATGCCCATGACCTCCCAAAACTGAAATTTCGACGAAATTTCGTCGAAATTCCGCAAAATTCATCTCCATGATTGTATCACGTGTAGGGATAAAAACGATCAGATATGATACGAATATAAGCATAATCATATCCTTATCCATTTTAAAATACGAATACGAATGCAGATACAAATATCGACGAATGTGAAAATGTGTTATCATATCCTTAAAAATGAATATGAATGTAAAACAAATACGAATCTAATACGAATAATAACAAATATTTAATAGATTAACTAAAATATACATGTTTGAGATGGCTTACACATAAAATAGATATATCATATATAGTAATTTCATAACAATTATGTCAACAATAGTGAATGCAATCATAAAATTGTTACGCATAAATATAAATAAATCAATTACTATGCTTATGTACAAAATTGAATATACAAATACGAATGCGAATATTAGCGAATGTCAAAGTGATATCCATATCCACATCCACTTTAAAACAAATACGAATGTCAAAATATGTGTAAAACAAATACGACAGCGGATCGAATACGAATATATTCACAATCATTTTCATCCCTAATCACGCCTCTCACATCGTGTAATAAAAAAACTCAGCTTCTACATTTATTTGAGAAATAGATGTGCAATGTTTTTTGTTCCACGCTGAATAAATAGGCATCTTTCATGTTTATGAAATAGGTTGTGGTTAGTTCATGTAATTATATCGTTAATGTTGGATGACTATCAAAAAGGTCTAGCGGCGCAGCTTGTTGCCCGCTTGCCTTCGGTTTCAATGTAAACTTACTATGAAGTAGAAAAACTTCGTATGAATAAAAGAAAAACCCGATTTTACTAAAAAAAATTTAAGGTTAACACACATATAACTGAAGATGTGTGCAGTACACTGTACAATTGGCAATAATAAATACATCTAGGATAGCCAAAACCCAAAGACACCTCCCAAATTTCTCAAAATTCCCTCACAACAAGCTAATATCCTTTACCGAGATTTGACATGTAGATTGATAAAGGGAGTCCAAACCTCAGGTGAGCCGAGATCCACAGAAAAATATCAAATCTAAATAAATACGTATTCCTAACATGCAAATGAATGGTGGAAAGATTCACTGCATCCAAACTCATGAGCTTCTAGACCAAACCTATATAACGATTTGAAACAATTAACCCCAGCCTTGTAGTTTAAAGAGATCCTTCTAGCTAAATCACTTAGATGAACCTAAAAACATTTGAACAAAAAGACCATCACGAAGAACCTTTTCAATTCATTGGCCATCGAGTCGACAGATTTGAAGAGACTATGTTGGCCCAAATGAAAAGTTTTCCCTGAAGTTTTTTTGACTTGGCCTTCAAGTGCAACCCACCAAGTTGTCAAACTTCTGATACGAATGAGGTTATAAGAAATTGGTTTCAGTTATGCACACATTCTTACATCACTTATCCCCGATTCCACCCTTAAAATACAGTGGCTCCCAACCCACATCCCAATCAAAGGAAGCATCACAACTCCCTCAAGATTCATATATCTAAATACAAGGAAAATAATAAAACATATTTGACAATAATGCAAACCAAATGTGCACCCAAATGCTTGGAGGACCTTGCGCGTATTTACCTTTCTCATCTCGTCAGTAGCCAATGCTGATGGACTCCTTCCACGATATCTGTTAGTAGTGATGACAAGAGATGCCTGAATGCTACTCATAGCAGGTGAAGCTTATTACCTGCTCACAGCATCTCCAGGTTGAATGAGACAACAATGACGTGAAGAATGAAGAGCCATAGATCATAGAATGGCCTACAAGGGTTTGCTAGCACCAGTGGGAGGTGTCTATGAATCAGACATGTTAGTTGCCATGTTGGTGCTGTCAAAACCTTGCTGAGGAACACTGGATACAGTCCTCGGCTCCAACAACTGTACAAGTGAGAGGAATATGTCCATTCTAGTGATATCTCTGTTTGCCTGCCAAAGTTATATAACCATTAGTCAAGTGATCCAAATCACAAAAATCAAATACCTATAGCGAAATGAGCTTATTAAGATCGCAATGTCGAATGGAAGGTTTATAAAAAAAGACCACTACATTCCAATGCATGGTTCCATCAAGGGATATACCTCTACAGCAAACCGTGCCCAGACTTTGTCACTGCGAGCTTCCATCACACCCTTCAAGATTGTCAGTCCTAATCCTCTAATCAAATCAGCTATCTCCAAAAAGAAACCACGCTCCTCACAGAGCATCTACAGCAGAGAATGAAGTAAATCCAAAAGGACAAGAGAGATTTGGCATCGCAGGTAAAATATAAAAAATCGATACTATTCCTTACCTCCACGAGCAGTTGTCGAGGAGGATTTAAATCCTCGACTATGATGGGGCATATCATGGTTTGGGTACCGACCTCAAAAGCCCATGTTGCACCCCCTTCAAAGTTGTCTTTCAAAAGCAATCCTCCCTCCTTGCTAATTATCTGTATATATACGTGGACAAAAAGCTATTAATACTTTATTCAAGCCTTAAGCCTTAACCAACTATTTCTTCTTTTTGAGGTAAATGGGAAGGGTGAAAGCATAGTTCATTTGTAGTCATCCTTAATTCAACAACCATTAAAAATTGAAATATTTAGTCATAAAAATCCCAATCCATGCTTAATCGAGCATTTAAAAATGCAGTACATTCAATGCAACTGAGTTTTTACGGATATGGGAAGGCTTGTGTTCCTAGACTTGAGATAACCATTCTAAATTCTCGCAAGAAACTGCATTTTTTTACATTTACGGGATAACAACTGTGCCGCAAAAGAAATCCATTCACTGTGGGATATAAAATAATATATACAACATCGCGAACAAAAATAAAGTTTTATGTGGTCCGAGATGGTCATACTGACTACCCCATCCCAGATGAGAAGGGATCATCTGATCGGACTTTCATAATAACCTTCTAAACAGATACGTTGGAAGAAAAGAGATGATCGTATATTCCAGAGAACCCTAGGCTCTCTTATATAGAGAAGGCCAATGGGTAAATTACATAAAATGGATAAAAGAAACTAAACATAACAGAAAAAGGTACATAGAGTTTAGAAACATCTCTACAATCCCCCTCAAGATGGAGCATAGATGTCAATCATGCTCAGCTTGGAAGAACACTTCTGGAACGGCCCTCTGAGCAATGGCTTGGTAAAGATGTCTGCAGTCTACTCTCCTGAACTGACATGGGAAGTAGAAATCAAGCCCTTTTGAATCATATCTCTAGTATAGTGGCAATCTACCTCAACATGCTTTGTTCTTTCGTGAAATGCAAGATTATTAGCAATGAATAGCGCTACTTTATTGTCACATTGTAGTTGCATGGGTAGAGGTACATCTATATGCAAATCTTCTAACACGGCTCGTACCCACATCATCTCTGTACTTGCGTGTGCCATGGCCCTGCACTCAAATTCAGCACTAGATTTAGCCACTACTGTTTGTTTCTTGCTTTTCCAAGAAATCAAAAAACTACCAACACTGCAAAACCTGAAGTAGACTTCCGATCTTTAGGGCATCCTGCATAATCCGCATCAGCACATGCAGAAACAGAGATATTTGTTTCTTTCCTGAACAATAGTCCTGCACCTGGAGACGACTTTAGATATCTCGGTATCATATATATGACATCCATATGTACTTGTATGGGATGTTCCATGAACTGACTCATCCGACTCACTGCAAAAGCGATGTCAGGTCTAGTGATAGTAATATAGAGAAGCTTTCCCACCATCTCTCTATATATTCTCCTGACAACCTCATATGTATCATCATCGTATAACTTCGTGCTAGGATCCATGGGAGTAGTTGCGGGTCGACAGCCGATCATGCCCGTCTCAACAAGCATACATGTAATATACTTCCTTTGGGTCATCATAAGATCTTGCGCGTTCTTAGCAAATTCCAACCCCAGAAAATATCGTAGGTTACTAAGATCCTTAGTAACAAACTGATGGCCTAGAAATACTTTTGCCATCTTTATTCCCTGCATATCATCTCTCGTAGCAAGTATATCATCAACATACACCATGATAACGACAGTACCTCCGGGAGTCTTCAGAACAAACAAAGAATGATCTGCATTTGATCTTTTGAACCCTTGCTTCTGGATTAGGTAAGAAAGCTTCTGTTCTGAAACCACGTCCGCGGGCTTTGTTTAAGGCCATATATTGCCTTGTGAAGTCTGCACACCATCTGACTCTCCCCCTCAGCAGCAAACCCCGAAGGCTGTCGCATGTAGACTTCTTCCTGCAGATCCCCATACAAAAGGCATTCTTAACATCAAGCCGAAACAAGGGCCAATCACTTACCACAGTAATTGAAAGGACACGTAGAGTGGAGTGACGCGCAGCTGGAGAGAATGTTTTCATATAATCTGCGTCGTATGTTTGAGTGAACCCACGTGCCACTAGCTTTGCTTTGTAACAATCAAGTTTGCCATCTACATGATATTTGACAGTAAATACCTATTTACGACTGACAACAAAAGCCCCTAGAGGAGCAGAAATCAAGCTCTATGTACCCTATGACCGCAAAGTAGCCATTTCCCCCTCCATGGTTGAACGCCAGCAGCTCTCCTTCAACGTGCCCTGATAATTCTGTGGTATTTCCACGATAGATAAGGCCATAGCAAACCGTTGAAAATCACCAGTGAGGCGATGGAATGGAACCTGTGAAGCAAGTGGATAGGATGCACAGCTACGCTTCTGCTTCCATAAGGCAATAGGTACATTCAAATCATCAACAATCGTACTCGTCGGTATGCTATTCTCCTGCAAGGATCCCTGCACTTGCATATTTCCAGACCCATCGTTGGTAATATTACCTAGACAAACCTGAGGCATGGTGGATGATTGACGAGTTCCATGAGCAGGGACATAACGACGGGTATAAAATCTCGATAAAGGTGGCACAGGTGGTTGTGGAGGTGGTGGTGGTGGTGGTGGTGGAACAGTAGGAACTAGTATGGGAACAGACAGACGCATAAGAGGAGGTGTCACATAGATCTCATCATCAGTAGTGGAGGAAGTCAATTTGTCACCTGCAGGGGAGAAATACATCACAGACTCAAAGAATGTGACATCGGCACTGACATAATATTTCCTGTTTAAAGGATCATAGCATCGGTAACCCTTCTGAGTACAAGGGTACCCAACAAACACACGCTTGACAGCCCTAGGTGAGAGCTTGTCAAGTCCTGGAGAGAGCTGATGAACGAAAGCAACAGAGTCAAAGACACGAGGAGTAAGGGAGAATAATTCCTTGTCAGGGAAGACAAATGAAAGAGGAACTTTCTCGTCTAAGACAGAGGATGGCATACGATTCACCAGATAACATGCCATAAGTACAGCATCACCCTAAAAGGAAATGGGAACACAACTCTGGATAAGTAAAGTCCGGGTGATATCAAGAAGATGACGATGCTTTTTTCTGCAACTCCATTTTATTGAGACGTGTAAGCACGAGTTGTTTGATGGATAATGCCTCGAGACAAGAAGTGTGAAAGAGCACGAGTACAAAATTCCATAGCATTATCCGTACGCACAACTTTCATAGTAGACGAAAAACATTCTGCACTCCATTTATAAGATTTTTTATCACATCTCCTGCTTCAGATTTATTCTTCAACAAAACACCCATGACAATCGAGAAAAATAATCAACCACAACTAGGTAAAACATGTGTCCCTGGTGATCAGGGACATGACTCAGACCCCAAATGTCAACATGAAATAATTCAAAAGGGGAGCTACTGCTCCGAGACTGACAACTAGGGAAAGTAGATCTGTGATGCTTTCCCAACTGACACGCTTCACACTGAAAAGAAGAACCAGGTGAAATCTGGGGCAAGATATGACGCATCTTCTGAAGAGGGAGGTGGCCAAATCGTAGATACCATATAAACGGAGAGACTGGTCCACTAGACTGAGACAAGACACAACATAGGGAGTTCGGACCAAACGATAGAGACCATCCTGCTTACAGCCACAGCCAATCACCTTGCCCGTAAGAATGTCCTGAAAAACAAGAGACGATAGGTCAAAAATAGCGCGACAGTGCAAATCCTTCGTATTCTGACTGATAAATAATAAATTCATAGAAAAATCTGGAGACGCATAGAGGGTGTCAAACTGATCTCCCCTTGTCCAACGATGGGGGAATGGGTCCCATCTTCTATCACGACAGATTGCCCCAGTGGAACCTCCATGTAGGATGTAAGCTTATCTTTGTCTCGACAAAGATGATGTGTCGCGCCGGAGTCCATAATCCATTCTGAAACATCAGATCCATGACAGGAAGTAAAGGCATAAGCACTACCTGAGGAGCTAGCGGTGGCTGACGTACAGGCAGAGGCTGAAGAAGCTACGTCCGAATGGCCTCTTGGAGAGTCAATAGAGGCAGGAGGCATGATATCTCGCAGCCTGGCAACAAGTTCCTCAAAACGCTGGTCTGAAGTAAGATGTCTGTGGAGATGCAGCGTGCTCGGCTACACGCGCCGATGCTGGAAAACCATGCTTAGAATAGCATGTATCCTTTGTATGACTTGGGCGATGACATAATGTGCAGGGTTGACGGATGCAGCCACCTTTACCACGAGGTCCACGGCCACGGAAAGAAGAAAAGGCTCCTCTTCCTCTAGAAGTTGTCATCGCCGAAGGAGGCTGAGCAGTAGCAGTAGACGGGACTGTAATTCTACTGAGTCTGCGGTACACTTCCTCCATTGGAGGAATCGTGGCATCTGCAAGAATTTGCAAGCGAGCAGCATCATATTCACGGTCAAGTGCCGCTAGTAAGACCCCCACCATGGTAGCATTCCGAAATGTCTTCCGTTGCTCGCGAGTCGCCGTAAGGGGAATGATGTTGTAGAGTTTCTCAAACATCCCTCGCAAGGATGTATATAACGAATGCAGAGGCCGGCCATTCTGCTTGATCGTAAATATGTCATGCTGGAGTTGAAGGATCTTGGTCTCATTTCACATCTGCGAGTATGTCGCTGCAAGGATGTCCCACATCGCCTTAGCAGTGGGCTGATGGAGTACATCATTAGCAATCTCCATCGTCAGTGTACCTGAAAGCCAAACTTTGGCATACGAATCATCGACCTCCCATGAGGCATAAACCCCAATTTTCTCGGTCGGCTCATCTTCAGTAAGAATGCGCTTCTTACCATTTGACTTCATGATACTCATGAACTGCATAGCCCAGAGCTCGTAGTTCGTCCCGTCCATCTTGACAATGGGCGTCGGACCTTTAAAAGCGCATATGGAGGGCATGTCGACCTTGATTTCTGACATGATTTTCGGAGATGTAGAACAAGGGTTTGTAGACCAAGGAACAAATATCTACATAAACATCCGAGGATTTGAGTGCATATGTAGACTTATGCACTCAAATCCATAGGCGATGAGAGGTGAGGAGGGGGGGCGGCGCCGACGGCAAGGAGGAGGAAGGGGGGGTGGCGCCGGTGAGAGAAGTGGGGAGGGGACGGAGAGAGAGGTGGTGGGGGAGGGTGGCGACGACGACGGAGAAAGAGGGAGGTGGCGGGGCCGGCAGCGGAGAGGAGAGAGAGAGGTGGCGGGGCCGGCGGCGGAGAGGGTGGTGGGCGGCTAGGGTTAAGGGTGGTGGCTCTGATACCATGTTGGAAGAAAAGAGATGATTGTATATTCCAGAGAACCCTAGGCTCTCTTATATAAAGAAGGCCTGTGGGTAAATTACATAAGATGAATAAAAGAAACTAAACATAACAGAAAAAGGTACATAGAGTCTAGAAATATCTCTACAAGATACAAGTGGTGGTGGTGCAGGTAGTAGGGTTCCTTATACAATCCCACCACCACATAAATCAAACCACTAAGCAATGCGGGACTAACCAAAGAGTAGTGTAATTAGATTTTGTAGAGATCATATTACCATCTAGATGCATACTCTAACACTCCTCAAGCTATAGAGCTGAAAAGGCTGCAACTGGTTACAAAAGAAAACAATCATCATATCTTCCCTCGATACATCTTCTATGAAGCTGGGAAAAGAACACTCAAAATAGTCATTACTAGAAGGAGACTCGTGCAAAGGAGATAAGATTAGGAGGAGCCCTGTGATTGGAGTAGATAATCTGTAAAGATGGTTGGCCGGAGCGTAAAGATCATGCTACAAGTTGATGGGCAGTAGAAGTATGCGATAATCTCAAGCAGTAATATTGAAAGTCTATCTAACGTAGCAGTGATTGACGCAATCATCAAAAGTAGCGTGATTCTCGTCCTGCCATATAAAGATCTCAATATTGGGCCTCTCTCTTATATGAAAATTTGAAAAATGAGCTCTCAGTCGGAAGCGTTAAAAGTAGCTTCTATCATATGTGGACCTTAAAGAGTGAGTCTTTCTCATAAAAGGTTCCCAAGGTGTGTGCTATCTCACATAGGAAACTCAAATCATAGTATTTATATCGCTAATATATTGGGTATCACCGGGGAGGGGATGTCGATATTAGCATGTATACATTTTCACAAGATATCGACCGGCATCTCACGACATATCGGTACTTTATCTTGTATTGATTAAAATTTGAATTTTTCAGTACAAACTTTTCCTGATATTGGTCAATATCGATCAGCGGCCATCAACACTCTTTTTTAGATTTCGGTCGATTTGTTCGGGATTTTGTTTTTGTTTTTTCTGCTACTCCCAGTATTAAAAACACGTTATGATTTATATATTTTCCTTTTCGAGCTATGACCAAGACGATGTCGATATCCATATCTTATACCTTGCCTCAAATAAGAGACCACGTTATGAGGAGGGTCGAGTACATATAGAGGGGATAAATATCTATTAGGTAGGGATGAAAATGATCAGATACGGATACAAATATAAGAATAATCATATCCTTATCCATTTTAAAATACGAATACGAATGCGGATATGAATATTGACGGATGTGAAAATGGATTAATACACCTTAAAAACAAATATGGATGTAAAACAAATACAAATAGGATATGAATAATAACAGAAATGATTTAATAGATTAACTAAAATATGCATGTTTACGATGGTTTACACAAAATAGATATACTAGTACCTTCATAACAATTATATTAATAATGGTGAATGCAATCATAAAATATTGTAGCGCACAGTTATAAATAAATCTATTACTATAGTTATGTACGAAAAATGAATATACGAATATGAATACGTATATTAGTGAATGTCAAAGTGATATTCATATCCGCATCCATTTTAAAATAAATACAAATACGGATATCAAAATATATAAAAAAATGAATATGATAGAGGATCGGATATAAATATATTCAGATTCGTTTTCATCCCTACTGTCGAGTGATCTCGAGTAGAAGAATTAATCATACCCTACTATTTCATTCCCCACTTTTTATCGTACTTTCTAGAGACATGAGAATTATCATTAAGTTAGGAGAAGTGGATACACATTGTTGAAATAAATAATGTGGAAGCAAATTCGATGATCATCACAAGAACACATAAATATAAATAAAACGCTTATATTTTAGATGGAACCCTACTCTGTGACGGAGCGAGATGAAACCAATGGAAAATGCTTTAAAGGGCCGGATTTTCTATTATGAATCTTTCTCGATGAATACAGGGGGTGTGGGGCTTCTTATATAGCTCCACAAACAGATCAGAACCCCACTTATATATGATGTGAGACTAAAGAAGAGAAATAGTAAATGGATCCTAAAGAGATCCAATTACCCACCTTCATAATCTAGCACTCCCCCTCAAGCTAAAGCTGAAAAGGCTACATCTTGCAACAAAAGAACATATACACAACTCATCTTCACTTGATACATCCGAGAGAGACAGGAGGAGACCCGATCGGAAAAGTCACTGCTAAGAGAAGACATCGCAAGAGGGCGTATCTTTTACGGTCAGGATGTGTCTGTAGTAGAGTGTTGCAATGATTGGGACGTGCCTAGAGTACAGGCGCCTAGAAGAACTGCAGTGATAAATCTCTGATTTACCATCTTAATTAGTCTTTATTATCCCTCTAGCTTTAATAATTCAATAGCATTAATTAACAATTAATTAAATTATTAGCATTTTGTAATAAATTAATCATAATTATTGTACATAACTAATTATATTATTGTGTCTATTATTTGGTGTGTTTTATTATTATTAAAAATCAAATAAAAAGAACTTTAATATTATGCATATTATCTTTAACATTAAACCTAGATCAAAAATACAAAAATTAAGAAAAGAAATAAAAAAATGTGTTTTTGATTCATTAAAATACTTGCAAAAATAATACTATGTATATATGATGTATTTCGATCTTGAGTTATACACGAAAGTTGTAGATCTCAAAAAGATCTACAGCTTTCATGGTTAATATTTTTTTCAAAGTTAGCATCTACTTATTTTTTATTGATTTTACAATAGTTTATAATTCATTTGGAATTTTGTAAATGGGTCACGTGGAGACCAATCAAGTTCAGCCACCTCACCTGCACATTTACAGGCCACCTCCTTTGGTGGTTGTCTGATCATTTGATCAGATCATCCGCACCTCTCTCATGGCCCTCTGATTAGTTTGATCAGAGCATTACACCAGCGCCCAAATCCTTATCGTTTGATCCAGATCAGACGGCACCCATCTCGTCTTCTACCTCTAACTTCCCCCTCTGAAAGGTTGTGTTGCTTTACGCAACAGCAACTTCCACCCATTTTCCTGACAACTCACGTGACACCACCCAATGTTGTAAAAGTCACCCGACTAGCCCGACTAGTAGGTCTGAATAGTCTAGTCAGTGGGGTGGTCGACCGAGTACTGACTAATTCCGACTAGATCCACTAGTCAACTAGTTTTTGCTTGGAGATAACATGTTTTTTTTTACTTTTTAAAAGCAAACATACTCTAATACGCTTACTATTTAATTTAAATTCAACTACTTCTTTTGATTAATTATAATAGTAAAAATATATATATAAATCTATGTAAATATATAATAATATATGTATAAAAATGGTTTATATATTTAAAAAATCAAAGTTGATTAAAGCCCGACTAAATCCGATTAATCGCTCGGTTGCCGATTAATCCTTAGTTAGTGACCCGACCGACCGAGTACTGACTACCAACTTTTGCAACCTTGAGACCACCAACTTCCAACGCCATCTTGTTCGCCCGATGACCCTCATGCGCGTCGACTATTCCATGGCCCTCTTCTCCCTCACGCACGGCTATGAACGATGGTTGAAACCACCACTTCACAACAGTATGTCATCAATCTCCACCACCTCAAAAACCCATCTCCTCCTCCGGCAACCGTTATCCGTCACTTTACAAAGAATCTCCCAGACATTACTCTTCCATTTGTGACAGAGATAAAGGTCGAGAGTGAGCGAAGAAGGAGATTCCTTCAAGCGGATCCAAGGCTAGCACCGCCTTGCTGCAACACCAACTGATGGTTGCTTGAGCTTCGAACGTTAGCCCCTTTCGTTAAGTGAGGACTAAGGTCACTAAAATCTCAGTCCAAACCCAAGATTCAACCCTTGCTCACATTCTCCACATGTCCAGGTTAGTCTCTGTTTAATCCTCTTTTTTATTTCCAGATTTCCATCCATCAGATTTAGTCATGATTTCACTCCTCTAATCACTCAATCATCTCTGTGATGATGGTGTTCCGCTTTCCAACGATGTATCCACCTCGATTCACAATCCTTCTTCTCCAAGAAGAAAGACCCAATTAGGGATCTAAAACACCACCTCCGTCAAGCCCTCCATCTAGCTCATTCAACCCCCAAGTAGACACTTAGTGCTTGGCTATGTCATTAACGTATGTAGGTACAAAATAAACTTGAATGATTGGAGGTTCCCACATAGCTCCAATCTTTTGATACTTCAACGAGTGACCACCGAGCCCTCGATCCAGACAACTCATGAGCTCTCCGACCTCCCTTCGTCTTCGCCAGACTTCGGGAAAGGTGTTCTCATCTTCACTGGCACCAGAACAACCAGGAGGAGGTCGAGATACCTTCATCGGAGCACTACCCGCACTATGTCGCATATGGGGGAGCTTTCTAGAGGATGAGGTACAACTGTTGTAGGATCTCTTTGATCCTACAGTCGGCGTTCACCACCAAGCCACCGCAAATGAGCTCCACTGAAGTGTCATCTAGCCCGCACCTGCTAGGCGTCCCAAGCCTGCTTCCAGACCTAGGTGCACATGATTCGACTCACGCGGTCTTGGTAATTTTGCGAACCGCCCCTTGAAACTTCTTAAAATTGCACGAAGACCCCTACACAGGGGGTATCACGTTAAAGCTATTTCGGATTTTTAATATTTGCATTTAGGTCCCTCAGGGACCATTTTGTAAGAATTTCAATTAGTTTAATAATACTTTCTTTGCAAATGTACACTGACTTCAAACATTAGTATCTTGATCATATGATGTCCATTTTTGATGGAATTGGTATAGTTGGAAAGATAATATCATGAACCTTAATGTGATGTACTTAGTTCTCTTATTTGACTTATTCTTCATGCATTAAGATTCACAGCACTTAAGTTGTCTTTCTAGCTAAATTGAATTGCTCAAAATCAATCATAGTTCGATTTTATACTCTGTAAGTACCCTGATTTGCTTATTGATTGATTGGATTAGTTAGGCAATTACTTTCCCTGTTATACATCCTTTCATCCTGACTAATTATTAGATTAATGAGCATTGAATGAATAATTCTCTTAAATAAGTGCATGAAAGGAACCTTGAAAATTGATCTCTTTATGCTTATTAATTAAGACTAAGATTTGGGGTTAAATTAGAATCATTGATTAGATAAATATTAAATTAATTCAAGAGTATTTTAGTGTGTTATTGTGAGTTGTGTGTAGTTGTATTTCATCATCATCGTGTTCATCGTTTTCGTCATCTTATATATTTGTATTAAAAATACATAAAAAGAGTATGCATTCTTGGTTTGCATACTTGATCTATGTTGCACTTTGGATTAACTTAATTGACATAGTTGGATTCTAATTAAATAGACTAGTAAGATTGTGTCTTTGTGTTCAATCCTAGACTTATCTAAGATAAATTTAACTTAGTCCTCTTCATAGAGATATATTGACTTAGTTCCGATAAATTGAGATTTGGTCATACTACGATTTGATTAGCTTAACATAGCCAAATAACGATTCATCAGATGACGTCGTTGTTGGGGAAACGACTATATTAGTTTTATTTGATTAGATTTAAATATTTCATTAAGTGAAATTTAGTGTTATTAGGTTAAGTTTTTTTTTATGATTTTTTTGTTGTTTTTGTTGACTTGTTCTTATTTTTATATTGTGTAATAAACTAGCTTAATTGATTTATTGAAAATTCTAATTACGTGTTCTTGGCAGGGCCCACAAAGCCAACTTGAGGTGATGTAGAGGTTACGAGCTTGGAGCTCGAGCTGACAATTGGATTGGGAAGAAAATTGTTAGCTAATTAATTAAGCATAATTTTGTGTTGTAATAATTAATTTGTGTAATTTGTTTTGTACTTAATTTGAAATTAATTTGTTGTTATTTATAGCGACTCTCATTTGAAAGTTCACTTGTATAAACAGACATTACTTGCATTCTAACTTGTGTTGTGTCGAGGATCCACGAGGACTGGACTTGAGAGGCGAGATTAGGAGCAGGCACTCAATTAGAAATAGGTCAAATTATGTATGTACCCTCATAATTTAGGCCACACTTACATCTTAAGATTCACACATCTTAAGATTCATTAATAGACGCATCTAATACGTTCTACTTAGTTCAAATTTAAAATCATATTCTTCCCCGCTAAAAGTTGTATTCTAAAGATTCATGTATGAAGAACCATGTTTCAAGGTATAGAAAGAAACATATTTCAGTTTATGATTCAGATTCTTCTTCTTATGTTGTTTCAATCCCTTTCTCCCGTGCTCAACGGCTGGAAAACGCATCGCTAAGAAGATTCAGAAAGATGATCCAGACATGGCATGGTTTTGTAAAGATAACATTACGGTTAATGTGACATTTGATGAGTATGTAACTAGTCATCCTGCATTCCAAAAATACCTTAAGGTGAGATGCACGTCTTTTGGGGTTAGCAAGAATAAATCGAACAGTTATGTGAAGACACATGTCTTATTGGTAGCCACAACTTACTGTCTCAAGAACCTACAGTTACCTAGAAAGAAGAGAGATATGTGTGCACATTATGTGATGAGTCATATTGATGACATAGCATTTGCATGCACTCTCCTAGATAGCGGTTCTTCAATCAACCTCTTACCCTTACCTCTATATGAGAAACTAGAATCGGGACCTCTTCAAAAATCATGAGCATTACTCCAATCTGCAAACAAGTCAATGAAGAAGGCTAAGGGTGAGGTGAAGAATATTATCATATTAATTGAAGGACAAGATTACAAGGTAGACTTCACAGTCCTCGACAAGGAAATCCCCAATCATTGGAGAGATTCACAAATCATTCTTGGGCGGCCTTTCCTTAGGATTGTAGGTGTTTCCTTTGATTATCAGAAGGGAATGATGAAGTTCTTTCTCCAGATGGATAAGTGGTACTTGAGATGGAGCAAATGAAGTGACAGCGACCAGACTTAGAGACGAGCACAGACTACTCTTCTTCAGAGGCAGATTGCAAAGTGATCAGCACGGTTAGGATATGAAAACAGACCCCAGCAGGACAGAGCGAGACCCTCTCATCTGGAGAGGATAGTGTTCATGATGCAGTTTGCGAGATGCTGTCGAGTTTCTTGAGAGATGCATCCCCATATTCGCTTGATGACTCAGATTTCCTTTTGGATCTATCAGTTTCATCTTCTTCAGAACGATCAAGGGATATAGATGATGAGTCGGGCGCGTCTTTGGCCTAACTACCGTATTTCTTTGGCAATCTGACCCCTTACGTAGCAGAGTTGATGGTAAGTACGGCAGAATTAGACCCACCTTCATGCAGCACGAAACTAGATTCAGAGATGGTTCAGAGCAATTTGATTGAAGATACAACATTGCCAAAGCTGAAACATTTACCTCCTACACTCAAGTATGCCTTTCTTTCAAGACCCAAAGATAGATTACTTGTCATCATTAGTTCTAAGGTAACCGTAGATTAGGAGTCTATGCTTTCAGAGGTTTTAGAGAAGAACCGCAAGGCTATAGGCTGAGTTGTATCGGATCTTGTGAGGGATTAACCATGCTCTCTGCTCACAACACATTTATGTTGAGGATAATGCTAGGCATTCCCATGAGTTTCATAGAAGATTAAACCCTACTCTATAGAAGAACTCTTTCCATGCTAGTCTCTCCAAAATCCTATCAATAGAAGGCAAGGAAAAATGATCTTTCTTGATCGCGACATTCAAGCGTCTGTAATCGACACAGATACGCAACGACGTGGGTACTCGTGTTGCTATCTCTATCCCCTACTTGTTGGTGGCCATCTAAACTCCTGAATTTTTCGGGTCTGAGATGAGGGTAAATAAAGCTTGCTCCAAACCACTTCTCAATCTCTTTCTTGATGGGTACTCGGGATACAATCCGATAGCCATCGCCCCTGAGGAACAAGAAAAAATCACATTCGCATGTTCGACACTTACGCGTTCAGGTGCATGCCACTTGGGCTTTGCAATGCCCCAGGCACATTTCAGCGGTGCATGATCGCGGTATTTGTCAATATGGTGGGAGCTTTCCTGATCGTCATAGATGATTTCTCGGCCCATGGTGATTCATTTGATGCATGTTTAGTGCACTTGGACCGAGTTCTTCAAAGATGTAGAGAGGTCAATCTGGTACTCTCCGGGAGAAAAGTCACTTCATACTTACGGAGGGTATCGTGGCGGGGCACATCATCTCCAAAAAGGGAATGGAGGTTGACCCTGCCAAGGTGGATATGATCGAGAAACTTGATCCACCAACCAATATAAAGTCAGTGAGGTCTTTCTTAGGGCATGTCGGATTTTATAAAAGATTCATTCAGGATTTTTTAAAGATTGCTCGTCTACTGACTGGGCTCTTAGGAAAAGACATCGAGTTCATTGTAGATCACAAGTGTCTTGGGACCTTTGAGCTCTTAAAGAGAAAGATTTATGACTCGCCGATCTTACAAGCTCAAGAATGGTCTCTTCTCTTTGAGATCATGACTAATGCATCGGATTTTACTATACGAGTTGTGTTACGTTAGAGGCGAGAAGGAATTCCGTTCGTTATTCACTACACGAATAAATTTTTGGATCCGGCACAGAAGAATTATATGGTGACTGAAAAGGAAATGCCAGCACTAGTCTGGGTCCTTGAGAAGTTCGGATCTTATGTCTTGGGCTCCAAGGTGACAATCTTCACTGATCATACTGCCATAAGATACTTAATGGAAAAGAAAGACATGAAAACGTGTCTTCTTAGGCAGATGTTGCTACTTTAGGAGTTAGATTTAGAGATAAAGGATAAACCTTGAGTCAAGAATATTGTGACTGATCACATTTCCCGACTAGAGTTGAAGGATTCTCTTGATACTGAGCAGATTAGAGAGACATCTTCAGACGAGTCTATTTGCATTATCAACTCACTCATGTGGTATGTCAATGATGAATCCATGATTCATCACTCTAAAAGACATTAATTAAGCTTAGATCCCCAAAATTCACCCGCGACTCTTCATCTATATTGCATATTTAGCATTCATGCATATGTAAATAATAATTGCATTTTATCATACATTATTACATAAAATAAGAAGCCAAAAATCCCAACCCAATTGACCTGAAAAATAAGCTAATATCCCTTATTTTTAATTCATGCTAACTCCAAATCACCAAAAACCACCTCCATCGTGTACATATCACTAACATGAATAAAGAAAAAATACAAAAAATCACTAACAGATATAATTGACAAATAAACCCAAACCCTAATTCCAGAATTTCAAGACTAAGGCACTGATATCTTCCTCCTACAGTGTCCGATTTGATCCTATTCACTTTTGATCTAATGTATATTCAATTGTCTTCAAAACAAGACCAAGATCAAGTGAATCAGAGCTCATATGTGAAAGTTGGATTTTGGGCCTCTTTTGTACATTGTATATTTTAGCGGTTTTTGACATAGTATTTTATGTACATAATTAACTCTTTCTTTTATTTCTTTTTTATTTATTTTTTTAACAAAAGTTTTACTAAAATGTGCAAAAATCCAAATCCAAACTAAACCAAAATCAAAGAAACTAACCAAGTCTGAGTGTTCACTAACAGTCTGTGCAAAAATTATCTTTTTGTACTTTATATTATCTCTTCATTTTCTTAATTATTAAAAATCTAAAAAATAAAATAATATGTAATTAATTATCTTGTATTTTATCGTATTTTTTCTAATTTTTTTCTTAACTAAAAATGATAAAAAATTAGAAAACCAAAAAAATCAAGCTGTTCTATGTACATAGAGCATCCCAAAAATATCACTTTGTGCAAATGATCGATATTGATTTTGCTCTTCGTAAAAGTTGTAGATCTCGTCGAGACGATCAACTTTCGTGAAGAAAATTTATCGGTCCGAGGTCGTTTGCTTTTCCTTTTTATTTATCTTTTCTTTTTATTTTTCGAATTTTCTGGGGTGCCACGTGGCAGCTCTTGGAACCGCCATGTGTCACCCATTTTTTAGTCACATTTTTTGAGTTTGTCATGTATTTTTCTCTTACAGGTGACAAGTTGACATCTTCATATTCGGATAATGAGGTCAATATTCCACCACCACCCATATGCCAACCACCATCATCAACATCTCCACTACCACCACCTCCATCACCACCATCATCCCCACCACCTCCTACTATTTTGGTTCCACCACTACCACATCACTATAGTTGACGGCTTGCTCCTGCTCATGCTCATGGTTCGTTACCAAGCATGCCCCAAGTTGGTTCTGAAAACAATATTTCCAATGATGGGACTAATATTGTTTCTCAACATGAGTTACTTCAGGAGGTTGATGATCAGGTTGGTGGCAGGGATGATGATGACCTTGATATGCCTATTGCTATTAGGAAGTCGAAGCGTTCATGTGCCTCATATCTGATTGCTTCTCATGTCACCTTCGAGCGTCTGACAGATGATTTCAGGAGGTTCGTTAATGCTCTATCCACCGTGGCCATACCACGGACTTACCAATTAGCATTGACTGATAGAAGGTGGTGTCTAGCTATGGAGGAGGAGATGGCGGCTCTTCAGTCTAGAGGTACTTGGAGTCTGCTCCCAGCCCGTACTGGGGCGTCTATGGTAAGTTGCAAATGGGTGTTTACAGTGAAGCAGAATGCAGACGGCAGTATTGTAGCTCGCCTTGTAGCTCGTGGCTTTACTCAGACATATGGGATGGGTTATCTTGACACATTCTCACCAATTGCTCGTCACTCTACCCTACAAATTCTGTTAGCGGTTGATGTGATTAAAGATTGGCCTCTATTTCAACTTGATGTCAAGAATGCATTTTTATATGGTGATCTTCAGGAGGAAGTCTACATGCAGCAGCTGCCAGGGTTTGCTGCTGAGGGGGAGTATTCACATGTGTGTAGACTTCATAAGGCAATCTATGGCCTTAAGCAGATCCCGAGAGCTTGGTTCTAGAAGCTCTCAGATTTGTTTGAGAAGCAGGGGTTCAAACGATCGAATGCATATCATTCTCTTTTCATACAAAGAACCTCCAGAAGTACGATTGCTATTATGGTGTATGTTGATGATATTCTTATTACAGGAGATGACATACAAGGAATCAAGAGGGTGGAAGAATTTCTGGGTCGTGAATTTGTTACCAAGGAACTTGGAGCCCTTAGATACTTTCTTGGACTGGAGTTTGTCAGAAATCAACAAGGGCTTGTGATGACTCAGAGGAAATATGTCACGGGATTTGCTAAGTGACACGGGAATGCTTGGATGTCGACCTACCACCATACCCATGGATTCAAGCAAGAAACTATATGATGATGATACTGATGAGGTTGACAAGAGAAGAAACAGAGAGCTGGTAGGAAAGCTTCTTTATGCTAGCATTACCAGACCCGATATTTCATTTGATGTCAATCGGGTGAGCCAGTTCATGGAACAAACTCGTCAGGTACATATGGATGCTATACAAATGACACTAAGGTATCTTAAATCATCTCCAGGTGTAGGGCTACTATTTAAAAGAGGTGACACCATCACTATATTAGCAAGTCAGATGCAGATTATGCAGGGTGCCCGAAGGATAGGAAGTCCACAACTGGATTTGCTATATTTGTTGGAGATTCACTTGTCTCGTGGAAGAGCAAGAAGCAAACTGTAGTTGCTAAATCTAGCGCCGAATCTGAGTATAGGGCTATGGTGCAAACATGTACAGAAATGATGTCGGTTAGAGCAGTCCTTACAGATCTACATATAAGATGTACCTCTTCCCATGTCGCTAGAATGTAACAATTAGGTTGTCCTATTTATTGCTAATAATCATGTATTCCACGAAAGGACGAAGCACATTGAGGTTGATTGCCACTATATACACGACAGATCCAGAAGGGATTCATTTCTACATCCCATGTCAGTTCAGGGGACCAGACAACAGACATTTTCACTAAGGCCTTACTTAGATGATCATTTCAAAAGTGTGCATCCAAGCTGAGCATGACAGATATCTATGCTCCATCTTGAAGGGAGGTGTAGAGATATGATTCTACATTTCTGTATTTCTGTATTCGTTTATCTATTTTCTTTTCCTCGTGTTTGTTTTATGTAATTTGCCCATAGATCTCTCCTCTATATATGAGAGTCTAGGGCTCAAGGAATAAATAAGTTTTCTTATTTTTCCAAACAGGTTCAACACATAATTATGGAAGTGTTGAGGATTATATGTATAAAATTTTCAATACTGTATTATTGTCCAAGAAAAGTATATCATAAGACAAATATCCATAAATTTAAAGCAATTAACGGATTTTCATTATAATACTTTTCAATATTTGGGAGGAATAAACACGACAGTTGATGCTAAATTAAAGAACATGACAGTAAGATCACAAAATAAAATATAAGTTCCAATATTCAAATAAAGTCTATAGCTATTAACTCAATTCACATGTTACATGACTCAAATTTGACATAACAAAACCTAACTATATACCACCCAATTCACATTATAACTATAGTTCACCAAATTCACCATTAAGTATTATTAACAAAACCAGCTACTCTTAGGAGTATATTGAATTGGTACATTATGTTACCTAACAAAACTTATACTGCAACTAACAAAAAAAGGGTCAACCTAAAGCTAGAAACGACAAATACATTAGCGACAAGGTGCAGGTGCTTGCAGATCAGGAAGGCGCAAAGCATGAAACAATTCTTTCAAAAAGGGACTAGGGCTAAATGGTTGAAGAAAAAACTAACTTTATATAGGCCATGTCTTAGTTGCACCTTCGCCTCACCTCAACGTCTCTCATCTTAATTGTGCCTTATATTTGTGAGGGACTCACCTTAACAAAATAACTCGAGGAGTTCGCCTTGGGGGTGAAAGGGATCTACCTCGCCTTAAGCCATATCCCTCGACTAGCTCGAGGCAAGCTTTTCAGTACTAGTTCCCCTAAATAATAAGGAATTGTTCATGTATGCAAATAGGGTATTAGGTTGTTAATTCACTTGCGTCCATTAATAAATTCTAGGTGAAGTTTTAATACAAACACCTATTGTGAGTATGTTGCCGTAGACTTTGGTATCGTTGAATGTGGTTAGCATATGATATTAAGACATGGATGCTTGATGAATTGCATACTATATTGAATTATAGCTAAATTTATCCCACGAGATTCATTTCACTAAGCATTAATCAACATCATATACGCATCTATATATTCCACGTGGATGCATAATTAGACTACAACATCTAGTATGAAACAATGTGATTTTGCTAATACTTCATATTTAAAAGATATTGTGGAGAGTTTTGGAGAAGATACACGTACTTGTCATATAAATTAACTTTCTAAATGATATGTATGGTGATGCTTCATCTCGTGTAAGGATTCAGTTTGGAAAGACTGACTATTTTGACATCAGCATCGGTTTGCATGAAGGTTCAGCTTTAAGTCCAGTCCTTTTATTTTGATTGTGGATGAGTTGATTAGTCATATTCAGGATGAGATACCTTGGTGTATGATGTTCGCCAATTATATTGTATTGATTGATGAGACTAGAGATGGAGTAAATAAGAAGCTTGAGGTTTGGAGGTAT
The DNA here is from genome assembly GCA_037367405.1 of Ottelia alismoides. Lineage (NCBI taxonomy): Eukaryota > Viridiplantae > Streptophyta > Magnoliopsida > Alismatales > Hydrocharitaceae > Ottelia > Ottelia alismoides. The sequence goes on from JAZKJV010006381.1 coordinate 927,943, forward strand.
GCCTTAAAGACTAAAGGATTTCGTATAAGTAGGTCTAAGACTGAATATATGGTTTTCTTTAGGGAAATGTTGTTTCTTTCTTCACAGAAGTCCGGACTTTAGTTAGACCAAAACCATCACAGTAGTGACACAGCTGCATAACATGTTATGGCACATAATTATTACCATCTCGTAGCCACCAAACGTGCTTGCCAAGCACTAACATCGCGGACTTCATATAAAAATAATTGAAATAAAGAGAATAGGACTTTGATATGAAACATTGAAGAAGTTGCTTTGAAATCATGTAAATATAGAATAGAAGTGTGTAATTAAAAATAAGAACAAAACATGGACTTACATGGTTAGAGGCATTCTTGAAGGGTCCCCTACTCCATGGACGAAAATATTGTATGGTTGTACCTTGATTTAAGCTTTTTCATTGATTTAAGATGCAGGAAGTTCTTTATATAACTCCGCTAGCACAACAGAGTCCCAAATTTAACCAATACGGGACTAAATGCATCGCAATTACATCTTCCCACAATATCCAATAACCCAACTAATTGAGTCAATCCGTCACCATTTTCAACATTTTGTTGAACAAAACAATACTCAATATGCAAACAATGTCCATTAGTACAACATCCTGCAAAATGGATGAGTGAAGATGCTAGATTGTGACCATGGACAATAGCAAGAAGCCAAGCTCCTCTTCAAACCTGTGAATGGACTCCTTCCCTTAGCATTGGTTTTTTGTGTGTTTTACAATGGGGAGATCATAAAAAAATTGTCGTGGATTACACGTGAAAAGACATGGGGATGGGTTAACAATATGGGTGGTGGTAGGAAACAACTAGAGTATTTGGCAAAATCAATGGGTTCAAACAACCGTAATGCACATAATCCTGTGACGGAGAAAGAGAACCCATATGCCAGTTGGGTGAGGATCCACGATAGCATGTACAGGTTCATCTCAATCTTTGACTTCTCGTCTAGCGACCGAGATTGGAAGAGGGACGATGAGATATAGGGCGTTGGATGAAGTGGTGTCAGGTACAATGTTGATGTGTGGCAAAACTTTATGTGAAGATCAAGAGCATAGATGGTTGATAAACAACGGTAATGGTTTGGAGTTTTAAGTGGGTTGAAGGCAGTCGTTGTATGTAATCCAAGGGTTGTGGTTAGATGGGTTTACGTACTTGTGTGTATTTCATTGGATCAAGATTTAACATGCAAACTTTTGTTGCAAAGCGTTATAGTATGGGTTGGGATTACCGTTCGATTAGATGATCCAACTATATGGATCTAATTAGCACATAAAATAAGAAAATAATAAAAAGAAAAGGAGGTTATGGACATTTGTGTCAAGCGATCCAACAACCCTTTAGGAAAGGATGTGGTTGGGGGCAGAGGTTCAAGTGGATTATGCTTGGGCTAATGCGATTTTGTTCAGCTCATAAGAGAAAGATCTGATCAAAACCCGGTTTAAGGGATTTTGTAACACCCGTTCACCACTATCCAGAGCTGGGTATGCTAACCCAATTACGATTCTGGGTTAGGGGTAGATTAGGGTATTTTTCAGAGTTATATAGTGATTTAGGTTAGTTTTTTTTCAAGGATTTTGATAATTAGGGATAAGTTAGCTTTTAGCGTTAAGTATAGTTAAGTTAGTTTTAGAGTTTGTAGGTTAGGATGCTAGCTAGGGTTATTTATTAATGTGGTTAGGGTTCGAACTAACTAGGTCTGGGATTGGGTTGCCAGTTTGGAGTTTAGATCATGCTGATGTTTTGGTTGGCTAAGGGGTAGGGACAAGGTTGGCTAGGGTTCCAAAGTTTTTTACATTTAGATTGAGGTTCGGATTGGACCTCTATTTTTCTCTCCTATAAAGCTCATTTATTAGCTTTATTAATATTAATTCTTTAATCTAGTGATGCATCTTACAGAGATGTCTGTGCATTAAGGCTCTAAAGCGGCTAAATGCAGGTAAATTAAGGTTGGATTTTGCTCAATTTAAGGTTGTTAACGTAACAAATAAGGGATTCATCAAGAGGATACCGTTAGAAAATATAATACGGAAGCGGAATCAGAGAAATAAAGAAGAAACATTAAGAACACGGGAATTTAACGTGGAACCCTACTCCCTAAGGAGCGGGATAAAACTACGGGAGAACGCTTCAAAGGACTGATGTATGCATTGCACTTTCTCATCTGGTATAAGAGGTCTGGGGCTTCTTATATAGCATCCACAGAGCCTCCAAGTCCCACTATTGGTAGATGTGAGACTAAACTCCTGGATGGGGTAAATGGATCTTGGAAGGATCCATTTACCCATCTGCATGATAATGGCGCATAATATAACATTCCTCCTCAAGCTGGAGCACACAATGATCAGCTTGGACAAACAGAAAGAAATCTCAACTCACAAAACAAGACACGACAGACAATATCAATTCAACGCGCACAACTGTCGGTTGTTGTCGAGGATGTTGCTTCTCATGCCATATAGGTGAGGAGGACAGATGGGATGGAGTGTGAATCAAACTGAATATCCTCGTCGGAGAGCATGTGCTCTGTATTGCGCATGTCAGAGTCATTGCAACTGGAAGTAAGTCTCCTCGTCGGAGTACTCTTGCCCGCCACAATAATGTGGACAATTGCTCCATCTCTCCGAAGGGCCGAACTGAAAAAGCCGCGTAGACAATCCTCATCGAAGTCCACAATCGCTGGAGAATGGAGTTTGAAGAAGTCTCCTCTTCGGAGAACTAGGTCTCTCCCATATTGGCTCAAAGGATGGGATCTCTACTCTAGAGTCCTTATGAAACCACATGAAAACTCTAGCGCAAATGGTATAAGGAATGGGATCTCTACTCTGGAGTCCCTATGGAATACATGAAAACTCAGACCAAAACCAAAAGATGGGGACCACATCATAAATGATGGCAAACATGTGCACATCTGACTGAAGATCGCATACATATGCGTGTTTGAAAAGGAGGACTCGAAATTTGACATCGAGTCTGGAACTGAACTGTAGAGTCTGAACATCTGGATGATCTGGAATCTGACATCTGAATCTGGAACAGACATGTGACTCTACACAATACTCCCCCTTTCTCCCATACTTGTCGAAAAACAATGACGTCGACCAAGTTGGAAGAAGATAAGAAAATATGGAAAATAATACCTCAAATAATTATGGTTATTTGATTTTTTAAAAAAAAATAGCCATCCTTTTGTATAGTTGTTTCATCAATTTTTTTCACGACTTTTCTCGCATTTTTCCCGTAATTTTTTTGTACAATATCTCTTTTTTCCTTTTTTCGGAAAACATGGCCCAACTTGGGCCCAACCTTCTCCCCTTTTTTTAATTTGTAGTAGCATGGGCCCAAAATACAAAGCAATCCCCTTTAGGCCTTACAATAACTTGGCTCTCTTTTTTAAAGGGATTTTTACCCGGCAGACCCTATAATCTTTTCCAATTACCTCTACGACCTTTGAAACATCGTAATTCCTCCCCCGACCTGCTCCGTCTTACCCAACAAACCTTGCCGTCAATTTTAACTATATTTGAGTCAAATACTTGGGTTAGTCTTGAGTTAACCTAACCAATTTACCATCGAACGGTTAGGATTAGCCGAAATAAAAAAAGAATAGGGAAAAAAATCCTACAGAGACGTTCTTGCAATGCCCGAATCAGGGACACCGGATTCCTTCAACATTTCGACTCTTGATGCAACTCTATTATGCACACGACGGAGGATCCACGGTGCTGGGGAAGGGGGGGGCTCCGAGCTCCGGGCGCGGCCGGGGTGGAGATGGGCGGGGGGGCTTCGACCTGGAGCGGTGCGCAGGGGAGGGTCCGAGCTCCGGGGGGGCTTCGACCTGGAGCGGTGGGCAGGGAGGGTCCGAGCTCCGGGCACGGCCAGGGGGGGAGGTCGGCAAGGGGCTTTCACCTGGGGCGGTGGGAAGGGGGAGCGCGCGTGCGGGGGGGGGGGGGGGGGGGGGGGGGGTGCTCCGAGCTCCGAGCGCGACTGGGGTGGCGGTGGGCAGGAGAGGGTCCGAGCTCCGGGCATGGCCAGGGGGGAGGTCGGCAGGGGGGCTTCGACCTAAAGCGGTGGGCAGGGAGGGTCCGAGCTCCGGGCGCAGCCGGGGGGGTGGCGAAGGGGGAGGCGGGCACATGGACTTCGACCTGGGTCGGTGGGTAGGGGAGGGGGAGGGTGGAGTGGCACTTTGGTAAATTTCATAAATAAAATGGATATAATGTAAAGGAAGATAACAGAATCTGGTTAGTTTTAACGGTCAAATGGACGGGGTTTAACCACAGGGTCTAGGGGTAAAGGTTAACAAGTTTACAGGGATGAGGAGGAATTACGTTGTTTCAAAGGTCATAGAGGTAATTGACAAAGATTATAGGGTATGATGGGTAAAAATCCCTTTTTTAAATACGGCCCACTGGAGAAACAAAACGAAAGGGGGCTATCTTAGGTTTCCCACGATGGGAACCCAAACTTCCAACATCGTCATCAATGATGCCTCATCCTCGTCTTCTTCTTTGGTTGGTGTTGCAGCAACACTGCATGAGTGCTGCGAGGGAGATGTAGCACTGGGAGGAGCTGCTGCCAAGGCTTGGGGATTGTGCCGATGGGGTGCGGCGTTGGAGAGGTGCGGACATCGTCGCCTGCAGAGGCTTGCGCCGCCTCTTGCAATATGTCGCCGTCGCTTGAAGTCGGTTCCCAGTGTCGAGATCTCGCTTGGGGCTCGCCTGGGGTCATCGCTGCTTACTGGGAGCATGAGGATGACGCTGCCTAAATTTCTTACACTGACCTGCCTCGCGTGTTTCGCCATTGTCTGGCGATGCGGCTCTAACACGAAAAGTCGCGCGAGCATTGCACGAAGGTTCTTCTTCATCAAAAATAAGAGATCCGCACCAATGCCCCTCCCCCCCTCCTTTTTTAATATCGTGAGATGTTGGAGAAGCTTCTGGTTGAGCGAGGTATGCGCCGATGTGGGTGTTGTATCGCCTCTTGTTGGAAGGAGGCTTGGTCGGACAGATGCTCTGCGCTATGGGGCTCCGCCTGGAGTTCTTGGATGCGTGCAAAGGGAAGAGATGCGCCTGGAGTTGGCGTTGTGCACTGCCTCGCGTTGCGATTGCATCTGGGAACAGGGAGATGGCCGCTTGAATTAGGATTTTGTAAAACATATGATTTCTTGCACGAAATCATAGAATACGAACAGATACTCTTTGAAATACTTTGAAAACCCTAGAATTTCCAAAACATTGAATATGATGATTTCGGCACTTTTCTAGGGTTGCTAATATCCTAGAAGTTCTGGAACTGATGAACTTCAAACTATACAGATATTAGGGTTTCAAAATAAACCCTAGAATCTCTGGAATACTTGGATAGATCATAATCTTGAACAAATAATCTTCATGAACAAATCTTCAACATCAAAATCAAATCTCGAACAGAAATAAGAACATGAAATCCTTGAGAATTGAACCCGCTCTGATACCTTGTTAGAAAATATAATGCGGAAGCGGAATCAAAGAAACAAAGAATAAACATTAAGAACATGGGAATTTAATGTGGAACCCTACTCCCTAAGGAGTGGGATGAAACCACGGGAGAACGCCTCAAAGGGTTGATGTATGCATTGCACTTTCTCATCTGATACCGGAGGTCTGGGGCTTCTTATATAGCCTCCACAGAGCCTCCAAGTCCCACCACTGGTAGATGTGGGACTAAACTCCTGGATGGAGTAAATGGATCTTGGAAGGATCCATTCTACATGATAATGACGCATACTCTGACAGATACAAAAGGGGCACTTCTCCAAACTTCTACTATGCCTCCAGCTATTGAGGCTTAACTAATATCATACATATACATTGGAGCAGTTGAGAATGATGAACCATTTATACATCTCAATGATTGGTCTTAGTTTTTTTTTGAAGTCTAAAAGGTAGGGTGAAACACTCGATGGTGTCCGCCCCAAGTTTATTAATCAAAACAAAAGGGGAACAAAGTTTGCAAAACAAAACCAACTACTCCCAAACCGTTACATGACCCACTCGTCTAACAAGCGATTAGCGAACACCCCCACATTTTCCTTGTAAAACACTGACCCGAGAACAGTAAGTCGTTTCTCCCCCGCCACACCGCCCAGAGAATGGCCAAGGGGTACAGTCGCTCTCTCCTTGGCATGTTGGTATTGGCATGTACCGAATCCCAAAAGCTTGGAAGTCGTCGCGGCGGCACAGTCTGAGCCCATCTCCTGCCACAGTTGACACACCAAAGGGCATGAGAAGAAAAGATGTTCCACCGATTCGATCGCATCATTACAGATCAAGCACCTGTCCGAAAGAACCCCCAGAAGCCTGACGCACCTTGTCTCGCGTCATCAGTCTCTTTCTCCTGAGCAACCACAGAAAGATACCAATTCTATCAGGAAGCTTGAGAGCCCAAATAACAGCGCAGTCCCTGATCAGCAAGTCGGAGTTGGCCGGCGGAGGTCTGGAGATGGCACCATAGGCCCCTTTGACCGAAAAAGATCCCTCTTTCCAACTCCAATGATCTCGGCCCCCACCAGGCGGCCCCACCTCCCGCACGGCCTCCAGCAAGGCTAGGAAATCGTCGAACCTCTAGTCAGAGAGGATGGTGGTAAAGGTTGGGCATCAGAGCCCATCATCTCAACACTCCGCAACCGAGCAGGACTGCTCTCCAGCAAGCGCAAACAACCGGGGGAACCGAGAGCACAGGGCCCCTCCCCCCGACCAGTCGTCGGTCCAAAAAGAGAAAGAGTCCCCCCTCCCGAGAATCGATCTAAAAAGTGCGATGTTGCTCACAAAAGTCTTCACCACGCCCCGCCAGAAAGGAGTCGGGGCGTTGAGGACGGCCGCCAAAGAGGGCGAGGCCCCCTCACACCGTAGATCTTACGGATTAGCGTGCAAACGAGTTCATCCCTCGGGCCCCATATCCTGCTAGACCACTTAAGCAAAAGCGCCTTGTTCATTTGCTCCAGAGACTTCATCTCCAGGCCCCAGCTATTCTTCTGAAGCAAGATATCCTCCCACCCCACCAAGTGGATCCCCCTGTTCCCGCCCGCACTATTGCCCCACAAGAAGGAGCGCATCTGCTTCTCCAGTCGTGCCCGTATCCCTTTGGCAGCTTACGGTTGGAAAGAAGGTAGATGAGAATGGAGGAAAGGACGGATTTCAGAAGAATCAGTATGCCACCCTTCGAGAGAACCGCTCCCTTCCAACCCGTTAACCTTGCCTCCACCTTCTCCACCACTCTCAGCCAATCGCGGATCCGAGTCCTCCCCAGCGCCAACGGCGTGCCCAAATACTCCAGCGGCAGCGAGGATCTCCCCGAGCCCAGGGTCGTCGCAAGATTATCAGAAAGAAGTTTCGCACGCCCGAAGGGAATGAACACCGACTTCGCATTATTCTTAGTCAAACCCGATAGCTTAGAGAAGATCTCTAAAGCCACCACCATGTCGTTAGCCTCCTCACAGCCCCCCTCGATGAAGAAAAGTGTATCATCAGCGTACTGGATGATCGGAACACCACCTCATCCCTCGAGTAGCCTCTAGAAAACCACGTCCAACAACATTGTCCGCAATATCGGAGAGTACATCGGCCGCAAGAATGAATAACATTGGCGCCAATGGGCACCCTTGACGTACCCCCCTTCTGTGGTTGGATCCAACCCCCCTCCGGCCGACCGTAGATCAAAACCGAAAAGGGCGTCGTGGTGATGCAGCGCCTCATCCAAGAGATCCACAAGTCGGGGAAGCCCTTCCTCCTCAGCACACACCAGAGAAATCTCCAATCGAGCGTATCATACGCCTTCGCAAAGTCCACCTTCCAAAGCATACCGCTCGTACTCCTCCGCCGCTAATCCGCAATAATCACAGAGTAGCGAGATGCAATCAGAAATCTGACGACCAGGGATGAAGCCGATTGGGCCGGCGAGATAAGGCTCCTAAGAATGACATTGAGTCTAGTCGCAAGGACCTTCGCCGTGATCAGGTACAAGCGTTTGAAATGGTGATAGGTCGAAAATCCCCGATCGAAGAGGTCGCCGACGACTTCGGAAGCAAGACAAGGAGCATGCGGTTGATCTTATCGAAGCCCGAGTTCCCCTTACAGTATTCCCCACCACTTCAAGCACCTCCTGACCAACGACGTCCCAGAAGTCCTTTTAAAAGGAAATCGGGAAACCATCTGGGCCAGGCGCAGCGTCGTCGTTCAGATCCCAGACCGCGTCCTTCAGTTCCTCCAAAGTAACCTCACGGAGCAGGTCCTCCCATGAAGACCTCGCCACGGACCTAGTCCCCGACCCAGCCACCTCCATCTCCACGGGATGACAACCGAAGTAGCGGTCCTTGAAGTGCTTCATAATAGCTAGGCCCATTTCTTTGTTTCCCTCCACGCAAATCCCAACGATCATAATTGAGCGCAAGGCATTGGACCCTACGCCTCCCATTAGCACATCGATGGAAGAAGGAAGTATTAGTGTCTCCCTTCCCGAATCCAGTTAATTCTCGACCTCTGCCTCCACTCCGTGATGCGCTTCTTCTCCTCGGCGAGAAGCTTCCTCTGCGCTTCCGCCCGAGCCTCGATCTCCACCGCCGAGAGCCCCCTGCAGTCCTCCAGTGAGTCAAGCTTGTGAATGACCTCCTCCGCCTCCGTCCTAGCCGCAGCCCTGACCGCCCTCGATTCCCTCTTGAAAGTCGCAAGGCGCACTCTCAAAGAGGAGAAGCTTTTGAACAAATTTCTGAGCAGCAGAGCCCGAAACCACTGACTCCTCCCAGTGCGAAGTCACCACCTCCTGGAAATTGGCCTCCAAAAGCCAGCATTTCTCATATCTGAAAAGTCCCCGTTGAACAGGGGCATCACCCGAAGACCACACGATAGGGTTGTGGTCAGAGCAAGAGCGGGGTTTGGCCTCCACTGACGCCAAAGGAAACCTCTCCCCGGCCTCCCCAGGGGCAAGAAAACGGTCGAGACGCGAGCGCGCTTTAGAGTTTCTCCAAGTATAACTGATGCCCGTAGCATCCGACACCTCAAGGCCAAGCAAGTCAATGGTGTCCGCAAAATCACCGGAGCCCGGGTCCTGGCCCCCCTGCCACCGGGCCTATCTGAAGTGAACAGGGTGACATTGAAGTCCTCCCCAACACACAGGGGGTCGTACCGACGTGCCGACTAGCCTCCACAAAGTCCTCCCAAAGCTCACCACGTAACCTTTCATCACAAGGCCCATACACGCAGGAGACCGCCAGCTGAAGAGAAGACGACGTGCTTGCCAAAACCACCGTCATGATGTGCCTCCCAAGAGCCATGGAAATGAAAGACAACTTCGAGGAACGCCACGCCACAATCATCCCCCCCGAGGACCCCGTGCCATCCAAAGATCTGAACTGATCCACATCACTGGCCCCGAACCCCTTCCAATCATGCTCCGACAAGGCAAGAAGCTTCGTTTTGTGGAGGAGGATGACATCGCATCCCCAATCGTTAAACCTCGCACCAACCATTCTTCGCTTGTCTGGATCCCCCAGGCCGCGCACGTTCCAAGACAAGATTTCATTTGGAACCTTCGTCGCACCCCTTAATCTGAACCACGCTAGCGGCCTCCGCCACCTGAAGCTTGAACGGAGGGCAAGGCTGTGACGAAATCTTGGACGCCTTGGCTCTGCTCCTTCTGTACCTTTTGGCGCTCCTTCTGTCGCTAGTTCCCGCCTCAGAGACACGGTCTGAGAGGCCCCCATCCGTGGATACCCCCTCCTGACCGGGCACGAGTAAAGTTGTTGCAGAGGTGGCAAGGTTCAGGTGCGGAGTCCTTTCCTCCGCGAAGAAACGGGGGAGAGACGTAACAGCGGCCACACAGGTAGTACCAGACCAAGCACAAGGAAAGCCTCCTGAGGAATCAAACCGGGGAGACGACCCCGTGAAGTTTCGGGTCAGCACCACGAACGTCGAGCCCGGAAACGCCCTACTTTCCACCGAATCCGGAAAGTCCCACATACCCGTGTAAGAGACCGGCACCGGACTCGTACCCGCAACCCGATCCGCATCGAAGGCCGCCTCAATCGGGTCGTTGTTCACCACTTGAAGAATCGAAGAAAAGGGCGGGTCCACAGAAGTGACCCCCACGACGCCACGTCACCATGCAGAAAGAATGAACCTAGCGAAAGGTACAGTACTTTATGCGAGTTCATGAACCGTCGCGTGCCAAGATTAACTCGCGTCCCCTCGATCAAGGGTCCCCTCGAGAAGCCAACCGCCCTTGCGTCGCCCGAAGCGTCCCACGACCTTTCGTCTGCCACCGGCCTCGGAGCCTCCGACGGTGGTGGAGGGACGTCGATCACCAGCTCAATCGGGAAGGAGAACCCACCCACACTCAACTCCGTAAAAGAACTCCGATCACCAACCTTATCGAGGAAGCCTTTGGAGCACTCGATCAGGATCGTCGTAACCTCAACCGCAGTTCCCGGTCGTAAACCATCGGCGACCACTTCACGGACCACTCCCCACTGGCGCAAGGCCTTCCGCAAGCAACTGACTGACCGCGAGAGGAAGGGAACACCTTTCACTCTAGCCATGCAGACCTCCAACTCCTCGCAGGACCCATCAGCGAAGCGCAGATACCTCCATCGAACATCGCCGACATCCCCATTGCATAACAAACGCTCCTTCTGGACCTCCGATAAGCCGCGAACGCAGCACCTTTGTGCATCCAAACTCACAATGTCCCCTACGAAATGTGAGCCAAAGAACCCATTCACATGAGAGGAGAGGACGTCCAAATCGATATCCCCCTTCGTCGCGTAACCGATATCTGCATGCAAATTCGATGAAGACGCCCGAGTCATGTCCTTGAACGTCGATTTCGCACCTTAGCCTCCTCCGAACGCAGCGGAGCCGTTGGCATGGTTGGCCACGGCACCGCCCCGCGCGTCATTCTTTAGCACGTCCGCATAAGATGGGCCACCTTGGTTGGCGATAGTAGAACTTCCAAACCAATGTCCATCCAGAGAAGGTCTTTGACGTACGAAGGGCTCCGCCTCCTTCGTTTTTGCGTACGAATAACAGGCGGCCTGTCGATGACCCACCCTGCCGCAATAGTAGCACCTCGGAGGAAGGTGACAGTAGGAGGCCAAGTGACCCCTGTCACCACACCGGAAGCACCTCCGACCCGGCTTCTTATGAGAGACTGCCACCCACTCGACGTAACCGCCACTTCCGTGTGCACCTTCGGTAGTGTAACCACGAGAGATCTTCTCATCTCGGCCCAGAACCTTCTTCCCCTTGTCCCGAACTTCCCTTCTCACACGCGGTTCGCCAGCTCCGGTCGCTCCTCTGCCTCCGCTCGACGCGCCAACTCCGGTCGCTCCGCCCACTTCTCTCGTCGCACTCGCTCTCATTTTCCACCCTTTCGAAAATGTGGAAAAAAATGATTGGTCTTAGTTTGCGAGGATACATTGTAAAAATCATTGTTTGCAGGCTTGATGGATTGCCTTACCTCGATCTCTTCGTGTTTTTTAGGTACAATCGTTGTGATTTAGGACGGTGATTTCCCATACGGGTTCTATCTGTGTGTTATTTACACTTTGATAGGTATGAGTTTTTGTTGGCTTCGTAAAGGAGCATTCCAAAATGGCAATCTACATTTTCAATAATTGAACGATGATGCATATTTTCAGAGATGCCAGATTTTGTATGTATATAATAGTTATTCTCTAACTACTTTTTCATTTTTTTCCCTTTGTCAGATAAAAGAACTTCTCTGCTAGTAAGGCTTTATGGCAATATCCTGTGTTGAAATATTTTCTCAGTCGTAATTGAGATTCATAGTAAATTGGGCTTGCAGTTTTTTAATACATGATGCAAATCTTCATCCGACCAACAGGTGCGAATTCCTGGGACTTTAATATGTTAATGAAGTCATTTTCTATTGAAGGCAATTCTAGAGGATCATTATGACCATTAAAACAACTAGGCTTTGTGACTTCTCAATCCAAGAATTGAGGTGAAGCAGTTGAATAATGAGAGGAAGATGGGGAAGTACACAGATGTTTCGGGATTGAGGGGGACTGGTGATATGAAAAAGATAGTTGTAATAGCAACATACTCTAATTAATTCAACGTTTATGAAAAATAAAATAGAATCTTTCTTATTATACATGCATGGGTACATTTAAATATGAAATTCGATCCTTTAAAAGGTATATTCATGTTTCAGGAGTTCTAGTTTCCCTGAATGCTACTAAGCACAACACAAGCAACAGATAAATTAGGACGTACTCTCTTGCCAAAAAGTAAATTATTTAGATAAACATATTGGACCACTTCAGAATTGTATACTCTACGGGTGTGTTAGTATTTTTTAAAAAGAATGTGCCTTTTTTAGAAGAAAAGGGGCGGCCACTTCATGTTCGTGATTATCCATCAAATATTCATCATAGTTGAAAGAGATATCAAGATGAGGAGAACCAAAATCACCCTTAACAACAAGTTGAGCATCCTTCAAGTAGACTACCTTTACAACTACATTGTCAACCAAGGGTCCCTATACTCGAGATACAATAGCATCTGATACTAATTTGAGAGTGTTAGAATAGTTATGTTATTTAGTTCTATCGTCTTGTTTCGGTAATTTATCCATAGAGCTTTTCTCCTATATAAGAGAGCTCTAGGGTTTGATGGAATTAATCTCAGTCTATTCTCTCCAACATGGTATCAAAGCGACGGTCCTAGACCGGAGCATGTGCCCTAATCCCTTGTCCCCACCTAAAGCCTCGCCATCGCCACCACCTTGGGGCACAGCCTCCTCCGCACGCATCGCGCGTCTCCATCCTCTCTCGTGCATCGCATCGCGCATCTGCAACCTCTCTCGCGCATCCGCGCACATCGCGCAGCGCGCATCTCGCTGATATCTGTGCGCATGCGTGCATCACGCATCATGCATCCGCGCGCGCATCCTAGTGCGCTTCTCTGTGCGCCTGCGCGCATCCTAGCGTGGTTCCTGCACTCACGAGCACGCGTAGACGCGCGTAAGGAGTTCCTCCGGTTCTGTGCCACCGCTGAGTACGGCTTCTCTGCGTGGCGCTTCTAAGATCCGCGTGGTTCTGATCTGATCTCTAGCGACCTGTGCGGATAGCCTAACTCGTCAGAGGAACCCTCAAGGTATGGAAGGCGTTGTGGTATGAGTCTATGCCCACAACTGCCTTCATATATGTTCACATAGACATTATCGTCTAATCGTGTAACCCTAGTCGCCAGATATTGTTGTCATCATGTCAGACAACAAGGTAGATCTTTCGTCCCTGGGTGCCTTTAAAGGTCCAGCACCCGTTGTGAAAATGGATGGCACAAACAATGAACTGTGGGCCATGCAGTTCATGAGTCTTATGCAGTGCAATGGCAAGAAGCATATCCTCACACAAGAGGAACCTGTTGAGAAGACTGGGGTTAACGCCTCATGGGAGGTTGATGATGCATATGCATGTGTATGGTTATCTGGTACGGTATCCATGGAGATAGCCAATAACATTCTGAGTCAATCCACGGCGAAGGCTATGTGGGATATCCTTGCTGCCACATATTCTCCTGCAAAGAACGAGTCGAAGATCCTACAGTTTCAGCATGACATTTTCACCTCGAAACAGAACGGTCGTCCTCTTCATACCCTGTATACCTCTCTGAGGGGTATGTTTGAGAAGTTACATGGGTGCATTCCGTTGACAGCCACATTAGAACAGCTCAAGGCATATAGGGACTCAGTGATGACAGGAGTATTTCTTGCAGCACTTGATCAGGAGTATGATGCCGCCAGAGCACAGATCCTTATAGATGCTACCATACCTCCTATGGAGGAGGCCTACCGCAGGTTGAGTAGACTCTCTATATCTCATGGTGGATCTCAGCTATCTCAGACGTCCTCAGCCATGGCAGCATCTCGTGGCAGGGGAGGATCTCCACAGTTTCGAGGTAGAGGTGGCTGTGGAAGAGGAGGGGGTAACAGACCCCCTCGACAGCCGTGTACTTACTGTCGCAGAACAGGTCACACTGAGGAAACATGCTATTCCAAGCATGGGTTTCCTACTACTACAACACGTGTTGCAGAGCAGACTCAGCAGGAAGGGGGTCCTTCACACGTCCCGGATCAGAGGTTTGAGGAGTTGGTGGCGCGACTTAGAGAGATCATGCCTAGCCAGGGGTCAACAAGTACTTCAGGATCTTCGGAGATAGCTGCATCAGCATCAGCATCCACGTTAGGTACAGCATATGCTCTTACTAGTTGTTACAGGGCAGATCTATCAGAGTGGATCATGGATTCTGGAGCATCTCACCATTTATGCGGTGATAAAAGGCAGTTGGATGTTTTTAGTCCATCTCAGACAGGACGATCTGTGGTGATAGCTGATGGGACACACTCTCCCATTACTGGTCAGGGGAAGGTGCAGTTGACTCTTGCGATACGGCTTCAGAATGTTCTTCATGCTCCTGAATTTTCAATGAATTTACTGTCGATTAGTCAAATCACTAGAGATTTACATTGTCGTGCCATATTTGACCCATTTGCTCTTGTGTTTCAGGAAATCCTAACAGGCAGAGTGATTGGAACTGGCCGTGAGCAAGGGGGCATCTATAGATTGGTACAGTCTCCTTATACTGGTGTCTCCTTTGTTAGTGATGGATCTGTTTCTCCATACACACGGCATCTCCGATTTGGCCATCTTCCGTTGCAAAAGATGGTTCATATTCTTCCACAGATTTCTCCCCGTTCTACTTTTCAATGCGAGGCCTGCCAGCTTGGGAAACATCATCGATCTTCCTTTCAGAGTCGTCAGGGTCCAAGTAGTCATGGTCTGTTTGAGTTGCTCCATTTTGATATTTGGGGTCCCAGTCGTGTCCCTGATCTTCAAGGACACAGGTTTTATCTTGTCGCTATTGATGAATTTTCTAGGTTATCATGGGTCTTTCTTCTTAAAAATAAGTCCGATGCTGGTCATGTTATTCAGTCTTTTATTAATGAAATAAAGAATTTTTTTCTGCTAGAGTTAAGTACATACAGTCTGATAATGCTCTAGAATTGTGCAGTACTCAACTCTCTCAATTCCTTAGGTCCCATGGGATTGTGCATTAGACGTCTTGTGCATATACCTCCCAACAGAATGGAGTGGCTGAAAGAAAACACCGTCATCTGTTGGATGTTACCAGAACCCTCTTGATTTAGAGTCGTGCCCCTCATTCCTATTGGGGAGATGCGGTTCTAACTGCTTGTTATCTGGTCAACCTTCGTCGGTATTAGGGGAGAAGATCCCGTTCTTGACTGCGTTTCCCGAGACGGATCTTTTCTCCCTTACGCCATGTGTATTTGGTTCCGTTGCATTTGTTCGTTGCTTCTCTCCTGGTCTTGACAAGCTCTCTCCAAGAGCTGTCAAATGTATGTTTGTGGGCTATTCCAAAACCCAAAAAGGATATCGGTGTTTTGATCATGTTCGACGATGGTACTATGTTAGTGTGGATGTCGCCTTCTTTGAGTCCATTATGTATTTTTCTCCTACAGGTGACAGACTTACTTCTTCAGAGGAGGGAGAAGATATTTATATGCCTCCTCCTCCATCCGTTCCATGCTCTACTCCGACACCACCACCACCACCATCGTCAACACCACCATCACCAACACCACCACCACCACCGTCTACTACGTTCTATCCTCAGGTCTACCAGCATCGGCCCTCTGCTCATGTGCCTCCTCCATCATCCAGCACGCCCGAGGTATGTACTGAACATTTGAGTTCTTCTGATGGCACGGGTGATTTGCATGCGCAAATGGATGTACAGGGTGTTGATGGTATTTCTACTCCTCCAGTTGATGATCTAGATATCCTTATTACACATCGGCGGCAGAAGCGTGCACGGACGATGAATCCTAAATATGGGCTGGAATTTAGTTCTCAGGTTTCCTTGGAACGTTTATCCAAGGACTTTCGGCAGTTTGTTGTTGGGTTATCGGCTGTAGAAATTCCACGGTCGTATCAAGAGGCACTACAGAGCAGTCAGTGGCATCTAGCTATGGAGGAAGAGATGGCGACGTTGCAGTCGCGAGGTACGTGGAGTATTGTGCATCCTCCACCAGGTGCGTCGATTGTGGGCAGCAAATGGGTTTTTACTGTTAAGCATCGCGTTGATGGTACAGTTGACAGATACAAAGCCAGGTTGGTTGCTCGTGGGTTCACCCAGACATATGGGGTGGACTATCAGGACACGTTTTCCCCAGTGGAACGTCACTCTACCTTACGGATCCTTATTGCAGTTGTTGTTGTACGTGATTGGCCCCTCTTTCAGTTGGATGTCAAGAATGCTTTCTTGTATGGTGCCTTGCAGGAAGAAGTTTATATGCAGCAGCCACCAGGGTTTGCTGCTGAGGGGGAGTCTAGTATGGTGTGTCTTCTTCATAAGGCCATATATGGCCTGAAGCAGAGTTCGCGGACTTGGTTTCAGAAGCTCTCGGAATTGATTGAACAAAAAGGTTTTGTCAGATCTACAGCAGATCATACTCTCTTTGTAAATAGAGATCAACGAGGTATTGTGATCATCTTAGTTTACGTTGATGACATTGTTATCACTGGTAGTGATGAACAGGGCATTCAAGCAGCCAAGGATTTTCTTGGCGAGCAGTTCGTTACCAAGGATCTGGGTACACTTCGTTATTTTCTGGGATTGGAATTTGTACGAAATCAGCAGGGCATGGTAATGAAACAAAGGAAGTATGTTACTGATATGTTATCTGAGACAGGTATGACAGGATGTAGACCAGCTACTACTCCTATGGATCCTAATGTTAAGCTTTATGATGATGAGTCTGAGGAGGTCAACAAGAGACGATACAGAGAGCTAGTGGAGAAATTATTGTATGTTACTATTACCCGACCTGATATATCCTTTGTTGTGAGTAGGGTAAGTCAGTTTATGGAGCAACCCAGGCAGGCTCACATGAATGATGTTTTTATGATCCCGAGATATCTGAAGTCATCTCCAGGTGCTGGTCTTCTGTTCAGAAGAGTTACATCTATATCCGTTACAGGATGTGCAGATGTAGACTATGTTGGGTGTCCTAATCAAGGTTGCAGAAAGCGGTAGTCGGTACTCGGTCGGTGGGGTTACCTACTAAGGATTAGTCGGCAGTCGGACGACTAGTCGGATTTAGTCGGTCATTAGTCGGTTTTGAATTTTTTAATTATTTTAAATATATAAATCATTTTTATATATATATTCTTATATATATACATATAATTGTACATTTTATATACCATTTTAATGAAACAAAAGAAGTAATTGACTTTAAATATAAAATTAAGCATGATAAAATATGTTTGCTTTAAAAAAAAGTGAAAAACTAAAAAAATAAAAAAGGTTGTTGTAAAAGTCGGCTAATTAGTTGGCCGACTAGGCCGACTAGTCGGTCGACTAGTCGGCTGGACCGACTAAAGGCCGACTAGACCTAGTCGAGTCGGCTACCCCCCCGACTCGACTAGTCGGGCCGACTAGTCGGCCTAGTCGGCCGACTTTTGCAAGCTTGGTCCTAATGATAAAAAGTCTACTTCAGGCTTTATTGTATTTGTTGGCAGCTCACCAGTAGCTTGGAAGAGTAAGAAACAAACCATCGTTGCTCGATCCAGTGCAGAATCAGAATATAGGGCAATGGCCTAAGGTAGTACTGAGATGATGTGGGTTAAATCTGTTTTGATTGATTTAACTATTGAAGTACCTCTTCATATGCATCTTAAATGTGATAATCAGGCAGCCTTGTTTATAGCTAATAATCCAGCCTTCCATGAAAGGACAAAGCACATTGAAGTGGATTGTCACTATACACGGGACTTGATTCAAAAAGGGCTCATTTCGACATCTTATGTATCATCAGGAGATCAGATTGCAGACATGTTCACCAAGGCTCTCGCTAGGGGTCCATTTCCTCATTGTTCCAAGATGAGCATGATAGATATATATGCTCCAGCTTGAGGGGGGGTGTTAGAATAATTATGTTATTTAGTTCTATAGTCTTATTTCTGTAATTTACCCATAGCGCTTTTCTCCTATATAAGAGAGCTCTAGGGTTTGATGGAATTAATCTCAGTTTATTCTCTCCAACAGAGAGAAATGAGAGAATGAGTTGATTATAATATGCTACCCTAGGACTCCTTATATATGTGGAATTCTAGTGTTAGGGTTGCATAAGAGAGTCACAATACATAAAAAGGACAAGTGTACCCCTGACTAGGTGGAACACAATCTCTCAACATTGACACATAAATGAGTGGCATTTGCTCCATCTTTGTTGGCCCACTCTAAAGCTGGCCCAGATCAGAAGTCCTCAAAGGCACTTCGCTGCATGATTAGCCCAAAAGGTTCATCGTTGGAGTTATGACAAATTGACAATAAAACTTAAGGAGCATTGTTTTTTGAAACAACCATGTAAATATCTTCACTTTCAGGGATCTTTGTTTTTAAGAAAAGGGTTTTTTACACTTATGGTTGTCCAAGATTATGCAATTATAGTTACGTTCCTATCTATTTTTTGCAATATTACTTGTGCCCTATCTTCTTGCATCGTTAACATCCGTTCCCTTTTGTTAGTTTGATCGTCAATAAAGCTGGAGGCGATCTCGAGGTGCTGAAATGCGATCTGGAGGCGAACTGGACACGAAGCAATGTCGAGGTGATCACGAGGCGAGCTAGAGCCGAGGCGATGGCGAGGGTGATCAATCAGGAGACAAGGCGACGGTGATCACTTCTGTATACTTTGCCATTCTATACACAAGAAAATCTCCAAGATCATCTTATGGTTACAGATTAGGGACTGAACAATGTGCCATTCCTAGGGTATCCCCAACGAGAGAGCTTAGAAATTCCCGTCCTCACAAAGGTCCTGGTGCTGTGCAGGTTTTGCAACTTGCTCAATCCAGCAATAGGGGAAGGCATTTGTAAAATTGTTGTTGATGTGTAATATGAACAGGAAACTATGAGGGTGTAAAATTCAACATTATATAATAATCAGATAGAAAGAAGTATAGATTCTACAACTAATTCGGCAATCCAAGATCATAAGAAGTGTTTATTACTTATTTCAGGAACGAGGATGCAACTAGGAGCCTCAGTTTGGCCCTAGGTTACAATTAAGGGCAAAAAACATAAGCGGAGAAATAGATGATAACTTACCTTTGGTTCCCCTATTTCTTTTAGTTCATCAGCATGCTTTGTCACGCTTTGAAGAAATAACATGTGCTTTATCGTGCGCTCAAGTAAAGCATCTATGCTGAGCTGCTCACGAACAAGGTTAAAAAAACAGATGGCAAGCAATAATATTAGAACAAAAATCTAGACAAGTAATCTGAAATGAGGTAGCAATGTGACCTTTGCTCCATTTGGAACTATTTCACGCAACTCTTTTACGCGATCTTGAATCATCTGCCTATCCTTGGGCCTCGGCCTTGGGCTCTCCCCGGGTTTAGATCTTTTTCTGTTCAACTTTCCCATTTCATCAGCCTTCTTAAACTGAGCTAGTGAGGCATTATCCCTATGCTTATTTGGATCACTCTCTGTCCACAAGCTAACATGAGTTTTATATGCATTGTCACCATAATAGTCACTCGTTTCTGCCAGGCTACATGAAGATTTGACAGACGAGCAGGCCAGTCCTTTTTCTACCAAGGAAGGAGAAACAGCAAACCCTGGATGAAGCTGCCCAGATATGGATGGTTGGCAATACTCAGAAGGTTTACCATCAAATGAACAACCAGCCTCTGATCGTGCAGTTCTAGACATAGCATCATCAGTTGAGATATCCCGGGCACCTAAAGCTACTTTGGAGACAACAGCATCAAGCAACTGGTCAAGGCTTGCATCAAGGAATGCACCACTAGAAGTTCTACACACAGAACTATCAAAATTTGGGTTAGTATCAGCGTAGCTGATGCAGCAAGAACTGTCTGTACAAGATCTCCAAGCCTCTGTTGTGTCCACATTTCCGAATAGACAATTCAAACTGCCAGTAGATGATCTGGCATAGGCTCCCAAGACATCAAATAAATCATTCCCCGAGTTATGCATATTCAACATGTCAGAGGCACTTTCAGCTATCATAGGGACAAAATAGGAGACATGGGCACCTCGCCTTCTTCCTGTGGTGAAACAGAGACTATTTTGTCTAGGAGCACCATCCGGGTGTTCTTTGAACCTATGATCAAGATTTGAACCCTCCAAACACTCTCGTGGTGACATGTCTTTTGAGCAAGTAGCAGAACAAGGTTCCAAAGAGTTATTGCACAAGTTTTGGGATACCTCATCCTTTGCATGATGATGCCCTGACACAGAAGTTTTCATGAAATAAGTATCAGTACTTGATGTGGCATGTCCTGAGGGATCTCCAATTAGTGCAAACCTGTCGGTTGAAAAGTTTGCACTGCAAGGAATTCTTGCAAATATGCTTGGGCCCATCATGTCCATGTCATTTACAGCCATAGCCTGCTGTCTTCCTATAGGTAAGGCAACTTCCCCTGTAGCACATGCACTCTCATGCAACTCTCCTGTGCCAATCGATGGCATTGCAATAGAACTTTGTGAATACAACCCCGCTGAGTATCCATGTGAATCTAGGCGTAATTTGTCCAAGTTGGATCCATCATTGGTTGAATTACCTAGCGCAATACCAGATAATTGTTCCTTATAATCAAAATCATGTGACAGCCTAGAGCCAATGACAGGTAGCATAATTTCGTTCTCAGTCTTTATTCCATGTGGGACCATCTGCTGTTTAGCCAAAATGCATAAATCAGGCGAAACATAATTATCCCCATATTGGGCTTGTCGTTCCCCCGACAAAGAAACCATGGACCCGTTTATGAGAACATTTTTCAGCAGCTGACTCTCAGCAATAGAATTCGATGATGTTGTAATGGCTGTGTTAAATATTGACGACATTCCTCCGCCTATCAAGATTCCAGCCTCGTCAATCTCGGAAGCATAAGAGCAAGGTGGCTGTGAAATGCACAGCGAACTTGGAAGTTTAATGCTTTGGTGATTGCCATTCTTTCTAGTTAGCTGCTGAAATAAATGCCGAAGATTTTGATGGGAATCATTTGATGTATTATCAGACATAGACTCCACTGGGAGGCATTGTAGCTGCGAGACCAGGCACCTCACACAGTTTACAAATCCTATATCTTCCATAATCTGCAGTAATGAAGCCACATGAAGATGACATGCTTACACGTCATGCACCAGAGTATAAATAGAAACAAGGTATCAAAGAGGTTTCTATTTTTGTATTTTGAGTAAAGATGGCACATACACGTCCACTTAACTTGCCACCTAATGAAACTTAATATCTACGCATTCTATCATAAAGACACGGCATTAGGAAAATGGTACACATGGAAGAAGTTGGAGATATGAAATTTACCATGTGCATGGATCCAAGCTGTACGACTCCACGTGGAAGCACAGGTATAACAACAGCAGTCTGGAAAGTAATTACTTATCACTCGGGTAAAATAAATTCATAAGGAAATAAGGTATAATTTTGTATCAGCATCTACCTGTATACCAGAACGCAAGTGGTCATTTATCTCCAAACAACCCTATAATTTAAAAGGGAATATTCAGAGTTTGCACCAACATGAATATGAGATTAAAATTTCAAAACTAGATGCAGCCGATGAATAAATAGCATCTTTTGAAGAAGTAACCCAGGAAATATTATAAATGTATCCCGCGTCTGGTGCATAGCAAGAAGTCTAGACATGTGACCAAAAATATTCATGAGATTTAACTTGATTTCACAGATGCAAAAGCAATGGCAGAAAATTGATTTCTCAGATGTGCATTAGCAATGGCATAAAAATGATTTGACGATCATGCATAAGCAAACGCTAATTCGTTATACCAATATTAATGTGGTAGAAAGATTCCATGCCACTGATTCTCAACTCATAAGCGACAAGAATACATTTAGAATACTATAATTAATAAAAAGCACAAGATATGTACAATGTCATCAGGCATCATTTAACATTTTATTGTACATTACACTTCATAATCGGTAAGTATAGAATGGACAACAAATGCCATTAAGTAATTGCTTGCATCGAATGAAAAGCCTGTCATCAAGGAATACCTGCAGAAGAAATACACCAAAGATTGTTGTTGGAGTATATGCGTCACATGTAGTGATGGGTAATTGGATCTCTTTGGGTCCAATTACCACATCCAGTGGTTTAATCTTACATCTACGATTTGTGGGATTTAGAGACTTAGTGGGGGCTATATACGAAGCCCCACACCCATTGTATCATATGAGAAAAGTGAATAGAAAACACAAGCCCTTTGAGGCGTTCTCCCGTGGGTTCATCCCGCTACTCATGGAGTAGAGCTCCACGTAAAATCTCGGTATTTCTTCATGTTTATTATATTTCTCTAATATTACACTTCTGCATTCTCAATTTCTAACATGATATCAAAGCGGGTACGATTTTGGTGATTTGTTCTTGAAGATTGGTGTTTGAAGATTATTATGTATTAATTCATGTTCGTGGTCAAGTTCGAGATTCAGTTCTAGGTTTTTTTAAACCCTAATTCTCCGTTGTCATCGACAACATTGATCTGATCGGCTACTTCAACATCAACCTTCTGATCCATAGCGTGCACGATCTTCAACGACGATTTTCTGAAACATGAGAAGTTCTAGGGTTCAATTTCCAAAACCCTAAATCCATATGGCATCGAGTTTCTGTGCAAGAGTTCCCGATATGGAATCCTATTCTCTAGAGCACATATTCAAGAGTTACCGATATGTCTTGTCTTCCAACCATATTCAAGCTCGTGTGCCACCTCCAACCATATCCCAGCGGCGCACAAACCTTCAAGTGATGCACCATCTAAAGGCGACGAGAACCGTCCATGCCAAGAAGACAAGGTAGTGACGGCGCTCTTTAAATCCAAACTCCAACGATGCCTTCTGCTAAGAGATGCTCCCAGAATGTAGCGGCAAAGACCCCCAAGCAACTCTTGTTCCGCTGCAGCGGCAGCCTTATCGCGTCTCCATGATGTTGTGCCCTGCGCAACTCCATTCAGCACCCTCCAGTAGGGCTGCTAATCGAACCGAACTGTAACAAACGGACCTATGTTCAAGTCCGGTTCGATAAGGAAGTTCGAAGGTTCGACTTCGAGTTCGGTTCGATAAATGTTCGATAGGATATGTTCGAGTTCGAGTTTGTTTAGAAAACGAACGTTCGAGTTCGGTTCGATAACGGTTAGTTAAAACAATTTAACTTAACTAAAACTTGTTTATATGAATAAGTTCGAAACTGGAGTTCGATAACAAGGTTCGATAAGCAGTAAAAATAAGAAATTGTTCAAATTATAGTGGTACAAAACCCAATAAATACCACAATTTCTTTAACCTTGAAATTTATTAAGTGTATAAATACTAAGTTACACATACAAATACACACACATATACATATATCGAACTCGAACTTTTATCGAACGAACATATGTTATGTTCATGTTCGGTTCGTTAAGCTATCGAACTAAAATTTGAAGTTCATGTTCAGTTCATTTAGAAATGAATGAACATTTTTCGAACTATTATCGAACGAACTCTAATCGAATATCAGCCCTGCCCTCCAGCATGCTCCAGCCACTGCTCACAACCCTTCAGGCCTCGCGTAACCTCCTTACGCGATGGCACAACCTCTAGCCACAGGCGACGCCAAACGATGATTACCCGGCCAATGGCGGCACGATTTGGAACATTTGTGTGGCGTGACTCCCTCCAGCAGCAACGCCAGGCGGCGGCGATCTCCACGAGCCCCATCGGGTGCCTCCAAGATGCATAAAGATGGGGTTCCCAAATTAGGGAAGCTAAATAGAAGGTCAGGTGCGATTTTTTATGTGAAATTGTGTAAAAGCCCAAGTAGGGCTACGACTGAGAAAAAAAGAGGAAGGGGCATGCTTTGTTTTTGGGCCCAAGTGGGCCATATGAAAAGAGAGAGATGAAAGCCGGAAAAAATTGAACAGCTTTAGAAAAGGCTACGTACAAAAAAGGAGAGTCGTACATAAAAAAAGGAGATTATTTTATTTTTGTTTCTTAAAAAGGTGTGTGCAAAAAACGTACGCAAAAATACTTTAAAAAAGGAGACAGATAAAAGAGGATTTATTTTGAAAAAAAAAGTGCATACTAAAAAAACCGTACGCAGAAAAAGGAGAGCTAAAAAAGGAATAGCCGAGATTTGAAGAAATTTTATGAGGAAAAAAGCCGAAAAATTTGATATCGGCTTATGTGGATTTTTGTTTCTCCACATCTTCTTGTCTTCTCCCAATTTGGTCAATGTCATCTTTTCCGACCAATATGGGAGAAAGGAGGAGTATTATGTAGAGTTCTACAGATTGTTCAGATCAGAGTCTACATGTCAGATTCAGACTCTCTAGTTGTTCAGATTCTTCAGATTTAGACTCTACATATTGTCATATTCAGACTCTACAGATTAGTTCAGAGTCTTCAGTTCAAGGTGCACAAGTGCGCATTCATTTTTAAGAGGTCTCCATATTTGATATGAACGGCTCAAGGTTTTCATGTGATCCATAGGGACTCCATAGTAGAGATCAAATTCTCTAAGCCATTGTGGGCTAGGGTTTTCATGTGATTTCATAGGACTCCAGAGTAGAGTACCCATTTTCTGAGCCAGTATGGGAGAGATCCTGTTCTCCAATGAGGAGACGTTCAGACTCCATTCTCCAGCGATAGTGGACTCTGATGAGGATGTTTCCAGGGCTTTTTCTAGTTCAATACTTCAGAGAGATGGAGCAGTTGCGGGCCAGAGTTCTCTAGGTGGACTCATTTCAGTTTCAGTGACTCTGACATGCGTGGTACAGAGCATACCTAGTTCAACTCACACTCCAGCCTTTTTTTCCTCCTTACCAGCATGGCATGAGAAGCAACGTCCTCGACAGCAACCGACAGTAAAGTATGCATTGAGTTGATATCGCCTGGAGTGCCTTGTATCGTGAGTTTGAGATTTCTTTCTATTTGTCCAAGCTGAGCATTACATGCTCCAACTTGAGGGGGAATGTTGGATTATATGTGCCACATGTAGTGAAGGGTAATTAGATCCCTCCAGGGTCCAAATACCACATCCAATGATGTCGCGCGGGGGGGAGGTCGAGTTTTGGGGGAGGCGGCGATTGGGAGTGCCTTACGGGGACACTTCGTAGAGGCAACACGGAGGAAAAGAGGGAGTGGTTGGGGAGAGGGGTGGAAACCTTGTCTGACGCACAGGCGGAGAGTTTATTGGTACCTTTTTTCGGAGGAGGAGGCGAAGAGAGCGGTTTGGGACTTGAATGTAGATGGTGCTCCTAGTCCGGACAGCTTCCCGGTGTTGTTCTACCACGAGTTCTAGGAACTATTGAAGGAGGAGGTGTTGGAGGTGCTTGAATTCAAGGAAGGGAACATAGGATTCGAGAAGATCAATGGGCGTTGATGTTTCTACTGCCCAAGAAAGACATTCCTGTGAGGGTGGAGGACTTCAGGCCTATTGCACTTTCCAACGCAATCTATCTTATAGTGGCTAAGATCCTGGCGAATCGACTTAAGGGGGTTCTGGACTCGCTAGTGCTTCAGGGTCAGTCAGCGTTCATATCGGGGAGACAGATGGCAGACAGCTTATTGATGACTTCGGAGTTTTGTCTTGACTGGAAGCGGCCAAAGAAAAGAGGGGCCCTCTAGAAGATAGACTACACAAAGACTTATGACTGCGTCGACTAGAGATTCCTGTGGGTGCCTTTACGGAGGAGAGGTTTCCCCGATGCTTGGGTGGACTGGATGAAGAGGTGCGTCACTACCTCCTCCTATTCTATCCTCGTGAACGGTAAACCAGAGGGGGGATTCATCCAACCGCGGTGGGGAGTGAGGCAGGGGTGTCCATTGGCTCCAATGATGTTTGTTCTTGTAGCTGATGTTTTGAGGGTACTCTTCAGGCAGGCAATTGATGATTCTACGTTTCATCATCTTTATTCATTTATTTTAGCTTAAAATCCCTTATAAAACACCAGTATATAACACTAACTCCATATTCTTACTAACTTGCATTTGTGTGTAAATATTGTACACTTCTTACCATTTTAACCTAAAATAAATAAATAACGAAAGAAAGGAAAAAATTAAAAAAAGAAGACTTATATGTAATAGATATAGGCTGACCCGAACCCCCGAGAGAAGGTCAAGATTTGACCTGATCGACCAGGATTAAAGTATGGGGAGATAGGGTCCTTATTCAGAAAATCCAAAAAAATGTGTGATGTGTGTATTTGTATATTTCACTATTTTATTTGTACATAAATTGACCTCAAACAAAATAATTTTCAAAACAAAAGTTGTAAATAAAAATGTGTCTAAATAATAAAAATAATTGCACAATCAAATCTTGTACAGAATAAAAGCAACCACACTTGGAAAAAGCCACTAAGCGATAATTGAAAGAGCAATTCCGGCTCCATATGAACTCAAATCGAACCAAACTCACTTCCATTGTATCCTAAATTAAATTATCTTTAAAATAGCTGATAATTTTTGGAGTTACGGGTGAAAAGTTGATTTTCTGGGGTGGTTTGTGCAATTTTCCCATGTATTTGTACATATTGTATTTTGTAAATATTTGTAAATATTTTTACTAATTATTTAAAATAAAAAAATTAAAAAATTAAAAAATTAAAACAAAAAAAACTAATTTGCTTATTTACCCATGTATATAATGTCATATATGTATATAACATATGTATATAGTTAATTTTTCTTAACTAACTGTAACAAAAAAATAAAAAAAATAACATTTATTTTTCCAATAAATAAAGTGACGAAAATACAAAAAAAATTGCTTAATTTTTGTAAATATTTTTTTAACATTTATCTTTCTACTTTATCTCATTTCAAACTTTCTTTTCTCTTATCTCTTATCCTCATCCAAAAATTTAAAAATTCAAATTTCATTCTATCTATTAATATGGCTCCTCATCCATCTTTTCAACTTGATCAATCTTTGGTGAGAGGACCCCGATCTCCGAGAGTCTTCTTGTCGCAGAAAGGTGCCTAGCCTCCGAGCCGTCTGGTGATAGCGAGTCGGCCTTTGTCGAGGTGATCAAGGTCTTTTCCGCTCCTAAGGTGAGATCCACATTTCTCTTCTCTTATTTTTATCTTAGGTTAATCTTAGTTTTATTTTTCGCATCTTTATTTCGTCGCATTTTTTATCTAGATCTTAGAATCATCACTCACGATTTAATCTGCCACCAACTCGAATTTTCATCTCACTTTCTTGATCTCTATGCGTTTTTGTCTACCTCGCATGATCTCTCACCTTCGGCCACGTACGGTGGTCGGAAACTTGGATCCATTCCTCATTTTTCATCGGATCCCCATTCACGTATTTCATTTTGATTTTGGGTTTGAGTCATCATACTTGCATCCTAATTTATTAATAAATAGAAAAACAAAAAATATTTGTTTTCTTTCTCTCTAAAATTTGTTTTGCATGATCATCTAAAAAATTGATGGAGATAGTGGATACAATGGAAAGAAAGAAGATTCATATATTATGTCTTCAAGAGACTAAATGGGTTGGAGAGAAAGCAAGGGAGATCAAGAAGACAGGTTTTAAACTTTGGTATTCAGGTAAAGATAAGGGCAGAAATGGTGTTGGAGTGGTTGTTCATAAAGATTTGAAGGATTGTGTGGTTGAGGTGCAAAGATTTGGGGATCGGATTATTTTGCTAAAGTTGGTGCTTGAAGAAGAAATTCTGAATATCATCTCAGTTTATGCACCGCAAATTGGTTTAGATGAAAGGACTAAAGAAGCTTTTTGGGAGGATCTGGATAAGATTTTAGAAGGAATCCCACAAAGAGAGATGGTTTGCATAGGTGGAGATCTTAACGGACATGTGGGAGAAGATGTTTCAGGGTATGCAAGTGTGCATGGAGGACATGGTTTTGGGGATAGAAACGAAGTGGGAAAAGTCATTCTGGATTTTGTAACTGCATATGATCTTTTCATAGCAAACACTCTTTTCAAGAAGAGGGAGGAGCATTTAATTACTTATAAGAGTGGATCAACTAGAACACAGATAGATTACTTTGCGTTGAGGAGAAGAGATCGGTTGTGTTGCAAAAATTGCAAAGTAATCCCTGAAGAGAGTTTGACAACCCAACATCGCTTGTTAGTCTTGGATTTACAAATAAAATGGCTGGTAAAGAAAAGGAAGGTTCCTAAGATCACTAGAACTAGGTGGTGGAATCTTCCGCTGAAGCAATCAAGCTTCAGGGAGAAGGTTTTAGAAGACTTATCTTGGGATTGTAGCGGTAGTGCAAACGAGATGTGGGAGGCAGTAGCATCTTGTATCCGAGAGGTAGCCAAAGAGATGCTAGGCGAGTCAAAAGGAGGAGCTCCGGGCCAAAAGGAGGCTTGGTGGTGGAGTGAAGGGGTGCAAGAGAAGTTAAAAATTAAAAGAGCTTGCTTTAAAGCTATGTCTAAGGATAGAACAGAGGAAACTGTCACAGATTATAAAATAGCGAAAAAGGAAGCAAAGAAGGCTGTAAGCGAAGCTAAGTCAAAAGCTTATGAAGTTTTGTATAAAAATCTCAACTCTAAGGAGGGCCAGAAGGATATATTCAGGTTGGCCAAAGCAAGAGAAAGAAAGACCAAGTCAAGTGAGATGCATTAAGGACGAGGAAGGTCACGTACTTGTTACTCAGAAGGATATAGAGACTAGATGGGAGCAGTACTTCCATAAACTTTTCATTGGAGAAGGAAATAGAGAGATCACTTTGGGTGATCTAGCTAGTAGTGAAAGTTACTTGAATCGTGCATGCTATAGACGAATACAAAGAAAAGAAGTAGAGGAGGCTTTGAAGGTTATGAGACCTGAGAAAGGTGTTGGACCGGATGACATCCCTGGAAAGTTTTAGGTGAGCATGGTTTGACTTGGCTTACGAATCTATTCAATGTTATTTGGCGAAGCAAGAAAATGCCTGAAGATTGGAGGAGGAGTATTGTGGTGCCTCTTTATAAGAACAAAGGAGACATTCAAAAGTGTTCAAATTACAGAGGTATCAAGCTGATGAGTCACACTATGAAAATTTGGGAACGTGTGATCGAAAGAAGGTTGAGGCAAGTTTCCCAAGTAAAAGAAAACCAATTCGGATTCATGACAGGTCGCTCAACTATTGAAGCCATCCATTTGCTGAGGAGAACAATGGAGATTATAGAGCTAAAAGGAAGAATCTCCATATTATCTTTATTGATTTGGAGAAGGCTTATGATTCCGTCCCACGAGAGATACTGTGGAGAGTTTTGGAGAAGAGACAAGTACCTGTCCTATACATTAATCTCATAAAGGATATATATGATAGGGCTTTATCTTGTGTAAGGACCCCGACGGGGAAGACTGTTTATTTTGATATCAACATTGGTTTACATCAAGGTTCAGCTTTGAGTCCATTTCTTTTTACTTTGATTATGGACGAGTTGACAAGTCACATTCAGGATGAGTTACCTTGGTGTATGTTATTTGCTGATGATATTGTGTTGATTGACGAGACTAGAGATGGAGTAAATGAGAAGCTTGGGATTTGGAGACATGCATTGGAGACTAAAGGTTTTCGTATAAGTAGGGCTAAGACGGAATATATGGAATGCACCTTTGATGGAAGCAATGGTGAAGGAATCGAGGTGAAGATTGGTGACGATAACATTCAAAAGAGATATTCTTTTAGATATTTGGGATCTATTTTGCAACATGATGGGGAAATTGATGGAGATGTTACTAATAGAATAAATGCAGGCTGGCTAAAGTGGAGAGGAGCCTCCGTTGTTCTCTGTGATAAGAAAATTCCTTTAAAAATTAAAGGAAAATTTTACAAAGCAGCCGTGAGACCTGCTATGCTTTATGGTTCTGAATGTTGGCCTGTGAACCATAGACATGTGCAGAGAATGGCTGCAGCAGAAATGAAAATGCTAAGATGGATGTGTGGACATGCACGTAAAGATCGGATTCGGAATGACGCAATCAGAAAGAAAGTTGGTGTAGCTCCGATCGAGGATAAGATGCGAGAAAACCGCTTAGATGGTTTGGTCATTTGCAAAGAAGGTCAACTGATGCACCGGTTAGGAGATGGGAGTGTTGGGATGTTGAGCCGGCTAAGAGAGGGCGAGGACGGCCCAAGAAGTGTTAGAAAGAGACTATACGAAGGGATTTTAGTTTTTCGGATATAAGTCCGAGATTGACCCAAGATAGATCTGAATGGAGGGGAAGAATCCATGTAGTCGACCCTACTTAATTGTGGGAAAAGGCTTTGTTGTTGTTGTTGTGATCATCTAAAAAATAAAAAAAACATTTTTATTTTCTGTTTTTAATTTCTCTATTTCAGATTTTAAAAAATTATAAAAAAAAAGTTCTTTTCTTCTGATTATTGTTTACAATTGAAAAAATTAAAAAAAATCTAGCGGACCGCCCCACCGAGGTGGCACCTCCAGCAGCACCATCCCGGCCATCCTCTTCGCCGCAGGAGCGGCCTCCAGCGCGCGACGCTCCCGACCGCCCCGCGCCCGACTCCACCCTACGGCTCCTCCGCACCTCCGTCGCAACGAGGCTGCCACCTCTCCAGCGCGCCGCGCTGCGGAGTCCCTTCGCCGCGCGCCACCTTCGCACAAGCTGCTTCGTCATTCAACGCCACCGTCCAGCGGCCACAGCCGCATCGCCGTAGCAGGTCGCCGCTACCCTGTCGATCACCCCGGCGGCGGTGTGCCCCCGTGTGCCTCCCATCTGTGAAAAAAAACGATGGCGGCGGCGTGACCCTTTGGCCATCTTGAAGAAGAACGAAGAAGCATAAACCTAGGGATTGTTAAAACATTGGAAAAATTACATATCTATCCCTAGGAGTTCTGAAATTTCTAAAGAGTCCCTGCCAACCTAAGCATGTGCAACACACGCCCTACCTGGGTAATTTTCAATTTACATCCTGCATTTTATTTTTATTATCATTTCCTGTAAAAACTTTTACATTTGCATTTCAGTCCCGGAATTCCAGACCTTTATTTTGCTTGCTTTTCTTATTGGAATAAATCTTTTTGTTGGTCAATAAATCTTCCAAAAATCATGCTAAGTTCCTGGTGTGCTTATCTTTTTAGCATAAAGTTTTCATCGCATTTTCTCATTATTTAATATTATTTAAAAATCAAAAACATGTCATTTTTTCTGTTTGAAATTGAAAAATTCATAAAACTTTGAATATTGCTCTAAAATTCCAAAAAAAAATAGAGTAGTTTTATTTCACTGTATTTTAATTTGTATCCAAAAGTCACGCATTAATTCTTTTTAAAACCTCAAATATATTGAAAAACATCAAAATCTTATAAAAATCACAAAAAAATCTACAAAAATCCAAAAATCGTGATTTCAGTTCCTTTTTGTAGATATGTGCATATACTTCATCATAAAAATAATTGCCAGGAGTTTTGGGCACTTAAAATATTTTTAAGTTGCAAATTACTCCAGACTGTGCATTGTTTCTCATTTTACCACTCTTTTATTTTTAGAAAAATACAAAAATAACTGAAAATTCTACATAACATTTCAAAGTCTTTAAATCCCAAAAATAATTTCTCTGGATTATTCTGAGTATTTTTTGATATAATTGAAAAATACAAAAACAGTTTGGTGTGCGTAGTTCTTATCTTGTGCATATTGTTCTTTATTTGAAATAAAAAATTGCAAAATTAAAATCACTAAAAAATTGAAAATTAGAAAATAAAAAAATAGAAATTAAAAAATTAAAAAGATAAAAAAATCCACAAAAACCAAGGATAGTTTGCCTTTGAGATTCCTGCTTTTTCTTAATTGATTTTTCGTCGATTATTTGAATAACCCTCGGGAATTGTAGCCTCCCTGAGTTCGATCATGTCCGCTATACAGGTAAATAAGTAGCAAAAATATTTCTCTTACTCCACGTTATTCTCTATAATTATTTTGCAGCGAGAGAAAAAGAAAATAAATTTGTTTGTTTGTCGCGGGATTTTTTGGGGGAACGACTTCGTACCATTAATAATTATCTATCCTCAAGTTTTTCCATGTCAACAACAAAAGAGGCAGGGTGGTGTGAAGGGTTCCGTAAGGAGGACATCTCTATTCCACTTTTACAGTATGCAGATGGTACGATTCTTTTGCTTGGTGGTACAGAGGCTCAGAACACTAATGCGGTCCAGCTGGTTGAAATTTGCGGCAATCTTCCAGGCCTTGAGATCAACAAGCGCAAGTCAGCGGCCATTACTTTTGGGATGAATGAATCGAAACGTTCCAGTGTGGCGGGGTTGACCGATTGCCCACTAGGAGACCTTTCTATCTCCTACTTGGGGTTGTCGTTTGTAGTAGGGAAACTAAAGAAGGCGGATTGGGATGCTGTGGTGCAGAGGATGGAGCAGAGGTTGGCAGGGTGGAAGGCGGACATCCTGTCCAAAAGGGGAAAGTTGGTTCTATTGAAGCACGTGATCTCGGTCATACCTATCTTCTTCTACTCTACTAGACTCATGCTAGTGGGAGTTAGAAAGAAGATTGAAACTTTGATGAGGAGATTCTTCTTATCAGACGGGAAGCAGCAGGGGCCCGGGATGCACCTGGTCAGTTGGGAGGAGGTTACAAGGGGGCGCAACGATGAAGGACTTAGGGTACGTGATGTGGAGTGTATGAACAAAGCGCCCACTGCCAATTGGGTGACTTGTATATGGGGTCTGTCGACCTCGCTGGCTGCTGGACTTGTGAGGAAGATATATGGGGTTAAATGCGAACTTGTGGTTGGAAGAACTTGCTTTGAATCGCCGCTATGGGCCGATATCCGTGAGGTCTTGCTTTCGATAGTGCCTAGGCTACGTCCTAAGGTAGGTGATTGCCACCTTTTTAGATTCTGGCACGATGACTGGACTGGGGAGGGGGCGCTGGAGGGTAGATTTCCGAGGATGTTTGCTTTGGCAGCATCGAAGGGGAGTCCGCTTTCGTAGATGACGAATGCAGGCACGTGGTCACCGACGTTTCTAACGGACCTCTCGGACCAACGTATGGAGGACTATCTCAGATTGCAGGCAGAGATGCCACCTCCTGGGGACTTTTCGTTGGACGGCGATCATTTTGAGTGGGAGGGCACGATGTTCTTAGTGAAGAAAGCTTACAAGGATTTGAGATGGATGGCAGAAGAGCAAGATGTCGAGTTGTGCCAGGACATGAAAGTAGTTTGGGCGTCAAAGATTCCGTGCAGAGTCAAGATATTCCTATGGTGCTTGAGAAGGGGCCGCTTATGTGATAAAGCAAGGAGGGGGAGATTGTTAGGGTTGGTTGACACACAGTGTGGCAGGTGCGAGGAGATGGAGGAGGACTTTGAACACTTGTTCTTCAAGTGGTCGACATCTGAACGGGTCTGGAGGGTGGTTGGGTTACCTTGGGTCGTGAGCGAAGGGGCAGTGGAGTCCTGGAGATCAATTCGGGCGACAGTCATCAACTTAACTGAAAATTGTTCAAAGAAGTTTGATGTTATATGGGTCATTTGGGTTGGACGAAACGATTTGATCTTCAACAACTAAAGGTTTTACTACGAGAATGTAGCTTCTCACTGTAATGCGCTTCATAATTCCTGGGTCTCATGGTAATGTACTCTAAACTCTTTTTAATGAAATATTTTTTTACGGTGACTCCCACAATGAGGGATCACCCTCTTTACAATCAAAAAAAAAGAAGTTCCACACCCATTGTATTAGATGAGAAAAGTGAATAGAAAACACGAGTCCTTTGAGGCGTTCTCCCGTGGTTTCATCCCGCTCCTCATGGAGTAGGGTTCCACGTAAAATCCTGGTGTTTCTTCATGTTCATTCTATTTCTCCGATATTATTTCTAACAATTGCAAATAAATATTTGGAACTAGCTATCATATATGATGTAATATTCAAGGTTGCAAAAAGCGGTATGCAGTATTCAGTCGGTAGGGTCACTGATTACTGACTAAACGGTATGCGGGAGTTTAAAAGGAAATTAAACGGGTTATGCGGTTTTGCATTTTTTTCAATTAATAAAAAATTATTACATATATATAATTAATAAAAAAAAGTATAAATAAATAAGAAATATAATCATAGATTCACAATATAGATCAAATATTGGCAAATTCAAGGAACGTTTCATCCAAATTTCAAAATAGATAACATAAACAACAAGAATTCATAGTCAAATGTTGAAATAGACAACATAAAAGTCATGGATAATGGTGATCCTTTGAAGAAAGTAGATCAATGCGTTGAAAAGGCCATTTAAGACCGTTTAAAAGGCCGTTTAAGCTGATTGGTCGTTTATG
This sequence comes from Ottelia alismoides, assembly GCA_037367405.1. Classification (NCBI taxonomy): domain Eukaryota; kingdom Viridiplantae; phylum Streptophyta; class Magnoliopsida; order Alismatales; family Hydrocharitaceae; genus Ottelia; species Ottelia alismoides. Next base: position 962,382 of record JAZKJV010006381.1, read on the forward strand.
GACTGTTTTTCATTAAACGATGCGGCCGGGCACCGCATGCGTTTAAACGGTCGTTTAGACCGTTTTTTGCATCCTTGGTAATATTGATTAAAAAATCTGATCCTTGAACCAATTGGGTATGCAGCTCCCATATCTCATTGCATTCTGCTTTTCAAGGAAAAAATATCTTTTCAAGGAAAAAGAGGGTATGACGTCGAGAAGATGTTTACCACGTAACTTTTATATATTCACGGTGACAAAAATAATTACAAAGACCAAAAGCTATGTAAGTTCTTAGCATGTCCAATCACATTTTCCATATACATCTGTTCCCCTTATGAAATATCCATTTCGTGCAAGTCACATACAAGGTTGCAGAAAGCGGTAGTCGGTACTCGGTCGGCGGGGTCGCTGACTAAGGATTAATCAGCAGTCGAGAGACTAATCGGATTTAGTCGGTCATTAGTCGGTTTTGAATTTTTTTATTATTTTAAATATATAAATCATTTTATACATAGATTTGTACATTTTCTATACTTTCGTGATGAAATAAAAGAAGTAATTGACTTTAAATATAATATTATTGCATATTAGAATAAGTTTGCTCATGTATTAACATAGATTTGTATATTTTCTATACTTACATAATGAAACAAAAGAAGTAATTGTCTTTAAATATAACATTAAGCATATTAGAATAAGTTTGCTTAAAAAACAAAAAAAAATATAAGCTTGATGTAAAAGTCGGCCGATTAGTCGGCCGACTAGTCGGGCTAACCGACTAATGGTCGACTAGGCCTAGTCGAGTCGGCTATCCCCCCCCCCCCGATTCGACTAGTCGGACTGACTAGTCGGTCGATTTTTACAAGCTTGGTCAAATAGATAACAAGATAGTCATTAGCCACAATTTGGTCGGAGAACTACCACATCCAATATCGCCAAGGGACCCCAGAGAACATTCCACCCCCCACCCCCATGTTGATATCATTTCCACCATAATTGTATCTCACACAACCTTAGCAACTGAGCATCCCAAGAATAGATGCGCGGCAATTTCTTCTTCTGTCGAACATCGCTCACAAGTGACATCACATCTAGGAAAGAACCGAGCTCGTCTATAACTAGTCATAAGACGATCCCTCTTCAACAACAAAACAAATATCTTGGTGCATAACGACACCTTTCAAATTCACAAATCGCTACACTAATCTGATACCAATGTTTAATCCCAAACCTCCAACCGTTGAAAGTCATAAACCTTCCACACAGTGCAACACCCATCCGACCATAACCAATGGTACATAGCACCCATCCTCACATCAACTAGTAATTCCTCCAGCAACAACACTAGGTACTCAAATCGTTGATCTGACAACTACGTACGAAAAGGAGGCATCCATCTACCACCAACCCAACAAGCTTTAATAAATACCTATGTATTAGCTGCCGGTACATAGAGGTGAGAAAAACGAATCCGCAAAGGTCCTAGTCCAATCCAATCATCTTTCCAAAATCTGAAGCTACGTCCATCCCCTAAGATAGGTTCCATAAGTGACACCATATGCAGAAGCACAGAGCAAATACCCTTCCCGAAATTGGAAGGTGAAGGTTCACCATCAGCATGCACCGAAGGATCAAGAGATATGCCATAGATTGAGCACAAACTCTTGCAGAGCAGATCGAACCCTCATCTTGAAATCCGCTCACCCACTTTGCTAGAAGAGCATGATTCATCTCCTCTAGGTTGTGTATCCCCAGCTCATCATCCTCATTTGCCAGCATCAAAGTTTTCCACCCACCAAAACATGTCTCTCCCAAAAAGACACCTAGAATAACCACCTCATAATCACCTCCAACCTCCCTCTCACCCCAATAGGCAGTAGGCAAGTAGAGAGGAGGAAAACACAAATTGCCCACATAACCGTCAAGGTGTCCACCTCTCGATAGTCAAACAGCATGCCAACTCATCAACTTCTTCTCCAGCTTCCCAATAAGAGACGTCCAATCTGACGGTTGCAACCTACCACCCACTAGAAGAAACCCAAGATAAGTGTAGGGAGAGCACCCGTTACATGTGCAAAGTATTCTCACACGATACCACCTCCTCCTCACCCATGCCAAAAGGCAGAAAACAGACATTGCATGATTAATTTTTAGACATGATATCAATCCAAAAAGCTCCAACACGGTCACCATCGCATCCCCCCCCAAAGAAAATAGTATTGTCAGCGTATTGAAAATTGGTAATTGAAATCACCCCTATGCAGAAAAACCTGCATGAAAGCCATCCTCATTGACCTTCACCATCATCATGGCCAACGCATCTGCTACCATCACAAAAAGTGAAGGCGCCAAAGGACGCCCCCGCCTAACTTCAAGGAAATATATTTCATGGCATTCAATGTGTGCTTCTGCAATAGGAATGTGGGAAAAGGTGAACATCTGCCAACTTCTCTAACATGAAGAACAAGGGGGATAGAAAGGAGAATGCCAAACTATGAAGTTGTTATTTCAGACGGAAGTGCTGATTACTGCTAATGTGGCACCCCTCTTCATATTACCTATTTATAGCATTTTCTCTAAGATGTGCTTCATATTCAATACTTGCTGACATGAAACTATGGTCATAAATATTAATCTCTATCATCATAAAGAGTAATGTAATTGCAAACAATCATTATATTGTAATAATAAGCATACCGCGGAGGCATAGACGTCACCAGGATTTGCATTATGATTTATCCACCGATGTTTCCCAGTCAGGGCTGCACAACCAACCAACCTATCATCCATGAAAAGCATAATGAGTTTCATATAAAATTCTGTATAAAAATCTGTGCACCAAAGTGGATTAATAACATCAATAATGAACTGAAATGGCCAGACGCGTAGTGAAAGGAAATACCATTGCTACATACCCATATCCTACAACATGAACCTCCGACTTCATCTTCTCAACAAATGCACCCACCACATCATCTCTATTGAATTCAAGGTCACCAATCTGATGAGCATGGGAAAGGGATGAAGCACTGGAGGCTTCACAGTGCCCTTCTTCCCATACCAAATGCCTGTAAAATATAGCAGAGTATGCTCAGCTTTCCAATATATCTAGATGGCATCTTTGACCAAACCACATAAAACATAACTTTGGCCACAAATTCCCTTCGGGTTTTCGGAAATCAAATATTTATGGCATAAATTGTCCTTGAAGTTGGTTACCATCCAACAGGAGAGGTACAGTAACTTGCAAATAACCTTGGACAGTAAAATCAAAGACGATATTTTGATATGGATGTGTGAAATTGCCTCTTGATTCCCAAATTTTAGAAAGAAAACAAAATCCATTGGATTCCTATCTAAATTCAGTCGACAGATCTTGAAAGATCCTCTTAAAACGAAGTAATCGGCTAAAAATAACCCAAATAAACGTATTTTCTTCACCTCCAGAGGCCATAACAGTCAAAGCTCCCAACTTTCCAATTTCTCCGCCAGAAGATATCCCGTTCTTATTTTTCCACCATGACAGTAATAAAACAACCAACAAAGATACGAAATCAACAAAAGATGACCCCAACAGATTGCTTCATTTTCGAGTATCCAAAGTGTCGAAGTCGGCAACTTTACCTCATCTTTATACAACCAGGTATATAAAAAAATACACCAACAAAGAGACAACAAAAGTAGCAACTTAGAATCTTCCTCTTCTACCACGAGAATAATTTAAACAACCAACCAAAACAACATTTAAAAAAAGCCCGGTGGGTGCATTACCATCTCCGCCGATTTCCGCCACAGTAACGACAGCAGTTCGAAAAAAAATAGCACAACAATAAGAACAAACGGGAAAAATATGGGGAAACACAGGAAAAACAATAAATGTTGGGTTTTTTAGCATTTAAACCCCGGTCGAATGCGGACAAAAGAAACACACCAATCTCGCAAGTCGCAACACAAATGCAGCAAACACCAGCAGACTCCGTCCTTCCGAGTTGAAATGAGCACATAAACCGAAACCCTTCCAAAAGACCAACACATTAACCCCCAAGAAGAGCACACCTCACGCCGCCGCCCTCCACCGCGCGCCACAGGACGGCATACGACCACCCGCCATCGGCGCAGATTCTCCGAAGGCGCTCCCTCGCCTCCGCCCCCATCTCCTCCTACGGTTCCGTCCGGAATGGGTGTGATGTGTGCGAGCTTGCGGTCCTTCGCGGCAACCTCACCGGCGGGGCGACTCTCACTAGCTTCCGCGGCAGGAGCCCCGGCCAGCCTGGAGGGTGCGGACACCGCCGCCCCTGTTCCGCGCGGTGCTCCGGCGAGCCATGGGTGGTAGTGAGGAGAAAGAGAGGAGAAGGGGGAGGTGGTGGTGGTGAGGTTAATAATTAAAGGTGGGAGGGAGGAGGGGCACTTCGAGGTGTCAGACGAGGGGGCAAATAAGAGTCTGGTTGTCGTAGACCCGTCATCATTCCGCGGCAGTAGAGGGGCACTCCCGGGATTTCCCGGGGGTTCGGTTGCTCATCTCTTTTTTTGATGGTGGTCCGCTGGAGTAGTACGGAAAAGCAAAACCTTGGTACATGTGTGAATTATGTGGAGAGAATGATGGACCCTCCTGGTGATGTTTTGGGGGGTTAAAAAGCTTTGGTGAAGGCCGATGTGAGGAGGGGGTAAAAGAGTAAAAGACTGCCACATGCATGTGAATTTGTTTAGGTGCAGTCAATTTGTATGTCGGGTGCATGGGAATTGGAAAGAATATAGAAGATTATATATTATAGGTCTAATAGGGACAAGTTCTGGTAAGTGGACTATCAGCTTCCCTTTGTTATTTAGGGGTTTATCTTCGTTAAGATGCTCTTGGATGTTCTTGAACCTTTAGCACTCCTAAATTTGATCTAACTTTTCTTATTTGATACCAAAGAAATCACTCATCAAAAGTGAACAACGAATATAACCAGAAAAAAGAAGTAGAAAGGCATCATGTGTTTTTACAAGGTGCATGTCTCTCAAATGCACTATCAAGTGTAGTAAGATGAACTTAGGACATTTTCACACTATCATTGACGAAGGTAATCAAGCTTAGGGGGTGTTCGGGTGCGTGATTGCATCTTTATCCCGCATTTCTTTAGTCCCGAAATGAAATGTGCGAACCATTGTGCAAGGCATGTTCATGGGATACCGTCATCTATCTTTGACATGTGTAGAGTCGAAGCAGATCTTATTGGAGGAGAGGTGCAGAGGTGATCGAGCTCAGAGGAGGGGCAGGTCAGTCGATATCGGAGGGAGGAATAGAAGTAGTGACAGAGAGAGGGGGGTAGGTGGGGGCTTGCTCCCCCCACCGTCCTCAGTGGCTTGACCGGCGGGGTCAGCAGCTCCTCACCGCGGCGCGACGGTGACGACCTCGCTGCCAAGGGTGTCCTGAGCTCCAACACGTCGACCTCCCAGAAGACGGACTCCTGGGTGAGGGTCTGCTTGGGGTCGTCATGGGTCACGGAGCCTCTGTAGGGCCTTATGAGGAGACGGACTCCTCGTTGGCGCGAAGCTAAGTGCCGGCTTGGGATTAGAGCTTGACGCGCAGGCCATCGAGGAGAGGCTGCCACTGGAGGGAGGGGATGTTGTCGATCGAGGAGGAGAGGATTACGAGGAGGAGGACCTTGCGACCGATGCCCGGCAGCGAGGACCTACGGTCGGAGGTGGAGAGGTAGCGGTCGTGGGAGGAGAGCAGGCGGATGGAACCCGGGGAGTTGGGGACGAGCTCGACGGTCCAGCGAGAGGAGCGGGCGGCGCCGTTACGTCCCTAGCGGGCGGAGTCCTCGTCGTCGTCGTCCGTGGAGAGGAACGCCCGGTGGTGGCTGCTGAGGCAGACAGTGAGGGCGCGAAGTGCTCCATCGAATGGAAATGGAGGATGAGAACTGAGAAGGGATCGTGGATGTGAAGGAGGAGGAGATTGGATTTTGATTGATGAGGAGAGCAGAGGGTTGACTTCGATATTTCCCTTTTGTTTTTTTGGTTGTTTTGTTAGTTTCAACCTCGTAGGAGATCGTCAGAAAATATAAAAAAACTACAATGTGCTTTTTTTGAACGTATTTGTATAATTATTATGTTATAAATATATTTAGAATATTTATATTATGTGTAATTTGTCCAATACATGTATGTTTAAGATAATCTATAGATTATTTCTGATATGACCCATATGCGATTAGATATTTAATCAACTCTTAATATCAACTTCAGTAAGCTTTACAGAGATGTTTATTATTTGTAGGATAGCCAATATTTGTTTGTTAAATATTTGTAGCCTAATTATAATTATCTATACCCATAGTTAAAAATGTAATTTGAGATTTTTAATCGCAATATATTTATTTCTATATTCAAATTTAAAAACAAATAAGGATACCATATCCCTATATGTATACGTTAATTTGCATCCTTGTATATGGACTGTTGCTATTGATATAGCGATGGATCTGACGTTCGTCGCTAATTTCTGATATATAAAATCATTTCACAAATAATATTCATCATTATATATTTAACAACGAATAATATGGTAACATACTGTTAAATAGCATCACTATAGACTCATATTATTATAGCAAGGAGTGTATTTTCTCTAAAAAGATGGATTTTAGGGATGATTTTGTTGATACAACTTTTGTGGGGATACCTATGCAAAATTATAAACTTACTAGGGTGTTTTCTAAAAATCATTGCAAATACAGTGCCAGATATTGTATAAACATTTTCTTAAATTTTGCTACCAATGAAGTTCAATAAAGATTGAAAACTAAAATGACAAATAATGGTAAAATAAAGTAGATAAATAATCACTTAGTAGCTTGCCCCTCCCCAAGTGAAAATTCCTGGCTTCGTCCCTCAATAGAAGTAATAAGCTTAGAAGGGGGGCAGTTGCAATGGCAGTCAACTTGAACAGATGATTAGAGGCTATCGAGCATCGGAAAAGGGGGGATGAAATGTTGATCAAGCTTGGAAGAGGGGTGGTGGTGCTGGTGGAGAGGAGGGGGAGCAAAGTCATAGCGGATGGTATGGTATCTTGGGAGGGTGGGAGGGGAGTAGGGATGCAAACGGACGGATACGGATACAGATATAGGTACTACCGTATCCTTATCTGTTTTTGAATACGAATACGGATGTGGATACGGATATTGACGGATATTAAAACTATCTTACCATATTCTTAAAAAATGGATACGGATCGCATACGAGTAATGTTAGAAATGCTCTATAAAATCGACTTAAATATATACGAATTGGATCGAAAACACATGTTATAATTTATTAAATGTATTATATCATAAGAATTATACAAATATAGTAAAAGAAGGTATAGAATTATGTTATATAGGGTTAAAAATAAATCCATGACTGTATTTATATATGAAAACGGATATACGGATACGGATATAGATGTTTGCGGATATCAAAATGATATCCATATCCGTATAATGGATACGGATACGGATGCCAATATCTATATGAAACGGATATGGTGACGGATCGGATATGGATATATCCGTAACCGTTTGCATCCCTAGAAGGGAGGGGAGGGAAGGGAAGGAGAATGTGTGATACAAATTTAGGGTTGAAATAAATATAACAAATGCATAAAATTAAAAGAATCATATTATATTGTTTTTGTAAGAATTTAATGGAAAATCAAAAATTTTTTAATCAATAAATACATCACGACTACCACTTATCCTATATTTTACAATGGCATGGAGAATAATTAATAGGATTTTTATTACGTGTACCCCTCTTAACTTCTGTTATATCAGTTTTGTCCATTCCTTTTTTGAGTATCTGTTGTGCCCCTGAATTCTTGTGATTTTAGCACTTGTGCCCATCAGGTTTATCATCCATCCACATCCCAAACGAAAGTTAACTTGTGGGACACAAAGATAACTAGATTAAATAGATAGGGTAGATATGCATCTTTTCTAAAAATGGTCTTCTTTCCCTTCCTCCTCTTCCTCCTTCGTAGCTTTCTCTTTTCTCCTCTAGTCCCCTCGTTCCCACCCCCACCTCCTTCAGCACCTCCTCCGGACCCTCCTTCACCCCTTTGCATCCACCCCGTCCTCCACTGCCCCTCACCTCCTTTGCCTCCCTCCTCTGTCGCCGCCCACATCGTTCATACTGATCTTGCTGGAGATGAAGCGGTATAAGGTGTATGGTGCTTCTTTTCAAGCAACTAGTAAAGGAAAATGATGTCTCAAGCTCGGGGCTCGGATAAGGGTGATTCAACAAGACATAGATGCGAGTGGATTCCACTCGGGGCTCGGATAAGGGTGATTCAACAAGACATAGACGCAAGTGGATTCCTCTAGCATTCGCATAGGAAAGATGCACAACCTCCATCGATATGGGTTTCAGGTTCTCGTGTACAACATGTATGGCTAGTATTACCATATATATTATTTTGTTGAGACAAAAAATAAAGTTTACTGGTCTTTTTTATGAAGATGGCCAAGAATAGATTGATTCTAAAAAATATTGTCAACTAATGATTTGTCTAGTATCTATAATATATAATTCATTTAGCGATGATTTTTATACAAGATCAAAATATTTTATTTTCAAAACTTAAATTTATAGAATCAATGTCGCATTCAGTAAAAAAATTATGACACATGTATAGAATGTACTCAATGCGTAGGAGCTTGCCCTATGGATGTGTTAGAAACGATAACTTGGAGGATGTAAAGGTAAGAAAATTGCTTCCGCACCAAGAACTGGGGGCTGTGTAGTTTGTAAGAGACATGAATCCGCTTGTCCAACAGATTTTTTGAGCGCATAAGAAGGAGGCATGACCTCCATCGTGTAGGAAATCGAGTGGGTCCTTCCCCACTGGGTTGGGTGAATATGTGGTCGAGAAACCCACTCCCCCAATCGGGTTGGGCTTTAGGCTTACAATAGAACAAGTAGGGATATGAACATGAAGAAGAGGATGAAAGGTGCTTTGCATACAATCCCCCCACCCCACACACACTACATTACCCACGATCCCACTACCAGCCCTCTTACACTCGTTGATCGCACTTCTCGTAGGAACCTTTGCTTGCTTCAGGACTATAGCCATCTCCTAAATCTGCTCCATGAAGAATCAACCCACGCTACCGAAGCATCCGCGGCTCGAGCCACTCATAGCAAAGAGTTTCTCCTACTCTTGAAGAGAAGGTATTGGAGTTCACGCTCTAGGCATTCTTCTTGAAACCGCAAGGTAGAAGGTGATCAAGAAGATGTCGATGATCCTGGTGTATGTATGGTTGAGTCAGATGATGTATGTTGTTCTTATGAACGGCTTCAAGTGTACACGATGCTAAAGACCTGGTCCGACTTTTGAAGGTGTTCTTCATTGAATGAGATAGTGATCTTCCAATCAATTCCGAGTGCAAACGGGGTCTTCGTTTATCGCATTCTTGCACAATTGTGCTTGATCAAAAGGGAGGTCGCATGCTGGAGCTATGATGGAAATTGGTTGATGACAAGTCTACAACTCTGAGTGTTTTGGGTGTGATCTGCAGGTCCTTGCATTAAATTTGGGATGGGCAGAGGAAGAAGTCAAGTGGAGGGGCTGGAGTAGGAGGAGGAAGGGGCGAGGGGATTGGATAGTTATACTCTTCTTAACAATATTTGGTTGAAACGACAACAGTTTAGTTCAACTCATTGACAATCAAACTAACGAAGGGCATAAGTTATAATTATGGAAAAAGATAATGGCACAACTGATATTCCAAAAAAAGAAAAGGCATAACTGATACTGCAGAAGTTAAGAAAGGAAGAAATGATAAAAACCTTAACTAATAATGACAACTTGTCCCATCTTACAATTAAAATCTTTCAAATCGAACATAAATAGGGATAAACACCCCTTATCTGTCCCTACCCATTATCTGTCATTGAACGCATCTAAGAGAGGCCTCATAGTTGCTTCATAATCATACATCCTTCTTTGTGTAATGTACAAGTATTGAATGTATCCTACCGTTTGTCGTGGCAACCCCTCGCCCCTTAGGCATTTATGTCTACCTTTTTTTTAGATACAAGGTTAGTCCCCTACTTCCCATACAATACCTTTTTTTCTGATATAATGGAGCATTTGAGGGATTCGAACCTTGATCTGTAATTTAGGGGAGCCACTGCTCAACCACAAGACCAATTGGTTGGTTCTCATTTATGTCTACATCCATCGTGTTCATCATCATCTTTTAGTAATTGAAATGTAACAAGACAACGGAGGTTGCCATCACCGAGGATAAAGACCCGCCATTTATGGGACATCGGAAATGTGTTGGATGATAAGAAGGATTATCGGAAGAGTGAATAAAAGGTAACATGCATGAAAGAAGTGAAACTTGTAAACTTCTTATCAATTTGAAATTTTCATAAAAAGTTCTAACTTATACAAAACAATTCTTACAAGAAGAGAGAAAGGTGTACAACACCTGAGAATGAGAACTTCAACTTGAAACTTTACTAAAAGTTTTGACTTACAAAGCAATTCTTATAACAAGATAGAGAAGATGTACAACACCCGAGAATGAGACTTGGTGGACTCTTAAATTTGTTGGGTTTGTGTTGTGTTAAAAATAGGGATATTTACATCCATAACTTTGAGTAATTTCGTAATTATCCCATGAACCCTCAATAATGCATAATTACACCCAGGACTATGAATAGTCCTTAACTCTTACATAGCATAACCCAGAGTAGCTTCATAATTATGTACGTAACCTTGAGGAGTAACCTCCGTCCATTTCTCTTAACTATGATGAAATCCGTTATATAATCCACCTTTGAGTTCAACGTATTTACAATAGATACCACTCCTTCCCTTCCATCTTCCTTGGACCTCCCACCCCTACCGTGTCTCGGATATCCTCGACTCCTCCCTTCTCCCCACCACTGCCGACGGCATTGATAAAGCCATACCTCCATTGACAATGTTGATGATGTTGATCGCACGGGGGAGGCGGAGGAAGGGGAAGGGGAGGAGGAGCAGCAACTGCTGCTACTGTTGCTATTGTTGCACACACGAGAGGAGGGAAAGGTGGAGGAGGGGAAGGGGAGTTGTTGTTGCTCGCGAGGGTAGGGGAAGGCGGGGGGAGGGGAAGGAGAGTTGTTGCTGCTCACGCGATGGGAGGGGAAGGAGAGATTGTTGGAGGGGGGCGGGGGGCGTCGGCGGAGGAAGGGGAGGTGGTCGGCGGATGTGGGGGGGGGGTGCTGGAGGAGGAAGAGGAGGAGGTGGTCGATAGACGGAGGGTGCTGGAGGAGGGAAGGGAAGGAGAAAGTGGTCAGGGGGCGTTGCTGGAGGAAGAAGGGGGTATATTTTTCTTTTTCTTTTACTTTTGGTTAGCTTCGACCGTTAAATCGTGGATTGGTTAGATTAACTCAGTCGTCTGATTGAGTTAATGAACTGAATTAACAGAAGGTCATGTGTGTAAAATGATGCACTTGTTCATGATCCTGAATGTAATTATATATTATCGAGAGTTCTTGGGATAATTACGAAACTACTTAAGGCTATGGGTGTAAATATCCTTTACAAATAAGACCCTTTTGGAAAAATTACAGGCATCTGGAAATATTTTGAATGAAAATTCTAGAAATCATTCTACTGTTTTCCTTGTTTAGATATTTTTGGTGGATATGATAAATATCTAGTTAATTTTTACATGTCTCCGCATTTTTTATCATTCTGACCATATTGTTATCTTAATGTTTATTTACACATCGGTAGAAGATTCTAGATCGCACATAGACCAACTTGTAAATAGAATTTTATGGGAGGGAATCACAAATTATCTAGATTCTGAGCACTTCCTTTTAAACAAATATATCAACACATGTATGGATATTTGCAGATATCAAACATGTATCCATATACATTTTTTGAAAAAAACATAACTGCCAAAACGGACATAGACGGGTGCGTAAGATATTGATTATATGCCGATAAATTACATCCCTATTCCTCGTATACAAGTTTAACGAATACTACCTTTCAAAAAAAAGTTTAACGAATACAATGCCCTTACAACAGTTTCATGTGTGGATTTTTCTGAAAAAAAACTTGACTTCTGGGAAACCTTTATTCATACACCCCCTCCCCGATAATAAAGACTTTTATATATTTTTTAAGATTCTTATATGGAGTATTTTGTTGATTGTTCTTGTTATTTAGAGCAATTACTTTTGACTTTTGAATATTTTTCTTACCAAAATGCCCCGACAAAATTTCAGTATTACTGCATTACATGGATATCCTTGTATACCACGTAATCACGCCTACAATCCCCCTAAATAATTATTTTTTCTTTAAGTTGGTAAATCTTATTTTATGAAATGCACCTTACCTAAGTGGTGTTACTTTAATTATCATTTCTTAAGAAATGAAAATAATTTATTGCTAAGATAATTATGGGCCTCCAATAGAACTATAAAGATTTTAGCTGAAGAGAACTAAGCTATGCATGATAATTTTATTTTTTGGATGTGTTAGAGGGAAACATGATTATGTAGATTTGACAGGAGTTTCTTTATTGGTGGGGTTGAAGAGCGAGACCTTCACAGTGGGGCATGCTGCTCTTAAAGCTGTCTCAGCAAAAGTGGTGAAGTATGAAAAAGCGTCCATTGGGAATCAAAATACATTCATACCTTTTAGGTTTGATACTTTTGAATTCTTAGCACCAGAAGATGTTGAGCCTTTGAAGAGGGTCCAAAAAGTAATGAACTGTAATGTTATGGCTTCTAGGTTTATGGATATAGTGTTTAGAATGATTGATTTTGCAATTCAAAAAGGACTAGTGGCGCAATCTGTTACCCGCTTGTAACCTATTTCATTTTTTTAAATGCGTAGATTTCATGTCATGGATATATATATATATAGGGCTATCCAATGAGCCTCTTGTCTATTTAAGTTTTGGTGAGCACCAAATGTAGGCTCTCCACGTGTATTTCTATTTGAAAGATTGCCTATTTCGAAGGAGCATGGTTTTGAAAGGATATTAGTATGTCTAAGGCTTTTATATTTTCAATTATATCGAGTCCTTAAAAAAGGAAGACAATTTTGGAAAAATAAATTCAAATCATTAATTTCGTGTCGAAGAAATAATCATTGTACATTTGATCAGTAAGTAATTATGTGTTGCGAGATTAATAATACTGAAAAAGTTGTCAGTAATTTACATATGTAATATTACATTGTACAGAATTCATTCATGTTACTCAAGTAATACATATTCACTTCTCAATTAACTATTGTTATGAGATCAGTAATTAAGTATGTAAATTACTAATGTCCATACAATAAGTACTGATTACAAATGTTCATTTTTCTAAACTCATTTTAATTGTTACTAATGTTATAGTTACTTAATACTTTGAGTGTTACTGACGCACCTCTTATACTTATATAACCTTTTTAGTTAATTATAATGTATCGACTGTTACTGATAGCAATACATAAGTTACTGGTCACACAATTTTTTTATAATCGTTCCATATTACTGATGTTATACGAAGAATTACTGAATATTCATATCCATATTACTAAGTCATTGTGATTAGTTACTGAAATTATGGTTACAGATCAATGTATTCATTTGATAATTGTATTTGTTATTACCTCTTGTATTAGTTACAAAATGATTGGTTCTTAATAATATTGCCAAAAATGTTCTTCTCGCCTCTTTAATCGGGAAGTATACAACAATCATCAATGATTCATTTTTTAATTTTTTTTCATCCACGAATGATGTTGTGAGTTGTAACACATCAGAAGTGTTCAGGCGTCTGGCATACCTGAAATAAAAATGAATTAGTAAACCAGTAGTTGCGAGTTGTAAGAACTAAAGAAGAAGTAGTAAAAAATATGTAGGCAATAGTAAAATATAAATTTCATCTCAATAAACAATGTAAATACATTAGTATCTTAGTATATTTCCAAAGTAATGAATGAAAAGTAACAATTGCGTTAGCGATAATAACATAAAATATCTTATAAGTAAATTAAGTAAATATATTAGTAATTCAGTATATTTGTAAAGTAACGCATAAAAAGTAACAATTGTGTTAACAATACTAATATAAAATATCTTATAAGTAAAATAAGTAAATACATTAGTAACTCGGTATATTTTCAAAGTAATGCATTGAAAAGTAACAACTATGTTTATTGTAAATTTCTATTATACGAAATCAAAATGCATTTGATAAACAATCAATTAGATATAGAGATCGTGGATCAAAATAAATAAAAATTGATATTATGAACACAACTTTATCATATTCTATAAAATTCCTTGAATAAAAACTGCTTATGATCGAAATATGCAACATTCATTAAATAAATAGTACTAAATTCATCATCTCAATCTTTTTATCCCTAAATGCTGTTAATAGACATGAAAAAATCATTAAAAAATAAAATTATGATAGAAATAAACGGGTAAATCAAGAAAACAAATAGCATACCTCCACCTTGTGTTGGAAAGAAAGAATCATCTTGCGTTGGAATGAAACAGTAGGGTTTGCCAATTGAATACATCCTTCACTTCAAGAAACACACACACATATATATATATATATATTTCGAAATATTTTAAATTCCGAATTTATTTTATTTTCAATACAATCAGTTCTTATTTTTTTGGGATTGAATCTTCTGGATGGACGGCTGCGATTGGGAGCTCACCATGACTCAAATGGGTATAGAGCTCATTGGATAAATTTCCTATATATATAGGGTGCAATGGGGTTGCCTCCATAGGGCAGCCAACATGGCTCCCCCCCCCCCATTTTCATGCAATTTTTTTTATTTGCAAAATATCACCATTATATTTATCTATATATCTTTCCAATATGTCATTCGAATTTCGTCAAAAATAGAGACTAATATTCCATCCATCTAGAATAGGTTGATTACAACAATGTTTAGACCGTTAAAATTACTTATTTTAGGTGGAGGGCATATGAGTCTCCATTTCTGATGAATTCGAACGACATATTAGAGGGATATATAGATGAATATACACGGTAATATTTAAAAAAATAAAAAAATTATGGGAAAATGGGGGCGGGGGAAGCCCCATTTTTTCATATATATATATATATGCATGTATGTATATATGGGTAAAATGGGGCTGCCCCCAGGGAGTAGCCAACTTGGCTACTCCCACCCCTATTTTTCCCTCGTTTTTTAATTTTTTTGGAAAATAAAAATTTGTATATTCATCACTATATCCCTCTCACATTCTATTAAAATTTCGTCAAAAACTGAGACTCCTAAGCCCTCCATCCAGATGTCATTTTTTTAACGGTCGCAGGATTTTTTAAATCGACCATGTTTGGATGGAGGCCGTAGGAGTCTCTGTTTCTGACGAAATTTTAATAGAATGTGAGAGGGATATAATGATGAATATACAAATTTTTATTTTCCAAAAAAATATAAAAATGAGGTAAAAATAGAGGTGGGAGTAGCCAAGTTGGCTACTCCCTGGGGGCAGCCCCATTTACCTCATGTATATATATATATATAGGGGGCAGGGAGCCTGCACCCGGTGGTGTAGGAAACTCCCTGCACCCACCCCATTTTTTGATTATTTTGTTGTTTTTTTGAATTGAAAGATGGGGGGATTTACTTGCTATGTTGAGGGGAATATGTGTTTCAAATTTCATGCAAAACAAATATTCCTAACACATTCATCTATACATGGTCGATTTCAGCAATTCTGAGACCGTTAAAAATTGATAGTCTTGATGGAGATGATAGAAGTCTCGAATTAAGTTGAATTTAGAGTGACAACAAGGTGATACATGGTGATCTAAGTCCCCCAAGGTATCATTTCAAAAAAATCAAAAAATAATGAAAATTTAGGCCGGGTGTAGGTAGTTACCTGCACCCGCCGGTGTAGGCTCCTTTTTCCCATATATATATGTGTGTGTGTGTGTGTGTGTGTGTGTGTGTGTGTGTGTGTGTGTGTGTGTGTGTGTGTGTGTGTGTGTGTGTGTGTGTGTGTGTGTGTGTGTGTGTGTGTTATATATATGAGGTCGGGGAGGCTGTTTTGAGTAACAGCCAAGTTGGTTATTAGACAAGACAGTTCCCCCCTCCCCCCACCTTTATTTTTTTGAAAGTAAAACCATATATATCCATATATATATATATAGGAGAAACTTCAAATGAGGCGGGGTCTCACCATATATATGGTAAGCCACCCTTAATTTAGACATCTTTCCAATATATTTTACAATTCCTTGTTTCATATATATAACAATAAATATTAACACAACATGTATAGTGGAAAAAATTATGAAAATATTATTATAGTGGATGGAAATATTAATTTAAATTTAGATGCTATATTCTACAAAATTCATTTTTTTACAATGTGCAGTTTATACTTTTACAAAACGGTTACAGAGTTTTTACTAAATTCACAGTGGTCTTTACAATTTCAAAAAAGCCCCCAACTCATTTGAAAGGTCCCCTATATATATCATTCAAATTTCGTCAGAAACAGAGACTCCTATGCCCTCCATTTTATACATGTGTTTTAGATGGAGGGCATAGGAGTGTCTGTTTCTCACGAAATTCGAATGACATATAGGAGGAATATATAGATTAATATACATGGTGGAATTTTTGAAAAAAAAAATAAAAAATAGGGGAAATTACCCTGTGTAATAGCCAACTTGGCTATTACACAGAACAACTTCCCTTTACTATATATACATATATATGGGTTAAATGAGTATGCTCCCTGGGAGCATATGAGAGTATGCCCCCACCTTTTTTTTTCCATTTTTTGAAATTAAATTTGACGAAATTTACTTAGAATAATAAGTGGAATATGTGTTTCAAATTTCGTGTAAAATAGACGTTCTAACACTTCCATCTAGAGGGGATCAATTTCAGCAATTCTGAGACCGTTAAAATTTAACAGTCTTGATGGAGGGAATAGAAGTCTCGGATTAAGTCAAATTTTAAATGACATCGTGGTAATATATTGTGATCTAAATTCCAGTAGGTTTTATTTCAGAAAAAAATACAAAGAAAAAGAGGTGGGAACATGTAAGTCACATGCTTCAAAGGAGCATACTCCTTTTTCCATATATATATATATATATATATATATATATATATATATGAGGAAGGGGATCCTACTCCATGGAGTAGGTAACTTAACAACTCCACTTTCTTTTTTTCAGAGTTTTTTTTATTTTTTTTGAAAAATACTTCCATGGATTTTCATAATTATATCTCTCTAATATGTCATTCAAGTTTCATCAGAAATAGAGACTCCTACGGCCTCCATCCAGAACATGAAAAATACATCAAATCTGTGACTGTTAAAAAATGACTGTCTGGATGAATGCCGTAGGAGTCTCTGTTTCTGACGAAATTTGAATGACATATTAGAGGGATATAGTTATGAAAATCCATAGAAGCATTTTCAAAAAAAAAATAAAAAATTGAAAAAGAAGAAAATGGAGTAGGTAAGTTACCTACTCCATGGAGTAGGATCCCTTCTCTCTCTCTCTCTATATATATATATATACATATGTATGTATATGTGTATATATATATAGGGAAAAAGGACTCTACACCGGCAGGTGTAGGAAACTCCCTACACCCGGCCTAATTTTTCATTATTTTTTGATTTTTTTATATGAAACCTTGGGGGATTTAGATCACCATGTATCACTGGTAGGTGCGCTGCTGCGGCTGGTACCCCTGTTCTGGCCTGGACTGGTATCGCGGGACTGTGACGGGCCTGGTCTCTTGGTAGACTGGGGTTGGGCGGTGTGCCTGATCCTTCCCCATCTCGATTTGCCGGACTAGCGGGTCACGGCTATACCAAAGCCCGTTGATCTCGTATACAGGCGGAGGCTCCTCGTATTCCGTTTCCACTGGTGGGGGTGCATGATGGTTCGGCTGGGTATAAGTCTGATCCCAGCTGCTCTGAGACCCTGGTGCCTGTTCCTGTACAAGATGGACTCGGTGTACAGGTACAGGTGGTGCAGAAGGGGTGGGTAGCTTGATCTTAGCTACCTTTTCAGAGAGTTCCTCCACTTTCCTGGGAAGGCTCGAAAGAGACTCCATCTCCGCGACTCTCTTGTGGATCTGCTCGACCATGGTAAGCTTGTCGGCTATCATCCCCATGCTGGGGATGAGGTCCTCAGTCAGATCTGCAACAGTCCTTCTAGTTGTCTCATTGGATAAGATTGAGGGAGACAACTGATAGGCCCTTGTGGCCTGTGACCTGCCGGTTTCTGCCATCTGTTCTAGGATCTTCCATACGGCGTGCTCGTTCTTGTTCAGATAGCTTCCTCCACAGGCGGCGCTGACTAACCCCTGCATCTCTGGGGTTAGACCGCAGAACAAGGTCTGGACCAAGATCGCCTTCGAAATGCCGTGGCATGGGCATTTCTGTACTAAGTCATTGAACCTGTCCCAAGCCTCATGGAACGGTTCGCTGGGTCCCTGAGCGAAGCTGGCGATCTTTGTTCTCATCTGATTAGTTCTACTGAGAGGGTAGAACTTCTTCAAGAAAAGGTCCTTGAACTGCATCCAGGTAGTACATACCACCCCTAAGTTTTTCAACCAATGAGCAGCCTTATCTCCTAAGGCAAACGGGGTGGCCTTCAGCCGGATATAATCTTGGCCAACATTGGGATGGCTAAGATTGTTGCACACTAATTCGAAGTCACGGAGGAAGGTGTATGGTTCTTTACTGAGGTTTCTGTTGAACTTCGGGAGCAGACTGAGGAAGTGGGGCTTCAGCTCGAATGCCTGGTCGGGAACTGCATGTGCTAGCCAATTTTGGATCTCGTTCTCCGTCGGGTTGTAGGTATCGACCATTGGTCGGTCGATCCCTTCAGCTACTATGATCTGTCCCATCCGTGCCGTAAGATCTGCATTTTTCTGTTCGGCTTCGGCGAGGCATCTAAGAATTTGTCGCATCTGGTCCTCATCTGGCGGCATCCTTGGCGGCATTTCGCCCTCTAGTTCTGGGGATTGGAAAATAAGATCGGTGTTAGAGGGCGAATCAAGGAAGGGATTACCGAGGCGATGGTCTTCCTCGGTAATCTCGGAGGAGATAAAAGGGTTGGTTTGAGAGTAACCACCCTGAGCATGAGGGAACCGGGACTCAAGAGGGTCATGAGTCCTGGGTGGTCCAAGGTGCGCTCGGACCGAGAAAGACGAGTTACTTGGGGGACTCATAGAGAGATCAGTGAATAGCGCGTTGAGATCTCCCCAATCACTCATCTTGATGAAGCGAGAAGAAGATAGGATTTTACTCCTACCTGAAGCAAGCAACAAGAACAATCCAAGACCCTGGGTTCACACTCAACACAGTGAAGGACTCAAAGTTGAGTCCAATTTATCTTGTAGTTTTTAAGTGTGATATTCAAGCAAAATAGCAAGGATTACGCGGCCTAGAGGGAAGTCGGCTCACAGCCGGATGCGTCTTCCCTGTTTATCTTGTCGTCTAAGATACCACCGCTCCTTCCTTTCTTCGCTCCTATCCCAAGCCGATGGATTCAGTGACCACGCCCCTATCTACCTGCAAGCAGGCGGAGGCTGACAAGGCCGGAACTTCACCCCAGGGGGTTACTGGCAGCTTGTCGCAAAGTACCGTAATTTCGCCCCTATCTACCTGAGACAGGCGGAGGCTACTTGGTACTAGTCAAAGAATCTGAAATTATCCGGCTTGTGATATTTGCTAGGATCAGTTAGAACGTGATATGGAAGACGGGGAGTTGGGCTCTACCTTAGGGTGTTCACACACACTCAGGTACCCTCACTCAGCCTGAATACAAGGTCGGGGATTAATCTCCCGCAAATAATTTTCAAGTTTTATTCTTTTTTTTGGTCAATACTGTTAGCAGTCCCGATTTTAAAGTTAAGTTATCACTTTAATTAGTCCACCACAAAGCACGCCTATCGGACAGTCCCAATTTCCTGTTTAATTTAAGTGAGAAAATCAGAGGGGGAAATCGAGAAAAGCCGATGCAAGTTGAAATCGATGATGCGTATGCTGAGTAGAGAATACTTACAGTGATCCCTTCGCTTTTTTATGCAGGATGCAAAACAGAATTGAAAACTTTACTCTACATGCAAATGCAAGCGATGAAAAGCCGCTCCTAGACAGGCAGTTCTATTAGCGTGAAGAACAGTTTAATTTTGACTAAGTCATGCGGTCTAGGTGCGTCTTTTATGTGTGATGTGTGGTCCTTATTGATTACGAGCACAAACAATTCCTAGAGTGGCTCGAGGAGCCGCTAGTGCAAGCTAAGTTACAATCACCCACACAACACACGGGACACAGTTCCACTATCTTTACACGCGCGAGATCCCAAACGGGAACCGCTGGAAATGATGCGAAAGAAAAAAGAAAAAAATAAAATGTAATTACAAAGCCTCTCTTTCACTCAAAAATTTAAATGCTGGGTCCTCGAAGCATCGCCGACTCCTCGCGGTCCTCGCACAAAAAATAAATGGAGGTCAGAGAGTTACACAAAAATAAAATAATGCAAAAATAAATGAGAGAAAATAATTACAAGAAAACCGGGGGTCAGACTACCCGGGGAATAAAAATCAGACACTCAAAAATTTGCTAAAAATTAACCTAAGCCGTGCCTCCCCGGCAACGACGCCATTTTGATAAGCGCCCCGCACCCTATGTTAATTCGGTCAAATTAATGTCCAAATTACTTAATGTGTTTCGTTGCAGTCGGATACGAGAGGCTAGTCAAAAACCACTTATCGATTAATGTTAAGTTAATTTCAAGCGGCAGATATTTTTTTACTTGGTGGAGTCCAAGGTCGATCTCAGGGAGGCATCTGTCTCCTTAGGTGAATTTAAGCAAGGATCCAAGTGTGTGATTTTCAAGGAGTAATTTTTTTGGTCTTTTTAATTAAATTTTTTATGCAGACTTATGTAGACAATGCATGCCAATTTCATGTTCAATTTAATTATGGTATCAAATGAAGTCCAAAAATTATGAAAATTGACCAGATAGTTAATGATGATGAAAATGACCTACACTATTTTTTTTGGAATTTTTAGACACTAAATGAATTTTCTGTGAATTAAATAAACAGACAGGGTGATTTTCAGTATTTATTTTTTAATAAATATCAAACCACAATTTTTTCAAGAACTAAAATTATCCTAGGTGGCTCTAATGATAAGGGACCTAAGAAAATTAACAGAACTTAATTTCACTGTGAAATGAATTAACTAAAATTAATCTAAGAAAATCACTTAACAATTTATTCAGGCCTCGATATGCGTGCAAATGCTATGAAATTTTTATGGTATGTTAAAAATGATGTCCTTAAGCTACTGTGAATTTTTGATGAATTTTGGAAGCACAAAGAATTAACTATAAATCAAAAGGTGTCACTGGGCAAAATATGTCAACAATTCACCAATTAATTCATTAATAATTCAAATGAATTTATAAAAAGTTGACACGTGGACCAATACACAGAGGACAAAATTTCCAACAAAATGCAATTTTTAGAATTTCAAAATGATGAAAAATGCAATCTAGGGATGCGTGCAAACACAGGGGTGTAAATGCAATACAGGAAAATTAAAATTTACAATAAACAAATATGCAGACAGTGACTAAAATGCAATTACCTATAATGCGGGGGACTCTTGTGTAAATTCTCCACATGGCACGTGCTCCTCACGTGGGTCTGCTTCACAGGGACCTCGTTGCAATTTTGGAAAGCTCCAGGGGCCTCTGTGCAATTTACCCAGGCCGCACGTGCTCCTCACGTGGGCGGCCTAGGCTCGGAGCGAGGTTCGGGCTCTTTGGAGGTCCGGACTGCGGCTCGGATTAGCCTCGGGTCGTCCAAGCCTAGGCTTGGGGCCGAGGCTCGGTATATGTCGACGTAGCGTGTCTGCGTCCGTTAGATCCTTGATCGATCCAACGGTTGTGGATTGCTCCTGCTGATAGCGACGTGGGCGATTAGTGACCGTTGGATCTAGATTGATCCAACGGCACCTGGAGCGCGATGAAGTGGTGACGTGGCTGATCTATAGCCGCTGGATCGTGACGAATCTAATGGCTCTCTGCTGCTCCGGTCGTGGGTGACGTGGCGTGATTCGGACCGTTCGATCAAGATGATCGAACGGTGGCTGTACGTCGTCTCCAACGGTCCTCCGCCACCTGCGGAGGAGAAGGCGGGGCTCCGGCGTAGCTGGCTCTGCTCCGCCTCGGTCGCTAGGCGTCGATGAAGCTCTTCGTATGCTCTCGAGTAGCTCGGAAGATGCGGAGCGTACGTCGGAGCCTCCGGTGGGCTCAGGAGCGGTGGAGATGCGCTGAAGCTCGATGGCGAAGAAGCTCGAAGGGGGCTCCGGCGAAGCTCCGGCCAGTGAAGAAGTGAGGACCTGCAAGGGGTTAGGGGTATAGCCGAAGCACGTGTGTGCGCGTGGAGGTATGTAGGGTGAACGGCGAGGCCTAAGGCGGAGTGTGAGTGGTCCGGCGAGCGAGCTCCGCCGAGGTGGCGGAGCTGGAGTCGAGGAAAGTCGAGATGCGGTGTTTGAGGGAACGAAAGGGTGCGCGAAGATCGGAGCTCTGTCGCGGAGCTCGGAGGAATGAAGGTGGAGCGAGAAAACAACGGTGAACGGCGAATAAATTAGGAGAAATCAAAGGAAGAATTAAGGAGAAGATCAGAAGATGATGGAGGGGGCTACCTGGGGAATGGAGCTCAGATTTGAGCTCCAGGTCTTCGCTCGAGGGATCGGTAGGGTCCCGAGCTCGCGCAGCTTCGCGGAGGGAGGCTGCGACACGACAGAGCTTGCCGTGGATCTCGCCGGAGAAGAAACTTGTCTTCGCTCGAAGACACACCCAATTGCTGTCACCAATGGATCGATCTGAGCTCGAGGAACCTCTCTGGAGTGGCGGATGGGGGTGAACGTTGCCGGTTGTGACGTATTTATAAGGTAAAGGTGGTGGGTTGGCTGGTGACGAGGCGAGGTTGGTGGTCGACGTGGGGCGACTCTGATGGGAGTGGTGGAGCGTGAGGTAGACGGCGAGGATGAGGGATGAGTGGGTGACGTCGTGGGGGTGTCAGCGGTGGGAGAGGGTGGCTGACGTGCATCCAAGAATAGGAAGGGGGCGCCCCTCCCGCAAGGCAAGAGACGTGGGAGAGAGGGGCGCCTGGAGGTAGGAGACGAGGTCTCTACCGTTGGATCTTGGGATCCAACTGTGGTGATCAGAGCGTGGTGGGTGGGTAGGATGAGATCGAGGCGCGCTGATGATGGGCCGAGAGCGCGCCACCTGGTGGGCACTAGTGAAGGCGCGAACGAGCGGCGTAGATCAATGCAGGAGATGATCGGATGGTCCAGGCAAGGGGCGTGCGTGGAAAAGGCTGGGCCGTTGGATCTGAAGCGAGATCCAACGGCTGAGGACGCAGGCGGATGAGGCGATGGGAGGCGGGCCGCGTGGCGCAACCAGAGGGCGCCACGTGGCCTGCTATGAGTGGCTGGAATAAGATGCACGTGTAGAGAGAAGAGGGGACCGAATTTGGAAAAACTCAAAACATGAAAGTTGTAGATCTCGATGAGATCTACAAGTTTCATGTTGACCAAAGACGGAGATGAGGTCAAATATTATACATAAATATAAGGATACATAGATATACATATATAGTATACAAAGTGGCCCAAAAACCCAACTTTCTCATACAAGCTCCAAATTCAATGAAATTAGTCTCATTTTAAAGGTCTTTTAATGTGTAGTATTCTAAGAGTAAGTAGACCTAATTCGGAGTTTGCATGAGAGCTTTATTTGCATTCTAATGTACAGGGGTTCTCAGGCTTTATTGGCTATTTTACAAAGGGGATTTTTGGCCTTTTTTTCCCTATATTATTAACTAAGGAGTACATATTATAGAGAAGAGGTTATTTTAGTGCATGGGTATTTTACAGGGGATTTTTGGCTTCTTATTTAAATGCATATGAGCTACTAAAATGTATGAGTTAGGAATATATGCATGAATGCTATTTATGCAATATAAAGGGAAATATGCTGCTATTTTCTCGGGAACAAGGCTCTATTTTCAACTTTTAGAGTGATGAATCACAGATTCATCAATCACCATGTTGTCATTCCAAATTCAACTTAATTGAGACTTCTAGCATCTCCATCAAGATTACTCAATTTTAACGGTCTCAGAATTGTTGAAATCGACCCTGTCTAGATGAACATGTTAGGAATGTTTGTTTTACATGAAATTTGAAAAACATATTCCTCTCAACATATTAAGTAAATCCCCCCAACTTTTAATTCAAAAAATAAATCAAAATAATCGAATAATGGGGTGGGTGCAGGGAGTTTCCTACACCACAGGGTGCAGGCTCCTTGCCCCCTATATATGTATATATGGAAAAATGGGGCTACCCCCCCGGGGGGCTAACTTAGCTCCCCCCGTCACATTTCTCTACTTTTTTTTATTTTTTTTTAAATTCTTCCGTGAATATTCATCAATGTACCCCTATATTATGTCATTTAAATTTTGTACAAAACAAAGACTCCTACGGCCTCCATCTAGCCAGTTATTTTTTAACAGTCGCGGAATTGTTGAAATTCATTGTCTGGATGGAAGCCGCAGAAGTCTATGTTTCTCATGAAATTTAAATAGCATAATATAGCGATATAATGATGAATATTCATGGAAGAAGTTTTCAAAAAAATAAAAAAATAGGGAAAATGGGGCGGGGGAGGTAAATTAGCTCCTCATAGGGGCAGCCACATTATTTCATATATATACTTCCAATAGGACTAGGCCCTTCTTGAATCCAGGAAGGTGATGAATCTCGTATTCATCATGCTAAAACTCACTTATTAAACCCCTGTTTTAAGTAATCCAATAAAAATCACCGTTAATTCTGTATTTTTATCTTCTCTTATATTGTGTACAATTAACCCTTAATTATTTGTACTTAATTTCCTTTATTTTTCTTGTAATTATTGTATCATAAAAAACCCCTAAAAAATAGATAGATTAATTGTCCATAATTCAGTGACCATTAAAAAGACTAAAAAATACAAAAACATCTCAAATCCAAAAAGCCGGTATTTTTAGCCCTTTAAAAATACCCCAAAATTGCTTTTTGTACAAATGACCTCTTCTGGCTTTTTGTCCAACATGAAACTTGTAGATCTCGTCGAGACGAGCAACTTTCATGTTTTGACTTTTTCCTAATTATGCCTCTAACTATTCCTTTCATATTTTTCTTTAAATTTATTCTTTTGAATTTTCTGAGTGGGCCACGTGGCGCCCTCTGGGCTGCCCACGTGGCCCGCTTCCCCTTCCACCACCCGACGGTTCCCTGGGCCGTCCGATCTCACTTCCCCCGCCTCCATCTCTGCCTTCCATTCTCGCCTCGCTCCCAGCCCTTGGATCCAACTTGCAGATCTAATCCTCGCTGCTCACCAACGCCTAAACCTCAGCCACTAGATCTTCCTCTCATCCTACGATCCACCACGCTCCATGTCACCCCACTCTCGACCGCCGTAGGATAAAGACCTCAGATCACATCCCAGGCACTCGTCAGCGCTTAACTAACTACCGTTCGATCAATCCAGGGATCTAATCATCGCCACCCACCCTGCGCTCGAATCCGAACCGTCGGATCAAAAGATCCAACGGCTGGGAGGTTGTCTCCTACCTCTGTAACCCCCTTCCCCAGCCGTTTCACCTCGCACGCCAGCCGTCCCCTTCTATTTTTAGCATCTCCTCCCGACCGCCTCTCCCTCTCCTAACGCCTCCCCCTCACAGCCCTATCCTCCGCCCATCTCGCGAAACCCCCACGACCTTCCTCCATCACTCCTTCACCATTAAAATCCCATTCGAAACCCCCCTCTTCACCACGTAACTGCCCAACCATCTCCTCCTATTTAACCACATCCTCCGCCACCTTCAGCCGCATCCACCATTCACGGGGGCTCTGGATCAACCTCTGGCTCTCCGGTGACAGCGGAGGACCTGTATCTCGAGGTGACGAAGGCCGCGACACCCCAGGTGTGATTCATGGCCTTCCGGCCATGCAGCGGCGCCACCATGCTCCGCCGAGCACCGAGGAAGGGCCAACCTCGTTGTGCCAAGATCGGGGCTCTAATGGAAGCCCAGCCCAAGCCACTACCTTCACCGGATTCCCCTCTCCGACGAGGTCCCCTCTCCCCTTCTTTTTCCTTTATCTTCTCCTAATTTATTCACCGTCTACACCGCATTCCACCCTCATCTGACCATCTCACTAGCTCCTCCTGACCACCAGCATCCTCACCGACCCCCTTTCCCTTCTCCAGAACCCCTCACACTCCGACCCATCTCCTCCTCCATTCCGCTGGAGAAGGAGCTTCATGGCCACCATCTCCCGACGCCTCACGAGACACCATTTCACTCACAGCGCACACACCAAAGCATGCTTCAGATATGTTAACATCTGCAGGTCTATCTTCTTCAATGGCCAGGGCTTGCACCTCCCCTCCGGTCTCGAGCTCCGGGACCTTTGCCATGCTTCCAGCGAGCTCCCTCGACCTTCAGACCACCCTTTGGAGCACATAGGAGCAATTCGCGTGTCGCCGGAGCCCCGCCTCCTCCGGTGGCCCGCGGCGGAGGAAGAAGACACATGTGCCGTCCGATCATCCGGATCGGACGGCTATGATGAAGCCACGTGGCGCCCGAGCCTCTCCTCCAAACCTACAGGCTCGGGTCCCACCGAACCTCGACCCGAGCCTCCAGATGCAGCCACGTGTCCCGAACCTGAGGCAGCCTTCCGGACCTAGTCTCTCACGTGCACAACACACGGGGTGGTGGGAAAATTGCATGAAAGACGCTGGTGCTTTTGATATTTGTAAAATGGTCCCCAGACACGTGCCTCACGTGCGTGCCAGGGTATTTTACAGGGAGGCCCTTCAACTTTCCAGAAATTGCAAAAATGCCCCCGCACATGGAAAATTTACATTGGGGCCCATGCGATTTTTATTATTTGCATTTAGGTCCCTCTAGGAACCTAAATGTAATATTTATCATTTATTTTCTTGCGATTTTTTATTACAATTATGCCCCTGCATTGTTTTCTTCATAACTTGAGTATCGTAGGTCCGAATTGCATGATTTTAGTGTCGTTTTGATCTTTGTTTCGTCCTCTACATCATAGCATGTTTAATTTTCTCATCTGCCGCTGTTTTAAATGAAGTATAAATTTTGTGATAGATGGTGACCCTGCTCTTCTTGTTCTTCCTTTGATTTGATGACTGTTATTCATGTTGTGATTAAAACGACCCTGATTTCCCTTTTTATTATGCTGCTCATACTTTTAGGGTATATTTGTATCCTCTTGTTCTGCATACCTTTAACCTTGCATATTTGCTCATTCATCACTTTATACGTGCATGAAAATCAATTAAAAATTGCATACATCATAGTATTGCATTGTAATTAGCATAGTGCATCTTGCAGACCTGAGATTGAGAATTTATTCACACATGTGCATCATGAATCAAAATTCGATAAATAATTTAGGTAGTTGTGTTCTTGCGTTCGACCGTGGTAGACTTGTCAAGTATAAATACTCCACAACATTCAAAGAGTGTGGTTTTTGCTGAACCGAATTTGCCTCCTATACTACGACAATTTTACATTATTGAAGAGGCAAATTTCACGCTCAATAGAAGGCCAACCCTTTTTTGTAGAAAACATGATGACTTTAGTAGAATACATATATAGTTTGCATTACAATGTGCAGTTTTAATGTTTGTATTATAATGTCCAATTTTGTATGCGGATTTGTATTTATAAATATATAGTTGTAATACAAAGTATACAAATTGTATACACATTCTACTAAAGTAATCGTGTTTTCTACAAAAAGATGGTGACCTTCCTGAAGTCAGGAAGGATGCATCCTATTGGAAGGGCCCCATAAATATATATATATATATATATATATATAGATAAATGGGGTTGCCCCCTAAGGGGAGCTAACTTAGCTCCCCCCAACCTATTTTCTCTATTTTTTTATTTTTTTGAAATTTTTTCTATGAATATTCATCACTATATCATTGTATTATGTCATTTAAATTTCATGTGAAGCAGAGACTCCTACGGCCTCCATCCAGACAGTCATCTTTTAACGGTCCAATGATTTTTTAAATCGACTCTGTCTGGATAGAGGTCGTAGGAGTCTCTGTTTTGCATGAAATTTGAGTAACATAATAGAGTGATATAATAATGAATTTATATGTTTTTTATTTTCCAAAAAAATAAAAAAGATATGTGAAAAATAGGACGGGGGAAGCTAAGTTAGCTCCCCCTAGGGGGCATACACATTTTACCCCGCCTCCCTCCCCCTACACACACATATGGGGTTGATGGGGTTGCCCCCTGAGGGCAGCCAACATGGCTGTCCCGCCCCATTTTTGGGCAATTTTTTTATTTTTTTTAAAATATCATCATGTATATTCATCCCTATATCGCTCCTATATGCCATTCGAATTTTGTTAGAAACAGAGACTCCTACGACCTCCATCCAGGCATTGTCGATTTAAAAAATCATGCGACCGTTAAAAAGATGACGTCTGGATGGAGGCAGTAGGAGTCTCTGTTTCTGACGCAATTCGAATGACATATAGGAGGGATATAGGGATGAATATACATGGTGATATTTTTCCCAAAAAATAAAAAAAATTTGCAAAAAATGAGGGTGGGGGCAGCCATGTGGCTGCCCCTAGGTGGCAGCCCCATTTTTCCCTATATATGTGTGTGTGTGTGAGGAAAGAGATCCTACATCATGATGTAGGTAACTTACCTACATCATGCGTCTTTTTTTCCCAATTTTTTATTTTTTTGAAAAATGCTTCCGTGGATTTTTATAACTATATCCTTCTAATATGTCATTCAAATTTCATCAAAAACAGAGACTCCTATGTCCTCCATCCAAAACATGAAAAATACAGCAAATCTGTGACTGTTATAAAGTGAATGTCTGGATGAAGACCGTAAGAGTTTCTGTTTCTGACAAAATTTGAATGACATATAGTTGTGAAAATCCACGGAAGCATTTAAAAAAATAAAAAAAATTAGGAAAAAGACGCATGATGTAGGTAAGTTACCTACATCATGAAGTATGATCCCTTCTCTCTCTCTCTCTCTCTCTCTCTATATCTATATATAATATATATATATATATGAATGATTCTGTGAGATGGGAATGGTGAGATGGCTTTCAACAAGGAGAGGGAAAATCAGGAGAGAGAAGACGTAATCTAATGGTTCAGAATTTCCCATCTCACAAAAATTTCATCTCACAGGATCACTCCTCATATATATATGTATGTATATATAGGTGAATGGAGCTACCCCCTTGGGCAGCCAACATGGCTGCCCCCGTCCGTTTTCGACGTTTTTTTATTTTTATTTTTGGAAAAATATCACCATGTATATTCATCCCTATATCCCTCCTATATGCCATTCGAATTTCGTCAGAAACAGAGACTCCTACGGCCTTCATCCAGACGGTCATTTTTAACGGTAAAGGATTTGTTAATCGACACTATCGCTATGGAGGTCGTAGGAGTCTCTGTTTCTGACGAAATTCGAATGGCATATAGGAGGGATATAGGAATGAATATACATGGTGATATTTTTCAAAAACAAACGTCGAAAAAGGAGGCAGGGCAACCAAGTTGGCTGCCCCCAAGGGACATCCCCATTAAATCCATATATATATATACATACATACATACATACATACATACATATATATATATATATATATATATATATATATATATGAGGCCGGGGAGTCTGCTACATGTAGCAGCCAACGTGGCTGCTACATGTGGCAGTTTCCCTAATTTTTTTTATTTTTTGTCAAAATTAAATCATATATATTCATCTATATATCCCTCCTACATTCTATTAAAATTTCGTAAGAAACGGATACTCCTATGCCCTCCATCTAGAACAAGTCGATTACAATAAATTTCAGACCGTTAAAATTATCTGTTCTAAAATGGAAGGCATATGAGTCTCCGTTTCTTACGAAATTTTAATAGAATGTAGAAGGGATATATAGATGGATATACATGGTCTAATTTTGAAAAAAAAATAAATTTTTTGGAGAAACCATCACATGTAGCAGCCATGTTGGCTGCTACATGTAGCAACCTCCATTTTCTGTATATATATACATATATATGTTATTGTATAAGAATTATAATTAGATTTTTAATTGGAAAGTCTACGTAATTACAATTGAAGTTAATTTGGTTTCAATTGGAAAACCAAATGGCTTAAAGGGAAAGTTGGGAATTCCTAAATTTGAAATTTTAAAAAACTTGGGTGGAAGTTTAGTACCATACCTAGTATCTCTAAACTTTTGGTGGGCTTATATACGAGTTCACACCTCAATCTCTTGTAGCGATAGTAGAGAAGAGGAATGGAGGACCACACACGCGTACGTTCCGCTCTGTCTCCGTCTCGGGCTCGGGAGAGTCAATTCGGATCTCGGATCTCGATACTTTTGCTGCGGATTTCATTTGGTAAGTCAAGTAAATTAATCACACGATGAATTTGGATTGACTAAAATAGGAATTCAACTTGACCCAACGGCTCGTTATGGCCGCGGTTTCGGGATTCAAAAAGACATGCCCATTAAGTGGCATTTTCGGAAATCAAAAGATACCACGCACTAGGGAATGCGACCTTCTTTTTATACCCCTTCCCCGACGCCATTTTTCTTTACTCGCAAGAAAAATCTCACGCCGCCTTTGCTCTGTTCTCGTTCTTCCTCTCGCGGATGAACCACCTTCTCTTTCTCTCGGCTGCAAGTTTTCGGAGATACTTTCGATGACGGACTCGTCGGTGTGTGCGGACGAAGATTGTGAACCGTTGTATCCTGGAAGTGGATCGCCAGTACCCTCCGCACATGTATTGTGGGGGCGATATTGTAACGTCCCGGGCTTAGGTCCCCGGTCCGTTATCGAGGCATTACTGGCCTTAACAACCTCTTGGGATCGGGCCCATACGGTCCCGATTAACCACCCCCCAAAATGCTTAAGCCGGGTTGTCAAGTAGTAATCTCGTCACTATTTATCTCGCTCGGAAACTTCTTGTTCCACGATCTGGGACTTTTTCTTTTGTGGGGTGTTACAATCTCCCCCACTTATATTCGCAACGTCCTCATGCGACATGGCACATCACTTCTTCCCAGTGACAGTGGCGGCTTCACGCTCCAGGTAGCCATTTCCTCCAACCTCTTTGTAGGGGCGGCTCCACCTCTCGGGTAGCCCTTTCCACTATCAGAGGGCGTTCGACTCTGATACCATTTGTAACGTCCCGGGCTTAGGTCCCCGGTCCGTTAGCGAAGCATTACTGGCCCTAACAACCTCTTGGGATCGGGCCCATACGGTCCCGATTAACCACTCCCAAAATGCTTAAGCCGGGTTGTCAAGTAGTAATCTCGTCACTATTTATCCCGCTCGGAAACTTCTTGTTCCACGATGTGGGACTTTTTCTTTTGTGGGGTGTTACAGATATCCTTTCTAAGGACAATCCATTTCATAGACGCTTCGGTGATTTCTAACTTATTCTTCTTTTATTATGTTAACCGCAATTCCTTTATTGCTTTACCTTTCTTGGATCTTGCCTTACTTTATATTTCTGTTTATTTAATCGGTTCCTTCTTGCATTCTGTAATTGGATAATGGATTGGAAATGCATGACGATAATATTGTTAATCTGTAATATTTTGCTTTCAATTTATTTGGATCTGTGTAATTACTGTTTAATATATGTGATAATGATCCTGTTCTCAACAATCTTAGAGAGGATATCCGGAACGATTTT
Source organism: Ottelia alismoides (assembly GCA_037367405.1). NCBI lineage: Eukaryota > Viridiplantae > Streptophyta > Magnoliopsida > Alismatales > Hydrocharitaceae > Ottelia > Ottelia alismoides. The sequence goes on from JAZKJV010006381.1 coordinate 994,264, forward strand.
AAAATAATATCAGAACGATGTTTAAATCGAGGATGGATATGACGGGTATGCTTGAAAATTTTGGTGGACAGAACTTTAAGCGTTGGGAACAACGCATGAAGATCTGGTTATCCACCATAGGATTAATCTCTATACTTGAAACCGATTATCCTACGGTGGAAACAGAAAATCCCACACCCGATAGCCAAAAGGCACAATTAGGGGTGTAAGAAAATTCTCAAGTTCGATATTCGCTCAGGTTCGGCTCGCTAAAAGTTCGATTCAGATTTGGTTCGGAAATAAACGAACCGAACCTGAACACAAGTTTAGGCTCGATTAAATAAACGAACCGAACCTAAAAATCATAGGTTCGCTCAGGTTCGATTCGTTAAAAGCTCGATAAACATACACATATACATATTTACAAATCCTTATCAGTAGAAGTGGATCTTATTTTAGATGAGTGATTTTTATCCTAGGTAAGTGAATTTTGTCTTGAAATAACTAGATATTTACGGGATAAGTAGGTTTTATATCTGTATAAACTATCCAAAAATAAATAGTCAGATCGTGTTTACAACATCCATCATCTATGTGTCTAGTACATTTCCCTTCTTTATCTTCAAATCAACAGAACAAGTATAAAACTACTTATCAAATATCTCCACATTATTCTTATTCTATATCCCCATCTGAATAGATGTAAAAATATATTATAATTATACTTTTTTCAAAGAGACGAATTCCTATTAATCTAATTTTTTCAAAAGATGAAGATGAGTTAGATATATAAAAAACTAAATGAATATTTATTCTAATTGTAGATACACATATATACTTCCATTTCTTTTCTTTCACTCCCTCTTATTAGAGATTTAAGTCCGATATTCGTTTAGGTTCGATTCATTTAAAAAGAGGTTCGATTCGGATTCGGTTCAAAAATAAACGAACCGAACCTGAACACAAGTTTAGGCTCGATTAAATAAACGAACCGAACTTAAAAATATAGGTTCGCTTAGGTTCAGTCCGTTTACACCCCTAGACACAATCCACGTGGAAGGAACGAGATCGTATATGTAATGGTTGCATCCTGTTGGCTCTGTCTAACACGTTGTTTGACGTGTACTGTTCGTCTACGCAAACTGTGAAGGGGTTATGGGAAGATTTAGATCAAAAGTGTAATACCGAAGACCTCAGTATTGAGAAATACTCCGTAGCTAAGTTTTTGAATTCTTTCATGGCCGAAGAGAAGTCGGTTTCTGAACAGGGACACGAATTTTTACTCCTGCTCCATGATTTAGAAGATGTTGAAATGAAACTTCCAGAGAAGTTTCAGGTCATGTGTATCATAGAAAAATTCTTCAAGTCTTGAGAAGACTTCGATATAACCTTGAAACACATGAAAGAGAAAATTTCTATAGATGACTTGATGGTGGCAATTTCCATAGAGGAGGAACACATGAAACAAAAGCTTGTGCTTCCTATCAATATTCAGGCGAAGGTCAATCTCATGACCTCGAAGGGCAAATATAAGAAGGGAAAGGGTGCTAATAACAATAAAATGAAACCAAAGGGCAAGATTCAAAAAAAGACAAAGAATAAACCCTACTGGTACTGTAATCAGGTTGGCCATTAGAAGGACTTTCCGTCCTTAAAGGTTCAACCTAAGGCTGCAGACGGGGGTCCACAAGTGAATATGATCACTATGGGACTTGGGGATAGCGAGGGGTATCTCTCTATAAAACCTAACTATACCATAGCCATGACCGAAATGAGTGGCTCGTGGATACGGGAGCCAATGTAAATATTTGTTCTAGAGAACTTTGTTTTCTTCTTATCAGACCTGCAGTGGTGGGACTATAAGATGGGGAACGATTCTGCAGCCAGGGTGTTAGGGTCGGGACAAGTCTACTTGAGATTCTCCTCTGGACGGACGTTGCATAGGGTGCTGCATGTTCCTGACATCAAGAAGAATGTTTTATCTGGCTCTATCTTAGTTAGAAACGGTTTTGAATTGAACTTTAAATGTAATAAAGTTGTCATTCTGAGACATGATATTTTTTATGGTAAAAGGCTATTTTGGCAGATTTTGATTTATTTTTTAGAATTAGATGTGATTCAGTAAATATTAATGCAATGAATGTTTTAAATTCTGAATGTTCTAATTCTGTATCTTATGTTGTGAATAATCAAGAATTTTGTGATCTATGGCATGATAGATTGGGACATGTAAACGTAAATTCAGTTAAGAGAATGATGAATTTAGAGTTGATCCCTAAACACACTATTGATAAAACTAAAAAAATGTGAAATATGTGTGCAGCTAAGATACTTAGGAAGTCTTTTCAGTCTGTCTCTAGAGATAGTGAGATCTTGAATCTAGTACACACGGATATATGTGAGTTTAATGGTGTGTTGACCCGAGACAATAAGTAATACTTATCACCTTTATAGATGATGAGAGTACATACTGCTATGTATATCTAATGAAAACCAAGGATGAAGCCTTAGAGAAATTTCTTATATTTAATAATGAGGCTAAGATATAAACAGGAAAAGTACTTAAACGCCTTAGGTCAGATAGAAGAGGTGAATATACCTCTAATTTATTTGATGAACAATTCAAATCATTTGGCATAGTTCATGAAGTTATGGTCCCATATTCACCGCAATCAAATGGGATAGCAGAACGGAGAAATAGAACCTTAACTGACATGATCAATGCTCTCCTACAGAGTTCTGGACATTCAACCTATATGTGGGAAGAAGCCTTGAATACAGCCTGCCATATTCTTAATAGGGTTCCTCCAAGGCATATGGAAAAGTGTCCTTCTTAACTTTGGAGAAATAGAAAACCGAGCTTAAGATATCTCAAAGTGTGGGGCTATCTCGCTAAGGTTTTAGTCCCAGAGCACAAGATATAGAAGCTTGGTCCTAAAACTGTTGATGTGTTCTTCTTAGGTTATTTAGAAAGTAGATATGCATATAGGTTCTTGGTGATTCGGTCTGAGATACCGGGCATAGATAACACCATTGTTGAACTCTGTGATGCTACCTTCTTTAAGAATGTCTTTCTACTGAAGACTGAGATTCCTCAGAATCTGACCATTGAGGACGCCTCCACATCAGGATCTATTTCAGATCAAGTGGAAATGATAACTAATGTGGGGTTGAGACTCAATCTGAATCCAATGACCTTTCAGAAGAGATTGAGCTAACGAGGAGTAAAAGACCTCGGATAGCCAAGGATCTAGGTAGCAACTTTGTTGTCTATCAGATCGAGGGTGGTCCACCAAGTTAAAGGTAAGCCATGGCTTCATCTGAAGCAAAACAATGGAATGAAGCCATCAAATCTGAGATGGATTCCATTATGGTTAATGGAACTTGGGAGTTGGTTGATTTACCCAAAGGATGCTCTACCATTGGGTGCAAGTAGGTGTTTAAGAGAAAGCTTAGACCTAACGGATCAATTAAAAAGTATAAAGCCAGATTAGTTGCTAAAGGCTTTAGGCAAAAGGAAGGTATTGATTATTTTGATACTTATTCCCATGTGACTAGGATGACTACAATTCGGATGCTCATAGCATTGGCCTCTGTATATGATCTCTCTATCCACCAGATGGATGTGAAGACCGTCTTCTTGCATGTCGATCTTGAGGAAGATATCTATATGGATCAACCTGATGGACTTGTAACTCCCAGGAATGAGGGAAAGGTTTGCAAGCTTGTTAAATCCTTTTACGGATTGAAACAAGCACCAAAGCAGTGGAATGAAAATTTTGATAAAACTATTTTGTCATGTGGTTTTAAGGTTCATGAATCCGATAAGTGTGTTTATTCCAAGGTGAAAGATGATGAGTATATTGTCTTGTGCCTGTATGTTAATGATATTGTTGTTCGGATCACATATGAGGATTATTAATGAGACTAAAGCATTCTTAAGTAGCATGTTTGAGATGAAGGACATGTGTATTGCTGATGTGATCTTGGGTCTCAAACTGACAAGGCCAGTTGATGGGATTGTAGTTTCTCAATCTCACTATGTTGAGAAGGTATTTGAGAAATTTGGATATCAATATTGCAAAGCTGTAAGTACTCCTTTTGATTCATCCAAAACGATGTTTAAGAATAAAAGTGGAGTACTTGTAGCTCAGCTAAGGTATTCACAAGTGATAGGAAGTTTAATGTATCTTGCAAATTGCACGAGACCTGATATATCATTCTCGGTTGCAAAGCTGAGTAGATACACTAGCTGTTCTGACCGTACTCACTGGGAGGTTCTAGATCGAGTACTGAAATACTTGAAGGAAACTATTTCCCTTAGTTTGCATTATGGTAGACATCCATATGTACTAGAAGGATATAGTGATGCAAGCTGGATAGGGAAAATAGAGGAGTCTGGGAGTAATGGTGTTACTGGGTATGTTTTTACCCTTGGAGGTGGTGTAGTCTCCTGGAGGTCTGTGAAACAGATCATTCTAGCTCGATCCACCTTTGAGGCCGAATTGTGTGCTTTGAATACCACTGGAATTGAGGTTGAATGGCAAAGGGAAATTTTGTCTGAAATTCACATGGTAGGTCAGCCAGTTCCTGTGATCTCGGTACATTGTGATAATATGACCATAATTGCCAAAAGCAAGAGTTCAAAGTTCAATCACGAAACAAGAAGACACATACAAATTAGACTTAAGATGTTAAGGGATTTGGTGTCTCAAGGGGTGTTGGCTGTGGATTTTGTTTGATCCAAAGACAACACAACAGATCCGTTGACTAAGGAACTTGATAGATCTTTAGTCCTAAAGTCTAGGCTTGGGATTTGACTGAGACCCATTGGGAGTTCCTCTATAGTAGCAACCCAACCTACCTGAGCGGAGATCCTACAAAGTAGGTTTAATGTGGTAATAACAAGCTGTTTGGAGAACTGGTTGGCACGCTTATCTTAATGCGTATGCATGAGTGTCTTATCCCTGGAAGTCTGAGTGCCATTTAATCTGCAAGTTTAGGAAGAGCATAGGCTCTGAATGGGTTCAAGCCTTTAGGTAGAATGTTAGCAGTGCATCCTTAGAGAACGTCACCTATGTGAGTCTGTGGGCCGCAGTTGAAAGAAGAGGGTCTTTCCTGAACACACTCATGTAACAGGATAAGGGTGCATGGTCTTTAAGAGCACCAACTATGAAGATTCTACCAACAACAACACTTTATTGTTTCTACCGTATACTTTAACACCAAGGTCTGAAGTTCAAGATGTAGTTCACTTCATTCATGTTAAAGTGAAAGTAGTAAACTCATGTAGAGGTTCAAATCGGAAGGTACCTTTATTGAAAGCAAAGTGTAGCAGCTGAAAGAAGTCTTTTAACTCCTTGAATCTCTTTTTCAAATTGGTGAATTCGTGGGGGATTGTTGCATTAAGAATTGTAATTAGATTTTTAATTGGAAAGTCTATGTAATTACAATTGAAGTTAATTTGGTTTCAATTGGGAAGCCAAATGGCTTGGAGGGAAAGTTGGGAATTCTAAAATTTGAAACTTAGAAAAGCTTGGGTGGAAGTTTAGTACCATACCTAGTATTTCTAAACTTTTGGAGGGCTTATATATGAGTTCACACCCCAAGCTCTTGTAGAAATAGAAGAGAGGAGAATGGAAGACCACACACGCGCGCGCGCTCTGCTCTGCTCCGGCTCGAGCTCGGGCTCGGGAGAGTCAATTCGGATATCGGATCTCGATACTTTTGCTGCAGATTTCATTTGGTAAGTCGAGTAAATTAACCACATGATTAGTTTATATTCAACTAAAATGGGAATTCAACTCGACCCAAACGACTCGTTATGGCTGCGGTTTCAGGATTCGAAAAGATGCGCCCGTCGAGGGGCGTTTTCGGAAATCGAAAGGTACCACGCTAGGGCACACGACCTTCTTTTTATACCCCTTCCCCTACGCCATTTTTTTCACTCGCAAGAAAAATCTCACGCCATCTTTGCTCTGTTCTCGTTCTTCCTCTCGCGGACGAACCACCTTCTTCCTCTCGGCTGCAAGTTCTCGGAGGTACTTTCGAGGACGGTCTCATCGATGCATGCGGACGAAGACCGTGGACTATCGTATCCTAGGAGCGGATCGTCAATACCCTTCGCACCAGTATTGTGGGGGCGATATCCTCTCTAAGGACAGTCCATTTCATGGACGCTTTGGTGATTTCTAACCTTATTCTTCTTTTATTATGTTTGCCGCAATTCCTTTATTGCTTTACCTTTCTTGGATCTCGCCCTAATTTATGTTTTCGTTTATTTAATCGATTCCTGCTTGCATTCTGTAATCGGATAATGGATTGAAAATGCATGACGATAATATTATTAATCCGTAATGCTTTTCTTTCAATTCATTTGGATCCGTGTAATCATTGTTTGATATATACGATAATGATCATGTTCTCAACATATATATATATATACATATTTATGGATGCAATGATGCCATTAAAAAACTAACTCCTTGAACTTGACTATGGTCAATTGTCTAAGGAAATGAGGGCATAGTCCAACATAGGATGAACTCTGATTGAGTAGAGTTTGAATATTTGTATTTTCGTATTTATATTAGGTAACTTGTTAATATCAAATACGGATACATATTAGGATATAGATTTTGAAAATCATATCCGTAAAAATAAAATACATATTCGAAGCAGAAATTGGTCAAATACAAACATGGATTGAATAAAGATATGATAAAACATATATAAATATGAATTGAATATAGATCTAATACAAACCTATATCGAATGTAGATTTGATAGGAATATGATCAAATAAAATTCAAATACGAATATGGAACACATTGTTATTGAATATGAAGTGATTTAAATGAAATCACATCAAACACACTGGGAAAGGCTATTATTAAAAATTCAAGTTACATGTGTTCGATAAAAAAAGGTTTGGCATATTTGGTTACCGGTTTACGTGTGGGTAAATTGGCTAGCCATGATGTACCCTTGCTGGTTTTGGTCGATTGGATTTAATTTTATGGGTCACATATTTTCTTTGCTATAATATTTCCAACTACCTTCGTATAATCATAAACATAATCAATATAACACATATAATATAGCATCATATCGCATTTAATACTCCAACCCTCTTAATTATTCAAATAACTACTATTCAAAAAAGATTTATCTATCTCAGCTGATCCCGTGATAGGAGTTTACTCCAACCCAATCCTATTGTTGCCTCATAGGATAAGATATACATTTCTCCAATATTATAGAACTTCTTCTCAAAGGTGAACAAGGCCATCTTGAGTAACTTTGATGAATTTACTCGGATGCCTCTTGTGGAGAGATGGGATAGCTTTTTTGATCTCTCTTTCCATGGTAAAAGGCATTTCTCTCTTATTCTAACACTTTCAGGTCGCCCAATTTATTTAGGACCCACACTATTCTTTTTTGCAGAACTAGAACTATAAATTAAATATTATGAGACAACATAAATTTTGTGTTTTACCACGTGTAAAAGTTGGGTGGATCGATGGTTAAGGATCGAGGCAAACAGGAGGACTAGACCTAGAAAATACCAATGCCTTCTTTGAACGATATGCTTGTAAAATGAACACGGTAGAAAGAAGATGAAATGCGATATGTTTGACTCATTGCACTGGAAATGCATGAGCAAAGTAGAATGGATAAACACCTTTGCATTAAACATAGTAAGAGAGATTTCTCTATAAAAGATTTTGAGCAATAAATATATAATAATCTGACTTAAAGATAAACTCGTGTCAAGATATTGACGAATATGACTGGTTTCATGCTCAAGATTATATATTTGAGCAATTCTACCTCTACATGTCAACCTAGGCCTTCTCTCTTGTTTTTGAATTGGGTACTTTTTTGAACGAATCGAGGAATCAAAGATAAAGGATCTGAATGGTTTCGAGGTTGTCTAGAAGAGATTCTCTTCCCTTACATAGTGTTGATCCGATTGATTAGAAGGCAAATCCACTTTTCTTTGAATTTTGACATCGTCTTAGTCTATCATGTGCTCATTTTGAATCCTTACTTAGATGCATATACAATTCTAAAGGATTCCACTCGCCCTAGCCTAGTACTCATGGAGTTATGTTGCCTCCACTCCTTGCTTTTTCCTGTCATTTGTTACCTTCCCTGAACTCAGCTCTTAATACGCGAGAATGAGCTTATGATATCTAGTTTCTCTACAACAACATTTCGAAGTGAGGCTTTTACAACCTGATAGTTTTTTCTATCACTATTAAACTGTGTATAAGTCAAATCTTAACTATGTAAAGCTTCTCAAATCTAACTTTTAGAAGATACCCATGTAATCCCATATAATCTAGCCTATATATTATAAATAAAGATCCAAAATCAGATGTCAGAAAGTGTAGGTATGAGTGCAATTCAGATGCGATGTAAATGATGCAATAAGGCCCTCGAGAATAATTAGTCTCGAGAGGGGTTCAAATCCTCGAGAGGTTAAATAAAATGTGAAACAATCACAAAAGAGGATACACCAATACCGCAGTGGTCGATTGGTATCCGAGAAGATTGGAGGGATGATATAACGGGAGAGGCGGATTGCTATGCAAGTAATCTTACGCAGATTTACACCTTTTATTTTTTATATACTAGCATTGAACTAGTGACCTAAATCCATTTTTACATGTTACCATTAGTATCTGTATTCGAATATTTTTATAAATGATATCCGTATTCAGATCCACATTTAGTTAAAAGCTCGTTCGACAGGGGCTTTCCTCCAAAATCTGGGTTTACATGATTTTGGGAGGACTCTCCCTAAGGTTTCTCAATAATCTCTCTTTTCCACTTAAGTAGGCCCCACAAGTTATATCTTAATCTCTCTATTGTGGGATTTACCTGACAACTATTATTTCTCTCATTTAATATATCGAATCACCCACTTCTCTCTCCTTTATTTTAGAAAAATGATAGTATACTTTTTTTGGATGAGAAAGAGGGTGAGCTCGCAAGGTGGGAGTCACTGCAAAACCAATATTAATAAAAGAGGGGATAAATGATACATTACCTTGACTCTCAAAAATTTAAGAGAGCCTTACAATGAGAAACCACATTTTCTGAATAAAACATGTAGATAATTAAAAAGGAGCTCATTTCTCGCCAGCCAAATTACCCACTACGCACCAAAAGGTTTTGCAACATCATTAGATGAGCTGCCTCATACTTTCCTTACCCCTCCCAAAAGTTCAGTATACCACTCACATCTACCCATGGGATCGCTAGTTCTCTCCGTATCTTCATCGAGGACTCACATCTGAAGAAAATATGTTTTAATGCCTCTGATTGCTCCCCGCACCTGTCACATGTAACATCCTGAATACCTAAGATCCTCGCCCTCCTGTCCTTGTCCAAAAACCTTTCCCTCCTCAAGCACCAGAGAAAAACCTTTATCCCGTTATGTATCCTGCTTGCCTAAACAATCTTCACATCCTTGCACATGTCCTGGTCTTGACCTTCACCACCATTTCTCAACTTGACATACAACTGTTTGATAGAAAATTTATTACCCATCCATTCGAAATGATCCATGGTATGGGGAAATCATCTGGGAAAGAGGCCACATACATTAGTCTTACTAAATCCTCCCTCATTCTATCTGAAAGGCCTACAACAAAATCTAGTCTCCATTCTCCAGAATGAGCCAAATCTCTTAAAGTGGCCTCCTTCGAAGTCATCAAAGTAAAAAAACTAGGAAAACACAGGTCCAAAGGGATTTTCCCCATCCAATCATCCCTCCCAAAATCTGAAGCCTCTCCCATCCCCCAGTTTTGACGCTAGTCTAACCGATACAACTGTCAAAACATCTCGTACACCTTTCCAAAAGGTTGACTCAAACCTAAAAGTCCCTGCCTCTAAAGCTCCTTTCACCCCATAAATCTTTCTCAACAATCTTGCGACTAGATCCATAGATGTGCCCCAGATGCACAATACCCGCTTTGCTAGTAACACCTTATTCATGCACACTACATCCCGAACTCCCAAACCCCCTATTTGCGGGATCTTGTGATCTCCTACCATGCAACCATATGCATGCCTGACTTCTATTGCTTCCCATCTGACCTTCTCATCAACTTTTCGATCTTCTTTCTCACTCATACAGGCATCATCCTAGTCGAGAGAAAGAACTTGGGGATGGCGGACATGACATGCTTCAGTAGAACCAACTTCCTACCCCTAGATAAGGTAATCGCCTTCCACCTTGTCAATCTGAGTTCTATCTTCTGGTTAACTGCCTCCCAGTATGCTACTCTCAGTTTGCCTGACACCAATGGAAGGCCCATGTAGGTAATCGACAGGTCGCCCAACAGACAACCAAATCATGGTCCGATCCTCATTCTGTAACCCAAACATGATCACCACCGATTTCTGTAGATTTATTTCTAGCCCTGACATACTACTGAAGATGTCCAACAACTGTGATGCATGACTGCTCATCTCATCTGAACTGCCTAGGAAAAGTACCGGGTCGTTCGTATACTATAATAACAACACAAAGATATCATCAAGATAGAAACCTTCACACCACCCTCCTTCGACCGCTTACCTGAACAAGACCGCCAAAGCATATGCTACTAGACCAAAAAACAAGGGCGCTACTGGACATCCCTACCGGAAACCTCTTTGTGGCTGGAAATATCCACCTTCAGGCACTCCATTTACCAAGATCGAGAAGGAAGTTGTGGTGATACATCTTTTCATACGCACAATATAGCTATCCGAGAACCCTCTTCTCCTCAACGATGACCACAGAAGCCTCCAACCCCACACTGTTCATATGCTTTTGCAAAATCTATCTTCCATAACACCCCCTTTGCACCCTTGCGTCTCCATTCTAAACAAAATTCTGACACCATAACCAACCCATCTTTTATTTGGCATCCCAGAATGAACGCATATTGACCCTCCAGAGCAATAGACTCCATCACCCCCTTGAGCCTATTTTCTAGCACTTTCGCTACAATGAGGTAAAATCCATTCAAAAGAGTGACTAGTCTAAAACCCTCTACTCTTGCCAGGTGATGTTTCTTTGGGAGCAAAAACAACATAACCCTGTTAATCTTCTCAAAACCCTTGTTTCTTATCTGAATTCTTTACCACCTCTATGATCTCTGTCTAGAGAAGATCCCAAAATTCTCTGTAAAAGAAGATCAGAAATCCGTATGACCCCGGTGCCCCGTCCATATTCAGTCCCCAAACTGCATTATTCACTTTTCTCTCTGAAAGGGTGTCACCAGCATCTCCATCTTGGTGTCAAAGTCTTCACCTCCTTCCCCAACCACCCCAACCATCCCCTTGCTTTCTCCGCTATGCCTCCACAAAAAACCTTATCAGTGCATTGCCAATTTGCGATGCCCCGAAAAACCTCTACCCCCACCTCAATTTCATGAATGCAGTTCCTCCTCCTTCTGCTAGAAGCTACTATGTGAAAGAATCTGATATTCGGATCTCTGTCTCTTATCCATTTCTGTCTGGACTTCTGTCTCCATTCCACATCTTCTTTTCGATCCTCCATCAGAATCACCTTCAAAAGATTGACCTCTCCACCATCTCCTCCTAATCCAAGCCTCTCAAATCATCGAGATCATCCAGAGGGACTACTTTCTCCTGAGCCATTTCTCTCTTTTCCCTCCTCTTCATTCCTCAACACTCTTCCATACTCCTTCAGGAATGGCTAAAGCATCGCCAGTTTTAGCTACCAGATGAGTTACCACCGAACCCACCAGACTCCAGCTCCTTCACCGTTCTGCCACCAACTCCTTGAATCCCTCTTGCAGCATCCAGGACCGCTAAAAGCGGAAGAAGAACCTGCCTCTTTGCTCCTCACTAGAACACCATATAATAGGTGTGCGATCTGAGTGAGCCCATGGAAGAGCTCATGCTCGTGAGAGCGGGAACCTCTCCACCCCAGTAATGGAAAGCATAAATCCATCCTGTCTCGATCTTGACATCGTGTTGTGCCAAGTATAAGCACAACATGCCACTTCTATAAATGATAGTCCTAAAGAATGTACCATCTCCAGAAACTCCGTTGAACCTATATCCCTCCTCCTAAGACAGTCGTCTAGCAACAATGTAAGGATGAGATCCCCCCACCAGCCAAACCCCATCATCCTGCTCGGAGTACATCTACATCAATTCTGCCGCTAAAGAACCCCTTCCACCTGTCAATGGACCCATAGACATTGCCACAGTAAAGGAGAAGCCATCTTCCCTATGAATGAGACGGATCAAGAGCAAAAGGGTGGACCACCAATCCGCCACCACCTCAAAATCATCCTCCCTCCATCCCATGATCAGTCCTCTTGTCGTTCCCTGCGTCTCCATGACTGCGGTCTGAAAACCATGCCCAATGCCCAGCTCGTAGCCAACCTCTGCCAAACTACGAGGCAGTTTTGTTTCTTGCAATAAGAAGATGTCTGCTTTTGCCTCATGGTTTAAATTTCCATCCCCCATGCGCTTTTCGGGTTGGCTAAGACCCTGATATTCCAAGATACCGGCTTCATTAAGCAACCACTGCGTTCCTCCTAATGGAGTGTGGTTGAACCAACCCCAAACATTCTGCAAATCCGCTATCTAATGGGCTAAAGGGGTTCGCCCTTCCCCAGGGAGAAAAACCAATTGTCCGCTCCTGAGATGAGAGTTCCTGCCACTCCACTTCCTCCAAGATCTATGCCATTCATCTCCTTTTAGCCGACTTCAGCCCACCTATTTTCTCACAAAAAATGCTGAAGTTTTGTCCACTAACAAGTCGTGAGGCCTCCAATTCAGACTTCATCCCCAAAGCCCGATCACTGCTCGCCACCATCTCTAGCTCCAGGCTTGGCTGTAAGGTAGATCCATCCTCCCCTCCTGGATAAATCCCTTCCATCCCTCCACCACCGCCTCCACCAGAACCCCCGAGTTGCCAAACCTTCGAGCCACACTTTACCACCTCTGCTCCCTCTGAGCCTCCGAACTCTCCTAACCTTTGAGATTCCGAGCTCTCCCACCCCCTGAGCTAGATTATGCGTTTCGCGACCCTCCGAGCCTAACTCCACCACCTCTACCGACAATCCCTCTATCCTCCCCACCAGACTGATGACTAGGGAAATCGAGGGTAGTACGGTTTCACAAGACGAAACCGCAGTCGGTATATTGACCGCTCAAAAATCCCTAATTAATCAACAATTAACCCAGAATTATATCAAATAATGACAAGCAATAGTGGAGTTAAAATTTATTATTAACTCTACATAAAAAAGGTGTATAGGTGTAAGTATGCAGAGGTCGAACACATGGAGCACACAGGATAGATCAAGCAAATGCAAAGAATGTGATGTGATTGTGTGTCTACTATATGCCAATGTTTTTGTGGATTTTTATTTTTTTTATTTTTTTAATTTTTAATTTTGTATTTTGATTTTTAATTTTCTGATTTTATATTTTCTTTTTATATTTTATATTTTATTCTTTTTCAATAATTAGAATATATAAATAGTATAAGAAAAGAGGTGATAAGATATTTATAAAAATAAGGAAAAATGCTCAAAAATTAGGAAATAAATATTTTTTGGTCTTTTTATACTTTTCTACTATTTTTGTGATTTTTGGGGATTTTTCAGAATATTTTTGGTATTTTTAAAGTCAAAATAAAGGAAAACAATGAGTTAAGCTACTGGCTGAATTTAAAATGGGAATGAAAAATAGCAAACGGTAATAAAATTTTCCCAAATTAATTTTAAATAAAAGTCAATAAAATAGAGAAACTACAGAAACTGAGTTTATATTTTTAGGAATTTTCTAGGATTTTTTATATTTTTTGAAGTTTTAAGGTGTTTTCTAATTTTTAAGGTTTTTTTTGAAATTTTTAATGATTTTTGGAATGACACTAAAACACACTAAAATAGACCTTAGGTATTTTTTGGGAATTTTTCAAGTTGTTTTAATTTTTTTTGGTATTTTCTAATGCAAACAGTAGCTAAAATGCATGTTTTTGATTTTTAATAATATTAAAATGCAATAAAAATGAAATATAAAAATATAGCGTGAATCAGCAAGCAAACAGGAGCCTATGATATTTTTTTGAGAATTTTTCGAGTTAAAATGATGCACTAAATAAATATGGTAAATATACAAAAATACAAGGCCTGACAGGGGTATAAGTGTAAATAGACAAACAACCAGAGGCAAACGTACAAATTTCACACAATTTATAATACTGAATATTGCATTTAATGGACCAAATACAAAATACAAGACCCGCAGAGGTATGCCTGCAAATAACCCAACCAAGCGCGTGACTTGCACACGCCTGGGAAGGACCTGTATGTAATTTCCAAAATCCCAAGGGCTCACATGCAAAATCACCAAAAGTTTTACACTTAATATTAGAGTTTCTGGACTGAGGCAAAATGAGCAAACCCTGAGGAGGGTCCTTGCAAAATGCCCTTCACCTCACGTGTACTGGTCACGTGAGGTGACATGGCTAGGACCAAAGTGCAAATATTTAAAGGACAGGGGTTTGTATGCAAATATTACAATAACTTTTAAACTACCGCTGAAAGTTTATGGACTAAATAAAAATAACAAAAAAGGCACGGGGTAAAGATGCAATATACCCCACTCAGGTGCGATCCAATGGTTGGGGGTCTCCCACTTGACACGTGGCTGCACGTCGTCGCCCGATACCGCTTCGGCGATGGAGGGCCACGATTAGATCTGGTGAAGTCGATCTGACGGCTCTGGCGGGTCCTCGATCCAACGACGGCTGATCACTTGGAGGCGCAGCCCGATCCGACGGTGGGGAGATGCGGAGGGAGAACGGGGAAGAACGCTGGCGAGCGAACTTCCCCGAGCCCAATCTCCGTACTCCGGCGGTCTGGAGTGCTCAAAATGGGGCTGCGCGCTCCTGGGAGATTCCTCGAGATGCCGGGGGGCCCAAAAAGCCTCGGCGATGGCCGAGGTGCGCTGGAGATGGAGGCGGAGTTGGAGGGGCTCGAGCATCTCCGGTGAAGGCCAAAATGGCCCCCATGTGTTCGTTTAAGTCCAAGTACCTGAAGAAAGAGTGAGAGGACCCATGGCAAAATGCCTGGGTCCCGCGGTGGTGGAATGGTGGCGTGAAGCGGCGAGGAGGTGGTCGGCCGGAGGAGCGCTCCGGCGAGGTGGTCTGATTGGGTGATTTAATCGATGGAAATGGAAGATCTTTGGGGCGAAATGATCCTAAGGCTAAAGCAAAGAAAAAGCAAAAGAAAAATAAGCGAAAGGGGGCTGCCTCAATGGTGGATCACCAGAGGGAAGTATACCTTGACCGCCGGCTAAGGGGGAAGTGGTGGAAGCACCTCAGGCGTCGCTCGACCCACCCGAAGGTCGCCAAGGGGAGCTGTCAACTTCTCCTTGCGATTGGGCACGAAAAGGGAGCTAATCCTATGGAAAGAGGCGTTCAAACTTCAAATCAAAGTCAAGGGTGCGTTATATGGGGTTGACGACTGGCGAGGAAAATCGAGATGAAACGCCTTGCACAACGATTCAAAGCCCAATAATTCACTTGGGCGTGAATCACCAATGATCGAGGTGAAAAAATGCAGAAGGAATCATCCCAAGAAGATGCAAGACACACACTCTAAAAAGGCGAGAAAATAGAGTCAAAACCTAGTTCTGACATGCTACAGGGGTGGAGGACGCCTAGTTGACCGGGGTCAACTAGGGTTTGCACCTGGTTGGTCCACGTGGACCAACCAGGAAAAACCCCTAGAAAAACTTTTGTAAATTCGATTAAAAATAGATAATGAATTAATTAATTTTTGATTATTAAATAAAAAATATTTATTATTTTATAAGGTATTTTATGAAGATTTTTAATTGTTTTTATGAGGTATAATTTTATAAGTTCCCTTTTATACCCTTTATAGGTATATTACTTATATATTTTATTATTTTATTTTTATTTTGTATTTTTAATTTATTTAATTATGTTTATTATTTTATAAATTTGTAAATTATTTTTATACACATAGAAATATTTTTGTTTTACTTTTCTGAAGTGTTTTGTATATTTAATAAAATAGAAATAGTAATAATATAGGTATAGTTATAGGTATTATGCATATGTATATTATATACAAGTATTTTTATTTTGTATTTCTTTTGTATTTATATTCTGATTTTAATATACATATATTTTATAAGTAATATTTATAAAATTATAAAAATATAAAATTATAAAAATAATGAATAAACAATAAAATGAATATTTTAATTTGTATAATATACCATAGGGGTCCAAAACTCAACTTTCAAACTGTAGCTCCCCCAAATGCGAAACCACCGCCATTAAATAGCTTATTTTAAACTATATACAATTAAATTGTGAGTTTGATGCATTTGAAGTTTTCATTTGTGAGATACGGGTCTGGGAAGTTGGGATTCTGGAATTTTATTCAGACCATAACTTTTTATTTGTACATTATTTCTGAGTGAAATCAATTTTGTATTTTTCTTTATTTAATTATCTACAACTTTCATGTACAAAGTTTCTTTATTTGAGGTATAAAAAGTAGAACCAAAAATAGGTCCCAAAATGAATAAAGAATGAATGAATGTTTATTGTATTTTGACCCTTATCTCCCCCTACTTTATTCCTTGTCGACCTATTCATCAAGATGCCTAGGTCTCGGGGTTTCGGGTCATAAAATATTTACAATATTTTATTCTTTTTCTTTTCTTTTATTTATTCTATAATTTTGGCTTTAATTACAGTATTTTATACACTATTTACATGCACATGCATGGATGCTAAGATGCTGGAATTAATACTATTTACATGCATTTAGTAGGATTTTTGAGGCCAAAATAATAGAATAAAGATGATGAAATGTGGATTCATCATGCCCTTATACTTTACCTTTGCTAGTCCCTGGCAAACACTTATGCAATAAGTGCAGAAAAGAAAAGAAAGAAAAGAAAAAGAAGAAATGTGGATTAAATATAATTATCAAACTTGTCTTCACAAAATCAAAGTTTGGAGCTTAAGTCAGACCTTTGGAATTTTAGTGCAGGCAGAACCTTAATGAGAACCGGTTTTGAAATCCAACAGTCCCTGAGAATCCCAAAACTCTGTTCAAGTCTCCTCACTAGCCAGGTCAGAAATATCTCAACTCATACGCAAACTCTTATGACTATGAATCTGACTCGTATAGTGTAAGTGATAGTGGCTCTCCCCAACTAGAATGACAAAGAGACTGACTTCTCCAGTACGACAACTCAATGATTCTCCAATCCAATAACTCCATCCTCGAGGAGCAGGGTATTCCCTTCTATGTTCAAGTGGCAACCAACTCAAGAGGAGGGGGTGAAAAGAAGAATGGACGGTAGCCAGTGTAGCTACCTATCCTAGGATGCAAGACCAGTGTAGTCAAGTCATCCAGCTGCAGGCTCACATATTTGACTTTGGAACTCAAGCTTGCTTATTGGCTTTACAACATTTGTACATACTTTGTAGGCATTTTATTTTTTGTACAGGCCTGACCATTTTTTTTGAATACTATAATCAACAACATTTACATAAGGAGTTTTTCCTCTTGAGCCAGTAGACTATCCCTCTTTTGAAGCTTTATTGCAACCCACACTCTCCTGTCTTTAGACTTCCTCATCACCGGACGGGTTGGGGTGCACTTCCCTCCCTAAAGGAGGACAAGTGTTTCCACTTGTGTGCGTCTCATACTGGCAAATCCAATCCCCTCACCACTCCAACTGAGTTGAGCCATGTGAAAGGTGTAGGTGTCCAAGTTCGGTCATTATCAACAAGAGTCGTGCGTGTGCTCCGAAATACTCTACTTAGGCAGTCAAGAATCCATTGAACCAAGTCTCGTGATCCTCAAAGAATTAAGTCAACTAGACCTGAAGTACCTCAAACCCAGTTCCTATAAGGTTCCTGTTATTAGGTAGATTTAAGGTCCAATCAAGCTCCAATCTCCGGATTTTACTTAGACTTGTTCAACTATCAAACTTAATCCGAAAAATGCTCATGCTATGCAATGCGATGCAGAATGCAGAAAATATTTTTGTGATGGAATTTTCAAGATTTTGGACTTTTTATGGATTTTTTAAAAGATGATGATGATGCATATGCATTTTTTGTATTTTTCAAATGTTTTTGGATTTTTATTTTGCAAATGTTTTTGGGATTTTTAAAAACAAACAGTTTGGCTAAAAACTAGGTTAAAAATATTTACACGAGGATGCTTCTTATATTTACAAGAAGTGGATTTTAAGAATTTACAGGGTAAGTGATCAATTTTATACACATATATACATATATTTTAGGTGAGATGTATGTATTCCTCAAACTTATTTGACACAAGCTTTTCAAACAATCTTGAAAACTATAGTCCAAAATAATTTTTACAAACATTTTACAAACATGTACAAACATTTGAAAATCATTTTGCAAAGGTTTTCAAACAGTATAGATTTTTCAAATATTCTTGCAACCACTTTTCAAACCATTTGCAAATCATTTTTCAAATATTTTATTTCACACAAAGAAAATAAAATTTTTGCAAACCACACATTTTTACAAAGGTTGAAAACATGTAACAAAACGTTTTCAAAATAGTTTTCAAAAGATTTTCACGAAGGTTTTCAAACTATTTTTCAAACATTTTGCAAAAAACATTTTCACCTGTTTTATTAATCAGTAAGTACAAAAAGAATTTGAGGAATAATAACATCTTTTTATTAAGGTTTTCAATGAGTTTTAAAGAGTAATTAGCCATATTATTAAGAAAATATGAAAGTATGAGTTATGGCTAAAGTATATACGTAGTATATACGACCCCCCCATACTTAGCTTGAGCTACGTCCTCATAGATCAGAGAGAAAAGAGAGGACATAACTCGTACTAAGTATAGGCCAGTCTAAAGAATAAATAAATAAATAAATGAACGAATGAGAAATTGTCTGTCTCCCCCTATACTTAGGGTAAGATATCCCTAAGTATAGACAAGAAGAGGAGACAATGGAGAGGATAAAAAAGAATAGAGAAACTCAGGGTGCACACCCCCTATACTTAGGACAAAGTGCGTCCTAAGTGTAGAAACTGACAACAAGGAGCGGTACATTTTTGATAGATAAAGAAAATAGAAAAAGAAAAGAAGAAGAGAAGAAAAGAAAAAAAGATATCAACAGATGGAAGTATGATATGGACAAATGATCTATACAGCGGAAGATGAAAGTGATCATCATGTATGAGATGCAAATGATTTGAGTCAAAGAACACATCTCATACTAGAAGAATGGGGGCAACATCAACGGTCGGCGGATCACGATCTAGATAGAGCTTTAGGCGTTGACCTTTAACACGGAAGGTAGAGGAAGATGACGGCTCGGATATATCAATGCTGCCATTGTCATGTACCTTCCTGACCACATATGGACCTTTCCACTTGCTCTGTAATTTCCCTAGAAATAATTTCAGCCTGGAATCGAACAACCATACACACTGATCTGGCTCAAACTATTTATGGCTGATGTGAGAATCGTGCCATGTTTTCACTTTTTCCTTATACTGTAGGCTGCAAGAAAAGGTTGTGTCTCTCAGTTCCTCCAGGGCTGCCAACTCTGTTCTCTTCTGTTCTCCTATACTCTCAGGATCCAATAATAACTCAGTGACTGCCCAAAGTGACTTGTTCTTGATTTCCACTGGTAGATGGCACGACTTGCCATAGACGAGACGAAAGGGAGATGTCCCTAATGGATTCTTGAAGGAAGTCCGATAGGCCCACAAGACCGAGTCCAAAAGCTGTGACCAATCCTTTCGGTCTGGGCAGACAACCTTCTGTAGGATAGTCTTTATCTCCCGGTTCGATACTTCAGCAAGACCATTAGTCTGAGGATGATATGGCGTGGCAACCCGACGGTCAATGCCGAACTCGTCTGCAAGGGCCCTAACCTTGTCATTGATAAAGTGAGACCCCCCATCTTAAATCAAGACTCTAGGTACCCCGAACTGTGAAATGATATTTTTCCTCAAAAATTTACACACAGTCTTAGCATCTACGGCTCGAGAGGGGATGGCCTCAACCCATCGGCTGACATAATCTACAGTGAGCAAAATGTACTCGAACCCCTGACTCTTAGGAAATGGGCCCATGAAATCAATCCCCCATGCATCAAAAACCTCACAAAAGTGAATTGGTTGCATGGGCATCATGTCTCTCTGTCCGCAAGTACCCATCTTCTGACAGTCAGTACATCTCTTCACGAACTTGTCTGAATCTTTAAAGAGAGTAGGCCACCAAAGGCCGGATTGAAGCACCTTCTGTGATGTCTGTCTCCCAGAATGATGTCCTCCTACCTCAAGCTTGTGGCAGTATGTGAGGATGCTATGCTGCTCTTCTTGAGGAATGCACCTCCTCCAGATGCTATCCCCTCCTTCATGATAAAGGATGGGATCCTCCCAATGGTAAAACTTGGCCTTCGCTAGGAATGTCTCGAGTTTCTGCCTGGGCCAACCTTGTGGGACCGTCTTGGCAACAAGATAGTTCACAATGTCGGCATACCATGGGAGCGAGGCGATAGCCAAGATTGCCTCATCTGGAAACGTTTCAGTGATAGGTGCACTGGGCTCAGATTCCTCAAGGTTCTCTAAGCGGGAGAGATGATCCGCCACCACATTCTTAACTCCAAGCTTATCCTTAATCTCAATATCAAATTCCCGGAGCAGAAGGATCCATCTGGTAAGGCGTGCTTTGGCATCCTTCTTGGCCATTAAGTACCGGATGGCGGTGTGATCTGTGTAGATAGTCACTCTAGATCCGAGAATATATTATCTATACTTATCCAAAGCAAAGACTACGACCATCATCTACTTTTCTGTCATAGTGTAATTCTGCAGAGCGGCATCCAAAGTCCGGCTGGCTGTAGTGAATGGCAAACAACAATCCATCCCTCCTCTGTCCAAGCACAGCCCCAACGGCAAAATCAAAGCATCCGTCATGATCTCAAATGGGAGAGACCAATCGGGTGCTGAAGGACAGGAGTCGTGACAACCATACTCTTGAGAGTCTCAAAAGACACAAGACACTTATCATCTACAATGAACTCGGTGTCTTTCGTCAGCAAATCAGTGAGCGATCGGGCAATACGAATGAAGTCCTGAATGAACCGTCGGTAGAAACCGACATGCCCCAGAAAAGACCGCAATTGACGCAGATTGGACGGTGGATTGAGTTTTCTAATGATATCCACCTTGGCCGGATCGACCTCCATGCCCCTGTTGGAGATGATATGACCAAGGATCGTCCCTTGAGTTACCATAAAGTGACTCTTCACCCAAGACAAGACAAGATTGACTTTTATGCAGCGCTGAAGCACACGGTCTAGGTAGTCAAGACAGGCATCGAACCCATCGCCATAGACCGAGAAGTCATCCATGAAGACCTCTAAACAGTCACCCACCATGTCCGAGAAAATGGACAACATGCACTTTGGAATGTCGCCGGAGCGTTACATAGACCAAAGGGCATCCGTCTGAAAGCATAAGTCCCAAACGGACATGTGAATGTCGTTTTCTCCTGGTCTTTGGACGCAATGGCCACTTGGTTATAACCGGAGTACCCGTCAAGAAAACAATAATGACTCTTCCCAGCTAACCTCTTGATAAATTTGATCAATGAATGGCAGTGGGAAATGATCCTTCTTGGTGGCCTGATTCAATCGTCTGTAGTCCACACAGACCCTCCAAGAAGTGGGTACTCGGGTAGCTATCTCATCTCCAGACTCACTCACAACTGTAGTGATACCCGTCTTCTTGGGTACCACATGTAATGGACTAACCCACTTGGAGTCGGAGATGGGGTAGATAAAATCGATGCTCCACCACTATGATATTTCTTTCATGACCACATCTCGAAGATTCGGGTTCAGCGCTGCTGGAACTCACGCGATGGCCTAGCGTCCTCCTCAAGATAGATGTGGTGGGAGCACAGAGCCGGACAAATCCCCTGGAGATTAGCTATACTCCATCCTATCGCCTTGCGGTTGCGTTCAAGAACCTCCATCAGACGAGATTCTTGTTCTCCAGTCAAACCTACTGAGATAATGACTGGGTGCATATCTGGCTCACCCGCAAGGAATCTATACTTCAGCGACCGCGGCAAGGGTTTCAGTTATGGACAACTGGGAGGTGACAGATCTGGCTTCTGATAAGTCTGTGTGAAGGCGACCAGGTCTGCATGAAGAACTCTCGCTGCGAATGAACATCTGACGAAGGGAAACCTGCTGAATCTTCTAATGCACTGTACTGGCTCACACTCCGTCCTAGCTGCCGGCTCAGAAGGAATCAGGCACGACAAATATTCATCAAAATCATCCAATTAATGTCTGAATCCGAGGGATCTGAATTAGAAGAACAAGATTGAAAATCATCACCATTCATCCCACAACTGTCAGCCTCAAATGTATCCTCATCCAGGAGTGTGCTCTCCAGGCTCTCAACTGCCATAAGCTTCAAGTATGGTGAATCTGTAGGCAAGGCGAGGGTCTGTGCGACGGGATCTATCCAAATAGATTCATCATTTGTCATCACAAAATCACACTCTTGGTAGATGTCTAGCTCTTCCTCTGTCATCTGCTCGATATCACTGGACTGCTCTGAGCATGCTAATTCTCTCGCTCTGATCTCCTTGATCGTCTCTATTTGTATGGTTTCACCCTCTACGCGAAAACATACCTTCCCACTATCATGATCGGACACCGCCTTGGCTGTGGCCAAGAATGGGCATCCAAGTATGATGGGGGCATCGGTTACCGACTCAGGGATCTCCATGTCCAATACAACAAAGTCCACAGGGAATTTCAGGCCCTGAATGGTAACGACCATGTCTCTCAGCAACCCCTTTGACCTCTTAGTCGACCTGTCAGCAAATTAAAGGACTGTCCTGCTCCTAAGAAGAGGACCAAACTCGAATCGATCGAGTAAGGTTGCCGGAAGAAGGTTAATAGAAGAGCCGCTGTCTAATAGAGTATGATCAAACTGCTGCTCCTGAATCTCGCATCTGACATAGGGAGCTCCTGCATCAGGTCTCTTGGCTGGCAGTTTGTTCTGGATGGTGCAGCAAGTGGAATGGGTGAACACATGGATATGATCTCTGTGGTTCCTCCTCTTCCTGCGGACTGTAGTCTTCTCTTTCAAGTTCTTTTTGAAGAGGGGGATGAGCTCAAGTGCTTCCTGTAGAGTCAGCTGAATGTGGAATCTGTCAATCATCTAGTTGCTGAACTCTACCTGCTGGGTCTTTTTTGGATTTTTCTCTTTTGTTCCCCTTCGCCCGACGGAGTGCTTCAGGGGGGGATAGTAGGGGCCTCCTCAGATGGAGGGCTGGGAATAGGTCCCTGTGCCTGTGAAGGAATAGAATCCACACACTGATCATCATGCAACACATATGGATCCGAGGTGTAAACAAAAACCTTTCTTTTATTCATATTTTTGTTCTTTTTCTTGTTACCACAGTCCTGAGATACAAAAAGGTGGCAACACAATAGAAGGAGCTCAACAAAAGTAGAAGTGGTGCCTTAGTACCACCAACGACACCTGTCTTCTCGGCATCAGCACCGCGCTCTGGCTCTGGCATCAAAAATGGTGGCATCAGCACCATCGTCCTCATCGGGTATCACGACGGCCTCAGTACCGTCGTCTGGATCTCCATCATTAGTGGTATCAGCACCACCGTCTTCAACATCATCAGCGGCATCAGCACCGCTTCTCTGCTCATCTGGCGCTCCTGATTCTACATGTGGCTGTCGCTCAGATGAGGCACCGCCGGCTGGCATCCTACCGTTCCTAGTAGCCACAAAAATCAACATCATACAAAGAAGACGTGTCACTCAAATAATCACTAGGAGAAGTATCCTCTGTAAACTGTACCTGCTCAGACTTCCTCTTCAGATTGTTCGGATTTGGTTCAATCTGAGCTGGTATGGCAGTTTTGCCTTTAATTAAATCCCTTACCTCCTGCCGGAACTCATCCATGTCTCGCCGGTAGGATGCTCGATGTTCAGAAAGCAACCGGGCGAGGTCATCTAGAGCTGGGTTCTCAAAGGCGGGAGCTGGAGAACCGAAAGTGTTCCCCTGCGGGAAATGCGGTTGTTGCTACTGCTGGTACTGGGAGGATGGGTATATGACTGGTGAGGCTGCTGACGCTGCCTCCACTACTTTTCCTGATAGGCGGGTGATGAATCTCGGATTCACCATTCTAAGTCTCATTAATTAAGCTCAAGTCCCTCAAAATCAATTGCATTTCTGCATTTATTTTGCATAATTAGCATTTATGCATGATTTTCATAAGAATTGCATTTTAGCGTTAATTTCTGCATATTTTAAGAAGCCAAAAATCCAAGCCCAAATTGACCTGTAAATAGCCTAACTTCCCCTATTTTAAACTCCTTCATGCTAACTCCGAATGCCACAAAACACTTCCTCTGTGTACACATCACTAACAAGAATAAATGAAAAATACAAAAAAATAATTGACCCAGGCAAGTGGACCAAAAACCCAAACCCTAGTTATAGGATTTTCGGACTAAAAGCCACATATCTTCCCCATCCAGTGTCCGATTTGATCCTACTCACTTTTGAACTAATGCACATTCAATTACCTTCAAAACAAGACCAAGTTCAAGTGAATCGGAGTTCGTATGTGAAAGTTGGGTTTTGGGCCTCTTTTGTACCTTGTATATTTTCGCGGCTTTTACCTGTATTTTATGCATATATTTTCTTTATTAGTAAAAATCAAAAAAAAATTAGATTTAGATGTCTTTTATTTATCTTTGATTTTTTCATATTTTTCCGGATTTTTATCATGTTTAAAAATGACAAAAAAAATTAGAAAACCCAAAAATCAAGGTATTCTATGTACATGGGATACCCCAAAAATTCACTTTTCACATTTGACCGAATTTGGCTTTGATGTCTTCATGAAAGTTGTAGATCTCGTCGAGACGAGCATTTTTCGTGAAGGAACTTTTTCGATCCGAGGTCATTTGATATTTCTTTTTGATTTTATAAAGGGTTTTATTTTCGATTTTTCTGGAGCTGACACGTGGCAGCCCCAGAGGCCGCCACGTGTCAGCTATTTTTCGCCTTTTTATTATCTCATTTTTATTAAAAAAAATTAAAAATCGAAGCACGTGCGTTGCACGTGCCCCCAGGCACGTGCTCCGCACGTGCGACGCTGCCTGCCCTTTTTCCCTGCCACGTGGTCCATCCATGGCCGTTCGATCGTCCGCTGATCGAACGGCCCACGCGCTTCATCGTCAACCTTCCGCCCCCGCAAACCTCGCACCCTCCGCCGCCTTGCCGCCAACTACCCCCCCGAGACATCCGCAACTTCAACCAACCATCACCGTTGACCCTAACCCCCTCCGCTCATCTCGCGCCTCGCCCTCCATCGCCTCTCCTATTTAAAGGGCACAGCCGCCCTCGACGCGAATCATCCGCCGATACTTCAACTGCCTGAGAGACGGTGGTGACAGCACCGTGCTCCCCCCTTCGCCGGCGAGATCCAAGGTCTTCGACCTTGCTGCATCAAGGCGCGCCCTCCGCCGCTAGTGCCCAGCTCCGGTCTCCCCTACCGTCGAGCCAAACGTCCATCGTCTACGACCTTCAACCTCCGCTCGAAGCTCCTCCAGGAGCTACGCCCACCGGCCATCTACGCCATCGACTTCGACATCGACACCTTCATCTTCACCGCCTTCCAGCAGCTTCATCTCCGCCCCGACCATCTTCCACGCCTCCACCGGGAACGCCTCCGCCAACGCCACCGTCGACATCTACGATCACCGCCTCGCCATCGTCATCAGCGCCATCACCCGACCTTCATCAACAACCACCGCGGGCCCGACCTCCCTCGCCGCCTTCACCTCCACTCCGTCGGGAGGGGCTGGACTCCGCCTCCTGGGCTCCGCCTCGACCGACCCTCCAAGGCCGAACTCAGCCACCCATCGCCGGGCTCGAGGCCCGAGGTCCCCCACACATGCGAGGCACGTGCGTGGGTAAGCTTCCTCAGCAGGCTTCATCCCCACGGGTCACGTGCGCTGCACGTGACCGCGTGGGTCATTTGCAGTCCGCCCCCCAGCGCTTCTCTGATTTGCGCTCCAGTCCACCACCGACCAGAGGCACGTGCTATGCACGTGCCACTCTGGCAAATTTGCATATTCGCCCCTCATTTTATAGGTAATTGACAGTAGGTCCCCCCTGCATTATTTTTTATTTACTTATTTATTTTGTTTGCATATATACCCCTGTCTTTGTCATCCATTATAGACCTCTACATCGCATCATTTTATTTCTTTAAAAATAGCATTTTGTTCATCTTTTAATTCTCTACATTTTGACATGCTGTGGACATTTTTGTGATTTACGGTTGATTAATAAATAATTGTTTTGTGGAAATTGGAATATTTTGCCCAATCTGTGCTCTGAAATTCATAGTTAATTAACCGTGACTTTAAAAATCTCCGAAAAATCACATATTGTAGAGATTATTTTGATTAATATTGTGCCCAAAAATCTTTGCATTTGTATGCATCATTTGCCCTGTAAAAATCATTTTGCGCATTTCAATATTTGATTTTTAATAGGTATTCAACCCCACGTTTTCAAGGTTTAGGATTTTTTCTGGGATCCATCACCTAGTGATAGATCTTAGATAATTTTATTTCTTGAAAATAAGTAGGTTTAATATTTATTAGAATTAAATATTGAAAATCTTTTGTTTACGTCTAAAAATCCATAAAAAATTCATATTGCATCCAAAAATTCCAAAAAAATTACAGTGCACTTATTTCATCATTTTTTACATCTCGGCCATGTTTCGTATTTTTCGGACATTGTTTGATTGAAATTTACGTTTTAGTCCCTATAATAGGCCGAACTTGCATTTTGCATCTCATATTGCATTGAAAAATTCCAAAAAAAAAGAACGCCTTGAAAACCGAACTCAAAATTGGATAGACATTAATCTAGGTTGTTCCTTTGCCTCCTTGTGATCGACCTTGGGACTTGCCCAAGTAAAATAAACATAAACCACGAGATTAAAATTGAATCATTATTTTGTGGTTATTTCTTGACTGTTTCCGATCGCCGCCTACAACGAACGACTTTCATTAATTTCACGCACGAACGATAAAAACGATTTCTTATCGCGGCTTTTGCGGACCCGTCAGATGGTGCCGTTGCCGGGGAGGCAAACGGCTTAGATTTTTGTTTCGAAAATTTTTGTTCGGTTTTCCGAATTCGGGTAGTCTGACCCCCGAATTTGTCATTGTAAATCCCATTTTATTTCTTGTATTTATTTTTCAGCATTTCTTTCATTTATTTTTGATTATTTTCTGAGTCACTCTCTTACAATCTCTCTCTTATTTTTCTTGCGAGGTACCCGGCGCACGTGGAGCGGTTTTTCAAGGAACCGACGTATCTTTACCGACACCCGAAGAAACCGTAATTAAATTAAGATCGAGTCGAGTCGTGAGAGAGAGTAGAGTCTAGGTTTTTAATTTCTGCACTTTTAATTTTTGCTCATTTCTAGCGGTGTCCGTTTGGACTCTCGCGTGTGTACAAGGACATTGAACTTTATTTGTGGTGTGTCGTGGCCTGTTTCACTCTCCGGAGAGGGTGGGGCCTGACTTGAGTGGCGATTAGGATAGACCTGCACATACGGCTCTTAGAGCATTTTTTATTTCTGATTGTGCTCGTAGGATCTTAAGCCACACTGCACTTTAACTGAGACGCACATTAGATCGTTCAACTTAACCAAATTCAACTCAATTCTTCCCGCTAATAGAACTTTCTGCTTAGGTGCGGTTTTCATCGGCTTGCACGCATTTAGTATAAATTTTCAATTCTGTATTGCATCCCACATGGAGATTGCGAGGAGGCACTGTAAGTCTTCTAACTGAGCATTCATCATAGTTTTCCGTGTGCATCGGCTTTTCCCGAATTCCTCTCTCTTGTTTTATCACATAAATCTAAAGGAAATTGGGACTGGACGGTAGACGTGTATTTGTGTTCATCTAAATTCTTCAGTGATTGCCTCAATAAAATTGGGACTGCTAAATAAAGACGATCTAAAAAAATCCATAAAATCAAGAATTTCTGCGGGAGAGCAACCCCGACATTGTTTGATTTATCTTGCAGCGAGGAGAGAGACACACACTAGGATAGAGCCCAGCTCCAAACCTAAACAGCTCATTTAAACGGCTTGCAAGATTGAATTTATCACCAACTAAAATTGAAAAGATAATAGCCGAACTCTTACGGCTTCATTGTGTGAGTTGGTGAACCCGGGGTTTGAATTGTGTTTGCATTGGTGTGCGTGAACCGATTTCAAGATCAATAACCGCACATTCGATAAAAATTCTCTTTGACTATCCCGTGCAATCATCTCTTCCCTATCTTGATTTAAACCTCATAATGGAACTCTTGTCCAAAAACTCTCACAGATCCAACTCCCCATTCCTCTCAAAAATGACCGAACACCCATCAGAGCTATACTATGAAAATGAATTTGTTTTGGTTAGGCCCAAATCAACTCAATCCCCTTCTTTCAATAATCCTCCAACCTTTGCGGGAGGCTTTCACCCGCAGATAAAATCAGCCTCCTCATTGAATTTCTGTTCGAACCATCCAATCGCAAATAATCACCTACCATCTTGGACCGAATCGTCTTATTCTCAGTTTCTCGCCAATGAAACTTTTCAAGATCAAAATCCCTTCAAACCTCATGACTGGCAGAGAAACCAAACTCAGATGGATAGACATGCACTGAATAATCATCGACATTGGATTGACCATGATAGACCCCTCGTCAGACATGATACTCATACAGAGGACTGGACTGACCACTTAGAAACACATAAACCCTGTATGTTGACTCCACAATATCAAGGTCTGACCAATCAACGACACATGTCTGAACCTTATGAGCAGCCTCCTTCCATTATTTTTGAGGAGAAATTTTCAGAAAATAATGAGCATATTTCGGATATTCCAAAAAGCTCTCCTCTCAGCACAAAAGGAAAAATGGAAGATGAAATTATCGAACATACACCTACTGCTCCCATAATTAATCATGAACCAAATCTTGAGGAGGATATTTCGAGGATGAATAAGAAATTCAATTCGATAGAGGAGAGATTTCAAAAATTTACCGATCGATTCATCGCATTCTATGGTGGTTCAGACAGTAAAATGAATGAGGAAATTATTGGATCTGAGATTGAAAATTCTGAGGATATTCAGGGACCTATGGACAATTCTGAAAATGACTATGACCCTCACCCTGAACACCAGAGCCCCTCTTCGTCTGAAGAACATCCCACACCCCCACACCACCCAGAAAATACTAAAAAAATGGAAATTTTTGAAAACCACAAAAAAATTGAAAATTCAGAAAATCTCATAAAAATTAAAACTGAAGATGATCTGCGAAATTTGGATCCGACTATACGGGAAGCACTGGAGAAACGCTTGATGTTTGAACTTCCCTTTATCCAGGCCATTGAACACTTCCCCGGCCTTAAGAGATTTATAACAGATAAATTAATAAACAAAAAGTCGGGTAGGATACGAACAAAGACCGAAAGACATATCTTGTCAATGGCCTCCTCCTTGGTGTTGAGGAGAAAAACCAAGAGCCGCATAGTAAAGCGGTTGCCCAGATTTGACTGCAAAATCAAAGACACAATTTTCACCCATGCTCGGATTGATGATGATTCACCAATTAATATCCTCTCGACCTCTGTATTCCATGAACTCAAACTCGGACCAATTCGGAAGGTACGAGAGATTGTACAATTAGCAGTCCGATCGATAAAGCGGCCGAGAGGAACCATTTCTGTCATCATGAAATTCCAAGGTGCTCCGCTCAAGGTAGAATTCACGATCATTGATATTGAGCATCAAGGAGAATTTACCCAGTCTCCAATCATTCTCGGAAAGCCATTCTTGGCATTGGCCAAGGCGAGTATCGATTGTGAGACTCGGGAAATCAATTTCACAGCATTGGAAGCACTTAAATCTGACCCTATCTTTGAGGAACCACGATCTTCTGAGGCAACCCATGAAGTCCCCAGCAACCGTAACCATGAAGCGGTAGAAGAGCCCTACCCCGCAACCACACCTGAGATAGCAGTTGTTGATGAGACTATTGGTTTAGAAAATCTCCCCAATATTCAAATCCCTGAGGATCTCAAAATAGACAAATCTTTCTACTACGATCCAGAGACATATGCATGGTCACACCCTGGAGCAACATTCTCTGAATATCTTGAACAAATCATCCCAAATCGAGAGTGCTCAAACATTCGAGAGACTAAGAACGAGCACGCAAACCAAGCACCCACCAAGGAGAATTTCAATGGCTATTCATCTGGATACTCAAGTACACCGACACCTTCACGATGAAATAAAAAGAAAGTCACCTTTGACCTTTTGGAAGAGGAATCAGTTGATGATCCCTCATCAGGTCCGGAAAAGATGGTTTACATGAGTGAAGTCTGTTCGGCAGCCCTAAAGCCTTATCTTCGTAAGGATCCAAAATTCAATCCGCGTTGGACAACTCCCGTTCCTAACTACTACTCATCCAAAGCTGATGCTCCTGCATTCTTCAAGTACACTGGAATTCTTTCGTATGAGCTGACGGAGACCGGTGCTTCTGAGCATTCATCCGAGGACAAACTGATTGACCCCAAGAAGGAACGAATTCTGAGAAAACAATTGAAAAAACAAAAAGACCAGAATACTTGGAGTATGCCCACTTTCAATTACTACTCCTCTGAGGATAATTCCGATGATGGATATCTTTCATCTGACTCAAACAATTCATCCACTATCCATCATAATTTGTCTGAGGATGACACTGACAATAGTTGGGAATCATATGCCTCGTCTCCGACTCATCATTACGATCTCCCACCGCAGGCTC
The DNA here is from genome assembly GCA_037367405.1 of Ottelia alismoides. Lineage (NCBI taxonomy): Eukaryota > Viridiplantae > Streptophyta > Magnoliopsida > Alismatales > Hydrocharitaceae > Ottelia > Ottelia alismoides. The sequence continues at coordinate 1,025,250 of JAZKJV010006381.1, forward strand.
ACAAAAAGATCAGCCGAAAACCGCCTTAATCATCGGCTACCCACCCTCCCTCCCGACCACATCGGTTCCCTTGTACAGCTTCTTCCTCTACTTAGGGCCAAGGCCTAAGTATAGGGGGGACCGATGCCATCTGTATATACCATTCTTCTCCTAATTCCTGATCGCGTCATTTCCACCCTTCTTCCATACTTAGGCTGTCCAGATCCTAAGTATAGGGGGAACCGACATCCACCCGTATATACTCTCCTCATTTCCTGACCGCTTTTCTTTTCATTCTTTTTCTTCTTTTCTTTTTTCTTTCTTTTTTCTCACTCTCTTACGCTTAGCCCGAGCTATGTCTTCTTTACGCTTCTTGTGCTCTGAGGACACAACACTCGCTAAGTATAGGGGGGTCTGTATATATACTTTGTATATATTTTACCCATATCTCGTACTTTCGCGTAAGTCTATATGTATTTACGGGGTGGGTACTAATGTGAAAAAAAAAGAGAAGAACACTGACTTGCCCAAATATTCTGAAAAAAAAATGAATGAAAAAGAGGCTTCTTATTCCATTTTCTGCATAAAATAATCCCTTGCATAAAATGTCAAAAAAAAAAAGAAGATGTCTGCATTTCACGCACCTGCACTCCATCCAACATCACATGCATTTGCATCTGTGAAAAGTCATTGGGTTCTGAACCAAGTTATGAGCCGAAACCGAGAGTGGTCTGGACTTGACCTTAATCCACCTAATTTTCAGAGGAACTTCACCGAGAAATAGGATTTTAAGAGCTTCAGGTCTTTGTGACTTAATTCCTTAAGTTCCACATGATAATGTACAGCGTTTGACTCTTAGTGTCTAACCTGGTCTCTTCATTCTGGGTACAACTCTGGAATAGGGAATTAATTCGCACTCTCGCACTATGCACTTAGCTCAACCCAGACGGGATGTTGGAAGACTGTGTGAGTCTCTTTTCTGGTAGCGTGGAAATCTAAAGACCGGAGTACGGGTTGAAATAAAGCTTCGAAAAAGGGATGGACGGCTGGGCACAATTTTTCTAAGACCCCAAAAAATGTACGGAACAAAAGATTCTATATCCGTAGGGGCACAACAAGATCCAAGCAGAACCACCAAAAATTCCAAATACATAGAAGCATTCTACCAAATAAAAATCCGACCAAAAAGGTCCAAGCTTCAAAAACCTGCAGATCTTGGTGGAGACTCGGCTACACTGGCCATCTTCACAAGGAAAGGTGACTACACTGGCCACCCTCCAGTTCTTTTCTCTTTCTTCTATCTTCTCCCTCATTCGATTGTGAACACAGCACGACAGACCTTAGAAGGAAATACTTGACTCCCCGAGGACGAGTTACTGGAGAGGAGAGGAGCATGGTAGTCCGGCATTCTGAATGGGAAGAGCTAAAAACCTTCACACACATGAGTCGGTTATTCAATGTTCATAGGGTATACTTTGGGAAGAGGATTGATCTAAGATGACTTCTGAGTTGAATATGTGTCAATGATATGTAGAACTTGAGGGCTGTTGATTTTGAAATTCTAAGTCTCACAGAAGTTCCGCCACATTATTAATCCAAAGGTTGACTTTAGCTTCGCTTTCACCTTCAATTCATGGTCTTGGTATGGAACCCAGTCTCATTTCACTTCATGGCATTTCTTTTTGATGCTCAGGGACGAGCATGGTTTAAGTATAGGGGGATGATGAATCTCGGATTCACCATTCTAACTCTCATTAATTAAGCTCAAGTCCCTAAAAATAAATTGCATTTCTGCATTTATTTTGCATAATTAGCATTTATGCATGATTTCATAAGAATTGCATTTTAGCGTTAATTTCTGCATATTTTAAGAAGCCAAAAATCCAAGCCCAAATTGACCTGTAAATAGCCTAACTTCCCCTATTTTTAACTCCTTCATGCTAACTCCGAATGCCACAAAACCACTTCCTCTGTGTACACATCATTAACAAGAATAAATGAAAAATACAAAAAAATAATCGACCCAGGCAAGTGACCAAAAACCCAAACCCTAGTTATAGGATTTTCGGACTAAAAGCCACATATCTTCCCCATCCAGTGTCCGATTTGATCCTACTCACTTTTGAACTAATGCACATTCAATTACCTTCAAAACAAGACCAAGTTCAAGTGAATTGGAGTTCGTATGTGAAAGTTGGGTTTTGGGCCTCTTTTGTACCTTGTATATTTTCGCGGCTTTTACCTGTATTTTATGCATATATTTTCTTTATTAATAAAAATAAAAAAAATTAGATTTAGATATCTTTTATTTATCTTTGATTTTTCCATATTTTTCCGGATTTTTATCATGTTTAAAAATGACAAAAAAATTAGAAAACCTAAAAATCAAGGTATTCTATGTACATGGGATACCCCAAAAATTCACTTTTCACATTTGAACGAATTTGGCTTTGATGTCTTCATGAAAGTTGTAGATCTCGTCGAGACGAGCATTTTTCGTGAAGCAACTTTTTCGATTCGAGGTCATTTGATATTTCTTTTTGATTTTATAAAGGGTTTTATTTTCGATTTTTCTGGAGCTGACACGTGGCAGCCCCAGAGGCCGCCACGTGTCAGCTATTTTTCGCCTTTTTATTATCTCGTTTTTATTAAAAAAAATTAAAAATCGAAGCACGTGCGTTGCACGTGCCCCCAGGCACGTGCTCCGCACGTGCGGCGCTGCCTGCCCTTTTTCCCTGCCACGTGGTCCATCCATGGCCGTTCGATCGTCCGCTGATCGAACGGCCCACGCGCTTCATCGTCAACCTTCCTCCCCCGCAAACCTCGCACCCTCCGCCACCTTGCCGCCAGCTACCCCCCCGAGACATCCGCAACTACAACCAACCATCACCGTTGACCCTAACCCCCTCCGCTCATCTCGCGCCTCGCCCTCCATCGCCTCTCCTATTTAAAGGGCACAGCCGCCCTCGACGCCAATCATCCGCCGATACTTCAACTGCCTGAGAGACGGTGGTGACACCACCGTGCTCCCCCCTTCGCCGGCGAGATCCAAGGTCTTCGACCTTGCTGCATCAAGGCGCGCCCTCCGCCGCTAGTGCCCAGCTGTGGTCTCCCCTACCGTCGAGCCAAATGTCCATCGTCTCCGACCTTCAACCTCCGCTCGAAGCTCCTCCAGGAGCTACGCCCACCGGCCATCTACGCCATCGACTTCGACATCGACACCTTCATCTTCACCGCCTTCCAGCAGCTTCGTCTCCGCCCCGACCATCTTCCACGCCTCCACCGGGAACGCCTCCGCCAACGCCACCGTCGACATCTACGATCACCGCCTCGCCATCGTCATCAGCGCCATCGCCCGACCTTCATCGACAACCACCGTGGGCCCGACCTCCCTCTCCGCCTTCACCTCCACTCCGCCGGGAGGGGCTGGACTCCGCCTCCTGGGCTCCACCTCGACCGGCCCTCCAAGGCCGAACTCAGCCACCCATCGCCGGGCTCAAGGCCCGAGGTCCCCCACACGTGCGAGGCACGTGCGTGGGGAAGCTTCCTCAGCAGGCTTCATCCCCACGGGTCACGTGCGCTGCACGTGACCGCGTGGGTCATTTGCAGTCCGCCCCCAGCGCTTCTCTGATTTGCGCTCCAGTCCACCACCGACCAGAGGCACGTGCTATGCACGTGCCACTCTGGCAAATTTGCATATTCGCCCCTCATTTTATAGGTAATTGACAGTAGGTCCCCCTACATTATTTTTTATTTACTTATTTATTCTGTTTGCATCTATACCCCTGTCTTTGTCATCCATTATAGACCTCTACATCGCATCATTTTATTTCTTTAAAAATAGCATTTTGTTCATCTTTTAATTCTCTACATTTTGACATGCTGTGGACATTTTTGTGATTTACGATTGATTAATAAATAATTGTTTTGTGGAAATTGGAATATTTTGCCCAATCTGTGCTATGAAGATCATAGTTAATTAACTGTGACTTTAAAAATCTCCGAAAAATTACATATTGTAGAGATTATTTTGATTAATATTGTGCCCAAAAATCTTTGCATTTGCATGCATCATTTGCCTTGTAAAAATCATTTTGTGCATTTCAATATTTGATTTTTAATAGGTATTCAACCCCACGTTTACAAGGTTTAGGATTTTTTCTGATATCCATCACCTAGTGATAGATCTTAGATAATTTTTTTTCTTGAAAATAAGTAGGTTTAATATTTATTAGAATTAAATATTGAAAATCTTTTGTTTGCATCTAAAAATCCATAAAAAATTCATATTGCATACAAAAATTCCAAAAAAATTACAGTGCACTTATTTCATCATTTATTACATCTCGGCCATGTTTCGTATTTTTCGGATGTTGTTTGATTGAAATTTACGTTTTAGTCCCTAAAATAGGTCGAACTTGCATTTTGCATCTCATATTGCATTGAAAAATTCCAAAAAAAAGAACGCCTTGAAAACCGAACTCAAAATTGGATAGACATTAATCTAGGTTGTTCCTTTGCCTCCTTGTGATCGACCTTGGGACTTGCCCAAGTAAAATAAACATAAACCACGAGATTAAAATTGAATCATTATTTTGTGGTTATTTCTTGACTGTTTCCGATCGCCGCCTACAACGAACGACTTTCATTAATTTCACGCACGAACGATAAAAACGATTTCTTATCGCGGCTTTTGCGGACCCGTCAGCGGGACGAGACCATGCTGGTTCTGTTGGTGGGCATACTGGGGCTGTTGCTGCTGGCTGTTCTGATATCCTTGAGCCGGAGGCAGTTATTGGGAAGAGGTGCCACCAGTGGTCCAAAGAAATCCGGGTTGATCGCGACGAATCCTGGGCTACGGGTACCGGTCGTACCATATCCCATTGACTTCCATCAATGGCTCCTGCTCGAAGGATGGTGGAGGTAGAATTGCCAGTGGCTGATCTGACTGATAGACCACCATCTGAGTGTCCTGAGATGGTGGCTACGATGGGTAGTACTGCAACAACGGGACCGGCTCTGCCTGAATGTGGTTGACCTGGTGGTACGAGGCAGAGGGATGGGTTGAGCTGCTACTGCTGGCATCAGCCCGTGACCTGGGAGGCTGCTGAGAAGATGTTTGTGCCTCCTAGACGCAAAGAATATACGTCTTCATGTCACTCATGGTCTTGGTAATCTGGTCCATTTGGGCCAGTCCTTGCATCTGCTTTTTCTCAAGGATCTCGAGAAGGTCTAGCTTTTCACTGATGATGCCCATGTCGGCTGCGGCTGATTCGGCTTGGGCTGCGGCCGTCGATGGAGTATGAGGATCGGCATCGATGCGGGCGATCCTCTGGAATGATCCCGCTCCTTGGTGGGGCTTCTGCTGTGTGTATACTCGGGCTTGGGCCATGACTATTGAGTTCTCTACCATACCTTCATTGATGGCCCAAACATCGTCTTCACCCTTGGAAAAATAGGACCCACCACAAGAGGTATTTACAAGCCCCTGCAGCTCCGGTGTCAGCCCACAGAAGAAACTCTGAACTAAATTGGGCTTAGATATATCATGGTGTGGACACCAGTCGATGAGCTCTCTGAATCGATCCCAAGCCTCATGGAATTGTTCATTAGGGATCATTATGAAATTGCTGATCATAGCTCGTGCTGCGTTAGTCCGGCCGAGAGGATAATACTTATTCAAGTATGCGGTCCGGAGTTCTGCCCAAGTATCGACGAACCTCCCCAAATGTTTTAGCCAGTACGCGGCTCTATCAACCAAAGAGAAGGGGAAGGCTATCATCTTGATAGTGTCTCAGTCACCAACCTGTCATGAATTGTACTGCAGATCATTTCGAATTCTTGCAGGTGGAGATGTGGCTCTTCGGTCGCTAGCCCATGAAATTTTGGCAATAACTGGATAGTGTGTGGGCGAAGCTCGAAATCTCCATGGATGGGAGGGAGTCGGATCCATCGATGAGTGAGGGAGGCTGTTGGATTGTGCAATTCTCTCATGATGGTCTGCGGCGGCCTCTCCTGGTTGGGTTCTCCTCCCTCGTCTGCTACAACTGGTATATCACCTCCACCGCCACCACCCCCAGGTCTGTTTTCTCTCATCTACGCGATCTCTCTCATGAGGTAACCCATGAATACTCCCTGGTCCCTGATTTGTCTCTGCATCGTCTCCAGGGAAGCTAGCAATGAATTGTTGATGGCAGCTTGGTCATATAGAAACGGGGGGTGCTCATGCTCATCTGGGTGTTCTCCTCGGTCTGCCATGGCTGGATTCTCTGAAAAGGCAAAAGAACCCATCTCAGGTGCCGTCAAATGCTCTGAGCTCTGTGATGCACTAAATTCTGAAACTCTTGGACTGATGGGAGGAGAAGGGTGGTCGAGGGGTAACAAGGTGGAAGTGAATTCAGACTCGGAGAGTGGGTCTGGACTCCCCGAGGTTGTCCTAGATGAATAGGGAGGAGTGCTGGATAGCGGTGCCGCCAAAGATGGCCTAAGAGACCTCCGTCCCATCATCGTGATTATTGGAAAGAGCAAGGTTGAGAAATGAAGAAGAATGAGGGCAAAATTGCGCACAATTGTGCGATGTTTTTGATCTTGACCTAGATCCAACTAGCAATCAAACACAAAACAAGGGGATTCACCAACTCAACGCGTGAAGCCATGAAGGTTCGGCTTTTATCTTTGTAGTTTTTAGCTTGAATTCAGGAAGTTATCTTTCAACGAGTCCTTAGAGCGTTACGCCTATAGGAGAGAGAGAGTACTGCCGGAAAAGTATTCCCGTACTTGTCCTCCTCCTGTGTAACGTGTAGCCTGCACTTTTTAAGGTCCTTGTAACCCTTTCTGGATTCCTACTCAGCCAAAGAAAAGAGGAAGGAAGCCGATAGGCGAAACCGATACTTCAAATCTTACTCGCAACAGAATCTCCCGTGAGCATGCAAGATGCTACTCGAACGCAAGACGATGAGACAGACACACCCGTGAAGGCGTGGCCTATGCTCGATACTTTGGACAAGGTCGATGCTCTACACAATAGAGAGTCATCAATGGTGACCAAGCCCTACTCGTCTACGTACGATAGTAGCGCCAATACTTCGGAAATCCAGGTGATACACAAGGCAGCCACAGACTGGGTTTTGGGCTCTAATCCTTACGAAGCCGCTCAAATCACTTGGAAGGAGACCTTCCCATGCAACCTGAATACAAGTGAGGGTGTTACTTTCCCCAAGCAATGAATCCAATTGCCAATTTTATATAGGTCAAGTTTTCTTAGCAGTCCCTTTTTTAAATTTTTTTGGTGTTATCACTTGCTTTGAGTCAATTCAAACAAGCACCTAACGATTTTGTATTTTCTTGATTCCTACTTGATCCAAAAACAGAGGGAGAAGAGTCGGAAAAGCCGTGCAAGGCGACACCAAGATGGAAATCTCACCTTTGTGCCTATATGATGAATGCAAAGATAGAAAGACTTACAGTGCCTCCAGCTCTCTCCATGCGGGATGCAAAGCAGAAATTTTTAAACCTAATCTAAATGCCGATATGCACGCGGAAATCGTCCTAAGCATGTGATTGCTAACGTGAAGAACCACAAGTCGATCACCAATCCTCAATCTTAGAGTCCGGTCTAGGCTCACCCCTCCTCCTCTCGACAAATCGAGTTCAGGAGAAGCGATTGATAGGGTGGGCTCGCAGCGTGACGGATCAAAGATGATGAATCAACTGTTTAATTTATTCTAAGTCCAGAACGCACTATAGGTACATGCAATGGTTATTAGGGTGTTTGGACCTAATCTATTCGATCAAGCAATGCCTAAAATCTAAGGGCTCATTCCACAAAAGAAAGGAAAAATAAATCAAAATCGGAAAATGACAACGAGAAATGCGATGAAAACCACGGTGAGCCCCCAGGTGTACAAACACCTGGAAATTAGGCCCGAGTGTCCTGAGTGTCCGAGATACCTGTATTATTACAAATTAAATAAATCTCTCTCTCACAAAAGAAAAATAAAAGACTATCTAACTCTCTCTCTCTCAAATCTCCTTCTCTCTCTTGTCGGCTGGGTTAGAATAACTGACTCTGCCTCCCAAGGTTGCACCGAATCCCCTAGGCGATCCTCCTTGATCTGCGGTCCCTCGCAAGAAGACAAGAAAGAAGAATGGTTAGACAACTTAATAAGATAAATATCAAAACAAGAGAGATACAATAATAAATAATGTAAACAAGCAATCACAATCAATCAAAAAATGTAATCTATACGCTATTGCTCCCCGGCAACGACGCCATTTGATAACTAGGGAAATCGAGGGTAAAACTGTTTCACAAGGCGAAACCGCAGTCGGTGTATTGACTGCTCAAAAATCCCTAATTAATCAACAATTAACCCACAATAAAATCAAACAATGACAAGCAATAGTGGAGTTAAAATTTATTATTAACTCTACATAAAAGGTGTATAGGTGTAAGTATGTAGAGGTCGAACACAGGGAGCACACAGGATAGATCAAGTAAATGCAAAGAATGTGATGTGATTGTGTGTCTACAATATGCCAATGTTTTTATGGATTTTTAATTTTTTTAATTTTTTTAATTTTTTTAATTTTTAATTTTGTATTTTGATTTTTAATTTTCTGATTTTATATTTTCTTTTTATATTTTATATTTTTCCTTTTTCAATAACTAGAATATATAAACAGTATAAGAAAAGAGGTGATAAGATATTTATAAAAATAAGGAAAAATGCTCAAAAATTAGGAAAGAAATTATTTTTTGGTCTTTTTTATATTTTTCTACTATTTTTGTGATTTTTGGGGATTTTTCAGAATATTTTTGGTATTTTTAAAAGTCAAAATAAAGGAAAACAGTGAGTTAAGCTACTGGTCGAATTTAAAATGGGAATGAAAAATAGCAAACAGTAACAAAATATTCCTAACTTAATTTTAAATAAAAGACAATAAAATAGAGAAACTACAGAAACTGAGTTTATATTTTTAGAAATTTTCTAGGATTTTTTAGCTTTTTTGAAGTTTTAAGGTGTTTTCTAATTTTTAAGGTTTTTGTTTTGAAATTTTTAATGATTTTTGGACTGACACTAAAACACTCTAAAATAGACCTTAGGTAATTTTTTGGAGTTTTTCAAGGTGTTTTGATATTTTTTGGTATTTTCTAATGCAAACAGTAGCTAAAATGCATGTTTTTGATTTTTAATAAATATTAAAATGCAATAAAAATGAAATGCAAAAATATAGCATTAATCAGCAAGCAAACATGAGTGTATGGTATTTTTTTAGAATTTTTCGAGTTAAAATGATGCACTAAATAAATATGGGAAACATACAAAAATACAAGGCCTAGCATGGGTATAAGTGCAAATAGACAAACAACTAGGGGCAAAAGTACAAATTTCGCACAAAATATAATACTGAATATTGCATTTAATGGACCAAATACAAAATACAAGACCCGTAGGGGTATTCCTGCAAATAACCCAACCAAGCACGTGACTAGCACGCACTTGGGAAGGACCTGTATCTAATTTCCAAAATCCCAGGGGCTCACATGCAAAATCACGAAAAGTTTTACACTTAATATTAGAGTTTCTGGACTGAGGCAAAATAAGCAAACCCTGAGGGGGGTCCTTGCAAAATGCCCTTCACCTCACATGTACTGGTCACGTGGGGTGACGTGGCCAGGACCGAAGTGCAAATATTTAAAGGACGGGGGTCTGTATGCAAATATTACAATAACTTTTAAACTACTGCTGAATGTTTATGGACTAAATAAAAATTACAAAAAGGCGCGGGGTAAAGATGCAATATACCCCACTCGGGCGTGATCCAATGGTTGGGGGTCTCCCAATTGACACGTGGCTGCACGTCGTCGCCCGATACCGCTTCGGCGATGGAGGGCCACGATTAGATCTGGCGAAGTCGATCTGACGGCTCTGGCAGGTTCTCGATCCAACGACGGCTGATCACCTGGAGGCGCGGCCCGATCCGACGGTGGGGAGATGCGGAGGAAGAATGCCGGCGAGGCGAACTTCCCCGAGCCCAATCTCCGTGCTCCGGTGGTCTGGAGCGCTCAAAATGGGGCTGCTTGCTCCTGGGAGCTTCCTCGAGATGCTGGGGGGCCCAAAAAGCCTCGGCGATGGCCGAGGTGCGTTGGAGATGGAGGCGGAGCTGGAGGGGCTCGAGCGTCTCCGGCGAAGGCCCAAATGGCCCCCAGGTGTTCGTTTAAGTCCAAGTACCTGCAAGAAAGAGTGAGAGGATCCAGGGAAAAATGCCTGGGTCCCGCGGTGGTGGAATGGTGGCGCAAAGCGGCGAGGAGGTGATCGGCCGGAGGAGCGCTCCGGCGAGGTGCTCTGATTGGGTGATTTAATCGATGGAAATGGAAGATCTTTGGGGCGAAATGATCCTAAGGCTAAAGCAAAGAAAAAGCAAAAGAAAAATAAGCGAAAGGGGGCTGCCTCAATGGTGGATCACCAGAGGGAAGTATACCTTGACCGCCGGCTAAGGGGGAAGTGGTGGAAGCACCTCAGGCGTCGCTCGACCCACCCGAAGGTCGCCAAGGGGAGCTGTCAACTTCTCCTTGCGATTGGGCACGAAAAGGGAACTAATCCTATGGAAAGAGGCGTTCAAACTTCAAATCAAAGTCAAGGGTGCGTTATATGGGGTTTTTGACTGGCGAGGAAAATCGAGATGAAACGCCTCACACAGCGATTCAAAGCCCAAGAATTCACTTGGGCGTGAATCACCAATGATCGAGGTGAAAAAATGCAGAAGGAATCATCCCAAGAAGGTGCAAGACCCACACTCGAAAAAGGCGTGAAAATAGGGTCAAAACCTAGTTCTGACGTGCTACAGGGGTGGAGGACGCCTAGTTGACCGGGGTCAACGAGGGTTTGCACCTGGTTGGTCCACGTGGACCAACCAGGAAAAATCCCTGGAAAAAGTTTTGTAAATTCGATTAAAAATAGATAATGAATTATATAATTTTTTATTATTAAATAAAAAATGTTAATTATTTTATAAGGTATTTTATGATGATTTTTAATTATTTTTATGAGATATAATTTTATAAGTTCCCTTTTATACCCTTTATAGGTATATTACCTATATATTTTGATATTTTATTTTTTTTGTATTTTAAATTTATTTATTTATGTTTATTATTTTATAAATTTGTAAAGTATTTTTATACACTTAGAAATATTTTTGTTTTATTTTTCTGAAGTGTTTTGTATATTTAATAAAACGGAAATAGTAATAATATAGGTATAGTTATAGGTATTATGCTTATGTATATTATATACAAGTATTTTTATTTTGTATTTCTTTTGTATTTTTATTCTAATTTTAATATACATATATATTATAAGTAATATTTACAAAATTATAAAAATATAAAATTATAAAAATAATGAATAAATAATAAAATGAATATTTTAATTTGTACAAGTATACCATAGGGGTCCAAAACTCAACTTTCAAACCGTAGCTCCGCCAAATGCGAAACCATCACCATTAAATAGCTTATTTTAAAATATATACAATTAAAGGTGATTTGATGAATTTGGAGTTTTCATTTGTGAGATACAGGTCTGGGAAGTTGGGATTCTGGAGTTTTATTCAGACCATAACTTTTTATCTGTATATTATTGCCGAGTGAAATCAATTTTGTATTTTTCTTTATTTAATTATCTACAACTTTCATGTACAAAGCTTCTTTGTTTGAGGTATAAAAAGTAGAACCAAAAATAGGTCCCAAAATAAATAAAGAATGAATGAATATTTATTGTATTTTGACCCTTATCTCCCCCTACTTTATTCCTTGTCGACCTATTCATCAAGATACCTAGGTCTCGGGTTTTCAGGTCATAAAATATTTATAATACTTTATTCTTTTTCTTTTCTTTTATTTATTCTATAATTTTGGCTTTAATTACAGTATTTTATACACTATTTACACGCACATGCATGGATGCTAAGATGCTGGAATTAATACTATTTACATGCATTTACTAGGGGTTTTGAGGCCAAAATGATAGAATAAAGATGATGAAATGTGGATTCATCACGGACCTAACCCCAACAACCCCTTCAAGCCAGCCCCTCTGAACCATCCCTCCCTACCTCCAACCCTTCCGCGCCACCCTCCAGCTCCTTGTCTTGACTCTAGCTACTCTAGGGAGCTCCTCCCTCCACCTCCTGACTTGAGATGACTGTCCCCCTCCCTCCAACTGCCTTCCCTCCATGCCACCATCCTCGTCTCGCACCACCCTCCCTCCCTGCATGTCTGCCTTTGGGCCCTGGTCATTTGCTGCATTGGTCATCTCTAATGCAATACCCTCCAATTAATGAGGGTCGCCTTCCAGTGGAACGATAGCCCCATGGTCGCCTGCATTTGGAGCAACCATGCCCCCTCTCGACTGGCAGTGGGCTCGCCAATGGGAAGCCCCTTACTAACCGGAACGACACCCGGGTCTGGCTCCAGGTCTAATAATGGACCCGTCTCTACCCGGACCCACACCATAGGATTCGAACTTCGAGATCTATCACCGCTCGTTCCCTTTACCACCACCCATAATTACATCCCCCCGCAATCAACTTTTCCTTGAATGCTTCCTCAAGAATCAGAACCTCCCCCATTGAATGTGACCTTTGAATTCAGGACGGAACACCATGTCCCTCCTGCGAGAATCGAGGCGTCTGTTTCGAAATGGCCTGAAGCACTTTAGTGCTCCGACTTGGTCCCGCATCAATCGGTTGCCCTATTGACCGACCTTTCACCACCTCTGCCCATGACTTGCGATGGTTGACCTCACGAGAGTCCTCCTTCTGTGAAAGTACCAAGGCCCTATCGTTGCTAATTCAACATCCAACATTTCTTCGAGGTATCGCACCCTCCTCTATCCTAGCACCGAAGGACTGAACCGCTGCACCTGGATTACCAAGTCTATATCCACCCCTACTTCGCAGCCATCTTCCACGATCTTGACCATCCACACCTCTGACCCGAGGATGCCCTGGACATGATCCAACCTCCTCGAGATGAGGGGTATACCCCGCACTCACACCGAGTTGATCTGCCGAAAATTGAGATGACCATCAAAGGTACGCAGTACGAGCCACCTCAAGACCGCTTCTCTGTTCGCGATCAACCTCAGCAACACCTCTTTTTCATGCTGAGAAATCTCATGCGGCACGATACACCATGGACTCAACAGAGCAATGTCCCCACTGAAACTTCCCTCCATTGCTGCACCCGCATCCGATGTGGCCAGGAACAATGGTCGAGAACCACCTCCCTCGCCAATTAGTAACTCTTCCTCCGGAACAACCCTCCTAATATTTTTGTGGGAACAACATCGCACTGTGAGCAGAACCTGAAGGATATGGGATAATCCTCAAGCGCATCACGGAAGCGTGAGCATCGTATCGAATACGACGAAGAACGACTAGTCGGACTAGTTGTTCTATGCAGCGGAAATTAAAATTTTTCATGTGACGAGACCACATGGTCCAGGAACACTTCTTGGATCATTTCGTCTAAACCACAAACAAGTAATAGGATTACCTCTTGAAGCGTGGTTGCGATAAAGTCTCTAAACGAAGAGACCTCCTGTCTCAAGTCTGATCCGACGGAGGAGACGCTTGCGAGTGTGTTGATGAAACACGTGTTCCTCGTAATCCATGTCGATGATCCAAGCGGCGGATCTCCTGATCTCGACACACGAGATCCAATGTCTTCTTCACGAGTGAGGCTCACCGAAGGAGACAGGGATCCACGAGCAAATGATCAGTCATCATAACGACGACACTACGGCGATGGAGACTCTCTCTAGGGCATCCATGGTGGACGACCACATGAGAGAAGGAGAGAGGGAATGTAGAGAGAAAAAGAAAGAGAGAGACTTATGTTCTCTTGTGTTAAGAAGAGCAAAGGGGTGCCTCTCCTTTTATAATATTTTGGGATCCATGGATCTCAATCCACGGACAACACAAATCCAATGGCTCTCATTGATTGTGTTTCTTTTAATGGCTAAGATTTGTGTTGGTAAAAACCAACAACAATTAATTTAATTTAGATTAAATCTATATTGATAAATCAATATAAATCAATCCCAAATTAAATCAAGCAATCATGAAGATTATTGGAATGATGATTTCCTCCTTCCATAATATGGGATTTGGTGAAAATCTCATGTAATCTCATGATATCTCATGAGATTATATTATTCCATGGAAATTTCCAAGATTTACAACAACACTTGTTGTAAATTATTCAACAAAAATAATTCATAATTATTTTGTGAATATTGCAATCTTGCCATTGGAAAATTGTAAATCACATTCACAATCCAAAATAAAATGTAAATTACATTTTCAATTTAATATCCAATGTGAATCCAATTCACATCAACATTTAATTAACAAATGTAAATTACAAATAGCTCTCTCTTATATATTATAAATCACATTTATAATATATATGATTATATGGATATTTCTATCCACATTATTCATATCCATGATAATTAAATCACATTTAATTATCTTGGTACTCTTTTCTCTTGTGCCCAAATAATATGAATCAAATTCACATTATTTACATCTTTGGTATTCAAATCACATTTAATTATCTAAGACAATTCTCTTTATAATATGAATCGAATTCATATTAATCATGATAATTAAATCACATTTAATTATCTATTTTCTCAATGCTCGGATACTTATATCAACAATGAAATTATCCTGAACTCTTTCAAGGATAATGCTCTTTCTCTGCGAATACTTGGAGATAAGGACAGGGCGATTGTATTGTTCCACGTATAGTGACTTAGATATTAAGATCACATCTCAAATCCAGATCTCGTGCCTCCCATAGATGCTTGATTAAATCAAGATCGCAAATCTAATCTTCTCATTGTATCTGAATCACATTCAGATCAATGTCCAATATTTGGACCAAGATCAGATTACTTCTCTACTGAGAGGAGTCACTAAAATCCAGACCCGTTTCATCACTCCCTAGGAATGGAAGTGTCATGGTTATACAATCGTTTATGATCACATCACCCTCAGGTATTCCCAATACCTGTACATCCTGCACACTGCAAGACCCAGAATAATCCCGAAGTATAAGATCAATTTTACACTGTCTACTTTAGGGTTTTATCATTAAGTTTCTCATTCCATCATTGAGAGTTGGTATCGATCATATACTTTCCAAAATCATATATCATACCAAGGTGTTGATCATATACTTTCCAAAAGCATATATTAAACCTACAAATTGAGTCAAGCTTCCAAAGCAAGACAACCGTGGATGGAATTTGATTCTTCCCAATATCTCATGAGTGAGCTCATGTCTTCTGGTTCAGTAATGAACATGTATGATCCCTTTGAGAGATCGTATTACTCATATGCCCTTATATGCACACCAACACGCCGGTGTATAGACCTTGATTAGGTCATCAACCTATTGGTCTGCCAAATGTACATACTTAGACATATAGTAACACATCTGTCCCCGATCAGAGGATGCGTGCCTATATCATGACAGAACACGACATAGGACTTTGGTTATCTCGATCTCGTTAAGCTAACTCTTTGACCTAACTAATCTAACACCTCCGAATCTCTATTCCCATGCAGAGGACCTGCATCAAGAGGTCGGTCAGATATCAACCTAAATGAGAAAGGATTGCCATCTCCTACTCAGGATGGAGATCATCTCTCAACAATCATTTGACGGTGTTTGATGAGTCCTCAATCTAACTCTTTAGATATTCATCCAAGCACCAGCCTCTATGATTCAATACTTGAATCAACAACTGTATGATCATCAAGATGGCCATGGTACATAACCCTATTTGTACTAAGGGACCTATTATGCAAACTAGTTATTCTTCATTTCAGATCAGGGAATGATATTTGCAGTAACATTTATTGCATAATGGCTCGCCGTGGGCTCGCATGTCCAACAATCTCCCACTAGCCCAAAGAGCCATTAGTGGGCTAATCATTTAAACGCACAGTCATGTGACAATCATAGGCTATTTAGAAAAATAGTTAGGTAAGCTGATCAGTCACTCTATTCCCAAGAGACTACACCAAGTCCTTACGGCACTTGCATATCTCATAGTAATAGTGTTCTCATCCAATGCAAATATTGCATTTTATGCAACTAATACTCAATCATATCAGTCATAGTGTCCTTGACACTACACCACAATAATTATTATAACTAGTAAGTAATTTCTATTATCCTTATCAGAATACCCTTATTCCTGGAGATCTCTATCTCTTAAGGTATTCGTAGTTAAGACCTTTTAGATCCGCATCTATAAAGTCTTAATTACTTGAAGAAAAGACTTAGAGATCATTATTTCTAAAGTCTTGTCATCTTTGAAGATATTGATATTACTGCAATTAAGGGTTTTATCTCCATAGTAGGATTAGTAACAGTTTACTACTCCCACTGCATTGCAGACATCTGGCTTTTGTACACATCTAGCGTACACTCGATTTCTCAGAACTGATGCCCAAGGGCTAGCAGTTTTAGCATTCATATCCTCAACTCTTTGAGGTGCTATCCCTTTAGATAGGTTATACCATATCTTGAGGGAAAGAAGCCTTTCTTGGAATTCTCTAGAAAATGGAAATGTCTGAGGTGTACCATTAATGTGACGGTCCCCATACCCTTTTCTCTTTGCTTCTGAACAACTTCATAACTAAGATCTAAGATGTATCCTTGAGATCATATCTCGAGGTATGGGACAACCAGATTATAAAACACTTATTATTATCATCCTTAGATCATTCCAAATGATTAGGATATTGTCTACATTTAGCACGATGAACACAATGGCCACTAAGCTTCACATGGTTCATCGAGGTTCTATCTGAAATCATAACATTTATGATTTCATCAAATCTAATGTTCCAACTACAAGAAGCTTATTTGAGTCCATAGATGGAGTTTCTTTAGCTTGCACATCTTGCTTTCCTCAACCATGAAGCCTTGGGGTTGCTTCATGTGAATGTCCTCAGAGAGGTATATATAGAGGAATGCAATCTTGACTTACATCACAAAGATGTCATAGTCAAGTTGTGTAGATATGGTTAGCATTATTCTGATGGGTTTAAGCATGGTCGCTGAAGAGAAAGTTTCATCGCAAGCAATGTCTTCTCTTCGGTGTGTAGCTCATGGCAATGAGTCGTGCTTTGAAGGTCTCTACATTCTCATTAGGTTCACTCTTTCTATTTAAGATCCATTTGCACCTTAATGGGTCTTACCCATATAGGTGGATCCTCGAGTGTCCATATACAACATTTGTATATGAAGTCTACTTTAGACTTTATTGCTAACATCCACCTTTCCATGCTTTGATCTTCAGAAGCTTCATCACATGAAGTCAGATCATTGTCAGATTCAACTGACACATGGAATCCATCTTCAAACTTATTTGAAGTGGTATTAGTATTTCATCTTTAATTGTCCTTTTAGTTTCCAATTTTAAGAGCCTCATTATCTTCTCAAGACTAAATGAGTTCCTTTACTTCATTTTCATCTTGATTCTCAAGAGTCTCATCATCTAAGAATCACATTCTCAGATATGAAATCATTTAAGAATCTCAAGGTCATAAAGTAGGTATCCAATACCATCCTTTATTTTCCTAATGAAGTAGCACTCTCAAGTGCTAAGTTCTAGCTTACTTGCATGGAATCTTATTAGGGATATATTGTAGTCTCTACTACATATATACCTTGGAAACTAAGAGGTAATTATGCTAAGATTCATCATTGATCATATCATGTCACACATGATCCAATTGTATCTCCATACAACTCTTATTGAGTTTAGGTTTATTAAGAGGGGTGAGATAGAAATGATATTCATATCTCTATAAGGTATTCTATGACATCATCTAATAGGTACAAACTACCTAGATTAGATCAAATTCATTTAATCTTCCTTCAAACTTTGGTTCTAAATCAAAATTGTGAAATCTTTGAACATTTCAAAGGTTTCTAAGTGAAGATAAGAAATCTCATATCACAAATAATCATCAATAGATATCACATATCCATAATGTTTATTCAGATATAGATGACTCACATACATCAATATGTATGAGATCGTGAATACCTTGACATCTTACACCATTCCAAGGAAGGGTATATTGGACATTTCTACTTTTGAATACAATATTCACAAGTATGCAAGATTTGAACTTTCAGACAATCTAAAGTTTCATCTCTTACTAGTCTATTGCTGACATCAATAGACAAATGTCCAAGGCTTGATGCCAGATCATTGTCAAATGATCTTCATTCTTCTATTTATCTTTTAAGGTTTAATTTCAGTATAGAAATGTTAATGGACCATTATTTAATTTTCTAATTTAGTAGAGTCGACTAGATTTTAGATTACTATCTGAAATATCTCTATCATAACTCTTTATGATAGATTTATTACAGAATTCGCGTTTATTTCCAACATTTAGAAATAAATAATGAGTGTATTCTAATGTCTAGGTCATAGAGATATTCTCTAAGACTAAGGGCTCTCCCACTGAAAATAACAAGTCCATCTATCCAATGGAGATTGTTGCAACAATTGCATTAATGTCCATGTGGATGACTATTAAACCTTAAAATCAAATTTTATAGTCTTCTAATACACATGCAACCAATTGCAAGTGTTATTAGAATAATAAGATACAATTATTAGACTTTGATCTTATCAAATAAGAAAGCCAATTTCAATGATTATATGTAGATGTAGATTATACTGATGCACCATCTGGATCCTTCTCTAAGGATCCTAAATAGACAAGATAGTCACAATATCAATACATTAGTTTATTGCAATATTGGCATTCATCCAACTATTTGGATGTCATATGGAAGTCACAGAAGTACATTCAACTTCTTGACCTTCCTTCTTACTTGGGTCCAACCCATGATTCCACTACGCTCCCTTTATCTATAAGCAACCATTTCTCAAGACAAAGGATCTCTTATGTCGAAATCAAAAATTTCAATATAAGAGTATTTCAACATTTATACATGCTTCATTCAATTCATACAATATGAATATTCTGAAGCTTCATGAATGAATAGAGTATAGATAGTAGAATGATGGCATTCATCGTATCTACATCCATCTAAACTCTTAAAACATTGGTTCAGGTAGGTACTCAAACAATTTGAATACATCATCTCTTATAGAGCTACTATTCTGCATGATGCAGAGAACTACGTCATTCATGATTAAATGTCGAGAGCACATATGTATGCCAAAACATCTTCTTAGAATTTTACAAGGATTATTTGACAATTACGATCATCATTGTCATGTCACTTCCAAAGTACATTCAATGAGAGATCAAGATTATAAAGACATACAAACCCCATTATCTATTTAATTGTCATTCCTCATTATTATGAGGAAAATTGCACATTGCAACCACATACATTATGTGTCCAACTGCAAGTACAATATCTTTATTATGGATCCAATCCATGATATTTTACTGGTTATTATTGAGTATAGTATTGAGTGGGTTTAATGAAGATTTATCTGAAATAAGAAATTTGCATAAGTATATATAAATATATATACATATTTTACTTTAATTTAGGAATTTTTATATCAAAGTTGTCTTGCCTTGTCAACATTGAAAGTTCAATCCCTTAATCGTTTTCAATGCAAGAGATATACTTACCATTATATCTCAAGCAAGATCTGGGATCTCCTTCCTTATCTTTGTTATATCCCAATAATATGAGAACCTGTAACTCGGATAAAAAGAAGCGAGAACACATTCCGCCCTGCAAGTCCAACTTGCATCTCCCAATTCAGTCTTTAACACCCGGGTCCACCACCCCTAAGGTGATGTTGACCCGTCATTAATTGAACCAACCGTCAACAGGAATACAACTCGCTATGCGCAATCCAATATCGCCCCAATAAAATGAGGACCCGATATTGGAATCACTACGCATACGTCCTTACTCTTTCGAGAAGCGACGAGCCCGATCCAAATGGATCGTATGCAGGAGCTGTCACTTCGGACATGCATCTCTTACATACAATATCTGGCGACGGAACCCTTCGTCTTGACGGGAGACCATGGTTGTCACTTATGTGATCCTCCACCTCATATTCAAATTTTAATCAATTATTATGAATAATATTCACATAATTAATTCTTCTAAGGGAAATATACATCTATTCATAATAGAGTATTTTTAATTGGATATAATTAACTTAATCACATTAAATTAATTATCAATCCAATTCAATCAACAAAATTGATTTTACTTGAATATATGGTATTATATCAAAGTACATATTAATTCGAATTTTAATAATTAGAAAATACATCATGATCTCTCAGGAATCATTCGTTCCCTACCCGCTGTCATGGCCAGTACTGGCGATAGTGGGACAGACCGCAACCGATGTGACCCGATACTCCAACGCTCCCCGACTAGACACCATATCCGTCTCGGAAAAAAATAATGCCGAGCCAATCACTTTGTACTTGAGATGATCATCGGTTTTTCGACCGAAATTATACCATATAGTAATAATCAAAACAATTTTGATTATAAGGAAATTTGCTAGCCAAATTCCCAATCCTATTCAAGCAAGTTGTTTGTTGATTCTGTTTCCAATTATGATCTAGATCAAATATAATCAATTCGGTTGAGTCCAAGTCAATTAAGGAAATAATCATCATTAAATATTTCTCAAATATTTTCCATAATTATTTAATGAAATTAATAATTAATTTCACTAATTGACAATCACATGGTTCTTGATTAGAAATATAATTTCAGCAGTGACCCCTACTTACTAAAATTACCATATCTCAATCAATTCAAATCCAAATTAGACAAAATCAGTTTTCAAAGATTGCTAATTTGATTTATGACAGAACCCAAGTGATATTTCACGCATTTCTAGGTGGATCAAAACAATAATCAACTCATTAATCACGTTAAGATTCGCGGTTCCCGCAACAACGAATACATGTTCATTAAAACAACCATATCTTGAGAAAACGGAATCCAAATTACGTAAACTCTGATCCTATGGTTTCCTTATTTAATGAGAAACAAAATCCAAGTTTTATTTTCATGTTTAAACAATTTAAACAGGGCCGAAAATAATCACTAAAGAGATGTGCAAAAATGAAATGCGACAAAAAAATGTTCGCAACCTTAACAAAACAAGTAATAGGATTACCTCTTGAAGCGTGGTTGCGATCGAGTCTCTAAACGAAAAGACCTCCTGTCTCAAGTCCGATCCGACGGAAGAGACACTTGCGAACGTGTTGATAAAACACGTGCTCCTCGCAATCCATGTTGATGATCCAAGCGGCGGATCTCCTGATCTCGACACACGAGATCCAACGTCTTCTTCACGAACGAGGTGCACCGAAGGAGACGGAGATCCACGAGCAAACGATCGGGCAGCATAACGATGACACTGCGGCGATGGAGACTCTCTCTAGGGCATCCATGGTGGACGACCACATGAGAGAAGGAGAGAGGGCATGTAGAGAGAAAAAGAAAGAGAAAGACTTATGCTCTCTTGTGTAAAGAAGAGCAAAGGGGTGCCTCTCCTTCTATAATACTTTGGGATCCATGGATCTCAATCCATGGAAAACACAAATCCAATGGCTCTCATTGATTGTATTTCTTTTAATGGCTATGATTTGTGTTGGTAAAAACCAACAACAATTAATTTAATTTAGATTAAATCTATATTGATAAATCAATATAAATCATTCCCAAATTAAATCGAGCAATCATGAAGATTATTGGAATGAAGATTGCCTCCTTTCATAATATGGGATTTGGTGGCAATCTCATGTAATCTCATGATATCTCATGAGATTACATTATTCCATGGAAATCTCCAAGATTTACAACAACACTGGTTGTAAATTATTCAACAAAAATAATTCATAATTATTTTGTGAATATTGCAATCTTGCCATTGGAAAATTGTGAATCACATTCACAATCCAAAATAAAATGTATATTACATTTTCAATTAAATGTCCAATGTGAATACAATTCACATCAACATTTAATTAACAAATGTAAATTACAAATAGCTCTCTCTTATATATTATAAATCACATTTATAATATATATGATTAATATGGATATTTCTATCTACATTATTCATATCCATGATAATTAAATCACATTTAATCATCTTGGATCTCTTTTCTCTTGTGTCCAATAATATGAATCACATTCACATTATTTACATCTTTGATAATCAAATCACATTAAATTATCTAAGATAACTCTCTTTATAATATGAATCGAATTCATATTGATCATGATAATTAAATAACATTCAATTATCCATTATCTCAATGCTCGGATACTTATATCTACAATGAAATTATCCTGAACTCTTTCAAGGATAATGCTCTTTCTCCGTGAATACTTGGAGATAAGGCGATTGTATTGTTTCACGTATAGTGACTTGGATATTGAGATCACATATCAAATCCAGATACGGGCCTCCCATAGATGCTTGATTAAATCAAGACCGCAAATCTAATCTTCTCATTGTATCTGAATCACATTCAGATCAATGTCCAACATTTGGACCAAGATCAGATTACTTCTCTACTGAGAGGAGTCACTAAAATCCAGACCCGTTTCATCACTCCCTAGGAATGGAAGTGTCATGGTTATACAATCGTTTATGATCACATCACCCTCAGGTATTCCCAATACATGTACATCCTGCACACGGGAAGACCCAGAATAATCCCGAAGTATAAGAACAATTTTACACTGTCTACTTCAGGGATTTTCATTAAGTTTCTCATTCGATCATTGGGAGTTGGTATCGATCATATACTTTCCAAAAGCATATATCATACCAAGGTGTTGATCATATACTTTCCAAAAGCATATATCAAATCTACAAATTCATTCAAGCTTCCAAAACAAGATGACGTGCATGGAATTTGATTCTTCCCAATATCTCATGAGTGAGCTCATGTCTTCCGGTTCAGTAATGAACCTGTATGATCCCTTTGAGAGATCGTATTACTCATATGCCCTTATATGCACACCAGCACGTCGGTGTATATACCTTGATTAGGTCATGAACCTACTGGTCTGCCAAATGTACATACTTAGACATATAGTAACACATCTGTCTCCGATCAGAGGATGCGTGCCTATATCATGACAAGAATACAACATAGGACTTTGGTTATCTCGATCTCGTTAAGTCAACTCTTTGACCTAACTAATCTGACACCTCCGAATCTCTATTCCCATGCAGAGGACCTGCATCAAAAGATCGGTCAGATATCAGCCTAAATGAGAAAGGATTGCCATCTCCTACTCAGGCTGGAGATCATCTCTCAACAATTATTTGGCGGTGCTTGTTGAGTCCTCAATCTAACTCTTTAGATATTCATCCAAGCACCAACCTCTATTATTCAATACTTGAATCAACATCTGTATGATCATAAAGATGACCATGGTACATAACCCTAATTGTACAAAGGGTCCTATTAAGCAAATTAGTTATTCTTCATTTCAGATCAGGGAATGATATTTGCAATAACATTTATTGCATAATGGCTCGTCGTGGGCTCGCATGTCCAACAGAGACATGGCATTGGAAGCACCGTAAGGGCTTCCTTTCTTCCCTTGATGTTTCTCACAAAGAGGAACCCTCCCCCACATTTGTCACCTCGGAGCTACAAGGCTTCTTCTCTCGTCTCTTAGAGCGAACAAGCACCCACGGTGCTCCTTCATCCCCAACCTCCCTCTCACCCCCCTCATGCTCTCCTCACTTTCTCACAACTCTTTGGATGGTATGTTATTATATCATTTAAAAATTATAAAATACTCACTTTTCCAAACTTCAGTAAAATCACATCATAACAAACCCTTTCAAGAACAAACCCTCCATCCAAACATCAAAATACACTATATAGTTAACCAATAGATAACTCTTTTTTAGGAAGGTTATCCATCCAAACACAACTTAATATTTGAGTATGGCTATTTGCATTCAATTATTTTTTGAATATAGGAAGCATATGTTCAGATATATCCTCATCCGAATTCATCATGAGTCTATTATCACGCATTTAATCAAACTTGGATGATTTCTCTGAATCCTTAGCATTAATGGAAAAACTTTAGTCATCAAATCAAAACTACATCATCTATTTTATTTTTGTATGTAGTATATATATCTTCATTATACCAACCGAAAAAGAATGTGGGATAACTCCCACTGATCCGATATCCCTTATCTGAATGATGGTCCATTTCAGGGATGTCAGCGGGTCAGGTTTGGGACCGATATCAATATTCTCAAACCAATACCATTTATAAAATCTTACCCATATTTGTCCAATTATTAAACGGACAAGTTCTAGCGAGTACCCATGTACCTGAAGGATAGATGTGCACCAAATAAATACCCATGTATTGGACATAGTAAAATCTTATATTATTTGTAAATGTACACAATATATTCACATATAAATTAACATATGGAGATCATGTAATACGGTGGTATACAAAGATGTGCAATGTGTAAAGAATATTATATGTTTATATATATGTTAAATTTTTAACTCTTTTGACTTGATAATTGGTATATATTAAAGATATAAAAAAGTAAGTGAATATGAAAAATGAATGGAGAGGAGAAAATTGAGCTAGATTTCTATATATGTAGATTGATAACTATTATATATGAAATGGGTTTGACTATCTTGACTAAAATGCAACACCAGATATATTTATATTTATTTTTTATTCGAATTTGAGGCAGGTTCGGGTATCAACAAGATACAAATCATACCCATACCCACAGGGTTAGTAAATTTAAATCTCAAACCCATTCAAATGTAAATAGGATGGGTTTCAGGTCCTTAAATAGAGTAGGTTCAGATCAAGTGATGAATCTATGATTCACCAACCTTATTTCTCCATTTTTGCCTGATCCCTAATCCCATAATAAATCACCAAATAAACAACTAAATAAGTTCAAATAAAAATGCACACATTGTAATAATTAGGGTTAATTTATGTGTACTATGCTCTCAAATAAAAACCCTACACTATCTTTGTATATGTTGTACACATTGTACATATTTTCTTTTATTTTTCATTCTATAAAAAATCATGTATGTTTGTACATAAATAGAGTCCTTATTAAAAATACAAAAAATGTAAAAATCGCAAAATTAGGTATTCAATATACATTAAATACCTATCAAAAATAAAAGTTTGTACATATGAGGTCTTTCGTATTTTTAGTAATGAAAGTAGTAGATCTCATTGAGATGAACAACTTTCATATTGAACAATTTTTCATTTAAGTTTATTTACTAATTATTTTTTAGTTTTCTTTGTTTATTTATTTTCATATTTTTCTATTAGGCCACATGGCTCTGTCTGGGAGAGTCAAGTAGCTGCCTCTTACTCTCAACTGCCGTCTTCCTCAACCGTTGGATTGGTTGATCCAACGGTTACCTATCATGCCACTCTGCCTCTACAAGCACGATTGGATCTTCTCTGATCCAATGGTGACTAAGCCTCCCAATGTCTTCCCCACATGGCCGCCTCTCAACCATCCATCTTGTGCCATCCAATACTGCATGTCCATCGTCTTCCTCCAATGCATCCTCTCTCCCATGTCGTACATGTCCATTGGTCCTCCTTCTTATCTTTCCTCCCAAGCCACCCGACCTCCTCTCATTTCACGCTAACCACCAGTGGAAGCCCATTACTCCCCTCTCTATCTCTTGCCAACTGCTTCACGAGTCTTTGACACCTCGACACATCTCTCCCCACTCACTCCCAAACCGCATCATAGCTCCACCCCTTCACCATAAAACTCCACTGTCCATCACCGTGCCCCAGTTGATCCACCTTCACGCGAGAGCCACCCGAGCCCCTACCCTCCTCCAGGTGAATGTGAGCCTATATCTTCGAGGATTGGTTATTAATGATATAAAGTTGTCGTTGCGATCCCCAAAATTTCCAGCTCAAACAAATAAATTTTTTCTTCTTCTCAAGCTACAAAATTACAAGAATAATGAAGCGAGTGAATTTTTTGCTACTTATTTTCCTGTATAGCAACAAGATCAAGCTCAGGGAGGCTACAATTCCCGAGGATTATTCAATTAATCGAAAAAAATCAATTAAAAGAAAACATATATCTCAATGTACACTATGCTCGGTTTTTGTTTTGATTTTTGTATTTTTATTTTTTTTAATTTCCTTATTTCTATTTTTTATTTTCTAATTTTTCAAATTTTCAATGATTATGATTTTTGCAATTTTTTATTTTCAAAAATATGATTTTCAATACAATTTCATGCACAAAAGAAATATATATTTTTTAGATTTTTTAATTATAACAATAGCGCTAAAAATATCCAAAGAAAATCTTTTTGTGTTTTTATGAATTTATTACTATTTTTGTATTTTTTAGAGATTTTTAGATTTTTAGGATTTTTAAATTGAATAAAAAAAGGGAAAATGAAGATAGTGAACAAAAAAATACTATTTCGTAATTTAAAAATATGAAATGAAATTAAAAATTGCAAAAACTAGTTTTCTGAAAAACTAGAGGAAATTATCTACAAACTGGAACTGAAATCACAATTTTTTTGATTTTCTACAATTGTATATGATTTTTAAGTTTTTTAGTATTTTGTAATTTTTTGGATTTTATAAACAATTAATGCACATAATTTGCATAGAAATTAAAACACAACGAAAGAAAATTAATCTATATTTCTTGAAATTTTTGAAACAATATTTGATTTTTTTTTAAATTTTCAAAGTTCAAACAGGGAAAAGTGACATGTTTTTTTTGATTTTTTTAATAATATTAAATTAAAATAAAACGCAACAAAATTTATAGATAATGAAGAGGAATACAACATGAATGTACATAAATTTTTGTAGAATAATTTGATCATGAAAAAACATTTATTTCAACAAGATGTGTATGAAAATTAAAGTCTGGAAATTTAGGACTGAAATGCAATTTCCGAAAAAGATTGTGAGCAAGTGATAATACAAAAATAAAGCAGTGTCTTGCATGTAATTTTTAAAACTAAGAATGTGTGTCTCATATGAGCAAGTGGCTGAACAAGATCTATAAGCAAATACACAAATGTCCAATGTTGAAATAGAAAGTTATCCAATGAAATTGAATCTGGCGGGGGCCACTTTGTAAGTTCTGAAACCTTGGGTCCTGACTGAAATTTTTCCAATTGTTTTCTTTTAATCACCTTAGGATTTCTCTTCCTTCGTTCTTTTCCAAGCCAAGGTCTGGTACAAGGAGGCTATCACCGCCCCTCTCTTATCTTCTCCTCCAGGCAAGGCACACAGGCAGCGGTGCGAGACTTCACTCCGGGGATGGCGGCGCGATTCTTGGCTCGAGCAAGAAGGCGCTGGCGGGCGGTGTAGGTGGTTGAGGATAGGAGGCTTCGCGCGGATGGGGATGGCGGCGATGGTGGTCCAGCGGCTAATATGGAGGTGTGGGCTGGTGCTTCTCCTCCGTGCGGGCAGGTCTAGTGGGCCGCGACGGAGGGGCTTCGTTCTCGCAGCGGTGGGACGTTGATGGCGATGATGCTGGTGGCTGCGATGGAGGGATAGTACGGGGCCTCGGTGGGGCTTGCACGACCATGACGCACGTGCTCCTGTGGTGATCCGTGGTTGGCAGGTGCGGGGCTGGCCGGTAAAGTTCGACGGGCAGATGCGAAGGTGGGGGCAACAGACGCCCGACGGTCGGCAGGTCTCACGGTTGGCAGACGTGGATGGCAGTGGAGCCGCGGTGGTGCTGGCACGACCGTCAACAACGTTTTTTTTGTTTTTTTTATTTTTCTTATTATTGTATACACAGAAATTGTAAAAATATTCTTTTTTATATTTTTTGTAAAAAAAGACTGATTTATTGTAAATCAGAAATGAAATTTTTTATTTTCTTATTTTTTGAAATCTTTTTTTTTTTATTTTTTTGAAAAGATAGCAATTGTATTTTTTTTATTCCAGTAAATAAAATATAGATAAGAAAAAATGCAAGCACAATGGCTCGATTTAAAATCAAAAGCGAAAAATATGAGTGGATGCGGATCCGACAAAATGGAAGGTAGATCCGACTCTCTGACCACCGTACGTGGACGGAGTTGCAAAATTACGCATGGTAGAATGTGAACGTGGAGAGATCGAGAAAATGAGATGAAAGATTGGATCAGATTCAAATTTTGCGATTGATAAAAAATCTATGAATAAGTTTTAAAAAATGACAATGAAATCAAGACGACAATTAAACTACGATTAACCTAGGTTGAGAATAAGAGAAGAAAAATGTGGATCTCACCGTAAGAGCAGATGAACCGTGATCGCCTCGAACGAAGGACGACTCGCTGTCACCGGTCGGCTCGGAGGCTAGGCACCCTTCTGCGACAAGATAGCTCTTAGAGAATAGGTTCCTCTCAACAAAGATTGATCAAGTTGAAATGAGGGAGGAGGAGCCAATTAAATAGAGGAATAATTGAATTTGAATTTAAAAATGGAGATAAAGAGATAAGGAAAGAAATTTAAATGAGATAAAGATAAAAGTAGTGTTAAAATTATTTACATAACTAATTAATTTTTTTTATTTTCGTCACTTTATTAAGTGAATTATAAATGTTGAATTTTTTATTTTTTTGTTAGGGTTATTTCAGGGAATTGATTATATACATATACTATTTACATATGGTACATTATATACATAGTAAAATAAGGAAATTATTTTTTTTATGTTTAAATATTTTTATTTTTATTTTTATTTTTTTATTTTTATTTTAAATAATTAGTAAAAATATTTACAAATACAATATGAACAAATAAATGGTAAATTGCACAAATTACCCCAGAAAACCAAATTTCAAATCGTAACTCCAAAAATTATGAAACTACAACCATTTTAAAGATAATTTAATTTAAAATATAATGGAAGTGAGTTTGGTTCAATTTGAATTCATATGGAATCGAAATTGATCTTTCAATTATCGCTTAATGGTTTTGTCCAAGAGTGGTTGCTTTTATTTTGTACATGATTGCATTTTGTAAACATTTTTAATATTTTGAAAACATTTTTATTTACAATTTTTGTTTCGAAAATTATTTAATTTGAGGTCAATTTATGTACAAATAAAATAGTGTAAGTATACAAATATACACAACACATTTTTTTTGAATTTTCTGATTAAGGACCCTATCTCTCCCTACTTTATTCATGGTCGATCAGGTCAAGTCTTGACCTTTTCTCAAAGTTCGGGTCAACCTGTATCTATTACATATGTACAATCTTTTTTTTTCATTTCTTTATTTTTCCTTTATTTATTTATTTATTTTAGGTTAAAATAGTAATAAGTGTACAATATTTACACACAGATGCAAGTTAGTAAAACTATGGAATTAGTATTATATACATGTGTTTTATAATGGATTTTAAACTAAAATAAATGATAAAGATGATGAAATGCAGATTCATCATCCCCTACGCTTTACCTTTGCTAGTCCCTTAGCAAACACTTATTTGAATGAATAAGTGAATAAAAAGAAAAAAGAAAAAGAAAGGAAAAATAAAGAAATTAGGACAATATTGAGTATTAAACTTATCTTCATAAAATTATAGTATGGAGCTCTGTCAGACCTTTGGATTATTAGTGTGGCAGAACCTTAATGGGTAATGGATTTAAAACCTAAGAGCCTCTAAGTTCCACAAGACTCTTATTCTGGTCTCCTCAACAGTCAGATCAGAACAAGTCTACATACACAAATTCTTATGACTATGAATCTTTACTTGTACGGTGTAAGATAAAATATAGCTCACCATCTCAAAGGTAGCAAAGAAACAGCCTACCTCAACAAGGTAACTCTAGTCCCCCGGTCTCGTATTATATAGAATCCTGCTTGAGTTTTGACGACCGGGTGTGTTGATTCAGCAGACTATAGAAAGCTCTGAAAGTGCGGTTAATTGATTGAAGGTTAAGGATAAGGAGTAGATCCAACAACCCTCAGGCAAAGTATAGACTCGGACTCGATTCCCGCCAGTATGGTGACAGACAAAGCCAACTTAGCGTACTGATAAAGGAGAAGTTTCGACGCATATAAATATGCCATAATATAAATAGTGGTCCGCAACGACTGCATATATTTAGGCTAGACTCTCAGAGTAGTAAGAAAAAGAAGAAGTATGGTATGATAGAAAAAGTCAATAAGGTTTCATCTGATAAGAAATCATTCATTGTGGCTGATATGGAAACTATTATCAATGAGAATGGTGTTCATGTGCCATATGCTATAGGCCTTCTGAGTACTCATCCTTAAACTCTTTCCTCGAGGAGCGGGGATATTCCCTTCTAAGTTCAAGTACAATAGCTACCTATCATGGGATGCATGACCAATGTAGCCAAGTCATCCAGCTGCAAGCCTACAAAAATTTGACTTTGAAACTCTTATTATTTTCTTTTTTTCTTTATCCTTGTATATACACTCTAACAGGTATTTTACTTTTCAATCAGACTTGTCCACTTTTGGATATTCTGCATTTTTTCTCTTCTTTTTTTTTGAAAAATATATATAGGGTGCAGCATGTACATAAAGAGTTTTTCCTCTTGAGCTAGTAGACTATCCCTCTTTTGAAGAATTATTGCAACCCCACATCATCTTGTCTTTAGACCTCAATGCTACTAGATCAGGTTGAGATGCACAACCCTCCCTAGAGGAAGACGAGAGGTTCCACCTAGAAGTATTACCCTCATATGCTACTCTAAGACAAAAGATTCTGCCTCCTCACTACCTCCTCCATGAAGAACTACATGTAGAGTGCTTGTCCAAGATAAGCCACGGTCTGAAAGAATCATGTGCGTGTTGTTAAATATTATGCTTAGACTAATCAAGATGACATGTGAACATAACCTTATGGAATCAAAGAATTAAGTCGCTAGGACCTGAAAAGTCTTCACTCCATTTCTTATAAGGTTCCTCTGAAATTAAGTGGATTAAGGTCCGACTAACCTCCATTCTTCAACTTTATTCCAGACTTAGTTTAAATGTCAATACTATCTTGAAAAATTCACATGCAAATGCAAGAAATATGTACAATGCAAAAAGAAAGCATTTTTTGTTTTGTTTGTTTTTAAAAGGTGATCAGAGTCTATATACACACGTGGATTTTACGAATTTATATACATATACCCAAAATAATCATATTAAAAGTACGAGTTATGTCTAAAGTATATATAAAATATATACGACACCCCCTATACTTAGCTCAAACTATATCCTCATAGTGATCAGAGAGCGACAAAGAAAGACACAACTCGTGCTAAGTATATAAAAGTGAAAAGACTCCTGACTCCTATGCTACAATGACTCAAATAGAAGATGAAAAGAATAGAAGTCGGTGATTCCCCCTATACTTAGGTTCAAGTGATCCTAAGTATAGAAGACTGTATAAAAGTTATAATCAATGCAGAGAATGTACAGACAAAGAAAAAAACACAAAAAAAGCGATATGAACAACATCACCCCACTTACTTAGGGTAGAGTATCCCTAAGTATAGGCAACAACAACAGTGTTGAACAAGACGAATATGAACACCACAAATCATTCACCCCCCATACTTAGGATAAAGCACATCCTAAGTATAGCATATACACACACACACACAGAAAAAAGGG
Organism: Ottelia alismoides; assembly: GCA_037367405.1. Taxonomy (NCBI): domain Eukaryota; kingdom Viridiplantae; phylum Streptophyta; class Magnoliopsida; order Alismatales; family Hydrocharitaceae; genus Ottelia; species Ottelia alismoides. The sequence continues at coordinate 1,057,000 of JAZKJV010006381.1, forward strand.
GTGAATAATAAAACGGAAGAAGAAAGAATGAAACAAAAGGATATACAAAAGGTTGCCAGCTCATGTATCAGACGCAGAAGATGGAATGAAAAGATCATCATCTGATACCATAGATACAGAATCAATGACGGACATGAATGTATCATGATCTAGTTATGGCTTCAGCAACTGTCCGTTTCACAACAAATGGCTGTGTGTCAGTTGACAACCCAGGTATGAAATACTTCCATTGTCGTGCACACCTCTCACGATGAATGATCCTGACTATTTGCTTTTCAATTTTCCTGGAAACAGATTCAACTTAGCATCAAATAATCAAACTTTCTTACCAGGAGAGAAAGTCTTCTTCGAGTGTGTTTATCATGCCAGCGCTTGACTTTCTCCTTATACATGAGTGAGTTATCATATGCAAAGTCTTGGAATTCCAGTAATCTATTCAAATCCAACTTCTTGTTATTTCCTGCCTTCTTATAATCAAGATATCATACATGGAGTGCCCATAAAGATTTGTGAATTAATTCCACTAGCATGTGGCAAGGCTTTCCATACACCAATCTGCAGGGAGACATACCCAAAGGAGACTTGTAAGCCGTCCATTAAGCCCATAGAACCGAATCAAGCATATGGGACCAGTTCTTCCTATCTGGACGTACAAGTTCTTGCAATATCATCTTGATCTCCATATTTGAAATTTCTGCCAAGCCATTAGTCTGAGGGTGGTAAGGAGACGCAACTTTGTGCTCAATGTCGTACTCCTTCACAAGCTTCTTTACTTCTCTGTTTCATTTACTTATACTTTAAGGGAAAGATGAAATGGCTCCTTATCTTCTTTCTTGCTTCTATCATTCCTTTCTCTCTATCCTTCTCTTCTCTTAGTTCCCGAAGCCAACATAGTGAGGTCAAGCGGGAAAGTCTTCAAATGATGATAAACAACGATGATTGATGCTTAAGGCAAGATGCTTTCTTCGAACTTCTTCTTTTTCATCGTGTTGTGACTTCTTAAACGGGTATATATCAAGCTATATGAATAAGTATGTAGCACGATCTAGACTATGAAATGTATCCCAACCAACATTTTTGATGAATTTCTATGAATATTAACACTGAAATAGCCTGGCAGGAAAATGAAATGGCTCCCCCATGTTAAATAAGTATTTTGGAAATCCCAAACCCCGTAATAATGTGGTCCTTGAAAAAGGAACACACTATACGACTATCTGCGGCTCGGGTGGGGATAGCCTCCACCCATCGACTAACATAATCCACGACTAGCAAGATGTACTGAAATCCCTGACTGATAGGAAATGGACCCATGAAGTCTATGCCCCAAGCATCAAACATATCAGAAATATGTATGTATCTTAGGGGCATGGTATCTTTGGAACCAACGGTTCCTCCCATTTTCTGACAGTCAGTACAACCTCGAACATACTCTATAGCTTCCTTAAATAATGTGGGCCACCATAGGCCACTCTGTAAAACCTTTGCTGTCGTGCGTTTCCCCGAATTATGCCCACTAGATTCTGATTTGTGACAGTGCTCAAGTACACTGATGTGTTCCTCATGAGGAATGGACCTTCTCCAGATACAATCCGCACCCTCACGACTTGTTTTTTCCAGCCAGTATGGGTGCAGACCGTTTACCAGCTACCCGATCTGCCCACTCTATTAAAGAAATATCGAACCGATTACCGGCTATCCGGTGAAGTCCTCACTGGAGAACAATTAATCACAAGACCAGTAGTCTGAAGAGAGTTCAAGTGTGGTTCTATCATAATGTACGGGTCACTCTCTCGCTGTAGAGAAATCAAATAAGGTGGGGGTTACTCTCCCCAAAAACAATGATTTTCCTTACGTTAATTTAAGTTCGAGTTTTCTTTAGCAGTCCCGAATTTTAGGCAGTTACCATTTGGTTTGAATATTTTCAATGAATCACCTACCGAGTGTCCAATTTCCTTTTTTACTTATGTGAGTGATTCCAAGGAAGGAGATAAAAATGCCAATGCGTGATTAAACACGAAGATGCATGCAAGGATTAGAGATGCGTACCTTGTCGTCAACACTCTACATGCAGGGTGATCCACACAGAATTTAAATACAGAAAAATAAACTAACCTATATGCAAATGCAAGTGAACCGTCCTAACAGTAGCTTCTATTAACAGGCAAGAACTGATTTAATTTGACTAAGTCCAATTACGCTCTATTCTATAGGTACAGAAATTCTTGTTTAGGTGTTTGGACCTAATTAATTACCTGACTCAAGCAAATTAATTAAAGCAATCAATAAGCAGCTAACGAAATCTCGTAAAACAAAGAAAAATAAGGCGATGAAAACAAAATCGGTGAGGTCCCCCCAGTGCACCAGCACTTGGCGAAACAGACCCCGCAACAAATGAATGTCCTTTTTACAAGAGTTCAAATGCTAGAAATAAATAAAAGAAAAAAGTATTTTTTTGCTTGGTCTCCTTCAATTCTTCTTCTCCTCCTCTCATGCTATCCTGCAGCTTGGTGAAGAATCAAGCCGCCTCGGCATCGCTTGAGTGTTTCGGCTCTCTAGGATCGTCTTCTTCACTCCGTGGGCCCTCATAAGAAAAAGAAAAGAGATACTGTGTAAGAAACACAATTATAAAATATAAGCAAGAAATATGAACTAAATACAGTGAATATGAACAATGAAATAAAAATGGAAAAATATAAACAAATATATACAACCAAGAATAGCAGGTCAAAAGAGAAACCTAATTACCCTCGTCGTGCCTCCCCGACAATAACACTATTTTGTTGAGCCTAGATCTTTGAGGATTGGTTATTAATGATATAAATTTGTCGTCAAAATCCCCAAGATTTCCGGCTCAAACAAATAATTTTTTTCTTCTTCTCAAGCTACAATATTACAAGAATAATGTAGCGAGAGGAAATTTTGCTACTTATTTACCTGTATAGAAATAGGATCGAACTCAAGGAGGCTACAATTCCCGAGAGTTATTAAATTAATCCAGAAAAATCAATTAAAAGAAAATAGAATTCTCAATGTATACTATGCTGCTTGGTTTTTGTTTTGATTTTTGCCTTTTTAATTTTTTTAATTTTTTAATTTTTTAATTTTTCAAATTTTTAATGATTTTAATTTTTTTGCAAATTTTTAATTTTCAAAAATATGATTTTCAAAAAAATTTCATGCACAAAGGAATACATTTTTTAGAATTTTCAATTATAACAATAATGCTAAAAAATATCCAAAGAAAATCTTTTTATGTTTTTATGAATTTGTAAATGTTTTTACAATTTTTTAGATATTTTTAGATTTTTTAGGATTTTTAAAATGAACAAAAACAAGGGAAAATGCAAACGGTGAACAAACAAGACTATTTTGTAATTTAAAAATATGAAGTGAAATAAAAAATTGTAAAAATTATTTTTTTCTAAAAAGCTAGAGGAAATTATCTACAAATTAAAACTTAAATCGCAATCTTTTGATTTTTCTACAATTTTATATTTTTTTAAAGATTTTTATTAATTTGTAATTTTTTAAGTTTTATAAATAATTAATGCACCAAATCTGCATAGAAATTAAAACACAACAAAAGAAAATTAATCTATTTTTTTGGAATTTTCGAAATAATATTTGAATTTTTTTTTATGAATTTTCAAAGTTCAAACATGCAAAATGACATGCTTTTGGTTTTTTAATAATATCAAATGAAAATAAAATGCAACAAAATTTATATACAATGAAGAGGAATACAACATGAATATACACAAATTTTTGTAGAATTATTTGACCATGAAAAACATTTATTTCAACTAGATGAGTATGAAAGTTAAAGTCTGGAAATGAAGGACTGAAATGCAATTTCTGAAAAGATTGTGAGCAAGTGATAATAAAGAAATAAAACAGTGGCTTGCATGTAATTTTTACAACCAAGAATGCGTGTCACGTGAGCAAGTGGCTGAACAAGATCTATAAGCAAATACAAAGAAGTCCAAGGTTGAAATAGAAAGTTACCCAATGAAATTGAATCTGTCGAGGCCTCTTTGTGATTTTGGAAACCTTAGGGCCTGATTGATATTTTTCCAATTTTTTTCTTTTAATCCCCTCAGGGTTTCTCTTCCTTCGTTCTTTTCCAAGACAAGGTCAAGAGTACAAGGAGGCTGCCGCCGCCCCTCCCTTATTTTCTCCTCCATGCACGACACATAGGCGACGGTGCGAGACTTCGCTCCACGGATGGCAGCGCGGTTCTTGACCCGAGCAGGAAGGCATTGGCGGGCGATGCATGTGGCTGAGGATAGGAGGCTTCACACGGACGGGGATGTCGGTCCAGCGGCTGATATGGAGGTGTGGGCTAGTGCTTCTCCTCCGTGCGGGCAGGTCTAGTGGGCCACGGCGGAGGGGCTTCATTCTCGTAACGGTGGGACGTTGATGGCGATGCCGTAGGTGGCTGCGACAGAGTGATAGCATGGGGCCTCGCGCGGGGCATGCACCACCACGGCATAGGTGCTCCTGTGGTGATCCATGGTCGACGGGCATGGGCTGGCCGATGAAGGTCAGCGGGCAGATGCGACGGTGGGGGCAATACACGTGCTGACGGTCGGTGGGTCTCATGGTTGGCGGACGTGGATGGCGGTGGAGGAGGCGGTGGCGGAGCCGCGGTGGCGCTGGCGCTACAGTCAGCAACTTTTTTTTGTTTTTTCTTTTTTATTGTAAACACAGAAATTGTAAAAACCTTCTTTTATATAAAAGATCAATTTATAGTAAAAATAGGGACGATTTTTTTATTTTCTTTTATTTGAAATCATTTTTTTAATTTTTTTTGAAAAGATAACAATTGTATTTTTTAGTTTTTTATTCCAATAAATAAAATATAGATAAGAAAAAAAATACGAGCACAATGGCTCGATTTAAAATCATATGTGAAAAATATGATTGGATGCGGATCTGACGAAATGGAAGATAGATCCGAGTCTCCGACCACCGTACGTGGTCGGAGTTGGAAGATTGCGCAAGGTAGAACATGAAAGTGGAGAGATCGAGAAAATTAGATGAAAAATCGGATCAGATTCAAATTTTGTGATTTATAAAAAAAGTATGAACTAAGTTTAAAAAAATGACAATGAAATCAAGACGACAATTAAACTACGATTAACCTTGGTTGAGAATAAGAGAAGAAAAATGTGGATCTCACCGTGAGAGAAGATGAATCGTGATCGCCTCGACGAAGGCCGACTCGCTATCACTGGACGGTTCGGAGGCTAGGCACGACAAGATAGCTCTCGGAGAATAGGCTCCTCTGACCAAAAATTGATCAAGTTGAAATGAGGGAGGATGAGCCAATTAAATAGAGGAATAAATGAATTTGAATTTAAAAAAGGAGATAAAGAGATAAGGAAAGAAATTGAAATGAGATAAAGACAAAATTAGTGTTAAAATTATTTACATAATTAATTATTTTTTTGTATTTCGTGGCTTTATTAAATTGAATAATAAATGTTATTTTTTTATTTATTTGTGAGGGTTATTAAGGGAATTATATACATATACTATATACATATGGTTCATTATATACATAACTAAATAATGAAATTTATTTTTTATGTTTAATTGTTTATTTTTATTTTAAGTAATTAGTAAAAATATTTACAAATACAATATGTACAAATAAATGGTAAATTGCACAAACCACCCAAGAAAACCGACTTTCAAATTGTAACTCCAAAAATTATAAAAACTACAACCATTTTAAAGACAATTTAATTTAAAATATAATGGAAGTGAGTTTGGTTCAATTTGAGTTCATATGGAACCGGAATTGGTCTTTCAATTATCGCTTAATGGCTTTTTCCAAGTGTGGTTGCTTTCATTCTGTATATGGTTTCATTTTGCAAATATTTTTATTATTTAGAAAACATTTTTATTTACAACTTTTGTTTTGAAAATTATTTAATTTGAGGTCAATTTATATACAAATAAAATTGTATAAGTATACAAATATACACAACACATTTTTTTGGATTTTCTGGTTAAGGACCCTATCTCCCCCTACTTTATTCCTGGTCGATCAGGTCAAGTCTTGACCTTCTCTCAGAGTTCAGGCCATCCTGTATCTATTACATATATACATTCTTTTTTTCTTTTCTTTATTTTCTCTTTCTTACTTTTATTTTTATTTTAGGTTAAAATAGTAATAAGTGTACAATATTTACACACAGATGCAAGTTAGTAAGACTATGGAGTTAGTATTAATAAGATATTTTAAGCTAAAATAAGTGAATAAAGATGATGAAATGCAGATTCATCAGTGACAACCGAGGAGTTGTAGTTGAGCGATGATTGATCATACATCCAGTGAGATCCGATGGGGATTTCTCCACCAATGCAGCGCCATCTCCAGTGTTGCTCGAGCTCGATAGCATAGTCATCAACCCGGAGCAACGACCAGGAGCTCTCCTGGCTCCAGCATAGGTCTTCCCTTTACCTCGACTTCTTTTTCTCCATCAGGTAGCTCTCTGATCTTGCCCTTTTTCGTTTTTGTTTCTTTTTATTCACACACTTCCATATGTCCTTTGTATGAAACCTCATATTTTTGTACTAATTTCTGGATTAATTTTGACAACTGATAAAATTAAAATTACCAGACAAATTCATAGATCTCGTCGAAACCTTTCCAATGAGCCCAAGAACATCAAATTCCGAGTTTCCTAGCCTAAGATATTGATGTTTTAAGCCGTATGATCAAGATCTATATATGGATCCGAACCAGATCCGAATTTTGGATCCATTTTCACCTCTCCTTCTATAAATAGGATATGATTCCCTCTCAAAAACCTAACCACCACCTTCCTTCTCCCTCAGCATCATCACCTTGGTCAGGTTGATCGTCGGAGGACCGCCGTCGACAGTGGAGAAGGTACTCCGATCGAAGATCCGCGACCACCGTTGCATAGGAAAGCTTGAGGACACCATTGTGCGTGCATTCGTGCTGCGATCGTGTGACAGAAATATCGTTTCCGTGTGAGAGGAGATACCGGAGGAACATCCTCGGAGGTATTGATAAATACCTTCCTTTTGCTATTGGGTTCCAAATGTGTTTCCTATATTCTTGAACATCTCTAGAGCCTCATGTATTTCCTGTAGCACGATAATATATTGTTGTTGGTGCCATATTTCATTAACTATACGTCGTCAAACAATATTATCTCTATTTTTTTGAGATTTTATACAAAAACAAATAAAATAATATTTTTCTAACAAGTTTTATCCCTCCTCGTTGTTAGTTCTGCATGAACTTCATTCTCATATTTCTTTCTTTCCTCGTTACAACCTCCAAGGAATTTTTTGTAGTACAAACGTAGATAGTTATCCATGTTGTATCGTGCAAATAAAATTGATAATATCCATCAAATACAGTCCGTAACTAATAGCTTGAATATTATTCTTCAGGTATATTGATGTTAAAAGAATTTCGAGGCATTTTGGGATGTATTGACGTGGAGAATTAGACAACAAAAAAAAATTAATGCCCCATTAAACTTTTACATTAGTTCTCTGTCAGAAATATAATGGCCATATTTCACCATAGTTTGCTAGGTGTTACAAATCAAATAATGACATTTGCATGTTTGCAATATTGCTTAAGTATACATTTGCGTGTTTATAATATTGCTTAATTATCTCTTATCCAAGTGCCTGCGCATTTTCCTATTAAAGTTTCTAAATGTTTCTTGCAAAGATTGTGCAGCACACAGATATCTGTTTCACAAACATGATTATGAACCATTAATTATTCGTGGGATTACTTATGCATGTCAAAGATAACATCGATATGGAACATCTAATGCTATTTATGTTAGACATATAACGCCTACACATGTATCATAAAGCGATTAAATTTTGATAATCTCTTTCATGTTGTTATTACGTAGTATAAGTGAGGTTTAATTGGTGTGCCTTTTTAAATGGAATATAAATTGGGTATAACATGTACAACTTAGCATTAGTAAGAAGTGATTTTAAACGTTCTTATCATATATTAGGATATCAATGAGACATGCCATAATTAATTGAGTACCATGTATCGGAGGCACAATATAAAACAAGTTAGTTTCAAAAGAAATTTTTTTGACGTCAAATAGATTATATGAGGGGTATGCATTAAAAAAAGGTAGAATGTTTAGTTTATACCACTCATTCCCTGATTCAGGTAGTTTTAGAAAATATTTGTCCAACCCCATAATACATGATTTTTTCATTGGCATTTCCCTCTTTGAAGATATTTCATACAAAGACAGGTCCTTATATACACTTTCCATCATGTATGAGATTAAAGAAAATATTGATGATGATTTATATTAACTAGTAACCATATTCTTTTTACCTGTAATGATGATGAGAGTTCCAAGTGGTCTTATGTGATATATATTTTATGCATACTTTAAATTCCCAAAAGGTCACAATCTTTATTGTGTGTTGTGACATTTTAATCCCACGGGCAAGATTTTATGGTGATCGGGTAGATGAAGTTAGGTATCTTAAGGGTTTGGGCATGCACTCTTAGGTCCCGGGTAGATGCCATGAAGGCCGCGACCCCAATGGATGAGTTGGGTGGCGTTGTACCCAGTAGCCTGGTAGTACCCGAAGTCGCTCGACGGAGTTGGCAGGTGGCGTGGTTGGCGTTCTTGATTTCGCATTTATGCATGATATTAGGATTCAGAATTTGATGTAACCGCATCAAATTCTATGTCGAGTAATATTATTGTGAGAGGTATTCCGTGATGTGTTTTAAAGATGAAGAAATCGAGATTATAATCTTTTTACTATTCTAATTGAACAAAGGTCCTTGAAAGTTTACTCAAGATGACAAACAAGTTCTCGCATAGCGGAGGCCTACGAGTCGTGTACTTACAGGTGCTGATATATTACGAGAAATGATTCATGATCAGATACCAGTAATTGTAATTGTGGACTATTGTGATCTCTAATCAATGTGAAGAAATATCAAGATGAACTTGATAGTACTCAAATGATGATTAAATTAATAAATAAAACTAGCGATCATGTAATCCCTTGTAAATCAGAATAATTTGGTATATTTCAGTTTCTACAATATATGCATATGTTACTAGATATAGTTGAACACACATATCTTGCCTATCCCTACATCAGTTATTATAGTATTTGTCTCGTTAATAGGCAATTGTTCATAACGTTACTCTCGTGTGGACCCAACAGAAGTACCTAAGCAACAACTGTTGTAGTAGAGACTTTTGAGGAGATTGGACCTTTCACGTCATCTTGCACCATTTTATACTTAGAGTAAATTATTTACTTTTATATTTATTCAATGTTCTATTTAAGAAACAATGTAATGAGATATTTGGAGAGCTTCTTCAACAGAATTTATAATCATAGTTGTATCTTATTTTGTGGACATGGACTTGACGATTATTATCAATGAGAATGTATGTTGCATTTTACTTTCTATTTTATATTATTCTCCCGCTGTTACATATATTTCAAATGTTGGTCTAATGTGTATAAGAGGGTTTGTTGAGTATCATAAATCATGGACTTATTTGGACTGTAGGTCCGATGCTCCTGTCCCGTCGATTTCGGTAGCCGGAGGGGCTGGATGCCAGACTTTGGACATCAACCTCCCCTTTTCCACCTCTCTGATCACCTCGCTCTGCCTACATGTCTTGCACATACTTGGAGCTCATTATTCCCTCACTCTGGTCACCACCTAGGGACTCCATTATGCTCCAGCTTACCCCCTTGTGCTTTTTAACACCTGCAGATCCTCCAACACTTCACCGATCAGACAAAGAAAGGTAGCTCCAATTTCATGCTCTGCTCTAACGAGCCCACGTTGCTCATCGAATCAATTACTGCATAATCTTCATGGGGTTCTCTAACCTTCTCCAGCTCCTCCTCAATGTTCCACGAATCCGAACAGAGGAAGGGAGCATTAGAGAAGCTTCTACGAGCTCGTCGGAGCTCCACTCATTCTCAGTTGCACATGGAGGAGGACAGAGTAGCAATTGTCGGTTGACTAGGCTCCAATATAATTTAACGACCTACAGTAGGAGACGACACTGATGTTTGATCTAACCCCTAGGAGATCACATCGCTTGATCGTGCTGCGATCAGGGCCCTCGGATCCCCTTTATCCCATGGCCATGCTTATTGCCCGACCTCCAATGCGCATCTCCACCAGACGCCACCTGGAGAACCTCTGCTAATTGTTTAGGCAGTTCATCATAGCATTATGATCTAAGACTTCAGTTCTTCCATGTTCAAGCAGTAGCATACGGTTCCATGTAGGAAGACTTACGTGTTGATTGGCTGCAGAGATACATTTAGTTGTGATTTCCAATGTTGCAGATCAAATCATTACCTGCATCTCGATACTAGTACTTGAAGAACTCGTGGGTTCCATAAACCTTAAAAAAATAAAAAATAAGGATGCCAAGTGTAGCCAAAATCGATACCAGTAGGTATAAAATAACCCTTATTTTTTAAGTTCTCATAAATCTCAAGTCTTTTATTGATTATTGAGTTGATCAGGTGACACCTAGATTTGAATTGTGGAATAAAAGATTTGTAGTCCCCCACCTTACCACTTGGTCATGTCCACACACGCCTTACATGGCCGCTTGGGAAATTTGCATGAACCCCCCTTGCTGGTTACAGTAATTTCTTGTGTACCCATGTCCATGTAAATTAATTTAATTTCATGCGTTTTAATTGTAGTTATAACCCTCTATTTGGGTTTTTGTTTGGATAACCATTTCACTACCTTTTAAAATTCCAAAAATTGCTTTTGGCAGTACCCTTTATGCTCAACATCGTGAACAATTGTGAATAATGTTATGATGCTTTCTTGTATTTATTAAAAATCAGATTAAAAATCAATGATATTTTGCCCCTTTTATGCTCTAAAATTTATTTTAATTTGTATTATGATCAGAAAATTCCCACAAAATCATGAATGATCTATGTAACTGTGAGCTAATTTGTGCCCAAATTTCATGCCAATGCATGCGCATTTTGCTCTTAATAAATCATTAAGTGGATTATGTAGTTGGTGTTTAATTAGGTCTATATATCATATTTTCCCAAAATCTCAAGTCTTGTGGATTTATTATAAAAATATCTAATTGAGATAGTTTTGGCTTGGATTGATTTGATACTTTGTATTTAATAGTAATTAATGACCGTGATTCACTATGTTTCAGTAGAAAATTTCTAAAAAATCATATCATGTCAAAAAATTCTAAAAAATAGTAGTGGTCTTTATTTTTTTGTTCTATCTCCTAATTAAATTTTATCACTTTTTCCTAGTGTTTTTCACAAAATTCCATAAAAAACCTCTGAAAAGGATTGATTTTTCACGCATACATCTTATGCCCTAAAAATATAAAAATATGCTCTAAATTGTTATTTAAGAATCTTTACAGGAAAATTATCGCTTTGTTATTTTGGACTTATTTCTTATTAAATTTAATTTGGCCAACTGGGTTTGTTTTCTTAAGGAACTTATTCATTTGCATCATATTCTTGCATTATCATTTACATATATAACATGCCAAAAATATTTCTTTTTGAAAAATCATACACTAAGTTATCTGAATCGAATCTAAGTCATCTTGCTTCCTTGAGTTTGACATTAGACTTACTCAAGTAAAAAAATTACAACCACATTGTGTTAATTGATGGATATATCTTGTGTGATTGTTTTGATTGATTGCTCTCTATTCATGCTACAACTTGACTAAATTAAGTTCGGTAAAGCTGTTCGTCATCGGATGCCCCAATGGGTAGACTCATATCGATATCTCCAATCCATTTGGACGGGAGACAAATGAAGTGATCCCTCATTCTTTTTCGGTTGATTTATGGGATAATGAAGGGATTAATATTGTAGACAAAGATATAATATATGATGTGATCATGATGTGATCATTTATCATTAGATACATTATTTAAATATAAAGTTCCTTTATCTTAAAATAAATGGATGTTATCCTGCATCCAAATAGAGCCTAAAAGGGTGATATGTCTTTATTTAAGTATAGTGTAAGTGATGTATCGAAGACGTGATGCAACACATTTTAATAAAACACAGAGATAGATCTAATAAAAGTCAAAACTAGATAGAGAATTCTATTCAAGCCAAAAGTAGAGAACGGTTTTTTTATTTATGATTTACTTTTAACTAGAAGATTAACAAGAAAAAACTAAAGGAAAGATTAGATGTCAAAAATAAAAATGCATGCATTAATAAGAAGGCATTTTAAAACAAGTTTAACATAATAAAATGGAAAATACCAATAAAATATGAATTATGAAAGAAAACAACGTAAGATCAAAGGCTTAAAAATGGCTCCTAGCATCCAACTAGTTGATTGACCAAAGTAGTAAGTTTGTTGAAGCATTGTTCAATTGGCTGACATGAAGTTTCACTACTAAAAAATACTCTATTAGCCACGCTATTAAGCCACGGTAAATTTACCGACTCTAAAGAGTATTAGCCACAATACTTTACCGTGTCTAATTTATATTGGCCACAATAATTACCGTGGCTTTTAATTTTAGGCCACGGTAATATTATCATAGTTAATAGGGGTAAGACCTGGTTACTTTACCGTCACTTAAAGGTAATAACCAATGAAATCCTACCTTGATTGTCCCATTTGTGAAACGAAAAATCCATGTACTCCCGCCCAATTTTCGCTCCCCATTTTTCATCCTTCATCCGAAACACAGGTACCCCTACAATTCCAAATCCATATCTCAAAACCCTATTCCCTCTTTCCCATCATTTTCTCCCCTCACCGCCATGGCCTCTCACTTCCTCCTTCTTTGTTTACCACTGCACCCCCTTCCTGTTTATCCTTGTTAGTAAAATCCCAATATTGTTGCAATCGCTCCCTCCCAATCTCTATCGGATCCAGTCTTCCTTCTTCAAGTTGACGATATCGGTCACCTCACCTTACATTTTCCAGGTCACCACGGACATTTTCCTCTCCTTCGGTTCGTGGACGTTGCTGCACCTCCGCCGGTACTAATGTTGAGAAATTTAGGTTTGTTTTCTTATTATCTTTCTTCTTCCTTATTCATATTTTTTCATTATTTTATTTTGTTATTTAATCATGTAAGTATATATGAATTTCTTTTGTGATATGGTGTTGTCACTTATTTAGTACATCCATCAGAAATTGTGAGGTCTCTGTAGTATGAAGTCTTTGAGATACCCAATTTTGCAGTTATGCATGACTGTAATTTAACATTTAATTTTATCTTTTTTATCATTGATACTTTTATAATGAGTTTTTTTGGAAAGAAATACCATATACTAGGTTTTAGATTGTATGGCATGTGTGGATCTTGGATCGTTACTCTGTTCTCTTTTAGTTTTTTCTACCGTTAATGGTTTTCAAAATTCTATAGTTTGGATTGTCCAACCATCGATCTCATCTTGTGTAGGTACATGAAGGTTTCTATGGTCTTGCTTGACAGCACAATTCTATTTATTTGGTACTCCCTTCCAGGTCCTCATATTCCAGACTTTGATTTGATTGTTGCTTTGTTGCTAAAGGTTAGATCAATTGGATTCTCATAAATTTCTTTTGATTTTCTTAATTCATTGTTGGGCTGCAGGTTTTGTCAATTCTTGGAAGTTATTGCGTCATTTTGACCTTATTCTGCATAGGCAACCTTCTTGCATTTTTCATCTTTTCTTTTGTCCCTAATATTTATAACTGTTAGACTAGTGGTCAGGTAAACACGTACAACTCTAAGTGATGTATTGGGTGTTGGATGGAAGGTAGATAACAACTAGGAATAGACGTAATAGAACTACTTCACTTATTTTTTTCTTACACCACTTTTATTATGGACATGAATAGAAAGACTACTCTTCTATTGGGTTTACGTCGAAAATCTAGTGAATAAGTTATTTGTATTTCATATTTATGAGGACATGGTGGTAAATGTCGACATTAGTAAATCACGTAAACAACTAATGTATGAGCCATATCTTATGTTTTGCACAGTTGTATATAATTTCACTCCTGAGTGGATCATAGAAAACACATTTGGCATGAGAAAGGAGGCCACTATAGATATAATATCACTTCAAAAATAAATGTAATTTTTCTAAAAAAATGACAATTAAAGATATATTACCATATTATACATCCTCTGAAAAAAAGAATAAGAAATGTGGAATAATGGACTGTTTAATATCTATCAGGTTACCGAGTATATTTTTGGTGTTGCTTATTGATCATTTTCAAGAGACTTCAACTGTTAAGAGTCCTAGCCAACATGCTACCCTACCTCTACCACTCTCTAACAAGTTCGTCTTCAACGTGTGCAACCTATTTCATACATGAGCACTATGACATGAAGCATAATAGGAAGCATTAACAGTGATGCTTTAGATGTAGAATAGCTGTGAATTCAAGAAGAAAAAATAATACTAATACTCTTGGACCTGCCTAATATACTAAAATCAGATATTCCTTGTCATCTCCTGAATACTATAATGTCAAAAACAGAGGCAAAAATTTTGCATTGGAAGTCCCAAGTAACCTCAAGCATGTTACAGTTTCCATTTAAAATTTTAAAGATGTTTAGAGCTTACTCTTTCTAATATTGTTTTTAGATTTCTTGTGCTCGTTGGCTTCTTCTATTAAGGATAAGTTCACATATGAGATGGCATTAATATCTAAACTTCTCCGTTCGAAAGAAAACTATTATGTCTTAAAATTGATGAATTAATGTTATTAAAGTACCCATGGGTTTCTCTACTCTTGGAGGTATTGGCTATAGACTTTTGCAACAAGAGAAATCCTTATACTCAAAGGTCAAGAAAACGGACCCTTCAATATTTTTCGTTGTATAGTCTCTCAAGTGTTTAATATTTTCTTCTATCGACAACGACTTACTAAAAGACGGTATAGACCTTATGAAGGTACTATAAGAAAATACTACATTATAAATTTTCCTCTTTATAATGTAAATATCATCCCTGCTTGTAATTTTGCAGGGTGATATGTAATAAGAAAAAAATGATTCTATAGCTTCAATCAACCTTTATTGTACAATCTATATTTCCACTTGAAAGAACATTTTAGATTCAAGTTTCAACTGCCGGAAGTTACTGCGATTGCTGTGATCATCCGGAGACAAGTAATTTGTGTTTTTGTCTCATTTGTGTATATGTTCTCATTTATAGTCAATTTCCATCTTTACTCCACTTGATCTTTTTGTTTTCTTAATTATTTGTGTATCACATGTATCTATCTACTTTTGATATAAGATAAATGGAATTCTACTGGTTTGTACCTATTTTTCTTACATAGAAAATATCGCATATTTCATTTTTTTCATGCTCTTACATCCATATGTGTTATGTTCTTTAAACCAATGGAAGAAAATCATGCGTGAAACTTGATGTACAAATTATAAATTGACTTAAACAATGCTATTAAACACGTGTATGATCCATAACACAAAAACTAATGTAAACGATAAGATATCTTATACCTTTATCAACCATTATGTCACTACAAAATTTCTTTGATTCACCATGAATACTGTGAATCCACCAAAGGGATCCTCTAATTTATCTTCAGTTTGGGAGTTGTCGGTTTTCTTTTGACTTTGAAGTAAATGTTTTAAAAATAAATATCTTAGCTATGATGTTGTGAAAATATCTGATTATTAATTTCTTTTATATTTGATGTCTAATATGATCTTTGACATGCAGGTTTGTGAAGGACAAAGTTAGAAGTACATCAAAGACCATAGGAGTCAATTCAAACCTACCAGATTAGATACAAGTAAATTAACAGCTTATTGGTTCCTTATTCAAATATATCTATGGATTTTGAATACACAAAATGAATTGATATCCATATATAAATTAATACAGATGGCAAAAAAAAGTGGAGGTCATGGACATAGAGACCACAGAGCATCCTCATCTGGAACTAGTGTACGTCGCACAGAGTGTTCTTCATTTGGAAGGAATAGATATAGAAGCAATAGAAGAGATAGAGCTGAAAGTTCATGAGCCGATGATCCCAATTTTGATGATTTTGCTCTGGAGTAGTGATTGTTCCCTTTTTGAGAATATTTAGTCGGCATTATTCTATTTAGAGATGTCTGTACATTTTATTAACTAATGAAACCTTATTTATCTCATTTTTTGTTAAATGTTTATCATTATCTGTATCATGCATACTTATATGTGTATGCAAGTTTAGCACCTTTCGTGTATACCGAGTATATTCTTTTCTTACAGGTTTATTTTTATTATTTGTGTCATATGGTATGATTGTGAATCGAATGGTTCATCACTATTTGTCTATGGTATACGATTGTGTTGAAACAAATGTAGAAATGAACTAAAGTCCACTGAGATTTGTTAAAAAAAGCATATACCTTTTTACTATGCCCAAAGGTTTTCCTCACGGTTTTGTATCATGGTTAATGCATGTAGACCACATAATACTGTCACTAATGCATATATGCTTTGACATCTGCACCATGGCTTATTCGTTAGACCATGGTAATCTTTTTTTATCCAAAGATTTAAACCATGATAAGATTATCGTGGCTACCGGTTTTAGTCCATGGTACTACAACCGTGGTTTAAAACTATTGGCCATAGTAATTGTATTGTGGCCTGAATGTTTTAGTTGCGGTAATTTTATCGTGGCAAAAACCCAAGAGATTTGGCCACGGTAAATTTTTTGGCACGGTGGCTTTAACCACGACAATTTTACCGTGGCCAATAATTTTACACCACAGTAAAAGCACCTTAAGTGACGGTATAAGACCGTGGCCTGTTCTTATACTTTTACTAGTGTTTGAGCTGGCGGATAATGAGGTGGAGATGTATCAATAATGTTGGCAATATGCACCCCAAGCACATGTTTATTATTGATAGACAATTATCGATAGATGTTGTATTTGTCTATTCACAACATACAAGATTAATCAAGAGATTTATTTTAAGTCACAAGATAAAATTAAGTTTTTTACCAAGATTCTTCAATCTCTATCATGCTTTTCACTTGTAATATTGTTTGTCAAAGCTGACAAAAATATATGCTTGTATACGTGCTCACAAAAATATATGCTTGTATACGTGTTTATAACTATATCAAAATCCCACTAATATTTATGATTTACACGTATACCTCTAAACTAATCGATAAATCACTTTCAATCCTTATCTAACGAATGATCGATCACCCCTGACCCATTGATCGATAGCTTTTGGTATCTGATTAATAATTGAATAATCATTCCATGCTACATGATCGATCAATTTTAACTATTGATTATTTTTTGCCATCCAAGATCAAAAGATCGAGCACTTATTTTTTTCCCAGGAAAGACATTGATTTATTTTTAAGTTACATTTTAATGGCTTTATTACGTCCAACATCTATTTTTTTTGAAAGAAACAGAGGTCTCCACCTTATAGGTGCATGCCCTAAAAATTCACCATTAATCACCTTTTTAATGAACCATTATAGGCATGTGACATGCAGATAGAAAAAAAGAAAACAAAGAAAAAAATAAAAAATAAAACTAGAGTTACATCATCCACCCCTCGGTGAGTGTCTTAGCGTGTGCTACAATATTGTCAGCAATCACTCCCTCCATGCGGAACACCTCACCATTTCTAGCCAACAAAATCGTCCATAACATTGGCAAGTATCCAATATGCTCTCTCACCGCGCCTCTCCATCTTTCACCTATTGATTCCCAGAGGCCCACCATGTCGCAACAGAGGATCTCGTGATTCCCCAGAGCAGACCACACATCAACAAAGCTTCTATGGTTGAAGAGTAAATGATTCACGTCCTCCACCTCATCGTGACATCTTGAGCATGACGAGCTAGCATTCCCGACGAACATCGCAAACCTATCCCCAGTAAGCAGTCTACCTCTTCTGCAAAGACACATGAAGACTTTCACACGAGCTGGGATTTTCTAGTTCCAAATTCTCCTTTAGTTCATCTCACAGCCACGTGGGTCATATATCCGAGGACCCTTCATCGCTTTGTACGCTTTCCCTACGGAAAAGCTCCCATCCCACCAATACCAGCAGTCCCTGCCTTCATAGGGGCCAACCACATTCTCAATAGCTCTCAACATCAACACCAGTTCTCCATCCTCTTGTCAGATAGCACAGATCTGAAGCATGGGAGGAAAGATTGACCATCCCAAATTTCGGCTACGGAGATGTTAGGGTTAGTGGAAAGGGCCAATAACCTCGGGAATCATTGACCCAAAACACTACTTTCTCACCAATCGTCCGTCCAAAACCTGAATCCCAAGCCTTTGCCTAAGATCGCTCTTAAAAACTGACGAACCTCATGTGCTAAACCATAAATTCCCCTCTGGAAGAATGAAGGTGCCACCCCCAACGCCCTAGGACTTGGGAAGCGATGGTCATCTCTATAGATCTTGCGATATATAATGCACACCAAGCTGCTGTAATCTCCCCAACGTCGAGCAATCCATTTGCAAAGGAGAGCCTTGTTCATCTCCTCCAGGCTTTGGACCTCAAGACCCCCATCTTCCTTCGAGCAAGTAACCGTCTTCCAATCTACCAAAGGAATCCCACCATCCTTCCCAGGCAAGGACCGAAAAAATGACGCATAATTCCCTCCAATCTCTTCCGAACTCCCATCGGGAGTAGTCTTAAAGAGAGAAAGAAAATCGGTATCGCAGATAACACCAACTTCAAGAGGACAAGTCTTCCTTCCCTGGATAGGTAACTTGCCTTCCACACTGCCAGTCTCTTCTCCAGATTCTCGATAACTGGCTTCCAATCGCCTGCCCTCAGCCTTCCCGCAAGGAATGCCCAGATACTTAATCGACAGGCTACCACACTGAGACAATAGCCAACCCTTGCAAGCAACGACCTCCTCCTCAGACCACCTGAAGGACACAAGCTCAGACTTCCCCCTGTTAATCTTCAACCCCAACACCATCCCAGATAAATCAAGCACCATTGGCAAATATCGACAATAAGAAGGATTCCCTTCGCAAAGAGAATCGTATCGCCCGCATACTGGAGGATCGGAATCAAAATATCCTCATTCAAATACCCCCTTAAGAGACCACCCTCCACCGCTCGCTCCACCATGATTGTCAACACATCCAAGGAAGGAATAAAAATTGGGGTGCGAGAGGGAAATCCTGTCGAACCCCATGTTGTGGGTGGAAGAAATAACCTCTTGGCTGGCCATTCACCAGTACCGTGCAAGATGTGGTCATGATGCATCTCGTCATTCAAGCAATCCACGTGTCTGGGAAACCTCTTCAGTGGAGTGAGATCCAAAGGAACCACCAGTTCACATAGTCATAAGCTTTGGAGAAATCCACTTTCCATAGCAGCTTTTAGTTTTATGCCTACGCCAGCCAACCACTATCTCGTAGGCGAGCACTACGCTATCTAACAACTACTTGTCAGGGAGAAAAGTGCTATCAGCTAGTGAAATAACACGATTCAACACCTTCCTCAGATGATTAGCCATAGCTTTTGCCATTATCAAATATGTGGCATTAGATAAAGCAATCGGGCGATAATCTTCTACTCTTGTCACACCCTTCTTCTTTGGGAGCAAGAATAAAAAGGAACAATTCAATCTCTCAAATCCTTGATTTTCCTCCACGAATTCCAACATAACCTCCATGAAATCATCTTCGATGAGATCCCAAAATTCTCTGTAAAAGAACACAGGAAACCATCTGGACCAGGGCATCCATTCAGGTTCAGAGCAATCAGGGCTTCGCAAACCTCCAGCGAGGAGAAGTGGTCTCACCAGATCCTCGGCCTCTTCCTTAGAGACACATGTCTTCCATAGCACCAACCACCTATACTCACAACGAGGACCCCTCTTGCTCATAGATTTGAAGTAGCTCGTAACAGACCTTGTGACCTCCACCTCCCCCTGAGCCTCCTCCACCCGACCTCGATGGAGTGAATAAGATTACTCCTTCTGTCATTTGCCACCGCATGAAAAAATCGTGAATTCACATCGCCCTCCTTCAACCACCTCAGCCTCGATCTTTGCCTCCATTCCACCTCCCTTTTCCGATCCTCGCCCTTCAAAATCTTTTGAACCAAACAACACTGTGAAATCTCCTCATTAGACATTTCCCTAACATTTTCAACCAGGTCAAATCTTGTCGACTCTTGAGCTTGAGCACTACGCAACCCCACTCTATCCTAGAGACCTTTCAGAACTCTATGAGCTTGTGACACAAAGCCACCAATTTGGCCGTAAATTGCACAGTGTCCGACCCTGCGACATCCATGCCCATCCACAACTGGACGACCATCTCCCGAAAACCAGCCTCCAACGTCCAACTTCTTTCGAATCTCGAATCTGAAGTATGACGAGTTAACTCTCCCGCTACACAAATCCAAACAAAGCGGTGTATGGTCCAAACTCGACTCGGGGAGCGAGTGGACAACCACCAAGCTGAACATTTCGAGCATCTACCATCTAAAATCTACATATATATGATATACCTCTCTTCATAATTTATACATATTCAAGCATATATATATCAAAATAGAATATTTTACTTATTATAAACTTTGAGAATTACAAAAATACTTCTACCAAGTATTCTAATACTCTAAACTCGGATTACTTTGTTGTTCGCTTTTGATCCTTTATAACTCGTTAGAGAAACACTACAGGTTTGAGCATTTTAACTTTATATCGTTATTCTAATTTCATATTATGATTTACATATTGCATTGTAGAATTTTTTTCAAAGATCTTATTATTACTTTACTTGGTTAAACCTAAAATTGAACTTGAGGAGGCATGCATTCAAATAGGTGAGCGAGGAAGAAGATATAGTGTAAGGTGTTCCTTAGAGTATTTTTGTATTTTTGAGAATATTTACACCAATTTTGTATTTTAATTTGCTTTTTATGTTAATGTTTTGTTTTTGATTATACAGTAAGTTGCAAAAAAATCCATGAATGATGTACTCAATTTTAGTGTCATACCCAAACTTTAAAAAGTAATAATGAGGTATCTCATCTTTAAAATTCATTTTAATCTAATTTTTAGCTATTGCGAAATAAAAATGATAAATTAACCAACTTAATTCATTCAACCCAACATCACATTGGTACAAATATTAAAAACTGAATAACACATTATTAATTTTTTAGTGTTTTAGTAGAGGTTGAAATTGTGTATATAGTTGAAGGAATTTTATTTAATCTTCAATGGTTAATAATACATATAGATATGAATAAGTTCAATATTTTTTGTGGATTTAAAATTTTTATTTTATTTTTTTTGAATTTTGAATTTTTATTTTTTTGCTGATGATATTGTGTTGATTGACGAGACTAGAGATGGAGTAAATGAGAAGCTTGAGGTTTGGAGACATGCATTGGAGACTAAAGGTTTTCGTATAAGTAGGGCTAAGACGGAATATATGGAATGCACTTTTGATGGAAGCAATGGTGAAGGAATCGAGGTGAAGATTGGTGATGATAACATTCAAAAGAGAGATTCTTTTAGATATCTGGGATCTATTTTGCAACATGATGGGGAAATTGATGGAGATGTTACTAATAGAATAAATGCAGGCTGGCTAAAGTGGAGAGGAGCCTCCGCTGTTCTCTGTGATAAGAAAATTCCTTTAAAAATTAAAGGAAAGTTTTACAAAGCAGCCGTGAGACCTGCTATGCTTTACGGTTCTGAATGTTGGCCTGTGAACCATAGACATGTGCAGAGAATGGCTGTAGCAGAAATGAAAATGCTAAGATGGATGTGTGGACATACACGTAAAGATCGGATTCGAAATGATGCAATCAGAAATAAAGTTGGTGTAGCTCCGATAGGGGATAAGATGCGAGAAAACCGCTTAAGATGGTTTGGTCATTTGCAAAGAAGGTCAACTGATGCACCGGTTAGGAGATGCGAGTGTTGGGATGTTGAGCCGGCTAAGAGAGGGCGAGGACGGCCCAAAAAGTGTTGGAAAGAGACTATACGAAGAGATCTTAGTTTTTTGGATATAAGTCCGAGATTGACCCAAGATAGATCTGAATGGAGGCGAAGAATCCATGTAGCCGACCCTACTTAATTGTGGGAAAAGGCTTTGTTGTTGTTGTTGTTTAAATTTTTATTTTGTTTATAGTTTTATAGTTTTAAATTTATGTTTTGAAAAAATAATTTTGAAAATCATATAAGAGATAAATATAATAGGTGTAATATATTTTATTTTCAAATTATGTGTAATGTTCATTAAAATAAGAAGTAGAAACATTTGAGTTTTACTCCTATATATACTTAAATATATACACGTGAAGTTTCGAGAGCTACTCTGATTATTCCAATCTACTAAAGCTCTCAAAGTCACCATTTGATTACCTCCAAGTTCTCGAGATTCTTTGTAAGTAGTCGAAGATATACTTACTCCATGCAACAAAACTACTGATGATATTTTTTGAAGTTATATTATTTTCATATTTACTACTTTTGTTAGAGATATTACTATTGCTTATGCCCATATTGTTATTGTTTAGTAATATATCTCTGTCAATATATGTCACGAGCTCAGTTCTGGGTCATCGGATCCTCCTATTTACTAGATCTGGTTACTCAGCAATAACTTTATCCAATAATAACATATAACACTCGAAAACAGACGATAATAAAAATGCTACATAGAAAGCATCTCACATTTAAATTCCATTCACAAAATAAGGATTACATATAAAATATGTCCCACTATTTTCTTATACATGTACATCAGGCTCAAGGAAAATGATTAAAACAACTATTAACTACCTTATACTAGAAAAGACTACTGTTGGCTGGTTGGCCAAGGTCCTTGCGAGGACTTACCGATACCCGTTGGATTTTCAGAAATCACAGGGTAAAGATTAGAGAGTGTTAAGAAATGAAGAAGGAAAAAACAAACAAGTAATGTAGTCTAGCAAAACTTATTATACCAGAA
The DNA here is from genome assembly GCA_037367405.1 of Ottelia alismoides. Taxonomy (NCBI): domain Eukaryota; kingdom Viridiplantae; phylum Streptophyta; class Magnoliopsida; order Alismatales; family Hydrocharitaceae; genus Ottelia; species Ottelia alismoides. The sequence goes on from JAZKJV010006381.1 coordinate 1,080,028, forward strand.
AGTTCATTTCTTCTCATTAGATTAAGTCTTATTCCTTCCATTCCATGTCGGGCATTAGAACATATGATCTATCTCACCTCTCATGGACTCTGAAGCGGTAGATACTTCAGGATTGGAGATTGTGTTGACCTGGTGAGCTTATGCTATCGCATGTCGCCTCAACCAATCCTTCAATACTACCCTGACAATTTCCTTTTCATTTTATTATCTGGGGTTCCAGACCCTCAGCTTGACAAACAAGGAAGAAACAATAATATATTAGGGGTATTATCATTCGTGGTGTCAAATCATCTCCATCCTATATGATATTTTAGGGGTATTATCATTCGTGGTATCATCATTTATGACTGCTTTATTCATGTCTAGTTCGAAGAGTTTACCATGTGTTAGTAAACCATTTGCTATAAATTTACTGTGATGATTTATGAATAGGAAAAATCATATCTAACTAACTTAGTTACATAAAATAAGTTCATTCTAACATCTGTAAAATTAAAATATTCTCTAATAATTATGGCTCTTTTACATGTTAATGATAGTTTGTAGGTTATAATGACAATCGTTGCAATAGTAAATCTTATTTGGATGGCTATCTAGCCTTCATCAAGCTTTTTGATTTCCTAAAATAGATGCAACAAATTGTATACATGAACAGAAGCACCTCAATAAATAATCCAACTTCCATCTCGTTCTATAAGTAAATTTGTTTCAACAAGAATATATATATGTTACATGTCATAGATATACTTTGCCCTTTTTCTAAAGTCTTTAGGGTTCTAAAAAGTTTCACTTCCAGTGTACTTTTTTATTGTTGTTGTGACAAACATCAACTTCTTGGATGTTAAATATCATTTTCACTGGCCACTTCGAGATCCATGCTTACTGCAGTACTTCCCTTTGACTTGTTCAACCATTGCAATGCTTGGAAGATTTTCCTTCTTCATTACTTCCTCAGTGGACTTCAGTATAGAAAGTAACAACATTTTTTTAGTTTCAACTTGTTCATGTGGTATAATACAATGAAGTTATTGAAAGATTTGAGGAGAGATAACAACACAAATTCTGTCTACATGTATACTCCATATTAGCCCCGAGAGTCTCCAGTTCAGAAACGTACCCAATCATTTTGAGTATATGTTCTCTAACTGAGGTACCTTCTTACATCTTGCAATGAAGCATGTCTTTTATTAAGTTTCAACACGGAGTGTGGTTCATATCTCCAAACATCTCTTTCAGAATCAGTAGGGTATCTTAAGGGGATGATATGTCTATGTATTATTTCTGAAGCACATTAGACAATGATCTAAGAATGTAACAGGCGAGTGAATGATGAGAGAGCATGGATGTCATCATCTGCGATCGGCATTGCGACTTTGCATAAGCGCCTCCAAAATGCAGTCGACGTCAACGGTACCCTTCACAATGATTAAAGATCGTGGATGTCATCATATGACTTTCCATATCATGTTTAAAGTGATGAGTAGTTCTTTCGAATCCACTTCTCACCATTAATCTGTTTTATTGTGGCTAATAGATTATAGATCATTATTAATTTAACTATTAACTTTACAGTAATTTACTATCCTATAAAAAGATATTGATGTAATTAGGATTGTACCATATGCAACATGCAATAATCAATTTGTACATGTAACAAACAAAATTTCTCTTTTACAAGAGTACAATTTTACTCGTGCATGTATTAGCTTTTCTCAAGATATTTATGGCCAAGTCATGTAGAATGTTGAGTAGAAGCCCTTCCTTAACATGTAAGGCATCATTTAAGTCAAGGCTACAAAAAAATTAGGCATAAAAACCTAATTTATGTCAGTTGAACTAATATGAACATATTCAATTGTAATCAACCAGTTAAATTGATTTATACTATTATTGATTCACAATTAAGGATGCACATAATAGAAAATATAAAACAAATAGACATGTTATTGCGTATAACCAAATAAAGAAAAACAATTTAAGGTTTCGAATTTGCAAGTTGTTACCATCACACTTTAAATTGGAAGGCACCATATAATATGGATTTAAGATTTGTTGCGACTCTAAATATTTCCAAAATATTAGGTCCAATTCCAAATATAGATATATAAAATATATTCACATCAATTTTTAGTCCAGAAATAGAAAAAATAAATAATTATATTTTATCGAGTTATCTTCTAACTCTGCCTATGGAGAAATCCAATTTATCAAGGCCATACAGTCAGGATCGCATGAAACTTTTTCACACTCATGGAGTACTTTATTAATGACTTACTAATCAGTATTTAATATGTTATATGACTTAAAAACATTAGCAAAAATCTAAGATGATTTGCTAAGACTTTTAATGAAATCCAAGTCTGCAAGCACTTTCTACATTCGAATCTTCACTCAGACATCACCAATTTTGGCAGATCTTTTGGGTATGGATCCTGACCTTCTATACCTCATAAATGTATCAAAAATATAGTTCTAAATAGAGGCAAACAACATCAGCATCATATGCCGCCAATTCATTCGAAATATAAAATTTATTGCAAAAAATGTACTCATAGATGCAAAATACGACTTATTGTTCTTTAGATCCAAATACAATTTGAATCCTCTAAACATGCTCCGTTGAAGGGAGGCTTAACCTCACACATCGTGGAAACATGGAAAAAATGAATCAAATTAATAATATAAAGTTTTCATTCCATGAGCATTAATGCAATCATATAGTAAAAAATGATTGCAAATGTGAATTCATATGATAACAAAAACCTTTTTTGCATCATTTCACAAGTTCATAAGGGAATAGGAATATACTTTTGATGCAAGATTACCTAAAATAAGAGACCTCCTGACTTAAGTCCAATCCAATAGACGCTAATGATTGAGGTTATTAAACCTCACGTATCACATAAGTGGGAAAAAATGAATCATATTCGATAGAACATAGGACCAAACTTATAAGCCGTAATGCAATCATGCAACAAAAAAAGTGAAACCACCTAGTCAAGAAAACCATTTTGGAGTATTTCTCTAACCACATGAGTATAAAGAATACCTTTAAAGTGTAGTTATGAATGATCTCCAAGAGAGGAGGCCTCCTGACTGAAGTCTAGATCGATAGATACTACACTCGTAGGCATGATGATGACTCGTGTGCTTCTCATAATCTAGAGAGATGATTCTAGCATTGTGTCGTCCATGCCAAGGTGATCCTTCAAGATCATTGTACTCCTGATTTTATCTCATGAAACCATTCTCTTCTTCATGTGCATGGAGCATAAAAAATAAGAAGGCTCCTTATGCAGTCGGGTAGACTAATGAGGAGAGGAATATGGTATTGTGGACGACCACTATGGTGGATAGGAATGGAGAGGGGGTGGACGTTTAAGAGTAACTGTGAGGAGAGATTTTTCGTATATATTCTCTTCTTCTCTTGAAGTGGGAATATATGGCATGGAATTGATTTAAATAAATGAGAAAGAAGGCTAGGTTTCCTTTTTATAGCCATATGATGAAAACCCATAAGAGATAATGGTCAGAATTTTTCTCCATCAAAAATCAATTCATTATTTAATTCATGTTTGGACTTTCTCTATGATAATTGTGAAATTATCTCTCTTGATAAGTATTATCACTTAGATATTATTCTTGAGATAATTCACTAATTATATCATGATAATTCTTGAATTATGTTATAAGTATAATGCTTAATTATCTCTTTGGGGCAATGATCAAATTGTCCTCCCAATGAATGAATCTAATTTATTAGTCCAAAAATAAAATACAAATCCAATTGCGATTTAATTCAATTAAATATCATTCATTTAGACTCAAAGAGGAGTCACTAAAATCCATCCGATTTTATCACTCATTTTTAATGGAAGTATCATTATATACTCGTACATTCTACATACTAGAAGACCTTGAATCAAGTTGAAATCAAAATCCATTTTGTTTATCTTCTTCTAGGGTTTATCGGTAAGTTTTTCATTCAATCATTGGGAGATAGTATCAGTCATATACTCTCCAAAAGCATATACCAATATTTGCAAATACTTATTTTATTTCTTAAAAGAGACAACCATCGATGGAATTCAGTATTACCCTAATATCTCATGAGTGATCTCATCTCCCAATACAACAAGTATGAAACTATTTGATTCCTTTGAGAGACCATACATCTCATATGCCCTTATATGTATAATAGCTTGCCGACATATAAGTGTTTAATTAAGAAGCCGGTCTAGAGATCTCACAAGATGGATCTCAAGTTGCTGTGTTGACTATCAATTAAGAAACAATTGACCCATAAATAGATAAGCGATAACTGTGAAGTGAGTTAAATTTATCATAACTCTACAATGTATGTGTATAGGTGTAAGTACGTGTAGAGGTCAAACTCAGGGAGCAAGAAATAGAGAGCTATAATTACTATTTAATTATTCTAACTTATAATTATTATATATTTTGTTGTTATTTGCTTCTTCATTATTTTATATGGGTTTTTAATAATATTTAATTTTTATAGATTTTTAATTATTTTATATTTTTATATTTTTATCTTTTCTTTTTATGTTTGCAAATTTTAATTTCTGTTTATTTTTAAATTAAGATATAATATAATAATAACACTATTATAAATAATATAAGTAATATATAATGTATACAATATTTATGGGGTATTATAATTTTAAATATATAAAAATATACTAAAAATATAGAAAATAAACTATTTTTATGATTTTTAGTCTTTTTATCTATTTTTTGTAATTTTTATAGAATTATACTAATTTTTAGGTATTCTATAATAATAAATATTATAAAATAGTGTACAAAATAATTATCAAATATTGTTTTAGGTTTAATAAATATAAAATAAGTCTAAAATTAACTTAAAATTATTTTAAATATATAATATATATGATATAGAAAATTCAAAAATAGGAAAAAATATTTGTAGATTTTTATGTAGTTTTTGTTAAATTTTTATAAGGTTTTAAGGTTTTTGTATTTTTTATATTTTACATTTTGTATTTTTTAAGGTTTTTTGGATATGTGATAGATAATATATTAATATAAATAATATAATTTTTTGGAAAATTTTAGAGAGTTTTTCTAAATTTTACGGGTTTTAATATCTAAACATGATGATGGTGCTTTTTTTATTTTTAATAAATAGTAAAATTAACTAAAATGCCATGCGGCAAATATATGTGATCAAGCAATGTTACAAGCACTTCTATTAATTTTCCTACAAAACTTTGAGCAATAAAAATATTTAATCAAAACAACATTCACAAAATCGAAATATTGACCTAATAGGGACCTATTTGCAATTAGAATAAACTTTCAACGCTTTAAATAATAAGTCCATAAAGTTCAAGGATGTACATGCAAAAATTACAACACTTAACATGGCGCAACAAGTTAGGCGGAAGGACCTAGTTGTAAATACCAAAAACCTTAGGGTCCAAAGTGCCAAATAACCTAAAATTATTACACGTAATTTTATATTTACAAAACTAGATATTAAATAAAAAAGCTGTGGGGGAGTGTATACAATTACCCAACAGAGGTGTATGCGGGGCGCGTGCAACATTGATGAACGGTCTAGGGCATATCACATGTCTTCCACTTTTGTTGAACATTTCAGATCGGGTAACAGTTCGCTTTTAATCCAAGGGCTCAGATTAGACCTGGAACTTATGCTCAATCGAACGGTGCTGAGGGATGCTGGAAGAATACTTCCATGTTTAACCACTGGTCCCCTAATCTTCCCACCTCTAGCCGTTTCTCGCCTCATTGAAGAGCTCCCTAGCTTCCTAGAGCCTCGCCGTAGCTTCAAGAGCTATCAAATCAGTTCAGGCCTCGTTGAAGAAGGCCTGGAAAGCTGTGTTGGTCCAACGACCTGAAAGACCTCTTCTTCGTATGATTGAAGCTTCAGATGAGCTCTCAAGTCGGGCTTCCTGCATAAAAACTCTCATAGGCTTGAGGGCTATCTCCTTGACCCAATAACTGAAGTTGTACACATTAAAATGAATGGGATGATGATCTCCGGTGATAGGCAACAGAAGGAGATCTAGAAGTTTGAATCTTGTAGATTCAAGAGGGTCTAATGGATTGATTGTGTGGAGAAATGAAGGGGGAAGATTGTGAGATTGTTCGTAGGTCGACGCAAGGGGTGACATGGTAGAGAATAGTGGCCAGAGCTCTATGTTCCGATAAACTACGATCTGAGGATTAAATGCTACGTAGTTGGAAACTAAACTAAACTAGCCATACACATAACCTAAGAATTGAAAATGTGATTGAAATAACCTAATCCTAACAGCTCGACATGGTAACCTAGAGCAGATGAAAGCCTCATTGGAGCGGCTCTGACGAATGGCTGGATCGAGCTCTCCTCCTTATCCTCACAACGAATCAAGGAAGGACACCTCCTGTCACAAGGGTCAACCTCCAACTGAGGATTCTTGGGGTTACAGGTGAAGAAGAGGGATCAGATTACAAAAATAGTGGAGGGGGCTTATTTATAGATAGTAGTGACCGACCGTCTCGTGAATACGATGATGTGAAGGAGAAGAAGGGTAGGCGGAAGCTATGGACATAGCGTGGAAGAGGGATGTGGGGACTGCAGAGAGGGAGGAGCATGAGGGAGAAGGGAGGCATGGAGGAAGGTAAAGAAAATGGAGAAAGAGTGCTTCTCGTGACTTTGACAAAGCGAGAGCTGAGGAGAGGACAATTGACTAGAGGTCAACTTTTGGAGGCTTCTCATTAGTCCACATAGGACCAAATGAGACAAAATAGAAATTAAATGTTTTATTAACTCAAAAATAAATTGTAAAATATTTTATTAAATAAAAACATGAAACGTTTCTCATTTTTTTTCAAATTATTTTATGGTGATTTTTATTTATTTATATAACCTTATTTGTAGGATGTTAATTTTTACAATTATATACATAGGTATATTTATCTAAATTTTAGGTATTTTTTTATTTCCAATATTTATTATCATATGTACACATTTTATATAGTTATAATATAATTAAATACATATTTACATATTTTTAGTTCTATTTTATAATTTAATTACATAGATAAATAATTATATGTATGTACATTATAGAGATAGTATACATATATATATTTCAATGTATTATTTATTTAAATATTTTAATGAGTTTCTTTTGTATTTTTAATATATTTAAAATAATATATACAATTATTTAAAAATATAAGAGAGTAAACATGTAGTATAAAAATAAAATATCCAGATACATGGTACAATGGGACCGTAGAGAGTCGACTTTTGCATCTTAACTCTATTTTTAGTGAAATAACCTTCATTAGATATATAATTTAATTTGGAATACAATGGAGGTAAGTTTGATGATTTGATTCACGTGGAGAAGATATTAATATGTGAAGTTTGGTTTGAAGCTTTTTCATCTGTGTGTTCTGATTGCACATTGTATTATTTTTATGTGCAGTTATTTTATAATTATATGTATATATATATTTATGTACGAGTTTCATGTAGATCATTTTATTATTTGAGGTGTATAAAAAGAAGAATGAAATAGAGTAAAAATAGCTTATTTGAAGAGTAAAAATTAGGGTTTCTCTATGCAGTATAGACCCCTATCTCTCCCTACTTTATTCCTTGTCGATCAAGTCAATAATGACTTGGTCTCGAGATTTAAGGTCAGTCACTATTTACAATACTTTCTTTATTATTCTTTTCTTTATTCTTTTATTTTTGATTTTAATACATATAATTAAGCATCATTTACAAATGATAAAGGATGTTAATTTGTACAACATATATGTTTTTACATGCGTTTTTGCTAGAGTTTTAAAGATAAAATGGAAGGATAAAGATAGATGAATAGCTATTCATCAATAGGCATTGTTAGGATGTCATCCTTTTTGTCTGCCATACATACTTAGACATATAGATGCATATTTGTCTCTAGTCAAAGGACGTGCACCCTTTCGTAATAATATACAATACTGGTCTTAAGTATCTTGATCACGCCAAGTCAATTATTTGATCATGGCATAGCTAACATCTTCGAATCTTTATTCCTATGTATGAGGGCATGCTTTAAGAGTGTCAATTGGATATTAGTCTTTAGAGAAAGATTGACATGTCCTTTCAGATTGGAGGTCTTTCTTGAATATCACTTTGCAATGTCGATTATGTCTTTGATCTAACTCTTTAGATTTATACCATTACATCAACCTCTATGATCTAACTATTTAAACCAACAAATATATGATCTCAAGTTGGCCATGGTATATAACCCTATTTTTTCAAAGCTCACTTATTAATGCAAACTGAATATATTTCTTATTTCAGATAATGGAGTTAAAGTGATAACATTTATTGCATAATGGATCGTTGTGGACTCACATGTTCAATAGTCTCCCACTAACCCACAGAGCCATTCTAGGGATATTTTTTAAAGCCCATACTCGTATGGTAATCTTTCAACTATTTAGACAAATAGCTTAATTAGTTATATAGTCTCTTTGTCCCTGAAGACTATACCTAGTTATATTAATTCACATATCTCATGGTAATAATGGTTGCATCTAATGTGATTGCTACATCCAATGCAACCAATGCCAACCTTGTTAAAATAGTAATAGTGTCTAACATCCTGTTACTAATAGCTCACATCACTAAAATTCAATAGAAAAAATAACTAGGATGAAATTTCTTTCATTCTCATCAGTCTACCCTTATGTATGAAGATCACTATCTCCTTAGACTAAGACATAGTCTTAAGTCGCCCTTTGGTATCTTAAGATAAGACTTGGGATCATTATCTATATAGTCATAAGTCCTTGAAGATATTTATTACAACAATAAAATGTTTTATCCCCATGGTATGATTATTAACAATTTACCACTCCTATTGAATGGATGACAATTGGTTATGCACATACCTTGGCATACATCGGGCTTCCTATAACTGGTGTGTAAGGGCACACAACCTTAGCCTTCTCATGCTCAACACTTAGAGGTGCCGTCCTTTTAGACATGTCAATACCATATCTTAAGGTAGGGAATCTTTTATTGGGATTATTCACGCTGAATCTTTCCAAGATGTATACTTGATGTGATGGTCCCGATACATGATGAATACTCATTCATCACTCTTTATTCTTATATTTTAGCTACAAAAACCTTTGCAAATACATGTAGATATCTGTAAATACAAATAATTACCAAAGTGCATGCATTGTGTAAAAATTAATAATTAGCATGTTTTTGTGCAAAAATAAAAGAATAAAGAATTAAAAGAAAAAGAGGGAGATGTTTAGAATAAATATTGAGCAACCTAATCCCAAGGGAGGGCTCAGCATGGGCTTGACCGCATAAAAGCCCAAGTAGCGAGAGATAAGGAAGCTCATGTATGTAAATATACCTGTAAATATAATAACAATATTTTACTCTAAAAATAAAATAAAAATGGGTTTGTATATGTTTGTATATACTTGTAAATACAAAATCAAAATAAAAATAGAAAAATTAAAAAGAAAATAAAAATACCCTTCCTTGTACATATTCACCATGTACATAAGACCACACATATATTTATCTAGCCCTATAAATAAATAAAGTAAAATCCCATAAAAATTGTATATACTCCATATTTCATGGTGTAAATAAATAAAATAAAAACCATAAAAACAAAAATTAAATAAAAAGAACAAAAATAAAAACCAAAAGAAATATTGTATATATACCACATATGTACATAAATAAACCTATTTATTTATCACTTGTAAATGATTAATAAAAATAAAATAAAAACATCAAAATATTCTTAATTTTATGGTATAAATAAATAAAATATAAAATTTGGATAAAAATGAATAAAAATAAATAATTAAAAATCAAAATTAAAAATTCAATATTGTATATATACCTATACATAGTACTATATTGTATATACCTTATTTTTATTTCAAAAAAATAATTAAAAATCACAAAAAAATAGTTTAAAATAAAAGAAACACTTTTCATGTTTTGAGTTTTTTAATAATTCGGCCATTTTCTATTTTAATTTGAATTTCCAAATCATTTACACGTGGCCTCTTCTGACTGGTCCACAGGGGATGTTGACCCCCCGGTCAACTCCACCCCTTGGACCACAAAGTCCCGGATCTGAGTTTTGACCCGATATCTCGACATTTTCCAGACTCGATCCGACCACTAAAATCTCTAACTCCGGGTCCTAATCACTCCCTGATCCACCTAGATCCACGCCCGACCGTTAGCCTTGGGATCCGCACTCCGAGCTTCACGCCCGACTCCTATCTAGCCGGACCCCTAGCCGTATAAAGCATCAGCTCCGCCCTTACTTGCAGGCATCTTTAGCTCAGCTCATTCCACCCTAGGACCTCTATAGCCACTGCTTGAGTGAGAGCTCGCGATTGGCTGTGTTGCAGCAAGGAGGGAGCGTCCGGACCATCGATCTGGCGACTTTGCACCGCCGTGCGCCGCCCAGATGTGGTGCTCGAGCCTCGGGCATCGACGGCCCTCGAGGCTAGGACCTAGAGCTTCACCGGCTCATTCCCAGTCGACCTCGTCCATCTGGTAGACCCAGTTCTTCCTTTTTTTAGCTAATTTTGATTTACGCCCAAATTACCCCGTCGCTGACTACCTTCGATTCCGACCACCCTCGCCTACATCTCGACCATCGGAGTCATCCATCACCTTCACCCTTCCCCCGCGCACCTTCTGCACCCAGCCATCCAACCCAGTTCGCAAAGGAACTGGGATTGGAGCTCCGCCACCGTCGCTTCGCCGGAGCTCCCCCATATCTACGCACCGTTCACCTCCACCACCTCTAACCGGGTCGAGGCACTTTGTCCTCGACCCAGGAGTCTGTTGCATTGCTTTGCAGGTCAAGCCAAGCCCATCTGAGGGCTCGGACATCAGGGAGCAGCAGCTCCAGCTCCGCCGTGGTCGCTGGACCACCTCTGACGCCTCCAGCTTCATCGGAGGCTCTCTTCAAACGCGGGAGGCCCAGGCGCATCTTCTCCAATCTTCAGTAGCCTCAGAGGAGCTCTCCTGCACGCACACAAGTTCGAAGAAACTCGCCTGCGTCGAGTTCTTGGAGTATCCTCCATAGCCGTCCATCTAGCCCTCCAGCTCCAGATTAGATCGCAACCGTTAACTTCGGGAGCAGCCACCACCGTCTGATCAGAGGAGGATAGATCTGGACCGTCAGATCAGCGAGGGTTAGCCGCACCTCTTCTCAACCGTCAGTTCACCATGTGGCGTCCATCTGGCTCTCGGCTTAAATATAGGGTAATTTACCCTTAGGCCCTCATCTTTTTAGTTGTTAATATTTAGTCCTGTAAATACGTTTATTAGTTGTTTTTATTCTGGTCATTTTGCATAGAGGACCCTGTGGTTTATCTTGTTCGCATTTATACCCATGTACATGATGGACACGTGCGTCGACACGTGAGTTTTGGTGTAATTGCAGTTTTTGTCATGTGTTTCTGGCGTGTTGATCTTTATAGTTTTATAAATTGGAATGACACTTATTCCCCTCTAAGTGTAACACACGTGTCGCGCGCGTGGTTCTCGGGGATTTTTACACTTTGGGCCCTATTCTTTCCAGCTGTGTTATTCAAGGGGCCTTGGAACTTATTTTAATTGCAGATAGGTCCTTGTGCACTGTGCCTTTTTGTTTGATTTTAATAAAATAGCAAAATTACTCCAACTTTGATGAAAATTGGATACGTGGCTCCTGCCACTGTGTAAAATTTTCTCTAATTCTTGGAGACATTTTTGACTCTTTTTATTATTTTTAAAAATTCAAAAACACACATTTTTCTTACTGTCCAGTTCTAAAAATAAAAAAATACTAAAACAACTTTAAAATTACAAAAAAATTAGATATTGTTTGTTTTACTGTGTTTGATTTTCTGACCAATTTTGGTCATTTTTAGATTTATAGAAATTATAAAATTGAAAACATTGAAAACCTCATTAAAATTCTAGTAAATAATAGAAAAATCAAAATTTAATAAATCCATTTCCTAATTTTTCCCTGTATCTTACACTTTACCAGTGTTGTAAAAGTCGGCCGACTAGTCGAGTCGGGGGGGTACCCGATTCGACTAGGCCAAATCGGCCAATAGTCGGTCAGACCTGATTAATCGCCCGATTAGTCGGCCTAGTCGGCCGACTAGTCGGCCGACTTTTGCATAGAGATTTCTTGGCTGACTTTTGCTTAGAGAAAATTCTGTATACTTCTGTACTTTAAATTATAGTTTTTCATCAAGATATAAAATATCAACTAATTAATATACTATCCTGGATAATTTTACTTAAAACTTTGTGATTTAATTTCATGTTGGTTAACTTATATAAGATTAGAATTGTGTTTATTACGCCTAAATGTTCGTTAACTTAGATACTTCTTGTTGATTTGCATGATAGTTGGGTAACTTAGGTTATTTACCTTTTGTGGTTATTGATTAGCTTTGTATTAATTTATTTCTAACTTCAACTCATGCTATGTACCAAATATTTTGTCCGTGCTATAAACCAAACATTTTTAATCTTAACTTGCTTCGTTTTTCTTCTGTTGCTATAATTTTTTAAGCTCTCAAAAATATTAAAACTGCTAAATATATGAATATAAATGAGAGTATATGTTATAAAAATTGATTTATATATTTAAAATAATTAAAAAATTCAAAACCGACTAATGCCCGACTAAATCCGATTACTCTCCCGACTGCCGATTAATCCTTAGTCAGTGACCCTGCCGACCGAGTACCGACTGCCGACTTCTGCAACCTTGCACTTTACAGGAAAATTACCTCCAGACTTTGATAGGACCATTATCTATTTTATTTTGTCCCTTCAAGTCTGACTGGACAATGTCTTTGATTTTCAGCCTTGTTTTATTTTTATAAAATTCCGTAAAAATCAGAAAACCCCCAAAAATTAACCAAAAATATAAAAAAAATATAAAAAACATAAAAACATTTTTGTTTGAATTTTTGGATGAATTTTGAGTAGTTAAATACTTATGTGAAGTTGATTGTTTTATTATTTTCTTATTTTCGTAATTAGTTTAAAAAACCAAAAAAATATAAAAATTATTAAAAATCCACCAAAAACCCTTTTATTTTATTTGTTTTTATTTTCAGACTACTTCGTAGGCCGCAAGGCCATCACGTGCTCCTTGAGTTCGACCCTGGTCGCTATACCAGGTTAATCTAATAGCGAGACCGCTATCTTGAGTTTTATCGTGTTTTGATTTTTATTTGGTGGTCTGATCTTTTTCTCGTTGAGCCACCCGAGCGACTGAGGTCGCAACGATCGCTTCTTGATTTATCCTACCTCGGTTGCTCCATCGGGTTCTGACGCTCATCAGAATGGCGCCATTGCCGGGGAGCACGGCTTAGTAGTCCGTTTTGATTTTCTTTTATTTTTGTTTTCTTTTTCGCGACTTTCCGTGGCTCTTTCTGAGTTCGCGGCTTTTCGTGGCTTTTTGTTTTGCTTTTATTTTATTTTATTTTCCATTTTTGTCTTTGTTTTTGTTTGATTCTGCTTGTTTATTTTTCCTGCTATTTTTGCACATATATCCATGTTTACTTTTCCTGTATTTATTTGATTATTTCATCTGGTTGGTAACACTTGTCTGTTTTCTTGCGAGGGCCCGAGGACCGAGGCGAAAACTCTCGAGGAGCCGACGCAACCGCGGTGTTCGGAGGCGGCTCCCTTCTGCACGGAGCCGCACAAGAGAGCGAGGAGACAACCGAGTGCGGCTTTTAGTTTAGTTTAGATTAGACTTTAGTTCAGTTCATTTTATTTAATGTAATAATACAGGGACAACTCAGACTTGGACTTAGACTCTGTCGGGTCTGTTTCGCTGAGCACCGGTGTGCTCGGGGGACCCATTAACTAGTTCGATTTTTCGTGGCTTTTTACGCGGTTTTTGTTTTTCGCTGCCTTTTCCGGTTTCTCGCAGTTTTCTCGAGCCTCTAGACTTAGGAATTTCTGTTTGATTGTGACGTAGCTCATAGGATCCAAACACCCTAATATAAATGCTTGTTCCTATAGTTCGGTAATTAGACCTATAATAAAAGATTAATAAAAATAGCTGACTTGCTTCCTTCGATCCTACGTGCCGCAGCCTGCCCTGCCAAGCGCTGCTCCTGAACCCGATTTGTCGGGAGGAGGAGGGGTAGACCGAGACCAGACCGTTTGGATCGGAGGCTGGTGATCAGCTAGACTGTTCTTTCGAGTAGAAATTACCTATTTAAGGACTCGGTTTTCCGCCTGCACCATTTAGGTAGTCTATTTTCTGTCTTTCAATTCTGCGCGGATCATCTTGCATGTAGACTTCTGGAGTCAGGTACGTATTTCTTACTCTGCATGCATCATTGATTTCATCGCGCATCGGCTTTTTCATCTTCTCCCCCTGTTTTGGACTTAATAACCAGGAGAACCGAAAAAATCGTTAGGCGTTTTTGTTTTTATTGAAAAATATCTAAAAAGAAAAACAATAAAATTTGGGACTGCTAACACTATCGACCCTAAAAGACACCTCACTTAAAAATTTGTCTTGGGGAGAGCAACCCCCTCATTGTCTGGTTTGCTTGTGCAAGAGAGTGACCCCGAACACTAGGTAGAGCCCTCCGATATTCTTCTCGACTGATTACCGACTATTTCTGTACGGGACAGTCGGTTGAGAAAATATTGGGTATCCCAACAGGTCACGTAATCGCTCTGCTATCCTGACTGATCACCGAAATAAAATTGACAAGATAATTGACCGAGCCTTTACGGTCTTCAGCTCGCGTTGTGTTGGTGAATTGGAGGTTTGCTTGCGATCATAGCTGTTACCAGATCTCATCCGCCTTACTCGCCACATCAAGATGATGGGCAGACGATCTCTTAGGCAGCCTCTGGCTGCACCGCTTTCGGGCGCGTCTACCCGCTCATCTAGGTTGGTTTGCGAGAGCCGAGACCCGCTCTCCGAACCTAAGTACGACTCCACCCTGTTCCCCCCGATCCCCCTTCTTCTGAGACCGAGATACCAGTGTCAGAGGAGAGACAGATAGATGATTTATCGGCACCTGAGTTTGGATGTTTTGATTTTGCAGAGACTATGGCCGGCAGTTCTGATGATCACACCAGAGGTCCGCAACATGAGCATTTCGTTCTGGACCAGGGTGCGATCAACTCCACCCTGATTGCCTCCCTCGAGACAGTGCAACAACAATTGAGGGATCAGGGAGCATTTATGTTGGATATGAGGCGCGAGATGGAGCATCTGAGAGTAGATCGAGAGCAGCGTAGAGACGGGCCGAGGATACCCGATGAGGCCGCGACAGCAGCCGCAGTAGCCACAGCAGCCGTAACAGCCGCAACAGATCCACCGAGACCGATGCAAGAGTTACACAACCCCGGATCGACACTGATGAACCATTGGGTTGTTCTACCAGCCATCGTGGGGGACTTCAAGTTCCCCCCGAACACTTTGCATCTCCTCCCCCGTTTCCATGGGCTCACCACAGAGGAGCCCCATCTCCACCTCCAGGAGTTTCTGATGATCTGCAGCACAGTCCACGATCGTCAGGTGGACCAGGATACCATCCGGATGATTGCCTTCCCCTTCTCCTTAGCAGACAGAGCAGCCACCTGGCTGAAGCACTTGGGGAAGTTCGGTCTACACCTGGGAGCAGCTCCGCACCGAGTACTTGCATAAGTACTATCCACTCGGGCGGACGAACGCTGCTAGAGCCCTGATCAGCAACTTCTCCATGCTCCCCAACGAGTAGTTTCACGAGGCATGGGAGAGGTTTTGAGAGCTGACCGACAGATGCCCGCACCACGACATTTCCAAGCCGAACCTTGTTCAGAGCTTTTTCAGCAGGCTGACACCAGAGCTTCAGGGCTTGGTGAATGCTTCATGTGGCGGGTCTTACTTTGCCAAGGATCACGATCAGGTCTGGGCCATCTACGAGGAGATGGCTGAGAACTATATGGTGATGTCCCAGACCTGATTGTACACTCAGGGCAGACCCCAACAGCCACAGACCGTGCAGTACCAGAGGATAGCACGGGTCGACGCCGGTCCATCCAGTTCGTCTGCGGTAGCAGCAACACAGGCCGAGTCCTCAGCCGCAGACATGGGGATTATCAGTGAGAAGCTGGACCGGATGGAGATCATAGAGAAGAAGCAGTGCCAGGGCATCATGCAGATGGAGCAGATGGCACAGACTCTGAGTGACCTGAAGACACAACTCATGTGTCTCCAGGAGGCACAGACGGCTTCACATCCTCGTCTTCAAGCACGAGGCGATCTGAGTAGCAGCAACAGCTCGTCCCAACGCTCCAGCTCCCACCAGCAGCCTAGACAGGTTCATCTTGTACAGGCAGAGCCGTACCAGCAGCCGCAGCTCACCTACTAGGCACCACCATCCACTGACACTCAGATAGTGGTATACCATCCGGACCAGCCTCTAGCAGTGCTTCCGCCACCCCAGTACGATGTAGAGTCGTTGATGGATGTCAACGGGATTTGGTACGACCGCCCCCAGCCCGGTATCCGACGAGACCATCCCGGATTCCGTTGGGCGGCCGGAGGTACCCAGCCCCAGCAGCAGCCGTCAGGTCAGGGTGGCCAGTACATCCATTAGAGGGATCACCACCAGCAACAGCCCCCAGCCTATACCCAGCCATAGCCACAACAGCCACCGCAGTATGGTCCTCGTCCCTATCAGCAGGGACAGTCTTGGAGGCGTGATCAGCCACCTCAGCCGCAACATCAGCCACATTCTTACCCCTCACAGCCACATCACCAGCAGCCTCACTACCAGAGAGGCTACCCGTCGGGTTCTCATGGGCCATCCTATGAGAGCCCCGCCTTGGATGACATAGCCCACCTTCTCACAGATCAGCAGGCTACTTTTCAACGGGAGATGGATGAGTTCCGCCAGGAGATGCGGGACATCGTGAGAGGGAAGGCCGCCATCCATGCCCAGATTGAGCCGAATCCCAACAACCTGAAGAGGAAATCTGAGCAGGTAGCTTGTACTGAGTATGCCACTCCGAGTGATACTTTTGGTGATATGTCTGCATATCTTTTTGATACTGATTTTGTCACACTTAGGAGCGGTAGGATGCCATCAGGCGGCAACTCGTCTGAGCGACACCCTGAGGATACATCTAGAGCGCTAGGCGAAGAGGGGAGCGGTAGTGAGGCCGCTAGAGATGATGACGGTGGTACTGATGCCACCACGGATGCTGATCCCACCGGCGGTACTGAGGTCGCCGTTTCACCAGTTGGAGGAGGTGGTACTGAGGCCACCTGTGTTGCCGAGCCAGAGCGCGGTACTGAGGCCGCCCGTCTACCAGCCGATGGTAGTGCTGATGCCACCAAGTCTTCTGAGATTCTTGTTGTTTTTCATGTTACTGATGTATCTCGGAACACTTCTGTGAATAAAGGAAAGGGTTTATTTTCTTCCGGTCCCACTGTGGTGCATGATGTATGTGTGGATCCGGCCGTCAAGCTGTCTAGACCCTTTCCTAGTCCTTCATCTGAGAAGGATCCTGTGATCCCCTTCCCTAGAGCCCTTTAGATGGGGAAGGGGAAGAAAAATGAAAATCCAAAAAAGAGAGAGCAAGAAGAGTTCAGCCAGCAGATGGTAGACCGTTTCCATATTCAATTGACTCTTCAGGAGGCTTTGCAACACATCCCTCTACTCCAGCATTTACTTAGAAACAAGACTACAGTCAGGAGGAAGAGGAGGAACCACCACTTAGCGATTCATGTGCTGACGAGAGCCACTTGTTTCGCGATCCAGAACCGTCTGCCGGCCAAGAGGCCAGATTCAGGAGCCCCATATGTCAGATGTCATATCAGTGAGCAGAGGTCCGACTGCACTCTATTAGACAGCGGATCGTCGATCAA
The DNA here is from genome assembly GCA_037367405.1 of Ottelia alismoides. NCBI lineage: Eukaryota > Viridiplantae > Streptophyta > Magnoliopsida > Alismatales > Hydrocharitaceae > Ottelia > Ottelia alismoides. Next base: position 1,097,991 of record JAZKJV010006381.1, read on the forward strand.
CCTACTTCCAGCAACCCTTCTCGACCGCTTCGAGCTGGGCACTCTTAGACAGAGCAGGACAGTCCTTTAGTTTGCTGATCGATCTGTCAAGAGGCCGAAGGGGTTGCTTAGAGACGTTGTCGTCACGATTCAGGGCTTGCAATTCCCCGTGGACTTCGTAGTGTTGGACATGGAGATCCCTGATTCAGTGACCGATACCCCCATCATTCTCGGTCACCCGTTCTTGGCCACAGCCAAGGCAGTGACTGACCATGATAGCGGGAAGATATACTTTCGCATCGAGGGTGAAAGTGTACAAATAGAGACGGTCGAGGACAACAGAGCCAGAGACAGAGCATGCTCAGAGACCACTTCCGATACAGAGCAGATGACAGATGCCGGGCTAGACATCCACCAGGACTACGACTTTGTGATTACAGATGATGAGGCAGTATGGGTAGATCCAGATGCACAGGCCATCCTCTCACCTTCAGAGTCTGCTGATGCAGAGACGCCAGCAGAGGAGAGCTTGGTGAGCACATTCCTGGTCCAGGATACTTTTGAGGCAGCAGAGCCGGTACTCGACCACAAGACTGATTTTTGTGATGATGGTGGTACTGAGGCCACCTTAGATGATACAGATCCCTTAGAGTCAGACTTTGATTGGGTAGATTGTGATGATTACATGCCAGATCTGACTTCACCTGATCCTGCAGCTAGGGAGGAGGTAGATGCCGAGCGGAGCAAAGACAGTCTATCAGGGCAGCTTTCTCCAGATTCAGAGAGTGACAGAGAGTTTCAGTTCTCCCATGCGGATTTGGCAGCCTTCACACAGAGTTTTCAGAGGCCAGATCCACCAGCACCCAGTTATCCAGAGCTGAAGCCGCTTCCTGCGTCGCTGAAGTATAGGTTCCTTGCGGGTGAGCATGAGATGTACCCAATCATTATCTCTGCCGATTTGACTGGAGAGCAGGAATCCCATCTGATGGGGGTTCTTGAAAAGAACCGCAAGGCGATAGGATGGAGCGTAGCAGATCTCCAGGGGATAAGTCCGGCCCTGTGCTCCCACCATATCTATCTCGAGGATGAGGCGAAGCCGTCGCGTGAGTTCCAGCGGCGGTAGAACCCGAATCTGAGAGAGGTTGTCATGAAGGAGATTTCAAAATGGTGGAGCGTCGATTTTATCTACCCCATCTCCGACTCCAAGTGGGTTAGCCCTTTGCATGTGGTTCCCAAGAAGACGGGCAACACTACAGTGGTCAGTGAGTCTGGAGAGGAGATTGCTACACGGATACCCACTTCTTGGCGGGTCTGCGTTGATTACAGGAGACTCAACCAGGCCACCAAGAAGGATCATTTCCCCCTGCCCTTTATAGATCAGATCATTGAGAGACTGGCGGGGAAGAGCCACTACTGTTTTCTGGATGGATACTCGGGCTACAACAAGGTGGCCATCGCTCCCGAGGACCAGGACAAGACTACCTTTACCTGTCCCTTCGGCACATACGCCTTCCGACGCATGCCATTTGGGCTATGGAATGCCCCTGCGACCTTTCAGAGATGCATGCTGTCAATCTTTTCAGACATGGTAGGGGAGGGCTTGGAGGTCTTCATGGATGATTTCTCGATTTACGGCGACGGATTCGACTCCTGTCTTGACTGCCTAGACCGAGTCCTTCAGCGATGTATAGAGGTTCACTTGGTGTTATCTTAGGAGAAGAGTCACTTCATGGTGACTCAAGGGACGGTGCTTGGCCACATCATCTCCAACAGGGGCATGGAGGTTGATCCGGCCAAGGTAGATGTCATTAGAAAACTCGCACCGCCGTCCAATTTGCGGCAGTTACGGTCATTCCTGAGGCACGTCGGTTTCTACCGACGATTCATTCATGATTTCAGTAGGATTGCCCGACCGTTGACTGACCTGCTGACGAAAGACACCGAGTTCCTTGTCGATGACAAGTGTCTTTCGTCCTTCGAGACTCTCAAGAGATGTGTTGTTGAGGCTCCTGTTCTCCAGCCACCTGATTGGTCTCTCCCATTCGAGATCATGACGGATGCCTCCGATTTTGCCGTAGGGGCCGTGCTGGGACAGAGGAAGGATGGAGTTCCATTTGCTATCCACTATGCTAGCCGCACATTGGATTCCGCGCAACGGAACTACACAGTCACAGAGAAGGAGATGCTAGCCGTAGTTTTTGCCCTAGATAAGTTCAGATCATACATTATTGGATCTAGAGTGACCCTGTACACAGATCACATCGCCATCAGGTACCTCATGGCAAAGAAGGATGCCAAGGCCAGACTTACTAGATGGATCCTTCTACTCCAGGAGTTCGACATCGAGATCAAGGATAAGCCTGGAGTCAAGAATGTGGTGGTGGATCATCTCTCCTGATTAGAGCATCTTGAGGATTCTGAGCAGATTGACCCTATTTGTGAGACCTTCCCAAATGAGGCGATCCTTGCTATCACCTCTCTCCCGTGGTACGCCAATATTGTGAACTTTCTTGTTGCTAAGAAAGTTCCACAAGATTGGCCCAGGCAGAGGCTTGAGACCTTCCTCATGAAGGCCAAGTCCTACCACTGGGAGGATCCCATCCTTTACCATGAAGGAGGGGATAGCGTCTGGCGTAGGTGCATTCCTCAGGAGGAGCACCATAGCGTCCTCACTTACTGCCACAAGCTTGAGGCAGGAGGACATCACTCTGGGAGGAGAACGGCACAGAAAGTGCTCCAATCCGGTCTGTGGTGGCCTACCCTCTTCAAGGACTCTGATGAGTTCGTGAAGAGGTGTACTGACTGTCAGAGGATGGGCACTTGTGGACAACGTGATATGATGCCGATGCATCCCATTCACTTCTGTGAGGTTTTTGACGCATGGGGCATCGATTTCATGGGTCCATTCCCTAAGAGTCAGGGATTTGAGTACATTCTGTTGGCTGTTGATTATGTGAGTCGTTGGGTTGAGGCCATCCCCGCCCGAACCGCTGATGCCAGGACAGTTTGCAGATTTTTGAGGAAGCAAATCATTACACGGTTCGGGGTCCCTCAAGTGTTGATTTCTGACGGGGGGTCTCATTTCATCAACGACCAGGTGAAGGCCCTTGTAGCGAGTTCGGCATAGACCATCGAGTTGCCACTCCATACCATCCACAGACGAATGGTCTAGCCGAGGTGTCAAACATGGAGATCAAGACTATTTTACAGAAAGTCGTCCGCCCTGACCTAAAGGATTGGTCACAGCTTTTGGACTCGGTCTTGTGGGCATATAGGACGTCTTTCAAGACACCATTGGGCACGTCTCCCTTTCGCCTCGTATATGGCAAGCCGTGCCATTTACCTGTTGAGCTGAGACACAGGTCACTTTGGGCAGTTACAGATATTCTTTTGGATCCAGATAGTGTAGGAGACCAGAGGAGGGCAATAGCAGCCTTGGAGGAGCTTCGTGATACCACCTTCTCAAACAACCTACAGTACAAGGAGAGAGTGAAGGAGTGGCATGATTCTCATATCAGCCACAAGCATTTTGAGCCTGGACAGAGAGTATGGCTGTTTGATGCTAGGCTTCGTCTATTCCCAGGGAAGCTACAGAGAAAATGGAAGGGACCTTATCTTGTGAGAAAGGTACACGACAACGGGAGCATAAACATATCTGAGTTGTCTTCTGAGAGTACCTTTCGAGTGAACGGGCAGCGGCTCAAGCCATTTCTAGATCATGAGCCGCGGTCGTTGATGTTGCCCCTATTCATTTTGTGTGAGATGTGGTCTCTTGACTCACATCTATTGCATCTCACGCATGATTATCACTGTTCTTCCGACCTGTATAGATCCAGATGTCCATATCATTCCATTCTTTAGTTCCACATCCCTTTCTCCATCTTTTGATTATGCTATACTTAGGGTGTACTTTACCCTAAGTATAGGGGGGATGTTGGACTCTTGGGGATTTCTTTTAATTCTTTTCTATCCCTGTTTTGCTGCCTATACTTAGGGATATTTTACCCTAAGTATAGGGGGGAGGGTAGACCCTGTACACTCTTCACTCGGTTTTCCCTTTGTGTACAGCCTGCTATACTTAGGATTATTTGATCCTAAGTATAGGGGGAAAAGCCGAGATTCTCTTGATTTTCTATTCATTCATTCGTCTTTGTATATAGCCTCCCTTTTTACTTCCCTGTACTAAGCACGAGTTATGTCTTCTTCATCGCTCTTGACTCTGAGGACATCGTTCGAGCTAAGTATAGGTGTGTGTGTATATATTCCATATATACTTTAGCCATAACTTGTACTTTGTGTGAGTGTGTGTTACTAAATAAAATTGGCTAAAAACCTAAAATCCATAAAAATTAAAATTTTTCCTGTAAATAATCATTCTTTTATTGCACATACATAGCTAGTGTAAAATTATTTTTGTAAAAATGTTTTTAAAAACTTTTTGTGTAAAGTTTGTGTAAATATGTGCATAACAAAATTATGTATATAGTACAAATTTTTTTCCAAAATGATTTGAAAATCAAAAGTTTGCAAAAATCTTGTGTAAATTTGTGTAAATATTTTGCAAAACTTGCATTCATGCAAACATCCATGATTTCAAAACATTTTTCAAAATTTTTTGCATTTGTGTAAATATTGTGTAAATAGCATCTTTGTATATACTTGTATATAGTTTTTCCTGGATTATAGTTGGCATCTAAACTAGCCTGGAATTAAATTGGGAAATGGAGCTTGATTAAGATCTTAATCCACCTAATTCTAAGAGGAACCTTATAGGGCTTAGGGTTACGGCTTTTCAGGTCCATGGTGACTTAATTCTTTGAGTCCACTAGGCTATGATCACATGTCATCTCAATGAGCCTAAGTAGAGCACTTAACAACACACACATGACTCATATAGACAATGGCTTTACTTGGACACCGCACTTAGCACCGAGCTCTCTACGAATGAGGTGGTGAGGAGGCAGTCTTCCTTGACTTGGGGTAGCATATGAGGGTAGTACTTTTAGACGGAACCTCTCTTCTTCTTTTAGTGAAGGAAGTGCATCTCAACTTGGTCTGGTTGCCATGAGGTCTAACGACAGGAGTAGTGGGTTGCAATAATGCTTCAAAAGAGGGATAGTCTACTGGCTCAAGAGGAAAAACTCCTTGTATATATTCTGCACATGTATATGTTGTATAGATGCACTTGAAAAAAAAATGCAAAAAGAAAATAACTCCAAAAAAGTGGTGGGTCTGATAGAAAATGATAATCCCACCGGAGTATGTATATAGTGCAATAAGCAAAGCTTGAGATTCATGTCCCACCTTATATAGCTTGCAGCAGGGAGACTTGGCTACACTGGTTGAGCTCCCAAGGATACATGGCTACACTGGCCATGGTCCATTCTCTTCTTCCCCCTCTTCTTGAGCCGGTTGAACTTGAACTTAGAAGGGAATACCCCGCTCCTCGAGGAAAGAGTGGCCAGATTGGGGTCATAGAGTTACCTTGTTGGGTAGGGTTGTCAAGTTGCCATTTATGAGGTGGAGAGCTTATACTTCACATTCACAGTACAAGGAAAGATTCATGGTCTTCAGGGTTTGTGTTTGTAGACTTGTCCTGATCTGGATTGTTGAGGAGTCTTGATTATAGATTGGTGGAACTTAGAGGCTGTTGAGTTTTAAACTTAAGTTCAAATAAGGTTCTGACACATTAATAATCCAAAGATCTGATCGAGCTCCATAATTCAATTTAATGAAGGCAAGTTTAATATTCAACCTTGATCCATGTACATTCTCCTCTTTTTCTTTTTCTTTTTCTTTTCCACTTCTTTTTCAAATAAGTGTTTGCTAAGGGACTAGCAAAGTTAAGTATAGGGGGGGTGATGAATACTCATTCATCACTCTTTATTCTTATATTTTAGCTACAAAAACCTTTGCAAATACATGTAGATATCTGTAAATACAAATAATTACCAAAGTGCATGCATTGTGTAAAATTAATAATTAGCATGTTTTTGTGCAAAAATAAAAGAATAAAGAATTAAAAGAAAAAGAGGGATATATTAGAATAAATATTGAGCAACCTAATCCCAAGGGAGGGCTCAGCATGGGCCTGACCGCATAAAAGCCCAAGTAGAGAGAGATAAGGAAGCTCATGTATGTAAATATACCTGTAAATATAATAACAATATTTTCCTCTAAAAATAAAATAAAAATGGGTTTGTATATGTTTGTATATACTTGTAAATACAAAATCAAAATAAAAATAGAAAAATTAAAAAGAAAATAAAAATACCCTTCCTTGTACATATTCACCATGTACATAAGACCACACATATATTTATCTAGCCCTATAAATAAATAAAGTAAAATCCCATAAAAATTGTATATACTCCATATTTCATGGTGTAAATAAATAAAATAAAAACCATAAAAACAAAAATTAAATAAAAAGAACAAAAATAAAAACCAAAAGAAACATTGTATATATACCACATATGTACATAAATAAGCCTATTTATTTATCCCTTTTAAATAATTAATAAAAATAAAATAAAAACATCAAAATATTCTTAATTTTTGCTATAAATAAATAAAATATAAAATTTGGATAAAAATGTATAAAACTAAATAATTAAAAATCAAAATTAAAAATTCAATATTGTATATATACCTATACATAGTACTATATTGTATATACCTTATTTTTATTTCAAAAAAATAATTAAAAATCACAAAAAAATAGTTTAAAATAAAAGAAACACTTTTCATGTTTTGAGTTTTTAATAATTCAGCCATTTTCTATTTTAATTTGAATTTCCAAATCATTTACACGTGGCCTCTTCTGACTGGTCCACGGGGGATGTTGACCCCCCGGTCAACTCCCCCCTGGACCACAAAGTCCCGGATCTGAGTTTCGACCTGATATCTCGACATTTTCTAGACTCGATCCAACCACTAAAATCTCTAACTCCGGGTCCTAATCACTCCCTGATCCACCTAGATCCACGCCCGGCCGTTAGCCTTGGGATCCGCGCTCCGAGCTTCACGCCCGACTCCTATCTAGCCGGACCCCTAGCCGTATAAAGCATCAGCTACGCCCTCACTTGTAGGCATCTTTGGCTCAGCTCATTCCACCCTAGGACCTCCATAGCCACCGCCTGAGTGACAGCTCGCGATTGGCTGTGTTGCAGCGAGGAGGGAGCGACCGAACCATCGATCCGGCGACTTTGCGCCGTCGTGCGCCGCCCAGACATGGTGCTCAAGCCTCGGACATCGACGGCCCTCGAGGCTAGGACCTAGAGCTTCACCGGCTCATTCCCAGTCGACCTCGTCCATCAGGTAGACCCAGTTCTTCCTTTTGTTTAGCTAATTTTGATTTACGCCCAAATTACCCCGTCGCCGACTACCTTCGATTCCGATCACCCTCGCCTACATCTCGACCATCGGAGTCATCCATCACCTTCGCCCTTCCCCCGCGCACCTTCTGCACCCAGCCATCCAACCTAGTTCGCAAAGGAACTGGGATTGGAGTTCCGCCACCGTCGCTTCACCGGAGCTCCCCCATATCGACGCACCGTTCACCTCCACCACCTCTAACCGGGTCGAGGCACTTTGCCCTCGACCCAGGAGTCTGTTGCATTGCTTTGCAGGTCAAGCCAAGCCCATCTGAGGGCTCGGACATCAGGGAGCAGCAGCTCCAGCTCCGCCGTGGTCGCTGGACCACCTCCGACGCCTCCAGCTTCATCGGAGGCTCTCTTCAGACGCGGGAGGCCCAGGCGCATCTTCTCCAATCTCCAGTAGCCTCAGAGGAGCTCTCCTGCACGCACACGAGCCCGGCGAAACTCGCCGACGTCGAGTTCCTGGAGTATCCTCCATAGCCGTCCATCTTGCCCTCCAGCTCCAGATTAGATCGCAGCCGTTTACTTCGGGAGCAGCCACCACCGTCCGATCAGAGGAGGATAGATCTGGACCATCAGATCAGCGAGGGTTATCCGCGCCTCTTCTCAACCGTCAGATCACCACGTGGCGTCCATGTGGCTCTCGGCTTAAATATAGGGTAATTTACCCTTAGGCCCTCATCTTTTTAGTTGTTAATATTTAGTCCTGTAAATACGTTTATTAGTTGTTTTTATTCTGGTCATTTTACATAGAGGACCCTGTGGTTTATCTTGTTCGCATTTATACCCATGTACATGATGGACACGTGCGTCGACACGTGAGTTTTGGTGTAATTGCAGTTTTTGTCCTGTGTTTCTAGCGTGTTGCTCTTTATAGTTTTATAAATTGGAATGACACTTATGCCCCTCTGAGTGTAACACACGTGCCGCGCGTGTGGTTCTTGGGGCTTTTTACACTTTGGGCCCTATACTTTCCAGCCGTGTTATTCAAGGGGCCCTGGAACTTATTTTAATTGCAGATAGGTCCTTGTGCACTGCGCCTTGTTGTTTGATTTTAATAAAATAGCAAAATTACTCCAAATTTGATGAAAATTGGATACGTGGCTCCTGCCACTGTGTAAAATTTTCTCTAATTCTTGGAGACATTTTTGACTCTTTTAGTATTTTTAAAAATTCAAAAACACGCATTTTTCTTACTGTCCAGTTCTTAAAATCACAAAAAATATTAAAACAACTTTAAAAATTACAAAAAAATTAGATATTGTTTGTTTTGCTGTGTTTGATTTTCTGACCAATTTTGGTCATTTTTAGATTTATAAAAATTATAAAAATTGAAAAACATTGAAAACCTCATAAAAATTCTAGTAAATAATAGAAAAATAAAAAATTAATAAATCCAGTTCCTAATTTTTCCTTGTATTTTACACTTTACAGGAAAATTACCTTCAGACTTTGATAGGACCATTATCTATTTTATTTTGGCTCTCAAAGTCTGACTGGACAGTGTCTTTGATTTTCAGCCTTGTTTTATTTTTATAAAATTCCATAAAAATAAGAAAAACCCCAAAAATTAACCAAAAACATAGAAAAATATAAAAAAACATAAAAACATTTTTGTTTGAATTTTTGGGTGAATTTTGAGTAGTTAAATAATTATGTGAAGTTGATTGTTTTATTATTTTCTTATTTTCGTAATTAGTTTAAAAATCCAAAATAATATAAAAATTATTAAAAATCCACCAAAAACCCTTTTATTTTATTTGTTTTTATTTTCAGACTACTTCGTAGGCTGCAAGGCCATCACGTGCTCCTTGAGTTCGACCCTGTTCGCTATACCAGGTTAATCTAATAGCGAGACCGCTATCTTGAGTTTTATCGTGTTTTGATTTTTATTTGGTGGTATGATCTTTTTCTCGTTGAGCCACTCGAGCGACTGAGGTCGCAACGACCGCTTCTTGATTTATCCTACCTCGGTTGCTCCATCGGGTTCTGACGCTTATCCCTAAAAAGCTTCAGATCCAAGATATAAGAGGCATCCTTGAGATATTTCATCCCAAAGGTACGAGACAACTAGATCATAAAACAATAGTCATCATCCTTATATCATCAAGGAGTAGGATGCCATCTACATAAAGCACAATGAGCAAAATTTGCACTCCCACTAAGCTTCTTGTATACACATGGTGTGCCTGAATTTTGAATGAAATAACAACTCTGTATGGTTTTATAGAATCAAATGTCCCAACTATGAGTGGTTTGATTAATATAATAGATGGATTTCTTCAGCTTGCATACTTTACCTTCCTGGGTTATGAAGCCTCAGGGTTACTCCATATAGATATTCTCATTGAGATATTCATTGAGGAATGTAATCTTGACGTCCATTTTCCAGATGTCATAGTTAAGTTGCGAAGCTATAGCTACAATATCTTGGTGAATTTAAGCATGATTATATAGAAGAATGTCTTACTATAATTAATGTATTCTCTTTATGTGTAGTCCTTGGCTATGAGCTGTGCCTTGAAGGTCTCTACCTTCCCATATGGTCTCCTCTTTCTCTTGAAGATCCATTTACACCCAATATGTTTAATCTCTTTAGATGGATGTTTGAGGGTCCATGCACCATTCTTATGCATAAAGTCTACTTTAGACTTTACTGCTATCACCCCTCTTTCCATGTCATAATCCTTTAGTGCTTCATCATATGAAGTTAAATCATCATTAAACTCTTTTTAGTACATGGAATCCATATCTCTCATGTTGTCTTACAACCCTTAAAGTCTTTCCATTAGGTAAAGGTATGCCATCTTCTATTATATTTTTAGTTTCTAGTATATGAACTTCATTAGTCTCATTAGACTCAATGGGTTCCTTTACTTCATTGTTGTTTTGAATCTTAAAGAATTCATCTTCTGAAAAAATGACGTATATAGATACAAATACTTTAAGAGTCCGAGGACCATAAAATAGGTATACAAAATACCATTCTTTACATATCAAGTGAAGTAACACTCTCGGATGTGAGATTCCAGCTTGCTTGGATCCACGTTTTTAGCATGGACAAACCAACCCCAAATTATAAGTGTTGTGCACTTGGTTGGTTCCAAATCACAACTCATGAGGGGTTTTAGGCATTGATTTACTTGGAATCTTGTTTAGGATATATGATACATTCTCTTCTACAAATCCCCGGCAACTAAGAGGTAATTTACGCTTTACTCATATTTAATCTTATCATGTCTAACATGATTTGTAGTGCCTTTTTACAACTCTGTTGAGTTGAGGAGTGCTTGGAGGAGTAAGGTTGGAAATAATTCCTTTATCCTTAAGGTATTCATAGAATTCATCTAAGAGGTACTCACTACCTTGGTCAAATTAAATTCTCCTTTATATTTCTTCTTAATCAAAGTCATGAATTCTTTTAACTATTCAAAGGCTTTTTTCATTTGTGATGTAATAGGAAAATGATTCTATATTCCAAATGATCATTAACAAATATCAAATAATATTGATGTTCATTACATGTTGCTGCACAAAAGGACTGCATACATCTGTTTGTATGAGATTTGGAATACCATCATATTTTACACCTTTCTTTGAGAAGGATACCTTGGACTCTTACTTTGAATACTATATTAACAAGTAGATAAATCTTAGACTTTCAGAGAGAATCTAAAGGTCCATATTTTACTTATCTATTGATCACATCAATAGACTTGTATCCAAGTTGTTTGATGTTATATCATAGTTGAATGATCTCCATCATTCCTTGGTCTATAGGCTTTTGATTTGTAGTATTAGAAGCATTTATGACTCACTCAGTAACGTCTAAGTTATAGGGTCTACCCGATATATGTTAGAATCTTGATTTCATACTAATTACATCATTGTTTTATGGTAACGAATCTTTGTGAGTATAAATATCTCTATAGATTTCATGACAAGTTCTCTCTAATTTTTGAAGCACAAAAGTTGTGGACAAGCTAAATGTTGTGGATAAAGTAAATAAGAAGGAATACGACTTTTGTAATATGCACATGTAAAAGTCTCAAATATATGTGCATGTGTATCATGTAGACATATTAAGTCCAAGACATATTGGTCAACACTTCTTATTTGATCAATCAATCACGTTTTATTGATCAACCTAATTGAGCTAATCAACTATCACCGATCAATCAACCCACATGATCTAATCGATTACCCTTAATTGCCAAGCTTCCTTTTATGATCGATCACAATTTGAATTCAACCTACCAATGACTATCAATTGATTGATCACCTTGTTCTACATGATCGATCAACTTGAGATGATCAATTGCCTTCTTTGTATGATTAATCATATGTATCAAATCTTGATGATTTCTTTCCGGATTCGTTTCCAATAGCTATATTTTTGAATGGCTATTCTCCGCCACTATAAATGGAACTCTAGACCTATTATTGATAATATACATTTCAAGGCAAAGCCTCTCTCATTCTTAAAGTTTTTTATGTTGTTTTTCTTGCACTCTACTTCAGAATGACATCTGGAAAGCCAGTCACCTACATGTCTGATTTGTATTTTAGGTATTTACTACAATGTGCATTTTCTTGGTATCATTATTTTCATTGCATAATACGTTTGAGGATTTATAAAGTGTTGTAAAATTTACTTTATTATTGTACTGTAACATGTGGTGTTTGATCTAAGGTGTACAAAGAACTTGTTGTTTAATCCAAGTTGTAGGAAATACTTTGGTGTCGGTCCAAAAAATTGTAAACAATTGAGTTATCTGTGGGGAAATAACTCAAGATAATGCAATAATTGGTTGGTTTGGTTAATTGGGAAATACCAAGTCAGGTATTTTACGTCGTGGTTTTTATCCAGCCAGGTTTTTGCATTAAAATACTTGTCTCTTATGGTTGTTTTTGTTATGTGTGTTGCTTGCTTTAATCGTTGGTGATTATTATCTATTATTTTTTTGGCCATAATGTTTTATTTCGTGACCAGAGAAACTCACATTTAGTATTAGAGCCTGATTTGCGCAGAGGACCTAATTGGAATCCACACATATGGCCACAATCACTATCCCTGAAGAACGACTCACAGTAAGACCTCCATTGTTTGGTAGTAATAACTTTTTTATTGGAAGATTCACATGTAAATTCATTTAGAAAGCATTAGGTACAAGATATGAGGCATCATTGATAGTATATATCAAGGACCTAAGGGAACTATTAGGACCAAAAAGGAGAAGGAGATGACAACGAATAACTCTAATACAATGAACACTTTATTCTGTGGATTGAGCATGGAAGAATTCAACATAGTATCCGTGTGCAGATCCACATAAATAAGTTGGAACCAACTCACTGTTACATATGAAGAAATGTCAAATTTGAAAGAAAGTAGAATAAATCTATAACAATAAAGATATGATAAAATATTAGAGAGATGTATACTCATTTTCTGGAAATTGTGAACTCACTCCAAAATTTAGATGTGGATATAAATGAAGAAATACTCATCAAGAGGCTCCTTATATCGCCCACTCCCGAGTGGATGGATACAACCATTGTGATCAACGAAGCAAATGATGCAAATACACTTCTTTTAGATGGAGTAATCAATAATTTTTTTGCTGACGAACTTGATAAGGAACAAAAAATGGAATCCTGTGCAAATTCAAAGGATCTAGCAAACACAACCTCTAGTGAAGATAAAGAGGGAAAAATAGCTTTTATCACCCACAATTTCAAGAATTATTTGAAGCGGGCCAACGAGAATTGAAGAGAAAAAGGAAGGATGCATAAAACAATTATTTGTTACTATTGCAACGAAAAAGGACACATCAGATAGGAATGTCCCCTTCTTAAGACAAAAAAGAGATATTCGTACAAAGGAAAAGTCTCTTACAATATTTCAGGAGTACTCTGATACAAATATTAACAAAGAAAAAGCTCATGTTGGACTTATTGCCAATCACGATTCCAGTGAAGAGGAAGATTCATCTAATGACAATAAGTTAAAGTTATATTATGATGAAATATTTAATGCTTTTCAAGAATTGCATTGTAGAAAAATTAATTAGTAAAAATAAAGTTTTAAAGAAATCTTGTAGAGAAGAAAAAGACTCTTACCACAAATAAGTTAGTTCTTTACAAGATCAAATTAGTACGCTAGAAATGTAAGAAAGAAATCAACGGATGATCTTGCTAAGTTCATTAATGGAAAAGAAATTTCAGATAAATTATTAGACAATCCAACACAAAACTTCACTAAATTTGGAATAGGATATTATCATCATATATCTAGCTCACTAAAAAGAGAAAAATGTATGGATTTCCAAAAGTGAGGTTGGTAATTACAAAACTAACCAAATTGGATCTAGAGAAAATAAGTATTAATGAATTAACGAATGCGATTTTTGAGTACTCTTAGTGTTATTTATCAGATTATGATTTATGACACATGAGACTGGGTCATGAAGAAAATTTATGAATAGATCAAATGATTAAATCTGATCTTTTGTCTAAGATTACGGGTATAAGGACATTGCATAATGAATATTGTCTGATCAGTAAAATGACGAGAAAATCCTTCTCGACGGGAATTCATTCAGAGGAATTATTTAGCTTGATCCATTCAGACATATGTGGACCGTTAATCAAAAGATACTTCATAACATTCATTGATGACTATTATAAGTTCTCTTATGTATATCTCTTTGGAAGAAGTGCAGAAGCTGTTGAAACATCTAAGAGATACAATACATAAGTAGAGACGAAATTGAGAAACCAATTAAGACCCTTATGATTAATAAAGTTGGAGAATATACTTCAAAGGAGTTCGAGTAGTACTACATTCAAGCATGCATTTGTAGGCAGACTACAATGCCTTATGCACCATAACAAAATGGTGCAAATGAAAGAAAGAGTAGAACCCTATTGTTAAACTGCTTCGAACGAGATACCTAACATCCAGTCTTTGAGGGCATGCAGTGTCTGACAATTTGGACCCGACAATCGTCGTGTCGGCCGCTCTCACGGCACTCGGTACCTGATCAATGCGGTAATCAATAACAATCAACCCACAAACAAAGATAAGCAATGCAGAATATGTGAGCTAAAATTTTTAATAGCTCTACAAAAAATGTGTGTATAGAGGCAAGTGTGTAGAGGGTCGAACCATTGAGAGTAGAGGGGGATAGATAAAAAGTGAGTAATCTTCATAGGCATATTTTTTTCTTTTTATTTTTAAATATTTTTATAGGCAAATACATTATTTTTATTTTTAATTTTGCAAATATTTTTGATGGATTTTTGGATTTAATAATATATATAATAATAATATATATAGCTAATAGATATAAATAATATGGATATATAGATATAAGGAAAAAGGAACTTGACTTTTAAAAGTTTTAAAATACCAAATAAAGTTAAAATATATAAAATAAAATATTTTTAAACTTTTGGGATTTTTCTATATTTTTGACGATTTTGAGTATTTTTATTGAATTTAAAAATAAAAATAATGAAACAAGAAGAAAAAAAGAAAATGAGGACATTAAACTGCCCCTAATACATATCTAACAGATCAGATATGACCCAATATCAATTTTCCAGGAAAGTAGAAGAAATAAAGAAAATAAGGAATTTAAAACATAATTTGTGATTTTTGAGAATTTTTTTATGATTTTTTATAAGTTTTTTAGGTTTTTATAATTTTAGGATTTTGGTTTTATAATTTTTGTTATTTTTGGATATGTGTTAGAATACTAGAAAATATAACTAATACATTTTTTGGAAAATTTTGGGGATGTTTGAAATTTTATAATTTTCTAAGCCAAAACAAGGAAATATGACATGTTTTTCAATTTTTATAAATAGAAAAATAACTTTAATTATTCCTTGAAAGAATATATGTGATAAAATACAGTTCCAGTAATTAAGATAATTTTTCTACAATTTTTTTGACCTGAAATACTATTTAAAAACATAAAATAAAATAAATTAGGGAATAAAGGACCCAAATATAATTTCTAGGAAGTTTAATTTCATTTCATAGCTTTCTAATAATGTTCAAGACCATTCACGAATATAACCCCATTATTTACAATTAAATACACACTGATAGGGGTATTTGTGCAAGTAAACAATCTTCCAAGATTCACAAAAATATTACATTGATATCCAATATTTTAGGATCAAATCGAAATAAGGGAACCCATAGGGGTATCCTTGCAAAATATCCAGGTGCCTCATGTGTATGGGCACGTGAGGTGGCATGGAATTGGACCTAAGTGCAATAATATAAAGTTTGGAGTCTTGATGCAGATATTACAATAATTTTTACATACAGACAAAAGTTTAAGTACTAAACTGTAAACACAAAAGGCAGGGAGTGAGGGGTTAAGAATGCAAAATACCCCTAACAAGTTCGCTATCGGACGACCGGGATTGATTCACTTAAGCACGTGGATGGTCCGGATCGTACGATACTGCTTCAGCGATCAATAGATTAGATCCTCAGATGGATATGATGATCGCTACAGCTCCTGATCGGATTATCGAGATTAAATCTGGAGCGAGGGATCCATCAGACAGCTACTGCTTCTCTTCACATGTAATAAAGTCTCCATGTTTGAGCTTCAATCCTTCGAATCTCCTGTGCCTGGTGGTTCACAGAGCAGCTAAAGGGCTCGAGAGCTTTCTGGAAGCGTTCCGCGGCGATTGGAAGCCTTGGATGTGTTCGGACCCCACTGACAAGGGTTCTAGAGCTCGTGGAAGGATGGAAGCTTGGGAGTGCATCCTGGTGCTTGAGTACTCATCAAATGGAGTCATTAAGGCTCGAGACCAGCATGGTTCAAAAGGTGGCTCGAAGGTGGTGCTCATGATCGGGTTATTAAGCAAAAACATGGGTGGATGAGGTGGAATGATGCATCTCTGGTGGGCGACGGAGGAAGGAGAATGGTGTCTCGATCAGAGAAAGAAGAGGTGCTCTAATGGGTCGCAAAGATGAAGAACATGATGGGGTTTGAGATGGGGTGGTCTGTGGAGTGGAACGAGAGAGTGTGACCGATGAACAAATGTCTAGAGCTTAAGAGCTCCATCGAATGAATTTTTAAGGATAATGTGTTTTAGATGAAATCAAACAAAACTAACTATAGAAATATGTTAAGAATGAAATGGAAAGATAAAGGTACAAGAAATAAGGCCTCATCTGGCTAGGAAGCCAAGGAAGCAGGATCGCCGGAGCTGGCTCTGGCGATGGATCTAAATCACCTGATAGACCCCTTCTCCACGCCTCAGATCGAAGGGATCCTCCTCCTGTCACAAGGGAGATGCTCCAGAGCTCAAATCCTAGAAGTTACGGAGTGTTAAGAGGGATTAACCTCGAATTAAACCTTAGAGGAAGAGTTCATAGTAGAGGCAGGGGGCTGTCTTGTGAAGAGGATCTTGCTCATCTCGATGAAGATCGATTAGATCTTAGACTATAACGTGATTTAGGGATATCTAATCGACACATTTCTTTCAGAGATCTAGACGATATAATCATTGAGTCGAGAGATAAAAAACGAGGAAAGTGGGGAATAGATGGTTTTGACAGGCGCAAGGCTCCAAGAGGGACAGTTGACCCAAAGTCAACAAAAGACCGACCCTCATTGTCTATGTCAGACCAGATGAGGACAAAACAAGGAGAAAATAACTTATTAATTCAATTATAGTAATTAAACAATTTTAATAATTAAAACTCAAAACATGAAAAATATTTTTTTATGTACTTTTAGGCGATTTTTATTTATTTTTACAACCTTATTTATTAGGTGTTAATTTTTATAATTATACTTATAGGTATATTCACCTATGTTTTGATTATTTTTTTTTGTATTTTTAGTTTTATTACCATATTAAAATATTTTATTTATTTATGGTATAATTAAATATATATTTACAAATTTTTATTTTATTTTTCTAATTTTATTTATATGCTTAAATAAATATAGGCATATACATTATAAGTATAATATACCTATACATTTTATTGTATTATTTATTTTAATGTATTTTTAATGGTTTTATTTTCTATTTATATTTTTAATAAGTTCTAAATAATATTTAAAAGTGTTTAAAAATATGAGAAAAGTAAAATATAAAGAATAAAATAAGTGAATAAAATATATAGATACATAATATAATGGGACCCAGAAACCTGACTTCTGTATCTTAACTCCTTTTTAATAACACCACCTTCATTTGATAGATATGTTAATTTAGAGTACTTAGATAGATAATTGAATTTAGAGTATAATGTAGGTGAGTTTGATGAATTTTGAGTCCATCTGGAGAAGATATTGATCTGTGAAGTTGTGTTTGCGACTTTTTCCTCTGTGCATCACAGTTGCACAATGAGTAAATGAATAAAGGTGTTGAAATGGGAATTCATCAGGTGTATGTTTTCAAACTCAGGTCTCTCAAAGAAATTTTGGGGAGAAGTAGTGTTGACTGCTAACTACATACAAAATAGTATTCCCGCCAAGTCCGTAGAATCAACACCATGTGAAATTTATAATGGTGGGAAACCCGAGTTGGGTCATCTTCAAAAATGAGGATGTGTTGCACATATCTTGGTACTGAGTCAGTTTAGACACAACTAGACTTCATGACATTAAAGTGCAAATTTGTTGAATATAATAAATATTCTAAAGGATATATGTTCTTCCATGAATCGAAAGGTCTAATCAAAAGCCGTGATGAAACCTTCCTTGAAAATCATCAAGAGAAGGAGCATGAAACATAGGAACTAGATCCTTTGATTATCTTTGAGGATAATAAAGACCACTTAGATATGAGACATGAATTAGTAAATAATATTTGTTATCCACAACTAGAGAATGGACCTATGAACAACGATGATCCTTTAGAAGAAATGGGTGTACCCACACAACCCATAAGTATAATCAACAACAAGAGACCTAGAACATGGCTCGCATTGATAGAAGATTATCATTTCTATGGATGCGAGGCGTCGTTTTAGGCTATAGATGAGGATGTAGCGGATTATATAGATCTCATATCCTTTGACGAAGTAATGACTTTGAATGAGTCAGAATCATGACCGACCATCATGATGGATGAGCTAGACTCTATTGAACTAAGCAGTCTATAGGAGTTATGCGATTTGTCAGAAGGTAGACAATCCATAGGATGTAAGTGGGTATTGAAGAATAAGTATCAAGTTGATAGTATTGTTAATAACTACAAAATACGATAAGTTGCCAGGGTTATACTCAACAAGCTGGAATATATTTCTATGATACCTACTTTATGATTGCTAAGTTTGCATCAATATAGATGATCTTAGATATACTGGTATATATGGATTTAGAATTATTCCAAATGGATGTGAAGACTACATTCTTTAATGGAGAATTAAGAGAGGAAATTTGTATGTGCCAATATGTTGGATTTTAGGTGAAAGGTCAGGAGAAGAGAGTTTATAAGTTAAGAAAGTCATTATATGGCTTAAAATAGCCTTTACAATAGTGGAATCTCAAATTTCATGATAAAATTATTCAATTTATTTTTGTCGCAAATAAGTTGGATAATTACATATATGTCTTGAAGAGTGGAAACAAGTTTTCTATCATGGCATTGCATGTGTATGGTATTCTACTTGCGGGTAATGACATAGGAATGCTCGATGAAATAAAAAAGAAATTGAGCAGTGAATTTGAGATGAAGGACATGAGTGAAGTATCCTATGTTATAATAATTCAAATTACAAGAGACATAGATTCAAGGACCTTGAGTCTTAGTTAAGAAAAATATTTGCATACTGTATTAAAGAGATTTGGAATGCAGAGTAGCACTCTAGCTCCTACACTACTTGTGATTGGAAAAAGACAAATAAGAATTAAAGTCCTGGAAAGGGACAAAAACATTTAGAAGTTCTATATACACAAGCAGCGTGAAGTTTGATGTATACAATGATGCACACTCGACCTGACTCGGCTTATCTAGTTAACTTAGTAGATATCAAAGTAAATCCCGGACCATCACATTGGAAAGTCGTTAAGAGGATTTTTCGATATCTGAAAGGAATTTTACATCTGAAACTGGTATATCAAGCTAAATCACTTGAGGTAGTTGAATACTCCAACGCTGATTTTAGAGGGGAAGTGGATGATAGGAAATCGACACCGGGTTATCTTTTCATGTTTAGTGGAGTAACTGTTTCTTGGGTAGTAAGAAACAAGGATGTGTATCTAGACATACATAGGAGACATTACATTGCATATAGTATCGCCACCACTCATGCGGTATGGATTAAACACGATCTGGAAAACTTAAGCATAGATTTGGCAAAAAGACCAATTGAAATGTATTGTAATAATCAAGCTGCGATAAGCTTGATCAATAATGGGGCTAATAGTTCTAAAGGTAAGCAAATTGAAATCCAATATCGCTATATACAAGATATAGTTGCAAAAAAAGAAATAATAGTAAGATATATACTTACAAGTGATATGTTAGCTGATTCCCTAACTAAAGGAATAGTAACTAGCACATACATTAAACATGTTGGTTTAATGAGATTCAGGAATGCTTGAGTCAAGGAAGAGATTTTCATGAATAATGAACCTCACTGCTGGCATCCTTATGCACTATACGAATAGTGGGCGTGTAAAAGCTTTGACCGCTGTGGCTAAGTGGGAGATGTAAAACAACCTCTGTGACCGCGTGATCAAGCAACCACCCCCATCAGTTGTGGCGAGCTCGAGTCTCACGGGAGACCATAACCGTCGGGCATGGATTGAGGGGGAGGGGAGACGATGCGAGGATGTTCACGCCCTATAAGTACCTCCTTCTGGAGGGAAATGGATCACTGGATCTACACTTGCCAATCCTACCATCCCAAATCCCTCATTTGTCTCTCGTTCTCTCACAAGAAAGTCTACTATGATGTAACTTGCTCCTTGAGTTTTTTCTATATTTTAATCCAATAGTGAAATAAATCTATCAAATGTATCTCATACTATCCATTGTTTTACTCTACACCTAACCAACAACAAGAATCCCCATATCCATGGTAACATGGAAATTAGAAAGATTCTATTGATTTGAACAAATTGGGCTTATTGACGGTGCTTCAAAAAAGAGTCAAATAAAAACAACAACGTAGACAAAGATCACATATAAGGTACATAGTCAAAAATAGAATATTCATGAGATATGATATATGCATCTAGTACTCATATCCTAACATGGCATCACGCGTGGACGCTGCATCAGCAACACCGATGGCAAGAATTATAAAATTGTAAATATCTATTTAAAGGAGGAAGATAACCATTTCATCTCATTTGCATGCACGTGCGACAACACGTGCGGTAGGGGCACGACACAACGATGGTGGCACGACGATCATGCATGCAATAGTGGCGACAACGACACGACGCTCATGCGTGCAACAATGACGATGGTGGCTGCGGGTGGAAACAACATGGTGGCGACATCAACGATGCACACGACGTAGTGGTGTGTAGTGGTAATCACTGCAGCAAAATGAGGCTACATGATATTTTTTTTTAAATCCATCACTATATCATCCAATGCTAAATCTATAATTTTGAATATTAATCGTTGTGAAATTATTTTATACTTAACATTAAATATTCATTTCTATATCATTAGGAACAATTCATATAACAATTGTTATCCGATAATTTATTTTCAAAATCTGAATTAGTGGTTTCCATTTTTGAACACGTTTATATATTTGATCATCACTAATGATATAGTAACAGATATGACATTCATCATTAATTTCAAATTAAAAATGATCTTATACCGAATAATACTCGTCATTTTATATTCAACAATGAATAGTAGAGCGACTAATTTTAAAAAAAAAAGCGTCACTCTAGATTAGTTTTATTGCAGTGGATGCACAATAGTGACGGATGAGGGTGGCAACAAAAGTGATGGTTGATGTGGTGTACAATGATGCGCATTGGTGGTGCATTGGCTATGTCACGACGGTGATAGTAGCAGCGGCATGTGGTGGTGCGATGGTGTCATTAGTAGGTGGGGGGAATAAGAAGAAAGTGGTGAAGATGGTAGCAACTAGCAAGTCTACTGGTGGTGATGGTGAGAGGTGAGAAGGAAGGAGGATGTAGTGGTGTAAGCAGTAGGTCGATCCGAAGATCTGCCATTAAAATGAACAAGAAAATCTGTCATCAAAATAAACTAATAATAGAGTGGATTTTCAAATATATGTCATCAAAATGAAAAGGCTTATCATAAAAACAACCAAAAGAATCTGGAAAACATGTCTCCTTATTTCGAACAATATAATGGCTATCACAGATTGACAATGCATCTGTCATTACCAAAATCACGAATATGAAGTATCCTAGGATGAGTATGATTTTAAGTTATTTTCTAATATGAGGACTATTTTTTTCTCTGTAAACAATGCGGAATAATGGAGAAAACTCATATAATAACGGAGAGGAAAAACATACCCGTTCGGCAACAAGGTTAACCCACCCCCGGGGTGGTTTAATTCTCCAAACCCATATTTTCTCCCTCCACGTGGGCCCCACTTTATTCCTTTTTTAAAAAATTAAATAAATAAAATTTACATCATCAATCCTATCAAAAAATAATATATTATACCATTATCTCATATAAAAAATATAAACTACTACACTTATACTCACTTTTTCAAACTTCAATACAATCACATCACAATAACTACTCACTTTTTCAAACTCCAATACAATCATATCATAATAAACCCACTTCTAACCCACCCTCAGTTTAACCCTCTATCCAAATACCAAAACCCAAAAATAGGTTACCTGCAACCAGTTTAACCCACCTGAACCCACTATCCAAACACCCCCATAAGGTCAGAGGTCAGGGATGACAGTGGCAGTTTCTTAGTTTAAGAAGATAAGAAGGTGTTTTAGCAGAGCAGATAAGAAGGTGTTTAGCAGAGCAGGATAAAATGGGGCACGACATCCCCTGATTACCCAAGAAAGCGGAGGCGGAAAAGGGGTCCCACGTTTAAAGCGGAGGTAGAAACGCGACAAGAGCGGTGGTTGCACTCGTAATTGTTCCAAAATGGAAGCCGTCTTAAGTAAGTTCATCCAATGGCGGCGGTAGCATTTCACGGGGGAAAATGTAGCAAATGTCCCCGAAGATTGACAAATATTTTCATTTGGTCATTAAAGAAGTCTCTCTCCCAGAGAGCGCGCCTGTAGATGTAAAATTTGTAGTAATGA
The DNA here is from genome assembly GCA_037367405.1 of Ottelia alismoides. Classification (NCBI taxonomy): domain Eukaryota; kingdom Viridiplantae; phylum Streptophyta; class Magnoliopsida; order Alismatales; family Hydrocharitaceae; genus Ottelia; species Ottelia alismoides. The sequence continues at coordinate 1,120,630 of JAZKJV010006381.1, forward strand.
TGCAAGTGCATGCTATTTGTACAGTCTTTCTTGGATCAATGAACTTGCGCCCAGGACGGATTTGATCTCCTAGCCTATGGTTGTCGTGAGACTAGAAGCTCCGTCTTTTCAAAAATATTTCTTACAGGGCAGAATCAGGAATTTTATCGAGGAGGAGTCAAGCATATTATTCAAAAAATAAAAAAAATAGCGTTAACGTTACTTTTTTTGACAGATTATTCTTTTCGAGAATATTTTTTAAATTTTTATAAATTTAATATTTTAAACCTCTTTAAATCCATCTCAAAAAATTAAATTATAAATTGAAATATTGAAAAAAATGTTCATGGTTAAACGAAAACATCAAAATTTATTTCATTTACAAGGAGTATTAGAAACAACGGGAGAGATAAATGAACTTGAATACACTTTCACATCAAATTATTATTATTATTATTTTTATGCTTTAAGTGTGATTGTATACAATATATAAATAAAATAAAAAATGAGGAGATAAATTCGAATTATGATCTCCAAAATAATTACCACGTTACTCTACTAATTGACCATTAAGTAAATTAACAACCTTTCTCTTACAAGATTATATATTATACGTTTAAAGAGGAGCAATTCCTTAAGACATTGTAAAGTGAAATATAATATTCAAGGAGAGTCGATGGACTCCCAATCATATACAGTGGTTCCGCCTCAGGAATTTTCTTGGGGCTTCTCCTAACCTCCTACTTTTTGTATACGTGGCTGAACATTAACACATATACAAAAAAAGAGGAGACGCATTTGATTTGTTAGATAAGTAGCAAGATAAAGCAATATTATTCCTTAATGTTATTTTTGAAATGCGAGATAACGAGCAGTTATCATGGGAATAAATGGTAATCATTTCTTGAAGGAAGAAGGATAATGAGAAGGAAAACCATTCCATCTCATGTACATGATTAATGGCAGACCTATACCTATATAAATAAACTTATCCTCAAACAAATAGTGGCCAAGGAAGTCTTTGCATTTGAAAAGATTTAACTAAATGCAACAACAAAGGATGACGAATAAACGAGCTACAATTGCCCCTCTCAAGTAGGTGTCTCCATGGTCTGTTTGGATAGTGGGTTTAGATGGGTTAAACTGGTTGGAAGTAGGGATGAGCATGGGTCGGGTTGGGCCGGGCTTTGAAGGGTCCAGGCCCAAGCCCGCTTAAAAAATTCGGGCCTTGGGCCGGGCTTAGGCCTGTAATTTTTTTTGTTCAGCCCAAGCCCAGGCCCGGCCTAATTCCTTTGGGCCGGGCTTGGGCCGGGCCGGCCCATCTCCCAATTAAATATTATTAACTTTGACTCTTTTGTTTCAAGTTAATCTCAACTCAAGTTACACAAGCCGAAATTGATTAAAAATGTACCATAATACTTGTGAAACAACTAAAATTCAATTCTACCAAATCCAAATTTACACATGTGTACTCAATGCTAGATACCATGAATGTCCCTCATTTATAGAAATTGAAAGAGTGAACCAAGCTTACCCTGTTAACAATAACATGTGCACCAGATCCTACATGTTTAAAAATGGCCATAAGACCCATATTGGATAAATGTACAATAATAGAAAATGTTCTGATTGAAAAAAATATATACTAACAAATTCAAGAATAACCAAAAGAATCTAAACCAAATACTAATTAAGAAAATTATTTCTTAATTGAAATACATTGATCATCAACTCACACACGCTTGACTTTCTTGATTTATAAACATTGTATGAAGACATGATACAAGAAGAGAGTGCACATGAAATAGGTGGGAGTTTTCATGCATGTAGGATGTGAGAAAGGATTCGGGCCCTCTTCGGGCCGGGCCCTTGGGTCGGGTCAGGCTGGGCCGAGCCAAGCCCGAGCCCGGCCCAAAAAAAATTTGGGCGTAAATATTGGGCCCTAGCCCGGCCCGATATTCCTTTGGGCATGGGCCGGGCCGGTCTTTTTGGGCTGGGCTTCGGGCTGGGCCGGGCCGGCCCAGCCCAATGCTCATCCCTAGTTGGAAGTAACCTATTTTTGGGTTTTGACGTTTGAATAGAGGGTTAAACTCGGGGTGGGATTAGAAGTGGGTTTATTGTGATATGATTGTATTGAAGTTTGAAAAAGTGAGTAGTTATTATGATGTGATTGTATTGGAGTTTGAAAAGTGAGTAAAAGTGGAGTAGTTTATAATTTTTATATGATATGATGGTATAATATATTCTTTTTTGATAGAATAGATGGAATAAAATTAATTTATTTAATATTTTAAAAAGGAAAAATTTGGGACCCACTTGGAAAGAGAAAGAATGGGGTAAGGGGGGTAGGGGGTTTACCCCCTACCTGAACAACACCTTAGGGTGTGTTTGGTTGGCAGGTTAAGGTGGGTTAAACTGGTAGAGGGTAACCTGTTTTTGTGTTTTGGTGTTTGGATATAGGGTTAAACTGGAGGTGGGTTAGAAGTGGGTTTGGAGTGATATGATTGTATTGTAGTTTGAAAAAGTGAGTGATTATTGTGATGTGATTGTATTGAAGTTTGGAAAAGTGAGTAGAAGTGGAGTGGTTTATAATTTTTATATGATATGATGGTATAATATATTATTTTTTGATAGGATTGATGATGTAAAATTGATTTATTTAATTTTTTAAAAAAGGAATAAAGTGGGGCCCACGGGAGAGAGGGGAATGTGGGTTAAGGGGGGTAAACCCCCCTAACCCGCGGGTAACCTGCTACCCAAACGGGATCTTAGAGTTTGCATGCCCTTTCTTTGCAAATTACAATTTTAAAATCGTATAAATTAAAAATATGTAATTTTTGCAAAGCTCTTCGAATTATTTATTAATCTAATGCACATAACTCTTCGGCCATGTTTGGATTGAGGATTAACTCTCTTTTGGGGGGTATACCCCCAAAAACCCACCAATTCTCTCATTTGTGAGGTCCACTAATTCTCTATTTTTAACACATTATATAAATTGTTTCTCTTTCATGTATTCCATTAAAAAATAATATATTATACCATCATATCATCTAAAAATTATAAAATACTCAACTTCTACTCACTTTTTCTAAACTTCAATACAATCACATCATAATAACTACTCACTTTTCTAAACTCCAATACAATCACATCACAACAAACCCACTCAACACAAAACCCACTATCCAAACATCAAAACACAAAAACGGGTTACCTTCCTCCAGTTTACCCGGAGTAACCCGGCAACCAAATGCACCCTTCTATCTTTGAGATAAAGGAAGTCAAACTTTTTCAAATGATTTTAGAGTTCCATGGATTTGATCTTTAAAAATGCACGAATGTTAATGTATCAAAGTTCCTACATTACAATTAAAGTAATGCCGATAATCTGTCAAATACAATAAATAATACCAAACTGTATAAATATGAGAACATGTAGATGGAATTAGTACATAAATTATGTTACCTATATTGAATAGTGTCGTATTTAAAGTTAATGTAATTAGATTTTAATTTGATAAACCTATACAATTACATTGGAATTTAATTTGATTTTAATTGAGAAACTAAATATTTTTGGAGGGAAAATTAGGAATTCTCAAATTTGAAATAAGTTAGAGTTTGGGTGGAAGTTTAATACCATATCTAGTATTTCTAAACTTTTAGTGGGTTTATATATGAGTTTACAACACAAGCGCTTGTAGCAATAGTAGAGAGGAGGAATGGAAAACCACACATGCCTGCATGTTGCGCTCCGTCTCCGACACCGGCTCGCGAGAGTCAATTCGGTAGGTTCAATGTGGAAATCCCACAAAGTATGTTCAATGCGATAATAACAAGCTGTTTGGAGAACTGATTGACACTCTTAATTGTAATGATTATGCATGAGTGTCTTGCCCCAAGAAGCCTGAGTGCCATTTAAGCTGCAAGCTTAAGAAGAGTGTAGGCTTTGAATGGGTTCAAGCCTTTGGGCATAATGTTAGCAGTGCATCTTTGAAGAATGCCACCTATGTAAGTGAAACCGTGGGCCACAGTTAAAGGAGGAGAGTCTTTCCTGAACACATTCATGAAACATGATAAGAGTGCATGTCCTTTAAGAGCACCAACCCTTAAGATTGTATCAAGAACAACACTTTGTTGTTTCTACCGTATACTTTAACACTAAAGTCTGAAGTTCAAGACATAGTTCACTTCGTTCCTGTTAAAGTGAAAGTAGTAAACTCAGGTAGATGTTCAAACCAGAAGGTACCTTTACTGAAAGCAAAGTGTGGCAGTCGAAAGATGTCTTTTGACTCTCTTTGACTCTCTTTCCAAATTGATGAATTCGTGGGGGATTATTATATTTAAAGCTAATGTAATTAGATTTTAATATGGTAAACCTATGTAAGTACATTAACCAACTGAGCTATTTCCCCTATTTAATTTGATTTCAATTGGGAAACTAAATTGCTTTGGAGTGAAATTGAGAATTCTCAAATTTGAATAAATTAGAGTTTGGTTGGCAGTTTAGTACCACATCTAATATTTCTAAACTTTTGATGGGCTTATATATGAGTTCACACCCCAAGTTCTTTTAGCAATAGTAGAGAGGAGGAATGGAGGACCATACATGCGCGCGCACTTCGTTCCATCTTCGCATCGGTTCGAGCTCGAGCTCGGGAGAGTCATCTCGAATCTCGATACTTTTGCTACGGGTTTTATTAGCGGGTCGAATAAATTAATTATACAAATTAATTATAATTCGACCGTATTAAGGGAATTTGACTCGACTCCAACGGCTTTGATCTAGGCGGAAAATCCAAAGAGGCACCCGTTGGAGGATGTTTTTGGAAAGTGAAAAGTCGTGCTCTAGGTCTTCTTATACCCTTCTCCTGGACATCATTTTATTCACTCGCAAGAAAACTCTCACGCCACCACTCTCTCTCAGTATTTCCCACTGCATTTGCAACATGCGTTATTCTCCTTCTTCTCGGATGCAGTTCTTGAGGTATTTTTGAGGATGATCTCGTCGGTGCGTGGACGACGATCGTGTGCCATCGTATCCTGGGAGTGGATCGCCAGTACCCTTCGCACCACTATTGTGGGGACGATATCCTCTCTAAGAACAGTCCATTTCATGGATGCTTCGGTGATCTCTTATCTAATCTTTTTATTGTTTTGTTTGCCGCAATTTATTTATTGCTTTATTTTTCCTGGATCTCGCTCTGTAATGGTTTATATTTTGTCTAAATGGTTTAATTGGTTCCTGCATGCTTCTTGTAATTATTATATGAATATGATATCTTGATTACAACTTTGTTAATATGTGATACTTTGATTCATAATAATCAAGAAAATTATTGTTTAAAAATCACATTACAGATCCTATTTTCAACCATCTTAGAGAGGATACCTGGAATCGAAATTGAAATCATGTCGAAATCATGTTTAAATCAAAGGTTGATATGGCTGGTATGCCTGAAAGATTTGGTGGTCAGAATTTCAAGCGTTGAAAATATGGTTAACCACTATAGGGTTAATCTCGATGTGTGAAACTGAATGTCCTATGGTGAAAAAGGAAAATCCTGAAGGATATGGGATAATCCTCAAGCGCATCACGGAAGAGAGAGCAACGTATCGAATACGACGAAGAACGACAAGTCGGACTAGTTGTTCTATGCAGCGAAATTTTAAAAAATTTTCATGTGATGAAACCACATGATCCAAGAATGATTTTTGGATCATTTCATCTAAAACCACATCAAGTATAAAGCAATACCTCTTGTAGCGTGGTTGATCGAGTCTCTACAAAAAGAGACCTCCTGTCTCAAGTCCGATCGTCGTAGAAGACGCTTGCAAGCGCGGGGATGAGTCGCGTGATCCTCGCAATCCAAGAAGTTGATCCAATCACGGTGAATTCCTGATCTCGTCGCACGAGATCGAACACCTTCTTCGTGAGCGAAGCACTCCAAAGAAGATGGAGAATAGAGGAACGTCAAGGCGGCGATGCGATGGTGAAGCGACGACGAGACTCCTCCTCTAGGGCTTTGGTGGACGACCACCAATGGAGAAGAGGAGAGGGTTGGCATGTGAAAGGAGAGAGAGAGTTGTGTCTCAATAGCATAACCATAGAGAGAAAGGGGTGCCTCTCTATTTATAGGGTTTTGGGAGTCCATGTATCACAATCCATGGGACACCAAATCAATGGATGAGATTGATTTGTGTTTAATCCAATGGTCAAGATTGTTGTTGGTAAAAACCAACAACTAATGATTTAATTTAGATTAAATATATTTGATAAATCAAATATGATTTAGTCCCAAATCAAACCAACCAAACATGGAGTTAATTGGTTGAAGAATCCACCCTCCATATATGGAGTGGACAGCCACCAATTTCCTTAGGGAAATTGTGGCCGTCCACCCTTCCAAAATGGAAGGGTGGGATCTCCACCAATTTTGAGATTTCTTGTAATCTCTTTGTAATCTCCATGATATTTACAACAACTCTTGTTGTAAATTATTCTACAAAAATAATTCATAATTATTTTGAGAATATTGCTATCTTGCCATTGAAGATTTGTGAATCACATTCACAATCCAAAATAAAATGTGATTTACATTTTCAATTAATTACACAATGTGAATCCAATTCACATCAATAATTAATCAACAAATATAAATCATAATAAGCTCTCTCTAATGCATTATAATCACATTTATAATATATTACGAATAATTAGACATTGCTATCCAAATTATTCTTATCCACGATAATTAAATCACATTTAATTATATTGGATAAATATCCACATGCATCAAGATAATTAAATCACATTTAATTATCAATCTCTCAATGCTTAGATATAATTCAACTATGGAATTATTCTTGAACCCTTTCAAGAATAATGTGCTTTCTCTGCAGATACTTGGAGATAAGGACATGGCAATTGTATTGTTCCACGTATAGTGACTTGGATATTGAGATCACATCTCAAATCCAGATCTCATGGACCTCCCACAGATGCTTGATTAAATCAAGGCGATAGACATAATCTTCTCATTGCATCTGAATCTCATTCAGATCAATATCCATTACATGGACTAAGATTAGGTCATTTTCTACTGAGGAGTCACTAAAATCCAAAGTTTCATCACTCCCTCAGAATGGAAGAGTCATGGTTATACAATCGTTTATGATCACATCACCCTCAGGTATTCCCAACACCTGTGCATCCTGCATACTGGAAGACCTATGATGAAACCCAAAGATATAGATCAATTTTATACTGTCTTCCTTAGGTTTTAATCATCAAGTTTCTCAATCTTGGTTATTGGGAACTTGTATCAATCATATGCTTTCCCAAAGCATATATCATACCTTCAAATTCTTGTCATGCTTCCAAAGCATGACGACCATGCATGGAATTTGATCAGTTCCAATACCTCATGAGTGAGCTCATGTCTTCCGGTTCATATATGAACCTGTATGATCCCTTTGAGAGATCGTATTACTCATATGTCCTTACATGCACACCCGCTCGCCGGTGTATAGACCTTGGTTAGGTCATCAACCTACTGGTCTGCCAAATGTACATACTTAGACATATAGTAACACATCTATCTCTTGTCAGAGGATGCATGCCTATGCTGTGACAGTATTCAACATAAGTCTTTTGTTATCTCGATCTCGTTAAGTCAACCCTTTGACTCAACTAATCTGACACCTCCGAATCTCTATTCCCATGCAGAGGACCTGCATCAAGAGGTCAGTCAGATATCGACCTAAATGAGAAAGGATCCTACTCAGGCTGGAGATCATCTCTCAACAATCATTTGACGGTGCTTGATGAGTCCTCAATCTAACTCTTTAGATATTCATCCAAGCACCAGCCTCTATGATTGAATAATTGAATCAACAACTGTATGATCATTAAGACAGCCATGGTACATAACCCTAATTGTACTAAGAGACCTATTATGCAAATTAGTTATTCTTCATTTCAAATTAGGGAATGATATTCTCAATAACATTTATTGCGTAATGGCTCGTCGTAGGCTCGCATGTCCAACAATCTCCCACTAGCCCAAAGAGCCATTAATGGGCTAATCATTTAAACCCACACTCATCTGACAATCATAAGATATTTAAAAAAATAGCTAGGTAAGCTAATCAGTCACTCTATTCCTAAGAGACTATGCCAAGTCCTTTTACGACACTTGCATATCCCCCAGTAACAGTGCTCGCATCCAATGCGAATGTTGCATATTATGCAACCAATACTCAATCTTGTCAGTTATAGCTTGACACTACATCTTAATAATTATTGTAACCAGTATTTCCATAACCCTTATCAGAATACCTTTATTCCTGTAGATCTCTATCTCCTAAGGTATTCATAGTTAAGACCTTTTAGATCTCCATCTATAAAGTCTTAGTTTCTTGAAATAAGACTTAGAGATCACTATCTCACAAGTTTTGTCCTCTATGAAGATATAGTTATTACCGCAATAAAGTGTTTTATCTCCATAGTAGGATTAGTAACAGTTTACTACTCTCACTGCATGGTAGATATCTGGTTTTTGTACACATCTATCATACACTCGGCTTCTCAGAACTGATGCACAAGGGCTAGCTGTTTCAGCATTCACATCCTCAACTCGTTGAGGTGCTATACCTTTAGATAGGTCAGTACCATATCTTAAGGGAAATAAGCCTTTCTTGGAATTTTCTAGAAAATGGAATATGTCCAAGGTGTACCACTAATGCGTTGATCCCAATACCCTCTTTCTTTGCTTCTGAATAACTTCAGAATTAAGATCTAAGAGGTATCATTGAGATCATATCACAAGATATGGAACAACCAGTTATAAAACACTCACTATTATCCATATATCATTTAAATGATTAGGATATTATCTGCATTTAGCACGATGAACACAAGGGCACTCCCACTAAGCTTCAGATGGTTCATCAAGATTCTATCTATAATCATAACATTTATAATTTTATTAAATCTTATATTCTAACTATAAGAAGCTTATATGAGTCCATCGATGGAATTCCTTAGCTTGCACACCTTCCTTTCCTCATCCATGAAGCCATGGGGCTACTTCATGTGAATATCCTCAGAAAGGTATTCATAGAGGAATACAATCTTGACTACATCTTGAAAATGCTATAGTCAAGTTGTGTAGCTAGGGTTAGCTATATTCTGATGGATTTAAGCATGGTCATTGAAGAGCAAGTCTCATCGCAAGCGATATCTTCTCTTCGGTGTGTAGCTCATGGCTACGAACCGTGCTTTGAAGGTATCTACCTTCTCATCAGGTTCCCTCTTTCTCCTGAAGATCTATTTACAACTTAATGGGCCTTACCCATATAGGTGGATCCTTGAGGGTCCATATACAACACTTGTATATGAAGTCTACATTAGACTTTTATTGCTAACATCCATCTTTCCATGTCATGATCCTCAGGAGCTTCATCACATGAAGTCCGATCATTTTCAAACTTACCTGACGCATAGAATACATCCTCAAACTTATTTGAAGGAGTATTAGTGTTTCATCTTCAATTATTCTTTTAATTTCTGATTTCAGGAGCCTCATTATCTTTTCAAGATTAAATGAGTTCCTTTACTTCATTTTCATCTTGACTCTCAAGAGAGTCATCCTCTAAGAATCACATTCTCAGAGATGAGATCTTTTAAGAATATCAAGGTCATAAAGTAGGTATCCAACACCATCCTTTATTTTCCTAATTAAGTAGCACTCTCCGGTGCCAGATTCCAGATTACTTACATGGAACCTTATTAAGGTTATATATTATAGTCTCTACTACATATATATCTTTGAAACTAATAGATAATTATGCTAATATTCATCATTGATCATATCATGTCACACATGATCCAATTGTATCTCCCTACAACTCTTATTGAGTTTAGGTTTATTAAGAGGAGTGAGATAGAAATGATATTCATATCTTTATAAGGTATTCTATGAATTCATCTAATAGGTACTGACTACCTAGATTAGATCAAATTCATTTAATCTTCCTTTAAACTTTGGTTCTAAACCAAAATTGTTAAATCTATGGACATTTCAAAGGTTTCTAAGTGAAGAGAAGAAATCTCATATCACAAATAATCATCAATAGATATCACATATCCACAATGTTTATTATGATATAGATGATTCACATACATCAATATGTATGAGATCTTGAATACCTTGACATATTACACCATTCCAAGGAAGAGTGTATTGGACATTTTTACTTTTGAATACAATATTCACAATTATGTAAGATTTGAACCTGTAGACAATCTAAAGTTTCCTCTTATTAGTCTATTGATCACATTAACAGACAAATATCCAAGGCCTGATACTAGATCATTGTTAAATGATCTTCATTCTCCTATTGATCTTTCAAGGTTTAATTTTAGTATTAGAAATGCTAATGAACCATTCATTAATTTTCTAATTTAGTAGAGTCCACTAGATTTTAGTTTACTATCTGAAATATCTCCATCATAACTCTTTATGATAGATCTATTACAGAATTCATTTTTATTTCCAACATTTATAAATAAACAATGATTGTATTCTGATAACTAGATAATAAAGACATTCTCTAAGACTAAGGACTCTCCCACTGAAAATACCAAGTCCATTCATCCAATAGAGATTGTTGCAACAATTGCATCAATGTCCATGTGGATGACTATTAAACCTTAAAATCAAATTTTATAGTCTTCTAATACATATGCAACTAATTGCAAGTGTCATTAGAAGAATGAGATACAATTATTACTTTTATCTTATCCAATAAGAAAGTCAATTTCAATGATTAAATTTAGATTATTCCGACGCACTATCCGAGTCCTTCTCTAAGGATCTAGATAGACTTGATAGTCATACTATCTATACATCCGCTTATTGCAGTATCAGCATTCATCCATCTATTTGGATGTCATATGGATGTCACAAAAGTACGGTCAACTCTTTGACTTTCCTTATTTCTTGGGTCCAACCCATGCTTCCACTGCGCTACCTTTATCTATAAACAACCATTGCTTTAGACGAAGGATCTCTTATGCTGAATTCAAGATTTCAATATAAGAGTATTTCAACATTTGTACATGTGATGAATCTCAGATTCATCACTGTAAGTCTCATTAATTAAGCTCAGGTCCCTCAAAATCAACAACATTTCTGCATTTATTCTGCATAATTAGCATTTATGCATGATTTCATAAGAATTGCATTTTAGCATTAATTTCTGCATAAAATAAGAAGCCAAAAATCCAAGCCAAAAATGATCTGTAAATAGCCTAAAGTCCCCTATTTTTAACTCCTCCCTGCTAACTCCGAATGACACAAATCCCCATCCACTGTGTGCACGTCACTAACAAGAATAATGAAAAATACAAAAAAATCACTAACCTGGTTAAGTGGACCAAAAACCCAAACCCTAGTTTCAGGATTTTCGGATTAAAAGCCACATATCTTCCCCATCCAATGTCCAATCTGATCCTACTCACTTTTGAACTAATGCACATTCAATTACCTTCAAAACAAGACCAAGTTCAAGTGAATCAGAGCTCGTATGTGAAAGTTGGGTTTTGGGCCTCTTTTGTACATTGTATATTTTCGCGGTTTTTGATCTGTATTTTGTGTACATATTTTCTTTATTAATAAAAATACAAAAAAATTAGAATTAGGTGTCTTTTATTTATCTTTGATTTCCATATTTTTCCGGATTTTTATTTGGTCTAAAAAATGTTATAAAAAATAGAAAACCCAAAAATCAAGGTATTCTATGTACATGGGATACCCTAAAAATTCACTTTTTACATTTGATCGATTTTGGCTTTGGTGTCTTCATGAAAATTATAGATCTCATCGAGACGAGCATTTTTCGTGAAGAAACTTTTTCGATCCGAGGTCATTTGCTATTTCTTTTTGATTATACAAAAGATTTTATCTCTGATTTTTCTGGAGCTGACACGTGGCAGCCCCAGAGGCCGCCATGTGTCACCGGTTTTTGGACGTTTTAAATATTCATTTTTATAAAAAAAATTAAAAATTAAAAACCGGCTGCACGTGCGTCGCACGTGCCCCCAGGCACGTGCTCCGCACGTGCCACACCCTTTGCCCCTTTCCATCTGCCACGTGGCTCCATCCTGGGCCATTCGATCAGCGGCCGATCGAATGACCCCTGTTCGTCGTCAACCCCCGACTTCGAAACCTCTGCCGCCTCATCTTCGCGTCGAGGACCTCGCAACGACCACCTTCTCGCCGGCCCTCCACAACCGCCGCTCCCGCAAAACCTCGCAACCCCTTTGACCGCGTCGCCAACCGCCCACCTCTATCCTCGCGCCGCCCCGTGATCTTCGCTCGCCAACCATCGCCCCGAGATCTCCGGCCCACCCCTACGCATCATCCCTTGCCGTCAACCACAACCCTTCTCCTATTTAAGCAGCGGCGCTGCCCCACCTCGACGGCCATCCGCCGAGTTGCGCTTCAAGACACACCGGGGTGACAGCCCGGTGCCCTCTTCCTCGACGAGGTCCGGCCACCTTCGTGCGGCCGTCGCAGCGCCTCCGCGGGCCTTGCTGCTCCAGCTCCGCCCTTTGGCATCGAGCCAGCAATTACGATCATCTTCTCCGACTACTACTCCGCCACACCGACTTCACGCAATGCCATCTCCGCCTAGGCCACTCCTCCACCGCTTCAACACCTTCGTCTCCGCCACAACCTTCTTCACCGGCCACTGTCAACAACTGTTGCGCCTCAGCAACCACCTTCATCGGCTACGGCAACCATCGGGGCCCTACCTCAACTCCAGCACCACCGCCGACTCCGCCTGCTTCATCGACAACGGCAGGAGGTGCGACCGTCATCTTCAGCTCCTCCCGCCTTGGCTGCGCCGCTACAGGAGCCGCTCTGCTCTCTCTGCCTTCGCCAACCCCGCCGCGAGCTCCACCAACCACGCCAGGCCGGGCTGCAGGCCCGAGACCCCAGCACGTGCTTCGCACGTGCGTGGGGGACGTCAGCCTCCGTCAGCTCCCAGGGGTCACATGCGAAGCACGTGACCTGTTGGGAAATTTACAAAGCCCCCCTCTGGAATTCCACATATTTGCGCCACAATCCAAGCCAGAGGTCACATGCTTCGCACGTGACCCTCTGGATATTTTGCTGAAGATACCCCCCCAGTTAGGTAATTAATCTTAGATCCCCCACTACATCTTTTATAGTTATTTAATTTATTGCTGTTTGCATTTATACCCTTTTGTCCCCCCTCTGTTACGAACCTCCTCTTTACATTATTTTATTTATTTAAAAATAGCATGATGTTCATTTCTTCATTCTCTACATTTTGAGATATTGTAGATATTTTGATGATTGATGGTTAATTAATTATTAATTATTCTGTGGAAAATTGTAAAGTTTGCCCAGTTTGTGCTCGAAATTTTGTATTTGATTAACCATTGCTCTAAAAATCCGCGAAAAATCAAACATTGTAGAGGTAATTTTACTTGACATTGTGCCCAAAAATCTTTGCATTTGCATGCATCATTTGCCCTGTAAAAATCATTTTGCACATTTCACTATTTAATTTTTAATAGGTATTAGATCTCACATTTTTGAGGGTTAGGATTTTTCTGAGATCAATAACCTAGTGATAGATTTTAGATAATTTTGGTCCTAAAAAATAAGTAGGTTTGATATTTATTATAATTAAATTTTGAAAATCATTTTGTTTGCATTTAAAAATTCATAAAAATATTCATATTGCATCAGAAAATTCCAAAAAAATTAAGTGCACTAATTTTGTCATAATTATCATCTCGGCCAGGTTTCGTATTTTTCAGACATTGTTTGATTGAAATTTATATTTTAGTCCCTAAAATAGGCCAAAACCGCATCTTGCATCCCTTATTTGCATTGAAAATTATAAAAAAAGACCGCCTTGAAAATCGAACACGAAAATGGATAGACATATCTCTAGGTTGTTCCTTTGCCTCCTTGTGATCGACCTTGGGACTTGTCCAAGTAAAATAAACATAAAACTACTTGATTAAAATTGCATAAAATTTGTGGTTATTTCTTGACCGTTTCCGATCGCCGCCTACAACGAACGACACTTATTATTTTCACACACGAAGATTAAAAACAACCTTTTTAACTCGGCGTTTCTGGACTCGTCAACATGCTTCATTCAATTCATACAATATGAATATTCTGAAGCTTCATGAATGATTAGAGTATAGATAGTAGAATGATGACACTCATCGTATCTACATCCATCTAAACTCTTAAAAAAATATTGGTTCAAGTAGGTACTCAAACAATTTTGAATACATCATCTCTTATAGAGCTACCATTCTGCATGATGTAGAGACCACGTCATTCATGGTTAAATATCGAGGGCACATATGTAAGCCAGAACATCTTCTTAGAATTTTATAATTGGTTCAGGTAGGTATTCAAACAATTTTGAATACATCATCTCTTATAGAACTACCATTCTGCATGATGCGGAGAACCACGTCATTCATGATTAAATGTCGAGAGCACATATGTATGCCAGGACATCTTCTTAGAATTTTATAAGGATTATTTGAAAATTAAGATCATCATCGACATGTCACTTCTAAAGTACATTCGATGAGAGATCAAGACTATAAAGACATACAAACCCTAGGGTTGTAGTCCTATTGTCTATTTAATTGTCACTCCTCATTATTATGAGGAAACTTGCACATCGTAACCACATAAAATATGTGTCCAACTGCAAGTACACTATCTTAATCATGGATCCAATCCATGATATTTTACTGGTTACTATTGAGTATAATATTGAGTGGGTTTAATGAAGAATTATATGAAATAAGAAATTTGCATAAGTGTATATATTTGGGGGCAGGGAGCCTGCACCCTGGGGTGTAGGAAACTCCCTGCACCCACCCCATTTTTCGATTATTTTGATTTGTTTTTTGAATTAAAGTTGGGGGATTTACTTAATATGTTTAGGGGAATATGTATTTCAAATTTCATGCATAACAAACATTCCTAACATGTTCATCTAGACAGGGTCGATTTCAACAATTCTGAAACAGTTAAAATTGGGTAGTCCTGATGGAGATGCTAGAAGTCTCGAATTAAGTTGAATTTGGAATGACAACGTGATGATACTTGGTGATATAAATCTCCCAAGGTTTCATATAAAAAAAATCAAAAAAATAATGAAAAATTAGGCCGGGTGTAGGAAGTTTCCTACACCCGCCGGTGTAGGGTCCTTTTTCCCTATATATTTATATATAAATATTTTACTTCGATTTAGGAACTTTTATATCAAAGTTGTCTTGCCTTGTCAATAATGAAAGTTCATTCCCTTAATCACTTTCAATGTAAGAGATATACTTACCAGTATATCTCAAGAAAGATCTGAGATCTCCTTCCTTATCTTTGTCACATCCCAATAATATGAGAATCTGTAACTCGGATAAAAAAAGCGGGAATACATTCCGCCTTGCAAGTCCAACTTGCATCTCCCAATTCGGTCTTTAACACCCGGGCCCACCACCTCTAAGGTGATGTTGACCTGTCATTACTTGAACCAACCGTCAATAGGAATAAAACTCGCTATGCACAATCCAATATCACCCCAATAATCTGAGGGCCCAATATTGGGGTCACTATGCATGCCTTCTTACTCTTTCGAGAAGCGAAGAGCCCAATCCAAATGGATCGTATGTAGGAGCTGTCACTTCGGACATATATCTCCTATATAGAATATCTGGCGACGGAACCCTTCACCTTGACGGGAGACCGTGGATGTCACTTATGTGATCCTCTACCTCATATTCAAATTTTAATTAATTATTATGAATCATATTCATATAATTAATTCTTCCAAGGAAAATACACATCTATTCATAATAGAGAATTTTGTATTGGATATAATTATCTTAATCACATTAAATTAATTATCAATCCAATTTAATCAACAAACTTGATTTTACTTGAATATATGGTATTATCTCAAAGTACATATTAATTCGAATTATAATAATTAGAAAATACATCATGATCTCTCAGGCGTCATTCGTTCCCTACCCGCTGTCATGGCCAGTACCAGCGGGAGTGGGACAGACCGCACACAGTGCAACCTGCTACCCCAACACTCCCCGACTAGACACCATATCCGCCTCGAGAAAAAAATAATGCCGAGCCAATCACTTTGTACTTGAGATGATCATAGGTTCTTCAACCGAAATTATACCATATAGTAATAATCAAAACAATTTTTTGATTATAAGAAAATTTGCTAACCAAATTCCCTATCCTATTCAAGCAAGTTGTTTGTTGATTGTGTTTCTAATTATGATCTAGATCAAATCTAATCATTTTATTGGTTGAGGCCAAGTCAATTAAGGAAATAATCATCACTAAATATTTATCAAATATTTCTTCATAATTATTTTAGGAAATTAACAATTAATTTCAGTAATTGACAATCACATGGTTCGTGATATGGAATGTAATTTCGATAGTGACCCCTACTTACCAAAATTTAAATATCTCAATCAAATTAAATCCAATTATACAAAATCAGTTTCCTAAGATTGCTAATTTGATTTATGACAGAACGTAAGTGATATTTCACGCATTTCTAAGGGCATCAAAACAGTAATTAACTCATTTATCATGTTAAGATTCACAGTTCCCGCAACAGTGAATACATGTTTATTCAAAAGGCCATATCTCGAGCAAACAGAATCCAAATACGTAAACTCAGATCCTATGATTTCCTTATTTAACGGAGAACAAAATTCAGATTAGTTCATTTTTAAACATTTTAAACAGGGCCAAATTTATCCACTAATCAAAGGTGCGAAAATGAAATGCGATAAAAACTTTCGCGACCTTAACGAACCCAAGTCGTCCTAGGTTTACGGATCGTATCCAAAACCTTCAACTTAGCTCTGATACCACTTGAAGGATATGGGATAATCCTCAAGCGCATCACGGAAGCGTGAGCATCGTATCGAATATGACGAAGAACGACTAGTCGGACTAGTTGTTTTATGCAGTGGAATTTTAAAAAAAAATTCATGTGATGAAACCACATGATCCAAGAACGATTCTCAGATCGTTTCTTCTAAAACCACATCAAGTATAAAAGAATACCTCTTGTAGCGTGGTTGATCGAGTCTCTATGAAAAGAGACCTCATGTCTCAAGTCCGATCGTCAGAGAAGACGCTTGCGAGCGCGGGGATGAGTCGCGTGATCCTTGCAATCCAAGAAGTTGATCCAAGCACGGTGAACTCTTGATCTCATCGCACGAGATCGAACACCTTCTTTGTGAGCGAAGCACTCCAAAGAAGATGGAGAACCGAGAACGTTGAGGCGGCAGCGCGATGGCGAAGCGACAATGAGGCTCCTCCTCTAGGGCTTTGGTGGACGGCCACCAATGGAGAAGAGGAGAGGGTTGGCGTGTGAAAGGAGAGAGAGAGTTGTGTCTCAATAGCATAACCATAGAGAGCAAGGGGTGCCTCTCTATTTATAGGGTTTTGAGAGTCAATGGATCACAATCCATGGGACACACCAAATCAATGGATGAGATTGATTTGTGTTTAATCCAATGGTCAAGATTGTTGTTGGTTAAAACCAACAACTAATAATTTAATTTAGATTAAATATATTTGATAAACCAAATATGATTCAATCCCAAATCAAATCAACCAAACATGGAGTTAATTGGTTGGAGAATCCACCCTCCATATATGGAGTGGACAGCCACCAATTTCCTTAGGGAAATTGTGGCCGTCCACCCTTCCAATATGGAAGGGTGGGATCTCCACCAATCTTGAGATTTCTTGTAATCTCTTTGTAATATCCATGATATTTACAACAACTCTTGTTGTAAATTATTCTGTAAACATAATTCATAATTATTTTGAGAATTTTGCTATCTTACCATTGAAGATTTGTGAATCACATTCACAACCCAAAATAAAATGTGATTTACATTTTCAATTAATTAAATAATGTGAATCCAATTCACATCAACAATTAATCAACAAATATAAATCATAATGTGCTCTCTCTAATACATTATAAATCACATTTATAATATATTATGAATAATTGGACATTGCTATCCACATTATTCTTATCCACAATAAATAAATCACATTTAATTATATTGGATAAATATCCACATGAATCAAGATAATTAAATCACATTTAATTATCAATCTCTCAATGCTTAGATATAATTCAACTATGGAATTATTCTTGAACCCTTTCAAGAATAATGCACTTTCTCCGTAGATACTTGGAGATAAGGACATGGCGATTGTATTGTTCCACGTATAGTGACTTGGATATTGAGATCACATCTCAAATCCAGATCTCATGGACCTCCCACAGATGCTTGATTGAATCAAGGCCGTAGACATAATCTTCTCATTGCATCTGAATCTCATTCAGATCAATGCCCATTACATGGACTAAGATTAGGTCATTTCTCTACTGAGAGGAGTCACTAAAATACAAACCTGTTTCATCACTCCCTCGGAATGGAAGCGTCATGGTTATACAATCGTTTATGATCACATCACCCTCAGGTATTCCCAACACATGTACATCCTGGATACTGGAAGACCTATGATAAAACCCAAGGATATAGATCAATTTTATACTGTCTTCTTTAGGGTTTATTCATCAAGTTTCTCAATCTTGGTTATTAGGAATTTGTATCGATCATATGCTTTCCCAAAGCATATATCATGCCTTCAAATTCTTGTCATGCTTCCAAAGCATGATGACCATGCATGGAATTTGATCTGTCCCAATACCTCATGAGTGAGTTCATGTCTTCTGGTTCATATATGAACCTGCATGATCCCTTTGAGAGATCGTATTACTCATATGTCCTTACATGCACACCAGCTCGCTGGTATATAGACCTTAGTTAGGTCATCAATCTATTGGTCTGCCAAATGTACATACTTAGACATATAGTAACAGATCTGTCTCTGGTCAGAGGATGCATGCCTATGATGTGACAGTATTCAACATAGGTCTTTTGTTATCTTGATCTCGTTAAGTCAACCCTTTGACTCAACTAATCTGACACCTCCGAATCTCTATTCCCATACAAAGGATCGGCATCAAGAGGTCAGTCAGATATCAGCCTGATTGAAAAAGAATTGCCATCTCCTACTCAGGCTGGAGATCATCTCTCAATAATCATTTGACAGTGCTTGATGAGTCCTCAATCTAACTCTTTAGATATTTATCCAAGCACCAACCTCTATGATTCAATAATTGAATAAATAGCTGTATGGTCATTAAGACGGCCATGGTACATAACCATAATTGTACTAAGGGACCTATTATGCAAATTAGTTATTCTTCATTTTAGATCAGGGAATGATATTCACAATAATATTTATTGTGTAATGGCTCGCAGTGGGCTCGCATGTCCAACAAACCCCTCACCCGATAGCAGAATGCGCAATCTGTGTGGAATGAACATGATCTTATATGTCATGCTTACATCTTGTTGGCCCTATCCAACATGTTGTTTGATGTATACTGTTCGTTCACCCAGACTGCAAAGGAGTTATGGGAAGAAGTAAATCAAAAGTGTAATACCGAAGATCTTGGTATTGAAAAATACTCTGTTGCTAAATTTTTAAAGTTTTCCATAGCCGAAGGGAAGCCGGTTTCTAAAAAGACACATAAGTTTTTACTCCTGCTCCATGATTTAGAAGATGCCAAGATGAAACTTCCAGAAAAGTTTCATGTCATGTGCATCATAGAAAAATTCTTCAAGTCTTAGGAATACTTCGATATGACCCTGAAACATAGAAATGGGAAAATTTCTTTGGATGACTTGATGATGGCAATCTCCATAGAGGAGGAACACATGAAACAAAAGTTTGTCTTTCTTGTTGTTGTTCAGGCTAAGGTCAATTTTATGACCTCAAAGGGAAAAGATAAGAAGGGAAAGGACACTGACAAAAATAAAATAAAATCAAAAGGTAAGATCTAGAAAAAGGCAAAGAATAAATCCTGCTGGTACTATAATCAGATTGGCCATTGGAAGAAGGATTATCCGTCCATAAAGGCTCAACCTAAAGCTGCAGATGGGAGTCCACAAATGAATATGATCACTGCAGGATTTGGGGCTAGCGAGGGGCACGTCTCTGTAAAACCTGAACTATACCATATCCATGATCCAAATGAGTGGCTCGTGTATACGGGAGCCAATGTACATATGATAGAATTTTGTTTTCTTCTTATTAGACATGTAGTGGTGGCACTATGAAGATGGGGAACGATTATGTAGCCAGGGTGCTAGGATCAAGACAAGTCAACATGAGGTTCTCCTCTGGACGTGTCTGGATGTTGCACAGGGTGATGTATGTTCCTGACGTGAAGAAAAATATTCTATCTAGCTCTATTTTAGTTAGAAATAGTTTTGAGTTAAACTTTAAATGTAATAAAGTTAGTTATCATGAGACATGGACTTTTTTATGGAAAGGACTATTTGGTAGGTTTTGATTTGTTGTTTAGGATTAGATGTGATTCTGTAAACATTAATTCAATGAATGTTTTGAATTCTGAATGTTCTAATTCCGTGTCTCATGTTGTTAATAATTTAGAATCACGTGATCTGTGACATGGTAGATTGGGGCATGTGAACCTGAATTCAATTAAAGGAATGATGAATTTAGAATTGATCCATAAACATACTATTGATAAAACTCAAAAATGTGAAATTTATGTGCAAGTTAAGGCACCTAGGAAGTCTTTTTAGTCGGTCTCTAGAGATAATGAGATCTTGAATCTAGTGCACATAAATATCTGTGAGTTTAATGGTGTGCTGACCAGAGACAATAAGAAATACTTTATCACCTTTATAAATGATGGCATTAGATATTGCTTATCTAATGAAAATCAAAGACGTAGCCTTAGAAAAATTTCTTATATTTTAGAAAGAGGATGAAAATAAACAAGAAAAGTGCTTAAATGCCTTAGGTCAAATAGAGGGTGTGAATATACTTCTAACTTGTTTGATGAACAATGTAAGCTATTCGACATAGTTCATGAAGTTACTGCTCCATATTTACCACAATCAAATGGGATAGAAAAATGGAAAAATAGAACCTTAACTGACATGATCAACGCTCTCCTGCAGAGTTCTAGACTTCCAACCTATATGTGGGGAGAAGCCTTGAATATAGCTTGCCATATTCTGAATAGGGTTCCTCTAAGACATATGGAAAAGTGTCCTTTCAAATTTTGGAGAAATAGGAAACCAAGCTTAAGATGTCTTAAAGTATGGGGCTATCTCGCTAAGGTTTTAGTCCCAGAAAATAAGAGAAAGAAGCTAGGACCTAAAAATGTTGAAGCGGTATTCTTAGGTTACTTGGAAAATAACTATGCATATAGGTTCTTGGTAGTTCGATTCGAGATACCGGACGTATATGTCAACACTATTGTTGAACTTCGTGATGCTACCTTCTTTGAGGATGTCTTCCCCATGAAGCTTGAGATTCCTCAAAATCTGACCATTGAGAGTGCCTCCACATCAGGGTCTATTCCAGATCAAGTGGAAATGATAACGAATGTGGGGGTTGAGACTCAACCTGACCCAATGACCTTTTAGAAGAAAGTGAGCCAAGGGGGAGTAAACGACCTCGGATAGCCAAGGATCTGCGTAGTGACTTTGTTGTCTACCAGATCGAGAGTGATCCACCAAGTTACAAAGAAGCCATGGCTTCATCTAAAGAGAAACAATGGAAGGAAGCCGCCAAATCTGAGATGGATTCCATTATGGCTAATGGAACTTGGGAACTAGTTGATTTACCCAAAGAGTACTCTACCATCGGATGTAAGTGAGTGTTTAAGAAAATCTTAGGCCTGACGGATCAATTGAAAAGTATAAAGCTAGATTAGTTGCTAAGGGCTTTAAGCAAAATGAAGGCATCGATTATTTTGATACATATTCTCCTGTGACTAGGATGACCACAATCCGGATGCTCATAGAATTGGCATATGTATATGATCTCTCTATCTACCATATGGATGTGAAGACTGTGTTCTTGCATGGCGATATTGAGGAGGAGATCTATATGGATCAACTGATGGGCTTGTGACTCATGGGAATGAGGGAAAGGTTTGCAAGCTTGTTAAATGTTCTTACGAATTGAAATAACAACCAAAGCAGTGGCATGAAAAATTTGAAAAAAATTATTTTATCATGTGGCTTTAAGGTTTATGAATCCTATAAGTGTGTCTATTCCAAGGTGAAAGAGGATGAGTTTATTGTCTTGTGCTTGTATGTTGATGACATACTGTTGTTTGGATCACAAGTGAGGATTATTAATGAGAGTAAAGCATTTCATCAAAAATGAGACTAAAGCATTCTTAAGTAGCAAGTTTGATATGAAGGATATGGGTGTTGTTGATGTGATCTTGGGTCTCAAATTGATAAAGTCAGTTGATGGGATTGTAGTTTCTCAATCTCACTATGTTGAGAATGTACTTGAGAAATTTGGATATCAAGATTGCAAAGCTGTAAGTACTTCTTTTGATTCATCCAAACCATTATTTAAGAACAAAAGTGGAGTGCCTGTACCTCATCTAAGGTATTCACAAGTGATAGGAAGCTTAATGTATCTTGCAAATTACACGAGACCTGATATTTCATTCTCGATTGCAAAGGTGAGTAGATACACCATCTGTCCTGATCGTACTCATTGGGAGGCTCTGGATCGAGT
The DNA here is from genome assembly GCA_037367405.1 of Ottelia alismoides. Classification (NCBI taxonomy): domain Eukaryota; kingdom Viridiplantae; phylum Streptophyta; class Magnoliopsida; order Alismatales; family Hydrocharitaceae; genus Ottelia; species Ottelia alismoides. Next base: position 1,143,405 of record JAZKJV010006381.1, read on the forward strand.
ACTGAAGTACTTGAAGAGAACTATTTCCCTTAGTTTGCATTATGGTAGTGATGAATCTCCATTTCATCATCTTTATTCTATCATTTTGGCCTTAAAAATCATAGTAAATGCATATAAATACCCTTAATTTAAGCAAATTAACATTCATTCTTTATTGAACAAATACTATACAAAATACTGTCTTTAATGCCAAAATTATAGAATAAAGAAAAGAAAAGAAAAATAATAAAATATCAAAGATATTTTATGACCCTAAACCCCAAGACCTAGGCATCTTGATGACTAGGTAGACAAGGAATAAAGTAGGGGGAGATAAGGGCCAAAAATACAATAAAATTCTCATTTATTTATTCTTTATTTATTTATTTTTGGGACCTATTTTATTTTGCACTTTTTATATCTCAAATAAAGAAACTTTGTACATGAAAGTTGTAGATAATAAAATATAAAAAAACAAAATTCATTTTATATAAAAATATGGGTTTTTATCAGTTTTGCCCCTTTGAGATATTGCAATTTCAGTTATGCCCCTTTCTTTTTTGGAATATCAATTATGCCCCTACCTTCTCGCAAAATTCACAGTTCTGCCCTTCTGTTGAGGTAAAGTAGGGGCATAACTGATAGTACAAAAGGGTAGAACTGTGAATTTTGCAAGAAGGTAAGGGCACAACGGATATTACAAAAAAGGAGGGTTATTACTGAAATTGCAATATCTCAGAGGGGCACAACTGATAAAAACACTAAAAATAATATATAGAGTAAAAGGTATACACAAAATAAAAAACCACAAACCAAACTTCACAGACCCATATCTCCCAAATAAAAGCTCAAAATATATCAAAATCACCTTTAATTGTATATAACTTTTAATAAGCTTATTGATGAAGGTGATTTCATATTTTTTGGAGTTACGGTGTGAAAGTTAGGTTTTGGACCCCTATTATATAATATACCTGAATAAAATATTCATTTTATTTATTATTTATTATTTTTATAAATTTATATTTTTATAATTTTGTAAATAGTATTTGTATTACATGTATATATTAAAACTAAAATAAAATATAAAGAAAATATTAACATAAAATAAGTAAATAAAATACATAGATGAAATACTTATACTTATACCTACATATTTATTATACCTATTTATTTAAGTGTAAATAATACAACAGACAAATATAATAAAAATATATTTAAGTATATAAAAATAAGTCATACTTTTATAAAATAAGAAAAAAATAATAAAATCAAAAATACAAATAAAAATAAAAGACACAAAAATAGATAAATATACCTATATATTAACCCAAAAAAGTAACTTGTAATTATATACCTTTAAAAAATAAATAAAAATCACAATAAAATACTTGGAAAAATTACAAAAATTAATAAAATCGTTTACTATTTACTATCTATTTAGAAATAATTTCAGGTCAACTTTTTTTCTGGTACGTGAACCAACCAGATTGCCCCGCGTGTTGACCTTGGTCAACTAGCTGACCTGCGCCCTAGCTTCTAACTGTCCAGCTTTTCCTCACTTCTTGATTATTTCATGCTTGATGCGCTGCTCGAGGAGGATGAGACCCTTCATAAGATTTGGTCTCTGTTCATCCGTGATCCACGCCGGGTGTGTAGATCTCCCAAAATCTTCCTCATTCGATCTGGGCACCACCTCGAATATCTCCCCTTCGCCATGCCTGTAAATACCCCCTTCACCTCCCTTTTCATTCTTGTTGATTTTCCCCCTTGCTTGGACCCCTAGGAGAGCGCCTAAGGCGAGTCCTTTGTGATAGGAGGAGCTCCCCGCTCTCTGCAACGAGGAAGGAGCACGGAGAAGCCTTCCCAGCCACCTACGCTGGTTGCCGGCATTGAGGTTCCACTTCATGGCTTCTGGCCAGTCGAGGGTAGCTTTACTTCGTGCCTCAGATAGCTTTAGCCTTTAGAATCATTTATATGTTTTCATTTTGCTTTTAGATCGTTGTTTATAGCGTAGATTTCGCCTTAAGCCATCGCCGGAGCTCTCTTGATCTGACCACTTTCCATTTGCCAAAACCACTCCATGATGCACCACCACCCACCAATAATAGCCGGGGTCCTTTCTCCCTTGTGCTTTTGCATTTTGTTATTTTCTCTACAGGACCCGAAGGAGGCATCTGAGCCTCGATTTCATCTAGGGGATCTTCCCCAGGTCCGTAGGGAGACCATCATCCTCCAAGAGCCTATCAGTGGTCCCCAGAGCCTTTGGTGGCAACTTCACCATCAATGCAGGAGCATCTTGGGCCTACCGGAGCATCGCGAGGAGTCCGGAGGAGTAGGAGGCGCTCGATTGAAACTCACCCCATGTGAGTTCTTGTGTTGTTCGTCCTAGCATCCTCAGGGCCGTCGGATCAGCGCCAGTTCTTCCAGCTGTGCAGGATCTGCTGGATCCCCGTGTGACATCATCGTCAATCCCTTCATGAGGATCTAGTGTGTGACGTCCGACGCGAAGGGGTATCGTGCGCCGCGGAGCGACCACGTCTCAAGTGAACAACCATCGTTCGTTCGATCCAACCGCTAAGTGGGGGTATTTTGCAGCTCTGACTCCAGCCATTTTTGTATTTAAAATTAAATACTCAAACATTCATCTGCAGTTATTTTATTATTGTAATATTTGCACAGAACCCCCCATACTTTCTATTATTGCATTTAGGTCCTTCGCCATGTCACCTCACGTGCCTGTGCACGTGAGGTGCATGCATTTTGCAGAGGGCCCCTCATGACTTTTGATATTTGTCGTTAGTCCAGGAACATTTTATTATAGTGTTATAATTTTGGAAAAATTGCAATGTGGCCCCTGGATTTTATTTTATTTACAAAAATGCCCCTGCTAGTAGTGTAGTTTCTCTTTGTTTAGTCTATTTATTTAAAATAGTTATTGTGCTAAAAAATCCAAAAAACTAGCAAAAGGTTCCTGAATGTTTGTGCTTTCATGCTATCTATTTATTTTCAGATTTTAGGATCTTTTACTAGTTATTAAAAATAAAAATAGCCCAAAATATTCCCTATCTATATCATAAAATACCAAAAAATAAATATTTTTCGAAAAATTCCAAAAAAATAGTTGTTATGTTTATTTATTTATTTTGCAACTCCAGAAATTGAAAAACCTAAAAATATCAAAAGAAAATACGTAAAAATCGAAAATACCTAAATACCCCCTTCAACTCCCTTTTCATTCTTGTTGGTTTCCCCCCTTGCTTGGACCCCTAGGAGAGCGCCTAGGGCGAGTCCTTTGTGACATGAGGAGCTCCCCGCTCTTCGCAACGAGGAAGGAGCACGGAGAAGCCTTCCCAGCCACCTACGCAGGTTGCCAGTTTTGAGGTTCCACTTCCTGGCTTCTGGCCAGTCGAAGGTAGCTTTACTTTGTGCCTTAGATAGCTTTAGCCTTTAGAATCATTTATATGTTTTCATTTTGCTTTTAGATCGATGTTTATAACGTAGATTTCACCTTAAGCCATCATCGGAGCTCTCGAGATCCGACCACTTTCTGTTTGCCAAAACCACTCCGTGATGCACCACTACCCACCAATAATATCCGGGTCCTTTCTGCCATGTGCTTTTGCACTTTTTATTTTCTCTACAGGACCCGGAGGAGGCATCTGAGCCTCGATTTCATCTAGGGGAGCTTTCTCAGGTCTGCGGGGAGACCATCATCCTCCAGGAGCCTATCAGTGGTCCCCGGAGCCTTTGGTGGCAACTAGGGGCTTCACCATCAATGCATGAGCATCTTGGGCCTGCCGGAGCATCACGAGGAGTCCGGAGGAGTAGGAGGCGCTCGATTGAAACTCACCCCATGTGAGTTCTTCTGCTGTTCGTCCTAGCATCCTCAGGGTCGTCAGATCAGCACCAGTTCTTCTAGATGTGCAGGATCTGCTGAATCCCCATGTGACATCATCATCAATCCCTTCACGGGGATCTAATGTGTGACGTCTGACGCGAAACGGGTATCGTGCGCTATGGAGCGACAACGTCTCAAGTGAACAACCATCATCAGTTCGATTCAACCGCTAAGTGGGGGTATTTTGCAGCTCTGACTCCAGCCATTTTTGTATTTAAAATTAAATACTCAAACATTCATCTGCAGTTATTTTATTATTGTAATATTTTCACATAACCCCCATACTTTCTATTATTGCATTTAGGTCCTCTTCCATGTCACCTCACATGCCTGTGCACGTGAGGTGCATGCATTTTGCAGAGGACCCCTCGTGACTTTATATTTGTAGTTAGTTCAAGAAGATTTTATTCTAGTGTTATCATTTTGAAAAAATTACAATGTGACCCCTGGATTTTATTTTAAAATCATTTACAAAAATGCCCCTGTTAGTAGTGTAGTTTCTCTTTGTTTCGTCTATTAATTTAAAATTGTTATTGTGCTCAAAAAAATCTAAAAAACTAGTATAAGGTTCTTGGATGTTTGTGCTTTCATGCCATCTATTTATTTTCATATTTTGGGATCTTTTAGTAGTTATTAAAAATAAAAAATAGCCTAAATATTCCCTATTTACATCATAAAATACCAAAAAAATAAATATTTTTCGAAAAATTCCAAAAAATATTTGTTAAGTTTATTTATTTATTTATTTTGCAACTCCATAAATTGAAAAACCTAAAAATATCAAAAGAAAATACCTAAAAATCGAAAACCCCAAAATCCTTTATAAAAATTTATAAAATCCTTAAAAATCCCAAATATAGTATTTTCTATTTTTTAATTTTACTTATATTATTAGCTATACATTATATTTGATTTGGAAAATTTTGGACTTAATTTTCTATTTTTAATTTCAATTTCAATTTTAGGTATTTTGTTAATCCCTTATTTGGGATGTTTTTAACTTTAAAAACATATGAAAATTCATTAAAAAATCACAAAAATAGTAAACTTATTTAAAATCTAGAAATATTTAATTCTGCAATTTTTAGTTTTAATTATTTTATTTATATCTATCTTAGCTTACATTAGGTATATATATCCAACATATACTTATTTTAAAAGAAATAAAATACAAAATATAAAAATATAAATAGAAAATACAAAAATATAAAACTGAGAACAAAATACAAAAATATAAAACAAAAATAAAATAAAAAAATTTTAAAACTAAAAACCCAAAAAAAGAAATATAGACAAATAAGCACAATCACAGTTTGCACTTCACTTGAACAATCTATCTAGTTTGCTCCCTGAGTTTGACCTCTACATACTTGCACACTATACACATCTATTGTAGAGTTATAATAAATTTTAACTCCACATTTATTTTGCATTTCTTTATATTTATTGTGGGTTAATTGTTGATTGACACAGGTTTCGTGAGCAGTCGCTTCAGCAACACTGTAGTTCTCTCCTTGTGTAGATTACTTTAGACCCTCGTAAAATCTGTGTTATCAAATGGCACTGTTGCCGGGGAGCCACTGCTCTTAGATTGTTTTTTCTTAATTGTGATCTATTTGTTTATTGTCTCCTTTATTCATTTTCCTATCTATTTGATATCATTATCGATTTGTCTAATCACACCTTCTTGTTGACTTGTTGCGAGGGACTGTGGACCGAGGAGAATCGTCTAGGTGATCATGTGTAATCTTGGGAAGCGGAATAAGCTATTCTACCTACCCGACATGAGAGAGCATCAAAAGATACTTAGAAGGTTTTTGAAGACAGAGCTTCCCTTTGCATTTTTATTTTATTTGTGTAATTCAAGTAAGAGAGATATACAATTATTGTAATAATGTGAGACTCTCAGGACACTTCACACTTCACGAGGTCTAGTGCCCGGGGGATTGTTCCCTTCGGGGCCTCATCGGTTTTGTCATGTTTTGGCCTTTTTTTCATTTGTTTCCCGATTTTAGCTTTTCTTTATTTTATTTGATTGAGTCCGAGTTGTAGGATCTGATTGTCGATAGGTTAGGTCCAAACACATAATTAATCATTGCATGTGCCCATAGTCTACATCTGGATCCAGTCAAATATTAATTCGTCAATTATTTAGACTTTAGATCAAGCATCGAGAGAAGTGTTAAATAGCACTTGCAGGATCCGCTGTAGTGGACATCAATGCACTTCAGAGACCGGACTTTTGGATCTCATTTCTAAGTAGTTTACATTTCGTGCTTCATTATAATAGCAATTTCTCATCTAGGGCGATTTCATTAGCTTGCATTGCATATATTTAGGTTTCAATTCTGCTTAGCATCCTTGCACGAAGAGAGCTGGAGGCAAGGTGAGTATTTCTCTTTGGCATACATCATCATTTTCACCTCGCATTGCTTTTCTGGCTCTCTCTCTCTCTCTTATTTTGATCACTTAAATGCTAAAAGGAATTGATTCCCCCATAAGCTCATGCATTCTTATTTAAAATACAAAAAGTGATAACAATAAAATTGGGACTGCTAAAATTACTTGACCCTAAAATAGACCAAAAAGAAAATCATTATCTTGGGGCGAGTAATTCCCTCATTGTATTCATTTTAAATTGCTCATGTACACACTAAGGAGTAATGTCCAAATCCCATCAAACCTTCCTAAGTGTTTGTACAATTTTTGACTTCTCACCTAACTCTAAAAAGATAAGATAAAAGACTGCACTTTTACGATCTTCACCGAGTCGAGTAGGTGATTTGAGGGGTTTGTCATATGTACGTTTGTTTGTGATTGTTTGTGTGCATACTCGATCTCTCTGCGCATTCACGCCTTTTTCTTCACTTCTCTTGATTTGACCATCTGCTCTCCCGATCATTTTCCTTTTCTTTCAAGATGGTCGATTGGAGCGCTTTTTATCCGGACTTTCGAATCCCTTGTACCCTCCAGTTGGTCCACCTCCCTTTTTCTAGGAGAACTTCGCTCCTAATTTTTGTACATATCCTCCTCAACCACAGTACCAGACCTCAGACTTTTACTCGCCACCACCCGCACCTTTTCCACCTTCACATACACTCGAGACTGATCTGTTGGAGTCACCTCTTATGACATCCACACTTGAGACCTTGACCCAGCTCATGGAGCATATGAACTCGAGGATTGACGACCTCGCTTGCCTAAATAAGAGCCATATTGATGCTTCACAATCTGATAACTTGGATTCATTTGAGGATTTCCATGAGAGCTTGCAATTTCCAAAAATACAAAAAAAAGTTCAAAAATACAAAAAGACTTCGGGAGACATTTTAGTGATTGAGACTATGAGGAGAGAGCCCATCTGCCAGATCATTTACCTACACACTCACTCACATCTTGTCCCACCTGTGACCCCGAGGTCGACACTGTACAGAGTGCTCTTAGTCGTCCTCATGTAGATGTTGATTCTGATCTCCTCCCTTGTATGGAGGAGATCCAAAAATTCAAAAAAATCTTGACTGAACCGAAATGGTGGCCACTATTCATGAGATCATTCATCCCTACTTCGCTAGACCATGACCCATTTATCTTCTCCTCAACCCAAGAAGAGAAAGTGGAGGAGCAGATCTGAGCGTCATATCTTGAGCATGGCCACTGCCCACACCATCACCCACCGTTCATCTTCTAGGAAAGGGAACACTGCAACTCCATTCATTAGATGCATTATCTATGACCACACGTGTGATCACACTCTCCTTGACAACGGTGCTTCGATTAGCATAATACCCTTCTCGCTGGTACAGTCTCTTCACTTAGGGCCTCTCAAGAAAACCATGATGATCGTTCAGTTTGCTGATGGATCAATAAAGAGGCTGAATGGTATTCTAGAAAATGCTGTCATTTTGATTCAGGACATGAGGTACACTGTTTATTTTGTCGTGTTGTCCATGGAGACCTCCACTGGGGAGCACTCTCTAATCTTCCTGGGATGACCCTTTCTTACCTCTACGAGAGTCATTATTAACTATGGATAAGGAGAGATTCATTTCTGTCCTGATGATAGAAGTACTGTGGTCATCATTGCCTCCACTGCCGACCAGAGACCTGCATCTGATGTGACTTCACCTATCTAAGCTGACCCCGAGGACTATGACCTAGACGAGACTGTCATAGATTTTCGCTGCATGTTGGATTCTACTGAGACTCGAGAATTCCTCCCTATAGAGGAAGACTTAGAAAGCATACACCTTGGAGTTCCCTCTTTTAGTACTTGGCGATGTGTTGATAATATCCACAGGATTTACACAATTGACACTTTAGAGCGGAGGGCAGATTCAGGTGAGACTGATAAGGTTGAATTTCTTGTTGCGTTCATCTATGCATTAGGCCTTTTGATGAGAATTATGATCTGATTGAGAATTCAGAGGACGAAAATGATTCAACTACTTCACAGATGAGTTCACTCCTTTTTGTTTTGACCTAGGAGAGACCTCGTAGGACGAACTTGACTCTACTTCTTCTGATGATGAGTTCGTCCCATTTCATTATGATATCCACGAGACCCCACATGACAGACTTGACCTGACTACTTCCATGGATGGGTTCGTCCCGTTTCAGCTTCAAAGTAACGATATGTGAGTTTGCAACTAGATGACTTGGCTACACTGGTCAAACATCCAAGGAAAGGTAGCTACACTAGCTACCATCCATTCTTCTCTTCTCCCCCTCCACTTGAGTTGGTTGTCACTTAAACTTTGAAGGGAATACCCCGCTCCTCGAGGAAGGAGTTGCTGGATAGGAGAATCATTGGGTTGTCATGCTGGGGAAGTCAGTCTCTTTTTCATTTTAGTTGGGAGGAGCCACTATCACATACATTGTACAAGTCAGATTCATAGTCGTAAGGGTTTGCGCATGAGTTGAAATATTCTGACCTTGCTATTGAGGAGACTTGAGCAGAGTTTTCGGATTCTCTAAAGCTGTTTGATTTTAAATCCGATTCTCAAAGATTCTGACCATAATAAAATTTCAAAGGTCCGACTTAAGCTCCAAACTTTGATTTTATGAAGACAAGTTTGATAATTAAACTTAATCCATTTTCTTTATTTTTCTTTTCTTTATTTTTAATTTCTGCACTCATTGCATAAGTGTTTGCTAGGGACTAGCAAAGGAAAGTATAGGGGGGTGATGAATCTCCATTTCATCACCTTTATTCTATCATTTTAGCCTTAAAAAACCTAGTCAATACATGTAAATACCCTAAATTTAAGCAAACTAACATTCATTCTTTATTGAACAAATATTGTATAAAATATTATTTTTATACGAAATTATAGAAGAAAAAAAGAAAATAAAAAAAATAAAATATCAAAGATATTTTATGACCCTAAACCCCAATACCTAGGCATCTTGATGACTAGGTCGATAAGGAATAAAGTAGCAGAAGATAAGGGCCAAAAATACAATAAAATTCATATTTATTTTTCTTTATTTATTCATTTTTGGGAGCTATTTTATTTTTTACTTTTTATACCTCAAATAAAGAAACTTTGTACATGAAAGTTGTATATAATAAAATATAGAAAAATAAAAAATTGATTTTAAAAAAAAATATATAGAGTAATAGTTATACACAAAATAAAAAGCCACAACTTAAATTCACAGACCCATATCTCCCAAATAAAAGCTCAAAATATATTAAAATCACCTTTAATTGTATATAACTTTTAATAAGCTATTTAATGATGGTGGTTTCATATTTTTTTTGTTTAGGGTGTGAAAGTCAGGTTTTGGACCCCTATTGTACAATATACATGAATAATATATTCATTTTATTTATTATTTTTATAATTATATTTTTATAATTTGTAAATATTAATTATATTATATGTACATATTAAAATTAAAATAATATCGTAAATAAAATATTTACATAAAGCATGTATATAAAATACATAGATGAACCACCTATACTTATACCTACATATTTAATATACCTATTTACTTAAGTGTAAATAATACATCAGAAAAATATAATAAAAATGTATTTATGTATATAAAAATATTAATACTTCAGAAAAATATAATAAAAATGTATTTAAGTATATAAAAATAAGTTATAATTTTATAAAATAATAAAATAAAATAATAAAATAAAATAATAAAAAAATACAAAATAAAAATAAAAAGACACAAAACATGGATAAATATACCTATATATTAACCCTAAGAAGTAACTTGTAATTATACCTTGTAAAAAATAAATAAAAATCATAATAAAATACTAGGAAAAATAATAAACATTTTTTATTTTATAACTTAAAATAAAATCAGTTACTATTTATTATCTATTTTGGAAATAATTTCAGGTCAGCTTTTTTCTGGTTGTGATGCACCACCACCCGCCAATAATAGCAGGGTCCTTTCTCCCTTGTGCTTTTGCATTTGTTATTTTCTCTACAAGACTCGAAGGAGGCATCTGAGCCTCGATTTCGTCCAAGGGACCTTCCCCTGGTCCGTAGGGAGACCATCGTCCTCCAGGAGCCTAACAGTGGTCCCTGGAGCCTTGATGGCACCTGGGGCCTTTGCCATCTCCGTAGGAGCATCTTGGGCTTGCCGTAGCATCACGAGGAGACCAGAGGAGCATGAGGAGCTCGATTGAAACTCGCCCCAGGCGAGTTCTTCTGCTATTTGTCCCTGCATCTTCAGGGTCATCGAATCAGCGCCAGTCGATCCCTTCGTGGGGATCTAATTTGTGCCGTCTGACGCGAAGGGGTATCGCGTGCTGTGGAGCGACCACGTATCAAGTGAACGACCGTCGGTCGTTCGATCCAACCCTAAGTGGGGGTATTTTGCAGCTCTGACCCCAAACATTTTAGTATTAAAAATTTATATTCAAACTTTCATCTGTAGCTATTTTATTATTGTAATATTTGCATAGAACCCCCCAGACTTTCTATTATTGCACTTAGGTACTCCGCCACATCACCTCACGTGCCTGTGCGCGTGAGGTGTAGGCATTTTGCAGAGGACCCATCATGAATTTTGATATTTTTAGTTAGTCCAAGATTTTTTTATTCTAGTGTTATATTTTTGGAAAAAAGTGCAATATGACCCTACTAGTAGTGTAGTTTCTCTTTCTTTCCTCTATTATTTAAAATAGTTATTATGCTAAAAAAATCCAAAAAATACATAAGGTTCCTGGATGCTTGTGCTTTCACACCATCTATTTATTTTCGCATTTTAGGATACTTTAGTAGTTATTAAAAAATAGCCTAAATATTCTGTCTATAGTATAAAATACCAAAAAAAATAAATAGTTTTCGAAAAATTCCAAAAATATTTGTTTTTATAAAAATAAATAAAATTCCTAAAAATAAAAAAGAGTACTTTTTGTTTTATAATTTTATTATATTATTAGTTATACATTAAAATTGATTTGGAAAATTTTTGGACTTAATTTTCTATTTTTAATTTCTAGTATTTAGTTAATCCCTTATTTGGGATATTTTTGACTTTAAAAATATTTAAAAATTAGCAAAATTCACTAAAAAATCATGAAAACAATAAAAAGTTATTTAAAATCCAAAAAAATTACTAAAAATGTTTTTTTTTGTTATTTTTAGTCTAATTTGTATCTATGTTAGCTTACATTATATATATATATATATCCTATGTATAGTCATATTACTTATTTTAAAAGAAAAAATACAAAATATAAAAACATAAAAGGAAATATAAAAATATAAAACTGAAAACAAAATACAAAAATATAAAATAAAAAAAATAAAAACAAAAAACCCACAAAAAGAAATATAGACAAATAAACACAATCACCGTTTGTACAATCTATCTAGTTTGCTCCCTGAGTTCGACCTCTACATACTTGCACACGATACACATCTATGATAGAGTTATAATAAATTTTAACTTCACATTTATTTTGCATTGTTTTCTATCTATCGTGTGTTAATTGTTGATTGACCCGAGTTTCGTGAGCGATTGTTTCAATGACACTGTAGTTCTTGCCTTGTGTAGACTACTTTAGACCCTCGCAAAATCCGTGTATTAGGTAGACATCCATCTGTACTAGAAGTATATAGTGACGCAAGATGGATAGGGAAAATAGTGAAGGATATGGTTTAATCCTCAAGCGCATCATGGAAGCGTGAGCGTCGTATCGAATACGACGAAGAACGACTAGTCGTATAGTTGTTCTATGCAGCGAAATCTAAAAAAATTTCTTATGATGAAACCACAAGATACAAGAATGATTCTAGGATCGTTTCATCTATAACCAAAAAGAATACTCTTGAAGCGTGGTTGATCGAGTCTCTACGAAAAGAGACCTCCTGTCTCAAGTCCGATCGTCAGAGAAGAAGCTTGCGAGTGTGGGGATTAGTCGCGTGATCCTCACAATCCAACAAGTTGATCCAAGCACGGTGATGTACTGATCTCATCATCTGAGATTGTATGCCTTCTTCACGAGCGTAGCACTCCAAAGAAGATGGAGATCCAAAGAACGTCGAAGCGGGGCCGCGGTGGTGAAGGCGACGACGAATTTCTCCTCTAGGGTTTGGTGGACGACCACCAAGGAGAGAGGGAGAGAGAGTTGATGTATGGGAAGAAAGAGAGAGAGAGAGAGAGAGATGTGCTTCCGAAAGCATAGCATTAGAGAGCATGGTATGCCTCTCTATTTATAGGGTTTTGGGATCCATGGATCTCAATCCGTGGGACACATAAAATCAATGGATGAGACTGATTTATGTTTAATCCAATGGTCAAGATTGTTGTTGGTAAAAGCCAACAACTAATAATCTAATTTAAATCAAATATATTTGACATGTCAAATATAATTCAATCCTAAATTAGATCAAGCAATTAAGGAGAGATTAGCATGGAGATTACTCCCCATAAGGAAAGGGGGGGGGACGACTACCACATTCCTTGTAGGAATTGGTAGCCGTCCACCATGTCCTCATGGCGCGTGACGTCGGCAACGCGCGGAGGCGGTGGGCGGCAGTGGCCGACGGAAACGGGAGGGGGGCGGCGGCAAGGGGAGGGGGGCGGTGGCAAGGCCCGCTGCTTCCCTCCTGTGTGTTTTTTTTTGTTTTTTTTGTTATTTTTTTGTTTTGCTGCTGTAATGTTTTTTTTAATTTTTAATTTTTTATTTTTTTAAACAGGAAACAAATGTGGATGAAAATGAAAGTAGACAATGGATATATGGATTTGTGGATGCTATGATGATGATGGTAGTGGTGATAAAAATGATATGATAGTGATGAAATGCAAAAGATAAAAAAAATGGTGGGGAAGGTGGTGATGGAAATGATAAGTGATGATATGGTGGTAATAAAAAAATTGATGGTGGTGACCGAGACAACCAGAAAATAAAATGTAAGATAAAATAAATAACAAGGAAAAGTATAGAGACAACTTACCTGGTGTTCGTCGGATTTACGGAGCAGCTACGCTGGACTCCTGTCGTCGCTTCGATCCGATTGATGAAATCAAAATCGGAGAAGCTAAGCGAGCTCGATGGGGAACTCGTGACGCGGAGCGGAGCTCCGCGGATCTCGCCTGAAGGAGGTCGTCGCTTGAGGAAAATGTCTCGCCGCTGTCACCAACCACACACTCAGATGCGAAAAAATAGGGATGAATGGAAGAATAAAAAGAGAAGAAGAATGGGAGTTAGAGAGATGGTGGAAAGGTGGAGTTTGAATGGGAGGTTAAGAGAAATGGTGGAGTGGAATGGAGGTTAAGATGAAGACTTGGTGGTTAATGGAGAAAGGGAAGTTATTGTAGAGAATGTGAATCAAATAAAATAAAAGTAGGCTACTAAAAAGGAGGATAAAATAAAGAGAGAAAACGAATGGGCTATTTACAAAATAAGACAAACACTATGTACAAATATTTTTTTCTTTTCTAATTTTAATATTTTTATGTTTTTAGTAAAAGATAATTACAACAAAAAATACAATAAAATAGTAGAATTAAAATACAACACAAAATTATTTTTTTTGGATTTTTAATAAATAGGAAAGATAAAATAAAAAAAATGAAGAAAGAATGAATATACATAATATACAATGTACATCTAGGTCCCAAAATCCAACTTTTGCAAACGAGCTCCGATTTTAATGAAACCACTTCCGTTGGATAGATAATTTTCTAACTTGAACTTTAAAAGTGAGTTTGGTGAATTTGGATCATACGGAGTGGGAATTTAGCTTGGAAGTTAGACTTTACAGCTTTTTCTCTTTGGGATCTAGGAGCATTTATTTGAGATGAAATTTGTTTTGTATTTTTGTATTTTTATATATATTTTTATAAACAAGTTAGAGAAAGAATTAGGCAAAAAGGAGTTGAAATGAAATTATTAAAAATACATGAAGTTTTGGGCTATTTACAGGTATAAAACTCCTTTATTTTTGCGGCTTTTTATGTGTAATTTATTTTGTACAATCTAATATACAATAATTAGTGTGTTTTATTTACAAGAGTTATTTTGTTAATTTATTGATTTTATGGACATTTATTTGGGATTTTACTCGGGGATTTTGCTAAGATCAAGATATTGCGATGATGAATCGCGGATTCATCAGAGGGTAATCTCATGTAATATCATGAGATTGCATATCTCCATGAATTTCTCCCATAATCTCCAACAACTTTTGTTGTGATTTATTCTTCAAAAATAATTCACATTTGAGAATATTGCAATCTTACCATTGGATATTTGTGAATCACATTCACAATCCAAAACAAAATATAATTTACATTTTCAATTAATTATACAATGTGTATCCAATACACATCAATAATTAATTAACAAATATAAATTATAATTAGCTCTCTCTAATACATTATAAATCACATTTATAGTATATTGGATATTGCTATCCACATTATTCTTATCCACAATAATTAAATCACATTTAATTATATTGGATAATTTCCACATACATCAAGATAATTAAATCACATTTAATTATCAATTTCTTAATGCTTAGATCTTATGTAATTATTCTTGAACCCTTTTAAGAATAATGCGATTTCTCCTCAGATACTTGGAGATAAGGACATGGTGATTCTATTGTTCCACGTATAGTGACTTGGATATTGAGATCACATCTCAAATCCTGATCTCAGGGACCTCTCATAGATGCTTGATTAAATCAAGGCCGTAAACCAAATCTTCTAATTGCATCTGAATCTCATTCAGATCAATGTCCAATACATGGACTAAGATTAGGCCAGTTCTCTACTGAGAGGAGTCACTAAAATCCAAACCTATTTCATCACTCCCTCGGAATGGAAACGTCATGGTTATAGAATCATTTATGATCACATCACCCTCAGGTATTATCAACACCTGTACATCCTGCATACTAGAAGACCTATGATTATCCTGAAGATATAGATCACTTTTACAATGTCATCTTCAGGGTTTGATCACTAAGTTTCTCAATCTTGTTCTTTGGGATATGGTATAGACCATATGCTTTCACAAAGCACATATCTTACCTTCAAATTCATGTCATGCTTCCAAAGCATGACGACCATGCATGGAATTTGATCAGTCCCAATACCTCATGAGTGAGCTCATGTCTCCCGATTCACATGTGAACCTGTATGATCCCTTTGAGAGATCATATTACTCATATGTCCTTACATGCACACCAGCTCACCGATGTATTAACCTTGGTTAGGTCATCAACCTATTGGTCTGCCAAATGTACACACTCAGAATATAGTAACACATCTGTCTCTGGTCAGAGGATGTGTGCCTATGTTGTGACAATATTCAACATAGGTCTTTGGTCATCTCGATCTCGTTAAGTCAACTCTTTGACTCAACTAATCTGACACCTCCGAATCACTATTCCCATGCAGAGGACCTACATCAAGAGGTCAATCAGATATAAGCCAAATGAGAAAGGATTGCTATCTCCTACTCAGGCTGGAGATAATCACTTAACAATTATTTGTTGGTGCTTGATGAGTCCTCAATCTAACTCCTTAGATATTCATCCAAACACCAGCCTCTATGATTCAATTATTGAATCAACAGCTGTATGATTATTAAGATGGCCATGGTACATAACCCTAATTGTACAGAGGGACCTATTATGCGATTTATTTATTCTTCATTTCAGATCAGGGAATGATTTTCACAATAATATTTATTGCATAATGGCTCGCCGTGGGCTCGCATGTCCAACAATCTCCCACTAGCCCAAAGAGCCATTAATGAGCTAATCATTTAAACCCTTACTCACGTGACAATCATAGGCTATTTAGGAAAATAGTTAGGTAAGCTGATCAGTCACTCTGTTCCCGAGAGACTACGCCAAGTCCTTTTACGACACTTGCATATCCCCTAGTAACAGTGCTCGCATCCAATGCGAATGTTGCATCTTATGCAACCAATACTCAATCTTATCAGTTATAGTGTCCTTGACACTACAACTTAATAATTATTATAACTAGTATTTCCATGATCCTTATCAGAATACCCTTATTCCTGGAGATCTCTATCTCCTAAGGTATCCATAATTAAGACCTTTTAGATCACTATCTGTAAAGTCTTAACTTCTCTAGGATAAGACGTTGAGATCACTACCTCAAAGATCTTTTCATCTTTTTGAAGATATTGTTATCGCTACAATCAAGTGTTTTATCTCCTTAGTAGGATTAATAACATTTACTACTCCTGCAGCATGGCAGATATCTGACTTTCGTACACATCTAGCATACACTCGGCTTCTTGTAACTAATGCACAAGGGCTAGCAGTTTTCACATCCTCAACTCTTTAAGGTGCTATCCCTTTAGATAGGTCAGTACCATATCTTAAGGAAAGGAAGCCTTCCTTGGGGTTTTCCAAGAATGGACATGCCCAAGGTGTACTATAAATGTGATAGTCCCACTATCCTCTTCTCTTTGCTTCTGAACAACTTCAGAACTAAGATCTAAGAGGTATCCTTGAGATCATATCTCAAGATATGGAGTAGTCAGTCTATAAAACACTTATTATCATCCTTATATCATTCTAAATGATTAGGATATTATCTACATTTAGCACGATGAACACAATGGCACTCCCACTAAGCTTCACATGGTTCATCAAGATTCTATATGAAATCATAACATTTATAATTTCATTAAATCTTATGTTCCAACTACAAGAAGCTTATTTGAGTCCATAGATGAAGTTCTCTAGCTTGCACACCTTGCTTTCCTCAACCATGAAGCCCTGAGGCTACTTCATGTGAATATTCTTAGTGAGGTATTCATAGAGGAATGCAATCTTGACTTCCATCTTAAAGATGTCAAAGTCAAGTTGCATAGCTATAGTCAGCAATAATCTGATGATTTTAAGCATGGTCACTGAAGAGCAAGTCTCAATGCAAGCGATGTCTTCTCTTCGGTGTGTAGCTCATGGCTACGAGTCATGCTTTGAAGGTCCCTACCTTCTCATCAGGTTCCCTCTTTCTATTGAAGATCCATTTACATCGTAATGTGTTTAACCCTTATAGGTGGATCCTCGAGGGTCCCAACACTTGTATATGAAGTCTACATTAGACTTTTATTGCTAACTTCCATCCTTCTAGGTCATGATCCTCAGGAGCTTCATCACATGAAGTCTGATCATTTCCAGACTTAACTGACACATAGAATACATCCTCAAACTTAATTGAAGAAGTATTTGTGTTTCATCTTCAATTATTCTTTTAGTTTCTGATTTCAGGAGCCTCATTATCCTTCAAGATTAAATGAGTTCTTTTACTTCATTTTCATCTTGATTCTCAAGAGAGTCATCCTCTAAGATTCACATTCTCAGAGATGAGATATTTTAAGAATCTCAAGGTCATAAAGTAGGTATCCAATACCATCCTTTATTTTCCTAATGAAGTAGCACTCCAGTGCCAGATTCCTGATTACTTGCATGGAACCTTATTAAGTATATATTGTAGTCTCTACTACATATATACTTTGGAAACTAGTAGATAATTATGCTAATATTCATCATTGATCATTTCATGTCACACATGATCCAATTGTATCTCCCTATAGCTTTTATTGAGTTTAGGTTTACTAGGAGGAGTGAGATAGAAATGATATTCATATCTCTATAAGGTATTCTATGAATTCATCTAAAAAGTACTGACTACCTAGATTAGATCAAATTCATTTAATCTTCCTTCAAACTTTGGTTTTAAACCAAAATTGTGAAATCTTTAAACATTTCAAAGGTTTCTAAGTGAAGAGAAGAAATCTCATATCACAAATAATCATCAATAGATATCACATATCCATAATGTTTATTCTGATATAGAGGATTCACATACCTCAATATGTATAAGATCTTGAATACCTTGACATCTTATACAATTCTCAAGGAAGGGTATATTGGACATTTTTACTTTTGAATACAATATTCACAAGTATGTAAGATTTGAACCTTTAGACAATCTAAAGTTTAATTTCTTACTAGTCTATTGATCACATCAACAGACAAATGTCCAATGCTTGATGCCAGATCATTGTCAAATGATCTTCATTCTCCTATTGATCTTTTAAGGTTTAATTTCAGAATTAGAAATGTTAATGAACCATTAATTAATTTTCTAATTTAGTAGAGTCCACTAGATTTTAGATTACTATCTGAAATATCTCTATCATAACTCTTTATGATAGGTCTATTACAGAATTCATGTTTATTCCCAACATTTAGAAATAAACAATGAGTGTATTCTAATATCTAGGTCATAGAGACATTCTCTAAGACTAAGGGCTCTCCCACTAAAATTAGGAAATCCATTTATCCAATAGAGGTTGTTGCAACAATTGCATTAACATCCATGTGAATGACTATTGAACCTTAAGATCAAATTTTCTAGTCTTCTTAAAACATAAGCAACCAATTGCAAGTGTCATTAGAAGATTGGGATACAATTATTAGACTTTGATCTTATCAAATAAGAAAGTCAATTTCAATGATTATATGTAGATTTTTCTGATGCACTATCCCAGTCCTTCTCTAAGGATTCTAGGTAGACTTGATAGTCATACTATCAACACATCAACTTGTTGCAGTATTGGCATTCATCCAACTCTTTGGATGTCATATAGAAGTCATAGAAGTATAGTCAACTTTTTGACTTTCCTTCTCACATGGGTCAGACCCACTCTTCCATTGCGCTCCCTTCATCTATAAACTACCATTGCTTAAGACTAAGGATCTCTTATGTTGAAATCAAAAGAATTCAATGTAAGAGTATTTCAATATTTATACATGCTTCATTCAATTCATTCAATATGAATATTCTAAAGCTTCATGAATGACTAGAGTATAGATAGTAGAATGATGACACTCATCATATCTACATCCATCTAAACTCTTAAAAAAATTTTTGGTTCAGGTAGGTACTCAAACAATTTTAAATACATCATCTCGTATAGAGCTACCATTCTGCATGATGTAGAGAACCACGCCATTCATGATTAAATGTCGAGAGTACATATGTATGCCAGAACATCTTCTTAGAATTTTATTAGGATTATTTGACAATTACGATCATCATTGATATGTCACTTCCAAAGTACATTCGATGAGAGATCAAGACTATAGAGACATACAAACCCTAGGGTTGAAGTCCTATTGTCTATTTAATTGTCACTCCTCATTATTATGAGAAACTTGCACATTGCAACCACATACAATATGTGTCCAATTGCAAGTACACTATCTTAATCATAGATCTAATCCATGATATTTTACTGGTTATTATTGAGTATAATATTGAGTAGGTTTAATGAAGAATTATTTGAAATAAGAAATTTGCATAAGTGTATATATATAAATACATATTTTAGTTTGATTTAGGAATTTTATATCAAAGTTGTCTTGCCTTGTCAACAATGAAAGTTCATTCCCTTAATCACTTTCAATGTAAGAGATATACTTACCAATATATCTCAAGCAAGATCTGGGATCTCCTTCCTTATCTTTGTCAAATCCCAATAATATGAGAACCTGTAACTCGGATAAAAAGAAGCAGGAACACATTCCGCCCTGCAAGTCCAACTTGCATCTCCCAATTTGGTCTTTAACATCCGGGCCCATCACCCCTAAGGTGATGTTGACCCGTCATTAATTGAACCAACCATCAACATGAATACAACTCGCTATGCGCAATCCAATATCGCCCCAATAATATGAGGACCCGATATTGGGGTCACTACGCATACGCCCTTACTCTTTCGAGAAACGACGAGTCTGATCCAAATGGATCGTATGCAGGAGCTGTCACTTCGGACATGCGTCTCCTACATACAATATCTGGCGACGGAACCCTTCGCCTTGACGGGAGACCATGGATGTCACTTATGTGATCCTCCACCTCATATTCAAATTTTAATTAATTATTATGAATCATATTCATATAATTAATTCTTCCAAGGGAAATACACATCTATTCACAATAGAGTGTTCTTGATTAGATATAATTAACTTAATCACGTTAAATTAATTTTCAATCCAATTCAATCAACAAACTTGATTGTTTTACTTGAATATATATATATATATGGTATTATCTCAAAGTACGTATTAATTCGAATTTTAATAATTAGAAAAATACATCATGATCTCCCAAGCATCATTCGTTCCCTACCCGCTGTCATGGCCAGTACCGGCGGGAGTGGGACGGACCGCAACGGGTGCGACCCGCTACCCCAGTGATCCCCGACTAGACACCATATCCGCCTCGGGAAAAAGTAATGCCGAATCAATCACTTTGTACTTGAGATGATCATCGGTTCTTCAACCAAAATTATACCATATAGTAATAATCAAAACACATTTTGATTATAAGGAAATTTGCTAGACAAATTCCCAATCCTATTCAAGAAAGGAGTTTGATGATTGTGTTTCCAATTAGGATCTAGATCAAATCTAATCAATTTATTGGTTGAGGCCAAGTCAATTAAGGAAAGAATCATCATTCAATATTTCTCAAATATTTTCCATGATTATTTCATGAAATTAACAATTAATTTCACTAATTGACAATCACATGGTTCTTGATTAGGACTGTAATTTCAACAGTGATCCCTACTTATTAAAATTAACATATCTCAATTAATTTAAGTCCAAATTAGACAAAATCAATTTTCAAAGATTTCTAATTTGATTTAGGACAGAACATAAGTGATATTTCACGTATTTCGAGGCAGATCAAACAGTAATTAACTCATTAATCATGTTAAGATTTGCAGTTCCCGCAACAGTGAATACATGTTCATTAAAACAACCATATCTCAAGCAAACGGAATCCAAATTACATAAACTCAGATCCTATGGTTTCCTTATTTAATGGGGAACAAAATATACACAAGTCATCCTAGGTTTACGGATCGTATCCAAAACCTTCGACCAAAGGCTCTGATACCACTTGAAGGATATGGTTTAATCCTCAAGCGCATCACGGAAGCATGAGCGTCGTATCGAATACGACGAAGAATGACTAGTCGTACTAGTTGTTCTACGCAGCGGAATTTAAAAAATTTCATATGATGAAACCACATGATCCAAGAACGATTGTTAGATCGTTTCATCTATAACCACAACAAGTATAAAGGAATACCCCTTGAAGCGTGGTTCGAGTCTCTACAATAAGAGATCTCCTGTCTCAAGTCCGATCGTCGGAGAAGAAGCTTGCGAGCTTGGGGATGAGTCGCATGATCCTCACAATCCAACAAGTTGATCCAAGCACGATGATCTCATGATCTCGTCGTACGAGATTGTACACCTTCTTCACAAGCATAGCACTCCAAAGAAGATGGAGATCTAAAGAATGTCGAAGCGGGGCCACGGTGGCGAAGGTGACGACTTTCTCCTCTAGGGCCTGTTTAGTTGCAGGGTTGGGCAGGGTTGGCTTGGCCCAACCCGGGTTGGCCCTGCAACCAAACATGGTTCTCCTCCTCACAGTTTACTATTCACAGGGGTACCCCTACCCAACCCAACACTTCCCAACCCTGCAACCAAACAGACCCTAGGGTTTGATGGACGACCACCAAGGAGAGAGGGAGAGAGAGTTGACGCGTGGGACGAAAGAGAGAGAGAGATGTGCTTCCAAAAGCATAGCATTAGAGAGCATGGTATGCCTCTCTATTTATAGGGTTTTGGGATTCATGGATCTCAATCCATGGGACACATAAAATCAAAGGATGAGATTGATTTATGTTTAATCCAATGGTCAAGATTGTTGTTGGTAAAAGCCAACAACTAATAATCTAGTATAAATCAAATATATTTGACATGTCAAATATAATTCAATCCTAAATTAGATCAAGCAATTAAGGAGAGATTAGCATAGAGATTACTCCCCAAAAGGAAAGGGGGGGAGACGGCTACCACATTCCTTGTGGGAATTGTAGCCGTCCATCATGTCCTCATGGTGGAGGCAATCTCATGTAATATCATGAGATTGCATATCTCCATGAATTTCTCCCATAATCTCCAACAACTTTTGTTGTGATTTATTCTTCAAAAAAAATTCACAATTAATTTTGAGAATATTGCAACCTTACCATTGGATATTTGTGAATCACATTCACAACCCAAAACAAAATATAATTTACATTTTCAATTAATTATACAATGTGTATCCAATACACATCAATAATTAATTAAAAAATATAAATTATAATTAGCTCTCTTTAATACATTATAAATCAGATTTATAATATATTGGATATTGCTATCCACATTATTCTTATCCACAATAATTAAATCACATTTAATTATATTGGATAATTTCCACATACATCAAGATAATTAAATCACATTTAATTATCAATTTCTTAATGCTTAGATCTTATGGAATTATTCTTGAACCCTTTCAAGAATAATGCGATTTCTCCTCAGATACTTGGAGATAAGGACAAGGTGATTGTATTGTTCAACGTATAGTGACTTAGATATTGAGATCACATCTCAATCCAGATCTCAGGGACCTCTCATAGATGCTTGATTAAATCAAGGCCGTAAACCTAATCTTCTAATTGCATCTGAATCTCATTCAGATCAATGTCCAATAAACAGACTAAGATCATGTCACTTCTCTACTGAGTAGAGTCACTAAAATCCAAACCTGTTTCATCACTCCTTCGGAATGGAAGCGTCATGGTTATACAATCGTTTATGATCATATCACCCTCAGGTATTCCCAACACCTGTACATCCTGCATACTGGAAGACCTATGATCATCCTGAAGATATAGACCACTTTTACAATGTCATCTTCAGGGTTTGATCACTAAGTTTCTCAATCTTGGTCTTTGGGATCTGGTATAGATCATATGCTTTCACAAAGCACATATCTTACCTTCAAATTCATGCCATGCTTCCAAAGCATGACGACCATGCATGGATTTTGATCAGTCCCAATACCTCATGAGTGAGCTCATGTCTCCTGATTCACATGTGAACCTGTATGATCCCTTTGAGAGATCGTATTACTCATATGTCCTTACATGCATACCAGCTCGCCGGTGTATAGACCTTGGTTAGGTCATCAACCTATTGGTCTGCCAAATGTACACACTTAGACATATAGTAACACATATGTCTCTGGTCAGAGGATGTGTTCCTATGTTGTGACAATATTCAACATATGTCTTTGGTTATCTCGATCTCGTTAAGTCAACTCTTTGACTCAACTAATCTGACACCTCCTAATCACTATTCCCATGTAGAGGACCTGCATCAAGAGGTCGATTAGATATCAGCCAAATGAGAAAGGATTGCCATCTCCTACTCAGGCTGGAGATCATCACTTAACAATCATTTGATGGTGCTTGATGAGTCCTCAATCTAACTCCTTAGATATTCATCCAAACAACATCCTCTATGATTCAATTATTGAATCAATAACTGTATGATTATTAAGATGGCCATGGTACATTACCCTAATTGTAAAGAGGGACCTATTATGCAATTTATTTATTCTTCATTTCAGATCAGGGAATGATTTTCACAATAATATTTATTGCATAATGACTCGCCATGGGCTCACATGTTCAACAAATAGAGGATTCTAGGAGAAACAATGTTACTGGGCATGTATTTACCATTGGAGGCAGTGCTGTCTCTTGGAGGTCTGTGAAGCATACTATTCTAGCTCGATCTACCTTTGAGGTCGAGCTGTGTGCTTTGGACATCACTGGAATTTAGGCTGAATGGATAAGGGAACTTCTTTCTAAAATTCCCATAGTAGGTCAGCCAGTTCCTGCAATCTCAGGTGCATTATGATAACATCACCCCAATTGCCAAGATCAAGAGTTCAAAGTTCAATCAGAAAACAAGGAGACACATACAAATCAGACTTAAGACGTTAAGAGATTTGGTGTCTGGAGGAGTGTTGGATATGGATTTTGTTGGATCCTAAGATAACACGACATATCCATTGACTAAGGAACTTGATAGATCTTTAGTCCTAAAGTCTAGGCTTGTGATGGGACTGAGACCAATTAGGGGTTCCTCTATAGTAGCAACCAAACCTATCTGAGTGGAGATCTCATAAAGTAGGTTCAATGTGATTATAACAAGCTATTTGGAGAACTGGTTGGCACTCTTAATTCTAATGCTAATGAATTAGTGTCTTATCCCTAGAAACTAGAGTGCCATTTAACCTGCAAGCTTTGCAAGAGCATAGGCTCTGAATGGGTTCAAGCCTTTGGGCAGGATGTTAGTAATGCATCCATGAAGAATACCACCTATGTGAGTGTTACTGTGGGCCGCAGTTAAAGGAAGAGTGTCTTTCCTGAACACACTCATGAAACATGATAAGGGTGCATGGCCTTTAAGAGCACCAACCCTTGAGATTGTACCAAGAACAACACTTTGTTGTTTCTACCGTATACTTTAACACTAAGGTCTGAAGTTCAAGATGTAGTTCACCGTATACTTTAACACTAAGGTCTGAAGTTCAAGATGTAGTTCACTTCTTTCATGTTAAAGTGATAGTAGTAGGCTCATGTAGATGTTCAAACTAGAAGGTACCTTTACTGAAAGCAAAGTGTAGCAACCGAAGGATGTCTTTTGACTCTCTTTGAATCTATTTTCAAATTAATGAATTCATGGTGGATTGTTGTATTTAAAGCTAATGTAATTAGGTTTAAATTTGGTAAACCTGTGCAACTACATTGGAATTTAATTAGGTTTTAATTGGGAAACTAAATTGCTTTGGAGGGAAAATAGGGAATTCCCAAATTTGAAACAAGTTAGAGTTTGGGTGGAAGTTTAGTACCACATCTAGTGTTTCTAAACTTTTGGTGAGCTTATATATGAGTTCACAACCCAAGCTCTTGTAGCGGTAGTAGAACGGAGGAATGGAGGACCACACATGCATGCACGCTCGGCTCCATCTCCGGCTCCGGCACTGGCTTGAGCTCGGGCTCGGGAAAGTCAATTCGGATTTTAGATCTCGATACTTTTGTTGCGGGTTTCATTAGAGGGTCGAATAAATTAATTAAATGGATTAATTATGATTTGACAATATTAATGGAATTTGACTCGACTCCAATGGCTTTGATCTGGCGTCGTTTCAAAATCGAAAGAGGTGCCCGTTGGAGGGCATTTTTGGAAAGTGAAAAGCCGCACCCTATGTCTTCTTATACAGACGAATCTCCGTTTCATCACTTTTATTCTTTCATTTTGGCCTTTAAACCCTAGATGAATGCATGAATATATCATTAATTTGTCAAAACAAACATTCATTCATTTGTACAAAATACTGTATAAAATACTTACATTTATTGTATTTATTGCCAAAATAAAAGAATAAAGGAAAGAAAAGAAAAAGAGCGAAGTGTTAAGGACACTGTAGTGACCTAGCCCCCAAGACTCAGTCATAGGATTACTTAGTCGACAGGGAATAAAGTACAGGGAGATAGGGTGACTAATTGAATAGAAACCACAATCGGATCACTTGACAAAATAGGTTAATAATTAATTTTTGGGACCTATTTTATTCTTTATTATTTACACCTCAAATAAAAAAACTTTGTGCATGAAAATTCTAGATAAAAATGTATAAAAAAATATTAAATTTATTTCATACAAAATAATATACAGTGTACAGTTATATACAGAATAAATTCCTAAAACCCAAACTTCACAAACACATATCTCCTAGGTAAAAATTCAAAATGTATCAAAATCACTTTAATTGTATATAACTTTTAATGAGATATTTAAATAAAATATTATCTATAGTATTTGTACATATTAAACTAAAATAAAACCATAAAAGAATCATTAAAATAAAATATGTATACAAAGTACATGGAAGAATATACAATACATAGATCTATGTACATATTAAAACTAAAATAAAACCATATCATCAAAATAAAATATGTGTACAAAGTACATAGATGAATATACAATACATAGATCTCTGTAATAAACATACCCATTTATTTAAATGTAAATATTTTATCAGAAAAATATAAAAAAAAATATATTTATGAATATTAATAAATTATTCCTTATTATTTTTATAATATTATATTTTTATATTTTTTAAATATTATCTATAATAATTGTACATATCAAAACTAAAATAAAACCATAAAGAAATCATTAAAATAAAATATCTATACAAAGTACATAGATGAATATACAATACATAGATCTCTGTAATAAACATACCCATTTATTTAAGTGTAAATATTTTATCACTAAAATATAATAGAAATATATTTATGAACATAAAAATAAGTCATAAATATATAAATTATCAAAATAAAATAATAAAATCAAAATACAAAATAAAAATAAAATATACCAAATATAGATGAAAACACATATATGTATACTTGTAAAATGCAACCTATAATAAAACACCTCAAAAAATAAATAAAAATAAGTATAAAATACTATAGAAAATTAGAAACACTTTTCATTTTATAACCTAAAAACATGAAAATCAATTACTATTTATTATCCATTTTCCAAGGTATTTTTGCCTTGGAATTTCGTGATTGGTCCATGTGGATCAACCAGGGGCCTCAAATAGTTGACCCATGTCAACTATACCTCACTCTCTCTTGCTTCTATTAGAACTTCATGAGAGCGCCATTTCTCCCAATTCTATACACCTCTAATCACACCCATTGCCCTTGAGACTTCCATAATCTATAGCCATCTTATCCTTCATCTACGCCCTTCCTAGAATCCACACCAACTCTTGATCGATCTCACGCAAAATTCCCTCAAAACTTGCTCAAAAACTACTTATAAATAAACCCTCTGTCCACCTTTTGCTTTTTGATCGATCTTCAGCTTGTTTTAGGCCCTCAGATCCTTTCACACACCTCCGGCTTGGTGACAGGAAGCTCAGGAGCTGATTTGTAGTGAGGAGGATAGTCGTCGAGCCGCATCCACCCACCACCGGAGCTGCTCCGGCAGGTTCTGCCCATGTCTTTCCAGGTCGGTTGAGCCTCTTCTCTCTATTCTAGGTAATAACTTTAGCACAGTTTCCATTTCCATTCTCAATTTAGGTTTTAATTCAAGTATGCAGGCAAAAATCGAATCTGTTCATCAACCTGTAGTTATGGCTCCTGGTTGATTTCATCGTAAACCCTTCACTGTTTTGACTCACTTATCCCCCGATCTTGAACCCCTTCGCATTCTCCGTCGATTCCCCACAAAACCCACTTGAATCATGCTTTGATTCAGGGAATCAAATCTCCTTCCCGTCGTGTTGCCGGAGCTGGATTGTTTCATGCATCCACAAGGTCTCCAACCTAATCTTTTGGACTGAGGCACTCACCTCGAGTCGGGGCTTCCTCTTGTACATGTACAACAGAAGAAGGAGGGCATATGTGCCCTATTAGATACCTAAGAGAAGCTCCAGGAGGAGCGTCTATGTCCCCATCACTAGGACCAAAAGCACTTTTGAGAGCGCCAGTTGACGTGGAGGAACAACAAGAACAAAACACCCACTTATCAAGGAGATTGGACCCTTGAGCTGCACAAAATCGACGATCGAAGCTTACCCTACTGGGTGTTGTTTGTGTTCTTGAAGGAGCTCCAGGTGCCATCCGATTAAAGCCAAACTCCAGATCAAATATGTATTGCAAATTGAAGTGAAACGGTGTGGTTGTTCGGTCGCACGATCAGACACGTGGCACCACCTGGACGGTTGGATCTGAAGCGATTAGTGGGTAATTTTCAAAGAAATCCTCCATACTTTTTGCAATTTCTTAAATGTCTCATAAATATTATCTGTAGTATAAAAATTAGTGGATAAATTGCATGTGCTCCTAGAACTTTTCAAATATTGCAATTCAGTCCCTATCAGAGTCATGTGCGTGTGCACGTTTTATGTTGTAAATATTGCATGAACACCCTCGCGGGTTGTTTTATTTGTCATCTAATATATAAAGTTTGAATATTAGTGTTAAAGTTTGGGTTAAATTGCATTTTGCATCTCAAGTTTTTTTAATTGCAAAACACCCCTGCTAATTTAATCATTTTTGTGTATGATTAGATATTTATTAAAATATTGACCATGCCTCAAAAATCATGAAAAAATAGGATCAGGTACCTGGATGCATGCTTGTTCATGTTATATAATTAAATTTACATTATATGTCCCTTTCCTATTTTTTAAAAATCGAATATTGCACGGATAGTCCTTGTATGTCTTAAAAACACAAAAAATTTATAAAATCAAATCTAAAAATATCCAAAAAAGTGTCTACTTATTGTAGTGTTTAATACCTTCAGACTAAAAATCCCGAAAAATAACAAAAGAAAACATATAAAAATCAAAATGCTCTGAAGTCCTTTATAAAAATCTAAAAAATCCCCAAAAATTTTAAAAATATATTTTTCTGCCTCTGATTTTTCTTTATATTATTATCTATATATTAAAATCAATTTTAAGAATTCTAGACCTATTTTGCTATTTTTAATGTTCACTTCATTCTCGGCCAAATATTAAATCCATGATTTGGGACATTTGTGACTTATAAAATACATAAAAATTAGCAAAATTATCTAAATAATTACAAAATAAGTAAAAATTTACTTAAAACCCCAAAAGATTTTATTTCATATATTTTAAATTTTTTTAGTAGTTTTTATAATTATATTATATTATAATACATATATAACATTATATATTATTGGTTGCATCTTTAAAAAGAAAAAGAAAATATAAAAACTTGAAAAATATAAAAAGAAAATAAACAAATATAAAATTAAAAACAAAATATAAAAATATAAAAAAGACAAAAAATATAAAAAATCCACATCCTTGGACTAATATTATGCATAGCTATATATATATTTACATATCTATATTCTTTATTCATTATATATTTATAAACAATATTAAGTGCTACATCGTGTACTCCCTGTGTTCGACACCCTACTCTCCTTGTCTCTATATGCTCATTTATTTGTAGAGTTTATAATAAATTTTGATTCACACCTGCTTCTTCATTGATTGGTTTTATACTTTGTGGGTTGATTGTTGAGAAATTGCCCGAGGTTCTCGTAGGTCACTTCGACGACTGTGCTCCCACCTTGTGTGGAGTATGTGACTGGCAGGATCCCTCGTTCATGGCCCTCTTTCAAATGGCACCGTTGCCGGGGAGCAATGTATTGTAGCACATTTTTGTTGTGTATATAGCTGTTCATTATTTGCCTCTATTTTTCTTGCTATTTGTTGATAATTATCCGACTATTCTGATTCCATTTCTTTGTTTATTTTTCTTGCAAAGGACCGCTTGGCGATGACCATCTCTTAGGAGGCGGGCACACTCGAGGTGAGCAGAGGTTGGCTTTTCCTTTTAAGCCAACCATGAGAAAGCAGGAGGAAGAACCAAAGAAAAGGAGAAGAGCAGACTGGACTTAGATTTTATTTTTGTGAGGGAGAGCGTTATTTTTTTTAAAATTAATTTGTAATAATTTGGACACTATCACACTTAGCGAGGTCCAATGCCCAGGTGTCTGTTCACCTGGGCGCCTCGTCGCAATTTTTTTGTGTTTTATCACCTATTTTTATTTTGTTTCACGTGATTTGAGCTTTCTGTCTTTGTTTATATTTGTTTTATGTGAGTGAGCCCTTAGACATTTGATTGTTTGACTCGGTAGCTAGGTCCAAAGACCTAGAAACATTGCATGCACCTATAGTATACTTCGCTTGGACTTAGTCAAAAATTAATTGTTGATTAGTTGAACTTGGAACTACGAGCCGTGAGAGACCTCATACAGTGCTTGCAGGACCCGTTGTGGCGAGTACCGAGAGGTCTTCAAGACTGGACATTTAGGATTCATTTTTGAGTGTTTAGCATTTTATTCTTCCCGATAATAGAAACTATTGGTTAAGACGTTTTCTTGCTTTTGCATATCACCATATAGTGTAAATATTTCAATTCTGCCTTGCATCCTGCATGGAGAGAGATGGGAAGCACTGTAAGTAATTCTAACTTTACATGCATCATTAGTCACTAAGGCGAGATTTCCATCTTAGTGATGACTTGCATGACTTTTCTGTCCTCTCCCCCTGTGTTTATATCACTTTGGACATATAAGAAAAATACAAAGAAAAACATTAGGCGGCTTGCTCTGAAAAATACTTAAAAAAATTGAAAACCCCAACATTAAAAAAAGGTTTTGCTAAATAAACTTGACCTTAGTTAAAATTTGTAACGAACCATTCATTATTTGGGGTTCAAAAAACCCACATTATTTTCAAGTACATTCCAGACAGAGTGAGGCACGACCCGCTAAGAATAAGAGCCCAGATCCCGATCTGTGGTGCCTTAATTATCACCTGGGTTCGCGAAGTATTGGCTCTTCTATCGTATGTGACCGAGTAGGGCCTGTTCGAGCATGGTGTTCCCATCTTGTGTGGAGCATATGACTTGGTCTGAAGTACTGAGCGTAGGCCACGCCCTCACGGGTGTGTCTGTCTCATCGATTTGCATCCGAGTAGATCCTTGCACGCTCACGGGTGGCTCCGCAGCGAGCGAGGTCTGAAGTAGTGGTTTCACTTATCGACTTCCTCTATCTATTTCTTTAGCTGAGTAGCCGCCCAGGTAAAAGATCAAGGACCTTTCAGTGCATAGATCACATGTTACAAATGAGGTGGAAGAGGTATGGGGTGCTTGCCTGTTAGCACACAAGCTCCTATAGGTTAGTGTACTTAAGGACTTGTTGTAAGATTTCCTAAAAATAATAATAAAATTGAAAAGATAAAAATAGCCGAACTCTTACGACTTCACATGTGCTGAGTGGGTGAACCTATCCTTGTTTTGTGTTTGTTTGAATTAGATTAAGGTTCAAAAATCAATCCTGCACAGTGTGTGCCTTTTTCACTTTCTTCTATTTGAATCCTCCTTTGACCCACTGCTCATTTGGAGCTTTCTATTGTTTTAAACTCCCTTTATTCCTTGTTTGACCTCCGCATCATTCTTCCATTCTCGATCTCCTCTTGACCTACGAGATGGCGACAAATGGATGGCTTCCTCGGGACCCCATTGACACCAACATCGATTCCATATGCTCATCACCTCCAATAATTCAGGGTGATTCCCAAGAACTCAATTCAGACCCCATGAACCGATCTCCAGACTCTCCGTCTTCTCCAATAAACCGATATCACTCTTGTCCTGAAATCTGCCCATTTTGGATGGCCATTGATTTCACTCCTTACACATTGCCATCCTTAGAGAAGTTTTGTGTTGATCTTAACATAGAACGACTTGTTACATCTGGTGCCTCCATATTGAGTGATCGGGGCATTATTCCATTTGCAGATCAAGATCCCAATCTGGATCCAGAAATCGTGATAGAATAAGACTCATGATCAGAAAAGGAGATGGCTCTCGGAGGAAAAGGGAAAGGATCACAACAACCATCTCAGCCAGATCAAAGCCAACAGCCGGGTCAGAAAGTTGTGAACGCCCAGATCCTAGTCTCTATTCAGGCAATCCAGTAGCAGCTCATGGACCAGTCTTTAGCACAGGTCGTTTTCTAGGATATGCTCAATGACTTGAGGAGAAGGAGAGAAAACCAGGGTGGAGGATTTGAAGAGGACTGGAAGGCGGAGGCGGTAGAGGCCCAGCAGACGAGCCTAGATTAGAGCATCCCAAACCGACTCTCAAAGAGACATACAATCTTGGGGCAAGACAAATCACTGAATGGGTCTAAATTCCCACAATCCATGCTCATTTTGAATTGAAGCCTCTACTATTGGTGCTCCTACCCACCTTCTGCTGAAATGCCAATGAAGAACCTTATTCATCTACAACAGTTCGAGAGCATCTGTGGTACGACTCACTACCCTGGTATACCACTAAGCGTAGTCAAAATGACAACATTTCCCTTCAGCCTTCAAGATAAGACCCTTTATTGGATCAACCACTTGGGGAAGGTTGTCACGACTTCGGAAGAATTGAAGTTAGACTTTTTGCATAAATACAAGCTACACACGAATCCATCCATGAGGCTTGGGAGAGGTTTACGGAGTTACAAGAGAAATGCCCCCATCATGACATTCCATGGACCAGCCTGGTCCAACACTTCTTTGGAGGACTTATAATAGAGAGTCAGAAGCTCGTGGATGCCGCATGTGGCGTCTCACATTTCAACAAAGATGAGGACGTCATCTGGCAGATCTTTGAGGAAATGGACAAAGGAGAGTCCGCCTTATCGTCATTTCATTCCTATTCTGCCCTAGAATATTCAGAAGCATGTGCATTTGGCAGCATCCCACAATCCAGACATGGATGAGAGCTCCAATCTGAGCATAATCAGGAGCCATCTGTCCAAAGTGGACATAATCGAGAAGCGATCACATGATCTAGAAAAAACTTATTGTAATCGAGTAGAGGACGCATCACCTAGACAAGTTAGATCAAATCACCAAGCAACTGGAGCTGCTGGAGAGCACAATCAGTTCCTGCAACTCCATGTCTGCATCGGTCCCCACTCCAGCTCAGACGAAGGAACTGCCACAACCTCCTCAACTGAGTCAGCCCCAGTCGACGGTTCAACATGTCTACTATGTGCAAGCCCCAGAGTCAACACCGCCACAACAGTCACAACAACAGCTGGTCATCTACCAGTCAGATCCCCAGTACATTCCAGATCATTTATCCCCTCTACCACCTCTCATTCAGGAGGTGAATGGCATATGGTCGAACAATGCGTAGTAGGCCCGTACAGGCAGACTTTAGTAGGGTCATGCTGCCAACTCATGCCAGTTCCCTCAACAGCAAGGAGGGAGAATTATCCAGCACATCCAACCTCAACACCAGCAGCGCCAACAGTCTCCACAATTCCATGGTAATTGGAGACAGAACCAGTACTAGCGACCGTATTATCAACAATACCAACAAAATCGACAATACGCGGTTGTACCATATCAGTAGCACCCTCCTCAGCATTACCAACAACATCACCCTTCTCCTCAGTATCATTCTCAGTACCCCAACCAACAGTCTCAACACCATCAACAATATCAGCATGGCCAGCACACTGAAGTATCAGAGGTTGCATCTCCCGTGATCCTCGCCTTGGACTGCCTGGCCCAACTAGTAAGGGCCTTGCAGATGTTTGCTGGAAGTTGGATGATCTCACTGCAACCAAGACCTCCATTCCAGCACAGGTGGAGGCAAACCCCAATAATTTAAAGAAGAAAGAGAAGGTAGTCTATGAAATGTCCTCTGGTCTTACAGCGTCAGATATGAATGATTTATTTTTATCTAATGCTGCCACTCTCAGGAGTGGTAGGACCTTCCAGCCATCAGCCACTTACAAGGGGAAGAATAAAGCAACCGCGGGCGGCTCATCATCTTATTCTGCATCAGCCGGACCAGTAACCAGGACGGGTGAGGAAGAAGGAGAAGCACCACCAACAGAAAGCCAAAAAAATCAAGAAAAAAAACAATACAAAAAAGAAAACACCAACAACAATGGAAATCGAAGAACCAACCAACCAGTCTTGGAGGAGACTGCACCTGTAGGTGATTCAACGCCAGCCGATGGAGCCTCACTCGAAGATTTTGAATGCCCTCCTTTCCTGGATGACCCTGTTCATTTTAGTCATCCTTATGCACATCCTAATATGGGCACAGATTTTGTTGTAAATACAAACACTATTCCTGTTGCTGCTTTTGATTCTGTATATATCCCGTTTCCAGATGCAATGAGAAAATCCAAAAAATTTAAAAATTTTAAAACTGCCTTGTCTGACCCTGATGTGCTGGAAATAATTTAGAATCTTGTTCTTGAAATGCCTCTTCTTAAAACCATCAAGTACATGCCAAATATCAAGAAAGGTCTTAAGGAGGCATGCACTTCAAAAAGACATGCCCGTAAAGCTCGTGAAAGAATGTGAAGCATATCCCCACCGCAGCTACAATAAATGCAATCAACAATCTCCTGACAAAGAAAAAGGACATGAGAGATCCTTTGGTCAGATGTGAGATGTTTGATCAAGAGTTCGACCAAACTCTACTCGATAGTGGATCCTCAATCAACTTGATGCACACTTCACTGCTCAAAGAATTTGGGTCGGGATCGCTCAAGTCCTCTGGAATGATTTTGCAGTTCGCAGACACATCCATTAAGCGGGCCTAAGGAATTCTGGAAGATGCCATCGTCACCATTTCCTACTAACTTCATAGTTCTATGGACATTTCAGTTCCTCTTCTGCATACCCTGATAATACTTGGACGACTATTCCTTCGAACAGCTGGGCAGTGGTGAACTATGGCACCAAGCAGATAACATTCCATTCAAACAATGATAACATGCCAATTGAGATGATCCAAGTACCTAAACCTTCAACATCTGCATCAGACGAGAGTGAACCGGTAGAGTAGCGAACAAAAGACTGTGACTTTTTGGCCAAAATCCATTATACAAACCTGTTTATGGATGATATTGAGACCCAGGCATTCCTCTCCATAGAGGATGTCTTGGACACACAGTTGGATTTCTAGATATCCTTGATGATGAGATTTTTGCTGAGTCGCCTGGTGAATTTATTTATGGCCACATGTCCTTTGTAGAGAAAGAGGACATCATTGAAAATTTTGTGAACAAGATTCGATCATCGAAGAATTCTGTGCAGCACTGCACTTAGAGCTACAGTGCCAATGGTGGACACATTATAGAGGAAAGATCTGATACCATCACCCTGCACAGTAGCTGAAGTCACAACGGAGCTAAACTGAACCCCACCTAAGCTTAAGCCACTTCCAGCAAATGTGAAGTATGCCTTCCTTGCGGGTACGCCGAATATGTTCCCTGTAATAATCAATTCACAACCGACCGAGGAATAAGAATCTCGTTTGCTAGAGGTTCTAGAAAGAAACCGCAAGGCCATAGGCTGGAAAATTTCAGATCTCCATGGGATAAACCCCTCAGCGTGCTCGCATCACATATACCTTGAAGAAGATAGTAAACCTTCCCACGAATTCCAGCGTAGATTGAATTAAACCTTCGAGAAGTTGTGATGAATGAGATCATAAAATGGTGTGATGGGGGATTCATATATACCATCTTCGACTCAAAGTGGGTGAGTCCCCTACAATTTATGCCAAAGAAGTCAGAAGATCGCAACCAGAGCTCTAACATCCTAGCGCATCAG
This sequence comes from Ottelia alismoides, assembly GCA_037367405.1. Classification (NCBI taxonomy): domain Eukaryota; kingdom Viridiplantae; phylum Streptophyta; class Magnoliopsida; order Alismatales; family Hydrocharitaceae; genus Ottelia; species Ottelia alismoides. The sequence goes on from JAZKJV010006381.1 coordinate 1,178,971, forward strand.
TGTGGATTACATACGATTGAATTTAGACACTAAGAAGGACCATTTCCCGCTTCCTTTAATCAACCAGATAGTTGAAATACTGGCCGCAAAGGAATACTTCTGTCTCCTGGATGGATATTCTGGTTATAATCAAGTTTCCATAGCCCCTGAAGATCAAGAGAAAACAACCTTCATCTATCCATTCGGGATATATGCCTTCTGCAGAATGTCGTTCGATTCGTGCAACACTCCAACAACATTCCAGCGATGTATGTTAGCAGTATTCGCAGATATGGTTGGAAGTTTTCTTGAGATCTTTATGGATGATTTCTCGGTCCACGGAGACAGTTTTGATCAATGTTTATCCTTTTTAAATCGGGTCCTGAAAAGGTGTTGTGAAGTGAACCTTGTGTTCTCATGGGAGGAGAGCCATTTTATGGTGACCGAAGGTATTATGCTTGGCCATGTCATCTCGAAGCATGGCATGGAGGTTAATCATGCGAAGGTGGAGGTGATTTCTAATCTTGAGCCACCTACAAATTTGAAGTGGTCAGATCATTCTTAGGGCACATCGGTTTCTACTGACGATTCATCAAGGATTTCAACAAAATTACCTGAACCCTAACCGAGCTTCTAGGCTAGGAGGCAAACTTCTCCAGTCCTTTTCTCAGTTGAAAAAAATAGTCACTCAGTCCCTGTCCTTCAACCTCCAGACTGGTCTCTACCAATAGAGATCATGACAGAAGTTTCTGATTATGCTTTTAGGGTGGTTTTAGGATAGAGAAGAGATCATATTCCATTCGCCATTCACTATGCCAGCAGAACTCTAGATGAATCTCAAAGAAATTACATTTTCACTGAAAAAGAGTTGCTGGCAGTAATATTTGCCCTGGATAAATTCAGATCCCATCTGCTTGGATCCAAGGTTATTGTGTACATAGACCACTCGTCCATCTAGTATTTACAAGCAAAGAAGGATGTTAAATCAAGACTCATCAGATGGATCCTTATGCTCTAGGAATTTGATCTCGAAATTTGTGATTAACCTGGAGTAAAAAATGTGGTGGATGATCACTTGTCAAGATTGCCAGAGCTAGACATTCCTGAGCAGAGCCTATTTTCTATAGTAGAAACTTTTCCAGATAAAGCCATTTTTTCAGTTACCTCGTTTCTCTGGTCCGCCGATATTGTGAACTATCTTGTATCCAAGAAAACTCCACAAGATTGGCTGAAGCTGAATGTCGACAAATTCATGTCAGATATTAATTTTTTCAATGGGAGGATCCTTATCTCTTCGTGAGGGGACAGATTGCATCTGGAGAAGATGCATTCCTCAGGACGAAGTCTAAAGTGTCCTCGAGCACTATCACGCTAGAGAATCAGGAGGACACCACTCTGGAAAACGAACGACAATAAAAGTTCTCTAATGCGGCCTTTGGTGGCCTACCTATTCAAAGATGCATAAGACTTTGTTAAGCATTGCACTGACTGTCATCGACTGGGCAGTATGATTGGAATAAGAGATACAATGCCTCTAAAGTACATTCAGATCTCAGATGTGTTTGATGCGTGGGGCATTGACTTCATGGGCATGTTCCCTAATAATTAGGGTTTTGAATATATTCTCCTCGTTGTCGATTACGTAAGCCGTTGGGTGGATGCTACCCCAACCCGAGCCGTCGACAATCGCACTGCATGCCGGTTCCTAAGGGAAAACATCATCACACGGTTTGGGATCCCTAAATTTTTCATATCAGATGAGGGTAGCCATTTGATTAATAGAGAGGTGAAAAAGATGACATAGGAATTCTACATTCAACATCGTGTCGCCTCTCCGTACCACCCACAGTCCAATGGCATGACTTAATGTTCAAACAGGGAGATAAAAACAATTTTGCAGAAGCTCGTATTCCCTAATAGGAAGAATTGATCGCAGTTACTGGATTCAGTACTTTGGGCCTATCAGACCGCTTATAAATCACCGTTAGAAATGTCTTCCTACCGCTTAGTGTACGATAAGCCATGTTGTTTGCCTGTAGAATCATTCACAAATCTTTGTGGGCAATCAATATCCATAATTTGGATTCCAAAAAGGCCGGAAAGAATAGAAAGTTGGATCTGAATTAACTCCTTGAATTTTGTGAGTATACATATGACAACAACCTAATGTATAAGGAAAAGATCAAGACGTGGCACGACAAGCAAATCCGCCGCAAGACCTTCGAACCCGAGCAGAAAGTTTGGTTGTTTGATGAAAGCTCAAACTATTCCCAGGGAAGTTGAAAAGCAAGTGGATAGGGCCTTTCATAGTGAAACATGTGCGTGACAATGGAAGCATTGTCATATCCGATTTGTCAGCTGACACACAACCATTCATGATCAACGGATAGCTTCTAAACCTTATCTCGAGCATGACACATTTCTGTCCGGGGTTGCCTCAATTCAGGTGGTCTACAATGAAGAACTCACAGCTGCAACATCAATTCAATCACATGTGGCTAGCAAAAATATTTTTTGATAGTAACCATTTTCTTTTTTTCTTTTCATCTTTTCATTCATTATTACTTTATTCTTCCATAAAGTCGCATTCATCCCATACATCAATTACAATACTTAGGATACGCTTCATCCTATGTATAGGGGGTTTGAGTGCATTCAGATGCTCATTCTTTGATCCATCGTTTGTCTCCTCAACTTTTTACACTCTTTCTATACTTTGGGATATTTTACCCTAAGTATAGGGGGAGACAGACCGAGCTTCTAATTTATTCATTTCCCACCCTCGACCCTCCCTGCATTTCTATACATATTGTTATACTTAGAATGAACGGATCCTAAGTATAGGGGGGACGATTGTGTTTGTATTCTTTATTCGTTGTGGTATATAGACTTTCATATACTCGGTATGAGTTATGTCTTCTTTCTTTGACCTATGAGGACACAACTCAAGCTTAGTATGGGGGGGGGTCATCATATACTTTGTATATATTTTAGCCATAACTCGTACTTTCATATTCTCAATAAATTATGGCTAAGACATTGTACGTATATATATATATATAAACAATACATTATATCATTTAACAAAAAGATGTTTATATTTCCTCAAATTCTTCTTGCATATACTATCAGGTAAAAATGTTGTGCAAAATGTTTGGAATATAGTTTCAAAATCTATTTGATTTTTTTGAAAACTATTTAAAAAATATTTTGTAAATTGTTTTCAACCTTTGTAAAAATGTTTGGTTTGTGAAAATTTCTTTTCTTTATGTGAGATAATTTTTTTTGAAAACCTATTTGCAAATGGTTTTGAAAATGGTTGCAAAAATATTTGAAAATTCTATATATAATGTTTGAAAGATCTTTGCAAATAGTTTTCAAATTCTTGTAAATGTTTGTAAAAATTATTTGCAAAAACTATTTTGGACTATAGTTTTCAAAATTGTTGGTAAAATGATTTTCAAATAAGTTTGAGGAATATATACATACACAAAAATTCTTTACTAACTGTACATATGTATGTATAAAAGTAATCACACATCCCTTGTAAATGCTTAAAACCCCTAACCCTTGTAAATGATAAGAAGCATCCCCATGTAAATATTTGTATCTAGTCTTTATACAAAAACTTTTATTTTTAAAAATTTCAAAAAAAACCCATAAAAAGTTCAAAAGTTTGAAAATTGCATTACAAAAACATTCTCTTGCATTGTACATAGCATGTGCATTTTTCGAAGTAATTTACACAATTGAACAAGTTCAAATAAAGTCTGAAGATTGGAGCTTAAAATAGACCTTAATACACCTAATTTTAGAGGAACCCATTGAGGACTGGAAGTAGGGGCATTCATGTCACCTTGACTTAATTCTTTAGATTGCATAAGACTTTGTTCATGGGTCAATTCAATGTGCCTAAATAGAACCCTTCATGTCATCTGTATGACTCTTGAGACAGTTACTTGAGTGGAAACCTCACTGCTAACACTTACCTCAACTTAGATGGACTGTTGAAAAATCTTGAAGTCTAAGTCGGGACGATGCAAGGCCGCTTCATCAAGAGTGGCTCAGGAACCATTCTTAGGGATTAATGACATCGGTACTCTAACCCACTTCTTTTTATAACAATGATATCTATAGATTGGATATGGATTGGAGCAATGCTTTGGATGAGGGATGGTCTAGAGGCGCAACTTTTTCCAAGAGTCCAAAAAAGTGGGTGGAACAAAAGATACTATATCCACTTGGGTACAAACAAGAATGCATAAGCTATGTAAAGTCAAAGAAAATATCCAAAGTACCCTACAACCAAAAATTCCACAAATACGAGCTTTAGAAAAAGCCTGCTTCTTGGTGAAGAATCGGTTACGCTAACCAACTTCACAAGGGAATAAAGACCACACTGGTCCATTCCCACTTCTCTTCCCATTCTTCTAACTTCTTATCCCATTCGGTTGTAAACACCTGGAGCACCTGACCTTAGAAGGAAATATCTGCCTCCATGAGAACGAGTTATCAGAAGAGCAGACACCTTAATAGTTCAATGGTTTTGTCTGGGGAGAGCTAAACAATTTCACACACATGGTATCATCATTTCAAGGTAGCAAGAGTATGCGACTGAGAGGATGGTTTTGACCTGGCTGTGAATTGGACTGAATGATATGAGTATGGAACCTGAGGGTTGTTATGTCACACTTCCTAACTTCTTTGTGGTTCTGAACACACCATTAATCCAAAGGTCTTATCTGAGCTCCAAACTTTGACATTATTAAGACAAGTTTAAAAGTCGAAAATTATTCCAAGTTATTTCCTTTTCTTTTCTTTGTTTTCTCCTCTGCATTATAGGCATAAGTTTTTGCTAGGGACTAGCAAAGGCAAGCATAGGGGGGTGATGAATCTCCATTTCATCGCCTTTATTCTTTCATTTTGTCCTTTAAATCCTAGTTGAATGCATGAATATATCATTAATTTGTAAAAATAAAAATTCATTAATTTGTACAAAATACTGTATAAAATACTGTACATTTATTGTATTTATTATCAAAATAAAAGAATAAAGGAAAGAAAATAAAAAAGCGAAGTGTCAAGGATACTGAAGTGACCCTAGCCTCTGAGACTCAATCGTCATGATGACTTAGTCGACAAGGAATAAAGTAGGGGGAGATAGGGCGGCTAATTGTACAGAAACTGCAGTCAAATCACTCTACAAAATAGTCTGATAATTACTATTTGGGACCTATTTTATTCTTTATTATTTACAACTCAAATAAAGAAACTTTGTACAAGAAAATTGTAGATAAAATTGTATATAAAAATACAAAATTTATTTCATACAAAAAATAATATACAGTGTGCGTTTTATATACAAAATAAAATCCTAAAACCTAAAATTCACAATCCTATATCTACCAAGTAAAAACTTAAAATGTATCAAAACCACTTTAATCGTATATAATTTTTAATGAGATATTTAATGAAGGTGGTTTCATATTTTTCGAAGTTAAGATGTGAAAGTTAGGTTTTGGACCCCAATTGTACAATAAACCCGAATACAATATTCATTTTATTTATTCTTTATTATTTTTATAATCATATATTTTTATATTTTTTAAATATTATCTATAATATATGTACATATTAAAAATAAAATAAAATGATAAAGAAATCATTAAAATTAAATATGTATACTAAGTACATATATGAATATACAATACATAGATCTCTGTACTAAACATACCCATTTATTTCAGTGTAAATATTCTATCAAAAAATATCATAAAAATATATTTATGAACATAAAAATAAGCCACAAATATATAAATTATCAAATTAAAATAACAAAATCGAAAATACAAAATAAAAATAAAATATACAAAATATAGATGAAAATACCTATATGTATACTTATAAAAAGCAACCTCTAATAAAACACCTCGAAAAAATAAATAAAAATAAGTATAAATTACTACAGAAAATTAGAAATACTTTCATTTTATAACCTAAAAAAATAAAATCAATTACTATTTATTATCTATTTTGCAAGGTATTTTTCCTTGGAATTTCCTGGTTGGTCCATGTGGAACAACCAGACGCCTCAATTAGTTGACCCAGGTCAATTGTACCTCACTCTCTCTAACTTCTATCAGAACTTCACGAGAGCGCCATTTCTCCCAATTATATATGCCTCCAATCACACCCATTGCCTCCGAGACTTCCACCTTCCTGTAGCCATCTCGTCCTTAATCCACACCCTTCCTAGAATCCCCACCCACTCTCGATCGATCTCACGCAAAATCCCCTAGAAACTCTCTCAAAAACCACTTATAAATAAACTCCTTAACCACCTTTTGTTTTTTGATCGATCTTCGGCATGTTTTAGCCCTTCAGATCCCTTTACACACCTCCAGCTTGGTGACAGGAAGCTCCGGGTGCCGATCTACAACGAGGAGGACAGTCATCGAGCCGCATCCACCCACCATCGGAGATGCTCCGATAGGTTCTGCTCGTGGCTTTCCTGACCGATTAAGCCTCTTCTCTTGCTATTCTATGTAATAAATTTACCATAGTTTCCATTTCCGTTCTTAGTTTAGGTTTTAATTCAAGTCTGTAGGCAGAAATCTAATATGTTCATCAACCTGGAGTTAGGGCTCCAGGTTGATTTCATCGTAAAACCTTCACCGTTTTGACTCACCTATCCCCTCACCACGAATCCCTTTGCATTCTCCTTTGATTCCCCACAAATCCCTCTTGAATCATGATATGATTCAAGGAATCAAAGCTCCTTTCTGGCATGTCATCGAAGCTACACCCTTTCACACATCTATGAGGTCTCCGACCTCATCTTTTGGACCGAGGCACTCGCCTCGAGTCGGGGCTTCTTCTTATCCAGGAACAATGGAAGAAGGATGGCATCTGGGCCCTATTTGATACCTAGGGGATGCTTCAGATGGAGGAGTGTCCAGGTCCCCATCATTGGGACCAGGTACGATTTTGAGAGCACCAGTCGATGCAGAGGAACAACAGGAACGAAACACCCCACTTAGCGAGGAGATTGGACCCCTAAGCTATGTGAAATCGACGATCGAAGTTCACCCTACCGGGTGTTATTCGTGTTCTTGAAGGAGCTCCAGGGTTTGTACGATTGTAGCCCACCTCCAGATCTAATCTGGACCACAAATTCGGAGTGAAATGGTACGGTTGCTCGGTCGCACGATCAGAATGTGGCACCACATGGACGACTAAATCCGAAACGATTAGTGGGTAATTTTCACAGACCTACTCTGCACTTTTTGTAACCGGTTAAAGGTCCCGTAAATATTATCTGTAGTTTAACAAGTAGTGGATAAATTGCATGAGCCCCTTGGAACTTTTCAAATATTGTAATTTAGTTCCTTTCAAAGACACGTGCGTGCGTAAGTTTTATGTTGTAAATATTGCACGAACAACCTCGTAGGTTGTTTTAATTGTCGTTTAATATATAAAGTTTGAATACTAGTGTTAAAGTTTGGGTTAAAACATTTTGCACCTCAAGTTTTATTTTAATTGTAAAAACACCCCTTCTAATTTTATAATTTTTGTGTATGATTATCTATTTATTAAAAATATCAACCGTGCCTCAAAAACATGAAAAAAATGGGATCAGGTACCTGGATGCATGCTTGTTCACACTATATAATTAAATTTATGTTTGATACCCTTTCCTATTTTCTAAAAATCGAATATTGCACGAATAGTCCCAATATTTCTTATAAAACCCCAAAAAATATAAAATTGCATCTAAAAATTTCCAAAAAATAGTGTCTATTACCTTCAAATCGAAAATCCTAAAAAATAGCAAAAGAAAACATATAAAAATTAAAAAGCTCCAAAGGCCTTTATAAAAATATAAAAAATCCCCAAAATATATTTTTCTGCCTCTGATTTTTCTTTATTTTATTATCTTTATATTAGAATTCATTTGAAGAATTTTGGACTTATCTTGTTATTTTTAATCTTCACTTCAATCTCGCCCAATTATTAAATCACTGATTTGGGATATTTGTGACTTCTAAAATAAAAAAAGAAAATTTATCTAAAAATCACAACAAAAGTAAAAAATTACATAAAACCCAAAAAGATTTTATTTTTTTGTATTTTAAAATTTTTAGTAGTTTTTTAATTATATTAGCTTACATTAGATATATAGCTTTATAAATTCGAGGATACATCTTTAAAAAGAAAAGAAATATAAAAATTCGAAAAATATCAATAGAAAATATAAAAAAAACAAAATATAAAAATATAAAAATAAAAAGATAAAAATATAAAAAACCCACAATCTTGGACTTATATTGTGCATAGCTATAAATATAGACATATCTATATTATTTATTCATTATATATTTATAAATAATACTAAATGCTACATTGTGTGTTCCGTCTATCCGACCTCCTACTCTGCTTGTAGATATCCACTCATTTATTTGTAGGGTTTATAATAAATTTTGATTCACACCTGCTTCTTCATTGATTGATTTATACTATGTGGGTTGATTGTTGAGAAAGAGCCTGAGGTTCTCATATTTGATGATTGTGCTCCTACCTTGTGTGCAATAAGCGACCGACAGGACCCTCCGTTCTTGGCCCTCTTTCATATACCCTTCCCCTGGATGTTGTTTTCTTCATTTGCAAGAAAAGTCTCACGTCGCCGCTCTTACTCTCAATATTTCCCACCGCATCTGCGACCTGCATTATTCCCCTTCTTCTCGGATGCCATTCTCCGAGGTATTTTTGAGGACGATCTCATCAGTGTGCGTGGACGACAATCGTGTGCCGTTGTATCCTGGGAGCGGATCATCAGTACCCTTCGCACTGGTATTGTGGGGGGTGATATCCTCTCTAAGGACAATTCATTTCATGGACGTTTCAATGATCTTTTATCTAATCTTTTCATTCTTTTTTTGCTACAATTCATTTATTGCTTTGTCTTTCCTGGATCTCGCCTATAATGGTTTATATTTTGTCTAAATGGTTTAATTGGTTCCTGCTGTAATTATTATATGAATCATATATGCTTGATTACAACTTTGTTAATCTGTGATGCTTTGATTCATATTAATCCTGAAAATTACTGTTTAATGGTCACGTTATTGATCCTATTTTCAACAAATAGTACATTATGTTGATGTCTTGTTTGTTACATTGTTCCCTATCAAGATGTATCCATAAACTACATAATGCATCATCAACAAAAAATCAACATTGGAGGCCACCCCCTGCCCCCTCATCTCCCCCAACCAGCCTCCCTGGACGATTCAAGTGTGGATATCCGCCGATAGTCGATACTCCACCGCCATCATCCGACCAAGGTAACTCATGCTCCACTAAGATCCTCCCCCTCTACGTTCTCCTGTGACAAGGCTTTGTGGTCACCTTCTGATCCTCTTACCCTGACTTCTCCTCCTCCCCTCCACCCTCTCCTTTTGGTTAAATCGTGGGATGCAAATACTAAACATCGTATCTTACAAAAAAACCAGAGCACATCATTTACCCCCACTTGCTTGGACCATCTCCCAATCATCCCCCATCTACACCAACGAACAAATATCCTTCCATGTCCCAACCTGAACATCTTTGAGAAAGATTCTGCCCCCTAGAAAAAAAAGAAAACTCATGAAAACATGTTGCAAAAGCTAAACCTGAAACAACCAGGAGAAATTTTCTCAGCTGATACATTGTCCATCCAAATCCTAAGCTTTGCCACAAAATTCCATTGGCATTATCCAAACCTCCACCGACAACAACTAAATTAAGGTTTCCATCCCTAAGCCAACTTGATCCCTCCATCGAAAAATCCTTCCCATCTATCTTGCATAACTGTCCACCAAGATTGATGGAGATCGTCCATAACCTAAGCGATTCCAAAATATTATCCAGCTGGGTTAACCAATCTTCATCGATTTTTTAACCTCAACATCATGCTTGCATTTACTTCAACTCACCTACTTCACTGCCCACCCCTCGTAGAAGAGAAATCACTCCTAGATCCTTGAGAAAGAACTCCTCACAACCATGTTCGTTTATGTTGGCGTCATCCCCGATGATATCAGCCACCCCACCAAGCGAAACATTCTTTCACCCTACCAACTAACTCCAACCATGAGAAACAGAATGTACCTCGCATACCCCTACAACCTTTTGGAATCCCTTTGGTACCCCAAAGATCATGCCTTCCCCCCTCTCCACGTTGGTACCAACTCCTCCATATGATCATAAAGATAACCAAGGTGCCTCTGTCATCATTACAAAATCCACCCCTCCTCCCAAACAATCTTCGCACCAAACGAAATCTCCCTCAAATAAAGGAAATCCTTAGAATCCCCTTACCCATATCGATCCCTGACATGCTTGTTTAACCACCAAGAAGTGGAGCGAGGCGGTCATGCGGTCGAAGTGACCGCTCACTAAGCCCGATGATCAAAATAACAACCAATCCACAATATAAAAATGAAGCAATAAAAGCAGATGACATGTGGATCAAAATTTATTATACCTTACAATAAATGTGCATATAATGAGAAGCAGAGTAGGGGTCGAACATAGGGAGACAAGTCGGTGTAGCATGTATATTAATTATAAATAAATAATGAATAATCGATATAGGTATTTTTGTACAATATTCACTTAATCAATCAATGTTTTTATGGCTTTTAAATTAAAACAAATAATTCTTTTTTAACTAAATATGCTATGCTTTTTAATTTTTAATTTTGTAATTTTATTTTCTTTTTATATTTTATATTTTAAAATTTTTAATTTCTCTTTTTTATATATAATATAGGTATATATATATATCTATATATATGTAATGTATATAATATAAGTGATATATAATATAAAATATATAACAAATATAAAAGAATCAGAGAAGTACCTAAAGAACAATCCTTTTTTATTTTTAAAGGATTTAAAAAATTTATAAGGTATTAATAATACTTAATAGTAATATTAACAATATATTATTATATATAATACAATATAAGGTATTATAACTTTAAGTATATATAATCAAAATTCACAAGCTAAAGTATTTTTATGTTTTTTTATGTTTTGCTTATGTTTTTGTGATTTTTGAGATTTTTTTGCTAATTTTTAGATATTTTTAGAGTCCGAAATATAAAAAACCATGGACTTTTAAAATAGGCTAAATAGATTTGAGATTGAAAAATAGTAAAAAAGCTCAAAATTTCTCCAAATTAATTTTAATATGTATATAATAGTATTTATAACAATATATAATAAAAACTAATATTTAGGGAGGTTTTCAAAAATATTTTCCAAGTTTTTTAGAGTTGGCAAAGGTTTGCTAACTTCTGGAGTTTCTTTTGCTATTTGTTTTATGATTTTTAGTTTATAGCTATAAAATACTATTATAAACACTAAGATTTTTTTGGAATTTTTAATTATGGTTTTATATTTTTTGTATTTTCTTCAAATAGTGAATAAATAGCTCCTAATTGATTTTTAATAAATGGAAAATGCAATGAAAATGCTAAAATAAAGTACGAGCATGGACAAGCACAAAATGGAGCACATTCATTTATTATTCCATAATTTTCCAAGCAAGAGAGCTATTTGATACAAAATAAAATGCACAAAAATAAATACACAGAACTGGTAGGGGTATTTATGTATTAAATTAAGATCTAGGGGCACAATGCAAAAACACTAGAAAGTTTGAAAGAGAACGCGATTTTTATATATTAATTTGCAATATCCAAATCCGCAAGGGTTCAAGCATAAAGAACCCAACTAACATGGGGGGACACATGAGCTAAGTTGGCGAGGGTCCTTTTTGCAATATACAAAACATGTAGGGGTTGTGCTACAATTATTCCACTAAATTTTACACTTCAAATAATATTTACAATGTTACTTATGTAATACAAAAAGGTAGAGGGGTGTGCACATAAATTACCACCTAAACACCCGCGATCGGAGAGTTGAGACGCGACCATGTGGTGATCTGGATGGCTGCTTTGGATGACGGTTCATCCTTTGACTCAACAACCCAGATTAGATCTAGGTCGAGGCTTTCATCTGACAATCCTCGACGGCTCTCGAAAAAATGCCTCAAGAACAAGGCTCCACCGAGCTTTGGTCTTCTATATTTCCCCCGTCCAATCTCCTCTCTCCGATCGATCAACTCATTGTTTTCCTGGGAGCTTTGCACATTCGGCGGGTTCTTCTGCAAGCTCCACAACTCGCTGGGAGAGCCCTGGAAGTTGGCTGACCTGGATCCCTTGTTCAAAGCTATAGGAGGGGCTCTAAGTGATCTACGTTGTTGCAGTCCTGCCCAAAAAGGTTAAGGGGGCGAGGGCTATCTCTTTGACCCTCTTATGAAGCTGTAGAAGCAATGGGGCGACAAGATGGTGGGATTCTGGCGAAGGCGATGGAGATGGAGTCCGACGATGTGATTCCTTGTAGGATTCATAGGTTAAACAAAGGAGTATTATGTAAAAGGAGATGGGGAAGGTAGTGTAGACTGAGTGAGGTCGGAACTTGGTCAGGGGATGGCAAATTTGGTGCCAAAGCTGAAGTTCCAACGATTTTTATCTTCTAAAATTACACTAAGGATTTGAGCAAATGCGATAATTAAACCTACAAATAACTTACTAGAGTCGAAAATGACTAGTGAAAACTATCTAGCAGCTCGACAATCTCTGGAGCTCGAAGCAGGAAAGGCTCGTCGAAGAAGATGGTCGGTGGACAAGGATATGCTAATCCACCACCTTATCCTCGCTTTGATGGGCCAGAGTGCCAGTTGTTGTCACTAGGGACTCGACGGAAGTGTCCTAAGGGGGATACGATGAGTGAAGAGAGATCCAAAATGAAGTGAAGGCCAGGAGGGGATATTTATAGGGTAACTTTTGGACAAAAGGGTGGAGAGATGGCGGGAGGATCGGGGGTGGTAGGTGAAGATTCTTGTATGGGCGTGGGAGAAGGATGACATGGCTCGAGGTTGGTGAAGGTTACGAGGGATATGAAGGAAAGGTGGAGGCATGAAAAATCAGTGAAGATGGGGGTGTCAGAGGCTCTGACACGACGGCTGGAGGAGGTTTAACAATTAACCAAGGTCAATCATCACGACCCTCTGGCTGGTCCACGTGGACCAACCAAAAAAAGGAAATTGAAAATTATTTATAAATTTGATAAAAATTAGAAAATGAATAAATTAGTTTTATGATAAAAAAATTAAATATGTTTTAAATTATATGTAGCATTTTATAGATATTCGTATTTATTTTTATGAGTTTTTTATTATGAGTTAATATTTACATGTAAAATATAAGTATAAATACCTATATTCTGATATTTTATTTTTAGCATTTTATATTTTAGACATGTATTTTATAAAAATTTTATATATTTAATTATATATTTAGGTATTTTTGTTATATTTTTAGGAGCTTATTTGTATACTTAAATAATAATATATAGATTCTTTATATGTATATATAAGTGTACTTCATCCATGTATTGAAGTACATGGTTTATTTTATTTTGTTATGATGGCTTTAATTTATTTTAAGTATGGATATACGTTTTAAATAATATTTAAAATTTTATAAAAATAAAATAATTTGAAAAAATAAAAAATTAATAACATGAATAAAATATAAAGGTTTGTTTCACATTATGGGACCAAAACCTAAAATTTGCATCTTAGCTCCAAACTAAAGGAAACCTATATACAATTAAAGGTGTTTTTGGTTCATTTTGATACAGTATGGAGAAGATACATATCTGTGAAGTTTTTATTTTGGTTTTTTATTTTGTGTCCTGGTAACACTTTGCATTATTTTTCTGTGAAATAAATTTTTTATTTTTATTTATTTTTATCTACATTATTCTTATAGAGGATTTTGTCATCTGAGATGTAAAAATAATAAAATAAAATAGGTGTCAAAAAGTAATTATAGATGAATTAAAATTAAGGTTTTATGTGTGGTTTTCTGTGTATTTTATGTACAGTTTCTCTACCCCATTTCCCCCTATTTTATTCCTTGTCGACCAAATATCATGATGATTGGGTCTCGGGGTTTTGGGTCACTCAACACCTATGATGTCTCATTTCTTTTTCTTTTCTTTCTTTATTCTTTTATTTTGGAATTAAATACAATAAATATACAATAATTTTTATAGTATTTTGTACAATTTATAGAGTGTTTATTTTGGCAAATTAGAGATATATACATGCATTTAGATAGGGATTTAAGGCCAAAATAAAAGAATAACGGTGATTAAATGGAGATTCATCAACGCAAGAAATTCGAGCATAAGAAAATCAAATGCATGCATGTCAGAATGTCAACCGCCAAACCTCCCGCTCTACCACAATTGCTAAATCTCAAAAGATAGCTCAAGAAAAATCACAACTCACATTATGAAAGGACACCCACCAATGCCATAATCAACCTCGTAACTCCCGTACTTATCTCGTCTGTTGTAATTGCCTCCGTCTTGGGCATACAAAGCGCCATTGCCTCTCTCAAACCATATGCTTCTCCTACCACCAAACGGGACACACTTGCTTCTCTTGCTTATACTCCTTCTCCTCGAAGATGTCAAACACTAACCAGGACCAACCACCATCAAAATGGAAGAGGAGTACCTCCCCAACCATGCTTCGCCAAACTTACATTCCTAAGGAGAACCCCTCTTCACGTCCCTCGTTGGGAGAGCATCACCCCTCACACCCCTCCTCCAGAGACCATAATTCCAGAGCGGACATGACTATCTCATCCCATTAGCGGGCGAAGCTCTACAGCAAGTCCATTGTGGTAAGACGTCAACTCCTGAGTTGCGTTATTGCTGAGTTCTCGAAGTATATTCCATCTCTCAAGTGGGAAAAGAAAGCCCTCATCGATGAAGTGGGGTCAGATACTTTCATATTCTTCTGGAAGGTTTTAAAGCGCTAGATCATCGATGAGGTCTCCTCTAAGCCGAAGAAAAAAACCTCGTTGGTACCTTTTGCACTTCCCTTTATGAAGTCACAATCTGGTTCTGTAGATGGTCCCCATCCTTTGGAGCTAAACGAATTGAAGAAACCTCGGTCTAATGGGTAGAAGTTCTGAGACTACTGCTCCAATACAGATACCCATACATCCTGAATAACTTGGTTAAGACATTTGGAAAGATCCTCTCCTATGAGCTCCCACCTCTTACAGAGGATTGCAATGATGCGGCAAGAGTCTGGCTACTCGTAGATATCCTAAGAATCCAAGCCATCCCTGAAAGAATTGAAGTTACAACCACTGATGGTCTTCGAAGCCACCTTCAACTAACTAAGACACTAGAGAGAAGTTGCCTTCACACATTATGACACCCCATCTTCAGAAAACACTAATGCATGTCTCCTTACAACAAAATACCAGCATGCTAACACCTCCTCACAATCTCCATTTACCTGGAACCACAAAAAAAACTACTCCTCAACCTATAGCCGAGCTAGTTCCCAGAAAATTCGATATATACCCCAACTCCGACTTATCTGGAGAAACCATCAATCCCCTCCTCTTCCCAATACATCATGGCTATTCCACGAAGGAATGTTTCCGCTTCTCAAAAATCTTGAAAGAGAGTTTGTTGAGAACACTATCCTGTGGTTGAAGGCCATGGGGTACAACTGGATTATAGACTTTAGAAGAAGGCAACCTGGCTCCCCTCAAAACAAGCAAAAGAGAAGATGGCAACCATCCTCGGCCCCCCAAACCCGACTCTCCCGACACCGCCAGAGGCCCCCAAAGCCAACCAGTCAAAGCACACTCCTGAAACTGCATCAACTCCAAAGAAAATCCACGATGCATCCTCCTGCAAGCAGGATGTCCACTATGCCAAAACAGGTATGTCTACAACCTATTCATTTGACTTCTCTGAACATATCATAGATTTCTTGAGCCCTGCAAAAAATCCCCTTGAATATCCAAAATCTTAATTCTCCTGTGAGTAAACTAAATATTGAGCGTATCATTTCGAGCCTAGGACTTTCATTTACTAACTCACCGAAAAAAATCTTTTTCATCGATACCGTTTGGAGGACCAAAGCATCAGGTGCTGAACCAAGCACATCTGATAAGGTCCCTCCACAAAAACCTCAATATGGATATTAACCTCCTATCATGGAGCATTCACTATATTGGCTGTTGGTAGAAAAAGAAGCGGTTACATGACATCATCCATCGCTATCTGATAAATATCGTGGCACTGCAAGAAACAAAAACCTACGGAACCTCCCAAAACGATCACCTTTTCTACCTTGACAATTTCAAATGTCACACAAATACTGATTGCTCTTATTGAAGGATTCTCGCAGGTTGAGATTCTAATCTCTTCTCCCATTTTCAACAACGAATTTTGATTTCTACACACTACTGACTCTCAAATTTCACCAAAATGATGAAATCCTACACCTATACAATGTCTACCCCCCCCCCCACAAACCTCCCATAGGAAAAACTTTTTAGATCAGTTATCCATGACTGCCCTCCCAACCGGAAAATAATTCTGACAAAGGATTTCAACCTCTTCCGCTTTCAATCAAAATCCTCGTCCACCCGTCCAACATCCTCTTTTGCCTGCCATTTTAATTATTGGTTCCTTTCATCTGAGCTTACTGACATCAAAGACCCCTCTTCTGTCTTTACCTGAATAGACCCCCAACAAAAACATTGGGTAATCCTAGACCGAATACTTATCCCCTGCTCCTAGAATCATCCCCCCTTGTCAAAACACAAACGCTCCTAAAAACCTTCTCAAACCATAAGCCTCTCGTAGTGACAATTACCAACCTCAAACCAACCCACCAATCCTTTAAAATGGAAGCTTTCTGGTTTAACAAACCTACCTTCCCTCCAATGGTCTCTACCTCATGGAACAAACCTGGTCAAGGATTTAACCCCTTCCACACTTGGTTTCTGAAAACAAAATGACTTAAAATTTTGATATAATTGACTGGAAAAATAAACCTTGTCCCCTTCCACATATCAAAAGAAAATCTAACACAATAGATTGCTTCATTAGAACTATACTTAATCATACCAAACCCCGACCCAAGTATTTCAGAATACCTAATACTCCACAAATCCCTAGAAATACTTCACGAAGATGAATACCTGAGACTAAACCAACGAGCAAAGGTTCATTGGCTTCAATAAGGAGATTGCAACACCAAGCTCCTACAATCCATCGCTTCAAGGAAAAAAAGTAGAAAGCCTATCTTGGTTTTAAAAGTAACCATGAGTTGGTACAAACATAACAACTGCTATCTCTCAGCTCTTCATCTCATATTACCAAAAACTATACTCGAGAGAAGGATCCACGCAATCACTCCCCTTTGATCTAAAAAAACTCCTCCCAGGTAACATAGTAGACTCGTACCAAATGGTTGAACCTATCTCTGATAACGAAGCTTTCGTGGTGATACAAAACCTAACAACCCTAAAATCTCCAGGCCTGGATGTAATAAACCCCAAGTTCTTCAAGTCCTTCTAGATTATTATAAAACATGACTTCATGAACCTAATCAACCATCATTTGTTCCCATCGTTCGACCCCTAAGACCTGAAATTTATCAGTAATTCAATAATAACTTTAATCTACGGAAAAGGTGATCCCTCAAACATAGAAAACTACTGATCCATCAGCCTTATAAACCTCTCCCTGAGAATTTTCTCAAAAATCTTGGTCAACAGATGGGCCCTAAACTAAACAACCTTCTCCCACCCTCCCAATTTTCCTTCTTTCAAGGAAGAGGCACACCCATAGCCTTTGTTATCATCTCATAAATCCTCGCACAATGGTACCACACTAAAATTAAATTGCTCATCCTCAAGATTGACCTTTGTAAAGCTTTCGATTCTCTAAATTGGGACCATGCTCTTAACACTCAAATACAGTAACTGCTCGAACACCATCATTATTTAGATCAAAGCCTTCCTTCAAAGCATGGATATCTCATTGAAAATAAACAACACAAGCTCAGGCTTCTTTAAACCTTCGAGTAGGGTGCAACAAGGCGACCCCCTCTCTCTACTACTTTTTATAAACACTATGAACACCCTCGATGGAATGCTCCAAAACTTGGCAAAATCAAATTTGATCGAAGCTTTTGAAATCTCGGGGAGGACATTTCCATCATAAACATGCTCTTTGTTGATGATATCCTCATATTTCTAAAATACAACCTCTAGCCCTAAAATGCATAAAATTCACACTTAGTTTGTTCAGCGAGATCAAGTAAGTTTGTAAATGATGAAAAAACTACCATCCCTACTCTTAACCTCACGACTTAGGAAACTCAGTTAGCAACCGCCATCCTTAATTGGTCACCCCACTCCTTCCTGAAGTCTCCTTACTAGATCAGAGTGGCTTCCCATCATTGGGAAATTCAAACAAAAACTCTTGGGCAAGAAGTCCCATATGATATCCCTCTCATCCAGAATCACCGTTTGAACTCATCTCTCACCCCACAAATCCACCATATGATGGCCTCCCTCAAAGTTCCTAAATATATCTTGTCAAAAATTGATAAAATTAGAAAAAATTCCTTTGGACTTGGTCTTCAAACACCGATAAGAGACGGTAGGTAAGATGGGAATACATATGTCACCCGAAATTTAATGATGGGTGGGGAATCTTGAACCTTTACACTTTCAAGTGTGTGCTACTAGCGAAATCTTGGCTCCATACAATGGAGAAGCCTCACCACCTATTCTCCAGGATCATCTGTGACCGCATTCAAAACCAAAAACCCATGCCAATCCTTGAACCCAATCTCAAGAGGGGCTCCCCTTGCTAGCGATCAATTAAAATAGGGACTCAAGGGATATGAAATCTCGCATCCAAAATGTTAGGCGATGGGAAAAATTTCCTCTTTTGGATCAAGAAACTCAACGACAACCACTCGCTAGCATCCAATACCTTAACATCTAGTCATTAGCTAGAAATAAAAATAGCACAATCAATAAAGCCCTATCCACCATTAATGCTAAACAAAACTTGCTAAAAGCGCTTGTAATCCGAGCTCCTAGCTCAGACACACAAACCTTTATAGCCTCTATATTTTCATTGAGATTGATTCAAAACACTCCTGATACAACCACTATCCCACAAAATACACTGGAGCAGAGACTAACCAACCACCTACACAATATACTATCACATGGTGGACTTGGTCCGAAACACGCCTCAAACTTTTGGAAAAGTGCCTTTCATCCCTGAGTATCCATCTTCCTATGGATTCTCAACCATAATAAGGTGAGAACCCAGGTGATGAATCTCCGTTTCATCATCTTTATTCTTTCATTTTGGCCTTTAAACCCTTAGCTAAATACATGTAAATAACATTATTTTTCATAAATTAACATTCACCACTTATTGTATAAATATTGTATAAAATACATTGTTTTAAAGCAAAAATAAAAGAATAAAGACAAGAAAAAAGAAATAAAATGCCAAAAGTATTTTATGATCCTAAACCCCGAGACCTGGGCATCTTGATTACTGGGTCGATAACGAAGAATGTGAGGGGAGATAAGGGTCAAAAACACAATAAAACCCATAATTTTTATTCTCCAATATTGCATTTTTGGGACCAATTTTATTCTCTATTATTTATTCCTCAAATAAAGAAACTTTGTACATGAAAGTTGTAGATAAAAATATGTAAAAAAATATAAAATTGATTTCACACAAAAACAATATAAGTTGTACATTTCATACACAGAATAAAAAGTCAAAACCCAAACTTCCCAGATCCATATCTTCTCCATATGAATTCAAAACACACCAAAATCACCTTTATAACTTTTTATTGGCTATTTAATGAAGGCGGATTCATTCAATTTTGAATTAAGATGCAAAAGTTAGCTTTTGGACCCCTATTCTACAATATACTGGAATAAAATATTCATTTTATTTATTCTTTATTTTTTTCACAATTTTTTATTTTTATAATTTTGGAAATTTAATTTATAGTACATGTACATATTTAGAATAAAATAAAACCATAAAGAAACTCTAAAATGAAATGATCTACAAAAATACATGGAAGACTATACTGTACTTATATATGTATAAAATATACCTCAATTTATTTAAGTGTATAAAATACCTTAGAAAAATACAATAAAAATATATTTACGTATATTTAAATATTTTATAAATATATATTAAGAATACGAAATAATAAAATATAAAATAAAAAAATAAAATAAAATATACAAACATAGGTCAATATACCTTTAATTATACTTGTAAAAAATTAACCCATAAAAATATATAAAAATTGGATTGAAATACTACATAACTTAGTAAAAGATAACATGTTTTAAAAAATTAATAAAATCATTTAATATTTTATTTTGAATTATTATCGATTTTTGAATCTGTTTTGTCTTTTAGCGGGTGATGTGGCCCAATCAGGGCCCACCCCCAGTTGACTCGGGTCAACTCTCTAACCCGAACCCTAGACCTTTGAGACTGATCTTTGACCCCATCTTCCTCGATTTTTTGCAAGAGATACTTTCACTATTTCAAGTAGAGTTCTTCTTGACTTATGTTCCTTGATTGTCCATCTTACATGCACACATCATTTATTGGACAATGAGCCTCTGTGTAGAGCTCCACCGCCCCATGAAGATGACTTATATAAAATATATCCTCCAAGCTTCCTTCATTCTTTGATCCTTCTTCCGTTGTCTAGAGACCTAACCTTACCCCTAGATCGAGTTCCAGTTTCTAGCTCTCCCTTCAGTCGTTCAACGGCATAGCTTGGTGTTGAATCGAAGCAACTAAAGCTCCCCCGCCACCTCCGCTCGAAGTTTCGCTCCAGGTGGTTCCGGTACGACGAGCTCCTTCTTTTCTTATTCTTTATTTTCCATAGCATAATGGTAGTGTTGGGTCAGTTTTCATTTCTTTTAATCTCATTTCATTTTCCTGTAAAATCGAAAATCCTTCATCGCTGGAGCTGCAGCTCTACCACTGGTTTACGACCAACCAAACCTTCCTCTGTCATCCCGATCACTTTGATCAGCTCCCCCTTCATCTGTTAAATGCCCCACACGCCTCCGTTCACCCTGGTCTCACTCAGACCAGGAGATCCAGGTCTCCTTTTCTACCCTTCGCCAGAGACGCCCGAGTCATTTACGCCTCACCTCAGCCACTTGAAGCTTCCCAGAGCTTCGCCTTTTGGCCATTAACACTCTTCTGCAGAAAACAAAGAAAATTACTCCCTCACTGGAGATTTTGAGGCTATTTTTGCAGCTCTAGACTTGAGTTCCACCAGTCATACTGGAGCATCTCGAGTCATTTTGAACCATCCAGCATCTAGAGGACACCTCCAGGAACATTTTGCACCCCTTGGACCCTTCCAGGTGGTCGGATAGCCCAACATCATCGGTCGAAGCTCGCCCATGGTCGTGTTCTTCCATGTTCTTCCAGGGAGGTCCACAACCGTTGGATCAGGCTCTGTATCCAGAAGCTCCAACCACCATCAGATTTGTAGTGCATCGACCATCCGATCCCATCTAGGGATTTAATTTCCACCATCCATGGCCGATGCGTCATTGTGCATCCTTAGCTCGCCACGTGTCCAAGTCAAGCGCCCTCCACCATTTGATCTGGCCCCTTGGGGGTAATTTACACATCATACCCCCGAGTTTGTGCAATTTTATTTTATTCTTGTATTTTATTTTGAACGTTTAATTTTTGTAAAAAATACAATTATCGCCTCACACTTTATTGTATTTACACCTGGATCCTGACCATATCACCTTACCTGCCGTCCCACGTGAGGTGGCGATTTTGCATGAACCCCCTTGTGGGTTTTTTATTTTACATTTAGTTATTAAAGTTTGAATATTAGTTGTAACTTTTAGGGTATTTTGCAGCAATAACCTTGCCATTATTTTTAATTGCAATTATACCCTTACTAGTTCAACAATTTTTGTGCTTGTTCTTTAATTTTATAAATATCAACCGTGCTCTAAAAAATATGAACACTTAGGATAGATGTCTACTTGTGTAATCTTTCACATCATATTTTTATACTATCGTTTTAGGTATTTACCTATTTATTAAAAACCAAAAATAGCACGTAAAGTTCCTATTTTTTTTAAAATACAAAAAATAAAAAAATATTTTTTAAAAAAATCCTAAATCTATATTTTTCAAATTTTGTTTGAAAAATCTAAATATATTTTTTATACTATCGTTTTAGGTATTTATCTACTTATTTAATGCCAAAAATAACACGTAAAGTTCCTATTTTCAATAAAAAACAAAAAATTAAATTTTTTAAAATTACAAAAAATTCTAAATATATTGTTTGAAAAATCTTTGCAAAATTATTTTCAAATTTTGTAAATGTTTATAAAAACTATTTATCAAATTAGCATGCAAAATAAAGCTTTCAAAATGCTTGTGAAATTATTTTCAAATTAATTTTAAAACTATATACATAATGAAGCAAATAATAATGAAATCATTAATAAACCTTGTATGTACAAACCTTGTAAATTCCTAAAACCCAACTCTTGTAAATATAATATGTACTCCTGTATAAGTATCTGAACATATCCCTTTGTTATAAAAACCTTTTTATTTTGAAAAATCCCTAAAATTTGCAAAATTAAAGAACCCAAAAACATTTGCAAAATCTTTTCAAAAATTGCATAAAAATTTGTAAAACTTTTAAAAAATCCATAAAAAATGCAAAATCAAAAAATTGCATCACAAATAGATATTCTGCATTGTGCATAACATTTGCATTTTTCAGATTGAGTTTGATAATTGACTTGGTCTAAATAAAATCCGAAGATTGGAGCTTGGTTTGACCTTAAATATACTTAATCACAAGAACCTTATAGGATGTAATTGAGATACTTTAGGTCCGCTAGACTTAATTCTTTGAGACCACGAAACTTAGTTCAATGTCATCTTAGCTGCGTAAGTAGAATATTTTAGAACACACACGACTCTTATTGTAATGATCTAGCTTGCACACCTGCATCTTTCACTTTGCCCACCTCGGTTGAAGTATAGAGGGTTGGATTTGCCTACATGAGATACAAGCTAATGGGAACATCAGAAGTCACACATTTGTGGCCATTGTACCCCAACCCGTTCTAGTAGCAAAGAGGTCTAAAGACAGAAGATGTGGGTTGCAATAATGCTTTAAATGAGGGATAGTCTACTGGCTCAAGAGGAAAAAGTTCATATGTAAATGTTGCTGTATATAGTATTTGAAAAAATGGAAAAATAAAAATTCCAAAAAAGCAGAAATGCCTGATTGAAAATAGAATACCTGCCAGAGCGTGTATATATTTGTATAGTCAATAATCAAGCTTGAGCTTCAAAGTCATACTTTTGTGAGCCTGTAGTAGGATGACTTGGCTACACTGGTCAAGCATCCTAAGATAGGTAGCTACATTGGCTACTGTCCATTCTTCTACCTCCTCTTATTGAGGTGGTTGTACTTGAACTTAGAAGGGGATACCCGCTTCTTGAGGAAAAAGTTGTTGGATTGGAGAATTAGGGTCACCATGTTGGAGAAGATTGACTTTTATCGCTTCAGTCGAGGAGAGCAACATACCACATACATAGTCCAAGGTAGATTCATAGTCATAAGGGTTTGCATATGAGTTGACTTATTTTGACCTGGCTATTGTGGAGACTTGAGTAGAGTTTTGTGATTCTCGAAGGCTGTCATGTTTCAAGTATGATTCTTTATAAGATTCCGACCACACCTAAAATCCAAAGATCCGACTTAAGCTCCAAACTTTGATTTTATGAAGACAAATTTGAAAATTAAAATCAATCCAAGTTCTATCTTTTTGTTTATTTATTTTCATTTTCTACACTTATTGCATAAGTGTTTGATAGGGACTAGCAAAGGCAAGTATATGATGTTGATGAATCTCCATTTCATCACCTTTATTCTTTCATTTTGGCCTTTAAACCCTAGCTAAATACATGTAAATAACATTATTTTGCATAAATTAAAATTAATTATTTATTGTATAAATATTGTATAAAAAATAATATTTAAAGCCAAATAAAAGAATAAAGAAAAGAAAAGAAATAAAATACCAAAGGTATTTTACGACCCTAAACCCCGAGACCTAGGCATCTTCATGACTGGGTCGAGAGGGAAGAAAGTAGGGGGAGACAACGGTCAAAAATGTAATAAAAACCCTAATTTTTATTCTCCAATTTGTATTTTTGGGACCTATTTTATTCTCTATTATTTATACCTCAAATAAAGAAACTTTGTACATGACAGTTGTAGATAAAAAATTGAAAAATACAAAATTAATTTCACACAAAAATAATATAAATTTTACATTTTATACACATAATAAAAAGCCAAAATCCAAACTTCCTAGACCGTATCTTCTCCATGGTAACTCAAAACACACAAAATCACCTTTAGTTGTACATAACTTTTTATTAGCTATTTAATGAAGGTGTTTCATTCGATTTGGATTAAGATACAAAAGTTAGGTTTTGGACCCCTATTGTACAATATACATGAATAAAATATTCATTTTATTTATTCTTATATTTTTCACAATTTTATTTTTTTTTTAGTTTTGTAAATATTATTGATAATATATGCACATATTTATAATAAAATTAAATCATAAAAAACACTTAAATAAAACAATCTACAAAAATACACGGATGACTATACTTACTTATATTTGTATAAGATATACCACTATTTATTTAAGGGTACAAAATACCTTAGGAAAATATAATAAAAATATAATTATGTATATTTAAGTATGTTATAAACATAAAAGTCAAGAGTATGAAATAATAAAATATAAAATACAAAAAAATAAATTATACAAAGCATAAGTCATATATATATTTATACTTATAAAAACTAACTTGTAATAAATTAACCCATATAAATAAATAAAAATCGGATTTAAATACTACAAAATTAATAAACATTTTTTATATTTTAACAAAAAATTAATAAAATCTTTTAATATATTATTTTGAATTATTATCGATTTTTGAATCTGTTTTGTCTTTTAGCGGGTGGCGTAGCCCAATCAAGGCTCGCACCAAGTTGACTCAAGTCAACTCTTTGACCTAAACTCTAGATCTGTCAGACCGAGCTTTGACCCCATCTTCCATGATTTTTTGCAAGAGATCCTTTCACTATTTCGAGTGGAGATCTTATTGAATTTTATTCCTCGATTGTCCATCTTACATGCGCACATCATTTATTGGATAATGAGCCTCTGTATCGAGATCCACCGCCCGTTGAAGACAACTTGTATAAAATATCTCCTCCGGGCTTCCTTTAATATTTAATCCTTCTTCCACCGACTAGAGCCGTAATCTTAGCCTTAGATCGAGTCCTGGTGCCAGCAGCTCTCCCTCCGACCATTCAGCAGCGTAGTTTGGTTTTGAATCGAAGCGATGCAAAGCTCCGCCGCCTCCTCCGCTTGATGTTCCGCTCCAGGTGGTTCCGGTGCAATGAGCTCCTTCTTTTCTTGTTCTTTATTTTATGTAGCATAACAATAGTGTAGGGTTATTTTCATTTCGTTTAGTCTCGTTTCATTTCTCGTAAAATCGAAAATCATCTGTCGTCGGATCTGTGGGTCTGCCACTGGTTTCTGACAAACTAAAACTTCTTTTGACATCTTGATCACTTCCATCAGCTCCCCCTTTTTCTGTTAAATGCCCTGCACTCCTCCGTTCACCCTAATCTCACTCACACCAAGCGTCTGATTCTCCCTCTCTGCCCTTCATCGGAGACCATCGGCCGAGCCCTTTATGCCTTAGCTACCTGAAGCTTCCCAGAGCTTTGCCTTTTGGCCGCTAACACTCTCTTCAAGAAAACAAAGAAGAACTACTCCCTCACAGGAGACTTTGAGGCTATTTTTGCAGATCCAGGACTTGAGCTCCACTATACATCGTCAGAGCACCACGAGTCATTTTGAACCCTCAAACAACTAGAGGATACCTCCGGGAATGTTTTGTGCACTAGGATCAAATTCAGGTGGGTAGAGTCGCCCAACATCGTTAATCGAAGCTCGCCTATGGTCGTGTTCTTCCATGTCCTTCCAAGGAGGTCCACAACCATTGGATCAGAATTCGTCTCTTGAAGCTCCAACTGTCCTCGAATCTACGAAGCGTCGACCGTTCGATCCCATCTTGGGATTTAATCTCCACGATCTGTGAGTAAAGCATCATCGTGCATCCTCAGCTTGCCACATGTCCGAGTCAAGCACCCTTCACCGTTCGATCAAGCACCTTGGGGGTAATTTACACATCATACCCCATGTTTTGTGCATTTTTATTTTAGTCATGTATTTTATTTCGAACTTTTAAATTTTTTGTAAAAAATTGCAAGGAACCCCTCATACTTTATTGTATTTACATCTAGATCCTAGCCACGTCACCTCACGTGCCTTCGCAGTGGCAATTTTGCATGTAACCCCATGTAGGTTTTGTATTTTACGTTTAATCCTTAGAGTTTGAATATTAGTTGTAACTTTTAGGGTACTTTACAGAAATAACCTTGCCTTTATTTTTAATTCCATTTATACCCCTGCTAATACAATAATTTTTCTTCTTATTCTTTAATTTTTATAAATATCATCCGTACTTCAAAAAATATGAACAATTAGGGGTAGATGCATGCTTGCTTGATCTTTGATGCCATATTTTTAGACTAAAATTTTAGGTATTAACATATTAATTAAAAATAAAAAATAAAATGTAAAGTTCTTGTTTGCTTTTAAAAATATTAAAAAAATTAGAAAATTTTTTAAAAATTCCAAAAAAATTGTGCCTCCGGACCAAAAATCTCTAAAAATAGAAAAAGAATATCACTAAGTATTAAAAAGCTCCAAAATCCTTTATAAAAATATTAAAAAATCACCAAAAATCCAAAAAATATTTATTTTTATGTCTTAATTTACTTCATACTATTTATTATATATAAAATTATTTAGGAGAATTTTTAACACTTTTTGTTATTTTTAAGCTCAATTCAACCTATTTATTTGATCCCTATTTTAGGATAATTTTGACTTTAAAATACATAAAATTTAGCAAAAAATCCCCAAAATCATAGAAATAATAGTAAATTACATAAAATACAAAAACATTTTATTTGTAAATTTCATTTATTTTTAGTTGAATTTATAATTATATTACTCTATATTATATTCATAGTTATATATATTTCTATATTTATTATTTAAAAGGAAAGGGAAAAAAAACCAAAAAATATAAAAATAAAATAAAAATATAAAATTAAAAAAAGTAAAAAATATATAAAAATAAAAAATATACATAACTAAATACCCACAAAAATTTTAAAACACCTTAGAAAGTGAAAGACCCGATTTTTATCCTTTTATTGATGTAGAATTAATGATTTCGTTGCAGACGAATAAATTCGAGTCAATCAAAAACCACTTAATTAATGTATCAAATAAATCAAAGCGATCTTTTTTTACTTGGGCAAGTCCAAGGTTGAACTCAGGGAGACAACTTTCTCCTTAGGTTAATTTCAGTTGACCTAGATGTTAGGTTTTCAGAAGAATATTTTTTATGGTTTTTTATGCAATTAAAATTGCAATGCAATTCTGGATTAGTTTTAGGACCAAAAATGTAATTTTCAACAATGCAAGTTTGAAAATTATGAAACGTGGCAAAATGTTAGGTACAATGAAATAAGCTACTGCATTTTTTGGATTTTTTACTCAATATGAATTACTAAATATGAATGCAGGATGATTTTTGCAAATTTAATTTCAATAAATACGAACTTCAATTATTTTCAAAGACTAAAATTTTCCTACATACTTCTATATGAGATGAATCCAGGAAAATTACTAGACCTCAGAAATCTGACTTATTAAAAATCAATTAAGCAAAATACCATTTAATTTATTTATGACCTATATGTTCATGCAAAAGTGATGATTTTTGGGCACAAAATAGATTTACTCAAACTCTACTACTGTGAATTTTTGGGAAATTTTAATGCAAAGATGAATTTATTATTAATTTCTGAATAGTCAGTGGGTAAAATATGCAATATTTCACCGAAAAAATTATATTAAATAATCCAAATCTTACAAAAATATAACAATTCTTCATAATGATAGAGAAGACATTATTCTACAATATACAATTTTCAGAAAGAGAATAAAGAAATGGTACCAAATTGACGTTCAAATTAACAAGATAATGCATGGTCTATATGCAAAATGGAAATTGAGATGTTTAAACAAAATTATGTTATTTAGTGTTTCTTTAATTACCTAAACTTTCAGGTATGATGTTGCAATTTATCAAAATATATGTCAATCATGCACGTGAGGAATGAGGGCCTTAGGACGGCTATGGGTCTCCGCATGCGGCTAGCAGGATTGGCGATGGCGAGATGTGCTCGACGGAGATCGTGCAACGACCGTGCAAGGGTCACACAGTCAGGGAGATGAGTGTGCTGGCGTCGACGTGGCAGAGGGGAGGCCGCTGGTTGGCGCAAGGGCTGCACGCCTGGGAGCTGGTGGCCTCACACGGAGGTGTCTCCACGTGGTGGTTGCATGGCGCAACCGCAAGTGCTGCAACTGCAATGGTTGGGTCGTACGGTCAGGGAGATGCGCACGTGGGCATCGGCGTGGCAGAAGCGCGTACGATGGAGAGGAGGCTGCTCGTAGCCGGAATGACAAGGACGAGAGGAGGGGAGGCCGCTGGTTGGCGCAAGTCTGGTGTACGGGTGCTGGAGGTGGATGGCCTCACGTGGTGGCGCGCGGGATAAGGAAGGGTTGTACGACAGATGCGGAGGTGTCTAGGTGAACCGTCAGTGAGGCGACGATGGCACTTGGAGACGCTGTCGTTGACGGAGGGCAGTGGTCGACGGGACACGTGGAGTGCATGTGCGAAAGAAGATGAAACAGGGGAGGTTCCCCTGTGAACAAAGGAACTCTAGCTATTTGCTCACCATGATGAAATTTCTATTTAATTGATTGAAGAAATATTCTCAAAAAAATAAATAAAAATGACTGTTAGATTCGTAGCATATGATTTATCTGTAGAAATGAAATCTGATTGGTGTTTTGAAGCATGGAGGGAGGTGGATTTAGGAGATAGGAAATGAAGAGGAAGATGGAGGAAGGGAGAAACAAAGTAAAAGCAAGAGAATAGAGGAGGAGAATGAGAGGGAGAGAAGAATAAGAGAAGTAAAAGGTGAAGGGAGGAGATGTTACCTGACGATGGCAGGGGGTGTCGCTTGGGAAGGGGGACCCTTGAGGTTCCCTAGTCATTGCTCGAAGTCGATGGCGTGCGACGAGCTGGGCGACTTCTTGGAGTAGCTGCAACAAGGGGGGAAATGACTTCCCACCTTGGATCATGCCTGAAGGTCGCTAGCCGTTGTCGCTCAACCAATCCTACGCTTGCTGTCACCAAGGCCGGAATGGGAGCTCAGTATCCTCTCTCGATTGGTGGATGGTTTGCAATGGGGCGGAGGAGATCCTTTTTAAAGGATGTTGGCGACGGCGGAAGATGCGGGAGATGGAGATCGTGAAAAGGAAAGAGAGAGGGGCGCACGACGGTTGCACAAGGTATTTGCGATAGGGGGAATTGAAAGATGCGTGCGCCACCGCGCGAAGTGGGCGGTTGTACGTCGTGTGGAGATGGAAGATAGAAGGAGAGGTGTGCGGGAGGTTGAGCGGAGTAAGCGGGGCATCTACAGCTCGCGCATGAGGCAGAGGGAACGACTTACGTGACTTGGCAAATGAGAGAGAAGGAAAGGTGGTCACATGCTAAGCACGTGACCGGCTGGAAAGAGGAGAAGGTGCCACGTGGCACGCAAGGGTGCATCCACGTGGCGGGTATTTTTAAAATAATTAAATAATAATAGTATAATTAATTAATTAATTAAAATAATTAAAAAATAATAATAATGGGTGACACGTGGCAGCTGGCAGAGCTGCCACGTGTCGCTCCCAAAAAATCCGAATTTAAATCAAAAGAAAAATCAAAACGAAATAACAAAAGAGGTCAAATCAAAAAGTGGTCAACATGAAAGTTGCTCATCTCGACGAGATCTACAATTTCATGAAGGGCCAAAAATCAAATAAAATCATCTGTATAAAAAGTATTTTTAGGTGGTATCTTATAGGTATACCACATTTTTATCTTTTGCAGTTTTTTATCATTTTTAAATACGAGAAAAATCAAAATAAAGTTAGAAAAAATATGAAAGAAATATTTACAACTTAACCTGTTTTTTTGAATTTTTAATAAGTATGAAAATAAAGAGATAAAATGGAGAGTATTATGGTCAATATGTACAATATACAATAGGGGCCCAAAATCCAAGTTTCAAATACGAACTCCGACTTTAATGAAATTGGTCTTGTTTTGATGATCTTTGAATGAAGATTAATTTAGAAGTGAGTAGACCTAAATCGGACACTGTATGAGAGAGATATGCACATTTTAAAGTTTTTAATCTCAAACTTGGATTTGGGTTTTATTGGTCAATTTTACAAGTTAGTATATTTTTTGATATTTTTCCTTTATTAGTGTTAATAGTATATACACTATAGAGTTGATTTTGTTGGATTTGGAGTTAGCATAAAATATATACAAATAGGTGATTTTAGCTAATATACAGGTAAATACTTACTAGTGAATTTGGCTCCTTTTTTAATGCAAATATGAATGCTAAAATGCAGATATTATTTACACATGCATGGATGCTAATTATGCAATATAAGTGGAAATATTCCAGCTAATTACTCGGGAAACAAAGCTCTATTTTCAACTTTTAGAGTGATGAATCACAGATTCATCAACCCCCTATACTTAAACCTTGCTCGTCCCCAAGCAACTAAAATGAAATGAAAAGTAAAATGATTTTGGGTTGCATACCATGGTCATGAACAAAGTTGAAAATGGAGCTTGACTGGACCTTTGGATTATTAATGTGGTGGAAACTTATTGGGATCTGAATTTAAGACCTAACAACCTTTTAGTTCCATAATTCTCTTATTCAAGGTCGCCTCAACAGTCAGGTCAGAACAAATCCTCATAAGCAAATTCAGATGACTATCAATCTTACTTGTACTGTATAAGTGAAATATAGCTCTCCACATCAGAAATGGCAAAAAAAACAGCCTCCTCTAACAGGGTAACTCCAATTCCCCGGTCCAGTAACTCTTTCCTCGAGGAACGGGGTATTCCCTTCTAAGTTCGAATGCAACAGGCTCAAGAAGAGGAGGTGGAGAGAAGAATGGATGATAGCTAGTGTGGCTT
The DNA here is from genome assembly GCA_037367405.1 of Ottelia alismoides. Lineage (NCBI taxonomy): Eukaryota > Viridiplantae > Streptophyta > Magnoliopsida > Alismatales > Hydrocharitaceae > Ottelia > Ottelia alismoides. The sequence goes on from JAZKJV010006381.1 coordinate 1,210,288, forward strand.
CCTATCCTAGGATGCTTGAACAGTGTAGCCAAGTCATCCAGATGCAAGCTTTGAAGCTCTTCTTATTTTTCTGTACTTGTACATACACTCCGGCAAGCAATTTACTTTTCAATCAGGCCTGTCCACTTTTGGAGATTCTGCATTTTTTCTTTTTTTCTTTTCTCTTTTTCTTTTCTTTTTTTGACATATACAAGGTGCATCATGTACATAAGGAGTTTTTCTCCTTGAGCCAGTAGACTATCCCTCTTTTGAAGCATTATTTCAACCTGCAGTATCCCATCCTTAGATGTCAACTCCACTAGACTAGGTTGAGATGCACTACCCTTCCTAGAGGAGGACGAATGTTTCCACCCGTGTGCTACTCCAAGCTAAAGGATTCTACCTCCTCACCATCTCATCAATGAAGAGCTACGTGATGGTGCTTGTCCAAGTTAGGTCACTGTCTAAAATAATCATGCCTGTGTATGAAATATTCTACTTAGACCAATCAAGATGACATGCGAACATAGATTTGTAGACTCAAAGAATTAAGCCGCTCGACATGAATAATCTTAACTCCAGATCCTCTAAGGTTCCTCTAAAATTAGGTAGATTAAGGTCAAATAAAATTCATCCTCGACATCTATTCATAACTTGGTTCAGAACCCACTAACTTTTCACTTTGCATATTCAAGATATGTAGACGAGATGTAGATGACATGCTATGTAGATGAATGAAGTGCAAGGCACAATTTTCTTGAATGCAAGGATGATATGCAAGAGTAAATAAGAAGCCTTTATTTTCATTTTTTTTTATTTTCTAATTTTTACAGTAATATTATGTACAAGAATCTTACAACTTTTTATACAAATATTATACTAGTATACAAAAAAATTTCTTCAATTTTTACCCACCCCATAATTATTGCATAATATATATATACACAAAAAAATACGCAAAAATACGTGAAAGTACGAGCTATGGGTAAAGTATATATGTAATATATACACCATTCTATACTTAGCGTGTGCTATGTCCTCAGAGCATGAAAAGCGAGGAAAAGACATAGCTCGTGCTAAGCGTATGAGAACTAAAATAACAAAAAGTATAGAAGTCGTTCCGCCCCCTATACTTAGGCTCTTCTAGCCTAAGTATAGAAGATAAAAAAATGGGGCAGATGAGGTCAAGAGGGGAAATTGATGAGTATATATACATGATGGGCATCGGTCCCCCCTATACTTAGGCTCTGATCAGCCTAAGTCTAATAGAGAAGTGAATGTGAGAACCGATGAGATATTGAGAATATACAGAGGATGAGGGATGTACATGAGTGACTGAATCTTGATGCTGCATCTTCATGGAGATTAATCTGATGTATCTGCTCTGTGCTCACTCTGCATGAAGTTGATGACCTCGACTTGGACTAACTGCTCCTTGGAATCTACAAAATGTTTCAACAGTTGTCCACTTACCACGTGAGATTGTGCACCATATGTGAGATTGGCTATCTCTACACTTCCATTCTCGTGCACTTTCTTGACAATAAAGGGACCCGTCCTCTTAGATTTGAGCTTACCATGGAACATCTTTATTCGAGAATTAAACAACTATACCTTTTGCCTCGAGACAAAGTCTTTGTACCTAATGTGCTGATCATGCCATCTCTTTACTTTGTCCTTATAAATCAGACTGTTGTCGTATGCCCCGTTTTGGATTTCCACGAGCTCGTTTAAGTTCAAGTCTCGACAAAACTTCCCTAGGGGACAACTTGATGAATCTGCGATTCGTCATCTTTATTCATTTATTTTAGCTTAAAATCCCTTACAAAACACCTATATATAACACTAACTCCATATTCTTATTAACTTGCATTTGTGTGTAAATATTGTATACTTCTTACCATTTTAACCTAAAATAAATAAAGAAAGAAAGGAAAAATAAAAGAAAAATAAAATAAAAAAGGAAGACTGTATATATGTGATGAATCTCAGATTCATCACTCTAAATCTCACTAATTAAGCTCAAATACCTAAAAAACATTGGCATTTCTTCATTTATTATGCATAATTATCATTCATGCATGTTTTAATAAGATCACTCATTTGTGCACAAAATAACAAGCCAAAAATCCCAGCTAAAACTGACTTGTAAATAGCCTAATTTCCCTAATTTTTAACTCATTCATGCTAACTCTGAATGACCCAAACTACCTCCACTGTGTGCATATCACTAACAAGAATAAACAAAAAATACAAAAAAAATCACTAACCAATATAAGTGGACCAAAAACCCAAACCCTAGTTCTAGGATTCCTGGACTAAAATCCTCATATCTTCCCCATCTAGTGTCCATTTTAATCCTACTTACATTTGAATAATGTACATTCAATTACCTTCAAACAAGACCAAGTTCAAGTGAATCGGAACTCATATGTGATAGTTGGGTTTTGGGCCTCTTTTGTACATTTTTGTATTTTAGCTGATTTTGACCTATATTTTATGTACGTAATTAACCTTTTCATTTTACTTCTTTTTCATGTGTCTTCTTTGATGAATGTTTTATTAAAATATGGAAAAATCCAAATCCAAATTGAGCGTGAAATCAAAGAAACTCACTGGGTCCAAGTCTTCACTAATTGTTTGTACAAAGTTGGTCTTTTTCGTGTTTTATTTTATTTCTTTCTTTTCTTAATTATCAAAAATCCAAAAAAATAGATTAATGTGTAAATATTTATCTTTGATTTTACCATATATTTTCCAAATTTTTATCTGGTTTAAAAATAACCAGAAAAAATATAAAACCCAAAATTCAAGGTATTCTATGTACATAGGATACCCCAAAAAATATCACTTTGTGCAATTGATCGATTTTGATTTTGATGTCTTCATGAAAGTTGTAGATCTCATCGAGACGAGCAATTTTCGTGAAGAAACTTTTTCGATCCGTCATTTGCACAAGTGAGCAAGGGACACAGGTGGTGATAGCCCGGTGCCCCCATCTTGCCCGGCGAGGTCCGAGTCTAGCAGGACTCGTTGCAGTCGCCCTTCCCCATCGACTTGCTCCTCTCCAGCCATTATCTCCATCGAGCCAACGCCTTCACCGACAACCTCCTAGAGATTCACCGCTCCGCTGCCACAGCTCCAGACCTTCATCAACGGTGTCTTCATCGACGACGTCTTCATCGCCTCTGCCATCCGTTCATCGTCAACAGAGCTCCACCAGCCGACGACACCTTCTCCGCCAGACGCCAATCCTCCGGCCCTCCTCCACTCCATCGGCGCCACCGTCACGGCTAGAGCTTCGCCAACGACCACCTGCGAATCACGCTTCGCCGTCGGACCCAACAACTCCTCCATCGCTCCGCCCTTACCATCTCGCCACGACTGCCCAGCAGCCGGGCACAAAGCCCGAGCGCCCCCCCCCCCCCCCCCCCCCCCCCGCGTACGTGCGAGGCATGTGCATCCCACGGGGGAAACGTCAGCAACCCCGGGTCACGTGCTTTGCTCATGATCGTGGGAAAATTGCAAGAAGCTCCCCGGAATCTTCCCATATTGCACCTCGGTCCCCATCCAGAGGTCACGTGCCTCGTATACGGCCCTCTGGCAATTTTGCAACAAGCCCTTTATACGTATCGGTAATTTCAATATAGCCCTCCTAAGCATTTTATTTTATTTTTAAGTTATTGTAATATTGCACTATTACCCCCATGTTCCCTCATTGTTCTGGACCTCTACGTTGCACTATTTTATTATCCAAAAATAGCATTTTGTTCCTCTCTTAGTTCTCTACATCTTGATATATTGCGGGCATTTTTGTGATCAATGGTTAATTAATAATTAATTATTTTGTAGAAAATTGCATACTTTGCCCACTTTATGCTCTGATTTTTATAATAATTAACCGTTGCTATAAAAATTATTGAAAAATCAAGGATTGTAGAATTAATTGTGTTTAACATTGTGCCCAAAAAGAATTGCATTTACATGCATAGTTTTCCCTGTAAAAATCATCTTGCATATTTTAATATTTGATTTTTGATAGGTACTAAATCACATATTTTTGAAGTTTAGGATTTTTCTGAGATCCATTACCTAGTGACAGATCTTAGATAATTTTATTCCATGAAAATAAATAAATTAATATTTATTATAATTAAATATTGAAATTCACATCATTTGCATTTAAAATTTCATAAAAAAATTCATCTTGCATCCAAAAATTCTAAAAAATTACAATGCATTCATTTCATCATACTTATCATCTTGGCCAAGTTTTGTATTTTTCGAACATCGTTTAATCGGTATTTACATTTTTAGTCCCTAAAATAGACCAAAAATTGCATTTTGCATCTCTAATTGCATAAAAATAGAAAAAAGACGAACTCGAAAACCATGCATGAACTTTGATAGACAAAATTATAGGTTGTTCCTTTGCCTCCTTATGTTCGACCTTGGGACTTGCCCAAGTAAAATAAACATAAAACCACACGATTATATATTGACAAAATAATTATGGTTATTTCTTGACCAATTTCGATTGCCAGCCTAGAACAAAACCATATTAATTTTAACGCACGACAATACACGCATCTTAACATAGGCAATTCGCGATCCATCAGTTAGCACCGTTGCCGGGGAGGCAAACAGCTTAGTTTTTTGTCTAAAAATTTTTTGTTCGTTTTTCCTCATTCGAGTAGTCTGACCCCCAAAGTTTTCACTGTAAATTTCATTTTTTTCCTGCATTTATTTTATTTTATTTTCAGTATTTATTTTTCTTATTTTATTTTTGATTTATTTTTGAGTCACTCTCTTACACCATCTCTCTTATTTTTCTTGCAAGGTACCCAGTGTATGTGGAACGGTTTTTCAAGAACCGACGCATCTTCACCGACTTCTGAAAAGCCGCAATTAATTTAAGACCGAGTCGAGTCATGAGAGAGCGTAAATTCTAGGATTTTATTTTCTGCAAATTTTATTTTCTGTAATTAATTGTTCATTTATAGCGGTGTTCGCTTGGACTCACGCGTGTGTAAAAGACCTTTAACCTTTTTTGTGGTGTGTCGTGGCCTGTTTCACTCTCCAGTGAGGGTGGGGCCCGACTTGAGTGGCGATTAGGATAGACATGCACATACAGTTTTTAGAGCAATTAAATTTTTTGATTGTGCTCATAGGACCTAGGGCCACACTTCACTTTAATTGAGACGCATATTAGATCATTCAATTTATCCAAATTCAACTCAATTCTTCATCGCTAATAGAACTTTCTGCTAGATGCGGTTTTTCATCAGCTTGTATTCATCTAGATTAATTTTTCAATTTTTGTCGTGCATCCCACATGGAGATTGCGAGGATTCACTGTAAGTCTTCTAACTGAGCATACATCATCGTTTTTCACGTGCATCGGCTTTTCCTGAATTTCTCCCACCTGTTTTATCACATAATTTTAAAAGGAAATTGGGACTGTGTGGTAGACGTGATTTTGTGCTCACTCAATTCTTCAGTGATCGCCTAATTAAATTGGGACTACTAAATATAATCGATTTTAAATAGCCCATAAAATCAAGAATTTTTACGGGAGAGAAACCCCGACCTTGGATTCTTTTATTTTTCAGAGTGAGCGAGAGACGACACTTAAGGCTAGATCCCAAACCCAGATTTTCATATTGACTATTGATTCTACCAAAAATGATTATCTACTACTCAGTGAGGATCTAACCGGTAGCCGATAAACAGTCCGGATTTCCTTAGCAGAGTGGGTGGTTTAGAGGACACTGCGTAAGGCTCCGTCCTCAAGTAACGGGTAGCCGTTCTACGGTCCGTACTTACTCCCATACTGGTTGAAAGTAGGTGCAACTAGTCGTAAGAATTCGGGCCAGTCATTAGGAAATTTTCCGGCACCTAATAGCTCGCTAAATTCTTTCCAAGATTGTCTTATAACCAATTAAAATTAAAAATAAAATAGCCGAACTCTTGCGGCTTCATGTGTTAGTTGGTGAACCGGGGTTCGATTTGTATTTGCATTGGTGTGCGTGAACCGATTTCGAAAATCAAAAGCCATACATTTGTGCCCTCAACCTCCTTGATAAAAATTTCTTTTGATTATCTCCTGCACTTGCACCGAGATCAACCATGATGATCCATCATCATCAACCTCCTTTGACAAAAACTGGACAATGGTCCGAATACCCATATGATCTATATTATGAAAATGAATTTGTCTCGGTGAGGCCCAAATCAACTAAATCCTCTTCTTTCAATAATCCTCCTAAATTTAAGAGAGATTCTGACTCTCTGATGAATCCATTGACTTCCAAGCCATTCTACTCAAATCATCCAACCATACATGACCACCTACCATCTTGGACTGAACCGTCTTATTCTCGATTTCTCGCAAATGAACCATTTCAAGATCAAATCAGTTTTGAAGCTCATGACTGGCTGATAAACCAAACCCAGATGGATAGACCCGTACTTAATGATCATCAGCGTTGGATTGACCATGACGATCAGATCCCTATTGACCAACCTGAGTACCACTCCTTTGATCAACCTATGCATACAGAGGGCCAAAATGGATGATATCGACACATATGCACCCTGTATGACTCCATTATTTGAGGATACGATCAATCATGACCATGGAAGTAGACTCTACTCAAACCAGCATTACATGCCTGAGTCACGGCATGTTGAGTATGAGACCTATGAATTCCCGCAAAATCCTTCCACTGAGCAGCCTCCTTCCGTAATTTTTGAGGAGAAATTTTCAGAAAATAATGATCATATATCGGATATTTTAAGAAAATCTCCTCTCAGCACATACAGGAAAATGGAAGATGAAATTATTGAATCTCAAATGCATAAACACACACAGACTGCTCCCATGATTGATCATGAACAGATTTTTTAGGATGATATTTCGAGGATAAATAAGAGATTTGATTTAATAGAGGATAGACTTCAAAAGTTTGCCGACCGATTAGTTTCACTCTCTGGTGGCTCGGATATAGAATGAATGAGGAATGATTGGATCTCATGTTGAAAATTTTGAGGATATTCAGAAACCTAGGGACGATTCTGACAACGACACTTCTGCATATTACTTCCCTAGGAATGACTATGCATCTGACTCTTACTCAGAACATCAAAGCCCCTTCTCATCTACGGAAGACACCACATCACCACACCACATAGAAAATACCAAAAAATGGAATATTAAAAAACACCTAAAAATTGAAAATCCAGAAAAATTCATAAAAATTTGAAACTGAAGAAGATCTGAAGAATTTGGATCCTACTTTACAGGAAGCACTGGAGAAAAGATTGATTTTTGAACTTCCCTTCATACAAGCCATTGAACACTTCCCCGACTTTAAAGAATTTGTAATGGACAAACTAATGATGAAAAAGTTGGGCAGGATAAGAACAAAGACTGAAAGACATATATTGTCAATGGCCTCTTCCTTGGTGCTGAGGAGAAAAATCAAGAGCCGCATAGTGAAGCGGTTGCACAGACTTGACTGTGGAATCAAAGACACGATATTTACCCATTCTCAAATAAATGGCGATTCACCGATCAATATACTCCCGACCTTTGTATTTCATGAGCTCAAACTCGGACCGATCAGGAAGATACGAGAGATTATTCAATTGGCTGACTGATCGATAAAGCAGCCGAGGGGAATCATTTCTGTCATCATTACATTCCAAGGTGATCCGCTCAAAGTGGACTTCACGATTATTAATATTCAGCATCAAGGAGAATTCACCCAGTCTCCAATTATTCTCAGAAAGCCATTCTTGGCATTGGCAAAGGCAATTATTGAGTGTGAGACTTGGGAAATCAATTTTTCAGCATTGGAAGCACTTCAATCTCACCCACTCTTTGAGGAACCACGATTTTCTTAGAGAACCCACGAAGTCCTCAACAGCCGTAACCATCAAGCGGTAGAAGAGCCCTACTCCGTTGTTACACCTAAGATATCGGTTGTTGATGAGACTATTGGTTTAGAGAATACTCCCCTTACTCCATTCCCAGCTGCCCTCACCATGGAGAATCAAGTATATGAATCATATGATCTGGAGACTTATGCATGGTCGTACCCTGGGTCAACCTATTCTGACTACCTTGATCACATCAACTCGACACAGGAATGCTCCAATATCAAATTAATTGAGAACAGACAAGCAGAGACTCTTCCCAGTATTTCAATTCCTGTGGATCTCAAAATAGAAGAATGCTTCTTATATGATCTTGAGAAATATGCATGTCCGCACCCAGGGGCAACCTACTCGGAATACCTTGACCAAAACTTCCCAAATCAAGAGTGCACCACCAATAAGAAGACTAAGAACAAACACGCAGGATGAACATCGACCAAGGAGAAGAATTCCAATGGTTATTCGTCTAGAGAATCAAGTGGACCAACAACTTCACGAAACAAAAAGACTACTCCTTCATCGAAAAAGAAAGTCGCGTTTGACCTTCTGGAAGAGGAACCATATGATGATCCCTCATCAGGTCCGGAAAAGGTAATCTACATGAGTGAAGTCTGCTTGGCTGTTCTAAAACCATTTCTTTGAAAGGTTCAAAAATTCGACTCCTGTTGGACGACTCCCGTTCCTCACTATTACTCATCCAAAGCTGATGCCCCTGTCTCATCAAATACACTGGAATTATTTCTTATGAGCTGACTGAGACTGGTGCTTCAGAATATTCATCCGAGGACAAATCACATGATCTCAAGAAGGAACGAATTCTGAAAAAACAACTGAAGAAACAAAAAGACAAGAATATCAGGAGTGTGTCCACTTTGAAATACTATTCCTCTGAGGATAACTCTGATGATGGCTACCTTTCATCTGACTCATATGCTTCATCTACTATCCATCATGATTTTTCTGTGGATAACATTGATAATAGCTGGGAATCATATGCTTCATCTCCTTCTCATCATTACAATCTCCCACCGCAGGCTCACAAGAAGATCAGTTAAAAACCACCTTAATCATTGGCTACCCACCCCCTCCCGACCACATCAGTCTCCTTGTATAGCTTCTTCCTCTACTTAGGTAAGGCCTAAGTATAGAGGGGACCGATGCCATCTGTACATACCATTCTCCCTATCTCCCAATCGTCTCATTTCCACCCGTCTTCCGTACTTAGACTGACCAGAGCCGAACTATAGGGGGAACTGATACCCATCTATATATACTCTCCTCATTCACATACCCCGACCGCTTCATTTTTTTCGCTCTTCTTCTGTTCTTACACTGTTCACAGCCTAAGTATAGGGGGAGGACCGATCTATGTCTTTCTTTTTCTTTTTCACTCTCTTACGCTTAGCCCGAGCTATGTCTTCTTTACACTTCTTGTGCTCGGAGGACACAACACTCACTAAGCATAGGGGGTCTGTATATATACCGTGTATATATTTTACCCATATCTCGTACTTTCGCGTAAGTTTATATGTATTTACGAGGTGGGTTACTAACTTGACAAAAAAACAAAAAAATACAAACAGAAAAAGAAAAAGAGTTTTTCTACTAACACTGACTATGTCCAACCCAAAATTTTTGAAAAAAGGCTTCTTATTTATTTTTGCATAAAAAAACTTTTCAAAAAAAATACCTTGCATAAAAATTCACAAAAATTCACAAAAAGAAAAAATGCGTCTGCATTTCACACATCTGCACTTCATCCAGCATTTCATTCATTTGCATTTGTGAAAAGTCTTTGGGTTCTGAACCGAGTTATGATCAGAAACCGAGAGTGGTTTGGACTTGACCTTAATCCACCTTATTTTCAGAGGAACTTCACCGAGAAATAGGATTTTAGAAGCTTCAGGTCTTTGACTTAATTCTTTGAGTTCCACATGACAATGAACAACGTTTGACTCTTAGTGTCCATCCTGGTCTCTTCATTCTGGGTACAACTCTGAAATAAGGAATTAAGTTGTACTCTCGCACTATGCACTTAGCCCAACTCAGACGGGATGTTGGAAGACTGTGTGAGATTCTTTTTTGGTAGCGTGGAAATCTAAAGATCGGAGTACGAGTTGAAATAAAGCTTCAAAAAAGGGATGGACGGTTGGGCACAATTTTTTTCTAAGACCCCAAAACATGTATGGAAAAAAAAATTCTATATCTGTAGGGGCACAACAAGATCCAAGCAGAACCACCAAAAATCCAAATACAAAGAAGCCACTACCAAATAAATATCTGACCAAAAAGGTCCAAGCTTCAAGAAAACCTGCAGATCTTGGTGGAAACTGGCCAGCTTCACAAGGAGAGGTGACTACGCTGGCCACCCTCTAGTTCTTTCTCCTTCTTCTAACTTATCCCCCAATTCGATTGTGAACACAACGCGACAGACCTTAGAAGGAAATACCTGACTCCTTGAGGATGAGTTACTGGAGAGGAGATTTGCATGGTAGTCCGACATTCTGGATGGGAAGAGCTGAAACCCTTCACACACATGAGTCGATCATTCAATGTTCATAGGGTATGCTTTGGGAAGAGGATTGATCAAAGATGACTTCTGAGCTGAAACTGTGACAATGATGTGTAGAACTTGAAGGCTGTTGATTTTAGCACAGAAGTTCTGCCAAACTAATAATCCAAAGGTTGAGTCTAGTTTCATTTTCACCTTCAGCTCATAGTCTTGGTATGGAACCCAATCTCATTTCACCTCATGCATTTCTTTTGATGCTTAGGGACGAGCATGGTTTAAGTATAGGGGGATGATGAATCTCATATTCATCACTCTAGATCTCATTGATTAAGCTCAAATCCCTAAAACTCATTGGCATTTCTTCATTTATTCTGCATAATTATAATTCATGCTTTTAATAAGAATTGCATTTTATCACTCATTTGTGCACAAAATAAAAAGCCAAAAATCCCAGCTAAAATTGACCTGTAAATAGCCTAATTTCCTTGATTTTTAACTCATTCATGCTAACTCCGAATGACCCAAAACCACCTCCATTGTGTACATATCACTAATAAGAATAAATGAAAATAAAAAAAAATCACTAACCCAAATAAGTGGACCAAAAAACCTAAATCCTAGTTCTAGGATTCCTGGACTAAAACCCTCATATCTTCCCCATCCAGTAACGTTTTAATCCTACTCACTTTTGAACTAATGTACATTCAATTACCTTCAAAACAAGACCAAGTTCAAGTGAATCGGAGCTCATATGTAAAAGTTGGGTTTTGGGCCTCTTTTGTACATTTTTGTATTTTAGCTGATTTTGACCTATTATTTTATGTACATAATTAACCTATTTTATTTTACTTCTTTTTCATATGTCTTCTTTGATGAATTTTTTATTAAAATACACAAAAATCCAAATCCAAATTGAGCTTGAAAGCAAAGAAACTCACCGGGTCCAAGTCTTCACTAACTGTCTGTACAAAATTGATCTTTTCGTGTTTCATTTTATTTCTTCATTTTCTTAATTATCAAAAAGCCAAAAAATAAGATCAATGTGTAAATATTTATCTTTGATTTTATCGTATTTTTTTCGGATTTTTATCTAGTTTAAAAATAATAAAAAAATTATAAAATCCAAAATTCAAGGTATTCTATGTACATGGGATACCCCAAAAAATATCACTTTGTGCTATTGGTCAATTTTGGTTTTGATGTCTTCATGAAAGTTGTAGATCTCATTGAGACGAGCAATTTTCGTGAAGAAACTTTTTCGATCCGTCGTTTGCACGAGTGAGTAGTGGACACCGGTGGTGACAGCCCGGTGCCCCCATATTCCCCGGCGAGGTCCGAGTCTAGCAGGACTTGTTGTAGTCGCCCTTCCCCGTCGACTTGCTCCACTCCAGTCGTTATCTCCTCGAGCCAACGCCTTCATCGACAACCTCATAGAGATTCGCCGCTCCGTCGCTACAGCTCTAGACCTTCATCAACGACGTCTTCATCGCCTCCACCATCCGTTCATCGTTAACAGAGCTCCACCAACCGACAGACCCTTCGCCGCCAGACGCCAACCCTCCGACCCTCCTCCACTCCATCGGCACCACCGTCACGACCGGAGCTTCGCCAACGACCACCTGCTGATCACGTTTCACCGCCGGACCCAACAGCTCCTCCACCGCTCCGCCCTTACCGCCTCGCCACGACCGCCCAGCAGCCGGGCACAGAGCCCAAGCTCCCCCCCCCCCCCCCCGTGCACGTGTGAGGCACGTGCGTCGCTGGGGGAACGTCAGCAACCCCGGGTTACGTGCTTTGCACGTGACCGTGGGAAAATTGTAAGAAGCCCCTCAAAATCTTCCCATATTGCACCTCAGTCCCCAGCCAGAGGTCGCGTGCCTTGCACGTAGACCCTCTAGCAATTTTGCAACAAGACCCCGTACTTATCAGTAATTTCAATATTGCCCTCCTTTGCATTTTATTTTATTTTGAAATTATTGTAATATTGCACTATTACCCATGTGTTCCCTCATTATTATGAACCTCTACATTGCATTATTTTATTATCCAAAAATAACATTTTGTTCCTCTCTTAGTTCTTTACTCTTGATATTTTGTAGACATCTTCGTGATCAATGGTAAATTAATAATTAACTATTTTGTGACTTTGTGCTCTGTTTTTATAATTAACTAACAGTTGCTCTAAAAATTGCTGACAAATCAAGGACTATAGAATTAATTGTGTTTGACATTGTGCCAAAAAAGAATTGCATTTGCATTCATAGTTTGCCTTGTAAAAATCATCTTGCGTATTTTAATATTTGATTTTTAATAGGTATTAAATCACATATTTTTGAGGATTTAGGATTTTTCTGAGATCTATTACCTAGTGATAGATCTTAGATAATTTTATTCCTTGAAAATAAATAAATTTAAAATTTAATATAATTAAATATTGAAATTCACATCATTTTTAATTAAAAATTCATAAAAAATTCATCTTGCTTCCAAAAATTCCAAAAAAAATTACAATGCATTCATTTCATCGTAGTTATCATCTTGGCCAAGTTTTGTATTTTTCGGACATCGTTTGATCGATATTTTTATTTTAGTCTCTAAAATAGGCCCAAAATTGCATTTTGCATCTCTAATTGCATAAAAAATACAAAAAAATGCCTCAAAAACCGTGTACGAACTTTGATAGACAAAATTCTAGGTTGTTCCTTTGCCTCCTTGTGTTCAACCTTGGGACTTTGCCAAGTAAAATAAACACAAAACCACGCAATTAAAACTTGACTAAATAATTGTGGTTATTTCTTGACCGATTCCGATTGCCAGCCTACAACGAAACCATATTAATTTTAACGCACGACAATACACGCATTTTAACAAGGGCAAATCTCGGAACCATCTATATGTAATAAATAAAGATTGACCCGAACCCCGAGAGTAGGTCAAGACTTGACCTGATCAACCGGGAATAAAGTAGGGGGAGATAGGGCCCTAATCAGAAAATCCAAAAAAATATGTGTTGTGTATATTTGTATACTACACTATTTTATTTGTACCTGAATTGACCTCAAATCAAATAACTTTCTAAACCAAAATTGTAAATAAAAATGTGTTCTAAATAATAAAAATAATTGCACAATTAAATCATGTACATAATAAAAGCAACGACACTTGGAAAAAGCCACTAAGTGATAATTGAAAGACCAATTCTGGCTCCATATTAACTCAAATTAAACCAAACTCACTTCCATTGTTTTCTAAATTAAATTATCTTTAAAATGGCTGTGATTTCATAATTATTAGAGTTACGGATGAAAAATTAGTTTTCTAGGGTGGTTTGAGCAATTTACCCATGTATTGCGTACCTATTGTATTTTGTAAATATTTGTAAATATTTTTACTAATTATTTTAAATAAAATAATAAAATAATAAAAATTTAAAACAAAAAATCTATTTCCTTATTTAACTATGTATATAATGTACCATATGTATATAGTATATTTATATAGTTGCTAGTCTTTATTAACCACCATAAATAAATAAAAAAATAATTTTTAATTTTCCAATAAATAAAGTGACGAAAGTTAAAAAAAATAGTTAATTTTTGTAACTATTTTTTGACACTTATCTTTTTATCTCTATCTCATTTCAATTTTATCTCTTATCTTTATCCAAAAAGTCAAAAAATTCAAATTTCATCTCCATTATCTTTTCTATTTATATGGCTCCTTCTCCCTCATTCCAAGTGGATCAATCTTTGGTGAGAGGAGCCCGATCTCCAAAAGTCTTCTTGTCGCAGAAGGGTGCCTAGCCTCCGAGTCGTCTGGTGACAGCGCGTCGGCCTTCGTCGAGGTGATCAAGGTCTTTTCCGCTCCTAAGGTGAGATTCATCATCATTTTCTCTTATTCTTAATCTAGGATTAATCGTAGTTTCATTTTATCGCATTTTAATTTTATCGTCATTTATTTATTTATTATATCAGCAACCAACTTGATTTTTCATCTCATTTTCGTGATCTCTCCGCACTCTTTTCTATCTCACACAATCTATCAACTCCGACCACGCACGGTGGTCGGAGAATCGGATTCGATTCCTCATTTTTGTTGTATCCCCGTTCGCATATTCCGCTTGATTTGGCTCGAGTCATCATGCTTGCATCCGAATTTTGTTTATAAATAAGAAATACAAAAATATTTGCTTTCTTGGTCACTAACATTTGTTTTGCAGGATCACCTAAAAATATATTAAACAATTTAAAAAAATAAACTAAAAAAACTAGTTATTTACCGTTCTGTCTTTCTTAAAAAAACAAAAAAATAAAAAAATATTTTATTTTTTCTGCTACTATTTTTTAAAAAATATATATACAAAAAAAATTGGCGCAGCAGCGGCCCTCCACTCCGCCGCACCGTCGTTGCCGACCACCGCCCGCTGGCCGCCTGTGTGACCTAGTTAAAGTCTGATGCCCTTGCGCAGCACCGCCACCCGACCCGTCAAAGCGCGCCTTCGCTAGCCCTCCACCGTACGTGCACGTACGTCAACATCACTACTCCGACGAGCGCTCGCATCATTTTGTTGGCACGTGACCTTCGAGGATCGAAAAATTAATGATATAAAGTCTCATTGCTATCCCCAAAAATACAGTGACAAACAAATAAATCTTTTTCTTCTCTCGGTGCAAAATAACTACAGAAAATTATGCGGAGTAAGAGAAATATTTTGCTACTTATTTACTTGAATAGCAGACAGGATCGAACTCAGGGAGGCTACAATTCCCGAGGGTTATTCAATTAATCGACAAAAATTCAATTAAAAGAAAAAGGTAATCTCAAAGGCAAACTATCCTTGGTTTTTGTGGAATTTTTCTCTTTTTATTTTTTATTTTTATTTTTTTTTAATATTTTCTGATTTTCAAATTTTTGGTGATTTTAGTTTTGTAGAATTTTTTTTCAAAAAATAAGGAGCAATATATGCACAAGATAAGAAATACACAAACCAACTTTTTTTTGTATGTTTCAATTATATCAAAAATGCTCTAAAAAATCCAGAGAAAAGATTTTAGGGTTTTAAAGATTTTGAAATGTTTTTGGCAATTTTTGAGGAATTTTCAGATGTTTTTGTATTATTTTAAAAATCAATAAGTGATAAAAATGCAAAACATTGCATAGCCTAGAGTAATCTGCAACTTAAAAATAATTTAATGCCCAAAACTCATGGTAATTATTTTTATTATAAAATAGGGACAAATATCTACAGACAGAGAATGAAATCAGATTTTTTTGGGATTTGCTTTAATTTTCTACAATTTTTTAAGAGTTTTCATTTTTTACTATTTTTTGGAGTTTTATAAATGATCTAAGCTCAAATATTTGAAAGAAATTAAAAGACAAGAAAATACACCTACAATGATTTTTTAGAATTTCTAGACAAAGTTTTGAATTTTTATGAATTTTCTAATTCCAAACATGCAAAAAGATATTGTTTTTTAAATTTTTAGATATATTAAATGACAACTAAATGCAATGAAAAATTTATGCTAGAAAGATAATCGCATTAGGAGCATAGCATATTTTTTGGGAATTCGATTGACCAAGGATAACATTTATTTCAATTGGAAAACAAGCATGATAAATAGTTTGGAAATGAAGGACTAATTTGCAAATA
This sequence comes from Ottelia alismoides, assembly GCA_037367405.1. Lineage (NCBI taxonomy): Eukaryota > Viridiplantae > Streptophyta > Magnoliopsida > Alismatales > Hydrocharitaceae > Ottelia > Ottelia alismoides. The sequence continues at coordinate 1,226,376 of JAZKJV010006381.1, forward strand.
GTGTATAGTTTTCACAAAAGGAATAACATGAATAAAATACAAGTAAAATATCACAATTTACCCAGTTAAAAATGTGTCATGCACGCACGTTGGAGCCGGGGGTCTTCTTTGTAATTTTAGGAAATCTCTAGGGTAAAACTGTAATTTCTCCAATACTTTAATGCCTAGGGTTCATTTTTCTTCCTTCTCAAGCATAGCGCAAGGTGCCATTCTTTTCTTCTTCATGCAAGTCAAAAAGGGACGGCACCGCTGGGAGTGGATCGGGCCGTCGCAAGTCGTCGTGCGTGACAGGGAAGTGCCTCAAGTAGTGGGCTACACTCACGGAGGCATCGGGTTGAAGGAGAGACGGCCAAGCCGGGGGGGGGGGGCGACGCGACCCTGCGACGGTAGTTGGCAAAAGGCACGCATGGACGAGCTTAGCGGCGTGCTGGAGGGGTACTATGGGGGACAGTCATCGATGGGATGCTCTGTCCACACGGGCGGCGTCAGAGCAGCGTCGCTAAGGCATGTGGGCACTGCAACAGATGTCACGGAGGAGGAGTGTGGCACATGGGAGTTCGTACAGACCTTGAAAGAGGATGGTAGCAGGCCGGCGGTGCGAGCAACGGGCCGCGTAGGGGCGAAGGGTCGCGGCAGGCTTGTACGGAGCTGCTGGGATCGGGAGACGCTTGGAGCAGCAGAGGGCCGCGGCGTCCGCATGCGTCAACAACACTACTCCACCGAGCGCTCACGCCACCAATGTCACCTCTCGCCTGAGTCTCCCGGCAGCTTTGCGCAAGCCCGCCGTGACCCTTCGCTCCACCAGGCATCTCCTGATCGCATCGGCTCCGTACGAGCCGGTCGCGGCCCTCTGCCCCTCTGCGGCCAGTTGCCCGTGCCGTCGGCCATCTGCCATCCTCCTTCCAGGTCCATGCGAACTCCCCTGTGCCACACTCCTCCTCCGCGACATCCACGGCGGTGCCCCCGCTCCTTAGCGACGCTGCTCCGGTGCCGCCCGTGTTGACAGAGCATCCTATCAGAAGCCGTCCCCCCTTGTGCCCACTTTTTGCTTGAAAGAACGAAGGGAGCACTAACCCTAAATGATAAAAAAAGGTTGGCAAAATTACAAGTTTCCCCCGGTGATTTCAAAAATTGCAAGAAGACCCCTACTTCAAGAGCCATCACGTGCAGCGCACCCCCCTCGTGGGTAAATTGCAACTTTGTTACCGCATTTATTTCTTCTTATTTATTTAATGCAAAAACAACAAACATTCATAGTTTAGTCCTTGACTTCCTGAACTTGACTTTGCTTGCTTTTCTTATTGAAATAAATGTTTTCTTTGGTCAACAAAATTCCCAAAAATTATGCTATGCTCCTGATGTATGTATCTTTTTAGCATAATTTTTTCATTTCATTTTGTCATCATTTAATTTTATTAAAAAAAAACAATGTCTTCTTCTCTTCAGGAAATTCTAAAATTCATAAAAACTTGAATATTATCCAAAAATTCCAAAAAAACTATAGTAGTTTTATTTCATTGTCTTTTAATTTCTATCCAAAATTCATGCATAAACTATTTATAAAATCCAAAAAATGAAAAAATACTAAAAATCTTATAAAAATCATAAAATATTCCACAAAAATCCAAAAATCGTGATTTCAGTCTCTTTTGTAGATAATTGTTCTTATTTTATCATAAAAATAATTGTCTGGAGTTTTGGACACTTAAAATATTTTTAAGTTGCAAATTACTCCAGACTGTGCACAGTTTCTCATCTTTGTCACTATTTGATTTTTAGAAAAATACAAAAACATCTGAAAATTCCACAAAAATTTCAAAAAATATTTCAAAATCTTTAAAACCAAAAAATATTCGCTCTGGATTTTTCTGAGCATTTCCGGATATAACTAAAAAATACAAAAAGAGTTTGGTCTGCGTAGTTCTTCTTTTGTGCATATTATTCTTTATTTGAAAATAAAAAAATAAAAAATTAAAATCATAAAATATTTGAAAATCAGAAAATAAGAAAATAGATATAAAAAATAAAAAAAATAAAAATTCCACAAAAACCATGATAGTTTTCCTTTGAGATTCCTACTTTTCTCTTAATTGATTTTCATCGATTATTTGAATAACCCTCAAGAATTGTAGCCTCCCTAAGTTCGATCATGTCTGCCATATAGGTAAATAATTAGCAAACCATTTCTCTTGCTCCACATTATTTTCTGTAATTATTTTGCAGCGAGAGAAGAAAAAAATTTGTTTGTTTGTCACGATATTTTTGGGGATAGCAACGACACTCCATTATTAATTTTCGATCCTCGAAATTCCTGTAGCAACACAACTCCAATTAAATTTCTTAATTGCCCATTCGGATTTGTGAATCATCTCTGCGGGAAAATGGCATGGCTTGCCATAGATCATTCTTAATGGTGAAGTGCGCAAGGATATCTTGTACGTTGTCCTATAGGCCCACAGAACTTGGTCCAAGAGCCGAGACCAATTCTTCCTATTAGGACGCACCAACTTCTGCAATATACTGTTCACCTCTCTATTCGAAACCTCTACCATGCTATTGGTCTATGGGTGGTAATGACTAGTGACCCTGTGCTCAAGCCCATAGTCTTTAGCTAAAGATCTCACATCTCGATTCACGAAGTGGCTACCCCATCTGATATCAAAACGTTTGGCACGTCGAACCTAGCAATAATATGATCTTTTACAAATTGTGTGGCGGAACCTTATTAGGATCTGAACTTAAGACCTAGGTCCTACTGACTTAATAATACTATGTCCACATGTCATCTTGATTAGTCTAAGTAGAACATTTAACAACACACGCATGATTCTTTCTGACCGTGGCTTATCTTGGACAAGCATTCTACACGTAGCTCTTCATGGATGAGGTAGTGAGGAGGCAGAATCTTTTGGCTTGGGGTAGCATATGAGGGTAGTATATCTAGGCGGAACCTCTCGTCTTCCTCTAGGGAAGGAAGTGCGGCTCGACCTGGTGTAGCGATGTTGAGGTCTATAGACATGATGCTGTGGGGTTGCAATAATGTTTCAAAAAAGGGATAGTCTATTGGCTTAAGAGGAAAAACAGCTTATGTACATGTTGCACCTTGTATAAGCTTTCAAAAAAAAGTGTGGAAAATGTAGAATCTCCAAAAGTGGACATGCCTGATTGAAAAGTAAAATGCCTGCTGGAGTGTATATATAAGGAAAATAAATAAATATATAAATAAATATATAAAATTCAATAAGAGCTTCAAAGACAAATTTTTGTAAGCTTACAGCATATGACTTGGCTACACTGGTCATGTATCCGAGGATAGGTAGCTACACTGGTTATCGTCCATTCTTTTCTCCATCCCCTCTTCTTGAGCTGGTTGTACTTGAACTTAGAAGGGAATATCTCCGCTCCTCGAGGAAAGAGTTGCAAGACCGGGGAATTAGAGTTACCTTTTTGAGGGAGCATGTTTCTTTGCTACTTCTGAGATGGGGAGCAATACCTCACTTACACCGTACAAGTAAAGATTCATAGTCATAAGAATTGGTGTATGTAGACTTGTTCTGACCTGTCTGTTGAGGAGAGCTGGATAGGAGTCTTATGGAACTTAGAGGCTGTTAGGTTTTAAATCCATCTCCCATTAAGGTTCCGATACACTAATAATCCAAAGGTCCGACAGAGCTCCAATCTACAATTTTATGAAGATAAGTTTAATACTCATTATTATCCTAATTTATTTATTTTCCCATTCTTTTTCTTCACTTATTCTTTCAAATAAGTGTTTGCTAAGGGACTAGCAAAGGTAAAGCATAGGGGGATGATGAATCTGTGATTCGTCATCTTTATTCATTTATTTTAGCTTAAAATCCCTTACAAAACACCTATATATAACACTAACTCCATATTCTTATTAACTTCCATTCGTGTGTAAATATTGTACACTTCTTACCATTTTAACCTTAAATTAATATAGAAAGAAAGAAAGGAAAAATAAAGAAAATAAAATAAAAAAGGAAGAATGTATATATGTAATAAATACAGGCTGACCCGAACCCCGAGAGAAGGTCAAGACTTGACCTGATCGACCAAGACTAAAGTAGGGGTAGATAGGGTCCTTAATCAGAAAGTCCAAAAAAATAGGTGCTATGTATATTTGTATACTACACTATTTTATTTGTACCTGAATTGACCTCAAATAAAATAACTTTCAAAACCAAAGTTGTAAATAAAAATGTATTCTAAATAATAAAAATAATTACACAATTAAATCATGTACAGAATAAAAGCAACCACACTTCGAAAAAGCCACTAAGTGATAATTGAAAGACCAATTCCGGCTCCATATGAACTCAAATTGAACCAAACTCACTTCCATTGTATTCTATATTAAATTATCTTTAAAATGGCCATGATTTCATAATTTTTGGAGTTATGGGAGAAAAATTGGTTTCTAGGGTGATTTGTGCAATTTCCCATGTGTTTTGTACATATTGTATTTTATAAATATTTGTAAATTTCTTTACTAATTATTTTAAATAAAAATAAAAATAATAAAAATTTTAAAATAAAAAAAGTTAATTTCCTTGTTTAACTATGTATATAATGTACCATATGTATATAGTATATGTATATAGTTGATATTCTTAATTAACCACCATAAAAAAATAACTATTAATTTTTAAATAAATAAAAGTGACAAAAATTCAAAAAAATTAGTTAGGTTTTGTAAATATTTTTCGATGCTTATCTTTTTATCTCTATCTCATTACAATTTTATCTCTTATCTTTATCCAAAAAGTCAAAAGTTCAAATGTCATCTCCATTATCTTCTCTATTTATATGGCTCCTTCTCCCTCATTCCAAGTGGATCAATCTTTGATGAGAGGAGCCCAATATCTGAAAGTCTTCTTGTCGCAGAAGGGTGCCTAGCCTCCGAGCCGTCCGGTGACAGCGCATTGGCCTTCGTCGAGGTGATCAAGGTCTTTTCCGCTCCTAAGGTAAGATCCATCATCATTTTCTCTTATTCTTAATATAGGATTATTTGTAGTTACATTTTGTTGCATTTTAATTTCATCATCATTTATTTATTTATTTATTTAGATATTAAAATCCATCACGATTTGATCTGCAACCAACTCGATTTTTCATCTCATTTTCATGATCTCCCCGCACTCTTTTCCATCTCCCACGATCTATCAACTCCGACCACGCACAGTGGTTGGAGAACCGGATTTGATTCCTCATTTTCGCCGGATCCCCGTTCACATACTCCGTTTGATTTGGGCTCGAGTCATCATGCTTGCATCCGAATTTTGTTTATAAGTAAGAAATAAAAAAATATTTGCTTTCTTGGTCACTAACATTTGTTTTGCAGGATCACTAAAAAAATTTAAAAAATTAAACTAAAAAAACTAGTTATTTACTATTTTGTCTTTCTGTAAAAAACAAAAACATAAAAAACATTTTATTTTTTTCTTCTATTGTTTTTTTTTAAAATATACACAAAAAAATTAGCGCAGCAGCGGCCCTCCACGCCACCGTACCGCCGTTGCCGACCACCGCCCGATGGCCACCTGTGTGACCTAGTCGAAGTCCGACGCCAGTGCGCAGCACCGCCACCCGACCCGTCCAAAGCGCACCTCCGCCAGCCCTCCACTACGCGTGCACGCGCATCAACATCACTAATCCTCCGAGCGCTCGCGCCAGTTTTTTGGCACGTAACCTTCGAGGATCGAAAAATTAATGATATAAAGTGACGTTGCTATTCCCAAAAATACAGTGACAAACAAACAATTTTTTCTTCTCTCACTGCAAAATAATTACAGAAAATAATGTGGAGCAAGAGAAATGTTTGCTACTTATTTTCCTGTATAGCGGACATGATCGAACTAAGGGAGGCTACAATTACCAAGGGTTATTCAATTAATCGACAAAAATTCAATTAAAAGAAAAAGGAAATCTCAGAAGCAAACTATCCTTGGTTTTTGTGGAATTTTTCTCTTTTTTTATTTTTTTATTTCTTTTTTTTATATTTTTTGATTTTCAAATTTTTAGTGATTTTAATTTAGCAGTTTTTTTATTTTCAAAAAATAAGGAGCAATATGAACAAGAAAAGAAATACACACACCAACTCTTTTTGTATTTTTCAATTATATCAAAAATGCATAGAAAAATCCAGAGAAAATATTTTTGGGTTTTAAAGATTTTGAAATGTTTTTGGGAATTTTTGTGGAATTTTCAGATGTTTTTGTATTTGTTAAAAATCAAATAGTAAAAAAATACGAAATAATGCATAGCCTGGAGTAAATTTGCAACTTAAAAATAATCTAATGCCCAAAACTCCTTGTAATTATTTTTATGATAAAATAGGGACAAATATCTACAAACAGAGACTCAAATAATATTTTTGGATTTTCTTTAATTTTCTACAATTTTTTAAGAGTTTTCATTTTTCGTAATTTTTTGGAGTTTAATAAATGATCTAAGCAAAAAAATTTGAAAAAAATAAAAGACAACAAAATACACCTATAACATTTTTTTAGAATTTCTAGGCAAAGTTTTGAACTTTTATGAATTTTCTAATTCCAAACATGCAAAAAGACACTATTTTTTGAATTTTTAAATATATTAAATGACATCTAAATGCAATGAAAAAATTATGCTAGAAAGATAATCGCATCAGGAGCAAAGCATAATTTTTGGGAATTTGATTGACCAAAGATAACATTTATTTCAATAGGAAAACATGCAAGATAAATAGTCTGGAAATGAAAGACTAATTTGAAAATCGTGTATAGTTTTCGCAAAAGGAATAACAAGAATAAAATGCAAGTATAATATCACAATTTACCCAGTTAAAAATGTGCCATGCATGTGCGTTGGAGCTGGGGGTCTTCTTTGCAATTTTGGAAATCTCCAGGGCAAAAATGTAATTTCTCCAATATTTTTGCCTAGGGTTCACTTTTCTTCCTTCTCAAGCATAGCGCAAGGTGTCGTTCTTTGCTTCTTCACGCAAGTCAACAAGGGACGGCGCCGCTGGGAGTGGATCGAGCCACCACAAGTCGTCGCGCGATGCCACGCGCGACTGGGAAGTGCCTCAGGCAGTGGGATGCACTCACAGAGGTGTCGGGTTGATGGAGAGACGGCCAAGCTGGGGCTGTGCCAGTAGTTGGCGAAAGGCATGCGTGGACGAGCTTGGTAGCGTGCTGGAGGGGTACTGCGGGGGACGGCCGCCGATGAGATGCTCCGTCTACACAGGCGGTGTCGGAGCGGCACCGCTAAGGCGCAGGGGCACCGCAGTGATGTCGCGGAGGAGGAATGTGGCAAAGGGGAGTCCGCGCGGACTTGAAAGGAGGATGGCAGCGGTCCGGCGGTGCGGGCAACGGGCCGCGTAGGGGCGGAGGGCCGCGGTAGGCTCGTGCGGAGCCGCTGGAATGGGGAGACGCCTGGAGGAGCGGAGGGCCGCGGTGAGCGCACGCGTCAACAACGCTACTCCGTTGAGCGCTAGCACCCAGCACGTCCAAGCGCTTCCACCAACGCCGCCTCTCGCCTGAGGCTCCCGGCGGCTCCGCGTGAGCCCGCCGTGGCCCTCCACTCCTCCAGGCGTCTCTCGACTTCATCAGCTCTGCATGATCCCACCGCTACCCTTCGCCCCTCCGTGGCTCGTTGCCCACACTGCTGGCCCTCTGCCATCCTCCTTCCAGGTCCGCGCGGACTCCCTGTGCCACACTCCTCCTCCGCGACATCCGCGGCGGTGCCCCCGCGCCTTAGCGACGCTGCTCCTACGTCGCCCGTGTTGACAGAGCATCCCATCAGAAGTCGTCCCCCTTGTGCCCACCTTTTGCTTGAAAGAACGAAGGGAGCACTTACCCTAAAGGATAAAAAAGGTTGGCAAAATTACAAGTTTCCCCCGGTGATTTCAAAAATTACAAGAAGACCCTTGCTTCAAGAGCCATCACGTGTAGCGCACGCCCCCCGTGGGTAAATTACAACTTTGTTCCCGTATTTATTTCTTTTTATTTATTTAATGCAAAAACAACAAATAATAACAGTTTAGTCCTGGACTTCCAGGACCTTGACTTTGCTTGCTTTTGTTATTGAAATAAATGTTCTTTTGTCAATAAAATTCCCAAAAATTATGTTATACTCCTGATGTATGTATCTTTTTAACATAATTTTTCATTGCATTTTGTTATCGTTTAATATTATTAAAAAATAAAAAATAGTGTCTTTTTCTCTCAGGAAATTCTAAAATTCATAAAAATTTTAATATTATCCGAAAATTCCAAAAAAAAGAGTAGCTTTATTTCATTGTCTTTTAATTTCTATCCAAAATTTGTGCATAAACTATTTACAAAATCCAAAAAATAAAAATACTAAAAATCTTATAAAAATCATAAAATATTCTATAAAAATCCAAAAATTGTGATTTAGTCTTTGTTTGTAGATAATTATCCCTATTTTATCAAAAAAATATTTGTCAAGAGTTTTGGGTAATTAAAATATTTTTAAGTTGCAAATTACTCCAGGTTGTGCACTGTTTCTCATCTTTGTCACTATTTGATTTCTAGAAAAATACAAAAACATCTGAAAATTCCACAAAAATTTCCAAAAATATTTCAAAATCTTTAAAACCTAAAAATATTCTCTATGGATTTTTCTAAGCATTTTTGATATAATTAAAAAATACAAAAAGAGTTTGGTGTGCGTAGTTCTTCTTTTGTGCATATTATTCTTTATTTGAAAATAAAAAATGCAAAATTAAAATCATTAAAAATTTGAAAAGCAGAAAATAAAAATAAATAAAAATTCCACAAAAACCAAGGATTGTTTTCCTTTGAGATTCCTACTTTTCTCTTAATTGTTTTTCATCGATTATTTGAATAACCCTCGAGAATTGTAGTCTCCCTGAGTTCGATCATGTCTGCTATATAGGTAAATTAGTAGTAAAAATTTCTCTTGCTCCACATTATTTTCAGTAATTATTTTACAGCAAAAGATGAAAAAATTGTTTGTTTGTCACGGTATTTTTGGGGATAGCAATGACACTCCATTATTAATTTTCGATCCTCGGAATTCCTGTAGCAACACAACTCCAATTAATTTTCTTAATTGCCCATTCAGGTTAGTGAATTAGCTCTGCCGGAAAATGGCATGGCTTGCCATTGATCATTCTGAATGGTAAAGTGCGTAAGGGTATCTTGTAGGCTGTCCTATAGGCCCACAGAACTTGGTCCAAGAGCTGGGACCAGTTCCTCCTATTAGGACGCACCAACTTCTGCAATATACTCTTCACCTCTCCATTTGCCATGTTATTGGTCTATGGGTGGTAATGACTTGTGATCCTGTGCTCAAACCCATAGTCCTTAGCTAAAGATCTCACATCCTGATTCACGAAGTGGCTACCACATCTGATATCAAAACTTTTGGCACGTTGAACCTAACAATAATATGATCTTTTACAAATTGTGTGGCAAAACCTTATTGGGATCTGAACTTAAGATCTATGTCCTAGTGACTTAAAAAGACTATGTTCACATGTCATCTTGATTATTCTAAGTAGAACATTTTAAAACATACGCATGATTCTTTTAGACCGTGGCTTATCTTGGACAAGCACTCTACATTATCTCTTCATGGATGAGGTAGTGAGGAGGCAGAATCTTTTGGCTTGGGGTAGCATACGAGGGTAATACATCTAGGCAGAACCTCTCGTCTTCCTCTAGGGAAGGAAGTGCGTCTCGACCTGGTGTAGCGATATTGAGGTCTAAAGATAGGATGCTGTGGGGTTGCAATAATGCTTCAAAAAAAAGGATAGTCTACTGGCTCAAGAGGAAAAACTCCTTATGTACATGTTGCACCTTGTATATGCTTTCAAAAAAAGTACGGAAAATTACAGAATCTCCAAAAGTGGACATGCCTGATTGAAAAGTAAAATGGCTGCTGGAGTGTATATACAAGGAAAATAAATAAAAAAATTCAATAAGAGCTTCAAAAACAAATTTTTGTAAGCTTACAGCGGATGACTTGGCTACACTGGTCATGCATCCAAGGATAGGTAGCTACACTGGTTACAGTCCATTCTTTTCTCCATCCTCTCTTCTTGAGCTGGTTGTACTTGAACTTAGAAGGGAATATCTCCGCTCCTCCAGGAAAGAGTTGCAAAACCAGGGAATTAGAGTTAAATTGTTGAGGGAGCCTGTTTCTTTGCTACTTCTGAGATGGGGAGCTATACCTCACTTAAAACGTACAAGTAAAGATTCATAGTAATAAGAATTGGTGTATGTAGACTTGTTCTGACCTGACTGTTGAGGAGACCTGAATAGGAGTCTTATGGAACTTAGAGGTTGTTAGGTTTTAAATCCATCTCCCATTAAGGTTCCGACACACTAATAATCCAAAGGTCCGACAGAGCTCCAAACTACAATTTTATGAATATAAGTTTAATACTCATTATAGTCCTAATTTCTTTATTTTCCATTTATTTTTCTTTTTCTTCACTTATTCTTTCAAATAAGTGTTTGCTAAGGCTAGCAAAGATAAAGCATAGGGGGATGATGAATATGTGATTCATCGTCTTTATTCAATTATTTTAGCTTAAATCCCTTACAAAAAACATGTATATAACACTAACTCCATATTCTTATTAACTTGCATTTGTGTGTAAATATTGTACACTTCTTACTATTTTAACCTAAAATAAATAAATAAAGAAAGAACGGAAAATAAAGAAAAGAAAATAATAAAGGAAGACTAAATATATATGTAATAAATATAGGCTAACCCGAACCCCGAGAGAATGTCAAGACTTGGCCTGATCGACCAGGAAGAAAGTAGGGAGAGATAGGGTCCTTAATCAGAAAATCCAAAAAAAATGTGTGCTATGTATATTTGTATACTACACTATTTTATTTGTACCTGAATTGACCTCAAATAAAATAACTTTGAAAACCAAAGTTGTAGATAAAAATATGTTCTAAAAAATAAAAATAATTGCACAATTAAATCATGTACAGAATAAAAGCAACCACACTTGGAAAAAGCCACTAAGCGATAATTGAAAGACCAATTACAGCTCCATATGAACTCAAATTGAACCAAACTCACTTCCATTGTATTCTAAATTAAATTATCTTTAAAATGGCTATTATTTTTTTAATTTTAGAGTTACGGGTGAAAAGTTGATTTTCTAGGGTGGTTTGTGCAATTTTCCCATGTGTTTTGTACATATTGTATTTTGTAAATATATGTAAATATTTTTACAAATTATTTTAAATAAAAATAAAAATAATAAAAAAATTAAAAAATTTTAAAACAAAAAAACTAATTTTCTTATTTAACTATGTATATAATGTACCATATGTTTATAGTATATGTATATAGTTGCTATTCTTAATTAACCACCATAAAAAATAAAAAAATAACTTTTAATTTTTTAAAAAATAAAGTGATGAAAATTCAAAAAAAAATGTTAATTTTTGTAAATATTTTCTGACGCTTATCTTTTTAACTCTATCTCAGTTCAATTTTATCTCTTCTCTTTATCCAAAAAGTCAAAAATTCAATTCCATCTCCATTATCTTTTCTATTTATATGGCTCCTTCTCCCTCATTCCAAGTGGATCAATATTTGGTGAGAGGAGCCTGGTCTTTGAGAGTCTTCTTGTCGCAGAAGGGTGCCTAGCCTCCGAGCCATCCGGTGACAGCGCATCAGCCTTCGTCGAGGTGATCAAGGTCTTTTCCGCTCCTAAGGTGAGACACATCATCATTTTCTCTTATTCTTAATCTAGGATTAATCATAGTCTCATTTTGTCACATTTTAATTTCATCATCATTTTTTTATTTATTTAGATCTTAAAGTCCATCACGATTTGATCCGCAACCAATTCGATTTTTCATCTCATTTTCGTGATCTCTCCGCATTCTTGTCTATCTCCCACAATCTATCAACTCCGACCACGCACGGTGGTCGGAGAACCAGATTCGATTCCTCGTTTTCGTCGGATCCATGTTCGCATATTCCATTTGATTTGAGCACGAGTCATCATGCTCGCATCCGAATTTTGTTTATAAATAAGAAAAAAAATTGCTTTCTTGGTCTCTAACATTTGTTTTGCAGGATCACCTAAAAAGATATTAAAAAAATAAAAAAATAAACTAAAAAACCTAGTTATTTATCGTTCTGTCTTTCTTAAAAAATAAAAAATAAAAAATATTTTATTTTTTTCTCCTACTGTTTTAAAAAAATTATATAGACAAAAAAAATTGGCGTAGCAGCGGCCCTCCACGCCGCTGCACCGCCGTTGCTGACCACCGCCCGTTGGTCGCCTGCACGACCTAACCGAAGTCTGCCGCACATGCGCAACACCGCCACCCGACCCGTCCAAAGCGCATGTCCACCGACCCTCCTCCGCGTGTGCGTGCGCTTCAACAGTGCTACTCCGCCGACCGCTCGTGCGCAGCACGTCCATGCGCTTCCACCAACACCGCCTCTCACCTGAGGCTCCTGGTGGATCCGTGCGAGCCCACCGTGGCCCTCCGCTCCTCCAGGCGTCTCCCGACCGCAGTGGCTCCGCGCGAGCCTGCCGCGGCTCTCCGCCCCTCCGTGGCCTGTTGCCTGCACCGTCGGCCCGCTGCCATCCTCCTTCCAGGTCCGCACAGACTCCCTTGTGCCACACTCCTCCTCTACGACATCCGCGGTGGTGCCCCTGCGCCTTAGCAGCGCTGCTCCAACGTCGCCTGTGTAGATGTAGCATCCCATCGGCGACCGTCCCCCTTGTGCCTACCTTTTTGCTTGAAAGAACGAAGGGAGCACTAACCCTAAAGGAAAAAAAAGGGTTGGCAAAATTACAAGTTCCCCCCGGTGATATCAAAATTTGCAAGAAGGCCCCTGCTTCAAGAGACATCACGTGCAGTACATTCCCCCCGTAGGTAAATTGCAACTTTGTTCCCGTATTTATTTCTTTTTATTTATTTAATGCAAACACAACAAACATTCACAGTTTAGTCCTTGACTTCTAGACCTTGACTTTTCTTGATATTCTTATTGAAATAAATGTTTTCTTTAATCAATAAAATTCCTAAAAATTATGCTATGCTCCTGATGTACGTATCTTTTTAGCATAATTTTTTCATTGCATTTTGTCACCATTTAATATTATTAAAAAATCAAAATAGTGTCTTTTTCTCTTCATGAAATTCTAAAATTCGTAAAATTTTGAATATTACTCCAAAATTTCCAAAAAAAAATTAGAGTAGTTTTATTTCGTTGTCTTTAATTTCTTTCCAAAATTCGTGCATTAACTATTTATAAAATCCAAAAAATTGAAAAATACTAAAAATCTTATAAAAATCATAAAAAATTCTACTAAAATCCAAAAATCATGATTTCACTCTCTATTTGTAGATAATTGTCCCTATTTTATCATAAAAATAATTGTCAGGAGTTTTGGGCAAATTACTCCAGGTTGTGCACTATTTCTCATCTTTGTCATTATTTGATTTTTAGAAAAAAAAATACAAAAACAGCTGAAAATTCCACAAAAATTCCCAAAAATATTTTTAAATCTTTAAAACCCAAAAATATTCTCTCTCAATTTTTTGAGCATTTTTTATATAATTAAAAAATACAAAAAGAGTTTGGTATGCGTAGTTCTTCTTTTGTGCATATTGTTCTTTATTTGAAAATACAAGAAAAATAAAAATCACTAAAAATTTGAAAATCAGAAAATAGAAATTAAAAAAAAAATAAAACTCCACAAAAACCAAGGATAGTTTTCCTTTGAGATTCCTACTTTTTTCTTAATTGATTTTCATCGTTTATTTAAATAACCCTCGGGAATTGTAGCCTCCCTGAGTTCGATCATGTCCGCTATAGAGGTAAATAAGTAGCAAAATATTTCTCTTGCTCCACATTATTTTCTGTAATTATTTTGCAACGAGAGAAGAAAAAAATATTTGTTTGTCACGGTATTTTTGGGGCTAGCAACGAAACTCTATTATTAATTTTCAATCCTAGAAATTCCTATAGCAACACAACTCCAATTAATTTTCATAATTGCCCAACCTGATTTGTGAATCAGCTCCGCGGGAAATTGGCATGGCTTTCCATATATCATTCTGAATGGTGAAGTGTGCAAGGGTATCTTGTAGGTTGTCCTATAGGCCCACAGAACTTGGTCCAAGAGCTGGGACTGGTTCTTCCTATTAGGACACACCAACTTCTGCAATATATTCTTCACTTCTCTATTTGAAACCACTACATGCTATTGGTCTGTGGGTGGTAAGGACTAGTGACCCTGTGCTCAAACCCAAAGTCCTTAACTAAAGATCTCACATCCCGATTCACGAAGTGGCTACCCTATCTGATATCAAAACTTTTGGCACGTCGAACCTAGCAATAATATGATCTTTTACAAACTTACAAACAGTCTTGTTGTCTGCAGTTCGGGTTGGGATAGCCTCCACCCATCTAGATAGATAATCAACTGCCAACAAGATGTACTCGTGTCCTTGTGTATTGGGGAAGGGACCCATAAAATCTATGCCCCATGCATCAAATACATCACAAATGATCAAGGGTTGCATGAGCATCTCATCTATTTGAATAACTGTCCCTCCCATCCTCTGACAAATTGGGCACGACCGAGCAAAATCAATAGCATCTCTGAATAGGGTCGGCCAATATAATCCGCATTGGAGTACCTTGTGGGCGGTTCACTTCCTCGAATGGTGTCCTCCAGCCTCAAGAGAATGACAATATGTGATAATACTCTAGTATTCCTCCTGAGGAATACACCTTCTCCAAACACAATATGTCCCTTCAAAAAAAAGGAAGGGATTGTCCCAGTGGTATCTCCATGAATCCAACTTCAGTCGGTCAGTGTTGCCTACTCCAACTTTGGGGACTTGCTTGGAGACAAGAAAGTTCACCATGTTGGCATGCCATGGGAGTGAGTCAATAACAGAAAATGACGCATCTGGAAAAGTCTCTCTAATATGCTCAAAATCAAGGTAATCCCTAAGGTCAATCTGAGAAAGATGATCAACCACAACATTCTTCACTCTAGATTTATCTTTTATCTCCAAATCAAAATCCTGAAGGAGCAAAATCCACCTAGAAGATGTGTTTTCACATCCTTCTTTTCCATTAAATATCGAATGGTTGTGTGATCAGTGTAGATTGTCAACTTAGAGCCCAAAACATGCGACCTGAACTTTTCGAGGGCCCATACTACAGAAGCATTTCCTTTTCAGTCATGGTATAATTTTTCTATGTAGGGTCTAATACTTTACTCGCGTAGTGGATCACAAACGGGATCCCATCTTGTCGTTGTCCTAACACTGCTCCTATAGCAAAATCTGAAGCGTCAGTCATGATCCCAAAGGGGAGAGACCAGTCAAGAGCTTGTAGGATAGGCGAGGCACAAATCATCATCTTTAGGAGCTCAAAGGCCTCCAAACACTTGTGTTCTACAATGAACTTTGTGTCTTTCCCTAAGAGCTTAGTCAGTAGGTGGGCAATCTTCAAAAATCCTGAATAAATCTCCTATAAAATCCAACATGCCCTAGGAATGACCGCATTGACTTCATGTTGGTCGGTGAATCAAGTTTCTTGATTACTTCCACTCTAGCAGGGTCAACCTCTATTCCCCTTTTGGAGATGACATGCCCCAACACAATACCCTCCATCACCATAAAGTGACTCTTTTCCCAGGAGTGTACCATATTCACCTCCCTACACCACTTGAGGACTCGGTCCAAGTGCGCTAAACATGTATCAAATGAATCTGTGAATCGAGAAGTCATCCATAAATATTTCCAGGAAATCCCCCACCATTTCGACAAATACGACGATCATGCACCGCTGAAATGTGTTTGGGGGCATTGCAGAGCCCGAATGGCATGCACCTGAACGCATAAGTGCTGAATGGACATGTGAATGTGGTCTTTTCCTAGTCCTCAGGAGCTATGGCCTCTTGGTTGTAGCATGAGTACCCGTCAAGAAAACAGAAGAACGCTTTCCCCGCGAATTTCTCCAAGATCTGATCGATGAATGTTAAGGGAAAGCGGTCTTTCTTGGTAACGGTATTCAAGCGCCTGTAGTCGACACATACGTGCCACGACGCGGTACTCGTGTCGCAATCTCTACCCCCTCCTCGTTGGTTACCATCTGGATCCTTGACTTCTTAGGGACAACATGAAGCGTGGCCACCCATTTGGAGTCAGAAATAGGGTATATAAACCCTGCCTTGCACCATTTTTCTATCTCATTCTTCACTATTTCTTGTAGATTGGGGTTAAGTCTCCTCTGGAATTCACGGGAAGGGCTCACATTATCCTTAATATAAATGTGGTGCGAGTAGAGAGCATGGTTGATCCCCACGAGATCTGACACGATCCAGCCTATTCTTGTGCGGCTCCTCTCTAAGACTTCTAACAACCTAGACTCATGTTCTAAAGTCAAGTCTAAACTAATTATAAAGGATATCTTTCTTTGGGTCCTGCAAGAAACGTATATTTCAGTGTAGGAGGCAGGGACTTCAGATCTGGCAGTGTGGTGTCATCAAGCATATTGGGTTTAACTGAGTCTGAATCTGGTTGCGTGCTATATGGAAGAGGGCTAAGCTGCGTGGTACTCACCACCAACTCAGAAATATCAGGAGTAGGATCGCCAAGAAACACGGTAATTTGGCCAAAGCCGCATCCAACTCATCATCTATGTCCCATGATTGTTCCAAGGGAGATGGAACAGACAGATCTTGATGGATCTCTATGTCATCATGGGAATAGGAGGATGCATCTCTTGTAAAATCACGCAACACCTGGCAAAAAGGGTCTTGCTCTGTTCCAAAGGGACCTATCTCCAAATCCCAGCGGTGCTGATCATTCTGCAATCTGCCTCTGATGATGAGTACTCGGTACTACTCTCTGAATCGGTTAGATGCCATTTCATCTGCTTTATCTCAAGGTTTATTTCTCCGTTCGGAGAACGAAACTTCATCATTCTCGTACCATAGTCGAAAGTTGTGCCTGCAGTCCTAAGGAAGGGCCGCCCGAGAATGATATGAGATTCTTTCCAGTGATTGGGGGTCTCCATGTCTAAGATTGTAAAGTCAACCTTATAGTCCTGCCCCTCAATTGAGATAACGGCGTTCTTCACTTCTCCCTTAGGTCTTTTCATTGGATGGTCTGTGAATTGGAGTAGAGCTCTGGATTTGCGAAGTAGTCCTAACTCCAACTTGTGATATAATGCTAAGGGAAGTAGGTTGATTAAAGACCTGTTATCTCAGAGAGTGCGTGCAAATGCAATGTCGTCGATACGACTCTCTACGTAGTGAGCACCCATGTCTCTTTTCTTCCTTGGTAGTTATTTATTCTTGAGACAATAGGTTGTGGCAACTGACAAGACATGAGACTTTACGTATTGGTCTAGTTTCTTCCTGCTAACTGATGAACGCGAAATTCACCTCTTTAAGAATCGCTAATTGTAGTATAGGAGGCAAAGAACGGTCGATCAAAAATCACAATCTTTGAATGTTGTGGAATATTTATACTTGGCAAGTATACGAACGTCGAACATAGGGAACGGTGATCCTTAGTTGCGTGGTCTTAAATCAAATTAAATAACCAACTAATGCTTGATTAATTTCTGTGTTGAGAAAATATACAATGGAAAGGTGATGCAAGGAGAATAAACAAAGGAGATTATGCCCAGGATCTGTGATTTGAAACGTATTAAATCCTCCAATAATATGATCAATAATTTCATCAAAATCAATCACAAATCAAAATAGATTTGACTCAATGCTTCAGGTTAATAAATTGATACTCAGAATAATTTGAAACAAGATATCCGACCTCCAAATGTCTTTGATTTAATTCCTCGAATAATTGACAATGATCTTAGAGGAATTGATCTAAATTAATCCCCTGTAAAATCAAAACTATTAATAATAATCAATGAAGGCTTAATCAAATAAAAATCCTCATCCAAATTCCTGCAAAGAAAATCATTGATTACTCAAGCACGAATATGTCAAAAATTAGCCTGCAAGTGCCCACAGAGATTCTAAAATAATAATTATCAATAGACAACTTCTGATCTATTCTATGTTAAATGGTAGAGCATGAAAATAGCTTCAAAATGACATATTATATGCTCAAAACAGAGTTCGTGATAAAATGAAGTTTCAGGGACTAAAATGTAAATAAAATAAAGTTCATCTTACAAAGAGGTCCCTGGAAGGGCTTATCTGTAATTAATAAAAGTTGGAGGAGCCTCTCTGTAATTTACCCCAGGCGGGGGTATATTTGCTAATTCAGGAACTTTTGGGGGTATTATTGCAATTTACCCCCAAAGAACGTGTGTCGCACGTGCTTGCGTAGGCTCGAGGATGGAGCTGAGGATCGGCGTATCCAAGGCGGAGGTTCGGGAACCCGAGCCTGTGGTTCGAAGCTGAGGGTCGGCGTATCCGAGCCACTAGGCTTGGGCCTCGGCTCGGATAGACGACGTGGCAGATTGATGACCGTTGGATCTAGGATGCGATCCAACGACAGCTGGCGAAGATGGCGCAGCGGGCGGAGGAGCTCGGCCGTGGTCTGCGGAGGAGCGATGGGGCTCGAGCACGATCGGGCGGCGGTGAGGCTTGATCGGCGGAGAGTGGAGGAGCTCGGCTCACACACGGTCGAGTTGTGGCGGAGGCGTTGGGCGATCGACGGAGGGCAGGGCTCTGGTCGAACGGTGGAGGAGCGGGGCTCAGTGTTCCTATAAATGATAGAGAAAACACGATGGAGAAGGAGGGAATAGATCGCCAAGGTCTTGAGTGGCGATGGCCGCCTCCTGTCGTCGCTCAAGCTGCTTGGCGAGGCAGCGAGCTCAGCTGCTCGGGGGCTGCAACAGAGCATGGAGCTCTAGATCTCGCCACGAAGAAGAGCAGCAGGCCGCTGTCACCGGCCGCGCAAAAGGGGAAGGGTGGATTCCTGAAATGGCTGGAGCGGCAGGCTTTTATAGGATCGAGGGTGGCGTTACTCACCACGGTAGTTACGAGGGGAGGTGGAGGAGGAATGATGGCGGCGAGCAACGGCCGCGACGTAGGGGGAGATGGGGTAACGGCTGGAGGTAGGGGAAGGGGAGGGGGTGGTCACGTGCCGCGCACGTGCATGCGGAGGGAGAAGGCGACACGTGAATGGCACATGCGCCTGGAGAGAGGTGCAACAAGTGGGGGTGCCACGTTGCACGCCCAGGGGCTGCCACGTGGCGTCCAAAAAAATTCAAACTTTAAGGATGGAGAAGAAGTAGAAGGAGACCTTGGATAAAAAAAATTCTTCACGAAAGTTGTTCGTCTCGACGAGATCTACAACTTTCACGAAGGACCCATGAGCAAACGAGGTCATCTATGTGAAATGGTATCTTTGGTGGTTTTCCATGTGTATAGAAAACCTGAATTTTGGGGTTTTGTAAATTTTTTGGTGGTTTTAGAGAGGATAAAAAAATCTAGAAAAAATACAATAAAATACAAGAAAATTGCTTACACATTAATCTATTTTTTTGGATTTTTAATAAATAAGAAAATAGGAAAATTAAATAGAAGTAAGAAACACACAACTTTTGTACAGACCGACAACGGACATTTGGACGTAGTTAGTTTCTTTGATTTCAGTTTTAATCTGGATTTGGATTTTTGTGTCACTTAATAAAACTTTCATCAAAGAACACAAATGAAAAAGAAATAAAATTAAAAAGATTAATTATGTACATAAAAACTGAGATCAAAAATAGCAAAAAGTCAAAATGTGCAAAAGAGGCCCAAAACCCAACTTTCACATATGAGCTCCGAATTTTACGAAATTGGTCTTTTTTTGAAGGTATTTGAAAATAGAGTACTTTAAAAGTGAGTAGACCAAAATCGGACACTGTATGTGGGAGATATGCTCATTTTAGTCAGTCGGATGTGAAATTAGACTTTGGGATTATTTGACACTTATTGGAGTTAGTAATTTTTTTATTTATTTAATAAGGTTAGTAATATCTACACAATGGAGGTGGTTTGGGGTTAATCGGAGTTAGGATGAATTAAAAAAATAAGAGAAGTTAGCAGCTTTTTGGGCTAAATTACACTTGGGATTTTTAATGCAATTATGCATGATGAAATGCAAATATTATTTACACATTATGAATGCTAATGATGCTCTATTAATGATTAAACGCATGTGAATTTTGGGGAATCGAGCCTAAGTGACCAAATTTAGCATGATGAATACGAGATTCATCACTAACCCTAGTAGGTGTGCATCTCACCTTAAGGTATTTTTGAAATGTAGGATGGTTAGCCACATACTCGTCGAATGGTACTTTGACGGTGATATTCTCCTTGCAAAATAGTGACATGTTGAGGTCATCCTTCTGAATCTTTCTGTTGCACTTTCCTTCTGTAAGAGCACGGGGGAAGGGGATGGGAGGAAGGGAAATAGAAGATGAAGAATTTAAATTGGAAACTGAAAGATCATTCTTGGAATTAATTGAAACGGAATTCTTCATACAAGAATCTTTCTTATGTAACATGGAATCGAAATCAAAATTATCTATTAAAGTTTGTGGAAAAGAAGTTGCAGTGGTATCTGCCACAACAGGAGGTGCAAGGTCATCCATAGCATCTGGGATATCTTCATGTTGCTGATGTTGCATTTGTTCTCTCCTTCTCTTCTCGGCTCCTCTAGAGAGAATCCTCAGTTGTTGCTGATGAGGCCTCTGAATATGCTACCTCTCCTCCTCGTCCTCCGGAGACTCCTCAGACAGAGCTCCAGAGAGGCCCCTCCTCGTGTCCCTTGCCCGGTCAGGTACGGTTACGGCCCTTCTGCTCCTGAATGATATACGGTTAGCTTCGTCACACAAAAGAAATCTCATGTTCAGATGTAAGAGATGATGAATAATATACCTTACCAAGATGCTGCTGAGAACTACAACGGTTCAGTATATTAGGGTTAGCCTGATCTTGGGTTGGGATAGAGGTGGAGGGTGCATATTGCTCGCCTCTCCATCTAGATAGGTGGTTGACATCCACCCGCAAATCATGAATTTCATTCTGCATTTTGCTCTGATAAGAGTGAAGGGTATCGAGTATCTGCTGAAACTGTGAGTCGGTGGGACTAGACAAAGAAGGAAGTGGGAAAGGCTGAGTTGAATAGGAAGATTGGCCCTGTTGGTCGGGATGCTGCTTCTACTGATGCTGGTGCTGCTGGAACTGTTGGCCCTACTTGCCCGCCTGATCCTGGCCCTGATGATCGTACTGCTGGTACCGCTGCCTCTGCTGCTGGGATGGTTGAAATCCAGGGTCCTGCTATAAAGGAGGGAATGCGGAGGTGAATGTGGTGTTGTGAAAAGTCGGGGGACGTTGGTAGGTCTGTTGTTCCCCCGTACTTCCCTTCTTGGCAGGGTCTAGAGTATACCATACTCCATTCACCTCCCAAACTAGCGGAGGCTCCTCCTGAACTATCTCGATGGATGGGTGTTGTTTCTAGGACGAGTGCGAGTAGGACTAGTCCTGCTCCTACGGATGGGGTTGCCCTGACACCGGCTGCTCCCGAACATGGTGAACTCGGTATACATGAGCAGAGGGTGCAGTCACAGCAGGTATCTTTATCTTAGACACCTTTTCGATCAAATCCTCCATCTGTTTGGGAAATTTGGAGATGCTCCGATCCAATTCATCAATCATCCTGTCGATTCTCTCTACTACAGTAAGCTTGTGTGCAAGGAGTCTCATGTTGGGGATCACGTCTTCAGAGAGATCAACTACAGCTGACTCCCCCCCTCCAGATGAGAGTGAACTGGGGGACTATGCATATGCCCTGCTGGCAGTCTATGAGCAGCTAGTCTTGGCCATCTGCTCAAGTACCTTCCTGACGGTATCTGCTCTGCGTGAAGTGTAACTGCCTCCAAAGACAGCGCTCACTAAACCCTGCATCTCAGGGTTGATCCCAGTAAAGAATGATTGGAACAAGATGTTGTCATTCAAACCATGACAAGGACATTTCTGCAGGATGTCCTTATACCTCTCCCAGGCATCACAAAAGGCTTCATGGGGTAGCTGGGAAAATTTAGTGATGTGTGTCCTCATCATGTTAGCCCTACTTAGGGGGTAGAACTTCTTCAAAAAACGTGTCCTTGAACTGGGCATAGGTAGTGACTATAATTCCCAAGTTCTTCACCCAGTAATCAGCTTTGCCACCCAAGGCAAATGGAAGGACTGTGAGCCTGATATAATCTTGGCTAACATTAGGATGTCTAAGGTTAGCACAAACGAGCTCGAAGTCCCTTACGAATGCATAGGGTTCCTCAGAAGAATTCTCATAAAAGTGTAGCACCAGGTTCAAGAATTGTGGTTTCAACTCAAAATCGACTTCTGGTTCATCCAGACTCAGATAATTTCGAATTCGATACTATCTGGGGTTGTATGCCGCGTCCATCGGTGGTTCCATCCCAACATTCAGTTGTCCTAGCTGAGCTCAGAGTAAAGCATGTTGCTGCTTAGATGCAGCGAGTCTGGTTAATATCATCTTCATAGAGTCCTTGGGGTGTTCTTCTTCCTCTTCTTTCTTTTTAGGAGGCATTTTGCTTGAATCTTTTGGAGGTCCTGAACCAACAATGTTCTCTTGATTAGAAGAGGATTCAGGAATGTAAATATTCTCACCGTGGCAAAGGTCTTCCTCGGAGAGGTGGGAAGAGAGAAAGGGAATGGTTTGTGGGTGACCATCCCGAGAGTGAGAGATCCCGAACTCAAGAGGGTCATGAGCTCAGGTTGGCCCAAGTTGCGCTTGGACCTTTGAAGACGTAATTTTGGAGGGGTTCAATGAGAGATTCGCGAAGCCTGAATAAATATCCCCCCAGTCAGTCATCTTCGATGGCAAAAAGAATCGGGAGCACTACAAGTATGTAAAGATAGGATTTGACTCCTACCTAAAACAAGAAATTGAATTACAAACCCTGAGTTCACACTCAACATGGTTAAGGACCCCAAAGCTAGGTCTGATTAATCTAGTTGATTTTAAGGGTGATGATCAAGAAAATAGCAAGGATTACGTGGCCTAAAGGGAAGTCAGCTCAAAGTCAGATGCGTCTCCCCTGTTTAACCTGTCGCCTAAGATACAACGTCCTTCCTCTCTTCGCTCCTATCACAAGCCGAGGAAGTTTAAGGACCTGCCCCTATCTACCTACCGAAGTAGGCGAAGGCTGACAAGGCTTATAACTTCACCCCGAAGGGTTACTAGTAGCTTGTCGCGGTGCACCGCTACTTCGCCCCTATCTACATGCCGAAGCAGGCGGAGGCTACTTGGTACTGGTCATTTGAACCTCAAATAGTTCAACCTGTGATATTTGCGAGGATCGAGGTACGTGATATGGAAGGCAGGATTTTGGCTCTATCTTAGGGTATGCACACACATTTTGTACCCTTACTCAGCCTGAAATCAAGGTCAGGGTTATTCTCCCACAAACAGAATTGCCAATTATATGTTGATTTTTTTTGATCAATTTGTTTAGCAGTCTTGATTTTAAGTTAGATGACCATTTGATTAGTCCAACACACAAGGCACACTTATCGTCCAGTCCTAATTTTCTTTAATCCTAAGTCGTAAAACCAAGGGGGAGGAGTCATGAAAAGCCGACGCACGAGAAAACAATGATGTATGCCAAGTTCAAAAGACTCACAGTGATCCTCACGCTCTACATGCGGGATGCAAAATAGAATTGAAATTTTATACTAAATGAATGCAATCAATGAAAAGTCGCTCCTAGACAAGCAGTTCTATTAGCGAGTGAAGAACAAATTTAAATTTGGTTAAGTTCTACAGTCTAAGCGTGTCTTTTAATGGTGAAGTGTGGTCCTAATTATTACGAGCATGAACAGTCCTATGAAGCTCTAAGAGCCGCGAGTGCAGGTCCTAGTCTACGTCAATCAACCATACAACATATAGAGTCTTTTTATTATTCATCTACACGTGCGAGAATCCAAACGGGAATCGCTTTAAATGCAGACTTTTTTTTCAAATTCCCTCAAAACCACTCAGTTCAAATCAATGTGGTTTCTTTGGTTTGTATGACGAATCACCTTCGATGCCAAGTGTTCCTCGCACAGAAATAGACAACGGTCAGAGAGAGAATGACACAGAATAAACAAACACTGAAAATAAATAGAGAAATATTCACAAGAAAAATCGAGAATCAGACTCCCCAGATTTGGAAAACCTAAAATATGAATGATCCAAAAATTAATCTAAGTCGTGCCTCCACGGCAATGGCACCATTTGAAAGACCTGAATTTTATGCTTCTAATTATGTAGAATTAACGATTTTGTTGCAGTCGAATAAATTCGAGTCAATCAAAAACCGCTTAAATAATGTATCAAATAAATCAAAGCAGTCTTTTTATACTTGGCCAAGCCCAAGGTCGAACTCAGGGAGGCAACTTTCTCCTTAGATTAATTTTCAGTCGATCTAGATGCTAGATTTTAAAGAGAATATTTTTTATGGTTTTTTATGCAATTAAAAATGCAATGCAATTTTGGATTAGTTTAAGGACCAAAAATGTAATTTTAAATCAATTCAAGTCCGAAAATTATGAAACTTGATGAGAATGTTAAATGCAATGAAATTAAGCTACTGCATTTTTTTTGGAATTTTTCGACTCAATATGAATTAACTACGAATTGAATATGAATGTAGGATGATTTTCACAAATTTAATTTTAATAAATACAAATTAAATTATTTTCAGAGACTAAAATTTTCCTATATACTTCTATTTGAGATGAATACAGGAAAATTACTAGGCCTTAGAAAAAAATAATTTCTAACTTATCAAAAATCCATTAAGTAAACACTATTTAATTTATTTAACCTCTATGTTCGTGCAAAAGTGATGATTTTTGGGCACAAAATAGAACTACTCAAACTCTACCTACTGTGAGTTTTTGGGAATTTTTAGAGCAAGGATGAATTTAATATTAATTTCTGAATAGTCAGTGGGTAAAATATGTAATATTTCACCAAAATGATTTATTAAATAATCTAAAGCTCACAAAAATATAACAATTCTTCACTTGATAGAGCAGATATTGTTCTACAATATGTAATTTTCAGAATAAAGAAATGGTGCCAAATTGGCGTTTAAATTAACAAGATAATGCAGGGTCTATATGCAAAACAGAAACTGAGATGTTTAAACGAAATAACGCTTTTTAGTGTTTCTTTAAATACCTAAACTTTTAGGAAAGATGGTGCAATTTGTCCAAATATATGTCAATATCATGCACATGAGGAATGGGGGTCTTCTTCCTCCTTCTGTGATGAGGCCTTTGGTGTGTGCACTGGAGCGTGCTTTTAGGAGGACGGCCACGCGTCTCCACGTGCGGCTAGCGGAAGGCGGGCAGGAGTGGTGATGGCGATATGCGCTCAACGGAGATCGTGCGATGATCGCGCAAGGGTCACACAGTCAGGGAGATGTGTGCGCGGGCATCGATGTGGCGGAGGGGAGGCCGCTAGTCGGTGCAAAGGCCGCACGCCTAGGAGCTGGTGGCCACGCACGGAGGTGTCTTCGCATGGTGGTTGCATGGCACAACTGCAGGTGCTGCAACTGCAGCAGCGGGGTCACGTGGTCAGGGAGAGGCGCGCGGGCGTCGGCGTGGCAAAGGCACGTACAACAGAGAGGAGGCCACTAGTAGCTGGAATGGCAAGGACGTGCGGATGAGGCCGCTGGTCGGCACAAGGGTGGCGCACGACTGCTGGAGGTGGACGGCCACGCACGGTGGCGCACGGACTGAGGAAGGGCTGCAGGGCAGGTGCGGCGGTGGCTGGGCGTACCGGAGGTGAGGCGGCGACGACACTTGGAGGCGCTGTCGTTGACGGAGGGCGGTGGTAAGCGGGACACATGGTGTGCGCATGCAAACGAAGATGAAATAGGGAGGTTCCCCTGTGAATAAGGGAACTCTAGCTATTTGTTTACCATAATGAAATTTCTATTTAATTGATTAAAGAAATATTCTAAAAAATTAAATAAAAATCACTGTTAGATTCGTAGCATATGATTTAATCCGTAGAAATGAAATCTGATTGGTGTTTTGAAGCATGGAGGGAGGTGGATTTAGGAGAGAGAGGAAATGAAGAGGAAGATGGAGGAAGGGAGAAACAGAGTAAAAGCAAGAGAACAAATGAGGAGAAAGAGCGGGAGAAAAGAAGAAGAGAAGTAAAGGGAGAAGGAGGGAGATGTTACCTGATGATGGCGGGGGTGTCGCTTGGAAGGGGACCCTTGAGGTTCCCTGGTCGTTGCTCAAAGTTGCTAGCGTGCAACAAGCTGGGCGGCTCCATGGAGCAGCTACAACAAGGGGGGAATGTCTTCCCACCTTGGATCACGCCTGAAGGTCGCTAGTTGTCGTCGCTCGACCGATCCTATGCTTGCTGCCACCAAGGCCGGAATGAGAGCTCGGGATCCTTTCTCGATTAGCGGATGGTTTGCAACAGGGTGGAGGGGATCCTTTTTAAAGGAGGTTGATGATGGCAGAAGATGTGGGAGATGGAGATCGTGAAAAGGAAAGAGAGAGGGACATGCAGCGGTTGCGCAAGGTATTTGCAATAGGGGGAATTGGAAGATGTGTGCGCCACCACGCGAAGTGGGCAGTTGCGCGTCGTGCGGAGATGGAAGATAGAAGGAGAGGTGCACAAGCGGTAGAGCGGAGGAAGCGGGCGTCTGCAGCTCGCGCAGTAGGCGGAGGGAACGACTCCCGTAGAGGAGTGGTCACGTGACCTGGCAGATGAGAGAGAAGGAGCACGTGACCGGTCGGAAAGAGAAGAAGGTGCCACGTGGCAGGTATTTTTAAACTAATTAAATAATAATAATAGTAAAATAAAAAAATAAATTAATTAAAATTACTAAAATAATGAAAATAATAAAAATAATAAAAATGGGAGACACGTGGTAGCTGGCGGAGCTGCCACGTGTCGCTCCCAAAAAATCCGAATTTAAATCAAAAGAAAAATAAAAAAGAACTATCAAAAAATCAAATCAAAAAGTGGTCAACACGAAAGTTGCTCAGCTCAACGACTACAACTTTTGTGAAGGGCTGAAAATCAAACGAACTCATCTGTACAAAAAGTATTTTTGGGTGGTATCTGATAGGTATAAAATACCGCATTTTTGTCTTTTGCATTTTTTGTCTTTTTTAAATATGAGAAAAATCAAAATAAAGTTATAAAAAATATGAAAGAAGTATTTACAACTTAATCCAATTTTTTTTGATTTTTAATAAGTCAGAAAATAAAGAGATAAAATGGAGGGTATTCTTGTCAATATGTACAACATACAATAGGGGCCTAAAACCCAAGTTTCACATACGTACTATGATTTTAATGAAATTGGTCTTGTTTTGAAGGTCTTTGAATGTATATTACTTTGGAAGTGAGTAGATCAAATAGGACATTGTATGAGAGAGATATGAGCATTTTAAGGTTTTTAATCTCAAACTTGGATTTGAATTTTATTGGTTAATTTTACAAGTTAGTATTTTTTTGATATTTTTCCTTTATTAGTGTTAATAATATACACTATAGAGTTAATTTTATTAGATTTTGGAGTTAGTATAAAATATATACAAATAGGTGATTTTAGCTAATATATAGGTAAATATTTACAAGTGAATTTGGCTCCTTTTTTAATGCAAATATGAATGCTAAAATGCATATATCATTTACACATGCATGAATGCTAATTATGCAATATAAGTGGAGATATGCATCTAATTACTCTGGAACGAAGCTCTATTTTTAACCTTTAGATTGATGAATCACATATTCATCAAAAAGACCAAAATCATTTATTGCCTTTCTTTGCCAATTCTTGATTATCTATCCGCGGTTGTTTCCTGTGTTCGACCCCTACCGTACTTGTCCGCTATATAATCTACTGTAGGGTATAATAAATTTTGATTCACACTACTTGCATTGATTTTCTATACATTGTGTGGGTTAACTGTTGATTTGACACAATTGTTAAGAGGTCGTCACAACGATTGAGTCCTCACCTTGTGAGGCTCATTTTAGACCCCTCGATTTTCACATTTATCACCAAGATCGTCCCCTTATACCAAACATGCCCTCGGTATCTTCCTACCACTTATGCCTTGCGGCGAAAGAGTCCATAAGCCACCTTCTCCTCGACTACACTTTTCCTATTCAACATGTTAAATCTTGCTAACTTCAGTGGAAATTTTGAAATTGTTTTCAACCAACGCTTACAAATACCACTATCCTCCACCCTATGATAGATCTCTACAACCCATGCATCAGCTTGATGGTTGATCTGGAAGGAGAGATGTGCGAGAATCTTCTAGGGTACCTCCCTCCCGCCAACAGCTCTAGCCAAAGAGGCTGCACTAATCATGACCTCCTTAACATCCGTCCCCTCATAAATGAAGGGTTTTACTTCGCTTTTTTTTCTAACCCGCTAAAATCCTCTCATACTACGATGTAGACAATAAAGTTCCATCACCTTGAACCCGAGGCCCTGTACACGAAAGCAACGCGCGACTAGAACGCTTTGTCATTGAACCTGCAAGCTCGACATACCCGCCTCAGCCGTCCAACTCCGCAACAACCCCCCTATCTTATTAAAAAACTCTTCAAACTCCTTTTGGCCCACCCTTTGGTAACTCCCAGGTTGTACAAAATACTAGACCAAAGGGTGGTTAGCACTTTTTTTCTTGTTTATGTTGCTTATCTTGTGCATGACATTTTGTTTTTTGCGCTCTCGCGAACATTTTAGTGCTGTAACCCCTGGCGGGCTTTATTTTAACAAACAGAATCGATGATCATTTATCTAAAAAATAAAAATTCAACATTTTTTCAGAATAATGATTTTGTTGTCAAAATATATGAATTTTTACACATAACACCTAAACCTAATTTAAATGTGGTGTTAGGATGTATTGCGAAAGAAACAAATATACTTGAAATGAAACATTGAAAATCAATAATGATTTTTCTATAGGAAACAACAGCAACAATTCTGATAATCAGAAAACACACACTTGGTACTAGGGATGAGAGTGGATCCGGTAGGGCCCTGAAGGGCTCATGCCCAAGCCCATTTAAGAAATCAGGCCTTGAGCAGGGGCCAAGGCCCGCGTAATTTTGCTTTCATCTGCCCAAGCTCAAGCTTGGCCCAATTCTAGATCTTATGGTTCGGTCTAGGGTCAGGCTGACCCATATAAGTATGTCAGGAGATGGGGTGGCAGGGAGGATGGATGGGTGATAGAGATGGTAGAGAAGGGCGACAGAGATGACGAATATAAGGACAATATAAAATTCCCACCTAAGCGGACCATATACTTTTCTCTGCAAAAGATGACGAATAGAGATTCAAAGGCATTGACAAGAATCTATAGATTCAATAGTAAATTATCTTTTAATTGAGAAAATCTAAACTTTAAAAAAATTAGCTGGTATTCCGAGCACGCATGTAGTCCCATTCTACACACAATGTAGTCCAATGTGCTCTTAAATACCACATGCGATCCCATGTGATTGCAATACTTGCAGTCGCATGTCCGAGGCTATAATTATGATTACGAGCACATTGTGCTCGAAATGTGGTAAGCCATTGCGACCATTGTAGTCCCTCATGCTTGTAAAAATGGCTGCCAATATATTTAAAAAATGTACCAAATGCGAGAACGTAGGGATTGCTTGTAGTGACAAACTATGCTTCCAAAACAAAAAAACAAGTTAATTCAGTTCCTTCATATCTTTCTAATGCAAGAATCAAATATATGTACCTATACAAGAGCACAAGAATCGCATAAGACTTGTATCGAGAAAAGCTTACTATCAACGATACATATACCATCTACATTCACAATTCAAGCACACCATAGAGTATACACAAGTTGACAATCACATCCTTAAATTCAAACCATAGTAATGAGTTCAATCATTAATACACATCTAATGTAACAAGAATAGGGTTTTAATAATGCTATAAACTACTAACTACAGTCACCTATATTTCACTTCTTCCACTTATGCATAATCCCCTTCCCCTCCTCTTTTCTTATCTCCCTTTGACTCTCCCTCTCTCTTTTCTCTGCTTCCTCATCCCTCTCAGAGATGATGACTTCGAGACGAATCACCCATTGTGTTGTGAAATGATGTTGATTCTCCTCTTCTTCATTGTCATTGTCCTCCTCGTCCTCGTCACTCCCATCATTATCGTCGATGACGACCTTTCTACCCTCAAAAGAACTATTGAAGGCAATTATTTCTAAATTTTATCTTAATTTGACTTAAGTTATCATAGAATATAGTGCTCAATTGGGAGGGCGAGGTAAAAATTAGTGGCAGAAATGGAACTCTTGAATCATTGTTTTATATTCCACCTAGTCCTCACGTTTATTAATATTTATACACTGTGTTATTAGGGGGTTTTTATCTTAATGGATTTTAATATCAATGGAATCCGCATAATGTTGCAATTTTTCATATGTAACTCAAATTCGAGTAAATGGTTAATATCTTTTACCTTGGTCTAATTTATTTCAATCTGATTACCTTCAATTTCATGTATCTACATGTAAATACACCAGTTAAGCTTCAATGTCCCAAATTGACATTGGCTTTTAGTCAAACTTTCTTATACTTTGATGTGCTATGATTTATGTTTCACATATATTCATTTTAGTTAACTAGAAATTTATTTTATTAGATATGTATTTACTTCAATCGAGCTATTTTGGCTTTAATATCTATCAATTTAATTCACTAGCAATTTATTTTATTGGATATGTATTTAGTTCAATCTGGCTATTCAAGCTTCAATTCAGTAGGAATAAGAATGGATTTTAATTAATTTAATTAGATATTAGTTTGATGTTCAGGTTTTTAGATCTAATAACAACATCAAAGACATTACAAAAACTAGCACCAAGACCCATGTTCATCCTTGGAAATATATTTGTGGACTTAAAAATGAATTTGAATGGGTTTGAAAGAAGAACTATATTTCAAACAAAATTAATGCTCGTTTTAATCTCCCCTTAGTTATTAAGCATTCTTGCGTTCATTACTTTTGTTTTCTAAATCCAAGAGATTATATAAGTAATATAATTTCTACGACCTTTTTAGTATCAGATTTTTACAATTCAATTTTTCATATCTATTTTTTTATTAATATCTAGGTTACTCTTTTTTTGTTCTTTTCTAAATTGTGATGTATATTCTAAAATTGGATTATATATGATCAAATTTAATTTCTTATGTCTATCAAATCTTGATTTGGAGATCCACATCCTAACTATAAATAGGGTAAACTGCTAAAAGTATCGTAATTTATTTACTGATTCTCAGTTAAACTCCTCATCTTCGAAATCTAAAAAAAGGAGCTCCTGACCTTTTGGCAGTAATGGTACATACTAACTTTTTTAAAAAAATAATCGTAACTTGTCTAAATTGAGCACAAATTTTCTGCAGTACCGCATATGCTGGTTGTAAAGAGGTGGGTAGCCTGAGCTGCTCGATCAAAATTGAGCGGCTCACACGTTAAGGGCTAAATAATATCTGGATTTCGTGTGAGCAGCTCCATCTTGACCAAGCGGCTCGAGCCGCCCACCTCTTTACAGCCGGCCTCGGTACCGCACCTCACAAGCTTTCTCGTAACTTGATTGCCTTTCGGTACATCTCATTATCGACGACGACCCCTTTTAGTTTGTCTCTACACTTCACCATAATATCATGCTCGACAACATCTTCACAACCTCAATTGCCTTGAAGTCGCATACACGTAGAAACTCGAGGAATACCACTTTAGTTCTCTCCGAGCCTTTGCTCAGACACATGGGAGCCCTCGTAGGAATACATCGATTTTGGTTGTACCAAAAATAGAATCTTTGGTCTCTGTTATTCTTGCTAAGGAGCTTGTTATTCATGATGGCTTCCATGCGCATTGACTGGAGCTCAAGGAGGGTTCTTATTCTCATGGTCCTCAAGGCCCAAGAGAGAGGCAGCTCGGAGCGATTGTGAACTTGCGAGTAAGACAAGCTCCAAGAACACGTATACCGACATGGTTAAATGATACATACCTCTGTACTGAACATGTCACTGCATCCAGTGGGTTCACCTAACAGTGCAGCAGACTATAACAGTTCCATCCATAAGATGGCAAAGCCCCCACCATCACCTACCTACCAGTCTCCCTCCTCCCACGTAGACACCCCGTCATTCCCACGTAACACACTGTAGAGAGGGAGAGCTGGTGTTGTGGGTGTTGAAACTTTTGGGGCATTGGTTTTTGTGCAGAGCAGATATGGCTATCGGCCATTGGCGATGGTGGTGGGAAACGGGGAAAAGGTGCAGCTTTGCGCTTTGCGTTCGATGGATCAATGTCCTTTTGTTCTACTTTTCTTATTTTTATTATTATTTACTTGTTGCTTTCTTCACCAAAAAAGCTCGCCTGTTGGGAATTGGGACGTGTCGGGAATGATGGGTTCTATTTGTTTGTATTTATTTCTGTTTTAATATTCCATGTTGATCTCTTTTTGACTGCAAATCAAACTCTATGAAAAGATCTTCGAAGAATACTCGTGAACAGTGAGGGCAGAATGGTAATGATATCCTGCTTTGCACGTTTTTTAAATAGTTAAAGGAGTATGCTCGATGAGAGCATACAATTTACATGCAATTTTTTATATTTTTTTATTTTCTGAGGGAGTTATTTCGAATAATTAGTATATATGTTCTAAATTTTATGTAAAATAAACATTCCTGACATGTGTATATGAAAGGGGTCGATTTCGACAATTCTAATCCGGTCAAAATTTGATAATCTTGATGGAGGGGGTAGAGTTTAAAATTAAGTTAAAATTGGAATGACACCATAATAATATATAAAAATATAAATCTCTCTAAGTTTCATTAAAAAAACAGAGGAAGAAAGGAGTGGGAGGATGTAAGTTGTATGCTCCCAATGAGCCTATACTCATTTTTCCCTTTTTTTAAAAATCAAAATTCACGCAACATTTTTATCAATTGTGTTTATTTCACCCAAGTCTCGGCTCATGAATCCTTTGGTTGAAACGTAGGAAACTGCATTTTATTAGATGACGTTCAGCTATTTTTCGATTTTCCTTCGTGTTATGCTTCAGTTCAATGAATCCAAAATGAACATCTCGTTTTGATTGTTTTTCTGTTGCGTCCGAAGCATGAAAATCGAGATATCAATAGGAAAGAAAGTATGGGACAACTTTTCCTCAGATGACACTTTTTTAAGTGATCCATGAAACGTATGTGTAGACAAAAAGCATCTAAATATGACCATGCTGACGCAGGAAAGGATTATTTTAATTCATCCGAATTTTACAGATTATGGGAAACGAAGTTGATGAAAGATATAAAAAATTGTTCTTGGAATGTGCATAGATAATGAGATTTTTTCCACGTATTTTCTAGTTAAAAATGCTCCTATCGTTTTCATATACCGACAACATAAAAAAATGGGTTTAATAGGACTGCCTTATCTGCACCTGCCTCATATTTCGATGATTTTTTTATTGTTTTGGAAAATACCGTTATGTATTTTCATCACTATATTATTCTAATATGGCATTCCAATTTCGTCAGAAACAGAAAAATCACGTATCATCCATTCATAAAAGGTCAATTACAACAATTCTAAA
This sequence comes from Ottelia alismoides, assembly GCA_037367405.1. NCBI lineage: Eukaryota > Viridiplantae > Streptophyta > Magnoliopsida > Alismatales > Hydrocharitaceae > Ottelia > Ottelia alismoides. The sequence continues at coordinate 1,260,079 of JAZKJV010006381.1, forward strand.
AAGCATGGTAATACATGATAATACTTTCCAAAAAAATCACCGAAATATGATACGGGGAGAGCTCGTTGGCTGCCCCCTTGAGGCAACCCCTTTAAACCCTAAAAAAAATATTTTATTTTGCAGACTTGTTAAAAATCTCATATAAATTAACACTAAAAAGAATTGAAAACACACTTTTTATATAAATATCAATTTATAAAGATTAAATATATATATATAGGATAATGTTACCTACGTATTATACGGATACACATACAAAATTTAGAATTTAAAAAATCAGCAAGTATACTATTATATCACATATACCTTATTTGTACATATGTACATACATATCAAAATCATAAAAATATCAAAGTACAAATCAGACGATAATATACAAAATAAATCAAATACACAAAACGTATAAAATCTAATAACCTAAATAAATTATGCACATGTTATAGATAAACACACATACACAAATAAAGTTCACAAATACACACACCCATTTTAGGTCAAAACTCACCACAAAATGACAAAAATCCCAATTGTGATGATGATAACCCGAAAAATCGTTGTGTTAAGAGTGTCAAGTTGTAGTATCTCATCAATCAAATTAACAAACAAACTGTCTCAACACTTTGATTTACTAGGCAATTGTGCCTTAGGTTGAATATAAGAAGGTAGCTAGCTCTACCTCTGCCGGGGAACACACAACTTGCTCTCATTTTCTCTATATGTTTGTCATTCTAGGTGTCTTTAATTTTATTTCATGTTTGAAATTTTCCTATTGTTTTTCTAATTTTATAGATTTTAATTTAATTAAAATAAATAATAAAATGATATGAAATAATATTACTATAGCTATATTTTAAGAACAAAGGAAAATGGAGGTTCAATATAGAAAATGGGTAATAGAAATATAATAAGAATATAAATAAAATATTTTTATAATTTTTATAACAAATATTTTTGGGTATTTCTCAAGAAAAATAGAAAAGAAAACAAATATTTTAAAAGATATTAAAGGGGAAATAAAGGATAATATAGAAAAAAGGAATTTGCCTCAAAAGGGGAGGGGGGGTAAAATTCAACGGATATTTTCCCTAAAAATTAGATAAAATGAGAAAACCATAGCACTTTTTGATTTTGTATTTTTAAATTTACATGAACTTTTAGAGATTTAATAAGGTTTTCAATATTTTGTGATTTTAGGAGGTACATAAAATATCTCCAAGCTTTTTGGATATGTGATGCAACGCAATGAATGCAATATGCATTACTTTTTGGTATTTTTTAGATAATGTGAATAAATAAAAAAAACACTATAAGAAAGAACACTAGTAGTAATTTTCGATATTTTAAGTTATTCAAACAATGTTAGGAAAATCTCAATATAATCTTACATGTAAAGTAATCAAAGGGCTTTCTATCACTATTTTTGTTTAAAAATGGAGGCACTATCTAATTAAATTAAATCAAGTGAGTACTTTGCAAATTAGTTTCTACACTGTACCTAGAGAAATAGTATTCAATTTTCTTTTATGTGAACTTAGATGCATTTGTATCACATACAATCTCCAAAAATGTCAACCAAATGTAAAAATGTAAGTATGAAAGATTTAGATGAAATTAATGTAAAATAGCAATTATTAAACAAAATGCATATTTAATTCTGCATGGCTCCAAATCGTTGATGCTATATCAAAGAACACGAGTTCAAGCACATTTAACACAAAATAACATCTCATAAGTCACTAGGGATTGTAAGACAATAGGTGCCAAACATAGGGGACTTCTATACTAAAAGCCATCGGAAGGCTTATACCACAAAATGTGAAACCCGAATGGACAGAGTTACCAAATTCCCAACACCTAGTGTTGTGTGCATGAGGTTTGGTGTGCAGGGATATCTTCTGAATATGACAAACATGAGGACCATTATGCAGCCCCCCTATGGAGTCAGCGTGAGGAGATCTAGGCATAGGATGGTGGTTCTTCGCCCGCGGTCCTCGATCTAGTGGTTGGTAGCGCGTGGTGTGGCACAAGTAGTTGGTAGCACGTGGTGTGGCACATCTATCAAACAGTTGGAAATAACTACGTTGATCAAGGGCTCTTGTGTATCGAAGCTTGGATGGTGCAGATGAGAGGGGGTATGTCGATCTATGGTGGTTGTAGCTCACCCCTCTCTTCTTCATTGTAGAGCAACTTGATGAACCAACTTCAAATGAAGCTTCTGGTCTTCTTTAGTGAGGATCTCTACATCTATGATGGATTCTCCTCCGATCAAGGTATAAGGAGATCATCAGAGATTAGGCATTGGTATCTCTTAGATCGAGGGGCACCACAAAAGATGGGGATGCTCCTCAGCATGATAAAGAAAGAGAAATGAAACTACGACCACCATGCATGACTAGAGGGGGTACTTGTGAAAGTTAGAACGAGAAGCAAAGGGTTAATAAGTGAGGTTGGTGGTTGTCGAGCATTGAAAATAAAGAGGGGATGAAGAGAAGAAAATGATGTTCTATATGAGGAATAAGGATGAAGAACATACAATGAGATGGAAATGGTAATACCCGAGGACAATAAAACACAATTATGTTATGTGTATGGTCGAAGTATTATGCTTGAGGGAGTATGATGACTCCATCCATGTGTCGACAAAGATGCATGGAGACTAGACAAGCTTGATGATTGTGACAATGGTTCGGAGCCATTGGATCACACACACCACCAAGGTTTTCTTTTGTTGGCTCAATTGGGAACCTCAGAAGCTGTCACCTTCCAAGGCTTAAAGCATTGGAGTTGGACCTTCGGGGAATGGAGAACGGTTTCAAAAAATTGGAAGAAGATGGTTCTTAAGAGTTATGGAATTCAAGGTTACAAAAAGCTATATACGAGTAAAGATTGAGGTTCTACTCAAGGAGAGGTAGGTAGATGATGGGAAAAATGATCGAGGAGGGTTATCGACGAAGAAATAGATCATATTTTCTTATTTTTTTGGATTTTGCTTTTGCATATATTTAGAGATTTTTTATTGTGGAATCACTCACCTTGTGCTATGTGCATGAGGTTTAGGTGTGCATGGATATCTTCTGTGTATGAGAAACATGAGAACCTTTATGCAGCCCCCCTGATGGAGTTAGCATGAGGAGATCTAGGCATAGGATGGTGGTTCTTCGCTCGAGGTCCTCGATCTAGTGGTTGGTAGCGCATTGTGTGGCTCAAGTAGAGGCGCTAGTGACTTTCGATCAGACAATTAAAGTTGGGCCTTCTTTTGATGTATATGATCACTTGGAAATAACTAGGTCGATCGAGGGATCTTGTTTATCGAAGCTTGGATGGTGCAGTTAAGAGGGGGTATGTCGATCTATGGTGGTTGTAGCTCACCCCACCAACTTGATGAACCCACTTTAAGTGAAGCTTCAGGTCTTCTCTAGTGAGGATCTCTACATCTACGATGAATTCTCCTCGGATCAAGGTCTAAGGAGATCATCAGAGATTAGACATTGGTATCTCTTAGATCGAGGGGGTACCACAAAAGATGGGGATGTTCCTCAGCATGATAAAGAAAAAGAAATGAAACTACGACGACCACGCGTGACTAGAGGGGGTACTTGTGAAAGTTAGAACGAGAAGCAAAGGGTTAATAAGTGAGGTTGGTGGTTGTCGAGCATTGAGAATAAAGACGGGATGAAGAGAAGATAATGTTGTTCAATAGGAGGAATAAGGATGAAGAACATACGATGAGATGGAAGTGGTAATACCTGAGGACAATAAAACACAATTATGTTATGTGTATGGTCGAAGTATTATTCTTGAGGGAGTATGATCACTCCATCCATGTGTCGACAAAGATGCATGGAGTCTAGACAAGCTTGATGATTGTGACAATGGTTCGGAGCCATTGGATCACACACACCACCAAGGTTTTCTTTTTGTGGCTCAATTGAAAACCTTAGAAGCTGTCACCTTCCAAGGTTTAAAGCATTGGAGGCATACCTTCGAGGAATGGAGGATGATTTCAAAAAGTTTGAAGAAGATGGTTCTTGCGAGTTATGGAATTCAAGGTTACAAGAAGCTATAGACGAGTGAAGATTGAGGTTCTACTTAAGGAGAGGTAGGTAGATGATGGAAAAATGATCGAGGAGGGTTATCAACAAAGAAATATGTCATATTTTCATTTATTTTTTTTGGATTTTTCTTTTACATATATTTAGATATTTTTTATTGTTAATTTATGCCTTTTAATTCTACATGCAAGTATTTATAAGAATGAATCACATCAAGAGTCCCTTCTAGATCTGTCTAGTTGATAGTTTTCACTTTGCAATGAGATCTCCTGCAATAGATTATCTTTGATTTGATTTGACACCCATGATGATCACAAAGTTTGAGATTGCAAAGATCGATCGCAATGTCAACTTTGGCCTATGGAAGGTCAAGATGGATTCAATCCTCATACAATGGATATGGATGTAAAGATTGGGTGAGTCTATATATATATATATTCCTATCGAGACCTCCACAATGGCTATGTGGTTGAAGTTTGAGAGCATATACATGACGTAGACCCTTGACCATTGCCTGCATCTCAAGCAACGACTCTTTATGTTTCATATGCCTAAGGAGCATCAGTTAAATCTCATATAGATGTCTTCGATACTATTATATCTGGGATAAAAAATATGAAAGAAGATATTGAACATGAAGATCAGGCATTGTTGTCATTATGTTTGCTACGTTCCACATACAAACACTTTAGAGCAACCCTGATTTACGGGAAGGATGAGATCATGTTAAAGGATGTCAAATTATCCATTCTCACGAGGGGGAGTTAATGGACCATGAACTGACATAACATCCATCAAGCGACAAAAAGGTTGAAGTGCACCATGAGTGGGGCAAATACACAAAATGAAAGAAGTTTGACACGTCATAGAATGAAAGTAAAAGGTACAAAGAAAGTTTTTTGATGAAAGGAAATATGAGGGAGGACTGCTAGAAACTTCAAAACAAGGAAAAAAAACCAGACGTAATATGGAAAAGAAGGTTTTGTGGCAAAAGCAAGTTATCCGGAAAATTGAATGTAGAGATGTGAGGATATTTTCTGATGTCTAGTTTACCACACAAATCGACAAATGCTTGGCTCTTCAATTACGATTGCTCCTATCACATCATACTCAATCTCCATTAGTTCTTCTCATAGAAATATGTTAATGGTGGAATTATCATTAACTGTAATTATTCATTGTCCAAGGTTGTAGATAGGAAGCATTGAATTGAAGATGCACAATGAGACTAATGTCATCTTGACCTAATTTCTCCATGCTCTAGATATGAGAAAGAACCTGATATCCTTTGGTACCCTAGAAGAGAAGGGTATGAGTATGCTATAAAAGGTAATATATTGATAGTTATCAAAGATGGATACTTTGTTATGCCCGCGAGGAGATTTGGAAATTCGTATGCAATGTGGGAGATAGTATTACATGTGTCACGTCAAATTTCTACCATTTCAGAGATTGACCACACCCGACTATGGCATCTCAAGTTGAGACATCTGAGTGAGACATGCACGAATACCCTCGTAAGAAGAGGATTGCTTGATAGTATATGATTCATCAAGTTAGACTTCTGTGAGCATTTGTTCTTGATAAACAAGCGTGGAAGAGCTTTAGTGCTATTGAACATATAACAAAGGGCATTCTTCATTATATCCACTTTGATCGTTGTGGGGCATCTCATATTCCCTCCAAACAAGGTGCATGATACATGCTGACATTTATTGATGCATATTCCAGAAAGGTCTATATATATGTCCTTAAATTCAAAGATAAAGTATTCACGCACTTCAAGAAGTGGAAGGCACTAATAGAGAAGAAGACTAGGAAACGTATCAAGAGGCTATAGGAAAACAATTTCTTAGAATTATGTTCCCAATGTTCAATGACTTTTGTAAAATTAAAGGCATTGCTAGACATTGTACAGTCAAATTCACTCCACTATAAAATGGAGTTATAGAGTGCACAAGACCCTATCAGAGAGAGCTAGATGTATGATGCCGAATCTAAGATTGATGAAGGATTTTTGAGCTGAAGCAATTGCAACAATAGCCTTCCTTGTGAAACAGTTTTGTAGTCGATTTTGGGCAATCTGACATTAGAGGAGATGTGATTTGGACAACCATCTGATTATTTTGATTTGAAGATTTTTGGTTATGCCACATATACACATGTTAGTCAAGGAAAGCTAGAACCAAGATCCATTAAAATCATATTTGTTGGGTATGCATATGAAGTGAAGGTATATAGATTGTGGTGTCTTAATCCAAAAGCATAGTAATAGTTGATTGAGAAGAATGACATATTTAATGAATTGACCATTTTATCTCAGAGGAAAGTTCTATTGTTCATTATTTTGATGCAGATGCAGATGTGAGTAACAATAAGCAGGTGGAGTTTGAGGTTGACCCAATCTAACCACATCATGTCACTTATATGAATCAGAAGAAGACGAGGAGAGTTTAGCAAGTGAGGAAGAGTGCAATGCAAACATGTGAGAATGAAGGCTAATCAACACATCCTCCAGATATGATGATCAAGCATTTGCATATACACTGTGTTGTAGAAGAAACATGTGATGTAGGAAAGTCAAGAAGTTTTTTTGAGGTTGTTTCATCACATGACTCTACAAATTGGTTTGGAGCGATGAATGAGGAGATATGATCACTTCATTAAAATCAAGCATAGGATCTTGTTCCTCCAACATGTTGATATGCCATTTCCTACAAATGAATTTACAAGATAAAATAAGGCATCTCTGGATCTGTCGTTGTGAGATACAAGGCAAGATTAGTTACTAAAGGCTTTAGCAATGTGGCATATATCAACTACAATGATATCTTCACACATGTGGTAAAGTGCACCTCCTTACTATTCCTACCAGCGATTGTTGTTGTGAACGACTTGAAGTTGTAGAAGATAGATGTAAGGACAATCTTCTTACATGGAGAACATGAATATAAAATATACATGTATCAACATGAAGGTTTCATAGTGTACAAAAAGGAAGATCAATGTGCTTGCTAAGGAAATCTCCTTATGGGATGAAGCAATTCCAAGACATGGATACAAACACTTTAGCTGTTCATAGTTGCACAAGGATTTACCACGAGTAATTATGATGTTTATTTCTATTTTAGACACCTTCTTGATGGCTCCTTCATTTTCTGTTACTATATGTTGATGACATGTTGATATAGCATTATAAACAAATCCGAGGTGAACCAATTGAAGGCCTTACTTGGTGGAGAATTAAAGATGAAGGATCTTGAAGATACTTGGCAAGGAGATACACATGGATCACAAGGTTGGGAAGCTATATTTGAGCCAGAAGAGCTATTTGTTGAAGTCTTGGATAGTCTGGCATGATAGATGACAAACATAAAAGTATTCCACTTGGTTCTCATGTCAAGTTGTCCATAGAGTTGCCGCAACAGACTGAGCATGAGCATGAGTATATGTCACGAGTTCCTTGTACTAGTGTTATTGGGAATATCTCACATGCAATGATATGCACTTGCCCAAACATCACCCATCCAACTTGTGTTGTGAGTAAATACATGTCAAATTTAGGAAAAGGTCAATAGCTTATTTTGAAGTGGATTCCGAGATACCTGAGATGTACCACTGGGTTCTGTTTTGAGTTTATGAGAAGTAAGGATGGATTAGTTGGCTTTGTTGACGTTAACTATGCAGATGACTATGATGAGATAAGATCAATGACATGATATATATTCACTATTAGCAGATGTGCAGTTTCTAGGAAGGAAACCTTACAGCACACCATGGCCTTATTTACCCAGGAAGTAGAGTACATGGAGACAATTGAAGAAATGAAGAGAGCGATTTGATTGAGAGGATTATTTGATGAGTTTAATCAAAGACAAAAGACAATATTAATCAATTTTGATAGTCAAAGTACCATACATCTGATGATGGATCAGATGCACCATGAAAGAATGAAACATATCGATTTCTGCTACCATTTCATCAAAGAAGTACTCACAGACGGTCGCACTCAGATAAAAAAGATCGCTATAGTAGACAATCCAACAAACATGATGACCAAGCTAGTTCCACTAACAAAATTCACAACTAGTGTAAAATTGATTCGTCTTTCTAAGAGGTAAAGGCCTTGTACGGTATAGAGAGTTCTCTTGCGATCTTGAAGGTGGAGTTCTAGCCAAGATGGAGATTTGTTGAGATATATGCCTTGAAGAACCAACCCAATTACAATCCAATTACACCCCGCAAATGGATCCAAGTCAATCCGATTTTATGATCCAATTAGGATCCATTTACTCTTTATCCAAATACACATATGTATTCTAGGATTAAGGCATTAGTCATCTTAGAGTTTTCGGGGAGAGCACCACTTCCTAGGGCTTTTGTACCTTATACTCCATTTTTCATCATAGTGGAATCTTTCTTTACTTGTGTTTTTTTCCTATTACATCAGTGAGGATTTCCATGTAAATAGTGTGTTATTTATGGTTGCTTGTGGTCGAAAACATGTTTGGATCGTATTTTACATAGACATTTTCCCCGAAGAACTTGTTAATTAGGTGGTTTTCTTATATATAGGTAAAATATTCCTTTATAAAATTTTTTATTGAGTTCTATATATTGTTGTGTTTTTTTGTCAAGGATTTAACATTAATCAAGGTAAGTTACAGTGATAACGAGCACATTTGTCATGCTTGAGTGGGAGTGGGGATGGGGAGATGGGTCATTCGTTATGCTCATTCTGCACATGGTTATATGCAAGAATCATGATCTTTCATGCATGGGTTCAATTGGACATCCGACTTGGCTTAGGTTTGGACCAAGGATTATTTTTATTTTACTTTAAAGAGAGAGATGGGATGATGCCATCCTTGAGGCTTCTATGTATAAATAAGGGATTAAGGCCTGAGTTTTTGTTCTAAAGATTTTTTTTATTTTTTAAATTTTTGTGTACTTAGGGTTAGATTTTTAAGACCATTTTAAACTTTAGATTTGTTAAGCTATAAAATATTATTAATTTATTCATGCATATGCATATGAAGTGATGCAAGTAAAGTAAGGTTTAAATGCATGCAAATGCATATTTCTCAGGCTTGGTTCTAACATTAATATGACCCATTAGCATGATGTATATATGATTCATTTGCAAAATTCTTGGGAAAGTAGGAGAATTAAGTAGGATTATAGATGGTACATTATTACTTCTATTACTCTCTGAGTTGATGATGCAAGAGACTATAAGAAGACAATAGAGAGCGATGAGCGATAATCTGATTTTCCATGTGTATCCTAGAAAGCATGTAATAACTTAAGAGAACCAACTAAGCAGACTAAGATGCATATTATATATGCGATAGGAACACTTGATATCCTATGTTGCCTAAAGATCCTAAGTCCAAGCAATAGACTCAAGAACAAATATGTCTGAGTGACTCAAGTACGAAACACCAAAAACCAATCAATGTTTGGTCTCGATTGATGAATCCATGATTCCTCGCTTTTGTTCTTTCATTTTAGCTAAAATCCTTAGTAAAATACATGTAAATATTCACTAATTCTCACTAATAAACATTCTAACCATATTTGTTAATATTATATATTTAAGACTTATTTTATCTAAAATAAAATAATAAAGAGGAAATAAAAAATAAAAGAAAAGAAGGATGTAGATATGAAATATGTATAGACTGATCCTAACCCCGAGACCAGGTCAATATTGACATGATCGACTAAATAAATAAGTATGGGAAGATAAGGATCCTAATTTATAAAAATGTCAGAAAATCAATATCACAAATTTACATCTACACATTTTTCACCTTGTACATATGTTTACCCATTTTATTTATTATTCAAAAATCTCAAACAAAATGTTTCCTTCACAAAGTTGTTTCTAATAATATATATTAATTTATAAAAATATCAGGAAAATAAATTAATTTATAAATAAATAATTATGATGAACTTAAAAAGCCAACTTCTCAGGTTCATAACTATTAACAGAAAACTCCAAATTGACAAAACTCACTTTTAAACTTCATTTATAACTAGTAATATTTGTTAAATATATCAAAAAATTAGAATAAAATGTGTAAGTTTGAGCATTTGGACCTCTTCGTATATATGTACTATATACAAATCTTCTTTATTTTCAATTTGATTATTCCAAATCCCGTTTATCTTAATTATTTTCTAAAATGTTTAGAAAAATCAGTAAAAAATATAAAAATGAAATTTAAAATTAGTTGTTAATAAATGCCAATAAATCCCAAAATGAAAAAAAAACCGCAAAGCCAAACTTCCATACCTCATAACTCCATCGTATGAACTCCGAATTAAACATATTCACATTTAATTTGTTTTATAAAATTATCTATAAAAATTAATTTCACTAAAATCATAGTTAAGATGCAAAAAGTAGGTTTTGGGACCCTATTGGTATAATTGTACAATGTATTTTAATTTTATTCTATTTATTTTTTGTTATTTCTTGTATTTTGATATTTTATTTACTTGTTATGTATTTTATATTATTAATTTAAAATAAAATACTTTTTAAAAAAATAAAATTATTTTAATTAATTATATAGGTATATAAACCTACAATTTTTATATTCATTCAAAATCAATTACTTATTTAATTAAAATTTATAATGAAATTATTTATAATTTATATTTATTTATTATTTTAATTATTTAATTTAATTTATTCAAGTAATTTAGTTAATCTACTTATTATTTAATTATTATTTTATTTCTTCCTTCTTTTCTCTCTCCTCCTTCTCTCTTCCCCCTTTCTTCCTCCTTTCCTCTATCGTCCCTCTTCTCCCCCGCCTCTCCTTCTTCTCTTCCTCTACCAACTGACCCAAAGCCCAATCGTTGAACCATTTGCCCAACAACCCCTCGTGATCCCCGTCGACCTCCATCTATTCTCCCTCTTTAAGAGCTTGAGCTCCTTCAATCCCAGGTAGATCCACCGTTTGCTCAACCTTCATTCCAATGAGCTCCAGTGAGAAAGAGTTGTGATAGGGTTGTCTTCCTCCGTCGTAGCAATGATTAGGGTGAGAGGGCGGTGAGATCCATCGCTGGAGTGAGCTTGTGCTCCGTCATGCGTGAGCCTCCGACCAACCGATTGTTGAGGCGACAACCCCGGGAGCTTTGAGCTCCAGCCATAGGCAATCAACCACCTCCATCATCGCTTTCATCTCCACTCCAAGTTAGATTTCCTAGATCTCTTCTCTTCTTCATTAATCTCCTCTTCTGTTTCTCTTCCCCCTCCGGTACTCTTTTCCCCTATGCATATTCTCTGCAAATCGACATCGAAAATCTAAAAAAAATACCTCGAAAATCCATCTCCATTCCGATCCACTCTGCTTCTCCGCACCTCTCTCATAGCCTAATCAACTCTGGTGACGCATACTAGAGATTTGATCTTTCCCTTCACCTCATTTCCCCCTTGAAATTAACGATCAATCGAGGATCGAAGTCCTCGAGCCTATTCTTATTAACCTATAGAATTTGGAAAGCGGTAAAATTATATCATCTGGAAGAGATTAAAAATCTGGAGCCACAAAGAGACATATGTGCCTCTAATTGCAACAACTAACAGCCGCTGCTTGGAGTGACGGAATCTGAGCATTCGACATCTTGCCTCAGGATCAATCATCATCCACCTCACTCCCTTTCTGGAGTTAACAATCCAGCCGGGGTATACCCTCTAGCTTCATGTGATCAGCTTGCAGGAGGAGCATCATCAAATGGAATTACCTAGAGCAATACCTCCTTGATAATGAGTACTGATAACTGTCAAGCTTTTGATGTTTTTCTAGCTTCATCCCTGATCGATCACTTGGGGATGAATCCTCGTCTGGGGGAGATTGGAATGAAGCTTGATATCATCATCTTCAAGTTTCATGTAGCATCTCTGCATTTGGGGAAAACTCCCGTTTGAACATCTGAAGCCGCGCAATGCTTAAAATCAAACATGCACTATTTTGAATTACCCATCGACTGGAACCATCAGAGCAACTCCGTCGAGTGTCCGAGCACATCCACATCTGAGGCTTGAAGCATTGCGATGCTCGAGAGAGCCTTCGCTACCGCTTGGAGTGAGCCGTGAAATTGGGGGAATAATTCCTCATACGTCAACCGTCAGATCTGACTTGATCTGACGATCACCTATCTAGACACGTGTCTACATCTCAAAGCGTCCGCCGCCCCACTGCTCATGCGCGGTCACGCGCGAAGCACATGCAACACAAAAGCTTTTGGGAAATTTGTGAACATGCCATCGACATTTGTGAGCGATACATACAAATCCTATTTCAAGAGGAGCATGTGAATCTCACGTGCATTTTGTGCAACTTGGACTTTGCAGAATATCCCCTCGAATCTTGGTTATTTTCAAACAGATCTTGCTACAGCCTGAAGCATGTGCCCTTGCACGTGACTTCTTGGAACAATTACGCACAGACCCCGCATTTCCTGATAATTACAAACGTACCCCTATAAACAATATATTAACTATATACATATTATATATTTTAAACAAAATACAAAATATAATAAAAGTACATAAAAATATATAGTAATATACTATATATAGTATATTTCATATTTTTAAAATAAAAATATTTCTATTTTTAAATAAATTCTATAAAATAATAAAAAATACATAAACTTTAAAAAACACATAAAAATAGAAAAATACATCTTAAAAATATATAAAAATTCTATACATTATATTTTACTATATTTTACATATAAAATCAATAACAAAAATAAAAATTAAGTATTAAAATTAATAAAAAAATTAAAAAATACTCAAAATCCAAAGATTCATACCTAATTCAATAAAAATCACAAAAATACATGCAATACCTTGTTGGAAAGGAATTTTCATCTAACTTCTGATAAAAATAAAAAAATATTTTCTCTCTATTTACTATTTTAAAATAAAAACCTTTTCTATTTTCAATAAAAAACATTGCTTTTCACTTTAAAAATAATCCGAAACCCATAAAATAGTAAAAACCTCTAAACAATTCATAAAAAATGAAATAAAATTAAAAACATAAAAATTACAAAATAAAATCCAAATAAAAAATACAAAACATAATACCTATATTTCTTTACTTATAGGTATTTAAAATCACAAAAATAATATAAAATGTATAAAATAAAAAAATCAAGAAAAATTCTCTAAAAATAAATAAAAATGAGGAAACTCATTTACCTCAGTCACTCTACATTTTTACCTTAATTTCCACGGTTTGCTGCCCTGAGTTCGACACTCCCTTACTTATTGATATAGACATTAGTTTAGGAGTATAAATAATAAAAAAAAATATTTTTCTGCAAATTTCACCTGACCGACACAGTGGTGATAGTCTCTTCTTCTAGAACTATCAAGTTGGGTGGTTTTTCAAATACCTACTTATAAACCTATAGACACGTCAGTGCTAACCAATGACGTAGAATATGAATGGCATATAAATGGAGGTATACATGTTAATCAATATATGTCTTAACTAACCACAATTGGTTATTATCGATAAGTTAGTTGCAATCTATTAGAACCGTCCATTATATACTCCTTCATGTTTCATATTTATACAAGGAAGAGGAGATAAAACCCTGAATCCTCTTTCTATTCTCCCTTATTCTACTTCATCTTCTCGAATAAAATAGGAGAAGCTACCTCTTTTTCTCTACCCCTCTCATGGTGAAAAGGATGCATGAATCACAACCAAGAGTTATAGTGGAGAAGTTAGAAGAGCTGGCTTAAAGTAGACTACAGAATTATTGCAAACAATGTGGGGTTACCTCATTATGTTGCAATCGTGGAAGCATGCACAAACACAATCAATCACAAAAGCACGAAGACATGCGGACTTACAAGGTTCACCCATAATTGGACTACATCCTTGGACGTCGACGATCGGTTTTTACTATGTGTAGAAGAAGAAAATGTAGAGGATACGAAGAGTCCTACCCTAGGGGAGTTTATATACTAGTGACATACATACAGATTCATGATACAAACAAATCCATATACCTGAATGCAAATAGAGCTGCTCATAATACACATTTTGCCATGAGAGGGGTATGGTATGACAAGAGGGGTGCATATGATGGTTCTTCAACCTGGGTTAGATGGTTAGGGTTCAAGGCATATCAACACATTAAAATCTCATTCTTTGTGAGTTTGATTCTTCTTCTTCTTCCCTATACAAAATTCATAACGTAGATCATATATTAGTCTATAATGACACCTTTAATTCCACCATAGATACTATGCTATCATCCCATGAGAAAGAGAACCTCAAACTTTTTTGTGAATGCTTATGTATCGAAGATGTTGACAATCTACTGCTTTATTTTTGCACCACTCTTTTGAGGTAAAATTGTAGGTCCTCTATTTATCAGGATCTTTCCTTTAGCATGTAAATCCTATCTGACATCATTATGCCTTTGCGTCATCATATATGATTTTATCTTCACTATGAGAACACCCCCCCCCCCCCCCCCAATGATAACTCAGTGTCCATGAGTCTCAAAAATTCCTAATAAAACCATATTCTTTTTTCTTGCAAGCATATATTTGAGAAAGTGTAGAGTTTGCATTCTCCTATCAAACATACAAATCTATACCAATCCGATGAACTTCTGTACCTTCTATCTTAATTATGTTGTCACACAGGTTGTTGCTAATATGTCGCCTGCATATTACTAGAGTGGAATAATTTGGAATCCAGTTCAAATCAAATTCCTTATTCTTCCATTTCTTCGTCTCTTTCTTCTTTCCCTCCTTACATTTATGTCATTTAACAGTCTTGCAACTCTCCTTAACATAACAGAAGCATTGTTGGTGTCTTGTCACTTGGATCAATCTTAGACCCTCATTTTACATAGTCCGCTTGATGTAAGACTGTTTCTACAAAGTGAACTTGTTCTTCCCTTTGAAGAACTCCATAGAGAATCATGTGCACCTTGATGTGAATTTTACCATTAAGTCTTGATTGTCCTTTAGCATATTTGATCTGGTCACCACCAATCAAAATGGATCTCTATAATTTTTCTTGAACATAATGAAATTCACATTGATTTACTTGATATAAAAAAAGTTGAAGGATTCAATTACATACCATATAACTTATTAGAGAATTCCGAAACCACTGTCTAGACACATGCTCTTCTCGATAAAACTTGATAAGATTCATGTATATTTATAAGATCAAATTCATGACCCATTGTATAATTCCTATATGGATTTTACATGAAGTATAAGTATATTCACATCTAGGGATGCAAACGGTTACGGATATATCCGTATCCGATCCGCTACTGTATCTGTTTTATACAGATTTTGACATCTGTATTCGTATCCGTTTTAAAATGGATACAGATATGGATATCGTTTTGATATCCACGAATATCCGTATCTGTAACCGTATGTCCGTTTTCGTATATAAATATAGTAATAGATTTATGTTTAACTCTACATAACATAATTTCATACCTTCTTTTACCATATTTGTATAACTTTTATGATACAAACACATTTAGTAAATTTATATCACGTATTTTCCATCCAATTTGTGTATATTTAAGTCGATTCTATATAGTATTTCTAACATTACTCACATGCGATCAGTATCCGTTTTACATCCGTATCCGTTTTTTAATGATATGGTAACATAGTTTTAATATCCGTCATTATCCGTATCTGCAACCGTATTCGTATTCAAAAACAGATAAGGATACGGTAACACCAATATCCATATCTGTCCGTTTGCATCCCTATTCACATCGGGATTAGCAATGGAGAGGGGGAGTTTCAGTTGACATAGGCAATATATCATAACGAATCCTTCATTCTTTCAATCATTTTCTCCATATCTAGCCATGGGCCCAAATCTCCTTTGGAATGTTTTCTTGAAAAGTAGTGAATAAAATTATCCATGGATGATTGATTTCCCTTCCAAAATAAGGGATCCGTTTTGCGGTATAACTCGTTGAAACAATTGAATCTTCTTGATCCCAATTTTATCGTCGCTTATTCACAAATATCAGGGAGCCTAATATGCATTTAGTCTTTAAATTCCCATAGATTGGCACCTTTTCCAATATAATTGAATTTTTTAACATGACAACAACAACAACAATACAATAACAAGGCCTTTTCCCACAATTAAGTAGGGACGGCTAAATGGATTCTTCGCCTCCATTCCAACAAAAAAATAAATAAATAAGTTCTTCAAGATGTAATTACAAGGAAAATAAGTTGTGGCTACAGAACTATGTCCACAGATGTGGGGCTTGTGGTCACAGAAGGGCTCTGGGCATAACACGTCATTGCTAAAGCCGTAGCTACAAGTCTCGTCACGAGAGTTCTCTAATCACGAATATGTTGTGGCCACTACAAGTGACCACAGAACTTGTCGTGGCCACAGCTCTTGTATGAAGATTTTGACCACGGAATTGTAGCTGCGAGAAACTAGGGGCCACAGAATTATCGTGGCCACAAGTTTCCGTAGCCACATTCCGTGACCACAACTCATTTTTCTTGTAGTGTAATGAGTTTCTAGGCGATTTTTTGTGTCCCTGCATATGTTGTAGGTCTTTAAATTCTAAAATGAATACTTTCAGGATGCACAACAATTCTATATATTCCGACAGGCAAGAATACTTATATATAGGGTTGATCTTGTGAGAGCCAAAAACTGTGAGAGCATGAGAGCAGTGATTCTGAACCACTAGATTCTGCTAATCTCTCTCCTACTCCAATCAACCAGGAGAGAGAATACAAAATCACTGCTCTCATTCTCTCACAATTTTTGGCTTTCAGAGGATCAGCTCCCGCGAGAGACAAAACTGTGAGAGCCTGAGAGCAGTAATTCTTGACCACTAGATTCTTCTCTTCTCTCTCCTCTACTCTTCTCTCTCCTCCTGAAATCAATCAAGAGAGAGAGATGACAGAATCTAGTGGTCCAGATTCACTGCTCTCATGCTCTCACAGTTTTTGGCTCCCACTAAGAGCCAAAAACTGTGAGAGCATGAGAACAGTGAATCTGAACCACTAGATTCTGCTCTTCTCTCTTCTCCTACAATCGATGAGGAGAGATGGCAGAATCTATGGTCCAGAATCACTACTCTTATGCACTCACAGTTTTTTGCTCTCACATGATCGACCCTCTATATATATAAGGCACTGTAAAGCCAATGGAATAAATAGTTCAAATCTGATGATGGTCCATTTGATTTGGGGGCTTCGACATTGCCACAAGTTGCATGTTCCAAGCTTTATAACATGTTAATTTGAACTTGATTATTTAGTCAAATTCACTAAGATTATATATAGTTTTCCAAGTCCAATCTCGCTTTTTCTCCCCTCCATGGGCATCTGATAATCAATAGTCTATGTTGTGCTATCTCAGCCTCAAGCTCGTTGATCCACTTTCGTGACACTGAGGGACCGTTAAATATGCATGTCAAATATTCCTTCATTCACAATCCACTCTCGACATGATTAGGATTAAGGCAACGAGCACATACAACCAACATTGAGACCTCTATGTGGGGACTGAGCAACCTCATTCACAGGTGAGGCCATTTCTCATAGGGGAATTAATGGATCTCTCCAATAGTCTGATTCTTTAAATCAGTTGATAGTTCTTCCCTTGATGGAGTCATTAAGACTGATCGACTAGGTATCCATGCAAGTATTTGACCGCCTAAGCTACCCACAATAAAATGTACATCACTTAGGCTTGGCATTTTTCCTAATAGGATTGACTTTAGAGCTCAAGTGTAAACTTTGTGTACTGTCATATATCAGTACCTTAGGAAGCAAGAAGATTTGAAGCTGTAGAGAATATCTGAATATCTGAAGGGGTCGAGGACTTCAATATTTAATAGAGGAAGTGAGAGGATGTCTGAGAAGATGATAATGTGCGTTGGACAGGCGAATTAGGAGTAGAACACACACATCTCTTTCATTTTAAAAATAGATGGATTAAGTCGTTAGACTTCCATTCTTAGGTTAACATATAGAAATTGAATGTTGATTTTCTATTTAATTTCGATAATGTAAATAAAAACAAATAGATTTCTAGTCTTTTAAATATTGCATGCACTTACGCTTAATTGATTTATTGATTAAACTTAGTAATCAGTTTGGTAGTTTCTACATGCACTCACGTCTACACTAGAATTAAATTGACTTATGCCAGTGAATGATTTGGGTTTTGTTGTTGTATGTTTTCATATTAAATTTATATGAATGAATATTATTCATTGTAAAATTATCTTGTATTTTTATAATTTGCAATGAATGCCATATTTACTGCTAATGGTTAATAAAATGATGATATATTCATTGATTTTTCCATTAACATTTGTAGCAAATTATTTTGACTTTTTTCGTTAAAATTTGTATAGAATGTTCTTAATTTAGAAATGATATAAAATTATTTAATGAATAATCATTGTTATATGATTAGTTTCTAGCAACATACAAATGAATATGGTTTTCCTTTCGTATTTAAAGAATCAAATATAATTTTGTAATGAAATTTATTTATTGTTGGATAATTAACCACAAAAGTTATGATAATAAATAATAGGGTAAACTACAAAGAAGGGATCCAACTATGACTCGATTTCCAATTACGGGACTCATTTTAAAACGTAGGAAAGATGATACTAAACTTTCAACTTCAAAATTTAGCACCGTCAAAAAAGAGTCACGGGAACTTATGAAAGCATGTACTGGAAACCAAAATAAAATAAAATCATATACCTCTATATTACATTTCAAAAATAAAACCCGGTTTGGTAGTTGGGACTATTTTTTGTTATGGACTATTTTTTGTTATATATAAATTTAAAGCAAATAATATAGCATTAAATATCAAACATATTAAAATACGTGTATTATGTCTAAAGAGACATAGGATCGGTTATATATCTACATAGAATCTAAAAATAATAATTAATACAAAATATTTGCAACTATATTATGTTTAAACACAAGCATTCGATATCAAAACATGATTTTTTTTAGATTCTCTTGATTTTAAGATGCATTCTACACAACACTGATATCATGAGTAGTGTACTTATTATATTGATAAATTTATTGTCTTCCATATGCGACAGATCTCACATGAAAATTCCGAGAGCCAAAAAGGACAAGTGGATGGAACCAATTCTTCAAACAAGAAAGGTGGCTTGTTCTATTATCATCATTGGAGGCAACTCTTTAAACACCAATTTTTCGAATGAAACAAAATAGGAGATGCAGTGTGATATCATTTCCCCGTATCTATCTATCTAACTCTAAGGTGGTGGTGGGCACCCTCATATCACATAAGAAAGTTACATAATGGATACCAACTAGATATGAAAATCCATGTGAGGACAAGGGAAAAGGGAGCCAAAAATTATTGTATTTTTTTGTAATTATGATGGATATCTTCTTCTATAAAGTCAAGATTCTCATGCTAAAGGTGCGTGGTCCTCTTTTGGTCCATTTCCCACCAAACTTCTTCTGATTTCACATACCCTTTTTGCACTTTCTTCCTCCCTTACTTTTCCCTCTCTTTTGCAGGTGAATTTCCCCCTTTTTTCTCCAAACAATCATGAAGAATTACATGTATGTATTAAAACGAATGTGAATATATTCGTATCCGATCCGCTATCGTATTCGATATATATATATATATATATATATATATATATATATATATATATATATATATATGAGGCACTTCAAATGAAATGGGGTCTCACCGATATTGTGGTGAGCGATGACACGAAAAACCGAGCGACTAAGGTAATCAGGTATCTCTACGATGGTCGTCGCGACCTCGGTCACTCGATCGTGTCGATCAAGAAAAATAGACCACCAATCAAATAAAAATCAACTCGAAAGCACGAAAGCGGTCTTGCTATTAATTTAACCTGGTATAGCGACCAGGGTCGAACACAAGGAGCACGGGTTGGCCTCTCGGCCTACGAAGTAGTCAAAAAGGAAATAAAAGAAAATAAAAGAAGTATTTTTGGTGGTTTTTAATTATTTTGTATTTTTTTGTATTTTTTTGGATTTTTAAGATATTAAGAAAATAAGAAAAGCAACTAGTAAACACACTTCAACAATTTATTTAATGCATAAAAATCAACCAAAAATTCTAACAAAAATGTTTTTATGTGTTTTATACTTTTTAGTGTTTTTGGTGAATTTGTGGGATTTTTCTGATATTTATTTAATTTTCTAAAAATCAAACAGTGACTGAAACTGTAGGTACTGTCCAGTCGAGCTAAAAGGACCTAGATAAAATATCTAAAGGCCCCAAATTAGCTGGGAGGTAATTTTCTTGTAGAGAGAATAAAACAAGGAAAATTTAGGCACCTAGATTATTATTTTTGGGTTTTTAATTTATTTATTGGAATTTTTATAAAATTTTAAGTGTTTTGCAATTTTTAGGTATTTTAGGCAATGAAAAATAGCCAAAATTGGATAGAAAATCAACCAAGCAAAGACAAACGGTAAATAATTTTTTTGTAATTTTTAAATGAATTTTAATATTTTTTTGTGATTTTTAAACTTAGACAGTAACGAAAATAGAGGTTTTTGATTTTTTAAAAATATTAAATCAACACAGAAATGTCTCCAAAAGTCCTCGAAAATTTTACACTATGGCATGAGCCATGTGTCCAA
The DNA here is from genome assembly GCA_037367405.1 of Ottelia alismoides. Lineage (NCBI taxonomy): Eukaryota > Viridiplantae > Streptophyta > Magnoliopsida > Alismatales > Hydrocharitaceae > Ottelia > Ottelia alismoides. Next base: position 1,280,851 of record JAZKJV010006381.1, read on the forward strand.
TTTTTGTTGGATTTGGAGTATATTTGATATTTTATTCAAAAATCAAAAGGGGGTACTGTGTACAGGGACCTATGTGCCAATACCCGAAGTTCTGGGGGGTCTGGTGCAAATAACCCAGGTAAACACGTGCGTTGCACGCGCCTGAGGCACTCAGGGACCCAAATGAAAGAAAAATAAGTTCCGAGGGCTATTTGGTAACAGGTACCAAAAGCCCAGGGACTTATCTGCAAAATACCCAAAAATATCCGCACATGCTCAATTACAATACGCACAGGGGTATAAATGCAAATATACAAAAACTTTCATTCATTCATTAACCTTCAGAACTACAGGGTAGATAATGTAAAAAGCCCAGAAGATCACGTGTCGATGCACGTGTCACATCATACACAGGGGCATATCAGCAAATAAAACCAAGCATGAGGGTCTCTATGCAAATATTCAAAAACTTAAACAACTACACTAACTAATTACAGGACTAAATGCGAAATAAAATAGTAGAGGGGGCCTAAGGGTAAATTACCCTTTATTAATGCGGCCGATGGATGCGCGCCACGTGGAGCATCTGACGGTGCTGGGCGACTGGGGTTCCAAAGCTACGCTCCTCGGGGTGATCCGACGGCTGGGGTTAGTCCACGTGGTGCATCGGACGGTGGAGGCTCTCTATGGCTAACCCTCGAGCATCGGGCGGCAAGGATCAATCCTCCTCAGATCTGACGGTGAAGGCGGCTCCTGGAATGGACGGTCAAGATGAAAACTGGAGCGGGAGGGCTGATCGGACGGTCGGGGAGGATCCCGGAAGAACAGTTGGCCGGCGAAGTTCGCCGGCCCAAGGTGCACGCTCCTGACCTCCCCTGCTGCGCTTGAAGATCGGAGAAGCTCCGCGATGACGTCCCGCAGCTGCTGGTGGTCTCCGATGATCCAGCCGAGCTCTGGAGAGCTCCGGCGAGGTCGGCGGAGATGAAGCTCCTGGACCTGATGGTCCAAGCCCTCAGATGGGGTTGGATGTACCTGCAAACACAACCAGGAGACTCGCGGGTCGAGGGCAAACTGCCTCGACCCGGTTAGGCGGGGTGACTGTGATCGGAGGGTCGAGATGGGTGAGCTCCGGCGAAGGGGGGACGGTGGAGCTCGAATCCCAGCTCCTGTGTGAGCTGGGTTGGATGGGGATATGGAGAAGGTGCACGGGAGGAAGGCGGTGGCTATGGCTAAGCCCGATGATCGAATGGAGGTCGGACGTGGACGAAATCGACGATGAACGGCAGAGCGGTGATTTGGGGGAAATGGAAAATCAAAGAAAAAGCAAGGACTACGGGGCTACCTGGGTGGCTGATGAGACTGGGGGTGAGCTGATGGTGCTCTGGGTCGTCGCCTCGAGGAGCGTTTCCCTCCGAGGCTCGGGCTCCTACTGGTGGCGGAGCAAGGTGGCGATGCTCGCCGGATCAATGGTCTCGCACTCCTCTCCTCGCTTCAACAGCACAGGACACGAGCTGCCACTCTCACGCACACGCTGGAGCTCACTGGGGGTGGAATCGAAAGGCCAAAGATGAGAAATGAGGAGGCGGAGCACGAGCTAAATATGGGTGCGGGTCCGGCTAGCAGAGGTCGGGTAGGGCGTTGGAGCGCGCGGATCCCGAGGTGAAGGCTCCGGCGAGGGTCTCGGATACATCATTAAGGAGTCGGACCCGGGGTTTAGGTGGTAGGCGATCGGGTTTAGACGGGGAAAATCCGAGAAACGGGTCACCCGCTAAGGACCCGTGGGAAGTGGTCCTGGGGGGGGGTAGTTGACCGGGCGGTCAACAATCCCCAGGGCCAATGGGAGGCGGCCACGTGGCTGGATTTTGGAAGTGAAAATTAGGATAGCAAATGGCCGAATTAGGGCAAAGTTAAAACATGAAATATTTTTATTTTATTTTTTTCTATTTTTTAGTGATTTTTAATTAATTTTTCGAAATAAAAATAAGGTATATACATAGTAGGGTTATATATAGCTATATATACACTATATGGGATTTTAATTTTAGATTTTTAATTGTTATTTTTATACAATTTTATTCCCATTTTATATTTTATTTATTTATATCATAAAATAAGGAATAAGAAGATATTTTATTTTATTTTTCTTATTTATATACATATGTGAAATAAATACATATATACATTCATATACATGGTATATTTACAATATTTTTATGTTTTTAATTTTGTTATTTTTATTTTGTTTTTGTTTTAATTGTTTTTATTTTATTTATTTACACTATATAATATAGAATATTTACAAAAATTTTGGAAATTAATTATATTTATTTATAAGGCTAAATATGTATGGATGGTCTATATACAATGTGAAAGTGATGTTTTTATTCTTTTTGATTTTTTCTATTTTTATCTTGTTTTTATACTTATAAATATATACAAATATTTACAAGCCTATTTTTGTGAGGAAAATACTTTTATTTTATTTACATAAATATCTACACACATGAGCCCCTATCTCCCTCTACTTTGGCTTTTATGCGGTCAGGCCCATGCTGAGCCCTCCCTTGGGTTAGGTTGCTCAATATTTATTCTAAATATTTCCCTCTTTTTCTTTTTAATCTTTATTCTTTTATTTTTGCACAAAAACATGCTAATTATTGATTTTTACACAATGCATACTTTTGGTAATTATTTATATTTACAACTATATACATGCATTTGCAAAGGTTTTTGTAGCTAAAATATAAGAATAAAGAGTGATGAATGAGTATTCATCACCCCCTATACTTAACTTTGCTAGTCCCTTAGCAAACACTTATTTGAAAAAGAAGTGAAAAAGAAATAAAGAAAAAGAAAAAGAGAATGTACATGGATCAAGGCTGATTATTAAACTTGCCTTCATTAAATTAAGGTATGGAGCTCGATCAGATCTTTGGATTATTAATGTGTCGGAACCTTATTTGGGCTTAAATCTAAAACTCAACAGCCTCTAAGTTCCACTATTCTATAACCAAGACTCCTCAATGCTCCAGATCAGAACAAGTCATCAATCACCAACTCTGAAGACCATGAATCTTTTCTTGTCCTGTGAATGTGAGGTCTAAGCTCTCCACCTCAGAAATGGAAACTTGACAACCCTCCCCAACAAGGTAACTCTATGACCTCAATCTGGCCACTCTTTCCTCGAGGAGCGGGGTATTCCCTTCTAAGTTCAAGTTCAACCAGCTCAAGAAGAGGAGGAAGAAGAGAATGGGTCAAGGCCAGTGTAGCCAAGTACCCTTGGGAGCTTGACCAGTGTAGCCAAGTCTCCCTGCTGCAAGCTACATCAGGTGGATCATGATACTCAAGCTTTGCTTATTGCACTCTATATACATACTCCGGTGGGATTATCATTTTCTATCAGACCCACCACTTTTTTGGAGTTATTTTATTTTTACACATTTTTTTTCAAGTGCATCTACATGTGCAGCATATATACAAGGAGTTTTTCCTCTTGAGCCAGTAGACTATCCCTCTTTTGAAGCTTTATTGCAACCCACAACTCCCGTCGTTAGACCTCATGGCAACCAGACCAAGTTGAGATGCACTTCCTTCACTAAAAGAAGAAGAGAGGTTCCGCCAAGAAGTACTACCCTCATATGCTACCCCAAGTCAAGGAAGACTGCCTCCTCACCACCTCATCCGTAGAGAGCTCGGTGCATAGTGCTGGTGTCCAAGTAAAGCCATAATCTATATGAGTCATGTGTTGTTGTTAAGTGCTCTACTTAGGCTCATTGAGATGACCTGTGATCATATCCTAGTGGACTCAAAGAATTAAGTCACCATGGACCTGAAAAGCCTTAAACCTAAGCCCTATAAGGTTCCTCTTAGAAGTTAGGTGGATTAAGATCTTAATCCAGCTCCATTTCTCAATTTGATTCCAGGCTAGTTTAAATGTCAACTATCATCCAGAAAAACTATATACATATGTACAAAAAGATGCTATTTACACAAAGTTTACAAACATGCAAAATTTTTGAAAAATGTTTTGAAATCATGAATGGATGATGCATGAAGTGCAAGTTTTGCAAAAAGATATTTACACAAATTTACACAAGATTTTTGCAAACTTTTGATTTTCAAAACATTTTGGAAAAATTTTGTACTATATACATAATTTTGATAAGAAAATATTTACACAAACTTTACAAAAGATTTTTGAAATCATTTTTACAAAAATAATTTGTACACTAGCTATTTATGTGCAATTAAAAGAAGTTTATGTACATGAAAAATTTTTAATTTTTGTGGTTTTTAAGGTTTTTAGCCATTTTATTTATTAACACACTCACACAGTACGAGTTATGGCTAAAGTATATATGAAATATATACACACCCCCCTATACTTAGCTCGAACGATGTCCTCAGAGTCAAGAGCGATGAAGAAGACATAACTCGTGCTGGGTATAGGGAAGTGAAAAGGAAGGCTATATACAAAGACGAATGAATGTAATAGAAAGTCAAAAGGGTCTCGGGTCTTCCCCCTATACTTAGGATCAAGTAATCCTAAGTATAGCAGGCTGTCTACTAAGGGAAAACCGAGTGGAGAATGTACAGGGTCTACCCCCCTATACTTAGGGTGAAATATCCCTAAGTATAGGCAGCAAAACAGGGGTAGACAACAACAAAAGAAATACCCGAAGGTCTCACATCCCCCCTATACTTAGGGTAAAGTGCACCCTAAGTATAGCATAATCACAAGATGAAGAAAGGGATGTGGGACTAAAGAATGTATTGATATAAACATCTGGATCTATACAGGGTGGAAGATCAGTGAAACTCAGGCGTGAGATGCATTAGATGTGAGTCAAAGACCACATCTCACGCAAAATGAATAGGGGCAAGATCAACGACCCGCGGCTCATGATCTAGAAATGGCTTGAGCCGCTGGCCGTTCACTCGAAAGGTACTCTCAGAAGACAACTCGGATATATCAATGCTACCGTTGTCGTGTACCTTTCTGACCAAGTAGGGTCCCTTCCACTTGCTCTGTAGCTTCCCTGGAAATAAACAAAGCCTCGCATCAAACAACCATACTATCTGTCCAATCTCAAAATGCTTGTGATTGATGTGAGAATCATGCCACTCCTTCACTCTCTCCTTATACTGTAGGCTGTTTGAGAAAGCTGTATCTCTAAGCTCCTCCAGGGCTGCTAACTCTGCCCTCCTCTGGTCTCCTATACCATTTGGATCCATAAGTATATCTGTAACTGCCCATAGTGACCTGTGCCTCAACTCAACAGGCAAATGGCACGGCTTGCCATATACGAGGTGAAAGGGAGATGTGCCAAATGGTGTCTTGAAAGACGTCCTATATGCCCACAAGACCGAGTCCAAAAGCTGTGACCAATCCTTTCCGTCAGGGCGGACGACTTTCTGCAATATAGTCTTGATCTCCCTATTCGACACCTCGGCTAGACCATTCGTCTGTGGATGGTAAGGTGTAGCAACACGATGGTCTATACCGAACTCGCTAGCAAGGGCCTTCACCTGGTCGTTGATGAAATGAGACCCCCCATCAGAAATCAGAACTCGTGGAACCCTGAACCGCGTGATGATGTGCTTCCTCAAAAATATGCAAACTGTCCTCGCATCAGCGGCTCGGGCGGGGATAGCCTCAACCCAACGACTAACATAATCCACGGCCAACAGAATGTACTCAAATCCCTGAATCTTAGGGAATGGACCCATGAAATCGATGCCCCATGCGTCAAAAACCTCACAAAAGTGAATGGGCTGCATCGGCATCATATCACGCTCTCCACAAGTGCCCATCCTCTGACAGTCAGTACACCTCTTCACGAACTCATCAGAGTCCTTGAAGAGGGTAGGCCACCACAAGCCGGATTGGAGCACTTTCTGTGCCGTTCTCCTCCCAGAATGATGTCCTCCTGCCTCAAGCTTGTGGCAATAAGTGAGGACGCTATGGTGCTCCTCCTGAGGAATACACCGATGCCAGACGCTATCACCTCCTTCGTGGTAAAGGATGGGATCCTCCCAGTGGTAGGACTTGGCCTTCGCAAGGAAGGTCTCAAGCCTCTGCCTGGGCCAATCTTGTGGGACTTTCCCAACAACGAGAAAGTTCACAATATCGGCATACCACGGGAGTGAGGCGATAGCAAGGATCGCCTCATCTGGGAAGGTCTCACGAATGGGATCAATCTGCTCAGACTCCTCAGGCTGCTCTAAATGGGAGAGGTGATCCGCCACCACATTCTTAACTCCAGGCTTATCCTTGATCTCAATGTCGAACTCCTGGAGTAGAAGGATCCATCTAGTAAGTCTGGCCTTGGCATCCTTCTTTGCCATGAGGTACCTGATGGCGGTGTGATCTGTGTACAGGGTCACTCTAGATCCAATGATATAAGATCGAAACTTATCTAGGGCGAACACTACAGCTAGCATCTCCTTCTCTGTGACCGTGTAATTCCGCTGGGCGGAATCCAATGTGCGGCTAGCATAGTGAATAGAAAATGGAACTCCATCCCTCCTCTGTCCCAGCACTGCCCCTACGGCAAAATCGGAGGCATCCGTCATGATCTCGAATGGGAGAGACCAATCAGGCGACTGGAGGACAGGAGCCTCAATCACACACTGCTGGAGAGTCGCAAAGGACGAGAGACACTTGTCATCGACAAGGAACTCGGTGTCTTTCGTCAAGAGGTCAGTCAACGGTCGGGCAATCCTGCTGAAATCATGAATAAATCTCCGATAAAAACCAACGTGCCCCAGGAATGACCGTAGCTGCCTCAAATTGGACGGCGGTGCGAGTTTTCTAATGACATCAACCTTGGCCGTATCAACCTCCATGCCCCTGTTGGAGATGATATGACCAAGCACCGTCCCTTGAGTCACCATGAAGTGACTCTTCTCCCAAGATAAAATCAAATGGTACTCAATACATCGCTGGAGCACTCGGTCTAGGCAGTCAAGACAGGAGTCAAATCCATCGTCTTAGACCGAGAAATCGTCCATGAAGACCTCCAAACACTCCCCTACCATGTCCGAAAAGATCGACAGCATGCACCTCTGAAAAGTCGCAGGGGCATTGCATAGCCCAAATGGCATGCGTCGAAAGGCATATGTACCGAAGGGACAGGTAAAGGTGGTCTTCTCCTGATCCTCAGGAGCGATGGCCACCTGGTTGTAGCCCGAGTACCCATCCAGGAAGCAATAATGGCTCTTCCCTGCCAGTCTCTCAATGATCTGGTCAATAAAAGGCAGGGGGGATTGGTCCTTCTTGGTGGCCTGGTTGAGTCTCCTGTAGTCAACACAGGCCCTCCAAGAGGTGGGTACTCGTGTAGCAATCTCCTCTCCCGACTCACTGATCACAGTCGTGATGCCCGTCTTCTTGGGCACCACATGCAAGGGGCTGACCCACTTGCAGTCGGAAATGGGATAAATAAAATCTGCACTCCACCATTTTGATATTTCCTTCATGACGACCTCTCTCAGATTGGGGTTCAGCCGCCGCTGGAACTCACGCGACGGCTTTGCCCCCTCCTCGAGATAAATATGGTGGGAGCACACTGATGGACTAATCCCATGGAGATCTGTTACGCTCCATCCGATTGCCTTGCGGTTCTTTTCAAGAACCCCCATCAAACGGGATTCTTGCTCTCCAGTCAGATCAGCGGAGATGATGACTGGGTACATCTCAGGCTCACCCGCAAGGAACCGATACTTCAGCGAAGTAGGGAGCGGCTTTAGCTTTGGACAGCTGGGTGCTGGCAAATCTGGCCTCGGAAGAAGGTGCGTGAATGCTGCTAAATCTGCCAAATCTGCCTGGGAGAAAGGAAGCGAGCTCTCGCAAACTGGATCTGGAGGATGCTGCTCAACTGTGCTGTCTCTGATCTGCTCTGCCTCTACCTCCTCCTCATCTGTAGGCTCGGGTGGACTCAGGTCTGGCATCTGATCATCACAATCTTCCCAATCAGACTCTGAATCCGAGGGATCTGCATCAAACAAGGTGGCATCAGTACCACCGTCACACAAGGTGGCCTCAGTACCACCATCACTAGAAACCGTGTCGCGGTCGAGAACCGGCTCTGCTGCCTCTGTAGTATCCTGGACTAGGGCTGTGCTCTCCAAGCTCTCCTCTGCTATCATCTCGGCATCAGCGGTGTCTGGAAATGAGAGGATGGCCTGTGCTGAAGGGTCTGTCCATGCTGCCTCATCATCTGTGATCACAAAATCACAGTCCTGGTGGATGTCTAGCCCGGCATCTGTCAGCTGCTCTGAATCTGTGCTGGTCTCTGAGCATGCTCTCTCTGGCTCGGTACTCCTCGACCGTCTCTATTTGTACACTATCGCCCTCGACGCGAAAGTATACCTTCCCGCTATCATGATCAGTCACCGCCTTGGCTGTGGCCAAGAACGGACGACCGAGGATAATGGGGGTATCGGCCACTGAATCAGGGATCTCCATGTCCAACACTACGAAGTCCACGGGGAATTTCAAGCCCTGAATAGTGACGATAACGTCTCGCAGCAACCCCTTCGGCCTCTCGACAGATCGATCAGCAAACTGAAGGTCTGTCCTGCTCTGTCTAAGAGTTCCCAATTCGAAGCGATCGAGAAGGGCTGCCGGAAGGAGGTTGATAGACGATCCGCTATCCAATAGAGTCCGGTCGAACCTCTGCTCACTAATCTGACATCTGACATATGGGGCTCCTGAATCTAGCCTCTTGGCCGGCAGACGGTTCTGGATCGCGAAGCACGTGGCTTTCGTCAGCACATGTATCTCTGAATGATGGTTCTGCCTCCTCCTCCTGACTGTAGTCCTATCTCTCAACGATCGCTGAAGAAGGGGGATGTGCTGCAAAGCCTCCTGAAGGGTCAGCTGTATGTGAAATCTGTCGATCATGCTCTGGCTGAACTCCTCCTGCTCTCTCTTTTTTGGGTCTTTTTCTCTTTTCTTCCCCTTCCCCATCAGAAGGGCTCTAGGGAAGGGGATCACAGGGTCCTTCTCAGATGAAGGACTAGGAACAGGTCTAAACGGCTCGATGGCCGGATCCGCACATACATCAATCACCACAGTGGGACCAGAAGAAACTAAACCTTTTCCTTTATTTAAAACAGTGTTCTGAGATACATCAACAGAAGGAAAAACAACATCTCTCTCAAAATGAACACCGATGGCCTCAGTACCACCACGGGCTGGCTCTGCTAGACGTCTCGCGACCTCAATACCGCGTGCTGGCTCGGCTACTCTGGTGGCGTCAGTACCACCTCCTTGAACTGGTGAAGCGGCGGCCTCAGTACCACCGGTGGGATCAGCATCCTTGGTGGCATCAGTACCACCATCATCGTCATGAGCGGCCTCAGTACCGCTCTCCTCCTCCTCATCTGGCGCCCCAGATGTGTCCTCGTGGTGTAGCTCAGACGAGGCGCCACCGCCTGCTGGTGTCCTACCGCTCCTAAGCGTAACAAAATCAGCATCAAAAAGATCCGAAGATGTATCAACAAATGGATCACTAGGAGTGGCATGCTCAGTGTAAGCTACCTGCTCAGATTTCCGCTTCAGGCTGTTGGGATTCGGCTCTATCTGGGCAGGTATGGCGGCCTTCCCTCTCACAA